>JARFIW010001362.1:0-1281192 GCA_036346225.1 Platerodrilus igneus
GGGTATATGCCTTTGGTAAGAGACTGTGTTTAGTATTACCTCCGACTCATTGCATGGTTCTAATATACATTCGAGATCTGCATAAACTACAAATGATACTTTTTCTTGATAGTGGAAATGTTTAAACGTTAGATACTTTTCGGATTCTTCGGGTAATCTTATTGAGCAAGTATTCTGTTTTTCGCAATAATTCGAATGACGCTTAAGTAATGCTGTTGTACTAAAATTATTTAAACATCTATAACAAAAAAATTTTCTATGTTCATGTGAAGACAACTGTTTTGCAAATAATTTTGACATATCCTTAATCCAAGTAAAATGAAAGTGATTCTCATCAGCATTTGTCGGACGGGAATATTGTAAGGAATCATTATTTAAAACTAACAGATTAATAGGTTCAATTTTTTTAAAATTTTCACTTAAACAAAATGGTAGTATTTTAGTATTTTCTATACAATATAGGTTAATTGCGAGATTGTTAAGCTTCTCAATTTTTTTTATGTCTTTTAATGCGATTGGAAACTGAATTGAATTGTAGCGTAATACTGTATCAAAATGTGGATAGCTAGATATTCTCTGACTATTTTGTTTAGCAGGATATAAAGCGGAAACCAAGCTCCAAAGAATGCAATGTTGATCGTTATTTATTACATTTACCACAGCTTTTTCTTTTTATAAAGTCCGGAACCGGTACAAACGTTGAACACCCTCCTTTAAGTGGATCATGATTGTTTATATTTACCTTCAAGTGTAAAACTTCTTGGATTGCCCAACCAGAATCTTTCTCGCAAAATTCTTCTAATCGCTTCGAAATCTTGTTCAATACGTTCTCCTTATACCACAGCTTGAGATTGGTATTTATATCGATGTGACGATTTGCAGTAGGAAACGTTTTCAAATCTATTTCACCAGTTGTAGGCTTAACAAAGTTAGCGGCAAATATTACATTAACTTTCAACATTGACTTTTTTAAGCAAGCAACAATCTTGCGTTTAAAACTAGCGAACGCCTTGTCTAAGAACACTAGAGGATCTCTATAATTTAAATTGGTAATAAGTCCCGTAATTATTCGACTTCCAAAACATGATTGTACATCATGCCGAATCAAATTTTTTCGAGTATGACCTCTAGTAAGCGTTGCATCAACACCTTTACCACGATATTTCAAAGTACGTTTCAAGTGCCTCAATCGTACAAGGTAGCTTTTAAGATTTGCTAAATTAGATTCCAGCCTACTAGGATTTTCTTGTTTATTGTCTTCGTATACCTTATTTTTAATAGCAAGCTTCAATATACTAATATTTGCTTTGATAATTAAAATGTGTTTCGTTATTTCATTCACTGATTTAATTAGATTCACGCATTTTACAGTTAATCTCAAAATTGAGCTACTAATCTCGGATACGGTTTCAGCATTCATGATTCTATATAAAATCAAAATACACTACTTAATAATACAAGTATTTTCTCTATTTATTATTATTTATATAAAATATCATCTGACGTAAGCAAAACAACTGCAAAAAGGTTCATTCATCTGAGTTTACGGAAAACGCGTAAGCAAAACAACTGTAAAAGAAAATAGCATACAAATCGAAATAATTGCATAACGAATTGCTTGAATGCAATTGTTAAAAAAATCGCCTTTATTTAAGTTTTTCTATTCAAGACGATTTTCAAGCTTGAGTTGTGCATGCAGTCTAAAAAAAATTGCACAGTTGCATTCAGTACGTGTCTATAATAAATAAATTCGCTATGCAAGCAATTCCAATATTTACATATTTAATGCAAACTCTGGCAAAACAACTGCAAAAAAGGAATGCATTCATAATCATTTTTCATTTCCGTATGCGTTTACTACAAAAATGTTTTTATACGACCTTTGATTTATTATGTGTACAGAAAATACATTATCATTACAGAGCTATTTTTTATGATTACATTGAAATATTTTTAAATAAAAACAAAGCAAATTTGAAAAAAAAATGTCTCAGATTAAACCGTCTTGTTTAATAATGTACACGCAACTCATGGTTTTTTAAAAAACCCAGTATTAAAAAAACATTCTGCAGTTTTATTATATAACAGTACTTTTAAAGAATTTTCGCACCATTTACCTATATATATATGCATGTAAATTGTGTCAGCGGTAATCTAAAAAAACTTATTCTATAAATATTACTACTTAAAGGGATTTATTTGCATTGCATTATTTTTCAACGAAAAATTAATCTGAAGAAAAAACATTTTCCAGTGCGTGAATTTTTGTTAATTTTTTATGGAAAATAAATTATGCTAGCAGTAATATAAAACGAAATTAATCTAATTTAGGTTTTTTATTATGCGCCTTCTTGCAATTTTCTGTTTTCAGTCAATGAATGTAATTCATTATTTCTGCTGTGTAGTACCTTTAAAAAAATTTCTTATACAGCATAAGTTATGTCAGCGGTAATCTAAAACGAAATTAATTAATTTTAGGGTTTTATTATTTCTGCTGAGGTATAATTATATTCGCTTACATACTGTTTTGTTCATTAGAATAGATTACAGAGCTGAATTTTTTCAGAAAACGATGCAAATTTTAATTTTTCTAACAGATCAGTTTGTTATTTAATATAAATACTTCACGTAGATTTTTACCAACAGTATTCAATCAGATCTCTTGTATAATTATTAGTTACTATTACTAGCAACTTTTAAAAAATGAGTAACTTGTCATCAATCAAAATTGTAATAATACCAACGTAAAAGTTCTAGAGCAATTTATGTTACATTCTGACGAAGACGTGATTAAAGAAGTTTTCGGCTGTTCTTCGCCTCAATTCAACACTGATGCTATTTTTGATAGTGACGTAATAGATATATCACGGTAAGTGCTTTTTCACATTTATACATGTGTTTTAAAACAGTACTAATTTATAAGTTACATTAGATCAAAAACCATTCTGGAAATTCTGAGGCTATCGTAGGATCGTTGATACACTCTGGTCCTCTCAGAAACATCAGGTAGTATACAAAAGAAAAGGTGAACCTACAATAATCTTTTATGTTATGCTCACAGATCAGGCAAAAACATGTTGACTATGAAAAGTTATGTACAGAATCTAATATGGCTGTTTGCGGTGAAGATGACAAATCCTACGAAGATGACACAGTAGAGTTGCTTAACGCACTTAAAAGCGTGGAGAGAAGCTACTGCGTCGTATAGATTTGGAACTAGAAATAATAAAGCAAAAAGAGAGGAACTAACAGCGAGGAGCAGCAGATACTTCAAGAACGGAGTTAATAAATACTTTTCATTTATAAATAGTTAGATCAATATATTCAACAATTTGTAAAATAAAAAGTATTTTATAAAAGTTTCTCTTTGAAACAAGACTTTCTATAAACAAGGTAGTAAACTCAAAGTAAAACGCACATAAATCAGAACCCACTTTAATTTGATACATCATTCTTTATACAATCGACTTAGATGTGTTATAATAATAAACTAATTTCTTAAATTAGTGACATATTATTCTGAAAATTCTATGTTGACAGTTAGACCGATCGATCCTTACTAGTTATGTATACGTGTTTGTTCGAGCCAATACTTTCATTTAATTGTTTCACTCCATGTGCTTGAAGGTATTCAAAATATCTCAATGGCAATATACTCTTGAACTCTTCTGTTTCCACTAATACTCTTTCTCCATATTTTGTCTTGATTGTTTCCACTTTTAAAACTTCAAACCTCTTATTCACTACAAGATCTTTTGAATTTACATAAGGTTTGCGATATGTGGTTTTATTAAGAGTATTAAAATCCATATTGCTTTTCTTTGACTAATTAAATTAATATTAGAGCAATCTCCTTATATAGCAGATTACCACCATCTGCGTACTTTGCCAACCCACTTTTCAACCTATCACAAGAGTGAACTCATTTTGAATTAAAACCGGCCCATGTGTATTTGCAGCCTCTAAACATAAATCAGAATCCACTTTAATTAAAAACACAATTGACTTGAATGCGATATTTTGCATCTGTCATACTGTCTCGCTAGAAAACCAAATTCAAAACATCTACACACATTTTCTCTGCACTTACATTTTTCAACATACGTATGTTACATTGAAAGTAATATAAAGACGATCCTAATTCAAAACGTGCCCACAAGTATTTTACATTTGAAAAGAATTCAGGTTTTCACATTTTACATTAAAAGTATATAACGCCGATCCTAATTCAAAACGGTGCACGTGTAACTTCTCGCTAGAAAACCGAATTCAAAACAGCTACACACATTCTTCTCTGCACTTACATTTTTTTCAACATACGTGTGTGTTTCATTGAAAGTAATATAAAGCCGGTCCTAATTCAAAACGTGACAGACGTATTTTTACATTGAAAGCATAGAAGAATTCATGTTTTCACAACTATTTTACATTGAAATTATATAGCCTTGATCCTAATTCAAAACGTGACAGACGTATTTTACACATGGAAAATACGTCTGTCGCGTTTTGAATTAGGACCGGCCCTATTTACCTACTGTCGTGGGCTGCTCCAGGGTCATATCATATTTCTATATGCAGGGGAACGACAGGAAAGGTTTATTAGGACAGACACACAAAGATAAGCAAGGCAAGGGAATCTACATAATCAGATAAGATACGATACCGGCACGACTACTTCACTTGAAGATCAAAGGAAAACAGCCTCGTTATAGAGCGTCTACAAAACTCGTCCCCACTCCTTTGCCTTTTACACATCGGCGCGAAGTTATTCATCTACCCCTCTAGTGTTGTGCGATCTGCGCAAACTCACTACTATGACGTACGGAAGTACCGCCTAGTCTATTAAAATTCCCGCGCACCGCGTATTTGAAATTATGGCGCGAAACTCCCGTATATCAAAACTTAACCTAGAAACAATGTTTAAGTGGCAATGGCACGTAACAGTCTGTATGTCTGTCTGTCTGCATTCTTCGCTTGGCTGTCTGTCCATCTCTACCTGCTTGCATATCTGTTTCCGTAGAGTAGCAGCCCTTATTTACATTACACTGTCTCTCTCCGACTATCTGTCCGCCTGTTTGTTTGTCAGTCTCTTCACAAGTTTAACAGCGCTTACATTATACAGTCTTTGTCTACCCGCTCACTGTCTGTCTGTTTCTGTCTGGGTTATGTACTTGGTTTTGCAAGTGGAGCAACCCTCACTTACATTATACTTGCCCTGTTGGTTCTTTTTTGTCCATCTGTCTCTGTCTACCTGCCTCTGTCAGCATCTGTTCGTCTACCCGTCTCTGTTTTTATGTCTCAATCTTTCTGCCCAGGCTTCTGTCTGTCTATTTGTGTTTCTATCTGTTTATCTGCCTATTTGCCCGCCTCTGCCTGTCTGTTGTGCCAGTTTTCATTGGACCGTTTCTTCCTGTCTGCCTGGGTCTCTATTTGTCGTTTCTGTTTGTCTGTTTTGTTTTCGTTTATATGCATATCTGTCTATTTCTGTTTGTGTCAGTCTCAGCAGGTGTGGCCCTCACTTACATTATACTGTCTGCCTGTGCCTGTCTTTCCGCCTGCCTGTCTATACCTATTTGTCGTTTGGCTCTGCCTGGCTTTGCTGTATGTCTGTCTATGCCGGACTATGTATCTGTTTGCACAAGTGTAGTGGCACTTACTTACATTATACTGTCTGTCTTCATGTGGTTGTCTGTCTCTGCCTGCCTATTTGCCTGACTGTGCCTCTGTTTGTCTGTCTACCTGTCTATTTGCTTATTTGTCTTGTCTTTGTCTGTCTTGTGTTTGTTGGTTTGTCTGTCTGTATCTGTGTCAGTTTCTGTTTGCCTCTCTCGGTTGCTGTATGTCCGTTTATTTGTCTACTTGTGCTTCTGTTTGTATGTCTGTCCATCTGCTTCTCTGTGTCCGACTGCCCATGCCTGTCTGGTCTGTGTGTCCACGCATGTCTGTCTGACTCTACAAGTGTAGCAGTCCCTACATTATATCCCGACACGGCCGACTGCTTGAAAAATGGCAGGTGGCATTTTTCACAAAAATTACGCCCTCGTTCGGATGAGAGGTTAAATGGAGGTCCCGTGTGTGAGTGTTGTCACGCACGTTAAAGATCCCTACCTTGCCTGAAACGGCAAGGGTTCGGCAAAATTCTAAATTTCCAGGCAAGAAAAAACTCGCCTCCTGGCCAATGTAGTACCTTCTGGTGGAGCATTGGAAATGTAAATGAACGGTCCCTACATTATACAGTCTCTTTGTGTCAGTCTATATCTATCTGTCGCTGCTAGGCGGTCTATCTGTTTTCGCAAGTGTAGTGGCCTTTTCATTATACTATCTGTTTATATGTCTCTCCCTCTCTATACGTGCCTGCCTCTGTAAGTTTGCCCGACTGCCTATCTGTTGGTCTGTCTGCGCATATCTACTTGTCTCTGTTTGTTTGCTGATCAATCGATATTTGTCCGTCTCCGTCTGTCTGTTTCAATAAGTGTAGCGGCCCTTACAGTATATCATCCTTCTCTGTCTGATTGCCTGTCGGTCTCTCTTTGTTTCTATCCATAAGCCTGCCTATTTGCCTCTGTCTCTCTTTGTCAGCCTGCCTGTCTATAAGTCAGTCTCCGTTTGTCTGTCTGCCTATTTTTCTCAGTCTGTTTCAGTTTGTCTGTAAAACGACCCTTACGTTATACTGTCTCTATGTCCGTCTCTGTTAGTCCATCTGCCTGTGTCTACAAGTGTAGGCTCCGCTTGTCTCGGTCTTTAGATATTTGTCACGTGTCTCTGTTTGTGCCTTTGTTTGTGAATTTGTTCATTTGCCTGTCAGTCTCGTTCTGTCTGTCTGCCCGCCTGTCATGTCTCTGCAAATGTAGCGGCCCTTACATTATACAATTTCTATCTGTCTTGGTCTATCTACCTGTGTGTCTGCACCCCCTCCTCTTTCCCCCGTCTGTGTATGTTACCATTCCTCTCTGGATGTTTGTGTCTCAATCTGTTTGTCGGTATATCCCTGTCTCTCAGTCTCTATTTGTCTGTTTGCCTCTAGCTGTGTGTGTTAGTTTCTGTTTGTCTGCCTGTCTGTTTAGAACTTTAACACGATAATTTCCAGATCAGCTGTAGAAAGTACTTCTTCAGAAATGTTTGTGTTTGTCAGTCTCTGTTTCTATCTGTCTCTATCCATCTTTGCCTGTCTGTTGCTGCCGGTTTCTCTGTCTTCATCTATGTGTCAGTTTCAGTTTGTGTGTCTGTCGGCCTCGGCACGTGTAGTGGCCCCTATTTGCATTATACGGTTTCAGTCTGCATGTCCGTCTGCCTGTCTCCACAAGTATAGTGGCCCTTACTTACGTCATACCATCTGTATTCCTGTCTGTCTCTTTGACTGTTTGTCTAAATCTGTCTCTGCAAGTGTAGCGACTCTGACTTACATTATACAGTCTGTGTGTCTGCATCTCTATCTGTGTCTGTCTGGCTGTCTTATTTGCCAACCTGGTTTGGCTGCGTGCCTGTTTGTCTCTCTGCCTGGCTGTGTATGTTTCCGTAAGTATAGCGACTTCCATTATACTGTTTCTGTGCCCGTACTTACACTTTACAGCCTGTCCTGTGTTAATCATTCTGAGCTGTGTCTGTATGTCTATCTGTCTTCCTTCTTCGTTTGGCTGTCTATCCATCTCTACCTGCTTGCGCATCTGTTTCCGTATTTACATTATATTGTCTCTGTCCTATTCGGACTACCTGTCCGCCTGTTTGTTTGTCAGTCTCTGTCTGTCTACCTGATTGACTGTCTGTGCCTGTTTCCATTTGTATGTTTCAGTCTGTGTCTGTTCACAAGTTCAACAGCCCTTACATTATACAGTCTTTGACTACCCGCTTGTCACTGTCTGACTATATTTGTGTCTGTCTGTCTCTGCCTGGCTTATCTATCTGGTTTTGCAAGTGGAGCAACCCTTACTTACATTATACTTGCTCTGTCTGTTTTTTTATCCATTCGTCTCAGTCGTGTATCTGCCAGCCTTTGTTCGTCTGGCCCGATCTATCTGCACGTCTTTCTCCATTTCTGTCAGTCTGTTTGCATGTTTGTGCTTACTTACATTATAGTATCTCTGTTTGTCTATCTCTGTTTGTCTGTCTGTGTTTCCACAAATCTAGTGACCCTTACTTACATTGTACTGTTGTAACAATTTTATTTTTGGGTTGATAAATCCCTTCATTAAAAGTGCGAAAGTAATAAAACACTTTTATTAAATAATGTCGTAATACGTTTAACAAGTAAAATAATACATTGAAACAGCATCTTGATTCGTTAGTCTATTTGAGTTGGATGTCGGTGTATTCCACAGCCAGTCGCAGGCGCGTTTAGGTGTGACAACCTCCCCCTTTGGATCCTCCGACCGACCGAGCGAGCGTGATAAGCACTCGGCCATACGTAGCAGAACTAGCAAGATGTATGAAAGGACGATGGCCAGTAACCTGCATATCAATTTTAATGAGTGAGCACATTTTCTGAATAGCGCGCGACGAAAGATTAGGCGATGAAAGATTAGGCGACGAGAGATTAGGCGACAAAAAACATCACTACAATCTACGATGCAGTTAGAATTTTGAAAACGACAATCAACGTTAAGAAAACCACTTCACTTTACGATGTGTACGGTGTACTTGGAAGATGGAAAGTTGATCTAATTTAAAAAAGATCGTTTGTTGCACCGAGTGAAGATGCTACTTTGGTAGAAAATATGTAGTAAATTTCGCATGGTGAAACAAGTACCTAATCCAGTCTAGGAATGCAGTATTGTTTGGTTCGTAGTAGTTCTAAGAAATTCTTTTGTGTTTCACTCTAGAAACACGCTATTTTGTTCCGATGTGTAGAAGTACGAATTTGTTATTTGCTTCAACTATTGCTAAGCTGGATTTCCCAGTATCAAACTTAAAATTCACTCACTTGATTTTGTAAGAATATAAACTGTTAGTTACACTAACAGGTGTACTTACGTCACTTGTTTGTCTGAAATATGCTGCTGACACATGTATCCTTGAAAGCAGATGCTTAGCACTGTATTACTACCACCTTTGAAAACAAGAACATTTTTGTGATCATTTTCATTTTAAACTAAAATTAGTGCTTTCACTTAAAGAGAAAAATTTGTATATTAACTTTTGTAATGTAATCGACCTAAACAGATCTGAATGGGTTAGAATATCTTTGTGTAACAAGTTACACCTTGTTGTAATATATTTGATCATGAATAAGGTTGATAAACCTTACTTTAAACTTACAAAGTAATTCAAGTAATTATTTAATTTTGTTGCATTGAATTTTATTTAAAGAAAAAGAGATTCTTTTTAGTAAATTATTAGTCCAAGCTTAAAGTTTTTTATTTTGATCAAGTGTGATCAAACCTAACCACCGAAAATTAATATCTTTAAGAGTTGTATTTTTGATGCCAACCTTATATAGAAAATATTTTTTATATATTTTTTTTAGATATGTTTGCGGGACACAAACAGTGTTCCAATTTTCTATTGATCTAATTATTATACTTTCTTACAGGAACAGCGTCTTATTCTGTTAAGATAGGTTTTTGTCAGCGAAGGCGATCTTTTTTTCTTTGGGTCTCCACGTCCGCCCTTAGAAATATGCCATGCCATTAACGTGAATCAATCCGGACTTGGGGCGCCTATTTGTTTTAGTTTGAGTATGACCCCCCAACAGATTTCGACTTACCCCCCCATTTCTCATAGCTCTACCCAAGGAATAGACCCCTAGTTATGTCGGAAGACTTCGTTACACTTGCTCATAACGTGAGGCCAGCTATATATAAGAAAAATTAGTTTCACTGGCTTCCAATAAACGTAGGGCAGGTGCCTCAAAAAACAATATTCGTTTCACTGGTGCCGGCAACGTCTAGGCACTTTGAAAAAATACGTTACACTGAGTCCAGTTAGAAAAACCGTTTCACTGGCGCCCAACGTTTGGGGCTTCGAAATTTGTTGTTCAAAATTTGTTTTGCTTCGAAATTTGTTGTTCAAAATTTATCTTGCTTTGAAATTTGTTTGTTCAAAAATAGTTTTGCCTCGAGATTTGTTTGCTCGACGTTTATGTGATATTAAGGTTTGGTTGTTTAAAAGATTGGTTGAAACGTTAACCCCCAGTCAGTCAATTAATTAACTTAGTCAAATTTATTTTTAACTTTCATTCTGTTTTGACCCAATATAATTTTTTTTGATATTGGTTTGGCAAAAATTACTTTACCAAATACACCTTTTGACTTTTACCTTTAGTTGCCTAAATTTGTTTTGACTATTTTTGTAAGGTTCAAATCATTTAGATTTATTAGTTTGATCTCATTAAAATATTAGGCTTTTGTAATCATGTCGGAAAAATTCCAAATTGTTTGTCTACTTAAAGAGGAACTGGAGTATGAACTGAAAATTAGAGGAGTAGTGAGCGAGAAACCAGTGTTAGAGAAAAGAAAATTTTAGGAAGACTGTTAGATAAAGAGGCTGATGAGCCTGGAGTTTGATTTGCTTGAGTCAATAAAGAACATTTTTGTCCAAATTTGATGATAAGGCTAGAGATTCTATTTTGAAGGTACATTGGAGTGAGCTGTCGTCGTGTCATTTGAGAATTGCTCTTGTGCATAAGCAGTTTTTGATTTTGTTAGCAGATTTTTATTTAGATCGGCATTGCAACGCAATTTAGTCTAGGCGGAACTTGTCGTCGTGGTTGGTCGCTCAGCAGTATGTTAGTCCAGACGAGACTCAGGAAGAGTTGGTCGCTCGGCATTACATAAGTCTAGACGAGACTCGAGGTGAGTTAGGCGCTCTAGAATTTTTTTTGCATCATATTTTTTTTGAGTTGATGTAATTTTTGTATTGTTAGTCTAGGTGAGACTCGTAGAGGGTTTGTCACTCTAGCATATTTAGGCGTTGTGAAGCACTGTAGTTGTTTCGACAGTTCGGTTGGTAGTAGAGAGAGAGTGTACCTGAACACTGATTTTTTTGTTAGCTATCGTCGTGATGAGTTTTTTATTGATGATTCATAAGCAGGTAAATGGCTTTTAGTTGTTGGTGACTGGTTTTCGAAGTATTCGATTTTACAACCTTTGCGTAGTGCCACGGCACATTTGATTGAGAAGTTTTTGGAGGAAAAAGTATTTCTTGTCTATGGAGTACCACAATTTGTTATTTGTGATAATGGTCCACAATTAATTGGACGTGTTTTTAAAGCTTTGTGTGCAAGGTACGAAATCCAAAAGATTTGGTACAATGCTGTTTGTGCTCCTCAATGCAATTTTGTGGAAAGAATTAATAAGACAGTTGGTACTGCAATTCGTTCATACGTAGAAGAACATGATATGTGGGATAGTGAGATATCAAAGATTCAGTACGCAATTAATTCAGCAAAACACGAGTCCACCAACTATTCTCCAAATTTTTTAGTCTTTGGTCGTCAGGTACCCTTAAGTGGAAAAGCTTATAGTGATAATTTTAAACCTGGTGAGGATGTTGATGTTGTTTCAAGTAGTAGACCTTCTTATGTTCTGGATCGTCAACTTTTGTTTGATATTTTTAGAAATGTCCGTGAAAATTTGCATGTAGCTTATCAACGTTCGAGTAAACGCTACAATCTTAGAAGAAGAGACATTTCATTCCAAGTCGGAGAAAGTGTTTAGAGAACTAATAAAGTAATAAGGTACTCTCGAGTGCTGGTGATAAATTCTCTGCTAAGTTAGCTCCAAAGTTCGTTTTGAGTAAAGTTCGAAGAAAACATTCCAATTTAGTGTATGAATTAGAGAATGAAGATGGAACAAGAGCCGGAAAATAGCACGTAAAGGACTTGAAACTTGTTGAAGCATCATATCCAAATAAAAATGATGATCCTGACGATTAGTTCCGATCTGGTCATCTCTTTGATATTAAGCAAAACAGTAGTGGTTTGCTTTGTTTTGTTCCGATTTTTGATTTAGTGTCGTTTCACTAATTTTGAAAATTTTGTTTGATAATTGAAACAAGTGGTTAAGGATTTTTGTGGTAGATTTGAGGTGTGCATGCTGGTCGTTTGAGTCGCGCGTTATTCGAAGATGTGTTTAGAAGATGTCTTTGAAAGATATCTTTACAATGCAGAAGTAGGTGGGCTATTTAAGTTGTTAGTCCTGATTTCTACATATTTAGGTAGAGAGAATATTGATTTATTCTTTCCCTTGTTTTTGACCGTTCAAAATTTTTTTTGTTTGATAAGGTCAAAAGTTTGCATGGTGAACCTCACCATTCGATCCATCACTAATCGGATGTGTTGTTTAGAAATTAGTGATAGGATAATCAGTAGGGTGTAGGAGATTACAGCCCTATCTGGTTCAATTTTGTATTTGAATTTGATAAGTAACCTTATGGTTAGGTTAGGTTAGTTTTGATTATCTCTTTGCGATAAAGTGATAATATTTTGTATTTGAAATTTGTATGTAACCTTTTGGTTAGGTTACTTTTGTTTTGATTATCACTTTGTGATAATAGAGTTTTGAATTTAGACCTATTAGTAGGTTCTTCCTTTTGATTGTCACTTTATAGTGATAATATTTTGAATAGTTATGCTATTTTGATGTTGTAGCATTCCTTTTATTTGTAGATAGAGCTAATTGAGCTCCAGGAAGTGAAGTTTTTTTGTGGAAGTTGAGATAATTTGTAAAATGTTTGGTTACAGTTAGTAAATACTAGCCTTGGTAGGAGTAAGAACCTCAAGTTAAAGGATTATTTTGAATTTTGATTGATTTTTTTGTCCCGTGGAGTGTTTGACTTTCTAATTTGACCCCTCCCAATTTTGACTTACACCGATTGTGACTCCCCGATTTTGTCTCCCGATCGACGTCCCCCTCGTTTTGATAAATTCATAAAAATTTGTATTGATAGTTAGGAAGGTAGTTGAGGCTAGTATATTTAAAAAAAAAATGTCAGATTCAGTTTGTCCGTCTGTCGGTCTTGGCACGTGTAGCGGCCTTTATTTGTATTATACTGTTTCAGTCTGTATGTCCGTCTGCCTGTGCCTGTCTCCAAGAATGTAGCGGTCCTTTACTTATACAATCTCTTTATCTGTCTGTTTGTTTCTGTCTATATCTGTATGGCTGTCTGTTTGTTTTTCTCTGCCTGGCTTGGCTGTGCGTCTGTCTGTCTCTGCCTAACCGTCTGTTCCCACAAGTGTAGCGGTCCTTTCCTTACTTACATTATACTGCCTCTGTCTCTTTGTCTGCTTGCCTGCCTGTCTGTCTGCATGTGCACGTGTCTATGTTGTGTGTGTTGGTGCATACATGTTAGATTTCTGCGAGTTCTGTTATCTGGTACACTTTTTTCAGCTGTCACCACATTGTTGTCAGTCGAATTTCGAAAAGAAGTCCGATGACATCTCGACAGTTGCTATATACCTCTAAAGAAACTTCAGACTAACGATTCTTTTCAAAACCCATCGATAACAATGCAAGACGACACCCACAGGAACAGTGTCATACCCATACTCTTCACAGTGCTTCCAAACGAAGCCATCACTTTTCATACTTCTACATTGCGCTCACCTGAATTACCGTCAAATATATATCGAGAGGGCACTTACCCTTGTCTCAAATACTCAGTATCTGTTTGAAGACGCGTTGATTTTTCAAAAACTTTAAATGCATATGACGGAAGCCTTCTGCACTGAAGCAGTTTTTGAAAAATCAACGCCCGTCTTCAAACAGATACTGAGTATTTGAGACAAGGGTAAGTTATCGGGGGAAATACATCAAAGTGGTAACCACAAACGTTGCGATTTCGGAACCGAGGGTTAAATATACAATGCAGAATGTCGTGTAGCCATTTACTAACCGACAATTTGCACTCGTACATTCTTTTAGCTACATAAACCAATGCGATAATGCACCAATAATTTATTCCAAACAGTACTTGTGATAAAATAATAAATACGCTTCAGTCTGTAAAACCTGTTCAAACAATACCTCAGAAATAACAGTATCGTCGCACCTATACCACATCGAACGCTGATGCCTAATATACGCTATATAATGCCCAGCATCGAGCGCCTCTCCCAAGTGCACGACAACAGCATATAACACGTACCGATTATTATTTAAAAAATCAAAAACGGCAAGCTTACCATCAGGAAGCGCTCTACTACCTTTAGATAAATAAGGAGACATATTCAAACATTCCGGAAAGCTTATTCTAACGTTAACCTTCTTCTTGATCCGCTTCGATTGTTGAAATCGCTTAAGATGAAAACACAGAACGTTCGGTAGCGTTTTAATCGTATCTTGCTTGGTCGTTTGTTGATCAGACTTACACACCTCGCAAAAAATCTTGGAATTTTGATCGAGCACTTCAGTGGCTGTGAAGTGGCGTAAACAATCTTCAAGCGATTGCGGTAGGGAGCCATCGGTGACCGATGGCGCTAGGTCAAGGGAGTACGCCCACATCGGATCGATTCGTGTTGAAACACCGCTACAATTTTGACAAACGACGTCAGTTTGTATGGAACTAGAGAACGCTTTATGAAATATACACTCGCAGTCGAAAATTTTAGCTGCTACGCCTTGCGGTATTCCAGCCGATTGGGCGCAATGCTTGTGAAACAGTTCGAGAATCGCCATGAAGAATTCATGGGCGTCTTGTTGTTTAAACCCTGCTAGATATCGTACTTGTACCCATAACAGGTATAAGATATCGTTGAGTACGAGCGGCGCAGGCTCACCTGAGTAAAAATCACGAACGAGTTTTGTAATAATACATCGGCCTAGTTGAGCCCGACATTTGTGTTCGTCCGTGTGAAAGTAATCTCGTAGGAGCGGAGTATGCGTTAGCGCCTGCAGGACTGAATTCATATAACAAGTCGATCCTAGGTTATACAATCCACGTAGACCCACAAGGCTGTTTCTGTCGATTACCATTTCGCCTGCGTCGGTCTCGCCTTCACCAACGGACGGGCCAAGAAAGTCAACTATCTTTCTTTTAGTGATGCTGTCACCAGAGAGTGCGTTGAGCCATGCAATTTTATCTAGACGAACATCAAATATAAACCCGGAACAGATGAAACAGTGAACCTGTCCGTACTGTAGCTCCATTGCGAGTTCATGGGTGTTTACTTCGCTGTGTGCGTCGATATGCTTTTGGCAACCGAAGTACGTGCAGTTCAAACAAACCCGAAGGTCTAACACATCCCTCTCATGACAGTCGTGACAGTAAGCGATATGCATTTTAGTATATCGGTGGAACTGCGAGCCACTTACGACAAGAATGCTTTGGAGCAGCTGAAATTTAGTCAAGCCATTCTCTTTTATAAACTGTTCCAAGTGGGCACAGGCGTTTATTTGGTCCGCCATTAGTAAAGCCCTACAATGCAAATACAGTATTTACAATTGATAGTTGACATAACCTCAAATATATATAAAAAATATAAACAAACCTGGTTGATCCTGTTCGAAAAGCTGGAATTCACATGAAATGGAGGTGTTTACGTATTTAATAGCTTTTGTATTGTAAAAATCAATAATATATTTCAGGAGCAAAACTGTAAGGACGAGGAAACCGCAGGGCCGAAGCCCTAAGCGAAAACGACCGAAGCTTTAACGAGTTGTCTACTCGTGTACAGCTAACGGTACTGTAATTTAAAAATATCTGAATGTAAACAACCAATTAAAATGCTTAAATTCGAGAGTACTATAAGTTTGAGCGTCAGTGGCTGTTCTGAGGGTGAACGCGGCCGTACACCAGGGTTATAACTGCAAACCACCCGCAGTATAATCCACTACTAAACAGTAGTAACGATACAGGACCCTTGAATTGATTATTTTACGCTTTAAATGCATTGCAATATGACGGACAACGATACAATACCATCAGAATTCTCGAGTTTGTTCGGACAACCCTTGATAAACCCATCCTTCATACTTCCTGTATGTTTGTTGTGGTTTGTTTTGTATTTTTCTTAATCTTCTCGGGAAATTAAACAACTCCAAATGGTTTAATTCCTTAAGAAAAATACAAAACAAGTCACAACAAACATACAGGGAATGGGTTTATCGAGGGTTGTCCGAACCAACCCGAGAATCCTGATGGTATTGTGTGAAGTTCAAATATAAAAGATACGCCTCGAAATGCTAGCCGTAAAGCTGCATAAAAACAGCCCTTAAATATTACAGACGTTGTGTGAATTTCAGCTCGTGCAAACGCTCAATCCATATAAACAGGTGCTTTGCACATTGAATTCCCACGTCTTTATGCGCCATATAAATAGATTCGAGAATTCGCTCAACGTTCTGAAACATTCTTAGGCTATTTTTAAACACCTCGTGCATCAGCAACTTACCTCTGTTTACCAATAACCGGTAGGATTCTCAAACGCCTCTGCTCCTTTCTAACAGGAGCTGTAAAAACGCAGCTTTACGTAGCTGGGATTCCTGAAGTTTCTGCGATTGAACTGCTCCTCAACTTCGTGTTGTACACCTTCGTCGTAGGATCTAGAGGTTCCTAGACTCAAAGCTGCGCACTTTAATAGCGCTTGGTTTAGTCAAGTCTCAAACCTACGTCCGTTAGAATAAACGCAGTGGTTTTACGTACTTTAACGGCAATTCTGCGGTTTAGTCAAGACTAATATTTTAACAAAGCCGCTGTCGAAAATTGACGTGCTTTAGTAAAGCGGCTGAGGTTTAGTCGAGACTCCTACCTACGTAGTATAACGAAATCGCTGTGGTTTAGTCGAGACTCCTACCTACATAGTTTAATGAAAGTATTGTCATTGAATCAGACTCAAATCTACATACTTTAACAAAGATGTTGTCGTTTAGTCGAGACTCCAACCTATGTACGTTAATGAAAGCGTTGTGATTTAGTCGCACTCCAACCTATATACTTTAACGGAAAAGCTAGATTTTTGTCTGAGACTTTTAATAAAAGCGCTCTGATTTAGTCAATTTAGCTGAGACACCCACCAAGGAATTTTAACGAAGCCGCAGCAGTTTGATTGAAATTAAAATCTGGGTATCTTAATGGAACTTGCTGTAGCTTGGGCATGATTCCAACCGACGTACTTTAACAAAACGCTGCGGTTTAGCCGAGACACAATCTTACGTATTTTAACAAAGCCGATGTTGTTCAGTCAAAACCCGAGCCTGCATAATGAAAGGGCTTGTTATTGCCGAGACGACGTACTTTAACGAAGTTGCTAAGGTTTAGTCGAAGACTCCTACCTACTTATTTTAATACATGCGCTGTGGTTTAGTCGAATCACAAACTAACTAATTTTAACGATGCCGAAGGGTTTAGCCGAAACCCATATCTATGTATTTTTAACGAAGCCGCTGTGGTTTAGTCGAGACACGAGTCTGCGTACTTTAATGAAAACCCTTGGTGTAGTCGAGACTCAACGTACTTTAACCTAGCTGCTGAAGTTTAGTCGAGACTCCTACTTACGTGTTTTAATAAATACGCTATATTTTTGTCGAGACACAAACTAACGAATTTCAACAATGCCGGCGCGGTTTAGTCGAGACCCATATCTGCGTAATTTTAATATGTTACGTGCCAATCGGCACTTAAACATTGTATTAGGTTAAGTTTGATGTACGGAGGTTTCGCGCCATAATTTCAAAAGACGCGGTGCGCGGAATTTTAAAAGACTAGGCGCGTACTTCCGTTACGTCATAGTGAGTTTGGGCAGAGTGCGCGACGCGAGAGGGTTGGACGAATAAGTTCGCGCCGATGTGTAAAAGACAAAAGAGTGGGGACAAGTTTCCTGTTCTCTCTATAACGTGGCTGTTTTGCCTGATCTTTCGAGTGGAGTGGACGTTTGAGGTATCGTATCGTGCTTATCTTATCTATGTAGATTTCCTTTGCCTAATTGTCTTTGTTGTCGACCTTTACCACGTTCCCGTCTTTCCCTGCATAGGTAGGAATAAATTTGAAGCCACCGAGGCGAACTGGACTCCACGACCCTAGACGAGCCTGATGTCCATGCTCCGCTAGCAGCTCCGGAGGAATCACCATCTTTAATCCCTCCGGGATGGAGCCTGATGGATTTGGAATACAAGCCAACTTTAACCCAGCGACATATTCATGTGAGTAATTGCATTAGAATATAGTGTCTAAAGTCTGTCTTCTTCGCTTGGCTGTTTGTTCATCTCTACCTGCTTGCTGTTTCCGTAGTGTAGCAGCCCTTATTTATATTACTCTGTATCTCTCCAACTATTTGTCTGCCTATTTGTTTGTCAGTCTCTGTCTGTCTGCCTGTGCCTGTTTCGGTCTGTATGTGCCTCAACAAGTTTAACGGTCCTTACATTATACAGTCTTTGTCTACCCGCTTGTCATTGTCTGACTATATCTGTCTGTTTCTGCCTGGCTTATCTACCTGTTTTTGCAAGTGGAGCGACCCTTACTTACATTACACTTTCTGTTTGTTTTTTGTCCGTCCGTTTCTGTCGTCTGTCTATCTGCTTGCTTTTGTCAGCATCTGTTCGTCTAGCCCGGTCTGCCTGAACGTTTCTGTATGAATGTCTGTCAGTCTCTGTTTGCCTGTCTGTCTGTCTACCCGTTTCTGTTTTTGTGTCCATCTTTCTGTTTAGGTCCCTGTCTATTTATGTCCGTCTGCGTTTACCTGCTCGCGTCTTTTGTTTCTTGTCGGTCCGTGTTTGTCTGTCCGCCTGTCACATCAAGTATAAGCAGCACTTATCTACATTATAGTATCTCTATTTGTCTATCTCTGCTTGTTTGTACATGTTTCCGCAAGTCTAGTGACCCTTGCTTACATTGCACTGTCTCTGTGTGTCTGTTCTGCCAATCTGCATTCTCTCTATCCGTTTGTCTGTCTGGGTCTGTTTATCGCTTCCGTTTGTCTGTCTTGTCTCCGGTTATATGCCTGTCTATTTCTGTTTGTGTGTCTGTCTCAGCAAGTGTGGCCCTTACTTACATTATACTGCTTGTCTGTTTCAGTTTATCTGTCTGCCTATATCCGTTTGCCTCTGTCTGTCTGCCCGGCTTTGCTGCGTGCCTGTCTATGCTTGACTGTATCTTTTTGCACAAGTGCAGTGGCACTTACAGTAAACAGTCTGTCTGCATGTGTGTGGGTGCTTGCCTGCCTGACTCGCTGTCTATCTGCCTCTGCCTGACTGCATCTGTTTGTCTGCCTACCTGTCAGTTTACCTGCCTATTTGTTTGGTTTGGCTGCCAGTTTTTGTTTGCCTATCGCGGCACTAGTAGTGGCTCTTACATTATACTGTCTGTATGTCCGTCCGCCTGTCTCGGTCTCTGTACGCCTGTCTATTCGTCTGCCTGTGCTTCTGTTTGTATGTCTGTCCATCTGCTTGTCTGTGTGCGCCTGCCCATGCTTGTATTGTCATCTCAATCTATCTATCTACCTGGTTTGCCTGTCTCTGTAAGGCTGTCTAACTATTTCCATAAGTGTAGTGACCTTTACATTATACTATCTACTTGCCTGTCTCTCCCTCTCTGTATGTGTCTGTCTCCGTTTCTGACTGTCTCTGTAAGTTTACCTGAATTGCCTATCTGTTTGTGTCAGTCTGCACATATCTATTTGTCTGTCTAGTTTCTGTTTGTCTGTCTGCCTCTTTCTGTTTGTCTGCTGTCGGTCTGTCTGTTTGTCGATCAATCGCTATTTGTCTGTCTGCCTGTCTCAACAAGTGTAGCGGCCCTTACATTATACTGTGCATGTCTGTCTCAGTTTACCTGTCAGTCTCGTTTCTATTTGTCTGCCTGCCTGTCTATAAGTCAGTCTTTGTTTGTCTGTCTGCCTATTTTTCTCGGTCTGTTTCAGTTTGTCTTGTCTCTGCCTGTCTTTATTTGTGTCAGTTTCTGTTTATCTATGAAACGACCCTTACGTTATACTGTCTCTGTGTCCATCTCTGTATGTCTGTCTCTGTTAGTTCATCTGCCTGTCTACAAGTGTAACGGTGCTTACTTATACAGTCTCTGCTTGTCTCGGTCTCTAGATATTTGTCAGTGTTTCTGTTTGTCTGATTGTGGATCTGTTCATCTGCCTGTCAGTTTCTCTCTGTCTGTCTGTCGTGCCTCTGCAAATGTAGTGGCCCTTATACAATCTCTATCCGTCTCGGTCTATCTACCTGCGTCTGCCCTCCCCTCTGTCTGTTTATGTCTCAATCTGTTTGTCTGCCCGTTGTCGGTATGTCTCTGCCTCTCCGTCAGTTAGTCTCTATTTGTCTGTTTGCTTCTAGCTGTGAGTCAGTGTCTGTTTGTCTGCCTGTCTGTTTAGAACTTTAACACGATAATTTTCAGATCAGCCGTAGAAAGTACTTCTTCAAAAATTTTTGTGTTTGTTAGTCTCTGTTTCTGTCTTTCTCTATCCATATTTGCCCGTCTGTTGCTGCCGGTTTCTCTGTCTTTATCTGTGTGTCAGTTTCAGTCTGTATGTCTGTCGGTCTCGGCACGTGTAGCAGCCTTTATTTGCATTATACTGTTTCAGTCTGTATGTCCGTCTGTCTGTGCCGGTGTCTCTGTCTCCACAAGTGTAGCGGCCTTTACCTACATTATACTATCTGTATGCCTGGGTCTCTTTGACTGTTTCAGTCTGTCTCTGCTAGTGTAGCGACTTTGACTTACATTATACAGTCTATGTGTCTCAGTCTATCTATCTGTCTGTCTAACTGCCAACCTGGTTTGACTATGTGCCTGTCTGTCTCTCTGCCTGGCTGTGGTTGTTTCTGCAATTGTAGCGACTGGCCTTACACTTAAGTCTCTGTTTGTGTTTACTCACTCTGTCTACCTGTGTCTGTCTGTCTGCCTTCTTCGCTTGGCTGTCTGTCCATCTCTACCTGCTTGCATATCTGTTTCCGTAGAGTAGCAGCCCTTATTTACAATACACTGTCTCTCTCCGACTATCTGTCCGCCTGTTTGTTTGTCAGTCTCTTCACAAGTTTAACAGCCCTTACATTATACAGTCTTTGTCTACCCGCTCACTGTCTGACTATATCTGTCTGGGTTATCTACTTGGTTTTGCAAGTGGAGCAACCGTCACTTACATTATACTTGCCCTGTTGGTTCTTTTTTGTCCATCTGTCTCTGTCTACCTGCCTCTGTCAGCATCTGTTCGTCTACCCATCTCTGTTTTTATGTCTCAATCTTTCTGCCCAGGCCTCTGTCTGTCTATTTGTGTTTCTATCTGTTTGTCTGCCTATTTGCCCGCCTCTGCCTGTCTGTTGTGCCAGTTTTCATTGGACCGTTTCTTCCTGTCTGCCTGGGTCTCTATTTGTCGCTTCTGTTTGTCTGTTTTGTTTTCGTTTATATGCATATCTGTCTATTTCTGTTTGTGTCAGTCTCAGCAGGTGTGGCCCTCGCTTACATTATACTGTCTGCCTGTGCCTGTCTTTCAGTCTGCCTGTCTATACCCATTTGTCGTTTGGCTCTGCCTGGCTTTGCTGCATGTCTGTCTATGCCGGACTATGTATCTGTTTGCACAAGTGTAGTGGCACTTACATTATACTGTCTGTCTTCATGTGGTTGTCTGTCTCTGCCTGCCTGTGTGCACGTGTATGTTGCATATGTGTGGGTGTCTGTCTGCCTGCCTGTGCCTCTGTTTGTCTGTCTACCTGTCTATTTGTCTGCCTGTTTCTCTGTCTTAAGTTTGTTGGTTTGTCTGTCTGTATCTGTGTGTCAGTTTCTGTTTGCCTCTCTCGGTCGCTGTATGTCCGTTTATTTGTCTACTTGTGCTTCTGTTTGTATGTCTGTCCATCTGCTTCTCTGTGTCCGCCTGCCCATGCTTGTCTTGTCTGTGTGTCCACGCATGTCTGTCTGACTCTACAAGTGTAGCGGTCCCTACATTATACAGTCTCTCTGTCTCAGTCTATATCTATCTGTCGCTGCTAGGCGGTCTATCTGTTTTCGCAAGTGTAGTGGCCTTTACATTATACTATCTGTTTATATGTCTCTCCCTCTCTGTACGTGCCTGCCTCTGTAAGTTTGCCCGACTGCCTATCTGTTGGTCTGTCTGCGCATATCTACTTGTCTCTGTTTGTTTGTTGATCAATCGATATTTGTCCGTCTCCGTCTGTCTGTTTCAATAAGTGTAGCGGCCCTTACAGTATATCATCCTTCTCTGTCTGATTGCCTGTCAGTCTCTCTTTGTTTCTATCCATAAGCCTGCCTATTTGCCTCTGTCTCTCTTTGACTGCCTGCCTGTCTATAAGTCAGTCTCCGTTTTTCTGTCTGCCTATTTTTCTCAGTCTGTTACAGTTTGTCTGTAAAACGACCCTTACGTTATACTGTCTCTATGTCCGTCTCTGTTAGTCCATCTGCCTGTGTCTACAAGTGTAGGCTCCGCTTGTCACGGTCTTTAGATATTTGTCACGTGTCTCTGTTTGTGCCTTTGTTTGTGAATTTGTTCATTTGCCTGTCAGTCTCGTTCTGTCCGCTGCCCGCCTGTCATGTCTCTGCAAATGTAGCAGCCCTTACATTATACAATTTCTATCTGTCTTGGTCTATCTACCTGTGTGTCTGCACCCCCTCCTCTTTCCCCCGTCTGTGTATGTTACCATTCCTCTCTGGATGTTTGTGTCTCAATCTGTTTGTCGGTATATCCCTGTCTCTCAGTCTCTATTTGTCTGTTTGCCTCTAGCTGTGTGTGTTAGTTTCTGTTTGTCTGCCTGTCTGTTTAGAACTTTAACACGATAATTTCCAGATCAGCCGTAGAAAGTACTTCTTCAGAAATGTTTGTGTTTGTCAGTCTCTGTTTCTATCTGTCTCTATCCATCTTTGCCTGTCTGTTGCTGCCGGTTTCTCTGCCTTCATCTATGTGTCAGTTTCAGTTTGTGTGTCTGTTGGTCTCGGCACGTGTAGTGGCCCTTATTTGCATGATACTGTTTCAGTCTGCATGTCCGTCTGCCTGTCTCCACAAGTATAGTGGCCCTTACTTACGTCATACCATCTGTATTCCTGTCTGTCTCTTTGACTGTTTGTCTAAATCTGTCTCTGCAAGTGTAGCGACTCTGACTTACATTATACAGTCTGTGTGTCTGCATCTCTATCTGTGTCTGTCTGGCTGTCTTATTTGCCAACCTGGTTTGGCTGCGTGCCAGTTTGTCTCTCTGCCTGGCTGTGTATGTTTCCGTAAGTATAGCGACTTCCATGTGTTTCTGTGCCCGTACTTACATTTTACAGCCTGCCTATCTGTGTTAATCATTCTGTCTACCTGTGCCTGTGTGTCTATCTGTCTTCCATCTTCGCTTGGCTATCTATCCATCTCTACCTGCTTGCGCATCTGTTTCCGTATTTACATATACTGTCTCTGTCCTACTCTGACTACCTGTTCGCCTGTTTGTTTGTCAGTCTCTGTCTGTCTACCTGATTGACTGTCTGTGCCTGTTTCCATTTGTATGTTTCAGTCTGTGTCTGTTCACACGTTCAACAGCCCTTACATTATACAGTCTTTGACTACCCGCTTGTCACTGTCTGACTATATTTGTGTCTGTCTGTCTCTGCCTGGCTTATCTACCTGGTTTTGCAAGTGGAGCAACCCTTACTTACATTATACTTGCTCTGTCTGTTTTTTATCCACCCGTCTCTGTCGTCTATCTGCCAGCCTTTGTTCGTCTGGCCCGGTCTATCTGCGCGTGTCTTTCTCCATTTCTGTCAGTCTGTTTGCATGTTTGTGCTTACTTACATTATAGTATCTCTGTTTGTCTATCTTTGCTTGTCTGTCTGTGTTTCCACAAATCTAGTGACCCTTACTTACATTGTACTGTGTCTGTCTGTCTATCCACCGTCTGTGCCTTTGTAATGTCTGTTCTGCCAGTCTGTATTCTTTGTTTGTCTGTCTGTCTGGGTCTATTAGTCTTGTCCCCGTTTATATGCCCGTCTATTTCTGTTTGTGTGTCTGTCTCAGCAAGTGTAGCCCTTACTGTCTGTCCGATTTGTCTGACTGTTTGAGTTTATCTGTTGTCTATATCCGTTTGCCGTTTGGCTCTGTCTATCTGCCTGGTTTCGCTGCGTGCCTGTCTGTCTGTCTATGCTTGACTGTGTACCTGTTTGCACAAGTGTAGTGGCACTTACATCATACTGTCTGTCTGCCTGTGTGTGTATGCACATGTATGTTGCATGTGTGTGGGTGCCTGCCTGTCTCTGTCCATCTGTCTGCCTACCTGTCTGTCTGGTTTTCTTGTCTCTGTTCGTTTGTCTGTCTGTATCTGTATCAGCATTAGTAGCAGCTCTAACTTTATAGTCTGTATGTCCATCTGCCTGTCTCGGTTTCTGTATCTGTCTGTGCTTCTGTTTGTATGTCTGTTCATCTGCTTGTCTGTGTCCGCCTGCCCATGCTTGTCTTGTCTGTGTGTCCCCACATATCTATCTGCCTGTCACTACTAGGCTGTCTATCTGTCTCCACACTGTTTGTATGTCTCTCCCTCTCTGTGTATGCCTGTCTCCGTTTCTGCCTGCCTATCTGTTTGTGTGTCTGGGTATATCTATTTGTCTTTGTCTTGTTTCTGTTTGTCGATCAATCGCCATTTGTCTGTCAGTTTCTCTTTGTGTCTATCCGTCTGCCTGCCTATTTGCCTCTCTGTGTGTTTGCTTGCCTGTCTATAAGTCAGTCTCTGTTTGTCTGTCCGCCTATTTTTCTCAGTCTGTTCAGTTTGTCTCGTCTCTGCCTGTCTTTGTTTTTTATTTGTGTCAGTTTCTGTTTGTCTGTGAAACGACCCTTACGTTATACTGTCTCTGTGTCCATCTCTGTTAGTCCATCTGCCTGCCTACAAGTACAGCGGTGCTTACTTATACAGTCTCGGTCTCTAGATATTTGTCAGTGTTTCTGTTTGTCTGATTGTGGATCTGTTCAACTACCTGTCAGTATTTGTCTGTCTGCCCGCCTGTCAGTATTCGTCTGCCTGTACTTGTCGTTCAGTCGTGCCTCTGCAAATGTAGTGGCCCTTATATTATACAATCTCTATATGTCTTGGTCTATCTACCTGTGTCTGCCCCCCCTCTGTCTGTGTATGTCAATATTCCTGTCTGCCTGTTTATGTATCAATCTGTTTGTCTGCCTCTCCGTCAGTTAGTCTCTATTTGTCTGTTTGCCTCTAGCTGTATGTCAGTCTCTGTTTGTCTGGCTGCCTGTTTCCAGATCAGCCATAGAAAGTGCTTCTTTAAAAATTTTGTCTGTCAGTCTCTGTTTGTCTGCCTATATCCGTCTGTTTGACTATCTGCCCGTCTGTTGCTGTCGATTTTTGTCTTTATCTGTGCGTCAGATTCAGTTTGTCTGTCTGGCGGTCTTGGCACGTGTAGCGGCCTTTATTTGTATTATACTGTTTCAGTCTGTATGTCCGTCTGCCTGTGCCGGTCTTGTCTGTCTCCAAGAATGTAGCGGTCCTTTACTTATACAATCTCTTTATCTGTCTGTTTCTGTCTATATCTGTATGGCTGTCTATTTGTTTCTCTCTGCCTGGCTTGGCTGCGCATCTGTCTGTCTCTGCCTAACCGTCTGTTTCCACAAGTGTAGCGGTCCTTTCCTTACATTATACTGCCTCTGTCTGTTTGTCTGCCTGCATGTGCACGTGTCTATGTTGTGTGTGTTGGTGCATACGTGTTAGATTTCTGCGAGTTCTGTTATCTGGTACACTTTTTTCAGCTGTCACCACATTGTTGTCAGTCGAATTTCGAAAAGAAGTCCGATGACATCTCGACAGCTGCTATATACTTCTAAAGAAACCTCAGACTAACGATTCTTTTCAAAAACCATCGATAACAATGCAAGACGACACCCACAGGAACAGTGTCATACCCATACTCTTCACTGTGCTTCCAAACGAAGCCATCGCTTTTCATACTTCTACATTGGGCTCACCTGAATTACCGTCAAATATATATCGAGAGGGCACTTACCCTTGTCTCAAATACTCAGTATCTGTTTGAAGACGGGCGTTGATTTTTCAAAAACTGTTTAAATGCATATGACGGCAGCATTCTGCACTGAAGCAGTTTTTGAAAAATCAACGCCCGTCTTCAAACAGATACTGAGTATTTGAAACAAGGGTAAGTTATCGGGAGAAATACATCAAACATCAATCAATAACCGAGGGTTAAATATACAATGCATCATGTCGTGTAGCCATTTACTAACCGACAATTTGCACTCATACATTCTTTTAGCTACATAAACCAATGCGATAACGCACCAATAATTTATTCCAAACAGTACTTGTGATAAAATAATAAATACGCTTCAGTCTGTAAAACCTGTTCAAACAATACCTCAGAAATAACAGTGTCGTCGCACCTAAACCACATCGACCGCTGATGCCTAATATACGCTATATAATGCCCAGCATCGAGCGCCTCTCCCAAGTGCACGACAACGGCATACAACACGTACCGATTATTATTTAAAAAATCAAAAACGGCAAGCTTATCATCAGGAAGCGCTCTACTACCTTTAGATAAATAAGGAGACATATTCAAATATTCCGGAAAGCTTATTCTAACGTTAACCTTCTTCTTGATCCGCTTCGATTGTTGAAATCGCTTAAGATGAAAACACAGAACGTTCGGTAGCGTTTTAATCGTATCTTGCTTGGTCATTTGTTGATCGGACTTACACACCTCGCAAAAAATCTTGGAATTTTGATCGAGCACTTCGGTGGCTGTGAAGTGGCGTAGACAATCTTCAAGCGATTGCGGTAAGGAGCCGTCGGTGACGGATGGCGCTAGGTCAAGGGAGTACGCCCACATCGGATCGATTCGAGTTGAAACACCGCTACAATTTCGACAAACGACGTCAGTTTGTATGGAACTAGAGAACGCTTTATGAAATATACACTCGCAGTCGAAAATTTTAGCTGCTACGCCTTGCGGTATTCCAGCCGATTGGGCGCAATGCTTGTGAAACAGTTCGAGAATCGCCATGAAGAATTCATGGGCGTCTTGTTGTTTAAACCCTGCTAGATATCGTACTTGTACCCATAACAGGTATAAGATATCGTTGAGTACAAGAGGCGCAGGCTCACCTGAGTAAAAATCACGAACGAGTTTTGTAAGAAGACATCGGCCTAGTTGAGCCCGACATTTGTGTTCGTCCGTGTGAAAGTAATCTCGTAGGAGCGGAGTATGCGTTAGCGCCTGCAGGACTGAATTCATATAACAAGTCGATCCTAGGTTATACAATCCACGTAGACCCACAAGGCTGTTTCTGTCGATTACCATTTCGCCTGCGTCGGTCTCGCCTTCACCAACGGACGGGCCAAGAAAGTCAACTATCTTTCTTTTAGTGATGCTGTCACCAGAGAGTGCGTTGAGCCATGCAATTTTATCTAGACGAACATCAAATATAAACCCGGAACAGATGAAACAGTGAACCTGTCCGTACTGTAGCTCCATTGCGAGTTCATGGGTGTTTACTTCGCTGTGTGCGTCGATATGCTTTTGGCAACCGAAGTACGTGCAGTTCAAACAAACCCGCAGGTGTAACACATCCGTCTCATGACAGTCGTGACAGTAAGCGTTATGCATTTTAGTATATCGGTGGAACTGCGAGCCACTTACGACAAGAATGCTTTGGAGCAGCTGAAATGTAGTCAAGCCATTCTCTTTTATAAACTGTTCCAAGTGGGCACAGGCGTTTATTTGGTCCGCCATTAGTAAAGCTCTACAATTCAAATAATTACAATATTTACAATTGATAGATGACATAACCTCAAATATATATAAAAATATAAACAAACCTAGTTGATCCTGCTGGAAACGCACGCTGGAATTTACATGAAGTGGAGGTGTTTACGTATTTAACAGCTTTTGTGTTGTAAAAATCAATAATATATTTCAGGAACAGAACTAACATCAAAGAAACCGCAGAGCCGAAGCCCTAAGCGAAGACGACCGAAGCTATAACGAGTTGTCTACGCGTGTACAGCTAACGGTACTGTAATTTGAAAGTATCTGAACGTAAACAACCAATCAAAATGCTTAAATTCGCAATTACTAAACTAAAATAATTTTATAAGTTTGAGCGTCAGTGGTTGAGAGTGAACGTGGCCAAACAGGGTTATAACTGCAAACCGCCTCCAGTATAATCTACTACTAAACAGTAGGCTCGCTACAGGACCCTTGAATGGATTATTTTAAGCTTCAAATGCATTGCAATATGAAGGACAACGATACAATACCATCAGGATTTCGAGTTTGTTCGGACAACCCTCGATAAACCCATCCTTCATACTCCCTGTATGTTTGTTGTGGTTTATTTTGTATTTTTCTTAATCTTCTCCTGGAATTAAACAACTCCGATTGGCTTAATTCCCAAAAAGATTAAGAAAAATACAAAACACACTACAATAAACATACAGAGAAATAAAGTATGAGTTTATCGAGAATTGTCCGAACAAACTCAAGAATCCTGATGGTATTGTATGAAATTCCAATTATAAAAATACGCGTGAAATACTAGCTTAGCTGTAGGGCTGGCTGCATAAAAACAACCCTTGAATATTACAGACGTGTGAATTTCAGCTCGTGCAAACGCTCTTTCCATATAAACAGGTGCTTTGCATATCAACTTGAATTCTCACGTCTTTACGCGCCATTCTAAAAAAATAGCCCAAGGATGTTACGGAACGTTGTGCGAATTCCCGAATCTATTTAAATATAAATAGATTCAGGAATTCGCACAACGTTCTGTAACATTCTTGGGCTATTCTTAGACACCCCGTGGATCAGCAACTTACTCGTGTTTATCAATAGCCGATAGAATTCTCGAACGCCTCTGCTCCTTTTAAAACAGGAGCTGTAACAACGAAGTTTTACGTAACTGGGATTCCCGAAGCTAACATGATTGAACTGCTCCTTCAGCCGCTGGAATTCACACAACTAACGTTTTGAGGATTGTCCAAGTTTCTGTCAGTTTTAATATAACCTCGTGTTGTACACCATAATCGTAGGACCTAGAGGTTCCTAGACTCGAAGCTGCGCACTTTAGTAGCGCTTGGTTTATCAAGTCTCAAATCTACGTCCGCAGTGGTTTTACGTACTTTAACGGCAATTCTGCGGTTTTGTCGAGACTAATACTTACATATCTTAACGAAGCCGCTGTCGAGAATTGACGTGCTTTAACAAAGCAGCTGAGGTTTAGTCGAGACTCCTACCTACGTAGTTTAACGAAATCGATGTGGTTTAGTCGAGACACAAACTCACGGTGTCGCTGTGTTTGGTCACGACTTCGTTAATAAAAGCGTTGTGTGGTTTCACCGGACTTCAATCAACATAGTTTAGCGGACCAGAGATGCACACTTACGTGTTTTAACGAAACCGTACTGAGTTAGTCGAGATTCAACATACTTTAACAAAGCTACTACTACTGCCTACGTACTTTAATAAACGTGTTGTGGTTTAGTCGAGACATTAACAAACTTTAACGATACCGGCGGGTTTAGTCGAGACCAAAATCTGCGTATTTTTAACGAAAACGCTGTGATTTAGTTGAGGCTAGAGCTTGCGTACTTTAGTCGAACCTTAAATCGTACTTTAACAGAAAGGCAATGGTTTAATCGGATTGCAATCAACGTAGTTTAACGGAAACGCTGTTTTACACAAAACAGCAGTGGTATAGTTGAGACACGAGTCTGCGTACTTTAATAAAAACCGTTGGTGTAATTGAGACTCACGTATTTTAACAAAACTGCTGAGGGTTAGTCGAAGACTACTACCTACGTACTTTAAAAAACGTGTTGTGGTTTAGTCGAGACATTAACAAATTTTAACGATACCAACGGGTTTAGTCGAGACCAATATCTGCGTATTTTTAACAAAACCGCTGTGATTTAGTCGAGGCTAGAGCTTGCGTACTATAGTCGCACCTTAAATCGTACTTTAACAGAAAGGCAATGGTTTAATCGAACTGCAATCGACGTAGTTTAACGGAAACGCTGTTTTAAACAAAACAGCAGTGGTATAGTTGAGACACGAGTCTGCGTACTTTAATAAAAACCGTTGGTGTAATTGAGACTCACGTATTTTAACGAAACTGCTGAGGGTTAGTCGAAGACTACTACCTACGTACTTTAATAAACGTGTTGTGGTTTAGTCGAGACATTAACAAATTTTAACGATACCAACGGGTTTAGTCGAGACCAATACCTGCGTCTTTTAACGAAGCCGATGTGATTTAGTCGACACAAGAGCTTGCATACTTTAACGAAAGCGTTTGGTTTAGTCGAACCTTAAATCGTACTTTAACAGAATGACAATGGTTTAATCGGACTGCAATCAACGTAGATTAACGGAAACGCTGTTTTAACGTGTTTTAACGAAACCGTAGTGAGTTAGTCGAGACTCAACGTACTTTAACGAAGCTGCTGAGATTTAGTCGAAGACGTACTACCTACGTACTTTAATAAACGTGTTGTGGTTTAGTCGAGACATTAACAAATTTTAACGATACCGGCGGGTTTAGTCGAGACCAATACCTGCGTATTTTTAACGAAACCGCTGTGATTTATTCGAGACTAGAGCTTACTTACTTTAATGAAAGCGTATGATTTAGTCGAGCCTTAAATCTACGTACTTTAACGGAAACGCAGTGGTTTATCAGACTCCAAATCTATATAGTTCAACGAAAACGCTGGTTTAGTCGAGACACTAATTTATGTATTTCAAATAAGTCGCTGTTTTTTAGTCAAGACCCCCAACTTACGTAATTTAATGAAAGCTCTGTGATTCAGTCGGACTCAAATCTTCATAATCTAACAAACACGCTGTGGTTTAGTCGAAATTCATACTTACGTTTAACTAAGCCTCTGTGGTTTACTCGAGACTCAAGCATAAATACTTCAACAAAACAGTTGTGGTTTAGTTAAGATTCCAACTTACTTTACGTTAATGAAAGCGTTGTGATGTAGCGGGACTTCAACATATATACTTGTTACATGCCAAAATTGGTATTGCACACTTTTCAATTTGTGAGTGAATTCGCGCCAATATTTTAAAAAAGGACTTGTGCATTTCCGTCATCCCAGACAGTTGCGTCGGCGCAAAAGAATGCGCAGGCGCGGAGTGGGTAAGTGCGCGGTTTGGGGACAGGACATGAGATGAATATTAGCCAACGAAACGTCGAACAGTGACGTATACCTGTGTGGCTCCTTTTGTCTTTTCTCTTTTAGGATGTAGGTTTCCTTTCATATCTGCCTTATATCGTTTCCTACCTGTATCCTACCGTACCGTTACGTACGACGAAGAGGGAAGACAACACAAATCAACGATGGCCTAATGAAACAAAGCCCAAACCCACGCCCAACGAGATTCATGGAAATCAGCACGGCTCTTGCGTACGGATGACCGCAGAATCGTGAAGCGTTCCACATTTTTAGGTGAGTGTTTTTTATCTTTTTGAAGGTGCATCTTGTATCACTGTAAACATATTTGGTACATGATACAATTTGGCAAATTATGTCCTAATACCTTTATTGCGCAATACTGTGGACGTGGAGCGTATCAGTGTTGCCAACTGTAGTAGTGGCTCAGAACAGTTACCCGGGACTATAACATACTTTAACGAAAAAACTGTGGCTTAGTCGAGACACAAACATATTTCAACGAAGCCGCTGTGGTTTAGTCAAGACTTCAACTTACGTAATTTATTCAAAGTTCAAGACTCCAACAAACGTACGTTAATGAAAGTGTCGTGATTTAGTAGATTCGAACCTATATACTTTAACGGAAAAACTGCAGTTAAGTCGAGACACAAACTTACATATTTCAACGAAGCCGCTCTAGTTTAGTCAAGACTCCACGCTACATAGTTTAATCAAAGTTGTTTCATTTAGACACGCTCAAATCTACATTCTTTAACACAGACATTGTGATTTAGTCGAGACTCATACTGACGTATTTTAATTAAGCCTCCATGGTTTAGTCGAGACTCCAGCTTAAATACTTTAACAAAACCGTTGTGGTTTAGTTAAGATTACAACTTACTGTACGTTAATAAATGCATTATGATTTAGTCGCACTCTTATAAACTTTAACGGAAAAGCTGCGGTTTAGTCGAGACACAGATTTATATACTTTTAATAAAACCGCTGTGATTTAGTCAAGACTCCAAGTTACGTAGTCTACTGAAACCTGTGATTTAGTAGGTTCAAATTTACATGATTTACGTTGTGGTTCAGTCGAGTCTCAAACTTACGTATTTTAACAAAACCGTTGTGGTTTAGTTGAGACTCAAGATTATGTACTTTAAGGAAACCGGCGTGGTTTAGTCAAGACTTCAACGTACGTAGCTTAATAAAAGTGCGGTGATTGAATCAGACTCAAATCTACATACTTTAACAGAGACGTAGTAGTTTAGTCGAGAATCGAACTTACATGTTTTACTCAAGCCTCCGTTGTTTAGTCGAAATTCAAGCTTAAATACTTTAACAAATCGTTGTAATTTAATTAAGATTCCAACTTACTTTCTTACGGTTTAAAACGTCAATTCTTACATTTTAAAAGTTCATAATTACCGAACCGCAAGCGCGGTATATTAGACACCACAACAGTTGGTAGCGCTAATCTTATACAGATTCCGGCGCGCCCATCTGTCAATGACGTCGCCAATAACGAATTAAATAGGCAATTGACGGAAAATATATAAATTTAAGACAATAGGTTGTACAGCAAAATACTCACATGAATATGTCCCTGGGTTAAAGTTGGCTTCTGTTGAAGTCCATCAGGGCTACTGAGGGCCCTTTTTAAGGCAATTAACGGGGGGTACGCCCAACGCTCTTCCAAAGCGCTCGGGCCAGCTCCGGCAGTCGCAGTGGCTACCAGGACTCGCTCATCTAGGGTCGTGGCCTCCGGTTCTCCCTAGGCTTCTGCAAATTTTCTCTACCTATGTAGGGATCGACAAGGAAACAGGTATAAGGGCGATAAACAGATAAACAAAGGCAAGGATCTACATAGATATAAGATAAAGGCACGATACGATACCTAACACGACCACACTTCTTGAAGTCCCCAGGCAAAAAAGCCACATTAAAGCGTCTCACGGAAACACTTCTCCCACTTTTTCTTTCACGCGTTGGCGCGAAGTTCCCGCGCGATCTCGCACAAACGCCCTCTGGCGTGACGAAAATATACGCCAAGTCTTTTGAATTTGTGGCCCGAAACTTCCCCACGTCAAATTAAACTAAAACAATGTTTAGCGTGTTACGTGCCAATCAAATTGGCCCTTAAACATTGTTTTAGGTTAATTTTGATATGCGGAAGTTTCGCGCCACAATTTCAAAAGACTCGGGGCGCGTATTTCCGTTACGTCACAGTGAATTTGCGCCAGATCGCGCGACGCGAGTGGAGTGGGGACAAAGTGGTGAGGGGTTTCCGTTAGACGCTTGAACGGGGCTTTTTGCCTGAACCTTCGAGTGGAGTGGACGTTTGAGGTATCGTATCGTGCTTGTTTTTATCTATGTAGATTCCTTTGCCTAATTATCTTGTTTGTCGCCCCTTACCATGTTCCTGTCCATTCCCTACATAGGTAGACGAAATTTGCAGCCGTAGGCAGAACCGCATTCCACACCGGAGTAGAGCCCTGAGATCGAGTTCAAGCTATCTGGATGTGCGTAAGACGTACCCCTGTTAATTGCCGTTTCTTGTAAGAGGGCCAGCAGCAGCCCTTAGGGACGTGCAGCCACCATCTTTATCTATCCGGAAGGACGATAGGCGTACTTCGTGGAAATCTGGACCTATCATGTGAGTAAATTCTGTATTACCTATTGATTTAACTTTTTATATTTTTTGTTATTCGCAAAACGGTAAGATAACGATATTAAAAACGGTAGTTAAAATTTAAAAGTTCGATAATTATTACACCGGTAACGTGATATACGAGACACTACCAACAGTTGGTTGCACTTATTCTTATACAGATTTAGGGCGAGGTCAACTATTGATACGTGTCAGATATTGCGTAATAATACGTAAATTTAAACAATCTCTAACACAAGAATAATGCATGCAAATTAATTAAAGGTTACTCACATCAGGTATTTTGCATCCGCCTGCAATTTCCTTCAGTAGGCCTGTAACCACGCATCCGGCTCCTGGAGGAATTAGAGATGGCGTCGACGCTATCGTATGCGTAAGGAACAGCTACAGCTCGGCTCGGCTCGCTGCGGTAGACATGGAGGACATCCACAGGCGTGAAGTTCGAAAGTCCTTAGGTGGTAGTAGATTTATACTTATGTAGGGTTTTGACAGGAAGAAGGTAAAGGTAGACAAACAAAGAGATAATTCGAGAAGGAACTACATAGTTAAACCCTAAGATAGATACGTTACCAGACCATTACGCGCACATCACTTCACGAACCCCGCAAAAATGGCCACGATTCCGCGCGTCACGGAAACACGATACCCTCCTTTTCTAGTATTGTCCTAACCCTTTGGGATATGCGCACTACGCAGACTCCTACTATTTGACATACGGAAGCACCGCCCAGTTCATTTAAAATGGTTCCCGCGTCTTGCGTGTTTGAAAATTATGGCGGGAAAACTTCCGTACATTAAAAACTAACTACTAACACTGTTTAAGTGACCCTTGGCACGTAACATTTTCCAATAATTGCGTCTTAATTTTGTGCATTGGTGACGTCATTGGCAGATGGCCGCGCTAAAGCTTGTGTAAGCTAGAGCTACCACGCGCCCGTGACGTCGCTTATTTCGCGCTTGCGCGATGTATTTATCGACTCTTTAACGGTAATGATCGACTTTCTTAAATTGTAAGAAATATCGCGTTTTAAATTGTAAGAAGTACCAATTTGGCACGTAACAACTTACGTTAATGAATGCGTTATGATTTAGTCGCACTCTTATAAACTTTAAAGGAAAAGATGCAGTTTAGTCGAGACACAAATTTATATCCTTTTAACAAAACCGTTGTGATTTAGTCAAGACTCCAAGCTACGTAGTCTACTGAAAGCTCTGCGATTTAGTTAGATTCAAATTTACTTACTTTATGAGAAACGCTGTGGTTCAGTCGAGACTCAAACTTACATATTTTAACAAAACCGCTGTAGTTTAGTCAAAACTTAAGCTTACGTACTTTAAGGAAACCGCCGTGGTTTAGTCAAGACTCCAACCTACGTAGTTTAATGAAAGTGCTGTGATTGAAACAGACTTACATCTACATACTTTAACAGAGAGGCAGTAGTTTAGTCAAGACCCCAACCTATGCACGTTAATGAAAGCGTTGTGATTTAGTCGCACTTCAACCTATTTACTTTAACGGAAAAGCTTGGTTTTAGTCGAGACACAAGCTTACATATTTTTAACGAAACCGCTGTGATTTAGTGGAGGCTCCAACCTACGTTGTTTAATGAAAGTGCTGTGATTTACACAGACTCAATTCTACATATTTCAACGAAACCGCTGTAGTTTAGTTGAGACTCAAACTTACGTGTTTTAACTAAGTCGCTGTACTTTAGTCGAAACTCAAGCTTAAATACTTTAACAAAGTCATTGTGGTTTAGTTAAGACTCCAACTTACTTACGTTAATGAATGCGTTATGATTTAGTCGGTCCCTAACCTATATACTTTAACGGAAAAGCCAAAGTTTAGTCGAGACACAAAGTTCGCTGTGGTCAAGACTCCAACCTACGTAGTTTAATAAATGCCCTGTGATTTAGTCAGACTCAAATCTACATACTTTAACAGAGATGCTATGATTTAGTCGAGACTCATACTAACGTATTTTAACTAAGTCTCTGTGTTTAGTCTAGACTCAACTTTAAGAAAACCGCGTGGTTTAGTTAAGACTATAACCTACTTACCTTAATAAAACGTTATGATTTAGTCGGACTCAAACTTATAGACTTTAACGGAAAAGCTGTGGTTTAGTCGAGACATACTTTTAACGGAACAACTGTGATTTAGATAAGATGCCAAGCTACGTAGTCTACTGAAAGTTCTGTCATTTAGTCAGACTCAAATTTACAACTTTAACAGAAACGCTGTGGTCTAGTCAAGACTCCAATTTAGGTACGTTAATGAAAGCGTTGTAGTTTAGTCGCACGCCAACCTATATACTTTAACGGAAAAGCTGGACTTTAGTCGAGACACAAGCTTAGATATTTTCAACGAAACCGTTATGATTGTATCAAGACTCCAACCTGCATAGTTCAACGAAATCTGTGATTTAATCAAACTCAATTCTACGTATTTTAACGAGACTCAAACTTATTTGAATGAAACAGTTGTGGTTTAGTCAAGGCTCCAACCTACGTGATTTAATGAAACTTCTGCGATTGAATAAGACTAAAATCTACATACTTTAACAAAGAGGCTGTAGTTTAGTCGAGACTCTAACCTATGTACGTTAATGAAAGCGTTGTGATTTAGTCGCACTTCAACCTATATACTTTAACAGAAAAGCTGCGGTTTACTCGAGACACAGACTTACATATTTCAACGAAGCCGCTGTGGTTTAGTCAAGACTCCAACTTACGTACGTTAATGAAAGCGTTGTGACTTAGTCGCACTCCAACCTATATGCTTTAACGGAAAAGCTAGACTTTTAATAAAAGCGCTCTGATTTAGTCGATTTAGCCGAGACACTCACTAAGGAATTTTAACGAAGCCGCTGCGGTTTAATCGAATTTAAAGTCTGCGTATTTTAAGCGAACTTACTGTAGCTTGGATATGCCTTCAACCGACGTACTTTAACAAAAACGCTGTGGTTTAGCCGAGACACAAACTTACGTATTTTAACAAATTCAATGTTGTTTAGTCAAGACCCGAGCCTGCATTTTTAAAGAAAGCACTTGTTATGGCCGAGACTCGACGTACTTTTAGTCGAGACCCCATACCTACGTATTTTAAGAAATACTCTGTGTTTTTGTCGAGACACAAACTAATGAATTTTAACAACGCTGTGGCTTAGTAGAGACACGAGTCTGCGTACTCTAATGAAAACCCTTGGTGTAGTCGAGACTCAACCTACTTTAATTTAGCTGCTGAAGTTTAATCAAGACCCCTACCTACGTATTTTAATAAATACTCTGGATTTTCGTCGAGACACAAACTAATGAATTTTAACAATGCCGACGGGTTTAGTCGAGACCCATATCTGCGTATTTTTAACAAAGCCGTTGTGGTTTAGTCGAGACACGAGTCTAAGTACTTTAATGAAAACCCTTGATGTAGTCGAGACTCAACATACTGTAACATAGCTGTTGAAGGTTAGTCGAGATCCCTCCCTACGTATTTTATTAAATACTCTGTTTTGTCGAAACACAAACTAACGAATGCTAACAATGCCGACGCGGTTTAGTCGAGACCCATTTCTGCGTATTTTTAACAAAGCCGCTGTGGTTTAGTCGAGACACGAGTCTAAGTACTTTAATGAAAACCCTTGGTGTAGTCGAGACTCAACGTACTTTAATTTAGCTGCTGAAGTTTAGTCGAGACCCCCTCCCTACGTATTTTATTAAATACTCTGTTTTTGTCGAAACACAAACTAACGAATGCTAACAATTCCGACGCGGTTTAGTCGAGACCCATATCTGCGTATTTTTAACAAAGCCGCTGTGGTTTAGTCGAGACACGAGTCTAAGTACTTTAATGAAAACCCTTGGTGTAGTCGAGACTCAACGTACTTTAATTTAGCTGCTGAAGTTTAGTCGAGACCCCCTCCCTACGTATTTTATTAAATACTCTGTTTTTGTCGAAACACAAACTAACGAATGCTAACAATGCCGACGCGGTTTAGTCGAGACCCATTTCTGCGTATTTTTAACAAAGCCGCTGTGGTTTAGTCGAGACACGAGTCTAAGTACTTTAATGAAAACCCTTGGTGTAGTCGAGACTCAACCTACTTTAATTTAGCTGCTGAAGTTTAGTCGAGACCCCCTCCCTACGTATTTTATTAAATACTCTGTTTTTGTCGAAACACAAACTAACGAATGCTAACAATGCCGACGCGGTTTAGTCGAGACCCATATCTGCGTATTTTTAACAAAGCCGCTGTGGTTTAGTCGAGACACGAGTCTAAGTACTTTAATGAAAACCCTTGGTGTAGTCGAGACTCAACGTACTTTAACTTAGCTGCTGAAGTTTAGTCGAGACTCCTACCTACGTATTTTAATAAATACGCTATATTTTCGTCGAGACACAAACTAACGAATTTCAACAATGCCGGCGCGGTTTAGTCGAGACCCATATCTGCGTAATTTTAACAAACCCACTATGGTTTAGTCAAGACTCGAACTTGCATACTTTAATGAAAGCGTATGATTTAGTTGAGCCTTAAATCTACGTACTTTAACGGAAACGCTGCGGTTTAGTCGAGACACTAATTTATGTATTTCAAAGACGTCGCTGTGGTTTAGTCAAGACCCCTCCAACTTACGTGTGATTCACTCGGACCCAAATCTTCACACTTGAACAGACACGCTGTGATTTAGTCGAGACTCATACTTACGTATTATAACTAAGCCTCTCTGATTAGTCGAGACTCAAGCTCAAATACTTCAACACAACTGTTGTGGTTTAGGTAAAATTCCAATCTACTTACGTTAATGAAAGCGTTATGATAAAGCTGGACTTCAACTTATATACTTTAACGGAAAAGCTGTGCCTTAGTCGCGACACAAACATATTTCAACGAAGCCGTTGTGCTTTAGACAAGACCATAACCTAAGTAATTTATCGAAAGCTCTGTGATGTATTCAGCCTCAAATCTACATACTTTTGCAGAGACGTTATGGTTTAGTCGAGACTCAAACTACGTATTTTAACAAATCCGCTGTGATTTAATCGAGACTCCAATCTATGGACGTTAATGAAAGCGTTGCGATTTAGTCGGACTCCAACCTATATACCTTAACGAAAAAGCTGCGGCTTAGTCGAGACACAAACTTACATATTTCAACAAAGCCGAGTGGTTTAGTCAAGACTCCAACCTACGTAGTTTAATCAAAGCTCTGTGGTTTAGTCGAGACTCAAGCTTAAATACTTTAACAAAACCGTTGTGATTTAGTCAAGACTTCAAGCTACGTAGTCTACTAAAAGTTCTGTGACTTAGTCAGACTCAAATTTACATACTTTGTGGGAAACACTGTGGTTCAGTTGAGATTCAAACTTACGTAGTTAAACGAAACCGCCGGGGTATAGTCGAGACTCAAGATTATGTACTTTAAGGAAACCGCCGTGGTTTAGTCAAAACTCCAATCTACGTAGTTTAATGACACTTTTGTGATTGAATAAGACTCAAATCTACATATTTTAAGAGAGAGGCTGTAATTTAATCGAGACTCCAACCTATGTACGTTAAAGAAAGCATTGTGATTTAGTCGCACTTCAATCTATAAACTATAACGGAAAAGCTGGGCTTTAGTCGTGACACAAACTTACATATTTCAACGAAGCAGCAGTGGTTTAGTCAAAACACGAGTCTGCGTACTTTAGTAAAAACCCTTGATGCAGTCGAGACTCAATATACTTTAATTAAGCTACTGAGGTTTAGTAGAAAACTAATACTTACGTAGTTTAACGAAATCGCTGTGGTTTAGTCAAACCACACACTCCAATCTACGTTTTCTAATAAAGGCACTGTGTTTGGGTAAAACCCTAAACTTTAATAAAACCGTTTTGTGGTTTTGCCGGACTTCAATCAACGTAGTTTAACGGAGCAGTTGCGATTGAATCGAGATGTACACTTACGTGTTTTAACGAAACTGCAGTGGGTTAGTCGAGACTCGCGTCTGCGTACTTAAACGAAAACCCTTGTTGTAGTCGAAACTCAACATACTTTAACGAAGCTGCTGAAGTTTAGCCGAAGACTACTACCTACGTACTTTAATAAACGTGTTGTGGTTTAGTCGAGACAAAACTAACAAATTTTAACGATACCGGCCGGTTTAGTCGAGACTCGAGACTAATATCTGCGTATTTTTAACAAAGCTGCTGTGATTTATTCGAGACTAGAGCTTGCGTATTTTAATGAAAGCGTTTAATTTGGTCGAACCTTAAATCGTACTTTAACAGAAAGGCAATGGTTTAATCGGACTGCAATCAACGTAGTTTAACGGAAACGCTGTTTGAACGTGTTTTAACGAAACAGCAGTGGTTTAGTCGAGACACGAGTCTGCGTACTTTAATAAAAACCGTTGGTGTAGTTGAGACTCAACGTACTTTAACGAAACTGCTGAGATTTAGTCGGAGACTACTACCTACGTACTTTAATAAATGTGCCGTGGTTTAGTCGAGGCACAAACTAACGAATTTTAACTATGTCGACGTGGTTTAGTCGAGCCTCTGTGTATTTTTAACGCAGCTGCTGTAGTTTATTCAAGGCTCGAGTTTGCGTACTTTAGTAAAAGCGATTCGGTCGAGCCTTAAATCTTCGTACTTTAACAGATCGCAAACTTCAATCATAGCTTAACGGAAACACTGCGGTTTAGTCGGGACACAAACTTATTTACTATACTGAAATCGCTGTGGTTTAGTCGAGACTCAAAGCTGCGTACTTTAATGAAAGCTCAAGTTTTAGTCGTGTCTTTAATAAAAGCGTGTTGTGGTTTAGCTGGACTTCAATCAACGTAGTTTAACGGAACAGTTGCGATTGAGTTGAAATACTTACGAGTTTTAACGAAACCGTAGTGGTTAGTCGAGATTCGAGTGCTTTAACGAAAACCCTAGGCGTAGTCCATAATCAACGTACTTTAACGAAGCTGCTCTGCTGAAGGTTAGTCAAGACACTATCTACGTATTTTAATAAATGCGCTGTGACTTAATCCAGACACAAAATAGCAAATTTTAACGATATCAGCGCGATTTAGTCGAGACCCAAACCTGCGTATTTTTAACACAGCCGCTGTAGTTTAGTCGAAACTAGAGCTCGCGTACTTTATTAAAAGGGATTTGGTCGAGCCTTAAATCTAAGCACTTTAACAAAATCGTAATGGTTTAGTCAGACTCCAATCTACATAGTTTAACGGAAACGCTACGGTTTAGTTGAGATGCACACTTACGTGTTTTAACAAAGCCGCACTGGTTTAGTCGAGACACAAGTCTGCGTACTTTAATAAAAACCCTTGATACAGTCAAGACTCAACGTACTTTAGCTAAGCTGCTGAAGTTTAGTCGAAGGCTACTACCTACGTACTTTAATAAATGCGCAGTGGTTTAGTCGAGACTAAACTAATGAATTTTAACGATGTCGGCGCGGTTTAGTCGAGACCCAAAACTGCGTATTTATAACGAGGCTGCTGTGGTTTGGACAATACTGCAGCCTATTTACTTTAGTGAAACCGCTCTAATTTAATCGAACTCCAGTTTATATAGTTTAACGGAAATCCTACGACTTAATCTAGACTCAAACTAACGTTTTTAAAGAAGCCGATTGGTCTAGTCAAGACTCAAACTTACGTATTTTAACGAAGCCTCTGTGATTTAGTCGAGACTGGAGCCTACGTATTTTAACGAAACCTCTGTGCTCTACCTGAAACTTTAACCTACTTCCTTTAAAGAAAGCGATGTGGTTTAGTCGGACCCAATGTACTTAGTTTAACGGAAACACTACAATTTATCATATACACAAACTTACGTATTTTACGGAAGTCGCTGTGGTTTACTCATGACCCGAGCCTGCGTTTTTAAATAAAAACGCTTGATTTAGTCGAGACTCAACGTATTTTAACGAAGCTGTTGAAGCACAAACTAACAAATTTTAACGATGCCGGTGCGGTTTAGGCGAAACTCATATCTGTGATTTAGTCGAGACTTGAGCTTGCGTGCTTTAATGAAAACGTTTGATTTAGTCGAACCTTAAATCGACGTACTATAAAATAAAGGCAGTGATTTAGTGACTCTAATCAACGTACTTTAACGGAAACGCTGTTTAGCGCGTTTTAACGAAACCGCAGTGGTTTAGTCAAGACATGAGTTTACGTACTTTAATGAAAACGCTTGGTGTAGTCGAAACTCAACGTACATTAACGAAGCTGCTGAAGTTTAGTCGAAAACTCCTACCTACGTACTTTGATAAATATGCTGTGGTTTAGTCGAGGCACAAACTAACGAATTTTAACTATGACGACGCGGTTTAGTCGAGACTAATATCTGTTTATTTTTAACGAAACCGCTGTGGTTTAGTCGAGACTCGAGCTTACGTACTTTAATGAACGCGTTTGATTTAGTCGAATCTTAAATCGGTGTACTTTAACAGAAAGACAGTGGTTTATTCGGGATCCAATTAACGTAGTTTAACGAAAACGCTGTGTTAACGTGTTTTAACGAAATCGTAGTGATTTAGTCAAGACACGAGTCTGCATACTTTAATGAAACGCTTGGTGTAGTCGAGACTTGACGTACTTTAACGACGCTGCTGAAGTTTAGTCATGAATGTCTGAAATGTCGGCGCGGTTTAGTGGAGACTCAAATCTGAATATTTGTAGTGAGACGGCTGTGCCTTGGACAAGACTCAAACCTACGTACTTTAACAAAACCCATGTTATATAGTTGGACTCCAATGTATGGTTTAGTCTACAAACTAGTGTATTTTACCGTGCCTCGAAACTGCGTACTTTAATAGTGCTAGTTCGGGCAGGTCTCAAATCTACGTACTTTAGCAGAAACGCAGTAGTTTAGTCAAACGGCGTCTACATATTTTAATTCTACGGTTTATCCGAGACACATATTTACGTATCTTAATTAAGCAGCTGTAGTTTAGTCAAGGCTGAGCCTGTGTCTTTAAAGAATTTTAATGAAGCCGCTGCGGTTTAGTCGAGACTCAACCTTTCTTACAGTTTAAAACGCGATAATTCTTACAATTAAAGAGTCGATAAAATAGTTTACGAGTTCATAAACACATCGCGCAAGCGCGAAATAAAAAGCGAGCAACGCCGCTGGCGGATGGTAGCGATAACCTTATTACAAATTCCGCGCAGCCAACTACCAATGACGTCACCAATGCACAAATTATGTTGCGTAATAATCGGAAAATTTATAAAAAGTTAAATAAACAGGTAATACATAATTTACTCACATGAAAGGTCCAGATCTCCACGAAGTACGCCTATCGTCCTTCCGGGTAGATAAAGATGGTATGCCCGACGCTCTTCCAAGCGTTCGGACCAGCTCCAGCAATCATGAGTTCGTCGTCCAGGGTCGTGGAGTACGGTTCGTCTAGGGCTCCAGATTATCTACTTATGCAGGGACAGACGGGAATACCAGGTATAAGGCAACAAACAAAGACAATTAGGCAAAGGAAATCTACATAGATAAGATAAGCACGATACGATACCTCAAGGCGTCCACTACGCTCGATAATTTTAGGCAAAAAGTCACGTTTTAGAGCCTAACCCAAACCTCTCACCACTTTGTCCTCACTCCTTGTCTTTTTCACGTCGGCGCGAAGTTATTCGTCCAACCCTCTCGCGTAACGGAAGTACGTGCTTAGTCTTTTAAAATTCCGCGCACCGCGTCTTTTGAAATTATGGCGCGAAACCTCCGTACATCAAAATTAACCTAATACATGTGTTTAAGGGCCACTTTGGCACGTAACACCTTGTGTTTTTGTAACAACGCTGCTATGATTCGGTAAAGACTCCAAATTACGTACTTCAACAGCAATTCTTCGGTTTAACAGATACCCATACTCACGTATCTTAATAAAGTCGCTGCAGTTTGATTGAGCATCATGGTACTTAAACTAAGCGCTTGTGGTTTAGTCGAGACTCCCACCTACGTATTTTAATAAGAGCCCGGTGGTTTAGTTAAGACTCCAAGCTACGTACATCAATAAAGGCGCTGTGACTTAGTCCAACTCAAATCTTCAATCCATAACGGAGACGCTGCGCATAATTGAGACACAAACTTACGTATTTTAGCGAAGCGTCTGTGGTTTAGTCGAAACTCCAATCTACGTACGTTAATGAAAGAGTTATGATTTAGTCTGATTCCAACCTACATACTTTAACGGAAATGCCGTCGTCTAGTCGAGACACAACCTTGCATGGTTTTAATGAAACCACTGTGGAGTCAAGACTCCAACCTACGTAGTTTACTAAGAGTTCTGTGATTGAGTCAGACTCAATTCTACATACCTTAACAGCGACGCTGTGGCTCAGTCGAGGCTCAAACTTACGTATTTTAGTCGAGACTAAAGCTTACATTAACAAAACCGTTAAAACTTTAACCTACTTACGTTAATGAAAGCGTCGTGATTTAGTCGGTCCCCTCTTACAATTAAAAAAGTCGATAATTACCGTTAAAAAGTCGATAAATACAGTTAAAAAGTTCATAAATACATCGCGCAAGCGCGATGAAAAAGCGATGCCACAGCAGGTGGTAGCTCCAAGCTTACACAGGCTTTAGCGCGGCCATCTGCCAATGACGTCACCAATGCACAAAATTAAGACGCAATAATCGGAAAACATATAACTTTAAAGACAATTGATTATATCCGCGAACAAATTAAACTATGAAGTACTCACATAATAGGTCCAGATTCCCACGAAGTACGCCAATCGTCCTTCAGGATAGATAAAGAGGGTGGCTGCACGTCCCTAAGGGCTGCTGCTGGCCCTCTTACAAGAAACGGCAATTAACGGGGGTACGTCTTACGCACATCCCAATAGCTTGGACTCGATCTCAGGACTCCACTCCAGCGTCGAATGCGGTTCTGCCTACGGCTGCAAATTTCGTCTACCTATGTAGGGAATGACGGGAACATGGTATAAGGGGCGACAAACAAAGACAAGCAAGCAAGGAAATCTACATAGATAAAGATAAGGCACGATACGATACCTCAAACGTCCACTCCACTCGAAGGTTCAGGCAAAAAAGCCACGTTAAAAAGAGTCACAGAAACACTTCTCCCTACTCCACTCGCGTCGCGCGATCTGGCGCAAACGCACTGTGACGTAACGGAAATGCGCGCCCCGAGTCTTTTGAAATTGTGGCGCGAAACTTCCGCACATCAAAATTATCCTAAGACATGTTTAAGGGCCACTTTGGCACGTAACACCCCAACCTATATACCTTAACGGAAAAGCCGATGTTTAGTCTAGACACAAACTTACTGTTATATATGTAAACACATCTTTAGTCAATAACGGCGTTCTCTGAACCGACCTTTAAAAACGGGACATTTCATTGTATGTGTGTCATGTAAATGTCAGTAACTACAATTAATAAATTACAGTTTGTTATACAATAAATTCATTCAATCATTGATTGTATTATATTTATTACACAGATATACGATACTTACATATTGCAACAACGCTCGCTGTGGTTTAGTCAAGACTCCAACCTACGCAGTTGAATGAAAGCTGCGTGATTTAGTCAAACTCAAATTCACATACCTTAACAAAGACGCTATGATTTAGTCAAGCCTCATACTCACGTATTTTAAGCCGTTGTGGTTTAGTCGAGACTCAACTTTAAGAAAACCTCGTGGTTTAGTTAAGACTCCAATCTACTTACGCTAATGAAGGCGTTATGATTTAGTCGGACTCCAACTTATAAACTTTAACGGAAAAGCAGCGGTTTAGTCGGGACACAAATTTACACACTTTTAACGGAACCGCTGTGATTTAGTCGAGACTCTGTTACGTGCCAATCCCATTGGCACTTAAACATTGTATTTAGGTTAGTTTTGATGTACGGAAGTTTTGCGCTATAATTTCAAAAGACGCGGTGCGTGGAATTTTAATAGACTAGGCGTGTACTTCCGTTACGTCATAGTGCATTTGCGCAGTTCGTGCGACTCTAGAGGGTTGGACGAATAACTTCGGCGGATGTGTAAAAGAAAAAAGAGTGGGGACAAGTTTTCCGTGACGCTCTTAAAACGGGGCTTTTTGCCTTTGATCTTCGAGTGAAGTGGTCGTTTTTTGGTAACGTATCGTTAGCTTTACCTATGTAGATTCCTTTGCTTGATTATCTTTTGTTTGTCTACCTTTACCTAGTATTCCTGCCCGATCCCTGCATAGGTAATAAATTTGAAGCCAACGAGGCGTATCGGACTGCACGACCCGAGATGACGAGTCACCATCTGTAATTACTCTGGGATGGAGCCCTGAGGAACCTTGATAGAGGCCAACTTTGGTTCAACCCCGCAGAACGTTCGGATTTCCGGGGTAAGTAGTACAGTGTTTAATTTGTTCACTGATATGAACTTTTGTTTAAATTTTTATATTTCCGATTATTACGCAATATAAATGGTGCATTGGTGACGTCATTGGTAGTTGGCAGCGCGAAATCTGTAATAAGGTTCGCGCTTACATCCGCCAAGGGCGTTGCTCGCTTTCTTATTCATTGCGCTTGCGCGATGTGTTTATGAACTCTTAAACTGTATTACCGACTTCGTAAACTGTTTTATCGACTTTTAAATGGTAAGAACTATCACCAATTAAATTGTAATAACTCCAAGTCACGTAGTCTACAGAATGTTCTGTGACTTAGTCAGACTCAAATTTACATACATTAACAGAAACGCTGTGGCTCAGTCGAGACTCGAACTTCCGTATTTTAATGAAATCGCTGTGGTTTAGTCAAGACTCCAACCTACGTAGTTTAATGAAAGTGCCGTGATTGAATCAGACTCAAATCTACATACTGTAACAAAGAGGCTGTAGTTTAGTCGAGACTCCAACCTATGTACGTGAATGAAAGCGTTGTGATTTAGTCGCACTCCAACCTATATACTTTAACGGAAAAGCTAGACTTTAGTCTGTGTGTTTTAACAAAGCCGCTGTGATTTAGTCAAGACTCCAACAAACGTACGTTAATGAAAGCGTCGTGATTTAGTGGACTTCAACTTATATACTTTAACCGAAAAGCTGCAGTTAAGTCGAGACACAAACTTACATATTTCAATGAAGCCGCTGTGGTTTAGTCAAGACTCCAACCTACGTAGTTTAATCAAAGCACTGTGATTTAGTCAGACTCAAATCTACATTCATTAACAGAGACGTTGTGATTTAGTCGAGACTCATACTTACGTATTTTAATTAAACCTTCGTGGTTTAGTCGAGACTCAAGCTTAAATACTTTAACAAAATTATTGTTGTTTAGTTAAGACTTCAACCTGCTTACGTTAATGAAAGCGTTATAATTTAGTCGGACTTCAATTTATAAACTTTAACGAAAAAGCTGGGGTTTAGTCGAAACACAAATTTACATACTTTTAGCAAAACCGTTGTGATTTAGTCAAGACTCCAAGCTACGTACTCTACTGAAAGTTAGACTGGAACCTACGTACGTTAACGAAAGCGTTGTGATTTAGTCGAACTCCATCCTATATACTTTAACGGAAAAGCTACGGTTTAGTCGAGACACAAGCTTACATATTTTTAACGAAACCATTGTGATGTAGTCGACTCCAAATTAGGTAATCTACTGAAAGTTTTGTAATTTAGTCAGACTCAAATCTACGTATTTTAACAGAGACGCTATGGTTTAGTCGAGACTCAAGCTTAACGTAATTTAACGAAACCGCTGTAGTTTAGTCGAAACTCTAGATTACGTACTTTAAGGAAACAGCTGTTGTTTAGTCAAGGCTCCAACCTACGTAGTTTAATGAAAGTGCGGTGACTGAATTAGACTCAAATCTATATAGTTGAGACGCAAACCTACGTATGTTAATGAAAGCGTTGTGATTTAGTCGGACTCCAACCTATATACTTTAACGTAAAAGCCGAAGTTTAGTCGAGACACAAAGCCCACTGTGGTCAAAACTCCAACCTACGTAGTTTAATGAATGCCCTGTGATTTAGTCAGACTCAAATCTACATACTGTAACAAAGACGCTATGATTTAGTCCATACTTATACTAACGTATTTTAACTAAGTCTCTGTGGTTTAGTCGAGACTCAACTTTAAGAAAACCGCGTGGTTTAGTTAACACTCCAACCTACTTACGTTAATAAAAGCGTTATGAAATAGTCGGACTCCAACTTATAAACTTTAACGGAAAAGCTGAAGTTTAGTCAAAACATACTTTTAACGGAACAACTGTGATTTAGATAAGATGCCAAGCTATGTAGTCTACTGAAAGTTCTGTCATTTAGTCAGATTCAAATTTACATACTTTAACAGAAACGCTGTGGTCTAGTCAAGACTCCAATTTAGGTACGTTAATGAAAGCGTTGTAGTTTAGTCGCACGCCAAGCTATATACTTTAACGGAAAAGCTGGACTTTAGTCGAGACACAAGCTTAGATATTTTCAACGAAACCGTTATGATTGTATCAAGACTCCAACCTGCATAGTTCAACGAAATCTGTGATTTAATCAAACTCAATTCTACGTATTTTAACGAGACTCAAACTTATTTGAATGAAACCGTTGTGGTTTAGTCAAGGCTCCAACCTACGTGATTTAATGAAACTTCTGCGATTGAATAAGACTAAAATCTACATACTTTAACAAAGAGGCTGTAGTTTAGTCGAGACTCTAACCTATGTACGTTAATGAAAGCGTTGTGATTTAGTCGCACTTCAACCTATATACTTTAACAGAAAAGCTGCGGTTTACTCGAGACACAGACTTACATATTTCAACGAAGCCGCTGTGGTTTAGTCAAGACTCCAACTTACGTACGTTAATGAAAGCGTTGTAACTTACTCGCACTCCAACCTATATGCTTTAACGGAAAAGCTAGACTTTAGTCTGAGACTTTTAATAAAAGCGCTCTGATTTAGTCGATTTAGCCGAGACACTCACTAAGGAATTTTAACGAAGCCGCTGCGGTTTAATCGAAATTAAAGTCTGCGTATTTTAAGCGAATTTACTGTAGCTTGGATATGCCTTCAACCGACGTACTTTAACAAAAACGCTGTGGTTTAGCCGAGACACAAACTTACGTATTTTAACAAATTCAATGTTGTTTAGTCAAGACCCGAGCCTGCATTTTTAAAGAAAGCACTTGTTATGGCCGAGACTCGACGTACTTTTAGTCGAGACCCCATACCTACGTATTTTAAGAAATACTCTGTGTTTTTGTCGAGACACAAACTAATGAATTTTAACAACGCTGTGGCTTAGTAGAGACACGAGTCTGCGTACTCTAATGAAAACCCTTGGTGTAGTCGAGACTCAACCTACTTTAATTTAGCTGCTGAAGTTTAATCAAGACCCCTACCTACGTATTTTAATAAATACTCTGGATTTTCGTCGAGACACAAACTAATGAATTTTAACAATGCCGACGGGTTTAGTCGAGACCCATATCTGCGTATTTTTAACAAAGCCGTTGTGGTTTAGTCGAGACACGAGTCTAAGTACTTTAATGAAAACCCTTGATGTAGTCGAGACTCAACATACTGTAACATAGCTGTTGAAGGTTAGTCGAGATCCCCTCCCTACGTATTTTATTAAATACTCTGTTTTTGTCGAAACACAAACTAACGAATGCTAACAATGCCGACGCGGTTTAGTCGAGACCCATTTCTGCGTATTTTTAACAAAGCCGCTGTGGTTTAGTCGAGACACGAGTCTAAGTACTTTAATGAAAACCCTTGGTGTAGTCGAGACTCAACGTACTTTAATTTAGCTGCTGAAGTTTAGTCGAGACCCCCTCCCTACGTATTTTATTAAATACTCTGTTTTTGTCGAAACACAAACTAACGAATGCTAACAATTCCGACGCGGTTTAGTCGAGACCCATATCTGCGTATTTTTAACAAAGCCGCTGTGGTTTAGTCGAGACACGAGTCTAAGTACTTTAATGAAAACCCTTGGTGTAGTCGAGACTCAACCTACTTTAATTTAGCTGCTGAAGTTTAATCAAGACCCCTACCTACGTATTTTAATAAATACTCTGGATTTTCGTCGAGACACAAACTAATGAATTTTAACAATGCCGACGGGTTTAGTCGAGACCCATATCTGCGTATTTTTAACAAAGCCGTTGTGGTTTAGTCGAGACACGAGTCTAAGTACTTTAATGAAAACCCTTGATGTAGTCGAGACTCAACATACTGTAACATAGCTGTTGAAGGTTAGTCGAGACCCCTCCCTACGTATTTTATTAAATACTCTGTTTTGTCGAAACACAAACTAACGAATGCTAACAATGCCGACGCGGTTTAGTCGAGACCCATTTCTGCGTATTTTTAACAAAGCCGCTGTGGTTTAGTCGAGACACGAGTCTAAGTACTTTAATGAAAACCCTTGGTGTAGTCGAGACTCAACGTACTTTAATTTAGCTGCTGAAGTTTAGTCGAGACCCCTCCCTACGTATTTTATTAAATACTCTGTTTTGTCGAAACACAAACTAACGAATGCTAACAATGCCGACGCGGTTTAGTCGAGACCCATTTCTGCGTATTTTTAACAAAGCCGCTGTGGTTTAGTCGAGACACGAGTCTAAGTACTTTAATGAAAACCCTTGGTGTAGTCGAGACTCAACCTACTTTAATTTAGCTGCTGAAGTTTAGTCGAGACCCCCTCCCTACGTATTTTATTAAATACTCTGTTTTTGTCGAAACACAAACTAACGAATGCTAACAATGCCGACGCGGTTTAGTCGAGACCCATATCTGCGTAATTTTAACAAAGCCGCTGTGGTTTAGTCGAGACACGAGTCTAAGTACTTTAATGAAAACCCTTGGTGTAGTCGAGACTCAACGTACTTTAACTTAGCTGCTGAAGTTTAGTCGAGACTCCTACCTACGTATTTTAATAAATACGCTATATTTTCGTCGAGACACAAACTAACGAATTTCAACAATGCCGGCGCGGTTTAGTCGAGACCCATATCTGCGTAATTTTAACAAACCCACTATGGTTTAGTCAAGACTCGAACTTGCATACTTTAATGAAAGCGTATGATTTAGTTGAGCCTTAAATCTACGTACTTTAACGGAAACGCTGCGGTTTAGTCGAGACACTAATTTATGTATTTCAAAGACGTCGCTGTGGTTTAGTCAAGACCCCTCCAACTTACGTGTGATTCACTCGGACCCAAATCTTCACACTTGAACAGACACGCTGTGATTTAGTCGAGACTCATACTTACGTATTATAACTAAGCCTCTCTGATTAGTCGAGACTCAAGCTCAAATACTTCAACACAACTGTTGTGGTTTAGGTAAAATTCCAATCTACTTACGTTAATGAAAGCGTTATGATAAAGCTGGACTTCAACTTATATACTTTAACGGAAAAGCTGTGCCTTAGTCGCGACACAAACATATTTCAACGAAGCCGTTGTGCTTTAGACAAGACCATAACCTAAGTAATTTATCGAAAGCTCTGTGATGTATTCAGCCTCAAATCTACATACTTTTGCAGAGACGTTATGGTTTAGTCGAGACTCAAACTACGTATTTTAACAAATCCGCTGTGATTTAATCGAGACTCCAATCTATGGACGTTAATGAAAGCGTTGCGATTTAGTCGGACTCCAACCTATATACCTTAACGAAAAAGCTGCGACTTAGTCGAGACACAAACTTACATATTTCGACAAAGCCGAGTAGTTTAGTCAAGACTCCAACCTACGTAGTTTAATCAAAGCGCTGTGATTTAGTCGAAACTCAAGCTTAAATACTTTAACAAAACCGTTGTGATTTAGTCAAGACTTCAAGCTACGTAGTCTACTAAAAGTTCTGTGACTTAGTCAGACTCAAATTTACATACTTTGTGGGAAACACTGTGGTTCAGTTGAGATTCAAACTTAAGTAGTTAAACGAAACCGCCGAGGTATAGTCGAGACTCAAGATTATGTACTTTAAGGAAACCGCCGTGGTTTAGTCAAAACTCCAAGTTACGTAGTTTAATGACACTTTTGTGATTGAATAAGACTACAATCTACATATTTTAAGAGAGAGGCTGTAATTTAATCGAGACTCCAACCTATGTACGTTAAAGAAAGCATTGTGATTTAGTCGCACTTCAATCTATAAACTATAACGGAAAAGCTGGGCTTTAGTCGTGACACAAACTTACATATTTCAACGAAGCAGCAGTGGTTTAGTCAAAACACGAGTCTGCGTACTTTAGTAAAAACCCTTGATGCAGTCGAGACTCAACATACTTTAATTAAGCTGCTGAGGTTTAGTAGAAAACTAATACTTACGTAGTTTAACGAAATCGCTGTGGTTTAGTCAAACCACACACTCAAATCTACGTTTTCTAATAAAGGCACTGTGTTTGGGTAAAACCCTAAACTTTAATAAAACCGTTTTGTGGTTTTGCCGGACTTCAATCAACGTAGTTTAACGGAGCAGTTGCGATTGAATCGAGATGTACACTTACGTGTTTTAACGAAACTGCAGTGGGTTAGTCGAGACTCGCGTCTGCGTACTTAAACGAAAACCCTTGTTGTAGTCGAAACTCAACATACTTTAACGAAGCTGCTGAAGTTTAGCCGAAGACTACTACCTACGTACTTTAATAAACGTGTTGTGGTTTAGTCGAGACTTAAACTAACAAATTTTTCTTATACTTAAATACGTGATACATTTATAAGGTGATAGTTCTTACCCAAAAGTCGATAAAACAGTTTACGAAGTCGGTAATACAGTTTAAGAGTTCATAAATACATCGCGCAAGCGCAATGAGAAAAGCGGGCTACGCCTCTGGCGGATGAAAGCGCGAACCTTATACAGATTTGGGCGCGGTCATCTACCAATGGCGTCACCAATGCATAAATTTAAGACGTAATTATCGGAAAAATATACATAAATGTCGGACACAAGATAGCACAATAATTACTCACATGGATAGGTCCTGCATCACAGTTGACTTCTATTCCAAGTCCATCAGGGCTCCCTCCCGGAGGAATTAGAGATGATACGCCGACGCTTTACAAAAGCGTTCGGACCAGCTCCGGCCAGCTACGGCAGTCATCCAGGGTCGTGGAGTCCAGTACGCCTCGGTGGCTGCAAATTTATCACCTAATATGTAGGGATCGGAATAGGAACAAGGTAAGGGCGACAACAAAGACAATTAGGCAAGGAAATCTACATAGATAAGATAAGGCACGATACGATACCTGGCCGACCACACTTCTTGAAAGTTCGGGCAAAACAGCCACGTTGAAGCGTCCAACCGAAAACTCTCACCACTTTTCCCCACTCTTTGTCTTTTTCACGTCGGCGCGAAGTATTCGTCTAACCCTCCCGTGTCGTGCACTCTGCGCAAACTCACTATGACGTAACGGAAGTACACGCCTAGTCTATTTAAAATTCCCGCGCACCGCGTCTTTTGAAATTATGGCGAGAAACCTCCGTACAAATAAAACTAACCTAAATACAATGTTACAGGGCCACTTTGGCACGTAACATTTTAACGATACCGGCGGGTTTAGTCGAGACCAATATCTGCGTAGTTTTAAGGAAGCCGCTGTGATCTAGTCGAGACTAGAGCTTACGTACTTTAATGAAAGCATTTTATTTAGTCGAACCTTAGATCATACTTTAACAGAAATACAATATTTAATCGGACGTAGTTTAACGGAAACTCTGTTTTAAACGAAACAGCAGTGGTTTAGTCAAGGCACGAGTCTGCACACTTTACTAAAAGCCCTTGGTGTAATTGAGACTCAACGTATTTTAACGAAGCTGCTGAGGTTTAGTCGAAGATTACTACCTACGTACTTTAATTAACGTGTTGTTGTTTAGTCGTGACATAAACTAACAAATTTTAACGATACCGGCGAGTTTAGTCGAGACCAATATGTGCGTATTTTTAACGAAGCCTCTGTGATTTAGTCGAGACGAAAGCTTGCGTACTTTAATGAAAGCGAACCTTAAATTGTACTTTAACAGAAAGGCAATGGTTTAATCGGACTGCAATCAACGTAGTTTAACGGAAACGCAGTTTTAACGTGTTTTAACGAAACAGTAGTGGTTTAGTCTAGACACAAGTCTGCGTACTTTAATAAAAACCCTTGGTGTAATTGAGACTCAACGTACTTTAACGAAGTTGTTGAAGTTTAGTAGAAGACTACTACCTACGTACTTTAATACAGGTGTTGTGGTTTAGTCGAGACTACCTACGTAGTTTAACGAAATCGCTGTGGTTTAGTCGAGATACAACCTCACTGTGTCGCTGTGTTTGGTCAAGACTCCGTTAATAAAAGCATTGTGTGATTTCGCCGGACTTCAATCAACGTACTTTAACGGACCAGAGATGCACACTTACGTGTTTTAACGAAACCGTAGTGAATTAGTCGAGACTCAACGTACTTTAACGAAGCTACTTCTACTGCCTACGTAATTTAATAAACTTGTTGTGGTTTAGTCGAGACATTAACAAATTTTAACGATTCCGGTGGGTTTAGTCGAGACCAATATCTGCGGATTTTTAACGAAGCCGCTGTGATTTAGTCGAGACTAGAGCTTGCGTACTTTAATGAAAATGTTTTGATTTAGTCGAACCTTAAATCGTACTTTAACAGAAGGGCAATGATTTAATCGGACGTAGTTTAACGGAAATGCTGCTTTAAACGAAACAGCAGCGGTTTAGTCAAGGCACGAGTCTGCGTACTTTAATAAAAACTCTTGGTGTAATTAAGACTCAACATACTTTAACGAAGCTTTAGTCGAAAATTACTACCTACGTACTTTAATAAACGTGTTGTGGTTTAGTCGAGACAAAACTAACAAATTTTAACGATACCGACCGGTTTAGTCGAGACTCGAGACCAATATCTGCGTATTTTTAACGAAGCCGCTGTGATTTAGTTGGGACTAGAGCTTGTTTACTTTAATAAAAGCGTATTATTTAGTCGCACCTTAAATCGTACTCTAACAGAAAAGCAATGGTTTAATCGGACTGCAATCAACGTAGATTAACGAAAACGCTGTTTTAACGCGTTTTAACGAAACCGAAGTAAGTTAGTCGAGACTCAACGTATTTTAACGAAGCTGCTCAGGTTTAGTCGAACATTACTACCTACGTACTTTAATTAACGTGTTGTGATTTAGTCGTGACATAAAGTAACAAATTTTAACAATACCGGCGAGTTTAGTCGAGACCAATATGTGCGTATTTTTAACAAAGCCGCTGTGATTTAGTTGAGACTAAGGCTTACGTACTTTAACGAAAGCGTTTGATTTAGTCGAATTGTTACGTCATCATTGAACATTTTAATAGTGGTGACAATAAATACAATTAGTGCGGGTACCCTACAGTTTTTAGTGAAACCTTATGCCGCAGTGCGAGTGCGTGAAGTAACCTGATTCGTACTCGGACGGTAACAGAACACAGTTGAACGAGAGGCCTGAAGGCGACATCACACCGAGCGTGCGTGTTCTTGGGTGTCCGCTAGCTTTTGTGTGTGACTTCTCTTGCCCAGTGCGGCACAGGCTTTAAGGCATTTATATTTTTTTATTAAGTAGTTTGTCGTATTTGTTTTGTTTATTACATAACCGCTACACTGCCTTCGGTATTGCTACATAATAGCAATTGGTCCTTCCCTATCATTATTATTTTTCGATTAGTCTTATCAACCACACCCAACCACGAACCTTAAATCGTACTGTAACAGAAAGGCAATGGTTTAATCGGACTGCAATCGACGTAGTTTAACGGACGCTGTTTTAACGAAACCGTAGTGAGTTAGTCGAGACTCAACGTACTTTAACGGAAAAAAATCACAAAAACAAAAATTACCAATGTTTACGATATTTTACGTTCTTCGGCAATTTCACGAGACGAAAGTGCAAAAACGCGATAAAATCGGGAAAACAGAAAAATTGTGGCAATTTTCGATTTTTACTTTTTCGGTACCAAACGTGCAAAAGCGCGATAAAATCACGAAAACGTAAAATTAACACCGTTTTCGATATTTTTAAAGTTTTTCACATAAATCACGACACCAGACGTCCACAAACAGGATAAAATAACGACAACAGAAAACTGTCGTATTTTTCGATATTTTACGTTTATCGGCATGAAACGTGCAAAAACAGAATAAAATCATGAAAATGGAAAATTTTTACCGTTTTTGATGTTTTTTAAGTTTTTCACATAAGTAACGGCACGAAACGTGCAAAAGCACGTTGTAATTTTCGATATTTTACGTTTATCGGTAAAATCACCGCACGAATTGTGCAGAAACGCGAAAAAATCGTGAAAACGAAAAATTGTCGCATTTTTCGATATTTTACGTTTCCGTAAAAAACGTGCAAAAACAACATAAAAACACGAAAACGAAAAATTTTCACAGTTTCAGATACTAAAAACTAAACGTTTTTCACTAAAACCTATTACAGTCCCGCCGGCGAGGTACGCGAGCCAGTATGTCAGTTGGTAACAATATTAGATAATGTAAAAATGACGCGCAAATTATAGATGACGTCACACAATATGCGAATTATTGCAACACAATTTAACAATTATACAAATTTTAAAGAAAACCCCAACGGGGTACTCACGTGGACATGGTCGGCGGCGGCTTCGCTAATCTTTCTCGGGCGTGGGTGTTCGCTGGTCTTTCGGGCGTCGGCTGCTTCGCTAATCTTTCGGGCGTCGGCTGCTTCGTTGATCTTTCGGGCGTGGGAATTCTTGAGCCCGGTTGAATCCAAATTCGATTTGTCTTCTCTGTATATGTAGATACAAATAAGGTAAGGGTGACAGGTAAAGGCACGATAATTTGGAATCACAGGAAACCTACATATCAGAAAAAGACACGATACGATACAAGCAAACCACACTTGTTCACGTTTCGGTGGTTAGTCTAACACGTATCTCGGAAATCCACCACTTGCCTTCTTGGCCCACCGCGTCGGCGCAAATCTCGCGCAGCGCACTATCTGAAGTGACGGAAATACACACACGTCCTTTAAAATTTATGGTGCGAAATCCTTACAAATTAAAACTTAATTAAGAAGGTTTAGTGCCGAATTTTTCGGCACGTAACAAACCACGACACGAAACGTGGAAAAACCCGATAAAATCACTAACACGGAAATGTGTAGTAATTTTCGACAATTTGCGTTTCTCGGCAAAAGCACGGCACGAAATCTGCAAAAACTCGAAAAAATCAAGGAAACGGGTATTATCGAATTTGTCGATATTTTACGTTTATCGGCCCGAAACGTGCAGAAACGCAATAAGATCACGCAAACAAAAATTATCAGAGTTTACGATATTTTTACGTTGTTTAGCAATTTCACGAAACGAAAGTGCAAAAACGCGATAAAATCTGGAAAACGAAAAATTGTCGCAATTTTTGATATTTTACGTTTTCGGTACCAAACGTGCAAAAACGCGATAAAATCACGAAAACGTAAAATTTTCACAGTTTTAGATACTAAAAAGTAAAAACGTTTTTTACTAAAACCACGACACGAAACGTGCAAAAACACGATAAAATCACAAACACGGAAACGTCATTAATATCGATATTTTGCGTTTTTCGGCAAAATCAGGGCACGAGTTGTGCAAAAACGCGATAATATCGTGAAAACGGAAAATAGCCAAAATTTTTGTATATTTTACGTTTATTGGCACGAAACGTGCAAAAACACGATAAAATCACTAAAACGGAAATGTGTAGTAATTTTCGACAATTTGCGTTTCTCGGCAAAAGCACGGCACGAAATCTGCAAAAACTCGATAAAAATCAAGGAAACGAGAATTATCGAATTTGTCGATATTTTACGTTTATCGGCCCGAAACGTGCAAAAACGCAATAAGATCACGCAAACAAAAATTATCAGAGTTTACGATATTTTTACGTTCTTCAGCAATTTCACGAAACGAAAGTGCAAAAACGCGATAAAATTGGAAAACGAAAAAATTGTCGCAATTTTTGATATTTTACGTTTTCGGTACCAAACGTGCAAAAACGCGATAAAATCACCAAAACGTAAAATTTTCACAGTTTTCGATACTAAAAAGTAAAAACGTTTTTCACTAAAACCACGACACGAAACGTGCAAAAACACGATAAAATCACAAAAACCAATATTGTCACAGTTTTCAATACTATAAAGTAAAAATGATTTTCACCAAAACCACGACACGAAACGTGCAAAAACACGATAAAATCACTAAAACGGAAACGTCATTTTCGATATTTTGCGTTTTTCGGCAAAATCACGGCACGAATTGTGCAAAAACGCGATAATATCGTAAAAACGGAAAATTGACGAAATTTTCCGATATTTTACGTTTATCGGCACGAAACGTGCAAAAACACGATAAAATTACTAAAACGGAAACGTCGTCATTTTCGATATTTTGCGGTTTTCGGCAAAATCACGACACGAATTGTGCAAAAACGCGATAAAATTACGAAAATCAAAATTTTCGCAGTTTTCGATACGAAAAAGTAGAAACGTTTTTCACCAAAACCACAACAAGAAACGTACAAACACAATAAAAACGCTAAAACCGAAATTTGTCGTAATTTTCGATATTTTGCGTTTTTCAATAAAAGCACGGCACGAATTGTGCACTTTGTAATTTTCGATATTTTGCGTTTATCGGTAAATTCACCGTACGAATTGTGCAAAAACTCGATAAAATCGTAAAAACGGAAAATCTTCACATTTTCGATATTTTACGTTTATCGGCATGAAACGTGCAAAAACAACATAAAACCACGAAAACGGAAAATTTTCACAGTTTTAGATACTAAACACTAAAAACGTTTTTCACTAAAACCACGACACGAAACGTGCAAAAACACGATAAAATCACAAACACGGAAACGTCATTAATATCGATATTTTGCGATTTTCGGCAAAATCACGGCACGAGTTGTGCAAAAACGCGATAATATCGTGAAAACGGAAAATAGCCAAAATTTTTCTATATTTTACGTTTATCGGCACGAAACGTGCAAGAAAGCCATAAAATCACGAGAAAAAAATTATCACAGTTTACGATATTTTTTACGTTCTTCGGCAATTACACGACATGAAAGTGCAAAAACGCGAAAAAATCAGGATAACGGAAAAATCGTCGCAATTTTTGATATTTTACGTTTTCGGTGCGAAACGTACAAAAACGCGATAAAAAATCACGAAAACTAAAATTTCCACCGTTTACAATATTTTTAAAGTTTTTCACATAAATCACGACACGAAACGTTAAAAGCACGATGTAGTTTTCGATATTTTATGTTTATCGGCACGAAAGTGCAAAAACAACACAAAACCACAAAAACGGAAAATTTTCACAGTTTTAGATACTAAAAAGTAAAAATGTTTTTCACCAAAACCACGACACGAAACGTGCAAAAACACAAAAAAATCACTAAAACGGAAACGTCGTCATTTTCGATATTTTGCGTTTTTCGACAAAATCACGGCACGAATAGTGCAAAAACGCGATAATATCGTAAAAACGGAAAATTGCCGAAATTTTCCGATGCTTTACGTTTATCGGCACGAAACGTGCAAAAAACGCGATAAAATGACGAAAACCAAAATTATCATAGTTTTCGATACTAAAAAGTAAAAACGTTTTTCACCAAAACCACGAAACGAATCTTACAAAAATACAATAAAATCACGAAAACGAAAATTTGTCGTAATTTTCGACATTTTGCGTTTCTCGACAAAAGCACGGCACGAATTGTGTAAAAACTCGATAAAAATCAAGGAAACGGAAATTATCGCATTTGTCGATATTTTACGTTTATCGGTACGAAACGTGCAATAACGCGATAAAATCACTAAAACGGAAACGTCGTCATTTTCGATATTTTGCGGTTTTCGGCAAAATCACGGCACGAATTGTGCAAAAACGCGATAAAATTACGAAAATCAAAATTTTCGCAGTTTTCGATACGAAAAAGTAAAAACGATTTTCACCAAAACCACGACACGAAACGTGCAAAAACACGATAAAATCACTAAAACGGAAACGTCGCTAATTACGATATTTTGCGTTTCTCGGCAAAAGCACTGTACGAATTTGTGCAAAAACTTGATTTAAGCAAGGCAACGGAAATTACCACACTTTTCGATATTTTACGTTTATCGGAACGAAACGCGTAAAACACGATAAAATCGCTAAAACGGAAACGTTGTCATTTTCGATATTTTACGTTTTTCGACAAAATCACGATACGAATTGTGCAAAAACGCGACAATATCGTGAAAACGGAAAATTGCCGAAATTTTTCGATATTTTACCTTTATCGACACGAAACGTGCAAAAAATCAATAAATAAAATCAGGAAAACAAAAATTATCACAGTTTTCGATACTAAAAAGTAAAAACGTTTTTCACCAAAACCACGACACGAAACGTACAAAAACACAATAAAATCATTAAAACGGAAATGTATCGTAATTTTTAGACATTTTGTGTTTCTTGGCAAAAGCACGGCACGAATTGTCCAAAAACTCGATAAAAATTAAAGAATCGGAAATTATCGCAATTATCGATATTTTACGTTTATCGGCACAAAACGTGCAAAAAAAACGCAATAAAATTACGAATACAAAAATTATCACAGTTTACGATATTTTTTACGTTCTTCGGCAATTTCACGACACGAAAGTGCAAAAACGCGATATAATCGTGAAAACAAAAAATTGTCGCAGTTTTCGATATTCTACGTTTATCGGCACGAAACGTGCAAAAACAACATAAAATCACGAAAACGGAAAATTTTCACAGTTTTGGATACTAAAAAGTAAAAACGTTTTTCACTAAATCCACGACACGAAACGTGTAAAAACCTGATAAAATCATTAAAACAAAAACGTCGTCATTTTCGATATTTTGAGTTTTTCGGCAAAATCACGGCACGAATTGTGCAAAAACGCGATAATATCGTGAAAACGGAAAATTGCCGAAATTTCCCGATATTTTACGTTTATCGGCACGAAACGTGCAAACACACGATAAAATCACTAAAACGGAAACGTCATTTTCGATATTTTGCGTTTTTCGGCAAATCACGGCACGCATTGTGCAAAAACGCGATAATATCGTGAAAACGGAAAATAGCCAAAATTTTTCTATATTTTACGTTTATCGGCACGAAACGTGCAAGAAAGCCATAAAATCACGAGAAAAAAATTATCACAGTTTACGATATTTTTTACGTTCTTCGGCAATTTCACGACATGTAAGTGCAAAAACGCGAAAAAATCAGGATAACGGAAAAATCGTCGCAATTTTCGATATTTTACGTTTTCGGTGCGAAACGTACAAAAACGCGATAAAAAATCACGAAAACTAAAATTTCCACCGTTTACAATATTTTTAAAGTTTTTCACATAAATTACGACACGAAACATTAAAAGCACGATGTAGTTTTCGATATTTTATGTTTATCGGCACGAAAGTGCAAAAACAACACAAAACCACGAAAACGGAAAATTTTCACAGTTTTAGATACTAAAAAGTAAAAATGTTTTTCACCAAAACCACGACACAAAACGTGCAAAAATACGATAAAATCACTAAAACGAAACGTTGTCATTTTCGATATTTTGCGTTTTTCGACAAAATCACGGCACGAATTGTGCAAAAAAGCGACAATATCGTGAAAACGAAAATTGCCGAAATGTTTCGATATTTTACGTTTATCGACACGAAACGTGCAAAAACGCGATAAAATCACGAAAACCAAAATTGTCATAGTTTTTGATACTAAAAAGTAAAAACGTTTTTCACCAAAACCACGACACGAAACCTACAAAAATACAATAAAATCACTAAAACGGAAATGTGTCGTAATTTTCGACATTTTGCGTTTCTCTGCAAAAGCACGGCACGAATTGTGCAAAAACTCGATAAAAATCAAGAAAACGGAATTATCGCAATTGTCGATATTTTACAATTATCGGCACGCAAAGTGCAAAAACGCGATAAAATCTCGTAAGCAAAAATTATCACAGTTTACGATATTTTTTACGTTCTTCAACAATTTCGCGTCACGCAAGTGCAAAAACGCGATAAAATCATGGAAACGGAAAAGTTGCCGAAAATTTTCGCTATTTTACGTTCATCTGCACTAAGAGGCCTAAGTGCGTGTGGCATATGTCACTCTTCCTAATTAAATCAAAACGACCACGGCCGTTTCTACCCCTGAAACCGTCCAGTCGAAGGTATTTAAAACAATGATGACGAAAATATAGGTTAACCGAAACCAGAATCCATTCGGTTTTTTAGGTTAATACGTTGTTTAAGCTGGCTTCAGGCGGCGATTGTTTCGCATTGCGTATTTCCACAGGTAAACATTGCTTAAACGTTTAAAGAACCCTAGTTAGGAACCTACTTGGCCTCTCCCTTCGTAGATGATTTCTGAATTAAAAAACGACATACTTTTAAAGATCTATCGGAATATACTTAATGCATAAGATTTGACAGTGTTCTTATTTTAATTCAGAAACCTATGACGTGCATTCATTCTTTCCTGATTTCGACTATATCAACAATTCCAGAGCCCCTAAAACTATAAAAAATTGACACGCGTATAGGAGCGTTTATGACGTAGCCCTTTAGCATGTCGCATTTTAATTATAGGCACTGCACACGCGGCAGTGACTTCAAACAGCGCCACTAACACTTCCATAGGTGGCAGCATTGCTCGCTTTCAGACGCGTTTTCCAAGCTTCCCTGAAGAACAAAGCCTGCGTTTTCAATAGCGAACCTGGAAGCGCTAGAACCTATGACTTAATCGCGCACGCCGCGCCGCGCCTTTTACAAACAATACAAGATGTACAAATCTAACGTTTGTAGCTTTTCTACAACAAGTAAAGACCTCTACGACAAACATATGCGAACGCATCATACGAACAAAACGTTATGTAATGACAACCCAGCACAAGAAGACGATCTTAAGGTCGATCAACGCTCACACACTGACGAAAAACGGTTCAAATGCAACTTGTGTAGTTACTCGACAGCGCAGCGTAACAAGCTGAAACTTCATAACCGCACACATAGTCGCGAAAAGCCAAACGCGTGCACTTTATGTACTTACTCAACTGCACAAAAGTGCAACTTAAAGAGGCACATGCGGACACACGCCAGTGAAACACTGTTCCGCTGCCACTTATGCAGCTACTCCGGCCCGCATAAGCACAACCTCAAGCACCACATGCAATCCCATACTGTAGAAAAACCATTTCAGTGTAGCATATGCGAGTATTCCACTACTCTTGAAAACCATTTCAAAAGACACACGTTACTCCATTTCAACGAGGTGGATTTTGCTTGCACTGTATGCGAGTTTTCAACGCCGTATAAAAGCAATTTGAGACAACACATGTTAGTGCATGCTAGCGATAAAGCGTTCTGTTGTAGGGAATGTGGGTTTGCGACAGTGTTCAGGCACAGTTTGAAAAGGCATTTGTTGCGTCATACAAGTGAGAAGCCGCTTAAGTGTAACTTGTGTAGTTATTCGACAGCGCAGAAGAGTTGTCTAAGGGCTCATGTTATGATACATAGTGGTGAGAGTGGATTTACGTGCAATATCTGTGGGTATACCACTGTGCATAATAGTAATTATAATCGGCACATACTGGTTCATGTTTAAAAGCTACTAGCAGACGAATGCAATCCTGTCTTTTTCGTACAGACCTGTGCAATTTTGCAGTGGAAATCCTCTGCAGCTGCAGTCGTTCGCAAGTCGTCGAAACTTTGTGTTATTCTAGCGCCTCTTCTAGTCTCCATGGGTATTATAAGTAGAATTCTATTTAGATGTAGTATATTTATAGTAGTGTAAGAAACCCTTATATTGATGTGCTTAGTAGGTCATAAGAAGTCGTCGAGCATGAGAAAAACCGACCCAGAGCTATTTCAAATTCTGTAAACTTAAGCTTATTATTGTATGTGCTAGTCATAAATTAAACTAATGTGTAAACACATAACTAATGTGGAAAGTGACCCTCACAATCGGCTTGCCTCGTGCCACAATCCCAGTGTAAAGCGACACGAGTACTGTAAGAGGCCGGCCTTACATAGTCGCTTCTAGAAGCTGCTGCTTCTGAAAGAAGTGACGCTAGTTTTGTGTACTGCTTTACATAGTAGCAGCAAGAAGTAGCTTTTAATGTGACATTTGCATTATTTAGGGGGGGGGTTGTCACGTGTACTTAACAACCAATCAGAATGCGTATAGGAAAAGAAGCAGCTTCTAGAAGCGACTGTAAGGCCGGCCTAAGATTTTTCCGACGACCGACCACAACTAAACGAAAAAATATTTTAAATAAACGTACACTTGATCTTTCGCTCAAAAACCTTACCTTGGCGCAGTCACGCGATCATCTAGCGGTAACGTCAACACATCCTGTGTTTTTGATACTGGAGACGTTGAGTCGTCTAGGTAATTAACGTACTAAAATCTCGTATCGCTCACCCTTTTCATAGATGTTATTAAAGGTTCACTAATTGAACGATTAAAAGCAAATTTTGAAAAGCGTATGATGGTAGTAACAGAAATGAGAGTAGAGATTAGTGTTGGTCCTGGCGCAGAGCCACTAATCGTTTTTTAATGGGTTTTCTCATTAAAAACCCATTAGCACTAATCGCTTTTTATTGGGAAAACTCATTAGCACTAATCGCTTTTTATTGGGATAACTCCTTAGCGCTAATCGCTTTTTAATGGGATAACTCCTTAGCGCTAATCGCTTTTTAATGGAAAAACTCATTAGCACTAATCGCGTTTTAATGGGAAAACTCATTAGCGCTAATCGCTTTTTAATGGGAAAACTCATTAGCACTAATCGCTTTTTAATGGGAAAACTCATTAGCACTAATCGCTTTTTAATGGGAAAACTCATTAGCGCTAATCGCTTTTTAATGGGAAAACTCATTAGCACTAATCGCTTTTTAATGGGATAACTCATTAGCGCTAATCGCTTTTTAATGGGAAAACTCAATAGCACTAATCGCTTTTTAATGGAAAAACTCATTAGCACTAATCGCGTTTAATGGGAAAACTCATTAGCACTAATCGCTGTTTAATGGGAAAACTCATTAGCGCTAATCGCTTTTTAATGGGAAAACTCATTAGCACTAATCGCTTTTCAATGGGAAAACTCATTAGCAGCGCTAATCGCTTTTTAATGGGAAACTCATTAGCACTAATCGCTTTTTAATGGAAAAAACTCATTCACGCTAATTGCTTTTAATGGGAAAACTCATTAGCACTAATCGCTTTTTAATGGGAAAGCTCATGAGCACTAATCGTTTTTTAATGGGAAAACTCATTAGCGCTAATCGCTTTTTAATGGGAAAACTCATTAACGATGTTATCATTTTTCCTTACGTCAGATTTACCTTATGGTACCCACCACTTGGAGCGTTTTTTTCTTAGGGTATGATACACACAGTGCCACTAACCTAACCTGACATAACCTAACCTAACCTAACCTCAGGTGCATACGTCACAGCGGTCATTTTGATTACGTTACAATCACCCTGTAAAAGTTATATACAGGGTGATTGTGACACAATCAAAATGACCGCTTTAACGTAAACTGTGACTTATGCTCCTGATGTTTGAGGTTAGGTTAAGTTAGGTTAGGTTATGTCAGGTTAGGTTAGAGTGGCGCTGCGTGTATAATACCCTAAGAAAAAACGCTCCTAGTGGTGGATCCGACGTAAGGAAAAATGATAACATCGTTAATGAGTTTTCCCATTAAAAAGCGTTTAGCGTTAATGAGTTTTCCCATTAAAAAGTGATTAGCGTTAATGAGTTTCCCCATTGAAAAGCGATTAGTGCTAATTAGTTTTCTCATTAAACAGCAATTAGTGCTAATGGTTTTTAATGAGAAAACCCATTTACGCTAATCGCTTTTTAATGGGAAAACTTATTGGCACTAATCGCTTTTTAATGGGAAAACTCATTAGCGCTCATCGCTTTTAATGGGAAAACTCATTAGCACTAATCGCTTTTTAATGGGAAAACTCATTAGCACTAATCGCTTTTTAATGGGAAAACTCATTAGCACTAATCGCGTTTTAATGGGAAAACTCACTAGCACTAATCGCGTTTTGATGGGAAAACTCACTAGCACTAATCGCTTTTTAATGGGAAAACTCATTAGCACTAATCGTTTGCTAATGGGGAAACTAATTAGCGCTAATCGCTTTTTAATGGGAAAACTCATTAGCGCTAATCACTTTTCAATGGGAAAGCTCATTAGCGCTAATCGCTTCTTAATGGGAAAACTCATTAGCGCTAATCGCTTTTTAATGGGAAAACTCATTAGCACTAATCGCTTTTTAATGGGAAAACTCATTAACGATGTTATCATTTTTCCTTACGTCAGATCCACCTTATGGTATCCACCACTCGGAGCGTTTTTTCTTAGAGTATGATACACACAGCGCCAACCTAACCTGACCTAACCTCAAACGTCACAGCGGTCATTTTGATTACGTCACAATCACCCTGTAAAAGTTATATACAGGGGGATTGTGACGTAATCAAAATGACCGCTGTGACGAGAACTGTGACGTATGCACCTGACGTTTGAGGTTAGGTTAAGTTAGATTATGTCAGGTTAGGGTCAGGAGGAGAGAGAGCAAAATTATTGCGCGAGACTTCAATGCCAAAGCTGTTCTGTGGGGGTCCCTGAAGACTGATAAGCGAGGGGAAATATTGCTGGATTGGATGGCCAGCCAAGATCTGTTGGTGGTGAATAAGGGGAAAACTCCTACCTTTGTGAGGGGACCATCACAGTCAATTATAGACATTACTATGGCAACGCCAACCATAGCGGCGAATATCCGACAATGGACAGTGGAGGAAGAAGAAAGTATGAGTGATCATCGGTATATCACCTTCCAGTTGACCCTAGGGGATGAACCAATAAACAGGTATTATGCAGCCTCGGGTTGGGTACTGAGGAAACTTGACATCGACGAATTAAGATCAATACTAGTACGGGAGTCGCATAAAGAATGTTTAGACTATGCACAGCTAGTAAGCAGGTTGTCGCAGGTATGTGATCAAGTTATGCCTAGAAGGAAGACCACAAGTGTTAAAAGAAAACCATGTTTTTGGTGGACCGAAGACATCTCCAAACTAAGAGTAGCTGCGGCGACTACCCGTCGGCAGTATCAGAGGAGGAAAAATGATACAAACGGGGGAGAGCTGGAAATGGCCGCCTTCAAAAATGCCCGTAGGGAGCTTAAAAGAGCTATAAAGAATAGTAAAATGCGGTCCTGGCAACAGCTTTGTGAAGATATCAATAAAGACACGTGGGGTTTAGGCTATAAAATAGCGGCAAAAAAGCTTAAAGGTAATGTTGCAGAAGAGCTGTCCGGGGAAAGGGTGAAGGCTGTATTAGAAGCACTCTTCCCACAACGGACGGTGCGACATAGCGAGGGGATTTATTCTACAGTAGACCGGGAAAACATTCCACACTTCACCGAGGAGGAATTAATGATGGCGGCCAAAAAAATGAAGATAAAAAAGCACCAGGTCTAGATGGCATCCCGACCGAGGTGATACGAGAGGCATGCAGAGTGATGCCTAAAACCGTCCTATCGGTCATGAATAAGCTTATATTGGAGGGAAGCTTCCCAGTGGAGGGCCGTAGAGCCAAGGTAGTACTGATTAAAAAGCCAGGTAAATCTACAGATGATCCAGGGTTGTACAGGCCTATATGTCTGATAGATACTGCCAGCAAGCTCGCTGAGCATCTTTTAAATGAGAGACTTAAGATCGAGGTCGATAGGAAAGGTGGTTTATCACCAAAGTAATTGTTCTCAATGTTTTGTACCTAAATACTGCTATATTTTGTACATCCCTTCTCCTCGATATGTGAGGAGTGCTGACTGTCGAAACCTCAAGTTTCCACTTGCTCGAATTTCTTTAAAATCAATCTCAAAATTTTGTACCTAAATGTACTATTATATTTACCCCCACTCTTCAATATATTTGAAAGAATGAATAGCGGGAGGGGGCTGGCGACATGACGCCTCCTCGCACTTGCTCCGACTTCTCAAATTTTGGTACCTTTTTTACCGCTATTATATTTTGTACCACCACCTCTCCTCGATCCGGATCTGGTAAAACGACATCTTGTTTATACAGTTACGCCTACAATTACAGACGATAAAGCGTTGTGCTCACTGCTTTGCAGACAGACAGACATGCAAATCGTATCAAGTTTCAGAGTCTTTACAATGACATGTTTATTTCACTTAATGTGTGTGCTCCAAGATCAAACGAGAGAGATATACGCACTTAATACCAGGCGTGGTTCCACAGAGGGCGCAAAATTGCACAAATTTCAATACAATAATTAATAGAAAACGGCTTACCTTTTTTTTATAGAGGTAAAGTTGTTAAATAATTGTTAATTTCAGTTTCTTTCTCATGTCGTTCCAGGACAACGTAGAGCGAAGTTCGTTTAAGTGATGCCTGTCATATGTTGGTCCGACTTACCTCGATGACGTAAACTCTACAATACGTATCCAAATCGTTCGACATTACTAGCGGCTTGTGAATATAAATATTAATAAACTTCTTTATTAAAAATAATTTACGCAGTGTAGAACTACAAAATGATTTGAAAATAGATTACAAAATTGTTACGAAAATACATAAATTAAAATAAAACTGAAAATATAACCAAATTACTACGTTTGTTACAACCAATTTAATACGTGAAGCCTTTTAACGGCTAATAAACCTTTAAAAACCCAAACAAAAAGTGATAAATCATGCGTATAACAAACATAACCATGTAAAAAAAGAACGTAAGTATATAATGCATCACAAGTCTTCGTCTTTAAATCAAAAATCTAAAAAAATATACGTCTTAAAACGACCACTTATCTCTAGTACTCTAGTATTCGATAAAACTTTTTGAGCGTATCCAAGTAGCGGTGACGATAGAGAAGGAAGAAATGATTGGGTACTGACCGATAGTATACGATATCAATTATAAAGAAACATCTTTATTGAAATAAACTTCTTGTACATGAAAAATGTATCACAAATATGTCTTAAGTTACATTGCTTGTCTTTTACACTATTTTTTAATAATAAAAAATATCGATAAAGTACTAAAAAAATTTACTTAAGACTAATATTATCCGCAATAATATCCATGTGCTCGTTTGTACTTGAATTTGGCAAATTGTCAATATCCCAATCATTTCCCCGTGTGACGTTGCTACCGAATTGGCGAGATTGTTTTATGTTATATGGTCGGTGTTTGACGATGAGCTGAGAAGTTCATCGAATGATTGCTCTAGACAATGTTTGAGTTCTGCATAACTCACAACCAGTACGCTTTGCTCGTCTCTTGATACAAGAGTAACCTAGACAACATTAATAAAATATTAAATTCGTGTAATACAATTAGTCGAAAAGCGCATGATGCAAATAATCGTATGCAAGCTCCTACAACATTTTCGTATTAAAAGACGTGCGTGTCTTAAATCAGCGAATAATAAACCGAGCCACAAATTTCGGAAAACAGAGGACTAATTAAACGTTTTAACCGTAGATTATTTTTAATTTTATCCCATCGTTGTGTTAAAGTTGAGAGGTGCGAATCGATTGCTAATCGGGATTTGCGTCCGAGGGAGTCTGGCAGGTCAAGGTCCGGTGGGAAATTTTTGCATGTCCCATAGGGTGGTTTTTACCCCAAAAATCCCTATAATTAGGGAGAAATAATTTTCCCGGGAAAGATTGATTTTAAGCGACGTATTTGCTCACGTGTTAAAAAAGCTACAATCCATCAAAAATTTCCGATCTGAAAAGCCGAACGAGTTGTGCGACAAGACCGGCAACGGGTCGGTTGACGTTGGTGCGACAGAGAAGTAAGATAAGTTGGTTTCCAAATTCGAATCCGGTCTTTAAAAAATAACTAATATACACCAATAAACACTTCATATCCTAAAACCTCAATTACTGACAGTTTACTAGCAGGAACTATGGTATTTTTTTTTTATTAAAATTTGTGTAATTAATTCGGGAGGCGTCAAAAACATGTTACGAATACCGGCGTAGATGAACGAGTAGGTAGGTACCTTCGAAATCTATGACGACACACCTTTTTCAAATTTCGAAAATTTAAACTTATAAAATGTGTGTGTTGTGTGTTTGTTGTGTGTGTTCGTAGTGTATTTTTGTGCTTGTTATGAGTCTGTTTGTTGTGTGTGTATTTGTTGTGTGTTCCTTGTATTTCTTGTGTGTGTGTGTTCGTTATGTATATCCATCGTGTGTGTCCATTGTGTGTTTGTTGTGAATGTGTTTGTTGTGTGTGTATTTGTTGTGTGCACGTTCATTGAGTGTGTTCGCTGTGTGTGTCTGCTGTGTTTGTTGTGTGTGTGTGTTTGTTGTGTGCGTGTTTGTGTGTTTCTTGTGTGTTCATTTTGTGTCCGATGTGGGTTTGTTGTGTGTGTATTTGCCATGTGTGATTGTTGTGTGTTGTGTATTTGTTGTGTTCGTTGTATTTGTTGTGTGTGTGTTCGTTATGTATATCTGTTGTGTGTGTGTGTGTGTGTTTGTTGTGTGCATGTTCATTGTGTGTGTATTTGTTATGTGTGTTGTTGTGCTTGTTATGGGTGTGTGTATTTGTTGTATGTTTGTAGTGTGTGATTGTGTGTTGTATGTATTTGTTGTGTGTGTTCGTTGTATTTGTTGTGTATGTATGTGTTCGTTATGTATATCCATTGTGTTTGTTGTGTGTTCGCTGTGTGTGTCTGCTGTGTGTTTGTTGTATGTGTTTGTCATGTGTCCATTGTGTGTTGTTGTTGTGTGTGTTCGTTATGTGTATCCGTTGAGTGTGTCCACTGTGTGTTTGTTGTGGGTGTGTTTGTAGTGTGTGTGTTGTCGTTGTTATGTGTGCGTTTGCCATGTGTGTCTGTTGTGTGTTTGTTGCGGGTGTATTTGTTGTGTGCGTGTTTGTTATGGATTCATTACGTGTCCGTTGTGTGTGTATTTGATGTGTGTTCGTTGTGTGTCCGTTGTGCATGACCATTGTGTGTGTTTGTTATATGTGTGTCCATTGTGTGTTTGTTGTGCATGTTTGTTTGTGTGTGTTCGTTGTGTGTATTTTGTGTGTGTATTTGTTGTGTGTTTATTGTGTTTGTCATGTGTTCATTGTGTGTGTGTGTGTGTGTGTGCATGTGTTTGTTGTGTGCGTTCGTTGTGTGTTCATTGTGTGTTTGTTGGGTGCGTATTTGTTGTGTGTGTTTGTTGTGTATGTTCGGTGTGTGTTTGTTGTTCTTATTATGGGTGTGTTTGTTGTGTGTGTTTGTTGTGCACGTTTGTTGTAGGTATGATTGTTGTGGATGTGTTTATTGTGTGTGTTCATTGTGTATGTCGTTGTGCTTGTTATGGATGTGTTTGTGGTGTGTATTTGTTGTGTGTGTTCGTTGGGTGTATCCATTGTGTGTGTCCATTGTGTGCTTGTAGGTGTGTTTGTTGTATGTATTTGTTGTGTGTGTTGTGGGTATGTTCGTTGTATGTGTACCCTGTGTGTTTGTTGTGTTCATTGTGTCCGCTGTTTGTGTATTTGTTGTGTGTTCGTTGCATGTGTATTTGTTGTGTGTGTGTTCGTTGCTTGTGGGTGTTCGTTTTTTGTGTGTTCGTTGTGTGTTCATTGGGTGTTTGTTGTGCATGTTCGCTGTGTGTCCATTGTGCGTTTGTTGTGTGTCCGTTGTATGTGTATTTGTTGTGTGTTCATTGTGTGTCCGTTGTGTATGACCATTGTGTGTGTTTGCTATATGTGTGTCCATTGTGTGTTTGTTGTGCATGTTCGCTGTGTGTCCATTGTGCGTTTGTTGTGTGTCCGTTGTATGTGTGTTTGTTGTGTGTGTATTTGTTGTGTGTCCGTTGTGCATGACCATTGTGTGTGTTTGTTATGTGTGTCCATTGTGTGTTTGTTGTGCATGTTTGTTTGTGTGTGTTCGTTGTGTGTATTTTGTGTGTGTATTTGATGTGTGTTTATTGTGTTTGTCATGTGTTCATTGTGTGTGTGCGCATGTGTCCGTTGTGTGTTTGTTGTATGCATTCGTTGTGTGTTCATTGTGTGTGTTCGTTTTGTGTTTGTTGGGTGCGTATTTGTTGTGTGTGTTCGCTGTGTGTTTGTTGTGTATGTTCGTTGTGTGTTTGTTGTTCGTATTATGGGCGTGTTTGTTGTGTGTGTTTGTTGTGTGTATTTGTTGTGTGTTTGTTGTGCACGTTTGTTGTAGGTATGATTGTTGTGGGTGTGTTTATTGTGTGTGTTCATTGTGTATGTCGTTGTGCTTGTTATGGATGTGTTTGTGGAGTGTATTTGTTGTGTGTGTTCGTTGGGTGTAGCCGTTGTGTGTGTCCATTGTGTGCTTGTTGTAAGTGTGTTTGTTGTATGTATTTGTTACGTGTGTTGTGGGTATGTTCGTTGTATGTGTTACTTGTGTTTGTTGTGTTCATTGTGTCCGCTGTTTGTGTATTTGTTGTGTTCGTTGCATTTGTATTTGTTGTGTGTGTGTGTTCGTTGCTTGTGGGTGTTCGTTTTTTGTGTGTTCGTCGTGTGTGTTCATTGTGTGTTTGTTGTGCATGTTCGTTGTGTGTCGATTGTGCATTTGTTGTGTGTACGTTGTATGTGTATTTGTTGTGTGTTCGTTGCGTGTGTATTTGTTGGGTGTGTTCGTTGTGTGTTCATTGTGTTTGTTGTGCATGTTTGTTGCGGGTGTGTTTGTTTATGTGTTTGTTGTGTGCATGTTGGTTATGTGTATTCGTGTGTGTGTATTTGTTGTGTGTTTCTTCGTTGTGTGTTCGGTGTGTGTGTGATTAATGTGTGTGTTGTTTGTTGCGCATGTGTTCCCTGTGTGTATTTGTTGTATGTGTATTTGTTGTGTGTGTTCGTTGTTGTTGTGCATGTTTGTTGTGTGTTTGTTGCGTGTGTTTGTTGTGGTGGGTTCATTGTGTATGTTTGTTGTGTGTGCGTGTTCGTCGTGTGTTCATTGTGTGTGTCCGTTGTATGTCTTCATTGTGTGTGTTCGTTGTGTGGGTTTGTTGCGGGTGTTTGTTGTGGGTGTTCAATGTGTGTGTTCGTTGTGTGATCATTGTGTGTTCATTGTGCGTTCATTGTGTTTGTCCATTGTGTGTTCGCTGTGGGTGTATTTGTTGTGTGGGTTTGTTGTGGGTGTTCAATGTGTGTGTTCGTTGTGTGTCCATTGTGTGTTCGCCGTGGGTGTACTTGTTGTGTATATTTGTTGTGTGTGTTTGTTGTGGGTGTTCAATGTGTGTGTTCGTTGTGTGATCATTGTGTGTTCATTGTGCATTCGTTGTGTGTGTCCATTGTGTGTTCTCTGTGGGTGTATTTGTTGTGTATATTTGTTGTGTGGGTTTGTTGTGTGTTCATTATGTATGTCCGTTATGTGGGTTTGTTGGGCGAGTGAGGGTGAGTGTGTGTTCATTGAGCGTGTCAGTTGTGTGCTCGTTATGTATGTTTGTTCGTTGTGGGTGTGTTCACTGTGTGTGTTCGTTGTATGTGTTCATTGTGTGTGTTCTGGGTGCGGATTTGATGTGAGAGTTTGTTGTGCATGTTTGTTGTGGGCGTGTTTCCTGTGTGTTCATTAAGTGTTCGTTGTGTGCATGTGCTCATTGTGTGTTCGTTGTGTGTGTTCATTGTGTGTGTTCGTTGTGTGTATAATTGTTGTGTTTGTGTTTGTTGTGTGGGTTTGTTGTGTGAGTTTCTTGTGTGTTTGTTGCGAGTGTTTGTTGTGCGTGTTCGTTGTATGTGTTCAATGTGTGTGTCCATTGTGTTTGTTGTGGGTGTGTTTATTGTGCGTATATTTGTTGTGGGTTTGTTGTGTGTTCGTTGTGTGTGTTCATTGTGTGTTTGAGTGTGTTCGTTGTATGTGTTCATTGTGTGTTCATTGTGTATGTCCGTTGTGTGAGTTTGTTGTGTGTGTTCGTTGCATGTTCATTGAGCGTGTCCGTTGTGTGTATTTGTTCGTTGTGGGTGTGTTCATTGTGTGTGTTCGTTGTATGTGTTCATTGTGTGTCCATTGTGTTCTGGGTGAGGGTTTGTTGTGGACGTGTTCGCTGTGTGTGCTTATTGTGTGTATTCGTTGTGTGTGTTCATTGTGTGTTCATTGTGTGTATAATTGTTGTGTGTGCATGTGTTCGTTGTGTGGGTTTGTTGTGTGAGTTTCTTGTGTGTGTTCGTTGTGAGTGTTTGTTGTGTGTGTTCGTTGTATGTGTTCACTGTGTGTCCATTGTGAGTGTTCTGGGTGTGGGTTTGTTGTGTGAGTTTGTTGTGGGCGTGTTCGCTGTGCTCATTGTGTGTTGGTTGTGTGTGTGCTCATTGTGTGTTCATTGTGTGTGTTCGTTGTGTGTATAATTGTTGTGTGTGTGTTCGTTGTATGAGTTTCTTGTGCGTGTGTTCGTTGTAAGTGTTTGTTGTGTGTATTCACTGTGTGTGTTCACTGTGTGTGTCCATTGTGTGTATATTTGTTGTGTGTGTGTTCGTTGTGTGTGCTTCTTTCTAGTTTTTATTTTACTGTTCAGTCACAGATATTGCCAAATCGCAAGCACCAACAATGTCTATTAGATTGATAATTATTACTGCTGCGTCTACGAGTGAATTGTATTAGCGTTATTCATTTTTTAAATATATTTCGGGCAAACAACTTCATTTAACAAATAAATGAAATTTAGTGTCTCGAATTGCATCGTTAGAAAGATGGTTGTTCGATTATGTTTCTTCAATAGTTCGTTTGCAACCAAGTTGACACAAAAATTACTTATACCCTCGAGTGCGTCCACTTAATTACATCATATCCTCGGTGGTGTTCGTTTGTAATAAAATCAATTTGAATTTTCAATATTAAACAGAAGTAGTTGTTTAAACAGTGCACCTTATATTTTCAGTTATAATTAAATTGCACTAAATTCACATAGGTTTTATGGTCCTTCGAGCCGGCTACTTCCCTAAAAATATAAACGTACACGATGAATTATTTCGTTTCACCCTACAATTTTACTTTTATAACGAACTTATAAGTTACACCGACAACGTAGAACAAAATACTATTAAAAATAAAAGTCATCTTGCACGATTTACTAATTAGTGGAATTTTACACGAACGGCATTTATTAAGCGATGTAAGGATTTAAATTTGTTACGAAATTCGACTTCGAATTTCAAAACGTGTACGTTCCACTGTGTCGAACTTAAGCTATCGCCTAAACGACAAATGCAACGCTGATTATTACCTGTTCCGGTGCTCCAACATCCAACTTATTAAGAGAATTAACAACATGTGCCATATCTAACCAAGGCCGGCCACTTTCTGTAACTTGATGAAAAAGATAATCGCGATACAATTTCAACATGTACCGATCACCTGTTTCGGACCAAGCACTATCCAAATTATGCCTAAACGTACAAGTAATTATTAGTTAAAAAAAGTATTGATTTATACTCAGGTCGTTCATTAATAGTTCCCAGTTTCACCAACAACCTAAACAATCGTCCATTCTCGACTTCTTTAGCAAGATCGTTTTGTAAAGCATCAACACGTGTTTGAATACTGTCGAGTTGTATGTAAAAACGAGCACCGATCATCGGCATTAAGTCGATTACGCTTCTTCGCTGCGTTGAAAGTAAATACCTAGAAACAAATATTAGAGTAATTATACAATACGTGGAAACTAACATAATTAAGTTGCGAAGGTCAAGCGTGTAAAACCTCGTTACCACTTCCATGGCGGTAGATATGTTATCTCGTTGCACAGCCATCGTCGATTTACAAGCTAGAGCAAGTACAAGCTTACCAAGTGCAGAAAGATCCTCTTGTTGGTTGTGTTGTACGGTAGCAAGTGGACTGAGATTTGAGCTTGTGTCGATTAAGTCCATTACGCCAACACAACTTAATCGTAGGCGGTTTCCCATTGAAATTATTATTTTTGTGGGATCGAGGCTTCGGCAAGCCATTCCTGCAGCATTCTATATTAAAATTGTCGTTAAAGTGTTACCGTCATTCTTCATATTTATTTTATACATTTGCGTATGTTTGCACATGCATAGGTGTACGCGTGTTAGCGATAAAATAACTAACCTTGAATTGCGATTTGCACGGGTGTTTCCACATTTCCTTTCAAATCGGTTTACACAAAACTAGCAACTTACCCATAAATTATATCCCTCGGCTGCCTAGGTTTTACTAATTAGCGAGTAACTTCCTAAGTGTTGTAACATGCCTTTTTGGCTATATTTTAGCATGTTACATTGCGCTTGGCACTATTAGCATATAAATGCTTATATCTACATTTAAATATAAAATTACCCTCTTTATTATATACTATATTTTCTATAAGAATTTATCTCGCACAATCCTGTATTATTAGTTTTAATCCACAAGTTCCTAATTTGTTACATAGTAGAAATAATTATATCTATATGAAATTTTCCTATTGGTTATTTCTGAAATGTTTATTTCAAAAGCACAACTGGTGTGGTTCTAAATTCTGTATTATTAAGAATAATCGCTAGAGATCGTCCATCCCGAAGATGCCGAAAATAATTTATTTGAAGTGTCAAATTTTCATTTCTCTTTTGATATTTGATTGCTTATCTGGCACTGTTGGCCATTTTTGATTTGAACTTCTACCTTGCCTCATGTGCTTACCTGGTATGTAAATTTTCTAATCATAAATCCCAAATTAACATTTAAATATAATTTTAGATGTTTAGTATGAAAGATAAAGGAGTTGTTTATTCGTTTAACCCATCAAATAATTATACAGATGGTAAGTTATTAATGGATTAATTTTCCTTTGCACCTCGTGTTAAATTTTCACTTTTGTAACACAACTGCATTTTTCTAGGGTGCTCCGGTTACCTGTGTTTTGGTTACCGATGTTACGGCGACGTGTTCTCTCATTCAGATTTCTACATGGAAAAGTTGCTCGTGCTTTCGCACAACCAGATGATGCAATACTCTCATCAACAGAATTTTATATTTCGTTTCCGTCTACTTTACATATTGCCGCTCAGTTATTATCTTACTGAAAAATATCTACAGGTTTAATTTATGGAACAGAAGTCTGTTAAAGACAACATTTGAAGTCGACCACATGCTCTTTTGTACCTATACTAGGAGATCCACCAAGGCAGGATGTCTCAGTTTCCTGGATATGAAGGATTCCTATAAATTAAGTAACTCTTAGTATTAGTTCAGTTACTGATACTACAGGTATGAGATTAAAACTTTTACCTTATCGTTTTTCTGTTAAAATAAAGAGGCCTAACCTCTATTTAAAATTGTCTTTGTCACTACAAATATTTTGTTTTGATTATTAATTACATTTTACTTATCTTAAATGATTTCAAATAAAATTCTCTAATACATAACCTAAAAATATGTAAACATACGGAACTTCATGAAGTTTCTTATGGTGAAAAGGTTTATTACTTGAACTTTCATTTCATGTTCATTTTGTTACATGACATTATTACAATTATGATCACTTTTTGATTTACTCTCGCATTAAGTTAAACAGAGATTATTTATTTCGATTTCTCTATAGAATTTTTCTCGTGTACATTTATTAAACATATGAATTATATCAAGTTAAAATAATAGCGATGTCTACAAATGTTAATGACACAAGCGTATGTCTTATACATGCCTTTGGAATTGTAATAACCGAGTATTAATATACATATTTAGTCAAATTTCTCTTATCGCGTTTTAACTTTTGTTTCTCTAAGTTATTTTATAGTTGTGTAAACAAGTGTCTTGATATTTACATTTTTAACATTCAGATATTCTCTAAACATTCCTCTTACCCTGTGATTTCAAATCTCATGCAACCTCCGCAACCTTAAAGGTCGATGCAAGCTGTGCCGAAGTATTATACTTCGTCGTGCAATTACTCTTTTTATAACATCGAGAAAAGAGTAAGGTGCAGTGTATTTATTTGTAGCAGTGACCTAGTTTTTAAATTATTCTTTATAGCGTTGCTGACCGCGTCGTCCATGGATTGTGTACTATTTTAGTGTAATCCCTAGTTTTGAATTTCTTTAAACGTTGTCTGGTGAACCGATATCACCATAAATTACTGCATATTTTGAAAATTTAAACGCACTTACGAAACTGGTAATAAAATATATAGTTGAACGTCTTTATTTTTACACACACAAATTGCTGATTATTATTTATTGGATATTAAGTTACATGCGACTTAAATGAGCACCTCAATTAACAATAATTTCGCTTCTAATACATCGTTAAGGCAGTCACGTGTTGAATGACGTTCTCGTTAAACCGTTTTACAGTGCACAATCACTAGGGGTAAAGGTCCATGTTCTATAGCACTGGTGATTTCGTTACTCCAGCGATTAAGCTCTAATTTCTTTGACCAGTCAATGCCTCTTTTTCAAAACGATATTGAAAATAATGTCACGTAGAAATCCAACCACATTCATTAACTACAAAGTTCCTTGCGGCAACATGCATGGAAATCTCAGGGAATTTTAACATTTAAAACTTTCACGTTGACTTAAGTATAATTTAGAGACCAGCATTTCTCTCAACGTTTACTCGGTCGTTTCTCTTGTCACTCCGCCTTTCCTCTCGGCTCTTTTTTCGGCTTTTCTCGATTGTTTTTTAGTTGTATAGATTGTTTTCGGGTTGGCTCAATTGTTTTGAGTTGCCTCGATTGTTTTTCAGTTGTCTCAATTGTTTTCGGATTACCAGAAATGCTCACGGGTTTTCTGAATCATTCTTGGGTTTTGTAAATGGTTCTCGGGTTTTCACGATTGTCTTCTGGTTTTTCGATTGTTTTTGGGTTTGGTAGATTGTTATCGGGTTGGTAGATTATTTTCAGTTTCTTAAATTTCTCGGGTGTAAAAAATTGTTTTCGGGTTATTCCCGATTGATTTTGGGTTTTCCTGATTATTTTCAGGTTTTCCTGTTTGTTTTTGAATTTTCCCAATTTCTCAAATTCTCTCAATTTTTTCCCACTTTCGCGTTTTCCTTCCAATGTTCTCAATTGTTATTTATTGTTTTCGATTGTTCTCGAATTTTATAGAATTTCCTCAAACTCTCGGATTTTCGAGAATTTTTTCAAACTCTCGAATTTTCTCAAATTTCCTTGAGTTTTTACAACTGAGCAACTTCCAAAGTTTTATCGACGACGTCTACTAGGGCGAAGTGATCTTGATCCGTTCAACTCCCCGAAACCGTTTAACAAAATTTACTAAAGCAAAGTGGTCTTGATCCGAAGCATTTCCTCAAAGTCATTTTAACGAAGTCTACTAGGGCGAAGTGAACTTGATCAACTTGATCCGATCAACGGCAACATACAAGGAAATCTTAGGTAATTTTAACATTTAAAACTTTCACGTTGACTTAAGTATGATTTAGAGACCGGCATTTCTCTCAACGTTTATTCGGTCCTTTCTTCCGCCACTTCTCTTAGCTCTCCTCTCGGCTATTCTTTCGACGTTTCTCTAGGCTTTTCTCGATTGTTTTTCAGTTGTATCGATTATTTTCGGGTTACCTCGATTGTTTTCAAGTTACCTTCATTGTTTTTAAGTTGTGTCGATTGTTTTCGGGTTGTCTCAATTGTTCTCACGTGTTCTCGACTGTTCTTGGGTTTTGTAAATTGTTCTTGCGTATAGTAGATTGTTTTTGGGTTTTCACGATTGTCTTCTAGTTTTTCGATTGTTTTCAGATTTGGTAGATTGTTCTCGGTTTCTCAAATTGACTCAAGTGTAGTAGATTGTCTTCGGGTTTTTCCAATTGATTTTGTGTTATCCTGATTGTTTTCGGGTTTTCTCAATTGTACTCGAGTTCTTTTATTTATTTATTTATTGACTTAAGTATATTTTACAGATCGGCATTTCCACTTAGGCTTTCCTCTTAGCTGTTTTTTCAGCTTTTATCGATTGTTTTTCAGTTGCCTCAATTGTTTTCAAACTGCCTCAAATGTTTTCGGGTTTTCTGAATTGTTCTCGGGTTTTGTAGATTTTTCTTGAGTATAGTAGATCGTTTTCGAGTTTTCACGATTGTCTTTTGGTTTTTCGACTGTTTTCAGGTTTAGTAGATTGTTCTCGAGTTGGTAGATTATTCTCGGTTTCTTAAATTGTTCTCGGATGTAATAGATTGTCTTTGGGTTTTCCGATTGATTTTGGGTTATCCTGATTGTTTTCCAGTTTTCTCAATTGTTCTCGAATTCTCTCGATTTTTTTTCCCATTTTCGCGTTTTTTCAAGGTTACTCTCCACTGTTCTCGATTGTTCTTTATTGTTTTCGATCGTTCTCAAATTTTCTAGAATTTCCTCATCTCCCAAATTTCCACGAGTTTTTTCGATTGAGCAACTTGTCGAAGTTTTATCGACGAACTCTACTAGGGCAAAGTGATCTTGATCCGTTCAACTCCCCGAAATCGTTTAACAAAGTTAACTAGAGCAAAGTGGTCTTGGTCAGATCATTTTCCCAAAGTCGTTTTAACAAAGTCTACGAGGGCGAAGTGAACTTGATCAACTTGATCCGATCAACGGCAACATGCAAGGAAATCTTAGGTAATTTTAACATTTAAAACTTTCACGTTGACTTATGTACAATTTAGAGACCGGCATTTCTCTCAACGTTTATTCGGTCCTTTCTCTCGCCACTTCTCTCGGCTTTTCTCGATTGTTTTCCAGTTGTATCGATTGTTTTCGGGTTGCCTTCATTGTTTTCCAGTTGTGTCGATTGTTTTTTTTTAGGCGGCTCCGTGGTGTAGTAGTATGTGTGTGACTACTACGCCCAAGGTCCCGGGTTCGAATCCCGACACGGTCCGCTTCAAAAATGTTAGGCGAGCATTTTTCATAAAAATACACCCTCGTTCGGATGAGAGATAAAATGGAGGTCCCGTGTGTGAGTGTTGTCACGCACGTTAAAGATCCCTACCTTGCTTGGAACAGCAAGGGTTCGCAAAATTCCAAATTTTCCAGGTAACAAAACTCGCTTCCTGGCCAATGTAGTACCTTGGTGGAGCATTGGAAAATCACATGTAATGTGTCGATTGTTTTTGGGTTGTTTCAAATGTTCTCGCGTTTTCTCGATTGTTCTTGGGTTTTGTAGATTGTTCTTGGGTATTAGATTGTTTTCCGGTTTTCTCAATTGTTTTGGGGTTTTTATGATTGTCTTCTGGTTTTTTGATTGTTTTCGGGTTTGGTAGATTGTTTTTGGGTTGGTAGATTATTTTCGGTTTCTTAAATTGTTCTCAAGTGTAGTAGAATGTCTTGGGGTTTTCCGACTGATTTTGGGTTTTCCTGATTGTTTTCAGGTTTTCTCAATTGTTCTCGAAATCTTTTGTATTTTTTCCCATTTTCGCGACTACTCTACTGTTCTCAAATTTTCTAGAATTTCCTCGATCTCTGGAATTTTCTCAAATTTCCTAGTTTTTTCGACTGAGCAACTTACTGAAGTTTTATGGATGCAGTCTACCAGGGCGAAGTGATCTTGATCCGATCAACTCCTAAAATCGTTTCAACAAAGTCTACTATGATGAAATGACCTTGATTCCATCTACTCCCCAAAGTCGTTTCGACAAAGTCTACTAAGGCGAAGTGATCATGATCTGATCAACTCCCCACTATCGTTTCGACCAAGTTTTTTATTACATATTAAATTACATGTCACAAATGAGCACCTCAATTAACAACCATTTCGCTTCTAATACATCGTTAAGATAGTCATGTGCTGAATGACTTTCTCGCTAAACCATTGTACGGTGCACAATCCCTGTTCTATAGTGCTGTTTTTGCGTTGCTCCAGCGGTAAGCTTTTTCTTTGCCCAGTCAATGCCACTTTTTCAAAACGATATTGAAAATAATATCACGTAGAAATCCAACTACAAAGTTCCTCACGGCAACATGCATGGAAATCTTAGAGAATTTTAACATTTAAAACTTTCACGTTGACTTACGTGTAATTTAGAGACCGGCATTTCTCTCAACGTTTTCTCGGTCGATTCTCTCGCCGCTTCGGCTTTCTCGGCTCTTTTTACAGCTTTTCTCAATTGTTTTCCAGTTATCTCGATTGTTTTCGGGTTGCCTCAAATGTTCTCAGGTTTTCTGAATTCTTCTTGGGTTTTGTAGATTGTTCTCGGAATAAGTAGATTTATGGTTTTCTCAATTGTTTTCGGATTTTCACAATTGTCTTCTGGTTTTTCAATTGTTTTCGGGTTTGGTAATTTGCTCTCGGATTTGATAGATTATTCTCGGTTTCTTAAATTGTTCTCAGGTGTAGTAGATTGTCTTTGGGTTTTTCCAATTGATTTTGGGTTTTCTCAATTGGCTCGAATTCTCTCGATTTTTTTTCCATTTTCGCGTTTTTTTAGGCTACTCTACACTGTTCTCAATTGTTTTCGATTGTTCTAGGATTTTATAGAAAATCCTCAATCTCTCGAAATTTCTGGAATTTCAATTGAAACTTACACGTTGACTTAGGTATAATTTAGAGACCAGCATTTCTCTCAATGTTTACTCGGTCCTTTCTGTTAACACTTTTCTCGGCTTTCCTCTCGGTTTTTCTCGATTGCTTTTCAGTTGTTTCAATTGTTTGGGTTACCTCAATTGTTTTCGGGTTGCCTTCATTGTCTTCAAGTTGTGTTGATTGTTTTCGGGTTGTCTAAAATGTTCTCGCGTTTTCGATTGTTCTTGGGTTTTGTAGATTTTTCTTGGGTATAGTAGATTGTTTTCTGGTTTTTCGATTGTTTTGAGTTTGGTAGATTGTTCTCGGATTTGATAGATTATTCTCAGTTTCTTAAATTTTCTCAGGTGTAGTAGATTGTCTTCAGGTTTTTCCGATTGATTTTGGGTTTTCCTGTTTGTTTTCGGATTTTCTCAATTGTTTTCGATTTTTTTTCCAATTTTCGAGTTTTTTCTAGGCTACTCTCCACCGTTCTCGATTGTTCTTTATTGTTTTCGATTGTTCTTGAATTTTCTAGAATTTCCTTAAGTGTAATTTAGAGACCGGCATTTCTCTCAACATTTTCACGGTCGTTTCTCTCGCCACTTCTCTCTGTTTTTCCTTCAGCTTTTCTCTCAGCGTTTCTCGATTGTTTTTCAGTTGTATCGATTGTTTTTGAGATACCTCGATTGTTTTTGGGTTGCCTCGATTGTTTTCCAGTCGTCTCGATTGTTTTCAGGTTGTCTCAAATGTTCTCGGGTTTTCTGAATTGTTTTTGGGTAAAGTAGATTGTTTTCTGGTTTTCTCAATTGTTTTGGGGTTTTCACGATTGTATTCTGAAAAATACAGCCAAAGTAGTTAGAACCATTTCTGCTCCTACTTAGCCTATGGTAAGGTACAACCAATTTTCGCTTGTTGCGAGTGTCAAAGTGATGAATATCAGTGTTGTGTTGATATTGAGAGATTTGTTTTCTGATGTAAAGCAGACATTGTAAAATAAACAGACAAGGCAAAGTTAAAATTTTAAATTTTATAAAAGATGCACGGCAGTCATCACGGAACCCAAGGTTAGACATAATGCAAACAACTCTCGTTGAAGCTTGAAAACCCGAAGGAGCCGCTAATGACCCCACACAATTATAGCATATGAAATATGACAATGGAACATACCATGATAACATGACAGTAGCACATTAGGTGAAAGTGATCTTACTAAAGAGTTTATGAGATAAATAGTTCGGCAAAGTTTTTTGCATAGCAGATCACAGTGGGTGTCCCAACTTAATTTGCTATCCAGGGTAATACCGAGAAAACTAGCTGATTGCTCCTTTGAAAAAAATCCTTTTAATGAAAAATTATTTGTTTGGTTTTATCCTATTCAGGGCAAGTTTGTTATCATTGAACCATGATTCAGTGAGGCATAAAGATGTTGAACTGTCAGCTACCAGTTGAGCCATATTATCACTCTTATTATACAGAGTGGTATCATCTGCATAAAGAACAACATCACACTTGTCTTTTAGAAAAAAGGTAAGTCATTAATAAAGCATAAGAAAAGAAGCGGACCGAGGATGGAACCTTGAGGAACACCAGAAAAACCTCACACATGCTGGACAATTTGCCTTTGTAAAAACCCGTTGAGACCTAGCAGTCAGATATGAAGCAATTAGCTTAATACTATCTTCATCAAAATTTAAACCTTTTAATTTGTTAACTAAGAGGTATGATCAACACAATCGAAAGCCTTAGTCAAATCACAGAATTTAACGGCAAGATAACTACCTCCTCAAAAACATCTGAAATTTTATTTACTAATTTGACTAATGCATCACTAGTAGATAATTTTTTTCGGAAGCCGAATTGCTCAGCACAAAACAAACTATTATTTTCAAGATAAGAAGTAATTTGAGTATTTAATATACATTCAAAAAACTTTTGAAAAAGTGGGTAAAAGAGAAATAGGACGATAGTTCTTAATATCATCAAACATACCCTTTTTATGAACAGGGATCACTTTTGCTTGTTTTAGAATATCAGGGAAAACTGCTTCCTTTATGCAAATATTAAGTAATTTGGTTAGCGGAATAAGAATACTGTTGATAACTGATTTAACTAAAGAGATGTTAGTATTAAACAAATCCTTCGATCGGGAATTCCTCATCGCTAAGATAACATCTCGTACGTAGTTGAAAGAAACTTCTTCAAAATGGAAAGAGGGTACCAAACCAGAGAAACAATGTGTATAAGTAGTTGTGGTACTAGTGTTAGTATTAGATAAATTGGATAAGATTTCTGCAACAGAATTAATAAAAGAATAGTTGAAGTCATCGGCCGAGAAACGAGTGTTCATATCATTGGCTCTGTGTTTAGAACCTTTGAAATTATTAATCAAATCCCATTTTCTTTTATTATTATTTTTAGCTCTAAGAATGTAGTTGTCATAGGCATTAATTTTAGCATTTTTGAGTGCATGACGATAAGCATATTTTAATTTATTAACATGCAGTTTGAGTTCTGCACTAGGAAAAGCATCATAGAATTCAACATGAAGTAAGTAATTATCACGCATCTTTCGTAGGTCATCCGTAAACCAATTGACAACTATTTTGGAACAGTTATTCAATATCCTTAAGTGTTTGATAGGAAAACATAGATCAGCTGCAGAAGCAATTATAGACATAAAGTTAGAAAATTTGTCATTAATGGACAGACTATTATCATCAATAAAGTTCCAGTTAACTAGTTGGAGATGATTAAAAAATTTATATTTCCCATATATTGTATAAGGTCGATAAGATTTATGATGATTAACAACTTTAACATTATCGTTAAGATTTAATTGAGTGGCAAGGCCGAAATGATCAGACAAGTCAGTCTTAACCACTCTACAAGAGAGAGATGGAATATTGGTAAAGATTGTATCAAGACAATGAGAAAGACGTGTAGCTGTTTTATTAACAATGTACAAGCCAAAGGAAAGAAAAAAATCAATCAGCGTTATAGCTGCTTTCTCAGTAGATTCAAAATGAACATTAAAATCACCACAGACCAAGAGGTGAGACCTAAAAGGCAAACCAAGATGCTTAAATACTCTGTGAAGCGTTTCACAAAATATGTCAATTGATCCCTTATTAGGGGATCTATAAATAGTAATAATAGTAAGATTGATACGATTAAAATGTATTGCACATAATTCAGCATGTAACTCAATTGAGTATTTATTGATCGACTCCAACACATTAGGAGTGGCGTAAAATTTCTCATCTACAAAAATAGTCACTCCTCCCCAAGAAAATTTAGATCTGACAAAGCTAGATATAGGTACCAAATTATTAATTTTAACAAAATGTAGAGCATCATTCTTTATGTTCACTTCAGTTAAACATAATACGTCACATTTAATTTTATTAGAGATAAAAAAATGCTTCCATGTCATTAATTTTATTGCTTAATGATTGAATATTCAAACAAAAAATATTCAAGGTTGAGACCCCTGGAGATTTACGAAGTTTATCCTCATGTATTTTATTAAAAACTGATTTGTCATAGTTTATTGAAAACCCCTACTCTGAGCCTGATTACTTTTGAATCTAAATGGCTTGACAATCACATGATTACCCCATAAATTATTTGACAATATTTTACTTACATGTAAATTATTTACACCGATTTTAAAAGACTTATAATTGTTAAATTTGGTAGTTAATTCAACACAAGATGAAAATGCTGTTTTTACTAAGAAATCCCAAGATATCATCATTACTAAATTTAGGATGTACTCTAGATACAAAAATAAATCTGGATTTTTCAACTCCTTGAATGTCCGAGTCTGCATTACTACCATAAATTAATAAGTTCTTATTATTTTTATTGAGGTTAGAATTTAAAGAGGTGTTCTTAGAAGTCGGCTTATTTAAGTTAGCAGGTCTCAGTTTATTAGCAGGAGCTGCAGAACAAAGTGGTTTTTCCAAATTAGATAATGAGGCAGAATCTTGAGTGTCTAAATTAATAATTGTATTCATAAGTTGCCCTTGAACTTTTGCTAATTCCGGTAATGCAGTCAACAATTCACCATTGTTATTAACAACAGCAGCTGTTTTGGCGAGATATGAGTCACCCACATGTTTATTATGTTTATTTAGCTTTTTAAATTTATCTATTCGGACTGCCATATTTGACAAATCGTCATTGCAAGCAAGTAGCTTTAGCGACGGCAACCGCATTAGTTGAATATGACGCATCCATTTGCTTACTGTGTTTAAGATCAGTGTCAAAGTGCATTGAACTTGAACTTTCACTTGCACGAGATCTACGCGGCGCACATGTAGTTAAATTGTCTTATGGTTTTTCGATTGTTTTCGGGTTTGGTAGATTGTTCTAGGATTTGGTAGATTATTCTTGGTTTTTTAAATTGTTCTCGGGTGTAGCAGTTGTCTTCAGGTTTTTCCGATTGATTTTGGGGTTTTCTGATTGTTTTCGGGTTTTCTGAATTGTTCTTGATTTTTTCCTCGTTTTCGCGTTTTTTCTAGGCTACTCTCCACCGTTCTCGATTGTTCTTTATTGTTTTCAATTGTTCTTGAATTTAGAAACCGGCATTTCTCTCAACATCTTCTCTGTCGTTTCTATCGCCATTTCTCTCGGTTTTTCTTTCAGCTTATCTCTGGACGTTTCTCAATTGTTTTTCAGTTGTATCGATTGTTTTTGGGCTACCTCGATTGCTTTTGAGTTGCCCCGATTGTTTTCCAGTCATCTCGATTGTTTTCAGGTTGTCTCAAATGTTCTCAGGTTTTCTCGATTGTTCTTGGGTATAATAGATTGTTTTCTGTTTTTCTCAATTGTTTTTTGTTTTTCTCGATTGTTTTCGGGTTTGGTAGATTATTCTCGGTTTCTTAAATTGTTTTCGGGTGTAGTAGATTCTCTTCGGGTTTTTCTGATTGATTTTGGGTTTTCCTGATTGTTTTGGATTTTCTCAATTTTTCTGGAATTCTCTCGATTTTTCCCATTTTCGCGTTTTTTCTAGACTAATCTCCACTGTTCTCGATTGTTCTCGAATTTCCTAGAGTTTTCTCGATCTCTCAAATTTTTTTCGAATTTCCTTGAGTTTTTTCGACTGTGCAACTTCCCGATGTTTTATCGACAAAGTCTACTAGGGCGAAGTGATCTTGATCCGTTCAACTCCCCGAAATCATTTTAACAAAGTTTACTAGAGCAAAGTGGTCTTGATCCGATCATCTCCCCAAAGTCGTTTTAACGAAGTCTACTAGGGCGAAGTAAGCTTGGTCCGATCAACGGCAACATGTATGGAAATCTTGGAGAATTTTAACATTTAAAACTTTCACGTTGACTTGAGTATAATTAGAGACCGGCATTTCTCTCAATGTTTATCGGTCGTTTATCTTGCCACTTCTCTCGGCTTTTCTCGATTGCTTTTCAGTTGTATCAATTGTTTTCGGGTTACCAAAATTGTTTTCGGGTTGCCTCCATTGCTTTCTAGTAGTATCAATTGTTTTTGGGTTGTCTCAAATGTTCTCAAGTTTTCACGATTTTTCTTGGGTTTTCTAGATTGTTCTTGGGTTAATAGATTATTTTCAAGTTTTCTCAATTGTTTTCGAGTTTTCTCGATTATCTTCTGGTTTTTCGATTGTTTTCGAGTTTGGTAGATTGTTCGCGGATTTGGTAAATTATTCTCGGGTGTAGTAGATTGTTTTCGGGTTTTTCTGATTGATTTTGGGTTTTCCTGATTGTTTTCGGGTTTTCTCAATTGTTCTCAATTTTTTTCCCATTTTCGCGATTTTTCTAGGCTACTCTCCACCGTTCTCGATTGTTCTTTATTGTTTTCAATTGTTCTCAAATTTTCTAGAATTTCCTTAGGTGTAATTTAGAAACCAGCATTTCACTCAACATTTTCACGATCATTTTTCTCGCCACTTCTCTCGGCTTTTCTTTCGGCGTTTTTCGATTGTTTTTCAGTTGTATCGATTGTTTTTGGGTTACCTTGATTGTTTTTGGTTTGCCTCGAATGTTTTCCAGTCGTCTCGATTGTTTTCAGATTGTCTCAAATGTTCTCGGGTTTTCTGAATTGTTCTTGGGTGTACTAAATTGTTTTGTGGTTTTCTCAATTGTTTTCGGGTTTTCACGACTGTCTTCTGGTTTTTCGATTGTTTTCGGGTTTGGTAGATTGTTCTCGGGTTGGTAGATTATTCTCAGTTTCTTAAATTGTTCTCGGATGTAGTAAATTGTCTTCGGGTTTTCCGATTGATTTTGGGTTATTTATTTTATTTATTTATCACTACAAGCACCAACATGGTTTTCACCAAGTATTTTAAGGTGATGTTAATCCTATTTTAGTACATAGGAAGTCAACTTATTACTAATTAAATATTAAAATCTAATAAAATTTCAATACAGATCCTAATGTATTCACATATAGGAAGTCACATTATTTCTATTATAATATTAAAATATAATAAAAGTGTCACACAAAGCCACAAGTTTAAAAAGTTAAGCATTTAAGCACTCTATGCATTTAATTACATTTAATTAGAACATGTAGCTATTGGAAACTAAAGGGGAATTTCAAAAAAGTCATTAATTTCATAGAGGCAGTTTGTAACTAGTAATTCTTTAACATACTTTTTAAATTTAACTGAAGACATTTCTCTAATATTAATTGGTAAATAATTAAATAGTTTTTTTGCTGTAGAAAGTGAGTTTTTCATTGATCTACTGTACTTATAACAATCACTCTTGAGATTATGTTTGTTTCTAGTATCATGATCGTGTACATCAGTGTTTAGGGTAAAAGACGTAATATTTTTCTTTATATGTAGTATGACAGCATAAACATACAATGATGGAAGTGACATTATACCTAGTTTTAAAAACAGTGGCTTGCAGTGAGTTTTAGATGAGACTTGGCAAATAATTCTAACTGCTTTCTTCTGTAGAATAAATAGTTTATTTGCAGCAGTGCTGTTACCCCATATTATAATGCCATAAGCAAGGTGACTATGAATATAAGCATAGTACACACTAATCATGATGTTGGTATAGATTGTACCATTAAGTGTACGTAGTATAAAGAGACCTTTACTTAGTTTATTCGCAATGTATTCAGTATGAGCCTTCCAATTAAAGTTCACATCTAAGATGATACCTAAGAACTTCACCGATCCACTGTTAATACCCAGGCGTGTATCAAAGCTACATTTCAAATCCTGTGTTTTAGCATTATTTAAACATAGTTTATTAGCTTTGCACCAGTCTTCAATTATTTGGACATTATTATCTAATATAACTTCTAGTTGCTCTTGTGTACTGCTACTGACTTTCAGCCCAAGATCATCTGCAAATAGATAGCAATTGCTACCTGAAGCAGTTATACTATGAGGTAAATCATTTATATAAATGTTAAAGAGTATGGGTCCCAAGATGGATCCTTATGGAACACCATACATAACCTGTTTACCTTCCGAGTATGTACAGTCTTTATATACATACTGAACTCTCATACTAAAATGAATGAATTACCTTCACAGCAGATGATTCCAATCCGTAGTATTGAAGCTTTTGCATAATATATTATGTTCTACTGTGTCAAATGCTTTTGTCATATCAAAAGAACTAAAGTGTACTTTTTGTCCTAGTTCATGGTTTCTCATAACTTTTTGTGTTAAATCAAGGACAGCATCACAGGTGGTATGGCATTTTCTAAAACCAAACTGTTGATTTGAGAACAAATTATTTAATTCAAAATATTCCATTAATTGTTTGTAAAGTAGAGTTTCAAAGACTTTGGACAGAATAGGAGAAATTGCAATAGGCCTACAGTTTGATGGTAGTTTATTCTTATTTCCTTTAGGAATTGGAACAACTTTAATAATTTTTAATTCTTTTGGATAAAAATTTAAATCTAAACATGAATTGAACAAGTGTGTTAAGATTTCAACTATATGTTCTTTAGCCAATTTTAATACTTTAGAGTTTATTCCATATACATCTAAGCATCCACTACTATTTAAAGAATTTATTACTGCAGAAACTTCATCAACCTTAAAATGCTCAAATTTGAATTTATTACTTTTTTAGGAGCCTTTAGCATAATAACTGCTGTTCTTTTGCTAGATAATATACTGGCATTTATTTGTTCTACATTATTAATAAAGAAATTATTCAGGTTATTAGGAGTCAAAGTATTGGGTATATCAGAGGATCTACTATTTTACGTGTAAGTTTATGTACTATCTTCCATACAGTTTTATTTTTACATTTGCTTTCTTTTATTAGATTACTGTTATGTTCCAATTTGGCTCTTTTAATTCCCGATTCATAACTTTTCTACAATTTCTGTATTGTTCTTTGACACTTTCGCTTTTTGTAGTAAGATATAGATAATACTGATATATACATTTTGTTTAAGTTCAACTAATTGAGGTGTATACCATTTTTCTTATTTTTGTTAATATTTGCATTCTTATATTTTAATGGAAACGCACTATTTACTGTCCATAAAAACAATCTATGAAATTCAGAAAACCTACTTTCCTCATCCTTTAATTTGTATATCTGATACCAGTTAATTGAATTAAGACGATCTATAAAAACCAAATTACGAGTATCATTAATTAGTCTGGTTATTATTTTATTAGCATTTAAGTTTTTTCCTTGTTATGATTTTTTATATTAGCCAACTTAACTTTTAAATTAATTGCAAAATGATCAGACAGAAGTGCAAATACAATATTACTATGCCATATATTTTCATGAAAATCTGTAGCAATATTATCAATGCAGGAGCCATCATTAACTGTGCCTGATTGTTTTCGGGTTTTCCCAATTGTTCTCGAATTCTCTCGATTTTTTCCCATTTTCGCGTTTTTTCTAGGCTACACTCTCCACTGTTCTTTATTGTTTTCGATTGTTCTAGAATTATTTAGAATTCCCTCGATCTCTCGAATTTTCTCGAATTTCTTTGAGTTTTTAGACTGAGCAACTTCCCGAAGTTTTATCGACAAAGTCTACTAGGGCGAAGTTATCTTGATCTGTTCAACTACCCGAAATCTTTTAACAAAGTTTACTAGAGCAAACTGGTCTTGATCCAATCATCTCCCCAAAGTCGTTTTAACAAAGTCTACTAGGGCGAAGTGAACTTGATCAACGTTTTGTAGATTGTTCTCGGGTTTTGTAGATTTTTTTCCGGTTTTCTCAATTGTTTTCGAGTTTTCACGATTGTCTTCTGATTTTTCGACTGTTTTCGGGTTTGGTAGATTGTTCTCGGATTTGGTAGATTATTCTCGGTTTCTTAAATTGTTCTCAGGTGTAGTAGATTGCCTTCGGGCTTTTCCGATTAATTTTGGATTTTCCTGATTGTTTTCGGGTTTTTTCAATTGTTCTCGTTTTCCCCCCCATTTTCGCGCTTTTTCTAGGCTACTCTCCGCTGTTCTCGATTGTTCTTTATTGTTTTCGATTGTTCTCGAATTTTCTAAAATCTCTTTGATCTCGAATTTTCTCGAATTCCTTCGAGTTTTTTCGACTGAGCAACTTCTAGAAGTTTTATCGACGAAGTCTACTAGGGCGAAGTGATTTTGATCCGTTCAACTCCCCGAAATCATTTTAACAAGGTTTACTAGAGCAAAGTGGTCTTGATCCGATCTCCCCAAAGTCGTTTTAACAAAGTAAACTTGATTCGTCCAACTCCCCAACATCGTTTCAACAAAGTCTACTATGATGAAATGACCTTGATTCCATCCACTCCCCAAAGTCGTTTTGACCAGGGCGAAGTGATCTTGATTCGATCAACTCCCCACTGTCGTTTCAACCAAGTCTTGTATTAGATATTAAATTACAAGTGATTTAAATTAGCACCTCAATTAAGAATCATTTCGCTTCTAATACATCGTTAAGGCAGCCACGTGCTGAATAACGTTCTCACTAAACCATTGTACGGTGCACAATCCCCAGAGGTGAAGATGGCTCTGTTCTTTTTGTTGCTCCAACGGTAAGCTCTATTTTACTTGCCCAGTCAATGCCATTTTTCAAAACGATATTAAAAATAACGTCACGTAGGAATCCAACCACATTCATTAACTACAAAGCTCCTCACGGCAACACGCTTGGCAATCTTGAAGAATGTTAATGTTTTAAACTTTCATGTTTAGAGCTCATGGCGTTCACTAACTTAATACCTGCGAAGTAAATAGTACGATAACCTATAAATTAAACGTTGCTACCCAGATAGAAATACTTACCAATCGACAAAGCTTCCTTTGCTAAGTTGCAAGGTAAATTGCGATACAATTTGAAATTGATTAGAAGCTTGATGTCTCTTAAAATTGTATACGGTTGTTCATTACGACTGTAAAGTTTTCTACTCTTAAGAATGCATTATCATTATAATAGTTTTAGGTTATTTTCTTTTACTATTTGGGATTGTTTTCCTGCAAGTTTTTGAATGTCAAAATAAATAAATTCTGCTTTAAATTGTAGAAGAAATAAATTAACATTTTATTTCAACAACCCCAAAGCTTTCAAAAATGCACCTTGATTGATTTCGATTAAGACAAATTTGTTTAAACTTTATGTTCATTTAATTATATCAAAATTTCGTTAAAATACGAGTGTCTCAGAAATACTGTAATATTCTTTATGTATTCAACTAAGTCTGTAGTCGCAAATATAGACCGAACTTACACGTACGACTTCTGAAAACTCATTTAACTGGTTGTCGATCCACTACCTTAAACAGCTGCTTCATAAAAACGTTCTCTTGTTATTTACCACCATAACGTTAACGTTTATCTTCGGTAATACGGTAAAATCACGTGGTTATCCAATTTATTCTCAATTTTTCGCATATTTTTATATTCTTGTTTTTCATACGTGCATATCCGATTTTTTCAGATCCTCTTGTTCTCATATTTCCATATGCTCAAATTCCTGTTCTTATAATTCAGCTCTTAACCGTATTTATTAGATATTAAATTACATGCGGCTTAAATGAGCATCTAAATGGAACAATCGTCTTGTTTCTGTAAGTCGGTGCTTATACATCTCCAAGGTAGTGACGTGCTAAATTATATAAAAAATGTATGCTTATTTATGTTACAATTTTTCATTACTTGTCTAAATTAATAAATATTTCAATGCTTTATCTTCGTTTCTTAATTTTTTTTTAGTTTCGATGTGCTAAATTTCTTACCTGCTTGACCTTGTACGACCTGAACGTTACGAAATATAAAATAAACACGACAAGTAATTTTTTTAACTTCTCACAACTTACCCCCGAGTTGTAGGTCATAGATTTACGTGACCTTGACGACCTTGTTCAAGTTCTACAAAATAATCTATTTTAAACTCAAAGTAGCGTAGGCTTGGATGAGCGACACAATTTGAAAACCTAACTCTTCCAATTACCTGTGAAACCCTGACCTACTTCGAGTTGAAAGCGGTATTGTTGTACTACTCTCGCGTGTTGGCTGATGGTACGATGAGTTGGACGGTAAATAGGGACGTTGTAATTGGTGGCCGCTTGACTACTGATTTTAAAATTGACTCGTTATTAGCTAACCTGAGGAACTTCCAATCTCGTCCTAACAGAACCAGCACCGATTGTTTCAGACATACACTTTAAATTCCGTAACTATAAACAAACGAGAATGACGGTAACAGACAGCATAACCAACCTGAACTATGTATAACCCGTAGCGCAGACGTAAGCTGCATAATATAGTTCCAAATAAGCGATTCGGGTAATTTATTATTTTGTTGATGCCGCAGTATACTATTTTTATGTTGACTGTACGGTCTTGGTGAGTTTGGATCTGAAGCGAAAGGATCAACATAACCGTTACTTTGATCGGGCGAAAAGTGTTTGGCTAGTAGCGTTTCCGATCCTGGATGGAAGTCGTAGACAAACATCAATGCTAGACAACATATATAATATACACAAGTTAAAAGCGTAAAACTTACAATTATCGCCAAATGCTTTCGTCGTAAAAACTTCTTTCAAACTAACGACGTTCGTGTGAACCAACTTTTTCCATTGGTCAACGAACGTCATACACTTCGGATTTTGCAATCTGAAACCTATAAGAAAATTGTAACATTATACACTGTTTCAAACCGCTCTACAAACAGTACGAAAGACGATTACCATGTATCCTACGTAAACAAAAACGCATGCCCGTTTTAACATGAGTTGCCTTGTACATAGACGTTAGGTAAACATGAGATTTCGGTAATGGGTTTGCGGGTATTGGTTCAATCGGACACAACTCATGGTAATTATCCACTTCGTGTGGAAGATCTACGGCTTAAATGTTACAAAAACGCCCAAAAATAACAAATAAAAACCTGGAAATTGTTCTGGATCGGCTTGCATTAGTATAAGGGCGTTGCGGTGTAAGATATCGATGCGAGCATCCTCCGATATAAAAAAAGAAGAACTTCCACCTCTCGCTTTAAGAGCCGAAATGTGGCTAGGTGTTCCAGGATATACTTGATATCCAGACGACAAGCTGCTGTTAAGCGATGCTGATGTTAGCGAGTCACTTGCGGCTACGGAATTGTCGGCTGATGTTGTGTAAAAGTACGTTGTGCCTCCTACATTTTCCTGAAAAGATAATAAATTGGTATTATAATTGTTTAAATATTTATTGGTTCAGTTTATATATTATTTAGTTACGGTATAGAACATTACAAAATACATCGAAAGGAAATTCATGAAAAAATTAACACGTTACGCTAAAATTTAAAGCTCCCACGTAATATTTTATTAATTTTGGTTTATGGACTTTGCATGCGAAAAATTCCCAGCAAACAATAACGATATCGCTAACGCCTGTGAAAACCACACTAAGCTGTGGTTCACACGGTTATTTGACATTTTTGTGGTCGTTGAGCATGCTGACATGATTTTCACAAGGGAACGGTTTGACTGCCAGTCAACCTCGGTTGTAGGAAGACTTGTGGAAATGTAGCATAGCTCGAGATACTTTCTTACCGCCTTCCATGGACTGTTGATATGCGAGTGCTTAGAGTATCTACAAGTGGTTGCCACCCTCCCTACCTCTACCTTATCGTATCGAGCAGCACCGCAGCAAACAGCCAGCAACTGCAAGCAGCTAGAACCCAGCTCGAAGACCGAGACCTCCACATCTGTATGGGATTATTGAGGTGTTATTTAATTACCAGGAGACATATGGGAATGCGAGGGGGGTTGAACGTTATAACAATATTTGTAATTACCCTTCGTACATACTTTATTGTCATCAAACGGGCAGGGAATTACGTACTTTAGCACGAACGTGGTGGTAAATTTAATAAAGGACAAGTAAAATTGGTTAAGTATCTACCCAGCTTGAAATTAAAACAAACGTAAATTAAATGATCGGGACTGAATGGTTTTAAATTAAATTAAAGAGACAGAAAATCTTCCAATAACGAAATGGAATGTAACAAATCCTCCCCATCAACAAAATAAAAAAGTCTGGATAAGAAGTAGGCGCAACAGATCAAGTAATACACTAACAAGAAAATTCCTTTCAGAAAACAAAAGCAAAAACCAAAAAAGAAAAATTTCATCTGGCTCGAAGACCAATACACCGCACAAAGCCAAAAAATGTAGAGGACTGTAGAAAAAAGAAAGGTAGCACTTGTTACGTGCCGAAAATCGGCCATAAACATTTCCAATTTTAGTTTTAATTTGTAAGTGATTTCGCGCCAATAATTTTAAAAGACTTGTGCGTGTATTTCCGTCCCTTTTGATAATCGTGTCGGCGCTCCGAGATTGCGCAGACGCAGAGTGGAAGAAAGTGGTGGTTTTCCGACACGTAAAGACTGGTTAGCCTGACGTCGTGCCTAGTGGTTTGTCTTGGTGCCGTTACCTTGTCTTCTCTTTTAGGTGATGTAGGTTTCTTTTGTTGTATCTATTATCGTTCCTTACCTGCATTCCTGACCGTTCCGCTACAAGGAAAAGAGAAGACAGATTAAATTTGGATTCAACCAGCGGCGGAAAGATCACCCACGCCCGAAATGCTCAACAAAGCCCAGCTGCGCCATAATAGCAAAATGCTGTAAAAGTCATACAGTTACGTAAGTACCTTTATCGTTTTTTTCTTGCATGTGATGTAGTAATTTAACACATTTATATGACGTGATACCTTATTTGCGCATCCGTTTGCAAATATTAATTTGTGTTACCAACTGACGTAGTGGCTCTAGTACATTACCGCCGGGAGTATAATACAACCAACACGGACAAAAAATCGTCTAAGCACGGAATTTCTAATAAAGAAACAAAAAAGTTTTCAAACCCCAAAAAAAGAATTGGTTTCTCACGAAAAAAACCAAAAAGTAAGAAAAGAAATGAGGAAGAAAAACAAAAGCAAAAATCAAAAAAGAAAAAAATTTCATCTGGCTCGAAGGATCAAAATATACCAGACAAAGCCAAAAAATGCATAGGACTAGAACAAAGAAAGGTATACGGTAGACCTCAACAAGGACAAAGATGAAATGGTCTACGAAATTTCTAATAAAGAAACAGAAGTTTTCCAACCCCAAGAAAAGAATTGGTTTCTTACGAAAAAACCCAAAAAGTAAGAAAAGAAATGAGGAAGAAAAACAAAAGCAAAAATCAAAAAAGAAAAAATTTCATCTGGCTCGAAGGATCAAAATATACCGGACAAAGTCAAAAAATGCATAGAACTGTAGAAAAAGGAAAGGTATACAGTAAACCTCAACAAGGACAAAGATGAAAAGGTCTAACACTACAAAAGTCGTCAAAGCACGAAATTTCTAATAAAGAAACAGAAGTTTTCAAACCCCAAGAAAAGAATTGGTTTCTCACCAAAAAAAAAACCAAAAAGTAAGAAAAGAAATGAGGAAGAAAAACAAAAGCAAAAATGAAAAAGAAAAAAATTTCATCTGGCTCAAAGGATCAAAATATATAGGACAAAGTCAAAAAATGTACAGGACCGTAGAAAAAGGAAAGGTATGCAGTAGAACTCAACAAGGGCAAATATTAAATGGCCTAACACGACAAAAATCGTCAAAGCACAGAATTTCTAATAAAGCGAAAGGAAAAGTCAAAACACGACAATAACTTGTTAAGTTAAAGTAGGCTATGGAACATCAAGAAGGCTGGATAAAAAATTGATATACTTCAAGCTGTGCAACATGGAATTGCAACAAACTGACAATCGAAAAAAGGAATAGCTAAATAGACTGAACATCCGACTAAGTCGTAGTTTCCAAGAAAAAAAAAGGTCCACAGGAAGAGGATCAAAAATTAAACAAAGTTAGTGTGAAGACTGATAGAAAGGGAAACCAGTCAAGGGAAAGAGATATGGAATAAAGGGAACGAAGAAGAAAATTCAAAACACTAAAGAAACAGTACAAGATCCGAAGGACAGACAAAAATTGCACCACGTGTAGTTATGGTTGAGAATGCGTGTGTGCACATTTAGGTCTATGAGTGATGTGTGTAGGTGTGTTGTGTGTGTCTGTGTACGAAGAGTTTGTTGAACACTCTAGTCGCCTCCAACGACAGGCAGACCCTACTGTGCAGCTATTCCAAATCAAACCCTCTCGAGAATCAGTAAATTTGTGACATTCCATTTCGTATTAGATTATTTCCTGCCTCGTTAATTTAAAAAGCATTCAGTCCCTATCATTTAATTTACGTTTGCTATAATTTCAAGCCACATAGATAGGCAACCAACCCCGCCCCCTCTCTCATTAAATCCATGAGTTCGGATTTATATATTCTTATCTCTCACTTATACAAGTCCAAGGAACGAGAAAGTATAAACAGATGGACTTGTACAAGAGAGAAAAATATAGACAACCGAACTTGTAGATTTAATAAACAAGGAGTAAAATTGGTTGGTTATCAACGCAGCTTGAATTTATAGCAAACGTAAAGTAAATATGGTTTTAAATTAAATTAACGAGGAAGGAAATCCTCCAATACGAAATGGAATATAACAAAATCCCCCTCTAACAAACCTAAAAGATCAGGATAAGAAGCAGCAGCAACGGACCAAGCAATACACTAACAAAACAAACCACAAGGCATTCGTTTCAGAAAACAAAAGCAAACACCAAAAAAGAAAAAATTTCATCTGGTTCGAAGAATCAATATACTGCACAAAGCCAAAAAATGTAGAAGACTATACGAAACATTACAAAATTCGTTGAAGCACGGAATTTCTAGCGAAAAAAACAAAAAGTAGGAAAAAAAATGAAGAAGAAAACCAACAGCAAAAGACAAAACGCGACAATAACTTGTAGAGTCTTAAAGTATGCTAGGAACGTCAAGAACGCTGGATAAAAAATTGATATACTTCCAGCTGTGTGAACAAGGAATCGTAACAAACTGATGATGAAAAAAAAAGAATAGCTAAGCAGACTGAAAAACCGACTAAGTCGTAGTTTCTGAAGAAAAAGGAAAGGTCCAGAAAGTACATATCACAGGAAGAGGATCAAAAATTAAACAAAATCAGTGTGAGAACTGACAGAAAGAAAAATCAGCCAAAGGAAAGGGAATGTGAAACAAAAGGAACAATAAAGTAAAAATAAATCCAAACACACTAAAGAAACAGCAGCGGATCGGAAGGACGAAGATCAAACATAACCAAGTGTAATTATACTTGCGAATGTGTGTGCAAATATGAGCCCATAAAGGTGGTGTGTGTGTGTATTGTGTGTACGAAGAGTGTGTTGAGAGATTAGTCGCCTGCTACGACAGGGCAGGCCGTACCGTGGGGCTATTCTAATCCGCATAGATAGGCAACCAACCTTGCCCATCTTTTACTAAATCCATGAGTTCGGTTATATATATCCTTATCTCTCACCTATACAATTCCAAGGCTTGAGAAAGTAACAGGTGGATTCGTATAGGTAAGAGATAAGAATCTAGACACTCGAACGTGCAGATTTAATAAAGGATAAGTAAAATTAGTTGGTTATCTGCACGGCTTGAAATTATAGCAAACGTAAACTAAATGATTCGGGTTTTAAATTAAATTAACAAAGCAGAAAATCCTCCAATTCGAAATGGAACAACACAAATTCCCCACCTAGCACAACTAAAAAGCCGGGATAAGAAGTAGAAGTAATTGACCAAGCAATACACTAACAAGAAAATTCGTTTGAGAAAACAAAAGCAAAAACCAAAAAAGAAAAAATTTCATCTGGCTCGAAGGATCAATACACTGCACAAAGTCGAAAATGTAGAGGACCGTAGAAAAAGGAAAGGTATACGGTAGACCTCAACAAGGACAAAAATGAAATAGCCTAATACGACAAAAATCGTCGAAGCACGAAATTTCTAATAAAGAAACAGAAGTTTTCAAACCTCAAAGAAAGAATTGGTTTCTCACGAAAAAAACCAAAAAGTAAGAAAAGAAATGAGGAAGAAAAACAAAAGCAAAAATCAAAAAAGAAAAAAATTTCATCTGGCTCGAACAAAGTCAAAAATGTAGAGGGTTGTAGAAAAAGGAAAGGTATACAGTAGAACTCATCAAGGACAAAAATGAAATGGCCTAACACGACAAAAATCGCCGAAGCACAGAATTTCCAATAAAGCAAAAGGAAAAGTCAAAACGCGACAATAACTTGTCAAGTCTTAAAGTATGCCAGGGAACGTCAAGAATGCTGGATAAAAAATTGATATACTTCAAGCTGTATGAACATGGAATTGTAACAAAATGACAATCGAAAAAAAAAAATAGCTAAATAGACTGAAAATCTGACTTAGCCGTAGTTTCCAAGAAAAAAAAGGGCCACAGGAAGAAGATTGAAAATTAAACAAAGTTAGTGTGAGGACTGATAAAGAGAAACCTGTCAAAGGAAAACGAAGGGAATGTGGAACAAAAGGAATGAAGAAATAAAATTCAAAAACACTAAGCAAACAGCACAAGAACCGAAGAATAGACAAAAACAAAACCGAGTGTAGTTATGGTTGAGAATGCATGTGTGCGCATTTAGGTCTATGAGTAGTGAGTGTTTCTGTGTACGAAGAGTGTGTAGGACCTCTCTAGTCACCTCCAACGGCAGGCAGGTCGTACCGTGAAGCTATTCTAATCTGAACCCCCTCGAGAAACAGTGAATTTGCGACGTTTCATTTCGTATTGGAGGATTTCCTGCCTCGTTAATTTAATTTAAAAACCATTCAGTCTCTATCATTTAATTTAAGTTTGCTATAAATTCAACCTGCGTAGATAGGCAACCAACCTTACCCATCCTTCATTAAATCCATGAATTCGGATGTATATATTCTTATCTCTTACCTATACAAGTCCAAAGAACGAGAAAAATAAACAGGTGAGTTTGTATAGGTAAGAGATAATAAACTAGACAACCAAACTTGCAAATTTAATAAAAGAGAAATAAACTTGGTTGGCTATCTATGCGGCTTGCAGTTATAGCAAACGTAAATTAAATGATTGTTATTAAATAATTATAAATTAAATTAACGAGGCAGAAAATCCTCCAATACGAAATGGAACATAACAAAATCCCCCTCTAGCAAAACTAAAAGATCGGGATAAGAAGCAGCAGCAACGGATCAAGGAATACACTAACAAAACAAATCACAAGAAAATTCGTTTCAGAAAACAAAAAGGAAAACCTAAAAAATGTAACGTTTTATTTTAAAGCATTTAGGAAGTAAAATTTCTGTGGCGGTAAGATAGAGTTCTTGAATAGTCGGTGGTTCGTACTTTTTAAGTCTTCTCCCACTCCGAGGCCGAGGCACATGCACTCGTGTTCTTGGGAAGGTAAACGCTTTCTCATGCCGAATCCTGCATCAGTGCATACGTTTGCAATGATAAGCCTGGCGCCGGGGGGATTCGTGTGAATGTTTCCATTCCTAATGTTTCACAACGTCGGTGGAATTGCACTAATTAAATGGGGATTTCCATAGATACTAAAGTAAAGTCCCTAACTTTTAAATTAAGAAATTTTACTTCCTGAATGCTTCAAATAATAATTTTCATTTTCATTCGGCTCAAAGAATCAATATACCAGACAAAGCCAAAATATGTAGAAGACTATATGAAAAAGTAGACGTATACGGTAGCACTCAACGTGGACAAAGATGAATGGCCTAACAGTACAAAAGTCGTCAAAGCACGGAATTTCTAATAAAGAAAGAGAAAGGTTTTCAAACCTCAGGAAAAGAATTTGTTTCTCGCAAAAAACCAAAAAGTAAGAAAAGAAATGAGGAAGAAAACCAACAGCAAAAGACAAAACGCGACAATAACTTTTCAAGTCTTAAAGTAAGCTAGGGAACGTCAAGAATGCTGGATAAAAAAATTATATAGTTCAAGCTGTGTGAACAAGGAATCACAACCAACTGATGATCGAAAAAAAGAATAGCTAAGTAGACTGAAGAACCGACTAAGTCGTAGTTTCTGAAGAAAAAAATAAAGGTCCAGAAAGCACATATCACAGGAAGAGGATCAAAAATTAAAACAGTGAGTGTGAGGACTGACAAAAAGAAAAACCAAGCAAAGGAAAAGGAAAGGAATGTGGAACAAAAGAGAAACAAAGAAATAAAAATAAATTCAAAAACACTAAAGAAACAGCAGCGGATCCGAAGGACGAAGACAAAAACAAAACCGAGTGTAATTATGGTCGAGAATGCGTGTGTGCACATTTGGGTCCATTAGTGGTGTGTGTGTATGTGTGTACGAAGAGTGTGTTGAAAGATTAATCGCCTCCTACGACAGACAGGCCGTACCGTGGGGCTATTCTAATCTGGATCCTCTTGACGATCAGTGAATTTGTGACACTCCATTTCGTTTTGAAAGATTTCTTGCCTCGTTAATTTAATTTGAAAAGCATTCAGTCCCTATCATTTAATTTACGTTTGCTATAATTTCAACCCACATAGATAGGCAACCAACTTTGCCCATTCCTTCATTAAATTCATGAGTTCGATGTATATGTTCTTACCTCAACTATACAACTCCAAGGTACGAGAAACTATAAACAGGTGGATTTGTATAGGTAAGAGATAAGAATCTAGACACTCAAACTTGCAAATTTAATAAAGGATAAGTAAAATTAGTTGGTTATCTACGCGGTTTCAAATTATACCAAACGTAAATTAAATGATTGTGAGTGAATGGTTTAAAATTAAATTAACAAAGCAGAAAATCCTGCAATTCGAAATTGAACGTAACAAATTCATCACCTAGCACAATTAAAAGGCCGGGATAAGAAGCAGAAGTAATGGACCAAGAAATACGCTAATAAGAAAATTCGTTTCAGAAAGCAATAGCAAAAACCAAAAAAGAAAATAATTTCATCTGACTCGAAAGATCAATACACCGCACAAAGTCAAAAAATGTAGAAGACTTAGGAAAAGGAGAGGTATATGGTGGCACTCAACAAGGACAAAGATGAAATGACCTAACACTACAAAAGTCGTCAAAGCATAGACTTTCTAATAAAGAAGCAGAAAAGTTTTCAAACCCCAGGAAAAGAATTGGTTTCTCACAAAAAAACAAAAAAGTAATAAAAGATATGAGGAAGAAAACCAACAGCAAATGCGAAAACGCGACAATAACTTGTCAAGTCTTAAAGTATGCTAGGGAATGTCAAGAACGCTGGATAAAAAATTGATAAACTTCAAGCTGTATGAACATGGAATTGTAACAAACTGATAATCGAAAAAAGAATAGCTAAATGGACTGAAGATCCGACTAAGCCGTAGTTTCCGAAAAAAAGAAGGTCCACAGGAAGAAGATTGAAAATTAAACAAAGTTAGAGTGAGGACTGATAGAAAGAGAAACCTGTCAAGGGAAAAGGAAGGGAATGTGAAACAAAAGGAATGGAGAAATAAAATTCAAAAAGATTAAGCAAACAGCACAAGATCCGAAGGACAGACAAAAACATAACCGAGTGTAGTTAGGGTTGAGAATGCGTGTGCGCATTTAGGTTTATGAGTGGTGTGCGTGTCTGTGTACGAAGAGTGTGTAGGACCTCTTTAGTCACGGGCAGGCCATACCGTGAAGCTATTCTAATCCAAACCCTATCAACATTCAGTGAATTTGTGAAGTTCCATTTCGTATTGGAGGATTTCCTGCCTCGTTAATTTAATTTAAAAAGCATTCAGTCCCTATCATTTCATTTACGTTTGCTATAATTTCAATCCACATAGATAGGCAACCAACCTTGCCGATCCTTAATTAAATCCATGACTTCGGATGTATATATTCTTATCTCTCACCTATACAACTCCAAGGAACGAGAAAGTATAAACAGGTGGACTTGTACAAGTACAAGATAAGAATGTAGACAAACGAACTTGAAGATTTAATAAAGGAGCATAAAATTGATTGGCTATCAACACGGCTTGAAATTATAGCAAACGTAAATTAAATGATTGGGACTAAATGGTTTTAAATTAAATTAACAAAGCAGAAAATCCTCCAATTCAAAATGGAACGTAACCAATTCTTCACCTAGCACAATTAAAAGACCGGGATAAGAAGCAGAAGCAATGTACCAAGTAATACACTAACAAGAAAATTCGTTTCAGAAAACAAAAGCAAAAACCAAAAAAGAAAATAAATTTCATCTGGCTCGAAGAACCAATATACTGGACAAAGTTAGAAAATGTAGAGAACCGTAGGAAAAGAAAAGGTATACGGTAGCACTCAACAAGGACTAAGATGAAATGGCCTCCCACTACAAAAGTCGTCGAAAGACATATCTCTAATAAAAAACAGACAATTTTTTAAACCTCTGAAAAAGAATTGATTTCTCGCGAAAAACCAAAAAGAAGAAAACAAATGAGAAAGAAAACCATCAGCAAAAGCCAAAACGCGACAATAACTTATCAAGTCTTAACGTATGCCAGGAAATGTCAAGAACGCTGGATAAAAAATTGCTATACTTCAAGCTGACAATCAAAAAAAGAATAGCTAAAAAACTGAAGACCCGAGTCGTAGTTTCCAAAGAAAAAAAAGGTCATGGAAAGAAGATCAAAATTAAACAAAGTTAGTGTGATGACTGATAGGAAGAGAAACCAGTGAAGGGAAAGGGAAAAAAATGCAGAACAAAAGGAACAAAGAAAATTCAAAACACTAAAGAAACAGCACAAGATCCGAAGGACAGACCAAAACAAAACCGAGTGTAGTTATGGTTGAGAATGCATGTGTGCACATTTAGATCTATGAGAAGTGTGTGTGTGTTATGTGTGTTTGTGTACGAACAGTTTGTTGGACCACTCTAGTCACCTCCAACGACAGGCAGGCAGTACCGTGAAGCAATTTTAATCCAAACCCTCTCAACACTCAGTGAATTTGTGACGTTTCATTTCGTATTGGAGAATTTCCTGCCTCGTTAATTGAATTTAAAAACCATTCAGTCCCTATCATTTAATTTATGTTTGCTATAAATTCAACTCACATAGATAGGCAACCAACCTTGCCCCACCTTCATTAAATCCATGAATTCGGATGTATATATTCTTATCTCTCACCTATACAAGTCCAAAGAACACCTTTACAAGTCCAAGGAACGAGAAAGTATAAACAGGTGGACTTGTACAAGAGATAAAAATATAGACAACCAAACTTGAAGATTTAATAAACGAGGAGTAAAATTGGTTGGCTATCGACGCGCTTAAATTTATAGCAAACGTAAAGTAAATTATTGTTACTGAATGGTTTTGAATTAAATTAGCAAAGAAGGAAATCCTCCAATAGGAAATGGAATATAACAAAAACCCCCTCTAGCAAAATTAAAAGATTGGGATAAGAAGCAGCAGCAATGGACCAAGGAATACACTAACAAAGCAAACCATAAGAAAATTCGTTTCAGAAAACAAAAAGGAAAACCTAAAAAATGTAACGTTTTAATTTAAAGCATTCAGGAAGTAAAATTTGTGGTGGTAAAATAGAGTTGGTGGTCCATGCTTTTTATGTCTTCTCCCACTCCGAGGTCGACGCACTTGCACTCGTGTTCATGGGAAGGTAAACGCTTTCTCACGCCGGATCCTGCGTCAGTGCTTACGTTTGCAATGATAAACCTGGCGCCGGGATTCGTGTGAATGTTTCCATTTCTAGTGTTTTGCAACATCAACGGAATTGCACTAATTAAACAGGGTTTTTCATAAGTACTAAAGTAAAGTTCCTAACTTTTAAATTAAGAAATTTTACTTCCTGAATATTTAAAAACAAAAATTTTCATCCGGCTCGAAGAATCAATATACTGGACAAAGCCAAAAAATATGAGGACTATACGAAAACGAAAAGTATATGGTAGTACTCAACAAGGAGAAAGATGAATGACCTAACACTGCAAAAGTCATCGAAAAATAATATTTCTAATAAAGAAACAAAAATTTTCAAACCTCTGAAAAAGAATTGATTTCTGGCGAAAAAGTGAATTTGTGACGTTCCATTTCGTAGTGGAGGTTTTTCTGCCTTGTTAATTTAAATTAAAAAGCATTCAGTCCTTATCATTTAATTTACGTTTGCTATAATTTCAACCTGCGTAGATAGGCAACCAACCTTGCCCCTCCTTCATTAAATCCATGAGTTAGGATGTATATATTCTTATCTCTCACCTATACAAGTCCAAGGAACAAGAAAGAATAAACAGGTGAACTTGTACAAGAGATAAAAATATAAACAACCGAACTTGTAGACTTAATAAACGAGGAGTAATATTAGTTGGCTATCGACGAGGCTTGAAATTATAGCAAACGTAAAGTAAATGATTGTTACTGAATTGTTTTAAATTAAATTAACGAGGAAGGAAATCCTCCAATACGAAATGGAATATAACAAAAACCCCTCTAGCAAAATTAAAAGGTTGGCATAGGAAGCAGAAGCAACGAACCAAGCAATACATTAACAAAACAAACCACAAGAGCATTCGTTTCAGAAAACAAAAGCAAACACCAAAAAAGAAAAAAATTTCATCCGGCTCGAAGAATCAATATACAGCACAAAGCCAAAAATGTAGAGGACCGTAGGAAAAAGAAAGGAAATTGCCTAACACTACAAAATTCGTCAAAGCACGTAATTTCTAATAAAGAAGCAGAAACGTTTTCAAACCTCCGGAAAAGAATTGATTTCTCGCAAAAAATCAAAAAGAAAAAAGGAAGAAAACCAAGAGCAAAAGGCAAACCGCGACAATAGCTTGTCAAGCCTTAAAATATGCCAGGGATTGTCAAGAAAGCTGGATAAAAAATTGATATACTTCAAACTGTGAGAACAAGGAATCGTAACAAACTCACAATAAAAAAAAAGAATAGCTAAGTAGACTTGAAGATCTGACTAAGTCGTAGTTTCCGAAGAAAAAACGAACTTCTGAACTAGCAGACTCATCAGCCCATTTAAGCCAAAAGGTGTCTGGTGGTAAAGTAACTGACACCTTTAGGCTTAAATGGGCCGGTGAGTCGGCTAGGTCAGAAGTAAGTTTTTAATTTTTTTAAACACTTTATCTCGTCTACTTAATACTTTATCATTCTTATCTTTATCATTATTATTTTTATATTAATTTCATATTTTTATATTTGTATTTCATTTAATTTTTTTGTCCCCGATAAAGCCCCATACAAAAATGGGCGACATGTCGACCTTAGTTTATAAAATAACACGGTTCCAACCCAAAACCATAAATATTCATTATGGGTTCCTTTTTGACTTCAGAAACTGCAAACTTTACATGTGGTAACCTAATTAAATTAATCATGGGCAAAAATTTCCCATTTTGGGTTTAAAAATCCCCTATTCCTAATTTACAATAAAACTTTGTGAAGCCAAAGAGGCGTAACGACTCGATATGGTATTTGTCGTAGATTATACATGTCAACGGATATTATATGTTCGCACGCTTATTTAATCCTCATGTAAATAACGATTTTGTGCCGCACACAGTTCCTAGCACATCCGTTATAAGGATGTTAAAAAAGAAGTATAATAAGCAGGCGAATTCGTATTACGTTTCCAATTTTTAAAGAAAGTGTTCGTTTCTTTTGTTATCAATTTCACAGCACTTTGTGGAAGTTCTCTTTCAAATTATTTATTTATTGACACACTAGATTTTTATTCTGTATTTTGGCGTACGCATTAAGGCACATATAGGTAACGTCTTGAAACAAAAAAGGGTTCAAAATTCCAACCGCTCATAGTTTGAAAGGTTCTAAGTTTCGAATGTCGTACTTAGAAAAATAAACGGTTCCTTAGCAAAAACAAGGTTTATCTGAAACAGACGATAGCAATTAACATTTTATTTTCGAAGCCGCTGCTTAGCTGGAGGGTTGTTACTTCACGACATTGGGCCGTGTACATCGAGGCCCTGCATCTAGCTGCGTACCGCCATTGTCTTCCGTTGACATACGTGGGCCGTGAAAATTTGTAATCGATTTGGCTCTGCCGATCTTCCTAATCGACATAGGGATGCAGATATTGCATTCCCTGGCGAATTGGCCACGCATACCGTTCGTGTGAATAAGCGCCGCTTCACGGAGCTTCTCTCTTCTAGAGGGCATGCGCTAAAATCCAATTTTATGTTCCTACGGATCACTCACTCCCTCGAGATTCCCCACTTTCTTGTTTTTACACGCTGAGTTCGAGTAAGCTTTAACATCGGATTGCTGCTCACTTCTGTTTCCTGGTATTGCAACTTTTGCTACGGTTTAAAAAACCGGATGGCGCTTATAAACAAAAGTAATTTAAGTTTCCAATGATTGTGTAAGCTCTTGTACAAAGACTTTTGTTTTTGAAGCTTTAAGATGATTGTTACGCTCTTTGTATAAAGTTGTAACATTTGATGTATTAATTTAGGTTTAGGGACTTTTTTAAACTCTGGTGGGGAAATTCCCAGCAGATAAATATTTTAAAGCCGATGAATATTCCGAACATTGGCTTATCTTTGCGGTCTGGGATTATGCTAAGATGGCAATTCTCACGGTTGGAATGGCGTTGTTTTTACCAACGTGCGTCACAGTGCTTTAACCTCTTCTGGAGGGAGTAGACATTTACGTGAGAAAAAAGTAGCGTAACTCAAGACCTGTTGTGTGCCGACGTTTTCGTAGTGTTATCGTATTGACACGTAGCCCACAGCAAAGCAAGAAGCCACAACAGAGCCAGGTCTGAGGACTTGAATTTTCACACCAGCAGAGGACTATTGGGGTGTTTTTGTGCATAAAATTATGCCTGTATTTAACTCTGAATGCGAGGTTTAGGGTTACATCTGCTGGAAACATGGGATCTGATACTTGTACTTCCTTATCCACAAGACAGCGATAAACACGCCAAATCCCTAAACAATACATATTTCTAAAATCTAGTAGTGAGGCGAAGATTAAAAATGTTCACTTGTCGTTACGTTTATTAATTTGAAGGATAATAACCGGAAAATAGATCCCATAGTTCTATGTTTTTTTTGGTTCGATGTTACTTCATTGTTCCACTAAGCATTACACAAATTATACTCATCCTTATTAAATTTTCCACAAACGGGTTTTTTCTTAAAAGAATCATCTGCGCTAATCCATACAACCAACTTACACGAGAAAGATAACTCGAACGCCACAAGCTTAATTCATTCTAACAAGTGAAAATTAAAATCGATCACGGGAAAACCCAAACAAAAAACGCAGAACCACATAATTTGCATATAAATACTACAACTTGCCCAATTGTAATCCATAATAATAAATAATCACCATTTAACCACTGCCAAATACTCGAACAACTAAACATTTTACTTATCAATTTATCACAATCATACACACTTATTAATTATTAAAAATTATCAGCGATAATTAATCTTTCCTATAATTTACAACCTCTTCAAACCTATGAAGTACTTGATATCGATGTAACTTGTAGAATTTTAGATAAAACCAACAAAAATATAAGTACACATGCACGCATCGGTAAAAGTTACGTATAACTTTAATCCTAATCCCTGTCTAGCTAAGATTAATTATTACAATTGCTGCATACGAACTAAGGGCATTCGTTCTACTGAGAATTACAGTCGGCCAGATGTTACAAACCGTCTGGATTTAACGCACGAAATACGTTCCGACCTGCGATGTTTTCAAATAAATCTTACAATGCAGTCGTACCATTCCAAGCTGAATCAAATGGATTTACAGTTAAAGTAGTTAGTTATTTAAGCGACACAGGCATGTTGGAAGATGAGGTTTAATTGAGCGGATGCCATTAAACTAAAAACCAGATAGTTCGCAGGGTGTTACTAAACAAAAAACCGATGCCAGATTTAAAAACTGAACAGAAAGTGAACTTAAAATGCACACAGATTTTATTCTGGATGCAATTCGGAAGGCTGACTCCGTATCTTCCACTGCTAGAAGAGTTTTTGAATCCCCCAAACAACGATATGCCCAGGGCAACCGCAGTAAACTTCTCTTCCCTCTTTTTTTCTCGTGATAGACTTCCACAGAGCGGACTGACTTCAGAAAAAGCTGAAAATATTGCTGTCGTAACTAAGAGTTGTAACGCTTACGTAAAATTAAATAACGGAACTAAATATCTCCGAGGGGTGATAAGGCATCTCAACTTTAATGTTAAAAGGCACCTTGTGGTTATCCTAATCTAGGTGTTTTTCATCTGAGGGGGTGTGTAAAGATGTTCGTTATTTAGTTGGCGGTCTTCTTTCGAAGGAAGGTGTAAGCGGGGAGGTATCACTTCGCCGACTGTCGGAACTTTAACACGTTTGCGATCGCGGAAGGCTGGCAATAAAATCTGCTCGTTTTGACGCATCGGCTCCCACGAGGCATTGGCTCTCATGAGCATAGTCCTCCTCCCAGATAGGTTAATGTTCCGATGTAAATTGGTGGACACATCTGCACTGTTAAGCATAAGAAACGCAATCTTTGCGGTTTCCCACACCACAGATCATAAATCAATGCCCAGACTTAGTGACAACCACATCTTTGTGATTTTCACCGCTTATATTAAACATAATAATAATGGGGTTCAAAAATTCCTGAACTTAAATCACACAATAAAAGGATGGAGCTTTAAAAAAAAGTTGACAGGAATTCAAAGCTAGCGGATCACGCACAATGCCATACTTTTGCTGAATATATCCCGAAAATGCACGATTCCTAAAACAAAATATTCCTAATGAAGGCGAGGCTCATATTCATCTGTCTGGGTATGTAAACAAGCATTTCGTGAACGTTATATGTAACCTCTTAAAAAAAATCAGCACAATAAGCCTTTTAAACTACAGTGCCGTTTGACAGACGTATCCGCCAGGGGAGTGGTTTTAGTGGTTATGCCGCAAAGAAAGTCCCACACTTTGGCTATAAAAGCTTTCCACTCCACCGGGTTCGGATAACTATAAAAAAAAACCTTAACATAGTACCGGAAATGATTCCGAACCTACTACTTTACCATGCTAGATCCTGATCTCGTTACGTGTTAAGTGAATTAACCTGTAACATGTCTTTTCAATTATTGGATAACCTGTTTCGATTTTTTTTTAATATTAATTAAATTTATTGTATTCAGTTTTCTGTTCCCTGAATACGGCTGTAAGTAGGTTTGCTACGTGCCAAATTGGCACTTAAACATTTTTTAGTTTAATTTTGATGTGCGGAAGTTTCGCGCCACAAATTCAAAAGACTTGGCGTGTATTTCCGTCACGTCAGAGTGCGTTTGCGCCAGATCGCGCGACGCGAGTGGCGGACAAAAAGTGAGAGAAGTTTTTCCGTGAGACTGTAACGTGGCTGTTGGCCTGAAAACTTCGAACAGTGTGGTCGTGTCAGGTATCGTATCGTGTCTTTATCTTATATTTATGTAGATCCTTGCCTTGCTTATCTGTTTGTCGCCCCTTATACCATGATTCCTTATCGTTCCGCTACATATAGGAATTTGATACGACCTTGGAGCAGCCCACGACCCGGGGAACGAATCGGAGCACCATCTTTAAACACTCCAGAATGGAGCCCTGAGATCTGGTCCAGCCATCTTGAAGGACGCTTGGCGTACTTCGTGGGAGTCTGGACCTGTTTATGTGAGTACCTTATTGTCATAATTGTATGTGAATTTAATATATATTTTCCGTCAATTGCGCATTTAATTTGTATATTGCAGACGTCATTGACAGATGGGCGCGCCAAAATCTGTATAAAGATTAGCGCTACCAACTGCCCGTGGTGTCTAATATACCGCGCTTGCGGTTCGGTAATTATGAACTTTTAAAATGTAAGAGGTTATAAGTTACTATTCTTTAACCATATAGTCAAAAACTTTTACGCCACAAATGTGGATGTAAGTTATTACAAAGAACGATAAAAAATCCCACGAGAATAATGTACCAACCACCCCCCTCCTACCCCACATGTTAACATTTTTACAAACTGTACTCTAACTAAATTATAACTGCTCCAGTAGAGCCTCAGTAAAAAAGTGCCTACGGAATTGCTGGTAGAATTGTTTCGAGATCCAATAAAAGCAACACATAATTTCTCCAAGAACGATAAAAAATCTCATGAGTAAATACCCCCCCCCACTTAACATATTACATCATTCTATGCCTATAAACTGCACTCTAACTAAAACATAACTGCTCCAGTAGAGCCCCCGGTAAAAGAGTGTAATTCCTGGTAGAATTATTTCAAGATCCAATAAGAGCATCACATCATTTTCCCAAGAACGATAAAAAATCCCGTTTGAGTAATATAAACCCCCGAGGCCATTTAACACATTTATACATATAACATCATTCTAAGCCTACACACTACACTCCAATCAAAACATAACCACTCTAGTAAAAAAGTGTCCACAAAGCTCCTGGCAGAATTAGTTCAAGGCCCAATAAAAATTTCATATCATTTCCCCAAGAATGATAAAAAATCCCATGAGCAATATAAACCCTCCGAGGGCATCTTAACATATTTCTACACATTACACCATTCTAAGCATACAAACTGCACTAATCAAAACACAACTGCTCTCGTAGAGCTCCGACAAAAAAGTGTCTACATTATTTCTGGTAGAATTTTTTCGAGATCCAATAAAAGCATCACATCATTTCCCCAAAAAGAATAAAAAATTCCGTGAAGATCATATAAATATCCCAAAGGCATCTTAACATATTTCAAGCATATTACATCATCTTAAGTCTTAAAACATAACTGCTCAAGTAGAGCCCCGGTAAAAAAGTGTCTACGTAATTCCTGATAGAATATTTCGAGATACAATAAAAGCATGACATCATTTCCCCACGAACGATAAAAATCCCATGAGTGTAATATAAACCCCCAAGGGCATTTTAACATATTTCTACATATTACATCAATATAAGCATACAAACTGCACTCTAACCAAAACATAACTGCTCTAGTAGAGCCCCGGTAAAAAGTGTCCACATAACTGTTGGCAGAATTAGTTCAAGGCCCAATAAAAATTTCATTGCATTTTCCCAAGATAAAAAACACTGCAAGAGTAGTGTAAACTCACGAGGACATCATAACATATTTCTACATACTACATCATTCTAAGTCTACAAATTGCACTCTAACCAAAACATAACTGCTTCAGTAAAGCCCCGGTAAAAGTGTCTACATAATTCCTGGTAGAATTATTTCGCGATACAATTAAAAGCATTACATCATTTCTCCAAAAATGATAAAAAATCCTGTAAGAGTAATAAAAACCCCCCAAGGGCATTTTAACACATTTCTACATATTACATCATTCTAAGTCTACAAATTACACTCCAACCAAAACACAACCGCTCTAGTAAAAAGTGTCCATGAAACTTCTGGCAGAATTAGTTAAGGCCCAATAAAAATATCATATCATTTCCCCAAGAACGATAAAAATCCTGTGAGAGTAAAATACCCCTCCTCCAAGGGCAACTTAACATATTTCTACATATTACATCATTTTAAGCATTCAAACTGCACTCTAAGCAAAACAAACGCTCTAGTAGAGCCACGGTAAAAGTGTCTACGTAATTTCTGGTAAAATTACTTCGAGATCCAATAAAAACAACACCTCATTTCGCCTAGAACAATAAAAAATTCCATGAGGGTAATATATACCCCCGAGGGCATTTTAACACAATTCTACATATTACATTATTCTGAACCTTCAAACTATACACTAACCAAAACACAACCGCTCTAGTAAATAAGTGTCCACGAAACTCCTAGCAGAATAAGTTCAAGGTCCAATAAATATTTCATATTATTTCTCCGAGATAAAAAAACCCGCAAGATTAATGTAAACCCATGAGGACATCTTAACATATTTCTAATATTACATCATTCTAAGCAGACAAACTGCACTCTAACGAAAACATAACTGCTGTAATTGAGCCCCGGTAAAAAAGTGTCTATGTAATTCCTGGTAGATTTATTTCGAGATCCAATAATTTCTCCAAAAATGATAAAAAATCCCGTGGGGGAAATATAAACCCCCCGAGGGTATTTTAACACATTTCTACATATTACACCATTCTAAGCCTATAAACTACGCTCCAACCAAAACACAACCATTCTAGTATAAAAATTCCAGGTAACTCCTGGCAGAATTAGTTCAAGGCCCAATAAAAATTTCGTCGTGTAACTTCCCAAAGATAAAAAATCACATAAGGGTAATGTAAACCCACGAGGACATTTTAACATTTCTACATACTACATCATTCTAAGCCTACAAATTACACTTCAACCAAAACACAACCGCTCTAGTAAAAAGTGTCCACATAACTCCTGGCAGAATTAGTTTAAGATTCAATAAAAATTTCATATTATTTCCCCGAGACAAAAAACCCCGCAAGAATAATGTAAACCCATGGGACACCACAACATATTTCTACATATTACATCATTCCAAGCCTACAAACTGCGCTCCAACCAAAACACAACCACTCTAGTAGTGCCCCGGTACAAAAGTGTTCACGTAAACTCCTGGTAGAATTATTTCAAAGTCCAATAAAAGTTTCATATCATTTCCCAAGAACGATAAAAACCCTGCAAGAGTGATGTTAACTCCTAGGGCATTATCATATATTACATCATTCTAAGCCTACAAACTACATTCCACCCAAAACAATCGCTCTAGTAAAGCCCCGCTAGAAAAGTATCCACTTAACTAAGGCAGAATTAGTTCGAGGTTTAATAAAATATCATTTCTTCAAGAACTTAACCAATCCCGCAAAAATAATATAAACCCCAAGGGTATCTTGACATATTTCTACATTCTACATCATTCTAAGCCTACAAACTGCACTCGAACTAAAACATAACCGCTCTAGTAGTCCTATTAAAACCATGTCCAAGTAACTCCAGGCAGAACTATAACAAGGTCTAATAAGAATTTCACCTCATTTCCTCAAGAACGATAAAAATTCCTCGAGAGAAATGTAAACCCCAAGGGCAACTTAACATATTTCTACATATTAAAACATTCTAAGCCTACAAATTGCACTCCAACCAAAACATAGCCGCTCTACTAAAGCTCCAGTACAAAAGTGTCCAGATTTAGTTCGAGGTTCGATAAAATATCATTTAACTAACACGTTTGCGATCGTGCAAGGCTGGCAATAAAATCTGCTCGTTCTGACACATCAGCTCCCACGAGTCATCGGTTCACACATGCATCGTTCTCCTACAAGATAGATTAATGTTCTGATGTAAATTGGTGGACACATTTGCACTGTTAAGCATGAGATACGCAATCTTTGCGGTTTCCCACGCCACAAATCATAAATCAATGCCCAGACTTGTGGCAACCAAATCTTTGTGTGGTTTTCACCGCTTATATTAAACATAATAATAATGGGGTTCAAAAATTCTTGAACCTAAATAACACAATAAAAAGATGGAGCCTTAAAAAAAGAGCAATAGAGAGTGTCTGAAAACCGACATTTCTCCATTTCAAAACGGTCACAGAAGTTGGGGATATTGTAAGTCAGTTGGCAGGAATCAAAGCTAGCGGATCACGCACAATGCTATACGTTCGCTGATTAGGTCCTGGAAATGCACGATTCTTAAAACAAAATTATTCTTAATGAAGGCGAGGCTCATTTTCATCTGTCTGGGTATGTAAAACAAGCATTTCGTGAAAGATACATGTAACCTCTTAAAAAATCAGCACAATAAGCCTTTTAGGCTGCAGTGTGGCGGAGCCGTTTGGCAGACGCACCCGCCAGGGAGAGGTGGGTATGCCGAAAGAGAGTCCCACACTTTGGCTATAAAAGCTTTCCACTCCACCGGGTTCGGATAACTATAAAAAAAACCTCAAAATAGTACCGGAAATGATTCCGAACCTTTTTTATTTTATTGTACCTAAGGCTCCAAAAACTCAAGCAATAGTCGAACAACCTCTCCAGTCACATGGAGTTTAGTGCAATTTCTGAACTCGCAGTGAATGGATAGCGTTACCAAAATAAGTTGGTAATTCTTTTGGCCTGAAATTGACGATGGACGCGGATGTCATTTATTTTCAGGTTTTTAATTACAATTTTGTAGAGTTTTCAGGTAGCTGTGGTCGGGTTTTCATCAGATTTTTGTTACATGGAACTTCCAATTGCAATAGTGCCCTAAAAGGATAAGGTGGGAACAATAATTAATTAGAACTAAACGGCACTCCAACCAAAATACAACTGCTCTAGTGCAGTCCTGGTAAAAAAAAGTTTCATATCGTTGTGAACGATAAAAAACCGCACGAGAGTAATGTAAACCCACGAGAGCATCTCAACAAATTTCTACATATTACACCATTCTAAGCCTACGAACTGTATTCCAACCGAAGCACCACTATTCTAGTAAAACCCCGATAAAAAAGTGTCCACATAACTGGTGGTAGAATTAGTTCGAGGTCCAATAAAAACTTCAAATCAATTCCCGAGAACGATTAAAAATCCCTCAAGAGTAATGTAAACCCCCGAAGGCATCTTAACATATTTCTACATATTACATCGTTCTAACCCTACAAACTGCACCCTAACCAAAAAGTAACTGCTTCAGTAGAGTCCCAGTAAAGAAGTGTCTATGTAATTCCTGGTAGAATGATTTCGAGATACGATATTTCCCAAAGAATGATAAAAAATTCCGCAAGAGTAATGTAAAACACAACCCCCCACCACCACCAACACCCAGCATCAAAACATTTCGACAATTACATCATTCTAAGTCTACAAACTGCACTCTAAATAGAACATAAGTGCACCAGTGAAGCGCCTCGGTAAAAAAAGTGCCTACGGAATTTTCCGAGAACGATAAAAAATCCCATGAGTAAATAACCCCCCGGCATCCTAACATATTTCTACATATTACATCATTCTAAGCCTACAAACTGCACTCTAACTAAAACGTAATTGCTCTAGTAGAGCCCCTGATAAAAGAGTGTCCATGTAATTCCTGGTAGAATTATTTCAAGATCCAATAAAAGCATCACATAATTTTCCCAAGAACGATAAAAAATCCTATAAAAGTAATATAAAACTCCCGAGGGCATCTTAACATATTTCTACATATTACATCATTCTAAACATACAATACACTCTAACCAAAACATTACTGCTCTAGTAGAGCCCCGGTAAAAAGGTGTCTACGTAAATCCTGGTAGAACTATTTTGAGATCCAATAAAAGCATCACATCATTTCCCCAAAAACAATAAAAATATCCCGTGAGGGTCATATAAACCTCTGAGAGCATCTTAACATATTTCTACATATTACATTATTCTAAGCCTAAAAACAGCACTCCAACCAAAACAACCACTCTAGTAGTGCCCCTTAAAAAAGTGTCCATGTAACCTCCTGATAGAATTACTTGGAAGTCCAATAAAAGTTTCATATCATTTCCCAAGAACGATAAAAAACCCTGCAAGGGTAATGTTAACCCCTAAGGCATTATCATATATTACATCATTCTAAGCCTACAAACTGCACTCCAACCAAAACATAACTGCTCTAGCAAAACCCCGATCGAAAAATGTCCACTTAACTACAGCAGAATTAGTTCAAAGTTCAATAAAATATCATTTCACCGAGAACGTTGAACAATCCCGCAAAAATAATGTACGCCTCCGAGGGCATGTTAATATATTTCTACATTTTACATCATTCTAAGCCTTCAAAATGCACTCTAACCAATGCATAGCTATTCAAGTAGAGCCGTTGTAAAAAATGTTCATTCCGGGCAAAATTAGTACGAGGACTAATAAAAGTTTCACATCATTTCCTAAAGAACGATAAAAATCCCGTGAGAACGATATAAACTCCAGGACACCTCAACATATTTCTACATGTTACATCATTCTAAGCCTACAAACTGCACTCCAACCAAAACATAACCGCTCTAGTAGACCCGTGGTAAAAAGTGTCCACGTAACTCCAGGCAGAATTAGTTCGAAGACTAATAAAAGTTTCACATCATTTCCCCGAGAACAATAAAAAACCCCACAAGAGTAATGTAAACCCATGAGGGCATTTTAACAAATTTCTAGATATTACCTCATTGTATAACGCAAGGAGAGTCCTACACTTTGGCTATAAAAGCTTTTCACTCCACTGAGTTCGGATAACTATCAAAAAAAGAACCTCAAAATAGTACCGGAAATGATTCTGAACCTTTTTTATTTTATTGTATCTAGAGCTCCAAAAACCCAAGTAATGGTCAAACCTCTCCAGCAGCCACATGGAGTTTAGTACGGTTTCTGAACTCGCAGTGTAAGCGGACTGCTGGTTTGTACGTCACACTGAATGGATGAGCTTTACCGTACTAAGTCGGCTAATTCTTTTGGCCTGAAATTGACGATGGACGTAGATGACATTTATTTTCTGCAGGACAACACAACCTGACACAGCTGAAGCTCTTCTTAATGGAGTTCTAGTTCATTGTACATGTGTCTAGTGCACCAATGAATGAATAAATAAATAAATCTTGTGAAACATGTTAAAATTTCCTAGCCGGGCGATTTCTCAAATCATTGACTGCCGACACCGTGAAATTTAATACCATTTTTTCGTTTGGGGTTACATTAGAGGAAAATATGCAAATGCTGCAGGAATGATTCAAGAGCACGAAGCTGTTAGGCGGAAACAGCCACTAAGATGCAAAAACATGATAAATTTCGTCAAAAGAATGACTGTACGGTGGGTATTGTCAGATATTGTTTTTAGGAATGAGAATGGGTACCCGATAGTCGATAATTAGAACACCCTACTGGTCCTTGATATAATCCTGGGGTGATGCTCAAAAAGAAAAGCAACAGCTACCGAACAACTTCTAAAAAGTGACATCCGTATATCTCTTCTATCCCTAATCGTCTTCAAATTGTCTAATATCCTTCCTCCTTAGACATCCATTCCATTCATTGGCAATTTTCATTCCGAAAATTCTAAACCTATTACAGCCTTTACTGTTTCGAAACGTCGTCACTTTTGGTTTACTCGCATGCCATTTGGGCTCCATAAATCTCCTGCTACTTTAGCACACTAGATGCTGATCTCGTTACATGTTAAGTGAATTAACCCGTAACATGCCTTTTCAATTATTGGATAACCCGTTTCGATTTTTTTATAGTAATTAAATTTATTGTATTCAGTTTCCTGTTCCCTAAATCCGGCCTTGAGTAGGTTATTTGTTATTATGCTTTAACTAAACAGCCAAAAACTGTTACGCCACAAATGAGCGTGTAAATTATTACAAACGCTGTTCGGGCGTCAATCACTACACGTTAAACACTTCTTAACTCGTACATAATAAATTTTATGATTTAGGCATGCAAATTTCTACGCCAAGGTTTTTGATTACAATTTTGTAGTTTTCAGGGAGCTGTGGCCGAGTTTTCATCAAATTTTTGTCACAAGGAACTTCCAATTGCAATAGTGCCCTAAAAGGATAAGGTGGGAACAATAATTAATTCGAACTAAACAGCACTCCAACCAAAATACAACTGCTCTAGTACAGCCCCGGTAAAAAAAAATGTTCATGCAACTCCAGGCAGAATTAGTTCATGGTCCAATAAAAGTTTCATATCGTTGTGAACGATAAAAAAAACCCACGAGAGTAATGTAAACCCACGAGAGCATCTTAAAAAATTTCTACATATTACACCATTCTGAGCCTACAAAACTGCACTCCAACCAAAGCACGACCGTTCTAGTACAACCCGGTAAAAAAAAAAGTCCACATAACTGCTGGTAGAATTAGTTCGAGGTCCAAATACTCCATATCATTTCACCGAGAACGATTAAAAATCCTTCGAGAGTAATGTAATCCCACAAGGGTATCTTAACATATTTATACATCTTACATCATACTAAGCCTACAAACTGCACTCTAACTATAACGTAACTGCTCTAGTAGAGCCATGGTAAAAAGTCTCTACGTAATTCCTGAAAGAATTATTTCGAGATACAATATTTCCCAAAAGATTAAAAAATCCCGCAAGTAATCCCCCCCCCCCCCGAGCATCTTAACATATTTCTACATGTTACATCATTAAAAGTCTGTAAACTGCACTCTAAAACATAACTGCTGCAGTGGAGCTTCAGTAAAAAAGTGCCTGCCTACAGAATTCCTGGTAGAATTACTTCAAAATTCAATAAAAGCGTCACATAATTTCCCCAAGAATGATAAAAAATCCCGTGAGGATAATATAAACCCCCGATGGCATTCTAACGTATTTCTGCATATTACATCATTCTAAGTCTACAAACTGCACTCTAACTAAAATATAACTGCTCCAGTGGAGCCTCAGTAAAAAAAAGTGCCTACGTAACTCCTGATAGAATTATTTCGAGATCCAATAAAAGCATCACATTGTTTCCCAAGAACGTTAAAAGTCCAGTGAGAGTAATATAAGCCCCCCGGGGGCATTTGAACACATTTCTACATATTACATCATTCTATGCCTACAAATTACACTCCAACCAAAACACAACCGCTCTAGTACAGAAGTATCCACAAAACTCCTGGCAGAATTAGTTCAATGCCCAATAAAAATTGCGTATCATTTCCCCACGAACAATAAAAATCCCGTAAGAGTAATAACCCCCCATAGCATCGTAACATATTTCTACATATCACATCATTCTAAGTCTACAAACTGCACTCTAACTAAAAACTGCTCCAGTAGAGCCCCAGTAAAAGTGTCCACGAAACTCCTGGCAGAATTAGTTCAACGCCCAATAAAAAGTTCATATCATTTCCCTAAGAACGATAAAAAATCCTGTAAGAGTGAGTCCCCCCCGGTATCTTAACATATTTCTACATATTACATCGTTCTAAGTTTACATACTGCACTCTTAACTTAAACATAACTGCTCCATTAGAGCCCCTCGGTAAAAGTGTCTACATAATTCCTGGTAGAATTATTTTGAGATCCAATAAAAGCATGACGTCATTTCCCTAAGAACGATAAAAAATCCCCTGCGAGTAATATAAACCCCTGAGAGTATCTTAACGTATTTTTACATATTACACCATTCTAAGCCTACAAACTGCACTCGAACTAAAACATAACCGCTCTAATAAAGCTCCAGTAGAAAAGTGTCCAGATTTAGTTCGAGGTTGGATAAAATATCATTTTACTAACACGTTTGCAATCGCGGAAGGTTGGCAATAAAATCTGCATGTTTTGAAGCATCAACTCCACGAGTCATCGGCTCGCTCACACGATCATCTTCCTCCTCCAAGACAGGTTAATGTTCTGATGTAAATTGGTGGACACACCTGCACTGTTAAGCATGATATATGCAATCTTTGCAGTTTCCCATACCACAGATCATAAATCAATGCCCAGACTTAGTTGCAGCCAAATCTTTGTGTGGTTTTCACTGCTTAAACATAATAATAATGAAGAATTTTCCCATATGGGGTTTAAAAATCCCTAAAACCCTAAATCCCTAAAACCTAAATAATATAATAAAAAGATGGAGCTAAAGAGCGATAGAGGGTGGCTGAAAAATGACATTTGTCCATTTCAAAACGGTCACAGGAATTGGCGATATTGTAGCCAGTTAACAGGAATCAAAGCTAGCAGATCACGCACAATGCCATACGTTCGCTGATTAGGTCCTGGAAATGCACGATTCTTAAAACAAAATTATTCCTAATGAAGACGAGGCTCATTTTCATCTGTCTGGGTATGTAAACAAGCATTTTGTGAAAGATACATGTAACCTTTTAAAAAATCAGCACAATAAGCCTTTTACGCTGCAGTGTGGCGGAGCCGTTTGGCAGAGTGATTTTAGTGAGTATGCCGCAAGGAGAGTCCCACACTTTGGCCACAAAAGGTTTTCACTCCACTGATTTCGGATAACTATAAAAAAAACCTTCAAAATAGTACCGGAAATGATTCCAAACCTTTTTTATTTTATTGTATCTAGGGCGCCAAAAACCCAAGCAATAGTCGAACAACCTCTCCAGCCACATGGAGTTTAGTGCCGTTTCCAAACTCACAGTGTAAGTGGCTGCTGGTTTGAACGTCACACTGAATGGATTAGCATTACCGTACTAAGCCGACTAATTCTTTTGGCCTGAAATTGACGATGGACGTAGATGACATTTATTTTCTGCATGACAGCACAACCTGACATAGCTGAAGCTCTTCTTAATGGAGTTGTAGTTCACTGTATGTGTCTAGTGCACCAATGAATGAATGAATAAATAAATCTTGTGAAACAACGTTAAAATTTACCAGCCGGGTGATTTCTCGAAATATTGACGCCATTTTTTCCTTTGGGGTTACAATAAAGATAAATATACAAAAGCTCCAGGAATGATTCAAGCGCTCGAAGCTGTTAGGTGAGATGCAGCCGTTAAGATGCAAAAACATGGTAAATTTCGTCAAAAGAATGACCATAAGGTGGATATTGTCAGATATTGTTTCTGGAATGACAATGGGTACCCGATACTCGATAATTAGAACACACTACTAATCCTTGATATAATCCTACGGTGATGCTCAAAAAGAAAAACAACAGCTACCGAACAACTTCTAAAAAGTGACTTCCGTATATCTCTTCTATCCACAATCGTCTTCAAATTGTCAAATGTCCTTCCTGCTTAGACATCCATTTCGTTCATTGGCAGATTCATTACGAAAATTCTAAACCTATTACATCATTTACTGTTCTGCAACGTGGTCTCTTTTGGTTTACTTGCATGCCATTTGGATTCTTATAATTCTCCTGCTACTTTACCATGCTAGATGCTGATCTTGTTATGTGTTAAATAAATTAATCCGTAACATGCCTTTTCAATTATTGAATAACCTGTTTCGATTTTTTTTATATTAATTAAATTTATTGTATTCAGTTTCCTGTTCCCTGAATCCGGCCTTGAGTAGGTTATTTGTTATAATGCTTTAACCAAACAGCCGAAACTGTTACACCACAAATGTGGGTGTAAATTACTACAACCACTGTTTGGACGTCAATTACTACACGTTAAACACCTCTCAACTCATACATAATAAATTTTATGATTTAGGCATGCAAATTTCTATGCCACGGTAATTAATTACAATGTTGTAGTTTTCTGGAAGCTGTGGTCGGGTTTTCATCAGATTTTTGTCACATGCCCTAATAGGATAAGGTGGGAACAATAATTAATTCGAACTAAATGGCACTTCAGCCAAAATACAATTGCTCTATTGTTCACATAACTCCAGGAAGAATTATTTCGTGGTCCAATAAAAATTTAACATCGTCGTGATCGATAAAAAACCCCACGAGGGCATTTTAACATATTTCTACATATTACACCATTCTAAGCCAACAAACTGCACTCCAACCAAAACACAATCGTTCTAGTAAAACCCGGTAAAAGTGTTCTTGGTAGAATTAGTTCAAGGTCCAATAAAAGCTTCATATCATTTCCCCGAGAACGATTAAAAAACCTTCAAGCGTAATGTAGATCCCGATGGCAACTTAACATATTTATACATCTTACTAAGCCTACAAACTGCACTCTAACCAAAACATAACTGCTCCAGTAGAGCCTCGGCAGAATGAGTTCAGATCCAATAAAAATTTCATATCATTTCCCCAAGAACAATAAAAAAATCCAGTAAGGGTAATATAAAACCCCAAAGGCATTTTAACACATTTCTACATATTACACCATTCTAAGTCTACATCTAAACTCCAACCAAAATACAACCGCTCTAGTAAAAACGTGTTCACAAAACTCTTGGCAGAATTAGTTCAAGGCACAATAAAAATTTCATATGATTTCCTCAAAACCGATAAAAAATCCCGTGAGCGAAATATAAACCCCCGAGGGCATTTTAACACATTTCTACATATTACACCATTCTAAGTATACAAACTGCACTCTAACCAAAACATAACGGCTCTAGTAGAGCCCCAGTAAAAGTGTCTACGTAATTCCGGGTAGAATTATTTTGAGATCCAATAAAAGCATCACATTATTTCCTCAAAACAATAAAAAATCCCGTGAGTGAAGTATAAATCCCCGAGGACATTTTAACACATTTCTACATATTACATCATTCTTAGCTTATCAACTACACTCCAACCAAAATACAACCACTCTAGTAAAAAAGTGTCCACAAAACTCCTGGCATAATTAGTTCGAGATCCAAAAAAACTTCATATTTCCCCAAGAACGATAAAAATCCCATGAAGGTGAATCCCCCCCCCCAAAGGGCATTTTAACATATTTCTACATATTACATCATTCTAAGCATACAAACTGCACTCTAACCAAAACATAACTGCTCCAAAGTGTCCGTGAAACTCCTGGCAGAATTAATTCGAGATCCAATAAAAATTTCATATTTCCCCAAAACGATAAAAAATCTCGTGAGGGAAACATAAACCCCCGAGGACATTTTAACACATTTCTACATATTACATCGTTCTAAGTATACAAACTGCACTCTAACCAAAACATAACGGCTCTAGTAGAGCCCCAGTAAAAGTGTCTACGTAATTCCTGGTAGAATTATTTTGAGATCCGATAAAAGCATCACATCATTTCCTCAAAAACAATAAAAATCCCGTGAGAGAAGTATAAATCCCTGAGGCCATTTTAACACATTTCTACATATTATATCGTTCTTAGCCTACCAACTACACTCCAACCAAAATACAACCACTCTAGTAAAAAAGTGTCCACAAAACTCCTGGCATACTTAGTTCGAGATCCAAAAAAATTTCATATTTCCCCAAGAACGATAAAAATCCCGTGAAGGTGAATCCCCCCAGGGCATTTTAACATATTTCTACATATTACATCATTCTAAGCATACAAACTGCACTCTAACCAAAACATAACGGCTCTAGTAGAGACCCAGTAAAAGTGTCTACGTAATTCCTGGTAGAATTATTTTGAGATCCAATAAAAGCATCACATCATTTCCTCAAAAACAATAAAAAATCCCGTGAGAGAAGTATAAATCCCTGAGGCCATTTTAACACATTTCTACATATTATATCATTCTTAGCCTACCAACTACACTCCAACCAAAATACAACTACTCTAGTAAAAAAGTGTCCACAAAACTCCTGGCATAATTAGTTCAAGGCCCAATAAAAATTTCATATGATTTTCTCAATAACGATAAAAAATCCCGTGAGCGAAATATAAACCCCCCAAGGACATTTTAACACATTTCTACATATTACATCATTCTAAGCCTACAAATTACACTCCAACCAAAACACAACTGCTCTAGTACAGAAGTATCCACGAAACTCCTGGCAGAATTAGTTCAAGGCCCAATAAAAATTTCATATGATTTCCTCAAAAACGATAAAAAATCCCGTGAGCTAAATATAAACCCCCGAGGGCATTTTAACACATTTTTACATATTACATCATTCTAAGTATACAAACTGCACTCTAACCAAAACATAACGACTCTAGTAGAGCCCCAGTACAAGCGTCTACGTAATTCCTGGTAGAATTATTTTGAGTATCCAATAAAAGAATCACATGATTTCCTCAAAAACAATAAAAATCCCGTGAGAAAAGTATAAATCCCCCGAGGACATTTTAACACCTTTCTACATATTACATCATTCTTAGCTTACCAACTACACTCCAACCAAAATACAACCCCGCTAGTAAAAACGTGTTCACAAAACTTCTGGCATAATTAGTTCGAGATCCAATAAAAATTTCATATTTCCCCAAGAACGATAAAAATCCCGTGAAGGTGGACCCCCCCCCCGGGCATTTTAACATATTTCTACCTATTACATCATTCTAAGCATACAAACTGCACTCTAACCAAAATATAACTGCTCCAGTAGAGCCCCGGTAAAAAAGTGTCCGCGAAACTCCTGGCAGAATTTTTTCGAGATCCAATAAAAATTTCATATTTCCCCAGAACGATAAAAAATCTCGTGAGGGAAATATAAACCCCCGAGGACATTTTGACACATTTCTACATATTACTTCATTCTTAGCCTACCAATTACACTCCAACCAAAATTCAACCGCTGTAGTAAAAAGTCTCCACAAAACTCCTGGCATAATTAGTTCGAGATCCAATAAAAATTTCTTATTTTCCCAAGAACGATAAAAAATCCCGTGAGAGTAATATACCCCCCGCCCCGGGCATTTTAACACATTTCTACCTACTACATCATTTTAAGCATATTACACTCTAACCAAACCTTAACTGCTCTAGTAGAAACCCGGTAAGTGTCTACATAATTCATGGTAGTATTATTTCGAGATACAATAAAAGCATCACATCATTTCTCCAAGAATGATAAAAATCCCATGAGAGTAATGTACCCCCCCCCCCCCCGGGGCATCTTAACATATTTCTACGTATTACATCATTCTAAGTCTTACGTGTGATTTTCTAATGCTCCATCCGAAGGTACTACATTGGCCAGGAAGCGAGTTTTTTTTACCTGGAAATTTTGAATTTTGTCCATCCTTGCTGTTTCAAGTAAGATGCACGACAACACACTCACGGGACCTCCATTTTACCTCTCATCCAAACGAGGGTGTATTTTTATGAAAAATGCTCGCCCAACATTTTTTAAGCGGACCGTGTCAGGATTCGAACCCATCACCTTGGGCGTAATAATCATTCTAAGTCTACAAACTGGACTCTAACAAAAACATAACTACTCCAGTAGAGCCCCGGTAAAAAAGTGTCTACGTAATTCCTGGTACAATTATTTTAAGATCCAATAGAGACATCACATCATTTCCCCAAAAACGATAAAAAATCCCGGGAAAGTAATGCCCCCCCGAGGGCATCTTAACATATTTCTACATATTACATCATTCTAAGTCTACAAACTGCACTCTAACTAAAACACAACTGCTCTAGTAGAGCCCCGGTAAAAAAGTGTCTACGTATTCCTGGTAGAATTATTTGGAGATCCAATAAAAATTTCATATTTCCCCAAGAACGATGACCAATCCCGTGAGTGTAATATAAACCCCCGAGGGCATACACCCATCAGGGGGAGTGGTTTTAGAGGGTATGCCGCAAGGAGAGTCCCACACTTTGGCTATAAAAGTTTTCCACTTCACCAGGTTCGCATAACTATCAAAACAAAACTTAAAATAGTACTGGAAATGATTCTGAACCTTTTTTATTTTATTGTATTTAGAGCTCCAAAAGCCCAAGCAATAGTCGAACAACCTCTCCAGCCACATGGAGTTTAGTGCGGAGTTTAGTTATGTGTTAAATAAATTAATCCGTAACATGCCTTTTCAATTATTGGATAACCTGTTTCGATTTTTTTTATAGTAATTAAATTTATTGTATTCAGCTTCCTGTTCCCTGAAATCGGCCTTGAGTAGGTTATTTGTTATTATGCTTTAACCAAACAGCCGAAACTGTTACACCACAAATGTGCGTGTAAATTATTACAACCGCTATTTGGGCGTCAATTACTACATGTTAAATACCTCCCGACTTATACATAATAAATTTTATGATTTAGGCATGCAAAATTCTGTTACGAATTTTGATTACAATTTGGTAGAGTTTTCCGGAAGCTGTTGTCGGGATTTGATCAGATTTTTGTCGCCTGGAACTCCCAATTGCAATAGTGCCCTAAAAGGATAAGATGGGAACAATAATTAATTGGAACTAAATGGCACTCCAACCAAAATACAACTGCTCTGGTACAGTTCCGGTAAAAAAAAGGGTTCGCGTAACTTCAGGCAGAATTAGTTCGTTGTCCAATAAAAGTTGCATATTGTTGTGAACGATAAAAAACCCCACAAGAGTAATGTAAACCCACGAGGGCATCGCAACATATTTCTACATATTACACCATTCTAAGCCTACAAACTACACTCTAACCAACACAACTGCTCCAGTAGAGCCCCGGTAAAAGTGACTACATAATTCCTGGTAGAATTATTTCAAGATCCAATAAAAGCCCCCGAAGGCATCTTAACACATTTCTACATATTACATCATTTTAAGCCCACAAACTACACTCCAACCAAAACACAACCACTCTAGCAAAAAAGTGTCCACGAAACTCCTGGTAGAATTAGTTCAAAGTCCAATAGAAATTTCATATCATTTCCCCAAGAGCAATAGAAAATCCCGTGAGAGAAATATAAACCCCCCGATGGCATCTTAACATATTTCTACATATTACATCATTCTAAGTCTACAAACTGCACCCTAACTATAACATAACTGCTCCAGTAGAGCCCCGGTAAAAGTGTTCACGTAACTTCTGACAGAATTAGTTTGAGCTCCAATGAAAATTTCATATCATTTCCCCAAAAACGATAAAAAATCCCGTGAGAGTAATATAAATCCCCGAGGGCATTTTAACACATTACTACATATTACATCATTCTTAGCCTACTAACGACACTCCAAGCAAAATACAACCACTCTAGTAAAAAGTATCCGCAAAACTCCTGGCATAATTAGTTCGAGATCTAATAAAAATTTCATATTTCCCCAAGAACGATAAAAAATCCCACGAGGGCTAGATAAACCCCCAAAAGGATTTTAACACATTTCTACATATTACATCATTCTAAGCATACAAACAGCACTATAACCAAAACATAACTGCTGCAGTAAAGCGCCAGTAAAAGAGTGTCAACAAAACTCCTGTCAGAATTAGTTCGAGATCCAATACAACTTTCATATTTCTCCAAGAACAATAAAAAACCCGTGAAGAAAATATACACCCCCGAAGGCATTTTAACACATTTCTACCTATTACATCATTCTAAGCATACAAACTACACTCTAACCAAACCATAACTGCTCCAGTAGTGCCCCGGTAAGTGTCTACATAATTCCTGGTAGAATTATTTCGAAATCCAATAAAAGCATCACATCGTTTCCCCAAGAACGATGAAAAAGCCCGTGAGTAAGATAACCCCCGCCCCGAAGGCATTTTAACATATTTCTACATATTACATCATTCTGAGCCTAAAAACTTCACCCTAACCAAAACGTAATTGTTCTAGTACAGCCCCGGTAAAAAGTGTCCACATAATTCCTGGTAGAATTATTTCAAGATACAAGCATTTCATCATTTCCCCAAAAGCAATAAAAAATCCCGTGAGTAATATAAACCCCCGAGGGCATCTTAACATATTTCTACACATTGCACCATTCTGACCCTACAAACTGTACCCTAACGAAAACGTAACTGCTTCAGTAGAACCCCAGTAAAGAAGTGTCTATGTAATTTCCCAAAGAATGATAAAAAATTCCGCGAGAGTAATGTAACCCCCACCCCCACCAAGCATCAAAACATATTTCGACAATTACATCATTCTAAGTCTACAAACTACACTCTAAATAAAACATAAGTGCACCAGTGAAGCGCCTCGGTAAAAAAAGTGCCTACGGAATTCACAGAGAACGATAAAAAAACCATGAGTAAATACCCCCCCCCCCCGACATCCTAACATATGTCTACATATTACATCATTGTAAGCCTACAAACTGCACTCTAACTAAAACAATTGCTCCAGTAGAGCCCCCGGCAAAAGAGTGCCCATGTAATTCCTGGTAGAATTATTTCAAGATCCAATAAAAGCATCACATCATTTTCCCAAGAACGATAAAAAATCCCACGAGAGTAATATAAACCCCCCGAGGGCATCTTAACATATTTCTACATATTACATCATTCTAAACATACAAACTGCACTCTAACCAAAACATAACTGCTCTAGTAGAGCCCCGGTAAAAAAGTGTCTACGTAAATCCTGATAGAATTATTTTGAGAGCCAATAAAAGCATCACATCATTTTCCCAAAAACGATAAAAATATTCCGTGAGGGTCATATAAACTCCTGAGGACATCTTAACATATTTCAACATATTACATTATTCTAAGCCTAAAAACTGCACTCCAACCAAAACAACCACTCTAGTAGTGCCCTGGTAAAAAGTGTCTATGGAACTCCCAGCAGAATTAGTTCAAGGTCGAATAAAAGTTTCGTATCGTTGAGAACGATAAAAACCCCACGACAGTAATGTAAACCCATGAGAACATCTTAACATATTTCTTCATATTACACCATTTTAAGCCTACAAACTGCACTTTAACTAAAGCTCAGGCGTTCTAGTAAAACCCCAGTAAAAAAGTGTCCATGTAACTGCTGGTAGAATTAGTTCAAGATCTAATAAAAGCTTCATATCATTTCTCCAAGAACGATTAAAAATCTCTCAAGAGTAATGTAAACCGTCAAGGGTATCTTAACATATCTATACATTTTACATCATTATAGGCCTACAAACTGCACTCTAACCAAAACATATTTAACTGCTGTAGTAGAGCCCAGTAAAAAAAGTGTCTACGTAATTCCTGGTAGAATTATTTCGAGGTACAATATTTCCCAAAGAACGATAAAAAATCTCGCGAGAGCAATCCCCCCCCCAGCATCTTAACATTATATATTATATCATTTTAAGTCTACAAACTGCACTCTAACTAAAACATAATTGCTCCAGTGGAGCCCCTAGTAAAAGAGTGTCTACGTAATTCCTGATAGAATTATTTCGAGATCTAATAAAAGCATCACATAATTTCTCCACAAACAATAAAAAAATACCCTCAGGGGTATATATTATTCCTCAAGGAATTTTTTATCGTTCTTGGGGAAATGATGTGTTGTTTTTATTGGATCTCAAAGAAATTCTACCAGAAATTATGTAGACACTTTTACCGGGGCTCTACTAGGGCGGTTGTTTCCGTTAGAGTGCAGCTTGTAGGAATGACAATGGGTACCCGTTACTTGATGTGAAAAGCAGCGTTTCAATTTTTGTGGGAAGTTGGTTGAAAACCATTGAAAAAGATACATAAATAAGTGGAAACGTCTAGCTAGTGTTGGAATGTACTTTTGTGCTTGTGCGATATATTTTATACGACCTAAATAGTACTCGCACGAATAAATCGGGTACCGTTTCGGATACCTGTGTACAGGTAATATCATATATCGTCATCGCAATCGTTTTCCATTAACAACCTCAGAGTTTGTATGTACCTGGAATTAATTAAAAAATATACAAATTTTTCATGCGTTTTTTGTTGATTTAAAATCTCGTGTTGAAACACCTAGTACTTTGTTACAGACATTTCACTACGATACAGTCCTTGAACGACCTGGCATGTAACCCTTTTTAATCAGTAACATAAAGTACAAAATATTCAGTCTTAAAAATCTAACAGAAATTAAATTGGTTAAACAATTCTAATACAACGCTCAACTTGTAATAAACTTTACCCACCACGTTACTTACTTGATATGCAGCAACAGCATGCATCCCAACAGGCTTTTCCAAACTAGCATGAGGTATCGGCGAGCAATTATTAATATTAAGCGGCGGAGGAGATGGATGAGGCGTTAAATGAGGCGAATCGGTCCCGCTACGACCCGAATCCACAACCATATGAGAATAACCAGGTCCTGACGTATTACTCACTAATCCAGGAAACGAATTAAAAAAATTTGGAGATGCTAAAAACACCCTATTACATACAAATACACAACGTATACTACACCTGAACTATTCGTAACGATACGGGCACTTGACGGTACAAACTCAGGCGATTGCGGTGTTACTTTCTTAGGCGATGGCGAACCAATACTAACTTTAGAAAATGAATGGTTTAAATTAACTGATGAGGTCAAAGGCGTACTGGTGTTTTGTCGGTTCTGAAAGAAAAATATGTGAAGTCGAGTCGAGTTGAGTCGAGCTCGTGTAACTGTAGTTTACCATGTAAGTGGCTAACTTCGATTCTTGTGGCACTCCGTTCGGAGTGAATACATACATCGAATGATCCATTTGTTAACAAGTTTTCCAGAACTTTTCGAAGGGGAAAGCATTCCTTTTGTGGCAACAAATGTCAATCAAACCTGACACAAAAGGTTAGTTTCCATTTCAACGGTATAAGTTCCAATACGTTTACAAATAGTTTTTTTAATAAAAAATAAAGCCTAGAGAAGAAAATACGTTAGATGTGTCGAGTAAATGTTAGAAACACAAGCTGGAATATATTTAACATACAGATGAGTTTGCCCTGCGTAAAGAAAGTTTTTTAAATTAATAATTAGGTTTTGGGTACGTACTTGAATCAAAACAGACGGTGATGCTCGCTCAATCTTATGTTGACCATTTTATTTTTCATTTGTCTCGTTTTCTTCTATTGTTTTCCCGAATATAAACCTACAACGTTGCCGATGTCAAATTTATACGAACACCTGTAAGACGCAAGCAAATAACGCCAGCTAAATTTAAATAACGAACGGTTGTGGCACCGACTAATTGGACCAATTACGATAGACGTTTAATAAATAGCAGTAGTGCGCACTTTCAAACAAGCTAACTAGCTACTAAAAAGAGCGTTAATGAACAATTAACAGCATCAAGCTTCACCGAATGTAAAAAATCAAATCGTTTATTTATATTCCTGGGAATATCATCACGGTATCGTTGTTTTGTTAAAAATTTCGCCAGTATTGTCCAAATTACAAAATTTAACCGCTAACCCTTGTACAAGATAATACACAGTAAATAAACCGAACATTCATTTCTCTTTCACACCGTAATTAACGCATCTCTTTGTTCTATTTTGTAAATGTTAAAACACAAAGCCTGAAGTCATCAAAGCAACACGCATTGAAATCTCTGCCGGCTTCGTCTCTTTGAGGTTGCTTCAGTCTGCGAGTTGAACAAAACTACAGCAAAATAACGTACACAATCCAACATGGTGGCGATTTCGGAAACGGAAACTATCAGGGAGACTGAAGAACATCGGCTTTTATCAAAGGCCGTTTTGAATTTGTTCCAAACGTCTAAATGGCAGCATTTCCAACGTAGGTTGGAGTCAAACCTCAGCGCTATCATTAAAATACGTACGTTTGAGTCTCGACTAAATCGCGGCCTTTCCGTTAAAATACAAAGGTCCGAGTCTCGATTGTAACAGCGTTTCAGTTAACATTCGTTGGAGTCTCGACTAAACCAAAACGTTTTCGTCTAAGTACATATGAGCTCGACTAAACCATAGCGTTCTCGTTAAAAACGTAGATTGGAGTCTCGACCAAACCCCAACAGTTTTGTTAAAATACGAAGGTTTGAGTTTCGAATAGTACGTATGGACTCGACTAAACCACAACGTTTTCGTTAAAGAACGTATATTGGAGTCTCGACCAAAACCCCAGCGGTTTCGTTAAAATATGTAAGTTTAAGTTTCGAATAAATCACGGCGTTTTCGTTAAAGTGCATAACTTTGAGTCTCGACTAAACCACAGCGGTTTAGCTAGAATATGTACCTTTGAGTCTTAACTAAACGGCAGCGTTTCCATTAAAATGCGTCTGTTGGAGTCCGATTAAACTCCAGCGCTACCATTAAAGTGCGTAGGTTTGAGTCTTCACTAAGTCACAGCATCTTTGTTAAAATATATAAGCCTGAGTCTCGACTATAACATAACGTTTCAGTTAAAGTTCGTTGGAGTTTCGACTAAACCAAAACATTTTCTTCAAAGTATCTATGGGTTCGACTACACTATAGCGTTCTCGTTAAAGAACGTATATTGGAGTCTCAATCAAAACCCAGCGGTTTTGTTAAAATGCGTAGGTTTGAGATTCGAATAAATCACGGCGCTTTCGTTAAAGTGCATGAATTTGAGTCTCGACTGAACGGTTTCGCTAAATTATGTACGTTTCAGTCTCGACTAAATCGCTGCGTTTCCATTAAAATACGTAGGCTGGAGTCTGATTAAACGTCAGCGCTATCATTAAAGAACGTAGGTTTCAATCTCGACTAAATCACAGCATTTTCGTTAAAATACCTAGATCACAGTCTGGACTATAACTTAGCGTTTCGTTTAAAATACGTTGAAGTATCGACTAAATCAAAACGTTTTCGTCAAAGTACGTATGGACTCGACTAAACCACAACGTTTTCGTTAAAGAACGTATATTGGAGTCTCGACCAAAACCCCAGCGGCTTCGTTAAAATATGTAAGTTTAAGTTTCGAATAAATCACGAAACTTTCGTTAAAATGCATAGATTTGAGTTTCGACTAAACCACAGTGGTTTCGCTAAAATACGTACGTTTGAGTCTCGTTAAAATACACAGGCCCGAGTCTCGAATATAACAAAGCGTTTCCGTTAAGAGACGTTTTCGTCTAAGTACTATGAGCTCAACTAAACCACAGCGTTCAAGTTGAAGGACGTAGATTGAAGTCTCGACCAAAACCCAGCAACATCGTTAAAATACGTTGGTTTGAGTTTTGAATAAATCACGGTGCTTTCGTTAAAGTGCATGGTTTTGAGTCTTGACTAATCCACAGCGGTTTTACGAAAATATGTTTCCATTAAAATACGTACGTTGGAGTCCAACTAACCTCGGTGCTATCATAAAATTACGTAGGTTTGAATCTCGACTAAATCGGGGAAAATCCATTGGTCCAAGTCTCGATTATAACAGCGTTTCAGATAACGTTCTTTGGAGTCTCGACTAAACCAAAACGTTTTCGTCTAAGTACGTATGGACTCGACTAAACCACAGCGTTCTCGTTAAAAAGCGTAGATTGGAGTCTTTACCAAAACCCAACGGCTTCGTTAAAATACGTTGGTTTGAGTTTCGAATAAATCACGACGCTTTCGTTTAAGTGCCTAGCTTTGAGTCTCGACTAAACCACAGCGGTTTCGCTAAAATACGTACGTTTGAATCTCGACTAAATCTCAGCGTTTTCATTAAAATACGTATGTTGAGTCCGATTAAACTTCAGCGCTTAAGTTTCGACTAAATCGCAGCGTTTCCATTAAAATAAATACGTTGGAGTCCGATTAAACCTTAGCGCTGTCATTAAAGTGCGTAGGTTTCAGTCTCGACTAAATCACAACAATTTCGTTAAAATACATAGGTCCGAGTCTCGACTATAACATAGTATTTCAGGTAAAATTCGTTGAAGTATCGACTAAACCAAAATGTTTACGTCAAAGTACGAATGGGCTCGACTAAACCGCAGCGTTCTCGTTAAAGAACGTAGATTGCAGTCTCGACCAAACCACAGCGGCTTCGTTAAAATACGTAGATGTGAGTTACAAATAAATCACGAAGCTTTCGTTAAAATTTGAGTCTCGACTAAACCACAGCGGTTTTGCTAAAATATGTACGTTTGAGTCTCGACTAAATCGTAGCGTTTCCATTAAAAAAGTAAGCTGGAGTCTGATTGAACTTCAGCGCTATCACTAGAGTACATAGGTTTAAGCCTCGACTAAATCACAGCATTTTCGTTATAATACATAGATCCAAGTCTCGACTATAACATAGTGTTTCAGTTAAAATACGTTGGAGTATCGATTAAATCAAAACGTTTTCGTCAAAGTACTTATGGGAGCGACTAAACCATAGCGTTTTCTCAAAAATATGTACATTTGAGTCTCGATTAAATTACAGCATTTTCGTTAAAATACATAGGTCCCAGTCTTGATTATAACACGGCGTTTCAGTTAACGTTCGTTGGAGTCTCGACTAAACCAAAACGTTTTCGTTTAAGTACGTATGGGTTTGACTAAACCACAGCGTTCTCGTTAAGGGACATAGATTGGAGTCTCGACCAAACCCCAGCGGCTTCGTTAAAATACGGAGGTTTGCGTTTCGAATAAATTACGAAGCTTTCGTTAAAGTGCAAAGATTTAAGTCTCAACTGAACCACAACGGTTTCGTTAAAATATGTACGTTGGAGTCTCGACTAAATGGCAGCGTTTCCATTAAAATACGTAGGTTGGAGTCGCGACTAAATCGCGATTTTTTTTTGTTAAAATACATAGGTCCGAGTCTCGATTGTAGCATGGTCCCGACCAAAACCCAAAGGTTTCGTTAAAATACGTAAGTTTGACTTTCGAATAAATCATGGATCTTTCGTTAAAATGCATAGATTTGAGTCTCGACTAAACCATAGTGGTTTCGCTAAAATATGTACGTTTGAGTCTCGACTAAATGGCAGCGTTTCCATTAAAATGCGTAAGTTGGAGTGCGATTAAACCTCAGCGCTTTAATTAAACCACGTTTGTTTCAACCTCGACTAAATCACAGCACTTTCGTTAAAATACATGGTTTCGAGTGTCGATTATAACAGCGTTTCAGTTAACGTTCATTGGAGTCTCGACTAAATAAAAACGTTTTCGTCTAAGTACGTCTAGCTCAAATAAACCACAGCGTTCTTGCTAAAGAACGTAGATTGGAGTTTCGACCAAACCCCAGCGGCTTCATTAAAATACATAAGTTTGAGTTTCGAATAAATCACGACGCTTTCGTTAAATTGCATAGCTTTGAGTCTTGACTAAATCACAGCGGTTTCTCGAAAATATGTACATTTGAGCCTCGGCTAATTCTCGGCGTTTTCATTAAAATACGTAGGTTGGAGTCCGACTAACCTCAGCGCTATCATTAAAATTATGTTTGAGTCTCGACTAAATCGCGGTTTTTTCGTTAAAATACCTAGGTCAAAGTCTCGACTATAACATTCGGTTTCGGTTAAAGTACGTTAGAGTGTCGATTAAACCAGAACGTTTTCATCAAACTACGTATAGGCTCTACTAAACCACAGTGTTCTCGTTAAAGAACGTAGATTGGAGTCTTGACTAAAACCCAGCATTTCCATTAAAATACTTAGGTTGGTGTTTTATTAAACCTCAGCACTATCGTTAAAGTACATAGGTTTCAGTCTCGACTAAACCGCAGGAATTTTGTTAAAATACACAGGTCCTAGTCTTGACTAAAACGTAGCCTTGCAGTTTAAAACGTTAGAGACTCGACAAAACAAACAGTTTTCGTCTAAGTACGTATGAGCTCGACTAAACCAGAGCGTTTTCGTTAAAGAACGTAGATTGAAGTATCGACAAAACCCCAACGGTTTCGTTAAAATACGTAGGTTTGAGTTTTGAATAAATCATGGCGCTTTCCTTAAAGTGCGTGGTTTTGAGTCTCGACTAAACCACAGCGGTTTCTCGAAAATATGTACGTTTGCGTCTCGACTAAATCTCAGCGTTTTCATTAAAATACGTAGGTTGGAGTCCGACTAACTTCAGCGCTATCATTAAAATACGTAGGTTTGAATCTCGACTAAAATGCGGCTTTTTCGTTAAATAATAGGTCCGAGTCTCGAATATAACATAGCGTTTCAGTTAAAAAACGTTGGAGTATCGACTAAATCAAAACGTTTTCGTCTAAGTACGTATGAGCTCGACTAAACAAGAGCGTTCTCGTTAAAGAATGGATTCGTTAAAATATATAGGTCCGAGTCTCGATTATAACATAACGCTTCAGTTAACGTTAGTTGGAGTCTCGACTAAACCAAAAATTTTCGTCTAAGTACGTATGGACTTGATTAAACCACAGCGTTCTCGTTGAAGAACGTAGATTGGAGTCTCAACCAAAACCCCAGCGGTTTCGTTATAATACGTAGGTTTGAGTTTCGAATATCTCACGGCGCTTTTGTTATAGTGCCTAGCTTTGAGTTTCGACTAAATCTCAGCGTTTCCATTAAAATACGTAGGTTGGAGTCCGACTAACCTCAAAGCTATCATTAAAATACGTAAGTTTAAGTCTCAACTAAATCGTGGCTTTTTCGTTAAAATACATAGATCCGAGTCACGATTATAACATAGCGTTGTAGTTAACGTTCGTTGGAGTCTCGATTAAACCAAAACGTTTTTATCTATCATTGAAGTGCATAGCTTTGAGTCTCGACTAAACCACAGCAGTTTCTCGAAAATATGTACGTTTACATTAAAATACGTAGGTTGGAGTCCGATTAAACTTCAGCGCTATCAATAAACTACGTAGGTTTGAGTTTTTATTAAATCACAGCATTTTCGTTAAAATACCTAGGTCAAAATCTCGACTATAATATAGCGTTTCGGTTAAAATTCGTTGGTGTATCAACTAAACCAAAATGTTTTCGTATGGGGTCGACTAAACCACGGCGTTCTCGTTAAAGAACGTAGATTGAAGTATCGATCAAGCCCCAACGGCTTCGTTAAAATACATAAATTTAGAATAAATCACGACGCTTTCGTTAAAGTGTATAGCTTTGAGTCGCGACTAAACCACAGTGTTTTCTCGAAAATATGTACGTTTGAGTCTCGACAGTGTTTCCGTTAAAATACGTATGATCGCCTGATTAAACTGTTTTCGTTAAATCGCGTTTGTTTCGAGTCTCGGCTGTCGCAGCTTTTTCGTTAATGTATGCATGTTTGAGTCTCGGATAAACCATGGCGTTTCCGTTAAAACTTGCGTTTGCATCCGACTAAACCGCAGTGTTTAAATTAAAGTGCATAGGTTTGAGCGTTTTAACTAAAGCACGTGGATTCGAATCTCGGCTAAACCAGCACGTTAAAGCACGTAAAATTCAAAGCTAGACTAAGCCGCAGCTTTACCGTTAAAGTACGCATTTTTGGGTCTCGTTATAATATGTAGGTGTCTCGACTAAACCGCGCCGTTTCCGTTAAAAATGTAGGCGCGAGTCCGATTAAGTAAGTTTTCGTTAAATCACGTAAGTTTTGAGCATCGACTATGTCGCAATCTTACCGTTAACGCACGCATGTTGGAATTTCAAACCCTCAACGATTCAGTTCAAAATACGTAGCTGTACCCCATTGCTGAACCGCATTAAAGACAGATTAGTGTCCGATTAAATCACAGTTTTCGTTAAAGCACATAAGTTTTGAGTCACGGCTGAACTGCAGATTTTCCGTTAAAGTTCGCGTGTTTGAGTCTCTGTTAAACCACAACGTTTCCGTTAAAATACGTACGTTCAAGTCTGAATAACCCACAGAGTTTTCGTTAAATCGTGTAAGTTTCGAGCCTAGATTATATCGCAGTTTTACCGTCAACGTACGCATATTCGAGTCTCGAGCACACCAAGAGTCTCTGTTTAAAATTCGTAGGTGTCAATCTACTGAACCGCGTTAAAAACAGATGTCTTCGATTAAACAAGAATTTTCGTTAAAGCACCGTAAGTTACGAGTCTTGGCTGAGCTGCAGCTTTTCCGTAGTTCGCGTGTTTGAGTGGGTTAAAGCACAGCGTTTCCGTTAAAATACTTATGTTCAAGTCTGAATAACCCACAGAATTTTCGTTAAATAGCATAAGTTTCGAACCTAGATTATGTCGCAGTTTTACCGTTAACGCACGCATGTTCGAGTCTCGAGCACACAACCGTCTTTGTTTAAAATACGTAGGTGTTCATCTACTGAACCGCGTTAAAAACAGATGTCTCCGATTAAACCAGAATTTTCGTTAAAGCACTTAAGTTCCAAGCCTCGGTCGAGCTACAGCTTTTCCGTTAAAGTTCGCGTGTTTATCTCTGTTAAACTACATTGTTTTCGTTAAAATACGTATGATCGTCTGATTAAACCACAGTTTTTGCTAAATCGCGTATGTTTCGAGTCTCGATTGTCGCAGTTTTTTCGTTAATGTGTATATGTTTGAGTCTCGGCTAAACCACGGCGTTTCCGTTAAAACGTGCGGTTGCATCCGACTAAACCGTAGTTTTTAAATTAAACTGCGTAGGTTTGAATCTTGACTAAACCACAGCGTTTTAACTAAAGCACGTGGATTTGAATCTCGAGTAAACCAACACGTTAAAGCACGTAAGATTCAAAGCTGGACTAAGCCGCAGCTTTACCGTTAAAGTACGCATTTTCGGGTCTCGAATAAACTCCATCGTTTTCGTTATAATACGTAGGGGGTCTCGACTAAACCGTGCCGTTTCTGTTAAAAATGTAGGCGCGAGTCCGATTAAGCGAGTTTTCGTTAAATCATGTAAGTTTCGAGCATCGACTGTTGCAATCTTACCGTTAACGCACGCATGTTCGAATCTCGAATACTCAACGTTTTCGTTTAACATGCGTAGGTGTACCCCATTACTGAACCGCGTTAAAAACAGATTAGTGACCGATTACATCACAGTTTCGTTAGTCAAGCTGAGCCGCAGCTTTTCCGTTAAAGTTCGTGTGTTTGAGTCTTTGTTAAACTACAGCGTTTCCGTTAAAATACGTATGTTCGTCTGATTAACTCAGTTTTCGTTAAATTGCGTAAGTTTCGAGTCTCGGCTAAGTCGCAGATTTTTCGTTAATGCATGCATGTTTGAGTCTCGGCTAAACCACAGCGTTTCCGTTAACGTGCACGTTTACGTCCGATTACACAGCGTTTAAATTGAGTATGTAGGTTCGCGTCTTAACTAAAGAAGTGTTTCCCACAGTTTTCGTTAGTCACGACTGAACCGCAGCTTTTCCGTTAAAGTTCGTGTGTTTGAGTCTTTGTTAAACTACAGCGTTTTCGTTAAAATACGTATGTTCTTCTGATTAACTTAGTTTTCGTTAAATTGCGTAAGTTTCGAGTCTCGGCTAAGTCGCAGCTTTTTCGTTAATGTATACATGTTTAGGTTTTGGTTAAACCGCAGCGTTTCCGCTAAAGTGCATGTTTGTGTCCGATTAAACTACAGTGTTTAAATTGAGTACCTAGGTTCGAGTCTTAACTAAAGAAGTTTCTCCCACAGTTTTAGTTAGTCACACTGAGCCGCAGCTTTTCCGTTAAAGTTCGCGTGTTTGATCTTATGTTAAACCGCAGCGTTTCCGTTAAAATACGCATGTTCAAGTTTGACTAACTCACAGAGTTTTCGTTAAATCGCGTATGTTTCGAGTCTCGATAGTCGCAGCTTTCTCTTTAATGCATGCATGTTTGAGTCGCGGCTAACCCATAGCGTTTCCGTTAACGTGCACATTTACGTCCGATTACACAGCGTTTAAATTGAGTACGTAGGTTTGAGTCTTAACCAAAGGAGTGTCTCCTACAGTTTTCGTTAGTTACAACTGAGCCGCAGCTTTTCCGTGTTCCCGTGTTTGAGTCTGTTAAAGCACGTTTCCGTTAAAATACGCATGTTCAGGTCTGATTAACACAGAGTTTTCGTTAAATCGCGTAAGTTTCAAGTCTCAATTGTTGTAGTTTTTTCGTTAATACATGCATGTTTGAGTCTCGGCTAAACCGCAGCGTTTCCGTTAAAGTGCACGTTTGAGTCCGATTAAACCACGGCGTTTAAATTGAGTACGTCAGTTCGAATCTTAACTAAAGGCGTCTCCCACAGTTTTCGTTAGTCACAACTGAGCCGCAGCTTTTCCGTTAAAGTTCGCGTGTTTGAGTCTGTTAAAGCACAACGTTTCCGTTAAAATACGCATGTTCAGGTCTGATTAACACAGAGTTTTCGTTAAATCGCGTAAGTTTCGAGTCTCAATTGTTGTAGCTTTTTCGTTAATACATGCATGTTTGAGTCTCGGCCAAACTGCGGCGTTTCCGTTAAAGTGCACGTTTGCGTCCGATTAAACCACAGCGTTTAAATTGAGTACGTAAGTTCGAATCTTAACTAAAGGCGTCTCCCACAGTTTTCGTTAGTCACGACTCAGCCGCAGCTTTTCCGTTAAAATTCGCGTGTTTGAGTCTTTGTTAAACCACAGCGTTTCCGTTAAAATACGTATATTCAAGTCAGATTAACACAGTTTTTGTTAAATCGCGTGTTTCGAGTCTCGATTGTTGAAGCTTTTTCGTTAAAGTATTCATGTTTGAGTCTCGGCTTAACCGCAGCGTTTCCGTTAAAGTGCACGTTTGCGTCCGATTAAACCACAGCGTTTAAATTGAGTGCGTAAGTTTGAATCTTAACTTAAGATGTATCTCCCACAGTTTTTGTTAGTCGCGACTGAACCGCAGCTTTTCCGTTAAAGTTCGCGTGTTTGAGTCTCTATTAAACCACAGCATTTCCTTTAAAATACGTATGTTCAAGTCTGATTAACATACAGAGTTTCGTTAAATCGCGTTAAATTTTGAGTCTCGATTGTCGCAGCTTTTTCGTTAATGCATGCATGTTTGAGTATCGGCCAAACCGCGGCGTTTCAGTTAAAGTGCACGTTTGCGACCGATTAAACCACAGCGTTTAAATTGACTACGTAAGTTCGAATCTTAACTAAAGAAGTGTCTCCCACAGTTTTCGTTAGTCACGGCTGAGCCGCAGCTTTTCCGTTAAAGTTCGCGTGTTTGATTCTCTGTTAAACCACGGCGTTTCCGTTAAAATATGTATGTTCAAGTTTCGCGTCTCGATTGTAGCGGTTTTTCCGTTAATGCATGCATGTTCAAGTCTTCGCTAAACCACAGCATTTCCGTTAACGTGCACGTTTACGTCTGATTACACAGCGTTTAAAATGAGTACGTAGATTCGAGTCTTAACTAATAAAGTGTCTCCCACAGTTTTCGTTTGTCACGGCTGAGCCGCAGCTTTTTCGTTAAAGTTCGGGTATATGAGCCTCTGTTAAACCGCGGCGTTTCCGTTAAAATACGTATGTTCGTCTGACTAAGCCACAGAGTTTTCGTTCAATCGCGTATGTTTCGAGTCTCGATTGTCGCAGGTATTTCGTTAATTCATGCATGTTTGAGTTTCGGCTAAATCGCAGCGTTTCCGTTAAAGTGATCGTTTACGTCCGATTACACAGCGTTTAAATCGGGTATGTACGTTCGAGTCTTAACTAAAAGAGTGTCTCCCACAGTTTTCGTTAGTCAAGACTGAGCTGCAGCGTTTCCGTTAAAGCTCGCGTGTTTAGTCTCCGTTAAAGCAAAGCGTTTCCGTTAAAATACGTATTTTTAAGTCTGATTAATCCACAGAGTTTTCGTTAAATCGCGTAAGTTTCGAGTCTCAATTGTTGAAGCTTTTTCGTTAATGCATGCATGTTTGTCTCGTCTAAACCACGGCGTTTCCGTTAACGTGCACGTTTACATCCGATTACACAGCGTTTAAATTGAGTACGTAGATTCGAGTCTTAACTAAAGAAGCGTCTCCCAGTTTTCGTTAGTCACGACTGAGCTAAAGCTTTTCAAATTAAAGTTCGCGTGTTTGAGTCTCTGTTAAACCACAGCGTTTAAATTGAGTACATAGGTTCAAGCCTTAATGGAGAAGTGTCTCCCACAGTTTTCGTTAGTCACGACTGAGCCGCAGCTTTTCCGTTAAAGTTCGCGTATTTGAGCCTGTTAAACCACGGCGTTTCCGTTAAAATGCGCATGTTTAAGTCTGATTAACCCACAGAGTTTCGTTAAATCGCGTAAGTTTCAAGTCTCGATTGTCGCAGCTTTCTCGTTAATGCATGCATGTTTGGGTCTCGGCTAAACCACGGAGTTTCCGTTAAAGTGCACGTTTACGTCCGCTTACACAGCGTTTAAATTGAGTACGTAGGTTCGAATCTTAACTAAAGAAGCGTCTCCCAGTTTTCGTTAGTCACGACTGAGCCGCAGCTTTTCCGTTAAAGTTCGCGTGTTTGAGTCTCTGTTAAAGCATAGCGTTTCCGTTAAAATACGTTTGTTCAAGTCTGTTTAACCCAGTTTTCGTTAAATCACGTAAGTTTCGAGTCTCGATTGTCGCAGCTTTTTCGTCAATGCATGCATGTTTGAGTCTCGGCTAAACCACAGCGTTTCCGTTAAAGTGCACGTTTGCGTCCAATTAAACTACAGCGTTTAAATTGAGTACGTAGCGAGTCTTAACTAAACAAGTGTCTCCGTCGAGACTCAACGAAATAACAGCGTTTCCGTTAAAGTACGTAGGTTTGAGACCCGACTATACCACAGCGGCTTTGTTAGTGCGTCAACACTTTCTAACAATCTTCTGAAGCAACGGTCGGGACAAGCAGTTCAAGCTGTAGTACGTCCATTTGTTAAAAAGCGTTGGTTCGAGCCACGTTTTTTTCAACGTCTCCAATTGGGGGGAAGTTGCGTGAATTAGAAGAAAGTTCAGTGAACGCAGTCATACCGTAGTACAACGAAAAGAAGGTACTTATTTGGGAGGATCTAAGAGATAAGTGAATCTATGCATACCCACCTGGTTATCTACATTTCTCAGTTTAAAATTAGGCGAGCCAATTTTAGTCTTCGTTTATAGCTTCTCCGAAGTAGTCTGCAATTCTTACCTTGTTCGCAGTGTGTGTAAGTATGGTAGTTTTCAGCAGGGTGGGACACAAGAGTCGGCTTCTGTAAAATATTCACCTGCTTCTCTCGACTGCAACTAGAAAACAAAGAACTCAATCACGAGTGGATAAACTCGTTACTCTAACCCTATTGGTTGGTTTCCAACCTATTTCATTCATAACACAAAAATAAAATGCGTATATTTAACGAACAATTACACGACTTGACAACGCCGCACACAATCAATTTTCAGTTGGACTCTTACTTCTAAAAAATTCCATAACGTCTTTATTCTGCAACAACGCTCGTTTCTTCTGCAACAAAATTTCGTGTAGTAAAAACTGCGATGGCAAAAACTCATGGCGTTGGCCGCATAAACCACTTTCACCGTTACATTTATCGTTCTCACCGTTGGTACAATTACCGCTATACTTATCTGAAACAGCTGACCCTCCAGGCGGTGATACGTCTTCGATATCTTCTTGGTTGTCGTCTTTCAGAAGTTCTGCTTCTCGTTTACGTTCATTTTCAGAGAGTTTTTTGTGCAGGAGGAAGTTAAGGCGTTCTTTAACGCTTTCTGGATCCATAAAATGCTTGGAAAAGACTGAGATGTCAAACAGCTGTTTAGAGGAGATGCACTGAGAGTGGCTACAATTGCACGACGGTGTTTTACTTAAACGAAGGAAATTCCTAGATAAATAGGTCCTGAATCCTGATTGGCCACGTGCTTTTGTAACAAACGCGATTATTATTAAAAAAACTTAAGCGAACTTAATCGTTTAAAAAGATTGAATTATTAGAATGAACGGTGGCAGTCATTTGTAATTTAATTTTTAGAAAATCGTAGATTGCTACGCTTCCATGAAGAAGTTGAGGCAGGTGAAGATGGACAATGGGAAACCAAATCTGAAGAAGATCCTTATGCAGCTTCTGATGATAGCGACCCTACTTATGCCAAATGAAAGTGAATCGACTTCTGATAGTGTTGAATCTTAAATGCACAAGACAAACATTTCCGCAACAAACCGTCGATGACGAGAAGTGAAAGTATTATATTACTTTAGATAATTGTACTGCAGGTGTAAAAGTTATGTTTGACGATACACCTACACCGATTGAGGTTTTTCGTGTTATCTTTTTACTACCAAAACATACCCTTCTGAGGCAAATATATCTTCTGTCCTTAGTTGTAAGAACCCCATTTCCTCGACATCCTCCTCTGTGCCTCCTTCTAGTCGTCCTACTACCACCACACACACCCTTTTCAGGCATATAAGCCTGCAGACTATAATATTGATTTCTACGGCTATCACGCCCCTACTTTCCAAACACCCCTTAATAAGAATCAAATTCCTTCTATCCTTAGTAATTCGAACGATGACGGATCCTACATATTCTCTTACACTTCAGACGATGTTTCCTTCACGATTGAGCTCATACTTCAAATTAGTGACTTAAGAGTTTGTTCCTACTGCCATAAATGATTCTACCTAAAATATTCCTGTCGTGTCTACAATGACAGATATGGCTGAAGTGACGTTAACTTATAATACTGACGGAAACGTTCTGTTGAAGTTGGTGAATCCGTATGTAAAATGCCTGTTACTGTTGTTGTCAAAATTTCACCTGATTCTGCTCTATTATCTGCTTTTGTCGAGGAAGCAAATCCTATTGTGACTGAAATTCTACCTGATTCTGTTCATATTTCTAATATCAATAAAGTTCTACCTCATTCTGCTTCTTTATCTAATGTTGATGAAATTCTACATGATTTTATTCCTTTAACGTAGACGAAGCTTTATCTGATTCTGCTCCTTTATCTAATGTTGACGTAATTCTACCTGATTCTGTTTCTTTATCTAATGTCTATGAAGTTCTACCTGATTCTGCTCCTTAATTTAATATTGATGATATTCTACCTGATTATGTTCCGTTATCTAGCGTTGATAAAGGTATACCTGATTCTGCTCCTTTATCTAATGTTAATGAAATTCCACCTGAATCTGTTGCTTTATCTAACGCTGACAAAGTTGTATCTGATTCTGCTACTTCATCTAATGTTGATGAAATTTTACCATATCCTGTTCCTTTATCTAATCTCTATGAAAATCCAATCTCATTCTGTTCCATTATCCAATGTTGATGAAGTTCTATCCGACTCTGCTCCTTTAATTAATGTCTATGACGTTCTACCTGATATTGTCCCTTTATCTAATGGTTACGAAGTTTTACCTGATTCTACTTCTTTATCTAATGTTGATGAAATTCTACCCGATTGCATTCTATTATCTAATTTTAACGAAGTTTTGCCTCATTCAGCTCCTTTGCCTAATGTTGATGAAATGCTACCTGATTCTACTTCTTTATGTAATGTCTATGAAGTTCTACCTGATTCTCCTCCATTATCTAACATCGATGATATTCTGCCTGCTCCTGTTTTTTTATCTAACGTTGACGTTACTTTATCTAATGTTACTGACATTCTATCTCAATCTCTTGCTTTATCTAACACTGACAAAGTTGCACCTGATTCTGCTACTTTATCTAATGTTGATGAAATTTAACCTGATCCTGTTCCTTTATCTAATATCTATGAAATTCTATTTGACTCTGCTTCATTATCTAATGTTGATGAAGTTCTACCTGATTCTGTTTCTTTATCTAATGTCTATGAAGTTCTACCTGAATCTGCTCCTTTATTTAATATTGATGATATTCTACCTGATTCTGTTCCGTTATCTAGCGTTGATAAAGGTCTACCTGATTCTGCTCCTTTATCTAATGTTAATGAAATTCCACCTGAATCTGTTGCTTTATCTAACGCTGACAAAGTTGTATCTGATTCTGCTACTTCATCTAATGTTGATGAAATTTTACCATATCCTGTTCCTTTATCTAATCTCTATGAAAATCCAATCTCATTCTGTTCCATTATCCAATGTTGATGAAGTTCTATTCGACTCTGCTCCTTTAATTAATGTCTATGACGTTCTACCTGATATTGTCCCTTTATCTAATGGTTACGAAGTTTTACCTGATTTTACTTCTTTATTTAATGTTGATGAAATTCTACCCGATTGCATTCTATTATCTAATTTTAATGAAGTTTTGCCTCATTCAGCTCCTTTGCCTAATGTTGATGAAATTCTACCTGATTCTACTTCTTTATGTAATGTCTATGAAGTTCTACCTGATTCTCCTCCATTATCTAACATCGATGATATTCTGCCTGCTCCTGTTTTTTTATCTAACGTTGACGTTACTTTATCTAATGTTACTGACATTCTATCTCAATCTCTTGCTTTATCTAACACTGACAAAGTTGCACCTGATTCTGCTACTTTATCTAAGTTGATGAAATTTAACCTGATCCTGTTCCTTTATCTAATATCTATGAAATTCTATTTGACTCTGCTTCATTATCTAATGTTGATGAAGTTCTACATGATTCGGCTCCATTATCTAATGTTGATGAGGTTCTACCTAACTCTGCTCCTTTAACTAATGTTCATTAAATTCTACCTAATTCTGTTCCTTTATCTCCCGATGACGTAGTTCTGCCTGATTCTGCTCCCTAATGTCTATAAAGTTCTACCCGATTCTGCTACTTTACCTAATGTCTCTGGAGTTCTACGTAATTATGTCCCTTTATTTAATGTTGACACAGTTCTACGCGATTCTGTTCCTTTATCGAATGTCAAAGAAGTTCTACCTCATTCTGCTCCTTTATCTAGTGTTGATGAAATTCTACCTGATTCTGTTCCTTTAACGTTAACGAAGTTCTATCTGATTCTGCTCCATTATCCAAAGTTGAAATTCTACCTGATTCTGATCCTTTATCTAACGTTGACAAAGTTCTACCTGATTCTGCTCCTTTAACTATGTCAATGAAATTCTACCTGATTCTGCTCATTTACTTAATGCTAATGAAATTCTGCCTGATTCTGTTCCTTTATCTAAGGTGACGAAGTTCTACCTGATTCGGCTGCATTATCTAATGTTGATGAAGTTCTACCTAACTCTGCTCCTGATGACATTCTACTTGTAACATTGACGAAGTTGTATCCGATTCGGCTCCTTTATCTAATGTTGATGAAATTTTACCTGATCTTGTTCCTTTACCTAATGTCTATGAAATTCTATCTGATTCTGCTCATTTACCTAAAGTTAATGAAATACTACCTAAATCCTTGCTTTATCTAACGCTGACAAAATTGTATACGATTCTGCCCCCTTATCTAATGTTGATGAAATTTTATCATTATTTTTATTTTTATCTAATGTACATTAAATTCTATCTGATTCTGCTCCTTTACCTAATGTTGACGAAATTCTACCTGATTATGTTCCTTTATCTAACATTGACAAAATTCTACCTGATTATGATCATCTATCGAATGTCTATGTAGTTCTACCTGATTCTGTCCCTTATTAAACATTGACAAAGTTTTACGTGATTGTGTTCCTTTACCTAATGTCTTTGAAAATCTACCTGAATCTGCTCCTTTATCTAACGCTGATGAAATTATACCTGGTTCTGTTCCTTCATCTAACGATGATGAAGTTCTACCTGATTCTGCTCCATTATCTAATGTTGATGAGGTTCTACCTGACTATGCTACTTTAACTAATGTTTATTAAATTCTATCTAATTCTGTTTTTTTCCTAAAGTAGACGTAGTTCTATCTGATTCTGCTCCCTTATCTAATATCTATAAAGTTCTACCAGATTCTGCTCCTTTACCTAATGTCTCTGGGGTTCTGCCTGATCATCCATGTCTATAAAGTTCTAGCCGATTCCGTTCCTTTATCTAAAGTGACGAAGTTGTACCTGATTCTGCTCCTTTATCTAATGTTGATGAAATTTTACCTGATTCTGTTTCTTTATCTTATGTCTATGAAGTTCTACCTGATTATGCTCCTTTATCTAATATTGATGTTATTCTACCTGATTCTGTTCCATTATCTAACGTTGACAAAGTTCTACCTGATTCTGCTTCTTTATCTAATGTTGATGAAATTTTACCTGATCCTGTTCCTTTATCTAATGTCTATGAAATTCTACCTGATTCTGCTCCATTGATAAAGTTCTACCTGACTCTGCTCCTTTAATTAATGTCTATGAAGTTCTACCTGATATTGTTCCTTTATCGAACGTTGACGAAGTTCTACCTGATTCTGCTCCTTTATCTAATGTCCGTGAAATTCTACCTGATTATTCTCCTTTATTCGATGGTGAAATTCTACCTGCAATCTACTAACAATCCGCATTCACGTAGTAACCCTGAGATATAAGAACCATTATCTGCTACCCATGCTAGTATGCAGTAATTTAGAAAGGTAACTGCGTATGTAACTTGTGAAACCTAGAACGCCCTCTATGCAGGCACACGATCAACTGTCGTATCTTTGACAAGCCGCAATAACGACGAAACCTGTTACTTGATCGTTCTCTCTTCTAACGTTTAAATAAATTATATACAAGATAATTATACAGCCAAACACTATATACAGGGTGGCGCAAAAGTTACGGGACACTGATTTAAACAAAAGAATTTATTTTTTATTACAAACAATAACAGGTTCAAAACTATCTCGTTTGTCTAGACGGTGGTTTTGACCTAAAATGTCTTCCCCATTCATTAACAACTGAAGTAGCACCACTTTCATAAAATGTTTTTAACAGGAACTTCTTTTCTTTTTTCGTTCACATCATGACAACTGTTTAATAAATGAATAAATCCATGACAAGGAATGAACGAAATAATAAAATAAGTATGAATAAACGAACAAATACCGTACATGAATGAATCAACAAATTAATAAATGAATGGATAAATAAACGAACAAATACCATACATAGATGAATCAACAATTAGATAAATAAATGAATCAATAACGAAAAATGAATGAAATAACTGATTAACGATGAATGAGCTAACGAATAAATAACTTAAGTAAACGAATCAACAAATTAACAAATGAATGAATCAATAACAAAAAAAGAATGAAATAATTAAATAATCAATTGATAGTGAATGAATAAATGAATAGATAAAAGAAGAATGAAAAAATTGGGAAGAATGGATAAATGAGTAAACACAGTACTGTGCATGAACGAATCAATGATAAAGAATGAATGAAATAATGAAACTATAAATTAAGAATAAATAAACAACAGAATGAAAATACATGAATGAATGAATGGATAGATAAATGAGTACACCGACAAATATAGTACACGAATGAATGAAATAATGGAACAATCAATTACGAATGAATGAATAAATGAATGTATGAATAAATACATGAATGAATGGATAAATAAGCAAATGAACAATATCGTACATGACTGATTCAACAAAATGAACGTATCAATGACAAGGAATCAATGAAATAATAAACCAATTAAGAATGAATGAATAAATGGGCGTATGAACAAATACGTGAACGAATGAATGGGTGAGCATCATCATCATCATTAGGTCTTCAGTCCTAGAACTGGTTAGACGCGTACCATCATTGTTCCCTATTCTGAACTAACCTACAGATTTCCTGAAATATGCACAGTTTGCATCTATAACTGTCTGATCTAGGTCTACATCTACCTCTTTTCCTATCTCTGCTTGTAATATATCACATACTATTCCCCAAAATGCCTTATAACGTATTCCGCCCTACTATTTCTCTTTATCCCCAGATATCCTTGTTCCCCTACTATTTCTGTAACTTATTTGTTATTATCTTTGTCTGTCCATGCTATCGTCCTCATACATCTGAAGCACAGCATTTCAAAAGGCTGCTACCGTTTTTCTGTCTGCGTTTCAGACTGCCCGTATTTCCTAGGCATACTGTGCTGTGCTCCACATATGATTTCAACAATTTTCTTCTTATTCTATGTTTGTTGTCTTTCCTCATAGGCGCCGTTCTTTCTTGTTAGATGCAGTTCGATCACTTTCTATTGTTTTACAGTTACATGCCTTATTTCTCCTACCTTCAATGGTTGTGAAGGGAGGTAATCAGCCTGTGGCTGCCAAGTTCCCCAACACTTAACCATTTGGCGATTTAATATATTTTCCAATTTATCTTTTCGCACAGTCAACATTAGTTGCAGGTATTTCGCAACCAACAACTAGTTGTTTATACTAATCATCAGATTTATCTGCGCTTATTTTTTCGTCATTAGGTTTTCCGCCTCAAAACTGGTTGGACACGCACCTGCACTTATTTATATTCTGAGCTAGCCTACCTAGTTCCTAAAATTCTCACACAGCATGTGTATTCAGCTCGTTCCTTTCTATTGTTTTCTAATTTTATACCCTATTTTACCTAGATTCAGTGAAGGAGGTTAAGCAACCTGTGGCTACCAAGATCCCCCAACACTTAGACATTTGCCGATATAATGGTTTTCCAGTAAATCCTTTCACACACTTAACATTATTCGAGAATATTGCCCAACCAATTCTTGTAGTTACTTATAATAATCATGATGTTTAAGCACAGTTATCTTTTCGTCATTAGTTTACCCATCTTGGGATTGGTTGGATGCGTACCTCCATTGATTTCTATTCTGGGCTAGCCTACACATCTCCCTGAAACCTCTACAGCCTACATCTTTTACTATCTGTGTGCAGTAGTCTAATCTAGGTCTGCCTCTTCTTCTCTTTTTTCCTATCTCTGCTTCTAATATATTCCGCACTATTCCCTCATGCCGTAGTATGTGGCCTATCATCCTATCTCTCCTATTTTTTACCGTTTTCCACATATTTCTTTCTTCCCCTACCATTTTTAGTACCTCTTCGTTCTTAACTTTGTCTGTCCATGATATCTTCATCATACGCCTGTAGCACCACATTTCAAAGGCTTCTACCTTTTCTTGTCCGCTTCTCCTATTGTCCAGGCTTCACAGCCGTACAGTGCTGTGCTCACACATATGTTTTAAGCAATCTTTTCCTTGTTTCTATGTTTGTGGTCTTTGAGCACAGTAGTTGCTTTTTCTTGTTAAATGTAGCACGACCTTGTGCTAATCTTTGTTTTATATCTTTGTGCTTTTCCCATCTTGCGTTATTTGGCTTCCTAGGTAGCAGAAATCCTTAACCTCTTGTAAGTTCGTGTTAAATACTTGTATTCTTGTTTTGATTTATTTTCCCCACCTTTGCAAACTAGAACTTTAGTTTTAGTTTTGTTAATTTTCATACCATATCTCTCTGTCAGAACCGTTTCCATTTCATTAAGAGCAGCTTCTAACTCTTCCTTGCTAGACGCTAATACCGCTATATCATCTGCAAATCTAAGCATATCAATTTTTGTCCCTGCATAGTAATTCCAAATGTCTTCCTGCATTTGACAGTATTCATTGCCTCTTCTATGTACAAGTTAAAGATCAATGGGGATAGGGCACATCCCTGTCTCACCCCTTTCCTAATGTTTACTTCTCTACGTTCCTGCTCTAATTCTATTACTGCTGTTTGCTCTTTGTATAAGCTATGTACTATTCGTCTATCCTATAACTCATTCCAATCTTTTGAGTATTTCAAACATTTTTTCCAATTTACATTGTCGAATGCTTTTTCCAGATCTACAAACCCTATATACATGCTTTCCTTTTCTATTGTTTTCTCCATTATCACTCTCAGAGCTAAAATAGCCTCCGCGTTCCCCTGTTTCGCCTAAACCCAAATTGGTCTTCTCCTAGTATTTCTTCAGCTCGTTTTTCCATTCGTCTTTGCACAATTCTAGTTAATATTTTTGACACGTGTGCTGTCAAACTTATTGTTCGAAAATTTTCACATCTATCCGCGCCTTTCTTTTTGGTATAGTTACTATGATGCTACGTTTGAAATCTTTGGGTATCTCGCCTGTCTCATACATATAGCTTACAAGTTGGAAGAGACGTTCTGTTACTGCTTGTCCAGCGGCCTTTAGAGTTTCTGCTTGCACCTTATCTGTACCCGGCGCCTTACCATTTTCAGACTCTTTAATGCTAATTCAAACTCGTCTCAAGTATAGGATATCCCAAGTCATCATTTTCAATGTCTGATTCCTGTTCTAATGCAGTTAGTTCCTCTCCTGCATATAAATTCTCTATATATTCTTGCCATCTACTCACTTTCTCTACGTTTTCTATAATGACGTTTCCTTGTGTGTCCCTTATATTTTTACTATACGGTTTTATATCCCTAAAATTCATTCTAATTAATTTGTATGCTTCGTCTGCCTTTCCTATTTCCATCTTTGTTTGTACCTCTTTGCACTTTTCATCAATCCATTGTTCTTTAGCTTTCCTGCATTTTCGAATAATTTCCCATTTTATGGCTTTGTATCTTTGTTTTCCTGTTTCGTCTGATTTATTTTTGTATTTTCGTCTTTCTTCTATTAAATTCACGATATCCTTTGTTATCTATGGTTTCTTATTTTCTTTTTGTGTATACCCCAGAATATCTCTGGCCGCCATGTCTAGGCTGGATTTAATTTTATTCCATTCTATTTCTACTTCCTTAGTTTCAGATATTTTCCGATATCATTCAGCAATTCATTTGACTTTTTTCGAATCTTACTTGAATATCTTTATCTTTTAGTTTCTCTAAGTCCAAGTGCCTTTTTCCGTTCCTTTTTTCAGATTTTTAAATTTAAGTGCGGCCTTCATAATTACGATGTTGTGGTCCGTATCTATATCTGCTTCTGGGTAGCTTCTACAGTCTTTACTTGATTCCTAAACCGTTGTCTAACAAGAATGTAATCTATTTGATATCTTCCTATATCTCCTGGCATCTTCCACGTATATCGTCTTCTAGCATGATGTTGAAATAATGTGTTTGTGATGATTAAATTGTTCTTGTCGCAAAATTCTACCAGCCTATTTCCCTGTCGTTTCTCGTGCCTAAACCAAATAAACCTACTACCGCTCCTTCCCTACCCTCACCTACCACGGCATTAAAATCCCCGTAATTATTAAATTTTCATGTCCTTTACGTATCTTAATATGTCTTCGATATCTTTGTAGATGGCTTCTACCTCTTCGTCACTGTAGCTAGAGGTGGGCATGTATACTTGTATTATTACTGTGTTTACCGGTTTAGATTCTAATCTAACCATGAGTACTCTTTCGTTCTTTTGTAAGTAATTTTCTACACAGTATCCTATCTTTTCCGCATAACTATCCCCACACCCAAATTTCCTTCCTCTGCTCCTGTATGAATTACCCTGAAGTCTCCACTCCAAAAATCCCCTGCCTCTGGCCACCGAACTCGCTGATCCCTACTATGTCTAGTGATAACCTATTCATTTCGATTTTAGGTTCTCTAGCTTACCTACTTGCTTCATACTTCTAACATTCCACGCTCCGACTCGCAGAATGTTCCCTACTCTTATTTTTAACTTTCCGATCGCATCCTCCGAAGTAGTCCCTCCCGGAGATCCGAATGGGGACTATTTTAACTCGGAATCTTTTACCCCAGAGAATGCCATCATGTTTGTATCAATTTAAGTACGCTGTGTACTTGGGAGATTAATGTGGTGGTTTCCGTTGCCTTCCACATCGCGGTAGTGTGTCTTAGACTGCCATACCGACCCCTATGGTCTCTGCCAATCTAAGTACCGAAGAGCCGCTGCCCTCTTTCGGGGACCTGTCTTAGTCTGGTTCCTCACTAACGACCCTACTACTTTGGTTGGACCTGTAGTTTGGCTCTTTAGCTCATTAGAACACGCAAGCCATTTCACCTGTTCTAGTAATTTAGAACTTCGGCAAGGTGCAGGTCCATTCGAAATGGGAATGGGTGAGCAAGTAAATAATATCATACATGAATGATTCAACAAATTAATAAATAAATGAATCAAATGAATGGACAAATAAATGAATGAATAAGTCAACTAATACGAGTATACGAATGAAGCAACAAATTAATAAATCGATGCCAAAGAATGAACGAAATAATGTACGTATGAAAAATATAGAACAAATGAATGGATAAATAAGCAATCAAACTATATCGTACATGAATGATTCAAAAAATTAATAAATTAATGAATCCATGACAAAGAATGAATAAAATAATAAAACAATTAATTACGAATAAATAGATAAATGAATAAATCAATGACAAAGCATGAATGTATAAATGGATAAATAGGCAAATGAACAAATATGGTACAGGAATGAATCACCAAATGAATAAATGAATGGATACATGAACAAATACGTTACATGTGACAAAGAATGAATGAAATCATGAAACAATTAAGAATAAATGAATATATAAATAAACAAATGAACAAATTATAAATGAATGGATATGTGAATAAACTAACAAATACCGCAAATGAATGAATCAAGAAATCAATAAACAAATGACAAAGAATGAATGAAATAATAAAACGATCAATTAAGAATTAATGACAGAATAGATCAACGAATCAATAAACAAATACATGGATTGGTGAATAGATAAATAAGGTAACTAATGAATATAGCACACGAATAAATAAATAAATGAATAAACTGAAGACAAAGAATGAATGAAATATTGAAACAATCATTAAGAATGAATGAATAAAGAAATGCATACATGATCAAATTATGAATGAATGGATATATGAGTAAACAAACAGATACCGCAAATGAATGAATCAAGAAATCAATAAATAAATGACAAAGATTGAATGAAATAATGAAATTATAGATTAAAAATGAATGAATAACGAATGAATAAATAAATAAATAAACAAATACATGCACGAATGAATAGATAAATAAGCAAACTAACGAATAGTGTACACGAATGAATCAACAAATTAATAAATGAACGAATTGGTGACAAAGAATGAATGAAATAATGAAATAACTGATTAAGCATGAATGAGCTAACGGATAAATCTTACGCAAATGAATCAACAAATTAACAAATGAATGAATCAATAACAAAAAATGAATGAAATAATCAATTAATAGCGAATGAATAGATAAAAGAATGAATGAACAAATTGTGTATGAATGGATAAATGAGTAAACACAGTACCGTGCATGAACAAATCAATGACAAAGAATGAATGGACGGATAAATAAGCAAACCAACAAATATAGTACACAAATGAATAAACAAATGTATGAACAAATACATGAATGACTGAACGGATAAATAAGCAAATTAACAATATCATACATGACTGATTCAACAAAATGAATGAATCAATGACAAGGAATGAATGAAATAATAAACAATTAAGGATGAATGAATAAATGAACGTATGGAAAAATAGGTGAACGAATGAATGGGTGAGCAAATAAATAATGTCGTACATGAATGATTCAACAAATTAATAAATAAATAAATCAATGACAAAAATGAATGAAATAACGAAACGGACAAATAAATGAATGAACAAGTCAACTAATACGAGTATACGAATGAAGCAACAAATTAATAAATCGATGCCAAAGAATGAATGAAATAATAAACATGTAAAAACTATATAAATGAATGAATGGATAAATAATAAGCAATCGAACAATATCATACATGAATGATTCAACAAATTAATAAATAAATGAATCGATACATAAAGAAAAACCAAATATCGCACATGAAAGAATCAACAAATTAATAAATGAATGAATAAATCAATGACAAAGAATGAATGTATGAATGGATAAATAAGCAAATGAACAAATATGGTACAGGAATGAATCACCAAATGAATAAATAGATGGATACATGAACAAATAGGTTACATTTGACAAAGAATGAATGAAATCATGAAACAATTAAGAATAAATGAATATATAAATAAACGAATGAACAAATTATAAATGAATGGATATGTGAACAAACTAACAAATACCGCAAATGAATGAATCAAGAAATCGATAAACAAATGACAAAGAATGAATAAAATAATAAAACGATCAATTAAGAATTAATGACAGAATAGATCAACGAATCAATAAACAAATACATGGATGAGTGAATAGATAAATAAGCAAACTAATGAATACAGCACACGAATAAATTAATAAATGAATAAACTGAAGACAAAGAATGAATGAAATATTGAAACAATCATTAAGAATGAATGAATAAAGAAATGAATACGTGAACAAATTATGAATGAATGGATATATGAGTAAACAAACAGATACCGCAAATGAATGAATCAATAAATAAATGACAAAGATTGAATGAAATAATGAAATTATAAATTAAAAATAAATGAATAACAAATGAATAAATAAATAAATAAACAAATACATGCACGAATGAATAGATAAATAAGCAAACTAACGAATACAATACACGAATGAATCAACAAAATAAATGAATGAATTGATGACAAAGAATGAAAGAAATCATGAAACAATCAATTATGTTAGAATCAATAAATGAACGTATAAATAAAAACATGAATGAATAAGCAATCAAACAATATCGTGCATGAGCAATTCAACAAATTAATAAATGAATGAATCAACGAAACCCGTACAAAAACTGAATGAAATAATAAAACAATCGATTAAGAATGAATAAATAAATAAATGAACAAATGGTTTACATTATGAACAAATGGATAAATGAGCCAAATCACAAATGAAGTACATGAATGATTTAACAAATTAATAAATGAAAGAATGGATAAATGAGCCAATAAACAAATATCGTACACAAATAAATCAACAAATTAATAAATGAATGAAAAAATGGCAAAGAATGAATGAAATAATCAAACAATCAATGAAGAATAAATGCACAAATACCCGATAAATGAACAAAAGAATAAATACAGTACACGGATGAATCAATGCCAAAAAATGAATGAAATAACGATACTATCAATTAATAATGAATGAATAAATAAACGTATGAACAAATACTGGATAAATAAACAAATGAACAATATCGTACATTAATGATTCAACAAATTAATACATGGACGTATTAACAAAGAAATACTTGGATGAATAAATGGATGAACAAATGAATAATATGCTACATAAATAATTTAACAAAAAAGAATCAATGAATAACTAAATGAACAAATGAATGAATGAACAAACCAACGAATACAAGTACACGAATGATTCAACAAATTAATAAATGAATGCATGAACAATAAATGGATAAATGAGTAAATGAACAATATCGTGCATGAATGATTCAACAAATTAATAAATGACAAAGAATGGATGAAACAATTAATTAAGAGTGAATGGATAAATGAAAAAACAACAAATATCGCATTTCAAAGAATCAACAATTTAATAAATAAATGACCAAACGAACAAACAAAGTACATGAATCAATAAGTGAATGAACAAAAAATGAATCAGTGACCAAGAATGAATGAAATAATGAAACAAGCAATTAAGAATGAACGAATAAATAAATGAACGTGAGCGAACAAACAAATACCGCAAATGAATGAAACAAGAAATCAATAAACAAATAACAAAGAATGAATGAAATAATGAAACTATAAACTAAGAACGAATGAATAAACAAATACATGCACGAGTTAATAGATAAATAAGCAAACTAATGAATACAGTACACGAATGAATAAAAAAATTAATAAATGAATGAATCAATGAACGTATAAAAAAAATACACGAATGAATGAATGGATAAATAAGCAATCAAACAATATCATACATGAATGATTCAACAAATTAATAAATGAACGAATCGATGACAAAGAACGAATAAAAATGAGAAAATCAATTACGAATGAATGAATAATTGAACGTAGGAATAAATACGTGAATAAATGGATAAATAAGTAAAACGAACAATATGTACATGAATGATTTAACAAATTATAAATGGATTAACCAATGACAAAGAATGAATGATCAGATACATGAATGAAGGAATGGATAAATGAGCAAACGAACAAATACTGTAAAAGAATGAATCAACAAATTAATAAATGAATGAATCAATGACAAAAATGAATAAAATAATGAAACAATAAATTAAGAATAAATGAATGGACAAATAAAAGAATGAACAAGTCAACTAATACGAGTATACGAATGAAGCAACAAATTAATGAATCGATGCCAAAGAATGAATGAAATAATGAACGTATCAAAAAATATATGAATGAATGAATAAATGGATAAATAAGCAATCGAACAATATCGTACATGAATGATTCAACAAATTAATAAACAAAGAATGAAACAATTAATTAGGAATGAATAGATAAATAAAGAAAAAACAAATATCACGCATAAAAGAATCAACAAATGGTTTAAATTATGAATGAATGGATAAATGAGCAAAACCACAAATGAAGTACATGAATGATTCAACAAATTAATAAATGAAGGAATAGATAAATGGGCAAATAAACAAATATCGTACACAAATAAATCAACAAATTAATAAATGAATGAAACAATGACAAAGAAGAATAAAATAATGAAACAATAATTTAAGAATAAATATATAAACAAAATATCAAGTACATGAATGAATGAATGGATAAATAAACAATTGAACAATATCACACATGAGCATTCAACAAATTAATAAATGAATCAATCAATGGCAAAGAATGAATGAAACAGTCAATTAAGAATGAACGAATAAATGAACAAACGAATACATACAGTACACGGATGAATCAACAAATGAATAAATGAACGAATCAATGCCAAAAAATGAATAAAATCATGACACCATCAATTAATAATGAATGAATGAATGAACGTATGAATAAATAAATGTATGAATGAATGGATAAAAAGCAAATGAATAATATAATACATGAATGAATCAATAAATTAATAAATGGACGTATGAACAAATATTTGAACGAATAAATGGATGAACAAATGAATAATATCCTACATAAATGATTCAACAGATTAAAATGAACGAACAAATGAATGAATGAATAAACCAACGAATATAAGAACACGAATGAATCTACAAATTAATAAATGAATGACCGAACAAATTCATGAACAAGTGAATAGGATAAACGAGCAAATGAACAATTTCGTACATGAATAATCATGAATTAATCAATGACAAAGAATGAATGAAACTAATTAAGAATGAATAGATAAATGAAAAAACAACAAATCTCGCATTCGAAAGAATCAACAAATTAATAATAGAATGAATGAGTTAATGACCAAGATGAATCACCAAATGAATAAGTGAATGAACAAATAATGAATCAGTGACCAAGAATGAATGAAATAATGAAACAAGCAATTAAAAATGAATGAATAAATAAATAAACCAATGAACAAATAATCAATAAACAAATAACAAAGAATGAATGAAACAATGAAACTATAAATTAAGAATGAATGAATAACAAATGAATAATTGAGTGAATAAACAAATACATGCACGAGTGAATAGATAAATAAGTAAACTAACAGTACACAAATGAATCAACAAATTAATAAATGAATAAACTGATGACATACAAAGAATGAAATAATGAAACGGTCAATTAAGAATGAATGAATAAATGAACGTATAAAAAATTACACGAATGAATGAATGGATAAATAACCAATCAAACAATATCATACATGAATGATTCAATAAATTAATAAATGAACGAATCGATGACAAAGAACAAATAAAAATGAGAAAATCAATCACGAATGAATGAATAATTGAATGTATGAATAAATGCATGAATGAATGGATAAATATATAAAATTAACAATATGTACATGAATGATCTAACAAATTAGTAAATAGATTAATCAATGACAAAAAATGAACGATCAGATACATGAATGAAGGAATGGATAAATGAGCAAACGAACAAATACTGTACAAGAATGAATCAACAAATTAATAAATGATGAAACAATGACAAAGAATGAATGAAATAATAAAACAATCGATTAAAAATGAATGAATATATGAGCAAACGAACAAATATCATACAAGAATGAATCAACAAATTAATAAATGAATGCATCAATGACAAAACTGAATGAAATAATGAATCAATCAATTAAGCATGAATGAATAAATGAATAAATACATAATGAATGAATGGATATATAAATGAGCACACCAATTATTGAATAAATAAATAGATAAATGAATGAATGAATAAATGAGCAAACAAATAAATACCGTACATGAATGAGTGAACAAATTAATAAATGAACAAACTGATGACAGAATGAATGAAATAATGAAACGATTAATTAAAAATGAATGAATAAACAAGTACATAAATCAATGAATGGATAAATGAGCAAACAAAGGAATATCATTAATGAATGAATCAACAAATTAAGAAATGAATGAATCAATCACATAATAAAACAATCGATTTCGAATGAATGAATAAAAGAACGATATGAACAAATACATGAATAAAACAATCACTTAAGAATGAATGGATAAATAAAGAAATGAAGAAATATTTGAATGAATGAATGGATAAATGGGCCAAAGATCAAATACTGTACATGAATGATTCAACAAATTAATAAATGAATGAAAATGTACACATAAAAGAATGAATGAATGAATGAATGAGCAAACAAATATCGTAAATGAATGAATCAAAAATTTTACAAATGAGCCGATCCATGAAATAATTAAACATTTAAACAAGAATTAATGAATGGAATGCAAAAATACATGAATGATGAATAGATAAATGAGCAAACGAACAAATATCGTATAAGAATGAAATAACAAATTAATAAATAAACGATCAATTACAAAAAACGAATGAAACAACCAAAAAAAGAATTAATAATGGAATGAACAAATACATGAATGCATAAATGGATAAATGAGCAAATAAACAAAAACCATACATGAACAAAATAATAAAACCATTAAAAAATGAATGGATAATAGCAAACGAATAAACAAATGATTGAAATAATAAAACAATCAAAGAAGAATGAATGAATAAACGAATGAATGACCAAATACATAAATGCATGAATGGATAAATGACAAACGAACAATTACAGTACACGATGAATGAACAAATAAAAAAAATTAATGTATGAATGAATGAACGAATCACAAATTAAAAATAAACGAATCAACGATAAACAATAAATGAAATGATGAAGCAATCAAATAAGAATAGATGACATAAACGAATCAATAAATTAATAAATGAATGAATCAATGACAAAAAGAATGAAATAGCAAAGCAATCAATTAAGAATGGTTGAATAAATGAGCAAACAAACAGATATCGTAGATGAATAAATTACCAAATTAATAAATCAACGAATCAATGAGAAATAATGAATGAACGAATTGATAAATCAGCAAATAAACAAATATTGTACATGATCGAATTAATAAATGAATGAATAAATAAATAAAAGTACGAATGAATAAACGAACGAACAATAAAATACAGAAATGAATAAATGAGCAACAAGGAACGATACAATAAATTAGTAAAAAATGAAGGAATGCCGATAAAATGGACAATTTAAACAGTCTCATACATACGTATAGCAATAAAAAAACGTATATATAAATGGCTACAATTCGTCAGCATTTCGGTTACGAAAGTGTCAACCAATCAAATGCAGCGTAACTTGTATGCGATTCATCCAATAACATAACGTTTATCACTCTAACGTTGGTTCAGCTTTTCCATTTTTATGTTTCATGTAAAAATACAATAGTTTTCTTTTACCTAGACAAGTTAGATGTAAGAAAGGAGCTTATGGCCCTAATGTCACTCGCATGAGACTAGAATAAACAGTAGATACAAATGGCCTTGAAAAGTGCAACGTTGCAAAACGAACAAACCATGTTGTTTTTCAAGAGCCAGAGTTTACTTAACGCTTGAATCGTAGACAGTGCACAACGATGGTTAAACTCAACCGCCTGGAATTTCCTCGTTGCAACCTAAAAAACGCAAATCAAAAATATCGTATAAATTTGTAAATATTCTAAATATTTATTTAACTAGAATTAATAATTTACACAACAATACATTGATATTCGAGATTTTATATACATTTTTTGATACTAATCTTTTCAATAAAATTTGTTAAAGCTTCTCTTGATATATAATATTTACAAAATTGCATCTGTTTTTATCTATATTGTCATTTTTATACAATACAAATATACATTCCGACGAATCACAATTTGAAAAGGTTTGAAGAATTGCTTTGCTTATAGATTGGTGTCGTTTTAGGCTTCGCTAAAGTGAATTGTGAATATCACAAAATTTATTAAGGAATGTGGTTCTTTTCTCGAACGGTAATAAACAAATTTAACAATAATAAATTCTATCCCAACATCGTTTAAATAAATATTTAAAATTTCCTAGAATTATAATATTTATGCACAAACAAAATGATCACCTGAGTAAAATAGTCCGCCAAATTTAATATAGAAGTAATTTGAGATCAGATACGTTAAAAAGTACGCGCTTTAGGAACTTTAGATATTAATTTGCAATTTATTATAAACAAATGCATAAATATTTTATAGTGTTAAACAAAATAAAATATAACTTTAAATGTAAAATTTAACTAAAACACTTGAGGTATAACGCAATTTCTACAACAACTACTGTGTATTTTTAGTGGCACGTATGAACGGCTACGGATTTCGTGGTCTAGCGTCAAGAGACACGATGTTACACAAGCATTTTCTAAATAGCTTTGTAAAATATACACAACTAAAAAGCTTTGCGTGGACATGTGGGGCGCAATGTTAAAACACAGCGTAAACTTGCAGTACTAACCTTTATTTATCAAAAAAGAAGACTTTTCAAAGCTATGTACTTTTACAAATAGTAGCAGCGTGTAATCAGCTAAGCACGATGTTCAGTTCGTTAACAAATAATGTTGCTAACGTATGTTCCAACAAAGACTTTCTTTTTACGGTTATTTGAGTATTTATTAACAATTTGGACCGTTTAAAGTTTCGGCTTTACTTATCTTATACGGCATTATTGAGATGTTACACTTCTATATTTAATACGAAAAGTTGGGCAGCTTTCCTTAGGCATAGCGTCGTTCATCACTACGGCCGGTTCTCATGAAGAGACGTAGACCTGATTTTTTGAGTGTTGACGGTAGTTCCCTTTGTTAGAAATTGGTTGTAGGAATTATCATGGAACAGTTAGTTCGTTTGTGGAAAATAAAAATATCTTTTTACAAGGAAGGTTCAGCAAAACAACAAAGTAAAATTGCAAAAATCATGGATCTATTTTTTGTACTTTTCCCGCTACACTCTTGACAGATGTCATCAATATTCTAAATTTAGCGCCTCTTTGTTTACAATTCAAAATTATTATACTTTGAACTAGGCGAGACTACTACCGATAAATGGACGCTTGATACCTTTTGGCTGGAGATAGATAAATCTGCGTGTTGATATTTTCCTATTCGGCCAAGTTCGAAATTCTAAATAACAGTATGACGTGACATGTGTTCCAACAGATGTCGACTACAAAAAGTTGCTGTGACCCAACCGTGATTTATTATAACTTTGATAAGCTTGAGGCAGGAACGTCATAATAAACTGTCACTTTCTGGATTGTTTTACAGACTTCTCTCATGACAAATTGGATCTGGATTCTGTAAGTTTATAAGGTTACTCATCGCACAATGGAGACGTTACAGTGTGAAATTGAACTTACTTCGCTCGTATCGTGAGAAAGGTTCATAGTTCAGCATTGATTGTCCAATAAATTTTGTTTATATGAATTTAAAGTTACACCGTTCATTCATTTATTAATTTGTTGATTCGTTCGTGTATTTGTTCATTCGCTTGCTCATTTATCCCTTCATTCATTCGTGTATTTGTTGATTTATGAATCCATTCTTATTTGATTGCTTCGTCACTTGTTACGTGCCGAAATCGGCCGTAAACATTTCTAAATTTAGTTTTAATTTGTAAGGATTTCGCGCCAAGGATTTAAAAAGACGTGCGCGTATTTCCGTCACTTTAGACAGTGCGTTTGCGCGAGATTGCGCCGACGCCGTGTGCCATGAAGGGTGGTGGTGATTTCCGGGGAGACGTGTTGGGACTGGCGACCGAGACGCCAACGAATGTAGTTACCTTTGTGTCTTATCGTGTCTTTTTCTTGAGATGTAGGTTTCCTGCCTTCTACATAATTATCGTCCCTCATCCTAATCCTGTGTTCCACTACAGAAAAGAAGAAGACAAGTTTCAATTTGGTTTCAACCGGGCCCAACAAACACCCACGCCCGAAAAGGATCAACGGAGCCCGCCATCATGGAGTAGTGCTGCGAAAAGCCCTACATTTTATGTAAGTACTTTGTGGTTTTTATGTGATGGAGTAATTTTATATAATTACATGACGTAATCCCTTGATTGCGCATCATTTTGCAATTATTTACCATTGCTACCAACTGACTGTAGTGGCGCGCATGCCGCACCGGCGAGGATATAATACACTTCATTCATTGTTTATCGTCGATTCATTCGTTTTTAATTTATTGATTCATTCATGTGCGGTATTTGTTTGTTTAGCCATTCATTCATGTATTTGTTCATTCTTTCTCATTGATTCTTCTTTCGTATTTTCATTAATATTTCATCAATATATATTTCTTTGTTTGTTCGTTTATCCATTCATTAATTCATGTATTTGTTCATTCATTAATTTATTCATTCTTTTTAATGGTTTTATTATTATATGGTTTTTATTCGTTTGCTCATTTATTCATCAATGTACTTGTTCGTTTGTTTATTTATTCATTCCTTTTTTGTTTTTTCGTGATTTCATTCATTATTTGTAATTGATTCGTTTATTTATTATCTGTCGATTCATTCTTAGACTATATCTGTTCGTTTACTCATTTATCCATTCATCATTCATGTATTTGTTCATTCCACTCACTAATTCTTGTTCGTTTGTTTAATTATTTCATTTATTCATTTATGAATTTTTTAATTCGTTCATGTATGATATGCATTTGTTGGCCCATTTATCCATTCATTCGTTTGTTTATCCATTCATCCGTCATTGATTAATTCATTCATGTACACTATTTGTTTGTTCGTTTATCCATTCATTCATTCATTCGTGCATTTGTTTATTCTTTTATTTATTCATTCTCATCCATTCATTAATTCATGTACAGTATTTGTTCGTTGGCCCATTTATTCATTCGTTCTTAATTGATTGTTTCATTATTTCTTTGTTAATGATTCATTCTTTATTAATTTGTCGATTAATTCATGTGCGGCATGTTTGCTGGTTTATTCATTCGTTATTAATGTATTTGTTCATTCTTTGTCACTGATTCATTCATTTGATTTTCATTCATATTTCATTCATATATATTTGTTTGTTTGCTCGTTTATCCATTCAATAATTCATGTAATGGTTCATTCATTAATTTATTCATTCTTATTTATTTATTTTTTTAATAGTTCTATTATTTTATTCTTGTACGGTTTTTGTTCGTTTGCTCATTTATTCATCAATGTTTTTTATCATTCGTTTATTTATTCTTTTTTTTTGGTGATTTCATTCTTCTTTGTAATCGATTCGTTCATTTATTAATTTGTTGGTTCATTCTTAGACTATACCTGTTCGTTTACTCATTTATCCATTCATCATTCATGTATTTGTTCATTCTACTCACTAATTCTTGTTCGTTTGTTTAATTATTTGATTCATTTATTTATGAATTTTTTAATTCGTTATTGTACGATATTCATTTATTTGCTCATTTATCCTTCATTCGTTTGTTTATCCATTCATCCGTCATTGATTCATTCTTTGTTGATTCATTCATGTACACTATTTGTTTGTTCGTTTATCCATTCATTTGTGCATTTGTTCATTCTTTTATTTATTCATTCTCATTCATTTATTAATTCATGTACAGTATTTGTTCATTGGCCCATTTATCCATTCGTTCTTAATTGATTGTTTCATTAATTCTTTGTTATTGGATTCATTCTTTATTGCTTTGTCGATTTATTCATGTACGGCATGTTTTCTGGTTTATTCATTCATCATTCATGTATTTGTGCATTCTTTGTCACTGATTCATTCATTTGATTTTCATTCATATATTTGTTTGTTTGCTCGTTTATCCATTCATTCATTAATTTATTCATTCATATATTTATTAATTTTTTTTAATAGTTTTATTATTTTATTTTTGTACGGTTTTTGTTCGTTTGCTCATATATTCATCAATGTATTTGTTCATTTGTTTGTTTATTCATTCTTTTTTGGTTTTTCGCAATTTCATTCATTCTTTGTAATTGATTCGTTTATTTATTAATTTGTTGATTCATGCTTAGGCTATACCTGTTCGTTTACTTATTTATTCATTCATCATTCATGTATTTCTTCACTCCATTCACTAATTCTTGTTAGACCGTTTAATTTTTTCATTCATTCATTTAAGAATTTTTTAATTTGTTCATATACAATATTCATTCGTTTGCTCATTTATCCATTCATTCGTTTGTTTATCCATTCCTCCTTTGTCATTGATTCATTCTTTGTTCATTTGTTGCTTCATTCATGTACAATATGTTTGCTGGTTTATCCATTCATAATTCATGTATTTATTCATTTCGTTCATTCTAAATTGATTTGTTTAATTATGTTAAATTCATTCATGTACGACATTCCTTTGTTTACTCATTTATCCATTCATTCATGTATTTATTTATCCATTCTTTCTTATAATCGATTGTTTCATTATTTCATTCATTCTTTAGCATTGATTCATTCATTTATTAAATTGTTGACTTGTTCATATATGGTATTTATTCGTTTGCTCATTTATACCTTCATTCTTGATTGTTTCGTTATTTCATTCATTCTTTGGCATCGATTCATTCATTTATTAAATACTGACTCATTCATGTACTGTATTTATTTATTTGCCCATTTATCCATTCACTCATTCCTGTATTTGTTCATTCATTCATTTGTAGTTATTCTTATTTGAATGTTTCATAACTTCAATCATTCTTTGTCATTGATTTAGTAATTTGTTGATTCATTCTTATTCGGTATTTATTCGTTTGCTGATTTATTCATTCATTCATGTATTAGTTTATTTAGTTCATTGATTCATTCATTTATTACTTTGTTGATTGATTCGTTCATTAAGGCTTTGTCATATAATCATCGACTTATTAACTTGTTGAATCATTCTCGTAAAATATTTGTATATTTGCTCATTTATCTGTTCGTTCATTTATGTATTTGATCATTCCATTCATTCTTAATTGTTTGTATCATTATTTCATTCATGTACAATATTCTTCATTTGCTCATTTGCCCGTTCATTCATTAATTTGTAGATTCATTCGCTCATTTACCTATTCGATTGTTTCATTATTCATTCGTGCATTCGTCATTGTTCACTAGTTTGTTGATTCATTCTTATAAAATACTTGTTGGTTTAATCATTTATCCATCCATTCATTCGTGTATTTGTTCATTCGTTAATTTCATTCGTTCTTAATTGATTGCTTCATTATTTCATTCAATCTTAGTCACTGAGGCGTTCATTTATTAATTTGTTGTATCATTCATGTACGAGATTCTTCGATTGCTTATTTATCCATTCATTCATTCACAAAATATTTTTCATACGTTCGTTTATTTATTCATTCTTAATTGATGTTTCATTATTTCATTCATTGTTTGGCGATTTATTAATTTGTTGCTTCATTTGTATTTGTTGACTTGTTCATTCATTCATTTGTCCATTCATTATTCATTTATTCTTAATTTGTTTCGTTATTTCATTCATTTTGTCATTGATTCATTCATTTATTAATTTGTTGAATCATTCATGCACAATATTTATTTGCTCACCCATTCATTCATACGTTCATTTATTCATTAAATCCTTAATTGTTTTATTGTTTCATTGATTCCTTGTCATTGATTTGAGTTAAAAAACTTGCCCTCTGGCCAATGTAGTATCTGCGGGTGTAAAAATAAAATATCAAATATAGGGTACTTGGACGAGCTCAGAGTCGACAGCGGTCAATTAGGAACGACTGCAGTAGTCAAATGTAGAATCAATACCGGAGATGGCCGGCTAATAAGACAGTAGCCAAAATGCTGATTAAGCACTTTGATAGCTCTTGGGCATCGCCTGTTGTGTTTGTAAAGAAGAAGGACGAGTCGATAAGATTTCGTATAACCAAACAGAATAGTTACCCATTTCTAAGGATTGACGACATCCTAGATACCCTTTCAGGGTCTCTACGGTTCTCAACCTTGGATTTAAAAAGTGGCTACTGGCAAGTGAATATGGAAAGTTCGAGAAAGGACTGGTTCCACTATTGGCACTGACCTATGGTAATTTACAGTCATGCCACTTGGGTTTTACAACGTTCCTGCCACCTTCAAGCATGGTAATATCTTGTACGGGCTATCATGAAAAACGTGTCTGGTATATTTGAATGGCGTGGTTGTGATTGGAAAGTCGTTTGGGGAACACTCGGAAATTCAAAGCCAGAGAAGCCAATCTGAAGCTGTTCAAAGAAGTGTCGCCTGCTAAGCGAAGAGGTGAAATACCTAGGGCACGTAGTTTCAAACAACGAAGCAGGCCAGACCCAGAAAAAATTAGTGCTGTACATGAGTGGTTGACACCGAAAGACAAGCATCATCTGTAGCTTTCTAGATTTGGGCACTTACTATAGAAGATTCGTTTCCGGGTTTGCAAATTTTGCTAAGCCCTTTGTTGCACTTTTTTTTTTTAATACGAGGCCTCACATTTCATTTGATTATTTAATTGCAGGGAAATTTTTTAAACCTTCTTTATCGTCTTAAATTTAGGCTTTTATGTGTAATGTTCATTCCAGTTTTGACGATCGTATCTTCAGCTGCTTGTGCGGGAGTAGCGCATTAAAGACTGTACTGGAGTGTTTGCCTGTCGTTTATACCAAATACATTAGCATATCTGGCCTTGTTACAGTTTTATATTGTAGGAATTAGCAACGTACTTCACACAAAATCTGAACTAGGCAAGCTGCAGTAACGATAGAACCCTGAGATAAAAATATCTAGCTTGCAATTTGGTTTTCAAGTTGAAAGCGCGCCATTATGTTCATTCGTGTCTTGACGATCATATAAACTGCTTGTGCTGGAGTAGTGCATTATAGACTATGTATTTGGAGTGCTTTTTTGGTTATTTCCTTCCAACTTTGTCTTCTTACCGTTTTATTAACATTTCACCCCACAAAATGTAGACTAAATAGGCAATCCGCATCTACGATATACAACTCTGAGATAAAAGAATCCAGCTTGCAATTTGGTTTTTAAGTTAAAAGTGCGGTATGATATTCATTCCTGCCTTGATGATCGTAACTTCAACTAATTGTGCGGAAGTGGCGCATTATAGACTGTAGTGAAGTGTTTACCTGGCGTTTCCTTCTACCAAATTCACTCTTGTATTTTTTCTTGTGGCCGTTTTAGCAACATACTTCACTCCACAAAATATGTACAAAGTTGGAAAACCGCATTCACGACGTACAACCCTGAGATAAAAAACCTAGCTTGCTGTTTGGTTTTCAAGTCGGAATGGTGCCGTGATATTTATTCCAATCGACGATCGTATCTTCAACTGCTTGTGTAAGAGTAGCGCATTATAGACTGTAGTGGAGTGTTTACCTGTCGTTTCTTTATATCAAATACATTATGGTACCGTGTCTTGTTACAGTTTATATTGTGGAATTAGCAACGTACTTCACACAAAAATGGACTAACTATAGTCTGCGCACGACGAGAAGACCTTGAAACATGAGGTAAGGGGATCACATAATGCACCATTTGAACTTGAACTCGTAATAAATGCTTGCTAAAAACATTCGCTTTAGTATTCTTTCAGTTGCAGTTTCACTGCAGTAGTATTTATGCTCGCGCGATAGCTCGGCAGCTATTAATCGTTACCACTTAAAACCCAATGCAATGTTTTTAACTGTACTAATATAAAAGTAAATATTATCTCTCGCGTTATAGGAATTTTTGTATTTCCGCGTCCTTTTCAGGAGTCCTCGTGGCGCACGGACTATAGGCAAGTCGCAGTCAAGACATACAACCCTGAGGTAAAAATATATAGCTTGCCATTTGGTTTTCATGTTGGAAGCAAACCATTCCTGTCGACGACCGTATAAACTGCTTATGCGGGAGTAGCACATTATAAACTGTGTGTTCGGAGTGTTTTTTTGGTTATTTCTTTCTATCTTTATTTCTTAGGGTTTTATCAACATTTCACACCATAAAAATGTAGACTCAATAGGCAATTCGCATCCACGATGTACAACCCTGAGGTAAAAGAATTTAGCTTGCAATTTGGTTTTCAAGTTGGAAGCACGGCATGATGTTCATCCTGTCTTGACAATATCTTGAACTGATTGTGCGGGATTAGGGCATTATAGACTATGTAATGAAGTGTTTACCTGTCGTTCCCTTCTACCAAATCCATTTGTATTTTATCTTGTTGCCGTTTTAGCAAGACTAAGTAAGGAATTCGCATCGATAACATACATCCCTGAAATAAAAGGACCTAGCTTGATACTATGCAGTAATTTAGAGAGATAAGCGAGAATTAATTTACGTTATCAATTTGAGACATATTTTATTTCGTTCGTTGAAACCTAGTATGCCCTGTTGCTGGAACGCAATTAACTACTGTACCTAAATTAATCTTTATTCAATTGAAAAGATTATTTTGTTTAGCGTAAAATCTGAATACTCAAATGTTTGATATATCGTGATGCGAAATCAGATACAACATATATAAAGCGAGAAGCTAATTTAATTTAAAATTGTGTGAACGATGATTTGTAAGTAAAATATTGGCAAAAGTCGCGTGTAGGAATTAGGACATTCACACATGTAGTGCATCGTTATAACATCTACTTCCTAATTTTCAAATTTCAATGGTGTATCTAAAATCCGTCCTCAATCTTTCTGGCTTTGGTATTTAAAATGCAGGGATCCAATAGTCTCTTACATATACACCACAATTTCAAAAAACGCTGGGGAATATGGTCGCTTTTCTACTATGTCCGGCTTGAAATGCAACAGCTTCCGTAAAATTAATTACGAATAAGATTCATGAAGCGCAGTCAGTTACCCCATCGAATGGAAAATTTTATTGGAGAAGCCACGTTTGAAAGTGCTATGCTGTTCTCGCTGCACAGTTTTTGTTTTAACATTAGGTATAGGGATTTTTTTTTAATCTAAAGGGAAAAGTTTATTTTTCCATCGCACAAAAAATTATGGTTATAACTTCCCATGAACTAGAGTAATCCAAAAGGGAAAGGTTTATTTTTCCATCACATACAAAATTATGGTTATAACTTCCCATGAACCAAAGGTGAAGAGCCTATAATTTGTGTTTTGTCAAACACGTGTTGAAAAATGTGCGGTTATCGCCTTACGCAATAAAAACGTTTTATGGTTGGTGGGGACAATGACAAGTTCCATGTGAAAACGGGTATTTTCAGGGGCAACTATCGTACTGTATCGGCAAAGTGCAGCGTAGTGTACCTTTGAATTCCGCTACCTTCCAAATAACCCTAACATTGTAGGTTCAACACACTTCATAGCAAGAAATTTGAAGAAAAATAACCGTTAAACATTTAGACGCCAGCAATGGTCTACCTAGACGTAAAGAATAAAAACCTACCTTAAAATAGTTAATTAATTTGCCTTTGCCTGCTGAATCACGCTTGGTAGTCGTTTTTCGTACGACTACTTTTATTTTTACTCGGGCAAGTGTACCTGCCTGTCTAAATCAACGAATATAAAATCTCAACGCTCTTATAAACAATATAAAATTGGCCAATGAGATGTGATTTTAAAGCAGACGTAAATAAATTCTAACGATACCAAGTAGACGTTATACAAATTGCATTAACCTCAAAATAATTCAATACTATTTTTACTTACCGACTGTGTATAAAAGTCATAAAAATATGTACAACTGTCTTTGGCAAAAACTAAAAAAAAATAAAATTACAACCACGAAGGCCTTGTTATGGAATCAAACTGCTGCCGCATACTGATCGCCGGATGATATCCATGCGGATAAGCACCATGTGGTCCTAATAATCCCTGATGTAAAACACCGGCTTGTAAATACTGCTGATATAACGGAGAACTAGGGTCCATTAACGGCGGCGCTTGATGAGGCGTTGGCATAAACGGATAACCAGGCGCTCTCGTCTGTGGCCCAGCAATAAACGGACTCATCGGTCTATCGCCACCAACGTCCGGCGTTGCTCTATGAGCAGCAGCTGCGGCAGCAGCCATATAATAATTAGGTGCCGTTCTATAATCCTCTAAAAAATTAGTATCTGGATACAAACCTGCACCAAAATTAAAAGCACTACCGGGAACAACACTAGAAGTTTTAAGGGAAATTGCACTTGGTTCTTTAATTCCTAAGTAAGTCTGGAAGCCCTGATTTGTCGAAGTCGAAGCTTCGCTAACTGTCGTTTCTACTTTCGTCGTCTTACGTCGTTTAGTTTTCTTTTCGGGGAGCGGTTCCTGAGGTTGGGGTTGATCGTTTTGAGGAAATTGGCCGTTGAAGTTGGGTTGGTTGAACGGTGGTTTGTTTGGGTAAAATATGGTTTCGCTAGGCGGTTGGGACGGTGGCGGTGGTACAAAACGTTCGACTAAGTTTGTTAAAGTGCCGTGTGGTAAACTTGTAAGTGCTTGGTCTATATTAAGCGGTGTTTTAGGCGGTTGGTTCGAATAAGGCGGTGTTTCCGGAATTTTGTCGTAGTTGAACTGAGGGGGCGGTTGATTTCGATGGGCAAAATTCTCTGGTCCTGTATACCCCATATTTGTATACTTCGACATGTCGATGTTTTTACTATTTGGGTCGTGCGCAAGCGTTAGGTCCAGCTTGCGCTGCATCATTTGATACGCTTCGCTGTTGAAATTATTATATGCGTTTGGAAACGGTGGTGGCTGGTTGTTCATGACGGCACGTGGGTTTGGTATGTTTTGATGAACATACTGCCTTTCAGGCGGATTCGGTAAATTATTTAAATCGTACGTCTGTACCATATCCGCTTCGTTATATCGTTTCTTAACCGGTTGCCTGAACGACTCGTAATTTACAGGTACCGGTAACGGACTAGATGGAGGTTGAAAACCTGGTGAATTCACTGGGGAACCTGGGTAATCTTGATATGTAGCAGGGTTCGGTTTCGTATGAAGTTGCGCTTGGTACTGATCGGTCAAAGGTTTATTCGGATCATAATTTTGTTCGGGAATTCCTGCCGTATTCGTATAGTAATAGCTGTTTCCGCTGTATGTATAACTAACACTCTCAGCCGTTCCAGCGGCGTAGATGTGTTGCGGTTCTGTATACTGTGGATACGGCGGGTTCTCGCGAGGACTCGACGACTTATCAGGACTACTCTTAGTTGAAACAGTATCTTGATAAAAACCAACTCTTATTTGTCCGTTAACAGTGGGAAACGCAGATTTCGGGCTAACATCAGGTCGTGGCGAAGCCATAATCGGCGAAGCACCAGAAGGCGAGCGATGAAGAGGTGATGGATAAGGAGCTGGATACAAACGTTCGTCAACACCAATACGTGGTGAATCCATGTCTTGGCTAAACGACGACTGCTCTGAAACAGTACTACCGGTACTTATCCTACGCTGGCGCGGAGTTTGATGCGCGTTAGCAGAATCAACACTCGGTGAAACCTCCGGAGGTGGTACTTTTTTAACATCACCTGCTTTAGCTTCGGTTGTTTCTTTGACCTCGACTTTTTTAGTCACAGAAGGCGCTTTCGGTGTACCAAACGCTTTAAACCATGCGCTTAAGTTGGGTGTCGCCTTACCAGGCGCTACAACCTTCGGGGCAACTTCGTGATTATCACCACTTTCAGGTACAATCGGTTCGGATTTTATAGGCACAGAAGCTTCGTCGACAAACTTATGTTTACCAAAACTATTTAAAACGGTACCAAGACTCAACTTAGGCGCCGTCTCGTCTGCTTTAACAATTAACGAATTTTTAGCCTCTTTTATCTTGGAAAACGGTAATGTTTCTTCGACTTTGCTGAAATTTGTTTGTGGCGTGCTCGTTATTAAATTACCTTTGCTTTTACCAGGTTGTAGCCGATCAATCGTGCGTTGGACCTCGCGTTTCTTTAAAAAATTCTTCGGGTCGCGGTGGTGGTGATGGTAGAAATTACGACGTTTTACTTCTTTGACACCTGGCTCTTTTTTAACAGCGTTGTTAGGTGCTGGTGGTTTCTCTGTACGTTTATCAGTTTTATTGGCGTCAAATTCTTCGGGTGTTAAATTCGAAGGCGAGTTACTTGCAGAACTGTATTCTAACAGTCTTGGTGTGTCGTCTAACCATTTATTAATATCTTTCAAGGTTTGTTCGGTTGCTAACGATAACGCTTCCATATCGGAACTAACTTTTTTCTTACTTTGTTTCGTATTGTCGCTAGAATGAACACTGTCGGTACTGTTTTGATCGTCTTCTTTATCGACTTCTGGCTTTTTACGATATTTAAATTCGTTTTTTCTCTTGTGGTTTAAATCTTCGTCTTTCCTTTTATAATCGATATTTTTATCGAAATCTACCAATCTACTTGCAATTTCGCTTCTTGTTCTAAGGTTTTCAATTGTTTCCGTGATTTTGTTATGTTTATCTAGATTTTTAGAGAACATTAACGATGGTTTTTTGTCATCTCGCTTCCCATCGGTTATAAGTTGGTTCCATCGATCTTTTTGTTTTTCTTTACCTACAAAAAATAATTACGGTCAGTATGATACTTCGGTTAAGTAAATTGTTTGGGTTTTACAATATTTATTACAATTCCAACAAACACGATAATTACCTTCCAAATCTCAAACAATTCGATTAAAAATTACAAAGCATGCTTTGTACAATAAATCATTAGTGTCCGACGGTTTCAAGAACCCTATAAAGAAAAAAACAGTAAACAGATTGACACCTGATACTTGCAAGTATCTAAAGAGCTGTTTAATTTATCGTCGGCCTACGTGTCTCTTCATTTGCAAAGGTTACAGTTGTTATACCCCAAAATCGCTCAATAATTATAGGTTATTAGGCATATTTGTGTAATAATATAAATTACAAAGCATGCTTGGTACAATAAATCATTGGTGTCCGACGGTTTCAAGAACCCTATAAAGAAAAAAACAGTAAACAGTAAACAGATCGACACTTGATACTTGCAAGTATCTAAAGAGCTGTTTAATTTATCGTTGGCCTACATGTCTCTTCATTTGCAAAGGTTACAGTTGTTATACCCCAAAATCGCTCAATAATTATAGGTTATTAGGCATATTTGTGTAATAATATAAATTACAAAGCATGCTTGGTACAACAAATCATTGGTGTCCGACGGTTTCAAGAACCCTATAAAGAAAAAAACAGTAAACAGATCAACACCTGATACTTGCAAGTATCTAAAGAGCTGTTTAATTTATCGTTGGCCTACGTGTCACTTCGTTTGCAAAGGTTACAGTTGTTATACCCCAAAATCGCTCAATAATTAAAGGTTATTAGGCATATTTGTGTAATAATATAAATTACAAAGCATGCTTTGTACAATAAATCATTAGTGTCCGACGGTTTCAAGAACCCTATAAAGAAAAAAACAGTAAACAGATCGACACCTGACACTTGCAAGTATCTAAAGAGCTGTTTAATTTATCGTTGGCCTACGTATCTCTTCATTTGCAAAGGTAACAGTTGTTATACTCTAAAATCGCTCAACAATTATTAATTTAGATTATTACGCATATTTGTATAATAATATAATAATTCCCACAGTTTGTAATAGACAGACACTTACTGGCCAATAGTAATGTACGAAAAGTAGGCGGTTGTGGTTTACAAGTATAAGCGTGGTCGCTTTTACGAGGGGCTGTGTTTGTAAGTGAACGTACATTATGATTATCCTAACTATTCGTCATAGTACATTACAGATTTATAGTGAAGCAAACCTGTTGTTTCCTATATCAAATTCTTTATTAATAATCCCTTTTGTAGATAGGACAAGTGAAATACAAATGTGAATACCTAACGGTAACAAGCTTCACCACAAAAATAACTAGAGCAGCCGTTATGAACGCTGACATCTCTACATCTACTACCTGATAGATCGCCTGATAACACAGCCTGCCATTGTTTTATTATACAATGTGTTACATGCCTATGTAAACATTCTTGGTAAGTTTTTAAATATGTGACTGAAATCGCGCCAATATTTTAAAAAAGGACTTGTGCATTTCCGTACCTTGGGACAGTTGCGTCGGCGCTAGAGAACGCGCAGACGTGGAGTGCAGAAGTGCGCGGTTTCCGACACGACGAATTAGCCAACTAGACGTATAACAGTGGGGTTAATCTGTGCCTTTTTTTGTCTTCTCTTTCAGATAATGTAGGTTTCCTCTGTCGTACCTATTATCGCTCCTCCTTACCTGGTTGATCCTTTATCGTACCGCTACAGAAAGAAGAGGGAAGACAGAAAATCTGGTTTCAACAAGGGCGAAGGCCGAACCACGTCCAACAGCGAGATCCACGTGAGTACATTTTATCTTTTCCTATAAGGTGCTCTGGTATAAAAATGAATATTTTTTTGTATGTAATACCATTTGAGACGCAATAATGACGTAATATCTGGTGCAATATTATGTACGTGTTTATTTTGTGATGCCAACTGTCGTAGTGGCTCTTACCGACTACGCTGGAACTTTAACAGTGGCGCCCAACGTGAAGCTCGAAATTTGTTTCCACCTCTTGTGTATCTTATAAGGTGTTAGATTTCAGTATATTTGTAACAATTGGATTTTTCACTCAAAAATAAAAATTTTAAATTTTTAATAACTTTTAAATAGAAAAGATATAATTTGGCAACATTGCAATGTGGCAACATCTATTTCATGTTAAAATGACATTGGAAACAGCTGATGTGTCAATTTGAACATTTAGGCAGCCATGTTTGATTAGTATTTGTTTACTTCATATATGTTATTGTAAATTTAATTAATTGGCTTGTTTCTTACAATAATAGTATGTTTGTATTCTGGGTTCTTTTAAATAGTTGCCTGATCTAATTTGGCATGAGGCTGGAGCATATACCTTTCAAAAGTGTCTACCAGGTTGCCATAACCTCACTTAAACATGTGTTTGGATTACTAATTCTTTATGTAGGTATTTTTAATTATAAATAAATAGCTTTATTTACCATTCATTATGATTAAAAAAAGGAAAAAATCTCTTAAAATGACACTAAGTTTAGTTAAAATCATTATTTTAATCCTGAAATTTTTCTTAGTTTATCCTAACTTGTTTCTTGGGTTAACTTTAAAAAAAAACATCGTTTAGATAACTTATACACTATCTTACCTTATGATTATTCTAAAATGTTCCCTTAACAATCTAAATAATCAACTATAAGTTACGAATACCTTCTTAAAGAAAATTTGGCTTTTAAATACAGCTGAAGCAATTAATTGAGTTCTTAGTATATCTTTTACCTTCTAAAACACTGTAGTAAGCTTGATCATTGCAAACACGTTTCAAATTTTCAAACGATTAGTAAAATTGTTTATATTTATTCAAGTTATGCTTACAGCGTTATTACTACTTACATTGGAGACAGAGGGCGCTAAGTGTCGGTTTTGGAAAGTTTTGCTATTAGAACTCACTAGCAAAGTTTTTCAAATTTATTCATTTACCCTGAGTTTTAAGTAAAGGAAGGGAGTTTAATGATAGGTAATCTTGTGGTTAAATGTCCTTGTAGACAAGGCCAAATAAATAAATTTAAAAAAAAGGTGGCACACAAGACAATCGACAGAAAATCACAATGCTAAAGCACTATTGTCAGTTTTCAAGATAGGCAGTTACAGCCGCTCATTTTCAACTTGTTAACCGCTTGCTTGTATGCAGCGTAGCACAGCGCATTCTCATTGGTCAGGGGTCAAACTGTGGGAAATTTATTTGACATTCTTTTCCCACGAAATACAAAAGACAGATTATTTCTCTCAAGCACTGTCAGGGAACTCTGAACCGTAGTCATATGCATAAAAGTCCTCTACGAGTAATTTACTGAAGTAATCTGAAGCGAGAGGTCAAACTGTGGGAAATTAGTTTGACATTCTTTTCCCACGAAATACACGACAGATTATTTCTCCTGAGCACTGTCAGGGAACTCTGAACCGTATTCATATGCACAAAAGTCCTCTACGAGTAATTTACTGAAGCAATCTGAAGCGAGGGGTCAAACTGTGCGAAATTAGTTTGACATTATTTTACCACGAAATACAAAAGACATTATTTCTCCCGAGCATTGTCAGGGAACTCTGAATCGTATTCGTACGCGTAGAAGTCCCCTACGATTAATTTACTGAAGCAATCTAAAGCGAGAGGTCAAACTGTGGGAAATTAGTTTGACATTCTTTTCCCACGAAATACACGACAAATTATTTCTCCCGAGCACTGTCAGGGAACTCTGAACCGTATTCATATGCACAAAAGTCCTCTACGAGTAATTTACTGAAGCAATCTGAAGCGAGGGGTCAAACTGTGAGAAATTAGTTTGACATTCTTTTCCCACGAAATACACGACAAATTATTTCTCCCGAGCACTGTCAGGGAACTCTGAACCGTATTCGTACGCGTAGAAGTCCCCTATGATTAATTTACTGAAGCAATCTGAAGCAAGAGGTCAAACTGTGGGAAATTAGTTTGACATTCTTTTCCCACGAAATACAAAAGACAGATTAATTCTCCCGAGCATTGTCATGGAACTCTGAACCATATTCGTACGCGTAGAAGTCCCCTATGATTAATTTACTGAAGCAATCTGAAGCAAGAGGTCAAATTGTGGAAAATTAGTTTGACATTCTTTTCCCACGAAATACAAAAGACAGATTAATTCTCCCGAGCATTGTCAGGGAACTCTGAACCGTATTCGTACCCGTAGAAGTCCCCTACGATTAATTTACTGAAGCAATCTGAAGCGAGGGGTCAAACTGTGAGAAATTAGTTTGACATTCTTTTCCCACGAAATACAAAAGACAGATTATTTCTCCCGAGCACTGTCAGGGAATTCTGAACTGTATGCGTAAAAGTCCTCTACGATTAATTTATGGAAGCAATCTGAAGCATAACAAGTGAATCTAAGCTTCACAATACATCTCAATAGCTAGCATAAATACCTACCTATATTTAACCGCTCCTCATGGTCCGCATAACTATTTCTTCGCTCGATATTAAAACTTTCAGGACTAGAAGGCAGCCACAACGGCGGTGGGCTACTACTACTAAAACTATCCTGGCTACGACTTCCACTTCGACTTCGATCCTTAATGGGAGTGGTCTCTTTCCTTTTAGATTTTCTACCACCTTTCGTCTTTTGTTTTTCAACCTTTTTATTCCTTTTATTATCATCTGATGATTTTAGTGTAGTGGAATCGTCTGAAAAGTGAATTTTTTTGTCAGGCTGAGCTGCTAGCGTTGGTTTGCGCGGGGATAAAACTGATAATTTATTATTTATTTTAATATTGTGGTATTCGACAGTGATCTCTTCGTCGGTTGATGTGATTTCATCTAGATAACGTTCGGTCGCCTTTTCGAATACCGATAATAAATTGAAAACCATTTCTGTGTATTCTGTAAAAGAAACAGGGTTTATGATTGCCAGAATTATAAAGATTTCGTTACCGTTGTCGACGCCGTTGTATAACCTACAATTATCAACTATTAACTGAAAATCGTTGCGGAATTTTGAATACGATTTGTAGTGACCGGAATCCAAGCGTTCTTCCATGCTTTGCAAATCCATGGGTTTACGTATGACTGTGTAGTAATTAGGCGCATGTTCTTCTTCGACTGGATCGATGAACGGCCATGCATCCTCGTGGTTTTTAACATAATCTAATACTTTATGCAGTCCTGTCTGTAAATCCTCATCCGTTTGTCCAAAGCTACAATAAAAAAACATCAAATCAGGAACCAATAGTTATCAGAAACTTACACAACAAATATCGTATGGTACACTTGCACAGACGGGGAGTAAAAGAAAAACGACAACCATTAAATGTTTATTTAAACCGAATTAAACATCAATACAGTGTAGAAATAATACTGAAAGTGGATTTAACCTACGGCCTGTGTTATTTACAGATACTGTGCAATACCTACATAAAACTAAGGAGAAGTCGACTCAAAATTAGTATGTTTCTAACTCAATTTCGATTGTTACAAGGACGAGTGCGTCTAGTCAGTGAATAAAACTACATATAAGATATTAAGATACTTACACTTGTGATGTCCGTAGCTTCCTCCGGTGAGGATTCACGTCCGATTGTATAAGAATTTGTCCAGCTATAGACGATAAAGAATTATTGGTCTGGCGTCCTACTGGTTTATCATATAGATCGTACTTACGAGGTCTTCCACGACCTCGGCTCGATCCGGAACTAGTCGAATCCTGTCGTTTTGTCTTTTTAGCACGCTTTTTAGTACCAGCCATTTCATAACTTTTTTTAGATAGATTGTTCTCGTTCTCACTTTGTAAAAGATATGAAATCTTAGAAAGGTCACTGGAGTTTTCGCGAACTTGTTCGCGTAAACGAGTTCGTCTATCATAAGCTTCCTGTCGTTGGGTTTCTAAGGCATTTTTTTTGTCTGTGGTGGTTTGTTTCGCCTCGTCTTCTCTTTGTTTATTGGATTGCTTTAATTCTTCTTCTTCCTGCAAGGAAAAACGATGTAAAAGATACGATAGAATTTTTAACACAATTTGGATTACGATGAAAATTGATGTGACACTAAAGAGGGAAAAGTCCTGATAACTATTAAGAAAGTCAAGGAATCTTTAAAAAGAATATGTGGGGCTATATGAAAGTGCCCCAATCTACTACTCCTGTTGGCGACCGTCCCGGTTTGCCCCCTTGGAGGTAAATCCCGATTTGTCCCACCTTTGGCGCAGAGCATGAGTCAGAGCAAAAACGAGCTGTCAAATTTTATGGTTATTTGATTTTGACCAACTAAAAACTAACCTCACAGATAATGATAGCCGGGGCAATTAAAGGGCTGTTACATGCCAAAATTGGCATTGTAAGTTTCTAAATTTGTAAGTGAATTCGCGCCAATATTTTAAAAGACGTTCGTGCATTTCCGTCATTTTAGATAGTTGTGTCGGCGCCCGAGAATGCGCAGACGCGGAGTGGGGAAGGAAGTGGTGGTTTCCGTCACATCAGGGACTAGTCAACGAAACGTCGAAGAGTGTGGTTATCTGGGGTGTGCCTTTTATCTTGTCTTCTCTTTCAGAAATGTAGGTTTCCCTTTGCCTCTATCGTCTATGGTTACCGTTACCTTATTCCTTCGTCCTGCCTGTAAACAATGAAGAGGGAAGAAAGAAAATCTGGTTTCGACAAAGGGGCGAAGCCCTAACTACACCCAACAACGCTCAACCAACGCCGAGAGCCTGATGTCAGAATAGCTGCAATGCCGTGAAGAGTTCTACATTTTACGTGAGTACCTTTTATCTTTTTTCTTTGTATGTGATAATAATTTGTGGCGTAATAATGACGTAACACCTTATTGCACAATATTAGTCAAATGTTTATTATGTTGCCAACTGTCGTAGTGGCTCTTGTCAATTACACCGGGACTTTAACGGTATACTTAGAGTATAATAGTGGCACCCCACGTTGGGTGCCACTATTATAATCTATCTGTGTATTCAAAGGTATACTATTAAAGTCCCGGCGCAATTGACAAGAGCCACTACGACAGTTGGCAACATAATAAACATTTGACTAATATTGCACAATAAGGTGTTACGCCATTATTATGCCACAAATTAACAAAGAAAAAAGATAAGAGGTACCCAAGTAAAATGTAGAATTCGTCACGGTATTGCAGCTATTCTGGCGTCAAGCTCTCGGCGTTGGTTGTTCGTTGTTGGGCGTGGTTCAGCCTTCGCCCCTCGTCGAAACCAGCTTAATTTGTCTTCTCTCTTCTGGTGTAGCGGTACAATATGGGATACAGGTAGGAGGAACGATAATATGTACAAGACAGGGAACCTACATATCTGAAAGAGAAGACAAGATAAAAGGCAAACACAGATAACCACCCTGTTCGACGTTTCGTTGACTAGTCCCTGAGGTGACGGAAACCACCACTTCCTTCCCCACTCCGCGTCTGCGCATTCTCGGGCGCCGAATCAACTATCTAAAGTGACGGAAATGCACGCACAAGTCTTGAAATATTGGCGCGAATTCACTTACAAATTTAGAAACTTACAATGCCAATTTTGGCATGTAACAGAGCTCAGGAGGACTAAAGAGGGAAAACTCCTGATAACTATTAAGAAAGACAAGAAATCTTTAAATAGAATCTATGAGGCTATATGAAAGTGCCTCAATCGACTCCTCCTGTTCGCGACCCTCCCGGCTTGCCCACTTGGAGGTAAATCCCGATTTGTCCCACTTTTGCCACAGAGCATTAGTCTAAGCGAAAACAAGCTGTCAAATTTTATGGTTATTTGATTTTGACAAACTAAAAATTAACCTTTTAGATAGTGACAGCCGAGGCAATTAAAGGGCTCAGGAGGACTAAAGAAGGAAAAGTCCTGATAACTATTAAGAAAGACAAGGAATCTTTAAATACAATCTGTGAGGCTATATGAAAGTGTCCCAATCGACTCCTCTTGTTCGAGACCCTCCCGGCTTGCCCCTTTGGACGTAAATCCCGATTTGTCCCACTTTTGCCACAGAACATTAGTCTGAGCGAAAACGAGCTGTCAAATTTTATTTTGACAAAATAAAAATTAACCTTTTAGATAGTGACAGCCGGGACAATTAAAGGGCTCAGGACGACTAAAAAGAGACAAGTCCTGATAACTATTAAGAAAGACAAGGAATCTTTAAATAGAATCTGTGAGGCTATACGAAAGTGTCCCAATCGACTCCTCCTGTTCGAGACCCTCCCGGCTTGCCCCTTTGGACGTAAATCCCGATTTGTCCCGCTTTTGTCACAGAACATTAGTCTGAGCGAAAACGAGCTGTAAAATTTTATAGTTATTTGATTTTGACAAACTAAAAATTAACCTTTTAGATAGTGACAGCCGAGGCAATTAAACGGCTCAGGAGGACTAAAGAGGGAAAAGTCCTGATAACTATTAAGAAAGACAAGGAATCTTTAAATAGAATCTGTGAGGCTATATGAAAGTGTCCCAATCGACTCCTCCTGTTCGAGCCCCTCCCGGCTTGCCCCTTTGGACGTAAATCCCGATTTGTCCCAATTTTGCCACAGAACATTACTCTGAGCAAAAACGAGCTGTCAAATTTTATAGTTATTTGATTTTGACAAACTAAAAATTAACCTTTTAGATAGTGACAGCCGAGGCAATTAAAGGGCTCAGGAGGACTAAAGAAGGAAAAGTCCTGATAACTATTAAGAAAGACAATGAATCTTTAAATAGAATCTGTGAGGCTATATGAAAATGTCCAAATGGACTCCTCCTGTTCGCGACCCTTCCGGCTTGCCCCCTTGGAGGTAAATCCCGATTTGTCCCACTTTTGCCACAGAGCATTAGTCCCTAGGGGAGGTTCCCATGTTGCCAAAGACGCGGAACTATCAATGTATGTAACAGGTTGAAACCGGTCGGGGGTTGACTAAGTAGGGGGTTCCCACGTTGCTGAAGCCGTGGGGCCTCCAAAAATGATAATGGTATGTAAGAAGCTGACGCCCTACGGGGTTGACCGAGTGTCTAAGGGTTGTGCTGACGTTGTCGAAGACGGGTTCTCAAAAAAAATTAATGCACACAAGAGGCTGGAGTCCATCGAGGGTCGTGAGTCCCTAAGTGAGGTGTCCTTGCTGTCGAAGGCACGGGAAGCTTCAAAAAACATTATGGTACATATGAGACAAAAGTCCACAGGGGGTTGAGTGAGTCCCTGGGAGAGGCGTCGTTGTCGAAGGCATAAAACCTCCGAAAACGATTATGGTAAATAAGAGACTGGAGCCCAGGTTTGACCTAGTCCTCGGCGGTTGCCCACATTTCCAAGGGCGTAGGACCTTAAAAAACCCGCTGGAGGTTGACCGAGTTCAAGGGGGAGGGCGTAAGATCCCCAAAAACCCTCATGGCATGTAAAAAGCTGAAACTTCCCCAGTTTGGATGAGTTCCTGGGAGAGGTGCCCACGTTGTTAAATGCGTAGGACCTTCAAAAAGTATTATAGTAAATACGAAGTTAGAACCCACCAGAGGTTGAGTGAACCCCCTGGGGGAAGGTGTCCACATTGTCAAAGGCCCTTCAGAAACCATGATGGTATGTAACAGGCTAGAACCAACTGGAGGTTGACTTTGTCCCTGGAGGGAGGTGTACATGCTGTTGAAGGCATGTGACCTCCAAAAACCACTATGGTATGTAGCCTACATTACATGTGATTTTCCAATGCTCCACCCGAAGGTACTACATTGGGTATGTAGCCTACAGCAGGTTGACAGTGTCCATGGAAGAGGTGTCCACGTTGTCAAAGGCGTTGTACCTCCAAAAACCATTATGGTATAAAAGAGGCTGCAGCACATCAAGGTTGAACGGGTTCCTAGGGGAGGTGCCAATGTATTCAAAAGCATGGGGTGTTTGTACCGAATTTTCAAAATAGGGGAAACACCTAACCCTGCCATTTTTAAAAATATCTTAAATGCGAAATACGGATGCTTTTCGGAAGCGTTTGTACCCGTTTGTACTACCGACAACTTTGTTTGTATCCTTAAGGAAGTGTTTGTACTGAATTTTCAAAAAGGGATTACACCTAATTCCGCCCTTTTTAGAGATATCTTAAATGCGCACGCGGGTGCTGTTTCGGAATAGTTTGTACCCGTTTGTACCGCCGTCAGTTCCGTTTGTACCCTAAAGGGGGCGTTTGTACAGAACTTTTAAAATAGGGGTAACACCTAACTCCGCCATTTTTAGAAATATCTTAAGTCCACAAGAGGGTGCTGTTTCGGATTCGTTTGTGCCCGTTTGTACCACCGTCAGTTTCGTTTGCACCCTTACGGAGGTGTTTGTACAGAATTTTTAAAATAGGGGTAACACCTAACTTCACCATTTTTAAAAATATTTTAAATACGCAAGTTGGTGCTGTTTCGGTATCGTTTGTACCACCGCCAGTTTCGTAGCGTGGGAAGAAATTGCATCGAATATTGCAGTTCTCACATATTATAATTTTTATTATATTTTTATATGCTAAATTTTTTTTGCTATATTTATTTATATGATAGTATACTTTTATGTTTTTATGTAATATACACAGGATTCGTCAAAAGTGTCGGGACCTTTAAATATTTCGAAAAATATGCATTTTCGTAAAAAATATTTCAAACAAAAGTTATAGAGCTTTAAGTTACACATTACATAATAATATCAGTATGACCTTGAATAGCACCGTGGAGGTCGCATAAAAATGACTGAATTTTTTTAATGGAACCGCCTATTTTTTATTACATGTTCTTGTAGAGCTTTCCTCGAAAATATTCCAAAACACTATAATTAGGTTATTTTTTATTAAGTACTTTCCGAGTCATGAGGCTTGAAATTTATAGTACCGCCGGCATTAGCACTACCCGAGGTGTACCGCATGGAGGTTGCACGGTCGGATTTACACCTCATTTAAGATATCTCTCAAAATGGCGGAGTTAGGTGTTATCCCTATATTGAAAATTCGGTACTAACTCCCCCTTATGGGTACAAACAATACAGGCGGTGGTACAAACAGGTACATACGATTACGAAACAGCACCTGCTTGCGCATTTACGATATCTCTAAAGATAGCGGAGTCAGGTGTTACCCCTATCTTGAAAATTCGGCACAAACACCCCTAAGGGTACAAACAAAACTGGCGGCAGTACAACTAAGTACAAACGATTCCGAAACAGCACCCTCTTGCGCATTTAAGATATCTCTAAAAAATGGCGGCGTTAAGTGTTACCCCTGTTTTGAAAATTCGGTACAAACACCTCCTTAAATGCACTAACGAAACGCGGTGGTACAAACGGGTACAAACGATTCCTAAACAGCGCCCACTTGCGCATTTAAGGTATCTCTAAAAAATAACGGAATTAGATGTTACCCCTACTTTGAAAATTCGGTACAAACACCCCCTTAGGGGTACAAACGAAACTGGTAGGGTACGAACTGGAACAAAAGATTCTGAAGCAGCACCCGCTTGCGGATTTAAGATATCTCTAAAAATGGCGGAGTTAGGTGTCACCCCTATTTTGAAAATTCGGTACAAACGCCCCCTTTAGGGTACAAACAAAACTGGCGGTAGTACAAACTGCTACAAACGATTACGAAACAGCACCTGCTTGCGTATTTAAAATAGTTTTAAAAATGGCGGAGTTAGATGTTACCCTTATTTTAAAAATTCGGTACACACACCCTCTTAAGGGTACAAACGAAACTGGCGGCAGTATAAAGATTACGAAACAGCACCCGCTTGCGCATTTAAGATATCTCTAAAAATGGCAAAGTTAGGTGTTACCCCTTTTTGGAAATTCGGTACAAACACCCCTTGATGGCACAAACGAAACTGGCGGTAGAACAAACCGGTACAAACGATTCCGAAACAGCACCCTTCTGCGGATTTAAGATATCTTTAAAAATGGTGGAGTTATGTGTTATCCCTATTTTGAAAATTCGGTGCAAACACCTTAAGACTATAAACGAAACTGGCGGCGGTACAAATGGGTGCAAACGATTACGAAACAGCACCCGCTTGCGTATTTAAGATATCTTTGAAAATGGCGGCGTTAAGTGTTACCCCTGTTTTGAAAATTCGGTACAAACACCTCCTTAAATGCACTAACGAAACGCGGTGGTACAAACGGGTACAAACGATTCCTAAACAGCGCCCACTTGCGCATTTAAGATCTCTAAAAATAACGGAATTAGATGTTACCCCTACATTTGAGAATTCGGTACAAACCCCCTTTAAGGTCGACAAACGAACTTAGGTACAAGAACAAAGATTCGAGACAAACTGCGTTAAGATTCAAAAGCCGGTTGGTTTTAAAATATTTTAAAATGCGGATTAATACCCTTTTTAAAATCAAACAAAACTGCGTAAGGGTACAAACGAAACGATTACGAAACAGACTGCTTGCGTATTTAAAATAGTTTTAAAATGGCGGAGTTAGATGTTACCCTTATTTTAAAAATTCGGTACACACCCTCTTAAGGGTACAAACGAAACTGGCGGCAGTATAAAGATTACAAACAGCACGCTTGCGCATTTAAGATATCTCTAAATGGCAAAGTTAGGTGTTACCCTTTTGGAAATTCGGTACAAACACCGACAAACTTCCGAAAGCACCTTGCGGATTTAGATATTTTAAAAGGTTGTGTACCCTATTTGAAAATCGGCAAACCCTGGTACAAACGAAACGGTTGCGAAACAGCACCCTTGCGATTTAAGATATCTTTAAAATGGTGGAGTTAGTGTTATCCCTATTTTGAAAATTCGGTCAAACACCTTAAGATAAAACGAAACTGGCCGTGGACAAAGTCAAACGATTAGAAACAGCACCCAGCTGCTTTAAGATATCTCTAAAATGGGGCTTAAGTGTTACCACTATTTTGAATTAATTGGTACAAACCCTCCTTAAAATGACAAACAAACGCGGTAGTACAAACGGAAACGATTCAAACAGCGCCCACTTCGATTTAAGATCTCAAATTGCGGATTTAAATATTTAAAACTGCTTGATAAGTGGCACCCCTATTTTGAAAATCGGTACAAACCCTTTAGGGTACAAACAAAACTGGCGGTAGTACAAACTGCTACAAACGATTACGAAACAGCCAAATGCGGTTATGTTAAAACTATTTTGAAAATTCGGTACAAACGCCCCTTTAGGGTACAAACAAAACTGGCGGTAGTACAAACTGCTACAAACGATTACGAAACAGCACCTGCTTGCGTATTTAAAATAGTTTTAAAAATGGCGGAGTTAGATGTTACCCTTATTTTAAAAATTCGGTACACACACCCTCTTAAGGGTACAAACGAAACTGGCGGCAGTATAAAGATTACGAAACAGCACCCGCTTGCGCATTTAAGATATCTCTAAAAATGGCGGAGTTAGGTGTTACCCCTTTTTGGAAATTCGGTACAAACGATTCCGAAACAGCACCTTTCTGCGGATTTAAGATATCTTTAAAAATGGCGGAGTTATGTGTTATCCCTATTTTGAAAATTCGGTGCAAACACCTTAAGACTATAAACGAAACTGGCGGCGGTACAAATGGGTGCAAACGATTACGAAACAGCACCCGCTTGCGTATTTAAGATATCTTTGAAAATGGCGGAGTTAAGTGTTACCCCTATTTTAAAAGTTCGGTACAAACACCCCCATAAGGGTACAAACGAAACTGGTGGCAGTACAAACGATTATGAAACAGCACCCGGCTGCGCATTTAAGATATCTCTAAAGATGGTGGACTTACGTGTTACCCCTATTTTGAAAATAATTCGGCACAAACGCCCCATTAAGGGTACAAACGAAACGCGGTAGTACAAACCGGTACAAACGATTCCGAAACAGCACCCACTTGCGGATTTAAGATATTTCTAAAGATGGCGGAGTTAAGTGTTACCCCTATTTTTAAAATTTGGTATAAACACCCCATTAAGGGTACAAACGAAACAGGCGGTGGTACAAATTGGTACAATGGATGCTTAATTGAATGGTATTTAGAAAATTTCTGTATCTCCAAGTCGGGTGCTGATGACTTTTTACCCTCCTGTAACTTGCACCCCTTTGAGGTACAGACAAAATAAAAAGCGGTACAAACGGGTACAAACTGAGCTTAATCAAATTCATATATGAAAAATTTTTTAGCATAGTCGGGTGTTAAGTTCACATAGGTAACGGAGCCACCAAAGGAAACAGGAAAGTGCCTAACGGTACTATTCGATCGATCGTATGGAAAGATGTCGTACGAATGCAATGCTGCTAGGGTATCTTAGCGGAAAGTCAAAGAACGATGGCTTGGAGAGTTTGCCAGCTTTATTAGAAGACATACTCAGATGCAATTTTGGTGATAGGAGGAATGTTTCTGATCGAAAGAGCCGAACGCTACGAATTGCAACTGCAACGTCTGGAGGTAGATGCAGGAGAACCCACACTGGACAACCAGCTGACGAAACCTCAGGGGAGGACTAAACTTCTGTAACGCAACGTAAGACCACGGATAGGAAGAAAGTAAAGATGTCAGCTACCTTCTAACCCAAACATTCACAAGACATGGATTAAAAGAGATTCTTGCGAGCTGTGCCCCGATAATGAAGACAGCTTGAGGCACGTATGAGATACGGAGCAGATGTCTGAATTAAATATCAGGCGGTAACTAAATGACAGCGATATAAAAGAATCGATGCTGGAAAGTCGAAGAAACTGGAGTGTTCGTTGCAAAGAGCGTGCGAATTAGAAACTATACCCCTCCAGCTCTTCCGAAGTAGAAGCCCGAACGAAAGGTTCAGAGGGAGTCTCTAGCACTAGATAAGAGGGAAAGTTTAGCAGGTTTTCGCACTTCTCCGAGCGAGCCAGAGGGATGAGTAACAGTAACATCTCCGACCACCAGGTTGCGATACGTTTGGAAGCATTAGGTTAGCTTACTATTCATAATCGTTCCACCGACTTACCTCAGGCATCTCAATTTGCAAACTTTTCATAGGAACATGTTCAGGACAAATAATGCATGTCGAAAGGGAAGATTACCAAGCGAAATATAGAGGTGCAATCCGCAAAAGGCAAAACGTCCATGCGATAGTACGATTTTCTGTGTTCGTTGCTATTTATAGCGCCACTTCCTGACAGTCGAGATGTAAGACAGCAACACGCTCTTAAGTACATCGTTTTGAACGAACTGCGCAAAATTTAGTTTACAAAAATTAAGCGGTTGCCATTCAATACCTGCATAAAATTTAGGCCGTGTGCGTGCATATGCTACACCTCAATTTATTTATTAAAAATTTACAGAACGCTGCATATACACAACGCATAAGCTGCCGCATTACAATTAAATTAAAAACAGGTACATAACCTCACTTTCAGGTTTAAGGGCCGCTATACTTGCGACCACGTCTCTAATGCTCCACCCGAAGGTACTACATTGTGATCATTTATAACCAACAAACTTTATCGTGCTCTGCTCAGCTGCACGATTTATTAGCCACACGTACTAAAAACAACACGCCTGTTAGCGTTTCCAAGGAACGTGGTTCTAAATCACATAAAACACCTGGATCTGAATCTGAAAAACAACTGTTCGAACTCACCTGTTTCTTCTTCGTTGTAAGACGACTGGAAGTCCTCCGCGGCAGCTGCTCCAACAACCGTTTCCTAGCTAGCCGTTCCTTTTCGTGAAACAACCTAGGCAACTCCGGTAAAAAATTCTCCGTTAACGTCCTACATAAATGCCGCTCAACTTTAGAGTTACTTTTTTTAAACTTTCTAGCTAATTGAAACCAATCCTCTTGCGTAAAACAAACGACTTGCCAGATCGATTTCACCTGTTTGTTGTTTTTAGTTTTGAAATCTTCTCGATATAAACGCGAGCCATAGAAGTACCAGTAGGCTGAGTTGTTGTTATCGTAGCCAAGGGGTTCGACTCGTAAGCTATCGGCTTCTAAGTTTTTTAATTGGTCTAGAACGTCGTCGGCGTCCAAACGAAAGTCACACAAAGCATGTAAGATGTCGACTTTGGTTCGTAAAGGTAGTAGTTGGAAATCGATGTCGGTATTAAACGGATTATAGCGATCGTGTTCTTTGCATTTCATACGGAACAGCCGACGTAGAAACATCTGGTAGTTAAACGTAGATATCTCATTGTTTGGTATACAACCCCTTAGAAGTCGTACAATTAGATCCTGCAACCACGACGGTTCTTCAGTACCATCTGTTAAAATAGCCTCTTCTAGGTCCTACAAACAGCACGATATCATAAAAGCTATTTACAGTTAAAGCTTAACCTCAATATCAAAATCTAATAAATTAAACGCTGTTCGAAACAGGGAACAGAAATGGGCTATGCTGGGAACTTCCCACCATGACTGTATATCTAAAAACAAACCAGGTTACTCCGATCTTACTTTAAAAAACCTAAACTTACCTATGATACTTATGAAAGTAGGAAACATAACCTATATTTATATGAAAAACAGACATGTAAGCCGACGTGTTTGGAACAGCTACCGATAAACCACATTAAATTTAGGGACGCACGCCACTAAAATACAACGAATTCCATTTTTAAGCGAGACAAAGCCGTTAATTACGTCCACCACACAAGCTGATCCTGTCATTCTTCCCACAACCTCAACGAACCTTAACCCGATTCTTCATCACAGCGTATGCAATCGGGGTTTCTTGTACATTTTGAATTATATATCTGTAAAATTATTTATAAAAGGGGTAAAATAATTAAAAAGGATTAAAATAGACAACGTAAAAAGGTATTGATAAACGAAAGATAAGCGGAAACGCCACAGACTTCAAATGTTTTATGGTTTCTACGCGAAACTGGCCAATGGTAATAAAGATCGCAGCCACGTGACTAAACAATCCATATGATTGCACTGCGCATTCGCTATGTTGTGTTGTTATATCAAGATTCGATTAGAAACCACCAGTTGTCTACTATAACAACGCCGTACGCGCATTCTGACATTTAAAGCCACATCGGTTGAGTTTCGCAAACGGAGGAACAAATAGTTTGCACACCTTAACATTATTTTTAATTAGAAATAGTTATTTTTCTTAATCTTCTTCGGGAATTAAACCACTCATAGTTTTTAAAATTATCTTTATTTAAGTTTCGATATAATTTTAACCACGATCCTAGGTCATGAATCGAAACGTAAATAAAGATAATTTTAAAAACTATAAGTGGTTTAATTCCCAAAGAAGATTAAGAAAATTACTAAACAAACCACAACAAACATACAGGGAGTATTTAGCAATAGTTAATTGCACCAAAACGTTTTGGAAATAAACTGACATGCCTGGTTAACTTCGAAGTCTTAAAAACAATAATCTTTTCTTCCATTCTAACGCGTTTACTTATTTGTACGTTCTGGTTAGTGAATTATATTTTGAATAAAGTGATTCGCACGCAATCAAAGCGTCGACTTTTACGACCATTATCAATGTGTTAACCTCTTACGTTTATTTCCCTACTTTAGAACTTTCCTGCATCTGATTATAATTAAGAACATCTGAGAAGTATTTAGACTGCATTTTTCTCGTCTGGGATATCTGCTTTACACATCCACACCACTCTGTTGAAAGGAACAATGTAACGCCGTCATTGTGATGATTTGAATGAATCCGCTGGAATTTATCATGTATCTGCGCTTATACCATTTAAAGGAAATTCGGAAGTTAGTCCAAAACTTCCTATTAAAAGAAGAGGTCGGCCAAAAAAGAATTGGTTTGTTATAATGCATGCAACTGTTATAGCCTAAAGTATAACCGTTAAAGTCCCGGCGTAATTGGTAAGAGCCACTACGACAGTTGACAACATAATAAACACGTAGATAATATTGCGCAACAAGATATTACGTCAGAATTGCGTCTCAAATTGTATTACATACCAAAAATATTTATTGTAATACCCGAGGCGCCTTTAAGAAAAAAGATAAAATGTACTCACGTAAAATGTGGAGCTCTTCACGACTTTGCGGTTATTCTTGTGGCAGGAGCCATGCTCATTTCTATTTTGGGCATGGGTGTCATTAGGCCATCTTGAAACCAGATTTTCTCTCTTCCCTCTTCTTTCTGTAGCGGTACGATAAAGGATCGACCAGATAAGGAACGATAGTAGGTACGATAGAGGAACCTACATTTTAAGAGAAAAGACAAGATAAAAAGACAACGGTGAACTTCACTGTTCCACGTCTCGTTCACTAGTCCTCGTGTCGGAAACCGTAACTTATTTCCCCACTCCGCGTCTGCGCAATCCTTTGCGCCGACGCAACTGTCCGAAGTAACGGAAGTGTACAAGTCTATTTTTTTAAAATATTTGCGCGATTTCAGTCACATATTTAAGACTAAAATCAAAAATGATACATAGTCGATTTTCGGCATGTAACAGGTTGTTGCAAACACTAGTGTGAGTGAGGTTTGTGCTGGTTCCTTGTCGGGACGTCATTGGAATCAAAGGGGAAGTATGTTACGCCGTCATTCAGTGCCGTGTGTCTCGTTTCGTTATCATGCCCACCTGGCGCTATCAGTTCATAGCGCGCCGTTATGTTTACATTGAGGAGCTCGCGAACCTGTATTTCTATGTTTTACTTCTAACCTCATTAAAAGAACCTTAACGACGGAACCCCCCCGTCACAACAAGCTAGAGTAAATTTGATAAGGCGAGTTGGTTTTCCCTATATCAATTCTAGGAAGCATTTTCTAATTAAATATCCTGTTCTTTCCGTTTATTGTATTACTTGCAGAACTTCACCTGTATAAGTATTTTGATACGTGCAGAAATCTAACTATTTTAAAAGCTAATAAATATACGATATCCACATGAAGCCACTTGAGTGCTTTGCTTGTGATCATGGAGGTAACATCGACCGACTGTTTCGAGGGAAGGAGTTGTTGCCCAGACGCCGACGAGGCAGCAACGTACGTATACCTACCACCGCCTCCAGGCGATCAAAGGTGGGCAGCGGAACTGTGACGTCCTGAGGGAGTTCTCCGGCTATGCGGGGTGCCGAAGAATGGATACACATGTGAAGTCGTCGGGGATGCACATCCGTCAGTCCTGTTTAGACGAGCTACCTGACGATGGAGTGGCCTGTGGCGAGTAGCTATCCTGTCGGTCGAAAACCACAGGCCAGTAGACCCAGGATCCGGAATACTGTGGAGGACAACCAAGGGGAAGATCCGGGAAACTGCTCACTGCATCAAAACAAGAGGATTCCAGGAGCAGGTCTCTTGGAATCCAGACTTACATATTTATTTATTTAAGAAGATCAACCTGTTAGAAACACCACAACAACTCATAGAAACAAAAACATCAACAAGCCAAAAAGTCTCTAGAGTTGTAAGGCACTTTTACCGACGCTGCGAGAGTCGTGTCCGGCTACTGCGGCTGAAGCCATTTGGCTTTAAATGCAATTTTAAAAAAATTATAAACCACAGAAACCTGCGGTTTGTGGCATAATATAAAGCAACTCATCAAGTTGTGTGTAGTGATTGATTTTCTTTGGTTTAGGGGCTGAATATTACCCAAAAAATTACACCACCGCAAGAGAGAGCTCAATGCTTGGTGTGGTATGCAGAAAAGAAGTCACTCATTGTTGTCCACCAAAATTTTTTGTTTTAAAAATTCTAAAAGGTTTTATTGTGAAACCAATAGTGCTTCACTAGAGTTTCAATTTGCTTTAAACCGCAAGACTGTCGCACTTCGCGTTTACGAAATATTAGCCGTTAAAGTTTTGAAAATTTTGTCAAGAGCCACTTTTCAACTTTTGTGTTTTAAAAATTTTAAAAAGTTTTATTGTAAAAACTGGTAGAGTTTTCCTAGAGGTTCAATTTGCTTCAAACCGCAAGCCTGTCGCACTTCGGGTTGACCGATATTACCCGCTAAAGTTTTGAAAATTTTGTCTTGAGCAGTCTTGGCCAAAATTTTATTGGGTTTCATTAGAAATTAAGACGATTAGGGCTTGGTGTTATTAGTTCTAAGCCACAGGAAGGGTAAACAGGCGGTTTTGTCAGAAAATGCACATCAGATGAAAGTGTGGAGAAGATCAAAAGTCCAACAATGATAATTCGCCGAGAATTACGATCGCTAAACCGTGTACGATGTTCTGCATGACTTCGCTTGCACGCTTACAAAGTTCAAATTGTGTAAACTTTGCAGCCAAAGGACTTCCAATTTTGTCACAGTTTTACTACGGAGATGTTAGACCGGATCGGCCAAAACACCAACTGTTTTTTTTGACGATGCAACCGAAGTAAACCCATGTAGTTGGTTACCCATTGGGCGCGGGCGCGTCTCCAGGTGGCGGATAGGAGAAATCCCAGAATATATGGCCAATGGATCGACTATCTACTCTGAAAAGGATTGCGATAAGCTTATCTCTTTCAGTGACCTAAGTGGCATAAGACCCACAACATGGTGGAGAGCAAGAAACTGTGCTGATGAGGAATAAAATCTGCTAACTTGTTACGTGCAAAAATTTGGCACTAGACATCTTTTTAGTTTAGTTTTGATATGCGGGAATTTTGCGCCATAAATTTGAAAAACTTGGCGCGTGTATTTCCGTCACTACAAAGTGCGTTTGCGCCAGATCGCGCCGACGCGTGTGGGGGAGAAGAAAAAGTGGGGAAGTTTCCGGAAGACGCTTAGAAAACGGGGAACTTTGCTGCTGAACATCGAGAAGAGTGGTCGGGTCTGGTATCGTATCTTTATTTTAATTATGTAGATTCACTTCTTGCTTATCTTTGATTGTCGAACCTATAAACCCGTTCCTTATCGTTCCGCTACATAGGTAAAAGAAGATAATTTGGAAAGCAACCTGGCCCGATAGCAGCCCACGCCCCGGAGTCGCTAGCCGGAGCAATCCTGAAATTATTACATTTAAACGTCATTCTTACATTACCGTCAACGCGGTATACGCGACGCAACGGCAATTGGTAACGCTAATCCATAAAGTGGAAATTAGCGCACCCATCTGTCAATGACGTCACACAATATGCAAATTATTACACGTAATGACGCAATATGTCAATTTCATAAAAGGTATTATAAACAAAATCCCACACACGGGGTACTCGCATGAATAGGTCCAGCTTCCTACAGAATCACTTCCGTCAGGGTTGCTCGTGGCCCCTTTCCAAATTATTTAAAGGTGATGGCTGCGACCTCCATCAGGATTGCTCCGGTTAGCTACTGCAGGGCTCCCTGGACTCGTTCATTCTAGGGTCGTGGACTGCTGCCAGGTTGTATCCAAATTATCATCTTTTACCTATGTAGCGGAACGATAAGGAACGGGTTTATAGGGTCGACAATCAAAGATAAGCAAGAAGGGAATCTACATAATTAAAATAAAGATACGATACCAGACCCGACCACTCTTCTCGATGTTCAGCAGCAAAGTTCCCCGTTTTCTAAGCGTTTTCCGGAAACTTCTCCACTTTTTCTTTTCCCCCACACGCGTCGACGCGATCTGGCGCAAACGCACTCTGTAGTAACGGAAATACACGCGCCAAGTCTTTCAAATTTATGGCGCGAAATTGCCGCATATCAAAACTAAACTAAAAAGATGTCTAGTGCCAAATTTTGGCACGTAACAAACTAGCCAAGTGAAAACGATCCCGCGGACCAAACCCCTCAACCGAAACTGTAGTTTCGTGGGCCTTAAATTAAGTAAACGAAGCCAGTGGGGCAATTCTGCAACATCGTCGTACCGTGCCTTCTTTGCCGTTGTGGTCATGTCTCACGAGCAAGAGGGCGTGGCGGTCTTGGCTTAATCGCCCGAACCAAGAGGAGACAACCTTGTTAAAAATTCCTAAATCCCGTGGTGTAGGACCAAGACGTCGCTTTGGATCAATGTGGTAAGCGTTAGACTACGGATCCCAAAGTCCTGAATTCGAATCCCGTCACGGCCGACTGCTTGAAAAATGGCAGTTGAGCATTTTTCATAAAAATAACGCCCTCGTTCGGATAAGAGGTTAAATGGAGGTCCCATGTGTGTGTTGTCACGCACGTTAAAGATCCCTACCTTGCCTGGAACGGCAAGGGTTCGGCAAAATTATAAATTTCCAGGCAACAAAAAACTCGCCTCCTGGCCAATGTAGTACCTTCGGGTGGAGCATTGGAAATGTAAATGCACGGTGTGGACCGAGCAGGCGGATTCGTGGCGTAGTGGTATGTGTGTGACTATTACGCCCAAGCTTCCGGGTTCGAATCCTGACACGGTCCGCTTGAAAAATGTTAGGCGAGCATATTTCACAAAAATACGCCCTCGTTCGGATGAGAGGTAAAATGGAGGTCCCGTTAAATATCCCTACCTTGCTTGGTACAGCAAGGGTTCGGCAAAATTCCCAAATTTTCCAGGTAAAAAAAACTTGCTTCCTGGCAAATGCAGTGCCTTCGGGTGGAGCATTGGAAAATCACATGTAAGATGTACGGCCGAGCCCAGGGGATGCGTGGGTGGATAGTTGACTAGTCTCAATCGGTCCAAAACTCGGGAACAGGGAGGCACTCCGTTTTATTCACGCCTTTCATGCCAACAGGAGGTACCTGGCACGGCGACTATTTACACCCCCCATAGTCGTGGGAACAATCATGAATAATATTAGTACCACTAGTAAAACTGAACCTGGAGAGGTGGAACCAGCAATGGGGGACTCCTCAGGTAACCAAAATGTATCCATGGAGGTGGAGCAGACCCGGGAAGCAAGTCCGCTTGCAAGCCGATGTCTGAAACACTAGACATGGGGAATACTATAAAGAAACTTGCAGGCACTGGACTGCAAGCAAAGAGGCTTTCGGGTGTTCAGCGTAGAAAGCTGAGGAAAGCCAAGAAGCCGAATCTGAGACTTGGACGGGGTCACATCCGTCCACTATGTAAGCTGATGGGGGACTGCGATATAGTCCTTATCTAGGAACCTTAGATTTGCAAGGGAAAGCTGCTAGGACTGCGTTCAATCAGTGGGGCACTTGTATATAGTAGATCCATTAATAGACCCAGGACTTGTATACTAATCAACTTAACCAGGGTCAGCACAATAAGCCTTTTAGGCGCTGTGCGGCGGAGCCGTTTGGCAGACGCACCCGCCAGGGGGAGTGGTTTTAGTGGGTATGCCGCAAGAAGAGTCCTACACTTTGGCTATAGAAGCTTTCCACTTCACTGGGTCTGGATAACTATCAAAAAAAAACCTGAAGCAAAACTAATCGGCATACCGTTTGTATCTTGCTACGATTTCCCGCGTTTCATATTATTGCGCAATCGTTTAATATAACACGATTACGCGGCAAATGTATCGAATACAAAACACGTTTAAAAGTGACAATGATAAATTTACTTTTAAAATATAAATAAAAGCAATGTACTCACTTAAATCGCGCCTTAAAGTTATATCCCAGGGCCATCTCGTTGTGGGTCCTTCACACCATTTGCTGAGCCAGATTTATCCGTCCATCCTCTATTGCTCGTTCGTAGGTGGGACGAGAAGGAACAATCAGGTATAGGGAACGATAAGGCAATATAAGATACGGGAACCTACACCCTAAAAAAAGAAAAGACAAACACATGACACAGGTAGATGTTCTCGGCTTTAGGTCTCGTAGTCTAACGACTTCGTATCACACCGCGCGCACTTGCGCCATTCACTCCGCGCAGGCGCGACTCGGGGACGACGGAAATTGACCAGTTTATTTAAAAATACTCGCGGGAATTTATTAACATATTCAACAATGCACATTGCCAATTTTGGGATGTAACAATCTGAGGTTCTGTAAACCCCTACAGTTTCCGGTAAAATGTCCACGACACCAAGCGGGGTGTGCGTTGAAGAAAAACCGCATAATTGAACCTTTTTTTCTTTATGGAGCTAACAGTAACAAGTATCGTTTATCTCGGTATGCTTCAGCAATTTACTGTTTCTCAGCTTCTTCCGCTTTAGCCGAACGTTATCTCCAAGCGAAATGGTGCACCCCCGCATTGGAGTTTAGAAGTTCGTGACCTGCTGAACCAAACAGTTTCACAGCTGTGAATAGGACGTGGTGGGTCAACCAAATGGTCACCGAGATCTCCATACTCGGAATTTCTTCTTGTGACGTTATGGAAAGATATTGTGTACGTCTCGGCTGTACGTAACCTTGTGCATACAATAGCCTTCACGCCCTCTGATATGCTTCTGCGCACATGGGTTGAGATAAAGTATCTCCTAGACATTTTAAGGGTTACAAAGGGAACCCACGTGGAATTGCATTAATTTTTTGTACAAAACTTTTTGATTACTTTAAATGATACCACAATTCGCAGTGTATTAAAAACATTTTTTAATTGCATTTTGAAGTCAGGCAGGTTTGTTACAATTGCCGCGTGCAATTTACGCGCTATTTTTACACTTTAGGCGTGGCTCTAACGTTATTGTTTTAACATCTACAGATCACGTTTTTACCGGATGATGCAATCGCTGTCTAAGTAAATTTGTATGCACAATTTAGGTAAAAATCAAATTACTTACGTGATGTGTATCTCGGGACTTTATCTCAGAGTCCACCACGTGGTTAGGGCGTCGCTTTTTGCGCTTGCGCGATGTATTTATGAACTTTTAAGTGTAAGAATTCGCGTTTTAAACCGTAAGAACCACACGTTGTTTTCCCTGAAAAGTGCATGCTTAGTACGAATACGTGCAGTAAATTAAGGGGTTGTCCTCTGGTTCGTGGGGTTACAACCACAAATTTAATTAAATTAAAAATGGGAAAAAGCTTACCTCTATTAGATTCCAAAACTCCCTAATCCTGATATAAAAACGAGCTTGGAAGGCTATACGATTTTTATAATCAAAGCCTTGGAAAATTAGTAGTACTTGAAATTAAGAGTCAGAAAATTAGAAACATTAGTTATTTTGTAATTAATTATTAAAAGGTTTATTATTCATGCAGCTGAGATTGTCTTGGTAAATTGTAGTTAACAAACTTGTTATAAACAGGGTTAATTTTAAATAGTGTCACATTGTTTTAAACTGGAAAGGAAGCAATGGCATTGTTAAAATTACACAAGTTCTTAAGAAAACATAAATGTTTTCGATAGTAATGTTATTGTAAAATAGACAGGGTTTGTTTTCCAATGTTAGAATAAGTGGGGAGAGTGCTTTCGTCTCTACATTGCAGCACCTCGTGCGTAAATAACTAATCGTTGTTTCGTACTATTATTAATGCTTGTAAAAATTCTTTAAAAACTGTATTTTAAGAGCGGTTTTTAACTGTTTAACCCTGTGTTTATAGAAAAAAGCAGCGTGTTTGTCCGTAATAAGTCTTCAAGTCAAACGTAAACGTAATTTTGCTAATTAAGGGGGCAACGATCAGTTTAACCGGTCTCTGTTAAGGGATGCTCAATTAATATTATAGGATTGGTTGATTAGGAGGAATATTTAACGAATTTCAAATAAACTGAGAAAGCGGCAGCAGTAGCACAACCACAGCCACTTTTATCTTCCAAACAAACCTTAACCTCACTTTATAATTTTAACGAATTCAAATTAAATTCGTAACTTAGAATTTTAAATATGCTGTTTTACATAAAAATATCGTCGTCAAAATGAGGCTAACGTCCCCTTTGCGCCTTAAACATTTAATTAACTCAGGCGTCACTAGGCGAACCCTCGAGGACGTACCCACGCTACCGGCTTTGCCCCTTCTTGGACATACCCACTTATTCTTAAAAAGAGGCGGTATGTATTTTATAACATTACAAATTTATATATCATCTGTGCTAGGTTATGAAAGTGAACGCTTAACCGAAGCCGTACTGTCGCTAACGAAACAGCTGGGCCCCATTTTCAAGCTACAATTAGGTGGAACCACAATGGTGATAACAACAGACGCTGATCACACCGAAACGTTGTTTCGCAACGAAGGAAAATTTCCCATACGACCACCTTTTCCTGCTCTGTTACACTATCGTAAGCGTGCCTTTGGTAGCGTTGGTATCGTACCAGGTAACGGTGAAGAATGGTATAAGTTTCGAGCTGCTATTCTACCTTTACTAAAAATTAACGTAGTTAAAGCTTATTATGCCGAACAGGAACAAGTCGCTAACGCTTTTATCGAATACATAAAGAAATCGTCCATCCAAGGCGTTCTCGAGGATTTGTTTAAACACTTGTTAAAGTTTACGATTGAAAGCATTTCTATAGTAAGTCTTGGAGGTTATTCTAATTCTTTCGACGGTGACCACGACGTACAGGACGTTGCAGATGCAAGCGTCGACTTCATGGATGGGTTGTATTCGACGTTGATTCGGTTGCCGTTGTGGAAGTGGTTTAAGACTGCTGGTTATAGCAAACTTGAGTCGTCGCATAGTGTAATTTATGGGTAAGTATGGTAAGTATGGCGGACGTTAGTATGTGTGGATGTTTATGTATTAAGGAGGAAGGTACGTACTTGCAACAATGCGATGCTGTGTCGCTGTCGATTATATAGGTAAAGGTGGTGTTAGGTACTTTTGACACCTCGTCAGGTAATTAGAGATCAAAACGTCTGGTTTTACAAAAAGCACAGGTTGTCCTTGAGTTTCTAATGTAAAACAATTGCAGGTTTAGTAAACGTCCAGCCACAACTAAGTTTTCCAACTCTGAACGGATTATTCGAACCTTCCTAAATCTGCTGTTCTTAACTGTTTGTTTACGTTCGTGTGGAACATTGGAAAATCAAATATAGTTTGTTTATACCTTCGGGTGGAGCATTAGAGACGTGGCCCCTTTACTTACATTATAGCGTCCCCAAGTGGTACAATTTTCAAGAGATACCCATGCTAGGCTGATTTTTACCCCACTTTCAGACAAACATCTTTGATTCTCATAACGGAGTTAGTCGAATCTCATTTTTAAATGCAAACTGCCCTATAAACAGCATTGTTTCAATTTGAGAACGTTTTCGACTTGTCTCCTTTAGCTGGACGAGTGGAGATTAAATGGAAGAAATCACGCAAGCCTTGCATGAAGATAAATCCGTAGACACCTAATGTGAAAATATTTTGTAAATAACGTGCGACTTCCATGTGTTTTAGACTAACCTGATGTTTGTAGAAATGTTCAATAAGTGCTCGTGTCGTATCCTCAACCCGTATTAGATTTTCGGTTATGAAGAAGTAACGAACGAACGAATAAGATTTTGCGGAATGATTTAAATTAACACAAACAATGCCGATCAAAATCTAATTCGAGTCTAACGAATATATATATATATATATATATATATATATATATATATATATATTGCTGTGGTCTCACCAAAATTCGAGCCCCATCGTTGGGCCGTCCATAAGAGTGCTGTGATAGTGGGGTCAGTCTCTGGATCTCTCTACAACCTATTCAAATTCTAACGTTGGGCCGTCATAAGATTGCTGTGAGCCGGGGATTAAAGTTTAAGAATCGAGAGTGAGTCATTCAATACTTTTCAAAATAAAAAGTTCACAAAAAAAATTCTTACCTTGATTTCTGCTTCAAAATATCTTCAGCAGCTTCCCTGACTAGCTCAGCTGTACCTCTTCTCGGATACCTAAATTTACAATCATTCTTCCTTCCCACTCACACACCATTCAATAGAATCATCAAATAATACAACAATCATACAATCTTTATTTACCGCTATTTACAAACAATTATTCACAGATATATACAATTTGGTTACAATTCAATAAGTGATATTTTTGTAAAGTCCTTGTTTTAAATTTTTATTAGTAAACACATTTAATACAATTTGAGTAGATGGGCCCCAAATAATACCCTATATTTATTGCACACTGGAGTATGGTGAGCTCATAATAACCCAGTTTAATAATGTATGCTTTTACTTTGCATATAATTGCTACAAAATTAACACACCCATGTACTTTTTACAATCCAATTTAAATTCATAATGTAATTTAGTAAGTTTTACATACACCTTTTTTTTTCAATATTTAAAATACTGTAATAATTGTCAAGTACACATATCTTTTCCGATACGTTATATTAACCATAAATAACCCTAATGTACACACACACCACAAATAATTTCAAAAGTTTGTCAGATAACGGAAAATTCAAACAAGTTACCTGGAGAATGCTTCAAGCCTCTATCCCTCCAACGATGCTTACCAGAACCCCTTGGCTTCGTGACTATGCGCTCTGATACTCCACATATTCATAGATGATAACCCCAGTATTCGCCAAGCGCCTTGCTTCCAAATTACCATTCCATGACCGCATACAAAATCATGTATATTATACTACTATTTATTAATTTACTAGCTTGGTATGGTATTAGTTGGACCTCAGTTAATTTAATTCACTTGACACTACTCACGTTAATAAATATAAGGCCTCAACTTACCAAGTTACAAGTGCTAGTACTACATTTACTGTATTATGAATAATTTTTAATACTCACAAGAACTCTACTATAACGTCGGTCTATCGTTGTAAGTAGTTAAAAGCGATGAGAAACTAAAGAGAAAGCTCCCAATTCTCTCAGAGTATTTATATCTGTAAAATGCCACCTCTAGGCCACACTTCACGCGAAAAACTTATTTTAAAATAACACTTCTGCAAATTTTGATATAACCGACTGAAAGCATCCAGAAATTCACCTCGTGGACGCGCCGTATAATACAAAAATCGCCTCCAACTGTCGCATGTTCGTCCGTTTGTAAAACTATCCGTTTCAACCAATGATTCTGCTTTGTGTCGTCATGAAACTCCACCTGTAATATTTTTATCTCTGTCTTATGCATATTTGATGTCGCGTTCCAAACCCCACTTGAGTTTTAGAAAATCGATATTGCTGACAGCGTCTCATCACTCCACGTGGATTAAGTACGTGCGTTTTGAAAACTAATGCGTTTATATCCGTCTCTATCTGTAGCATATTACTGATCGTGCATCTCACCTACTCCCCAAGAACTTTGTTAGCTTGTTTATTCGAAGCAACTGACGGTTGAACACTATTTTCTATGAAGCCCGCTTTATTATGCTGATAATTTCAAAGAAGGTAACCTTTTAAACATGCAGGTGTTCTTAATTCTAGACCGTTTAAAACAATTCTTGGAGTCTATATTTCAACGTATCCTATGTTTGTTACCAAGAAACCTTTTTCCTTGGGATTATTGATTTTCTTTACTCGGGTGTATTTTCTACTGCTTTTACATGTCGAATTAAATTAAATTAAATTAATTATGCGTTTCTATTTGTTTTTAAAACTGATTTTCTTTATGTACTTTTAACCTTTTAATCAGTAATTATAAACATTACGTCAATACTTGTCCGTTTAAATTAAATAAATTTTGCACGTAAATAATTTGTTCGTTTCTTTATACAGGGTGTTTGAAATTGCATTGCTTACCCCAAATTTAACCCTTTGAATCCATAAATATATATATATATATATATATATATATATATATAAGCCGTGAAATCGGGAACTAAAGCTTTTATTCTTCACCAGTGTCATTAAATTATTTTCAAAATGCAAAATTAAAAAAAAAATTTCTTACCCTTTTATTTCTGCTTCAAAAATCTTCAGCAGCTTCACTGGTTAGCTCAGCTGTGCCTCTTCTCGGATACCTAAATTTATAACCATTCCTCTTTCACACCTTCACACCATTCAATAAAATCACCAAAGAATACAACAATCATACAACCTTTATTTACAGACAAATTATTCACATGTATAAAAAACAGTTTGATATACTAATTACAAAACTCAAAAGATGATATGTTTTAAAGTTCTTGATTTTTCTAATTATTTTCAACAAAGTCAATGAGATATGAGTAGATGGGCCCCACATATTATCCTAAATTGACTGTACACTGGAGTATGGTGAGCTCATAATAACCCAGTTTAGTTTATATATGTCTTTACACCTTGCATAAATTATAACAAAATTTATAGACCTGTTTACCCTGTACAATCCAATTTATATTCAAAATAAAATTTTGTAAGTTTTAAATACACCCCTTTTCGATATTTAACCTTAATAAATTGTCCAGTACATGTATCTTTTTCAATAAGTTTATACAACCATAAATAAACCCCAAAATTCACTCACACAACACCAAAATTTCACAAATGTTTATCAGACAACAGAAATTTGAAATAAATTACCTGGAGAATGCTTCAGGCTTCCATTTCTTTGAAGATGATCGCTAGAACACCTCGGCTTCGTGACCATTCGCTGTGATACTCAGCGGATACACCGACAATAACACCATTTGCGAGCCAAACATTTCGTTTCATAGTACCATTCCATATAACAGCATACAATCTTGTTTATTTGTGATGCTTACCCCACATATATCGTGCTTCCATTTATTGATTTTCGTGCTTTGTATTGTGGTAGCCGGATCTCTATTAATTTAATATACACTACACGTATTTCGCGTTAATAATAAATAGATGCCCGCTACTAATAAGTTACACGTGTTAGCACAATATTTACTGTATTATCAACACAATACTCAAAAAAAAACTCCATTATTATGGTGGTCAGCAGTCAGTACTTTATCGAAGTTAGTAATATAGAAGCGAAGAGAAGACAAGAGACAAGAGAGCCTTAATAATCTAGCGTGAGTACTTATATCGTTTTAAAATTTTACCCCTGGACACATTTCACGTGAAAAACTTATTTCAAATCTAAATTCTACAAATTTTGAATACAACCGTCTTGAAAATTTCTGAAATTTACTCTGTCCTACGTGCCGTATATCCGAAAGCGCTCCCAACTTTCGCGTGTGTCTACGTTTGGAAAACTATCTGTTTTTAACCAATGATAAAAGTCCATGTCATCACAAACCTCGCCTGTACTATCTTCATCTCTGTCTTATGCATGTCTGCTGTCGTGTTTAAAACCCCACTTGAGTTATAGAAAATAGATATTGCTGACAGCTTATCTCCACTCCACGTGTACATGGTACGTGCGTTTTTAACATCAACGCTTTTATATCTGTCTCTATCTGTAGTATATAACCGATCGTGCATTTTCCTTGCTCTTTAAGAGTTTTGTTAGCCTTGTGGTTTATCCAAACTGATGGTTGAAAATATTTCTATGAAGTCCTATCTTAATACAAGCTCGAGTTCTTTGAATGTAACCTATTAAAACGCAGGTGTTTGTTAATTATCAACCGTTTAGCACAACGATTCTTAGACTTTATATTTCGTCGTATTTGTATAAAACGAACTATATTTACCTTCGAATTATTGATTTTGTTACGCAAGCACGTTCTCTTATGCTTATACGTGTTTGATTAGAATAAATTAAAATTAATTATGAATTTTGATTTGCTTTAAAACTGTTTTTTCTTTATGTAATTTCTAACGTACCATTATTAATTATAAAAATACGTCAATACATGTCCGTTTTCCTAAATGACTCAAATTAATTTTGCGCGTAAATAATTCGTTCTTTTCTATATATAGGGTGGTTGAAATTTTATTGTTTACCCATGATTTAACTCTTTGAATCCACAGCAATATATATATATATATATATATATATATATATATTGCAGTGAATTTTACTCTTAAATCAAGCCCCAGCGTTGGGCTGCATAAAATATGCTGTGGTTACTCTAGACTCGATTCTGGCCTCACGAATTGGGCCGTAATAAAATTGCTATGGAATTCTCTTAAGATATCGGGATCGCCTTTGTGTCCCAGCCTTGTTGGGCCGTCATAAATTTTTATAAAAAGTAATTAAAAATATTTCAATACCTCTGAACGCCTCCTTATTTCTGCACACCCCGGCTAGCTCTAAAATTTGCTTTTTCCTAGATATTTACCATCCTAAGTTCACTCTTTCTTCCATATACTGTCAAATAAAATTACCACTCAAGTAATGCAACGAAACTCACAACCTTTTATTTATAAAAGTTCCCATTACCAAGACAATATTTACACATTCGTATATACAGCTTCATAGAATATTACAATCTCAATCCTTACATCCTTTTAAAATTTCATGATTTCTATTTATTTCAACAGTTTTATTTTATACGAGTAGATGGGCCCGTCATAAAACCCTAAATTGACTTTTATTCTGGGCTATGGTGAGCTCAGTATAAACCTAGTTACTCTAAATGCTTATACACATCGCATCTTAGTTTAAAACAAACTTAAAGACCCGTATACTCCTTACATCAAAATTTTTATGTCATTTATTTACACTTTTAAATAACAAATACTAATTGTCCTTTACTTTGTTTCGTGCCAAATTGGCCCTTAAACATTGTTAGGTTAATTTTGATGTGCGGAAGTTTCGCGCCACAAATTTAAAAGACGCAGTGCGCGTATTTCCGTTACGTCACAGTGCGTTTGCGCCAGATCGCGCGACGCGAGTGGAGTAGGGAAAAAGCGGGCTTTTTCCTGTAACGTGGCTTTTTGGCCTGAACCTTCGAGTGGAGTGGACGGTTGAGGTATCGTATCGTGCCTTGTTTTTATCTATGTAGATTCCCTTGCCTAATTATCTTTGTTTGTCGCCCTATACCATGTTTCCTGTCCATTCCCTACATAGGTAGGAAATAAATTTGTAGCCGTGGCCTAACCGTCTTCCACGCCGGAGCAGCCCACGACCCTAGACGAGCCCGATGTCCATGCTCCGCTAACAGCACCGGAGCAGTCACCATCTTTAATCACTTCGGGATGGAGCCCTGATGGACTTTGATAGAGGCCAACTTTAGCTCAACCCCGCAGGACGTTCGGATTTCTGATGTAAGTACTCCATTGTTTAATTTGTTCGCTGATATAAACTATTGTCTTAAATTTATATATTTTTCCGATAATTGCATAATTTAATTTGTGCATTGGTGACGTCATTGTCAGGTGGGCGCGCCAAATCTGTACAAAGGTTAGCGTTACCAACCGCCAGTGGCGTCGCTCGCTTATTTCGCGCTTGCGCGATGTATTTATCGACGTTTTAAAACGTATCGACATTTTTACCGTAAGAATTCGCTTTTTCATCGCGCTTGCGCGATGTATTTATGAACTTTTTAACTGTAAGAATTCGCGGTTTAAAATGTAAGAACTTATACCCTTCAAATGAGTTTTATGTTCATAAAATACACCCCCAATGTGTCAAATCACTCAAGCACAAAATAACAGCACAAAATGTTCAAGCAAAAGCTAGAGAAATTAATTTCTTTACCTGGAGTGAGCTTTTTCATCATCACCTCTGAAGATGTTTTCCAAAAAATCTCGTCGTTGTTTCCATACACTTCGGTTATACGTAGATCAAACCCATTTCCACTCGCTATCCAAATCTCTGCAGCCGCCTTCAGTGTTTCTACCCGATAATTGTCTAGACCAAGCTTAATCATCTTCCATAATTACTAAACCTCAAGCATTCTCGTTCCAAACACTTTTTATCTCGCTTACCCTAGTACCATCCTTCCATTAGTTTGTTGAGTGTAGTAACAGCACCGTCTACTAACTAGCACCCACTTGTGCAATTCACACGTTTAATAAACTATCGACTTACTGTACTAACACCGTTTTATACACTTTTAAATTTGGATGTTGCTTTACAAGCTAAGCGAAGTCAAACGGATAAGCGAAGTAAGAGTAAGAGTAAGAAGTAAGAGAGCTTTACTACATCTCCTAGTGTATTTATATTCTTCAATAGACCCCTCTTTGTACCCTATTTCAGTTGAAAAGCTCATTTCATCATAACTGATTCTAAAAATTTTGCACGTAACGGACTTGTAAAACCGAGAAATCTCATTCCACCCTGCTTTTAGACTGAAAACTGCTCAACAACATACAACGGTCGCAAGTTTCTTAAAAATTTCTAGCATTCAACCAATCAGACACCTTTCCCCCATTCTTATGTCCAGCCTTTAGCTTTCTTCCCTCGTGTAACCCATATTTGCTGTCTCTTTTAGAATCCCACTTAAGCAACAGAAAATCGATATTGTGGTTGACCTCCAAACCTACCGCGTACTTTAGACGAGTATTTTAACCAACGTTTTATTATACGTGCTCTCTGGCTGTTTTACGTTATGGATATTCCATTTTACTTTGCCTTCAAAGCATCTGTTATTTTAGTAGCTTGTACATCGACCGTTAAATACGATTCCTCAGAATTCTATCCCATCGTTCATTTCAGTTCTTTGAACTTGTTATTTTAACTATCAGGTGTTTCTATGAAGCAAACTGTCCGTTTGAAATTATATTTCCAAGTTTTAGAGTTTCTTAGGATTTGTATAAACGAACGTCTAGTTTAGTTAAATGGAAATATGCGTTTACATTATTGATTTTATATACCCAAAAGCTCTGTTTATTATCCGATGCGCTTGATTTAAAATATTAAAGCTAATTATGCGTATCCTTGAATTTTCACGTACTCCAAAGCTTGTACACGTTGTGCAAATTTAACATTTCGATCTAGAAATACAAAAATATGCTATTATCCGTCCGTTTTCAATGTCAAAACTAATTAATTTGGCGCGTAAATAAATTATCTCTATTTCCTATATACCCAGTCGTTACAAATTTATTTTCTTGACATAATTTGACTATTTCCAGTCGTGGAAATTATAGGTTAAATAGGTCTAGATAATAAAATTTTAACAACTGTGTATATAGGAAATAGAAACAATTTATTTACGCCCCAAATCAGTTTAGATAGTGAAAACGGACGGCTATTAAGATATTTTTCTATTTTTAAATTGGAATGTTAAAATTGCTTAACGGGTAGAAGCTTTAGGGTACATGAAAACTCAAGGATACGCATAAGTAGTTCTAATAGTTTAAATCAAGCACATGGGATAAGAAACGGAGCTTTGAGTATAGAAAATCAATAATTTAAACACATTTCCATTTAAATAAACGAAACGTTTGTTATAGAAATCCTAAGAAGTGGCAAAACTCGGAATTATTATTGTAAACGGACAAGTTACTTCGAAGAAACACGTTAGTTAAATGTCGAGTTCAAAGAACGGAAATGTACGTTGAGACAGAATTTCTATGGAATTGTTTGTAACGGTCGGTCCGACAAGCTGCTAAAATAACAAGTGCTTTGAAGACTGAGTGAAATAAATGATATATAATGTAAAACAGACAGAGAACACGTTGGTTATAACACACGTCTGAAATACACGGGATAGTCGAAGGCCAACAACAATATCGATTTTCTGTACTTAAGAGGGGTTCTAAAAGAGACAATAAATATGCGTGGAACGGAGAAAGGTAGCTAGGAGGTGGAACGTTATAACGGGGGAAAGTAATATCATTGGTCGAAGGCTAGCAGTTTTGAGAAGCTCGCGTCCGTTGATGTTATCGAACGAATTTCATAGTAACAGCACGATGAACGGGAAATTTTTCAGACGTTGGAGTTTGTTACGATCAAAATTTTGAGAATTTGTTTTAGAAATAAGCTTTTCGATGAAAGGAGGTTCCGTGAGGGGTATTGAAAAGCGTATAAATACACGGAGAGAATTATTAAAGCTCTCGTGCTCTTTTTCTTGCTCTTAGATCTTATATCAGTTAGATCTTTAACGTAATTGTTATTACGTGCTGATTGTTGTTTATTCGCTGAAGTAGTATTTCACATCCTATTTGAAAGTGTGTAAAGCGGTTAGTAACGTACCGGAATTAAAAGTGATTTGCACAAGTGGGTGCTACCGTATCACAGGTGCTTTACTACACGATACAATCTAATGATAGGATGGTACTTGGGTAAGCGAATCGAAAAGCTTAACTAGTATGCGTGAAGTGTAGTGGTATGGCTGGTTAAGAAATACTAAAGGTGGTGGCAGAGATTTGGATAGGTAGTGAACATCAGTTGGATCCAGGCATAATCACGAAGTATATGGACACAACGACGAGGTATTTTTTTGATACACATTTTTAGAGGTAACGAAGGACGAAGCTTACTCTAGGTAAAGAAAATTAATTTCTTGCTTTTACTTGAACATTTGTGTTGATATTTTGTGCTTGAGGGTTATGACTTATTGGGGGTGTATTTGATTAACATAAAAACTCATTTATAGGGGTATATGTATAGGTCAATTAATATTGATTATTTAAAAAAATGTTTATTGATGATATAAAAATGTTGTTGTAAGGAGTAAACGGGTCTTTAGCTTTATATTAAATAAAAATGCGAGGTTTAAAAGCATTTAGCGTAACTGGGTTATACTGAGCTCAAAATAGACCAGAATAAAAATCAATTTAGGGTTGTACGACGGGTCCATCTACTCGTCTTAGATAAAATTGTTGAAATATATTAAAATCAAGAATTTTTAAAGGATTTAAAGATTGAGATGGTAACAGTTTTATCAAACTGTATGTACCAATGTGTAAATATTTTCTTATTAAGGGAAACTTGTTAATATGTGTAAATAAAAAGGTTGTATGCCGTGTTGCATTATTTGAATGGTAATTTCATTTGTCTGTGTTTGTGAGAAAGGAATGTACTTAGGATGGTAGGTCTTCAAGAAGAAGCAGATTTCACCCAATCCGTGGGGCGAGAATTTTTTTTGTAGATTCCACTGCAATATATATATATATATATATATATATATATATATATATATATATATATATATATATATATTTTGTACATTTTTGTAACATTTAAAACTAACTTTATTACAGTATTATAAAACAACGTCTTCGTCACATGCAAGCGCAAAACGCCGAAGCTCCTGAACATTTTGCCGCAACAAACCCATACATGTTCTCCCTCATAAACAACCCCTACCTCCACGACAAGGATAAGATAATGCTAGCTTTAGAAATATTTCTGGGTGGTATCGATGCAACGGCTACAACGCTCGCGCTCACTCTACACTACCTATCGCACAATCCCTCGGTACAAAATTATGCACGAGACGAAGCAACTGGTAGCAATACCCACAAGCCGTTTTTAAACGCATGCATTAAGGAAACGTTACGGCTTTCTCCGACTGCAGGAGCTAACAGCCGATACCTACCAAATGACGTACAGATCGGAGGTTATTTAATCCCACAAGGGGTAAATTAGCCTATTGTGTTGTTTGTATATTTTTCGTTTGATGTAGACTTTGATATCGGCATTTAGTTCGGTGACGTCTACGTTATCCAAGTACTTCCCAGAGGCAGATTCGTATAATCCGCAGCGTTGGCTACGAGGGTCGCAAGCTGTACCTCACCATCCGTTTGCATCGCTTCCTTTCGGCTACGGAGCACGTATGTGTCCTGGTATGCGTTTAGCCGAACAAGAAATGGTGATTTTATTAAAGCAGGTGAGTTGGTGTTTGAGTCGCTGTAAAATTTCTGTTTAGATTTTAGCAACGTTTCAGCTTCGACCAATGGGCTCTGAGAAAATAGGCATGGTTTACCGAATGAACCGTATTCCAGACCGACCGATAAATGTTAGGTTTGTCGAAAACTAAGCAAAATGAATGTATATTTTTGTTTTGACAATTTGATTTGAATAAACTATTTTTGTCATTGATTTATTGTATCGTGTACGAGCAAAAGCTTCTGAAAAATATTGTTCTCTCCTCAAACATCGCTTCTTCGTTCGTTTCGTGCCACATTCCTCTCCTTTGGCTTACCGCCAGTTTTTACGTTGAGTTAGTTTAACTCTCCACCCTCTTCCTATCGGACGTGCTTTAAATTTTCTTACTTTCTTCAGAAATTACGACTTAGTCGACTTTTCGATCTAGCAGCTACTCTTTTCTTCGATTGTCCAGTTGAGACGATTCTTTGTCACCTCAGCCTAAAGTACACAAGCTCTCGTGTCGTTCCCTAACGTATTCTGGGACCTAACAATTGTCTCGTTTTGACTAACCCAATGTAGTACCTTCGGGTGGAGCATTGGGGACGTGGCCGCAAGCATAGCGGCTCTTAATTAAATTATGTCTCGTTTTGACTTTTACTGTTGGTTTTCTTTTTCGTTTCTTTTCTTCCTTTTTGTTTTTCTTTGCGAGAAACCAAATCTTTTCTGGAGGTTTGAAAACTACTGCTTCTTTACTAGAGACATGTGTCTTTCAATGATTTGTAGTGTTGATATAATTCCATATTCACCCTTGTCGATTGCCACCTATACCTTACCTTTTTCTGGTTTTGTCCGGTACTTTGGAACTTCGAACTGGATAGATTTTGTTATCTAATAGGAGTTTCCTTATTGTCTATATCGTTGCTCTGCTTGATTTGTTTTGTTTCCTACCCTGACCTTTTAATTTTGCTAACGGGGAAATTGTTACGTTAATTTTTTTAAGTGTTGGTTTGTTTGGCTTTTTTTGTGATGAATATTATAAACTCAATCGGACAGTTACAAAATCTTATGGTGAAAACTTGCTTACTTTTTAGTGACTGGTAGGTAATTGAAGGGTGATGTTTTTTTTTATAGAAAATTTAATATCTTTAGCTTGAATTTTAACTCGCATTCTTAGGTTCTTTGAACCAATTCTTACTTGGTTGTAATAAAAAACCTCATATATGTAGTTACAACACATTTCGTCTGGCTAGAATTTTACCTGGCACACATTAAATATTCTGTGGAGCAAATGTTGATTCTAGATTATTAAAAATAATTTCATGTCGGCTGTTGAATGCTAAAATATCTATTCACACTTGTAGCTTCCGGACACCTAATGCTTATTTCTGGATTTCTTGTAACGAAACCGTATAACTGCTCTTTCCCAGCCCGTTTAGTTTCTTTCTTGAATGGATTTTTAATATTTTTTCATTGTATTCATCTCCCCTTAATGATAATGGAGTTAGTCTATAAAATTTCACAAGAACTGACATCTGTTTTCCTTTGTTCTAGAAAAAATACTGGCTTCCAGCCCATTCTGACAGTAAAGTTTATATCACCCACTAAAATTATCTAATACCATACAGGGCTGCAGCTGGTCTTAGCTCGGTCGATCCTGAACCTCTCGAGTCCAACTTCCTTTTACAGCGTTGCTCTATTTGATTCCTTTTGTCTCGTTGATATCTGTTTCAGATTTTGCCATGTTTTGGCGGGTGGTTGATGCAGTGAGTAACTGGGCTCTTCCTCTTGGTTGCTCTCCAACTATACGATATCCAAATCCTGGATCCACTGGCCTATGGTTTTTGACCAGCAGGATGGCTATTCGCCACAAGCCGCTCCATCGTCAGGTAGCTCGTTGAACAGGACTGACGGATGTGCATCCCAACGATTTCGCTTGGCGCCCCGCATAACTGGAAAACTTCCTCGAGTTGTCACCGTTCCGCTGCTCACCTTTGTCACATGCCAAAATGGCATGTAGCATGTTTTAGTTATAATTTATAAGGTAATTCCCGCGTATTTTTCAAATCAAAATTGTCAATTTCTGTCGTCCTGAGTCGCGACTGCGCAGAGTGAATGACAGAGTGCGCGCGTGGTGTTAAAAGACGCCATTAAGTTACGAGCCCTTAGTGTGGTGTCTTTTCTTTTTTAGGCATGTAGGTTCCTTTTAGCTTGCCTTGTGTCGTTCCTCTACCTGGTGTTTCTTCATCCCCTACGAGCATAGAAGACACAGGACGAACGGATGTAATCTGATTCAACGAGGCGTGAATCGAACCCTTCCTGCAAAACATCGTGGACCCTAAGAATGTAAGTACTTTGTTTTGTTTTAAATTGTGCTTGCAAATTGACTTAAAAAGCGGTTGCATTACTTTTAAAACGTGTGCGGTATCAGTTACAATTCGCGGGAATTATATCGCGAGTATAACCTTTGCGCAGTATAACGGTTGCCCGAGCGTAACACCTTTGTTTCGCCCGGAGACGAAGGTAGGTAGATGTTAATTTCGCTAGGCCTGCTGTTGGAATGGCTGCAGCTGCTCTTAATTTTTGTACATTCTGAACGTCAATAACTGCGGCTTTCAGCTTTCGTGGTGACCAAGAGCTTCTTTTATTTGGAGACATCTGTAAGAAATAACAAATGTAGTACCTCAAAAAAGTTAGACGGTAAGAATATGAAGGGAGGTAGTAGCACTAGAAGAGGTCAACGATAAACGCACGTAGTATCAGGCGTGCTTCTACAGAGGGCGCAGCATTGCACAAATTTTAATACAATGAAAGAGACAATTTATTTTGCTTAAAACAGCAAACCCGATAAACTTTTAAGCATGGGGGGGGAGAAGGGACGCCAACATCGACCAATGCACATCCCTGAGGCCATGACACCACCCCTGTACGGACGCTGTTCCTGCAGACCGTGACGACCACCGACTCTGGCGATGCCGTCATCCACAGGCTCCTAAGATCAACCACAGCCGGCACGGTCTTCCACTCAGCAGTCGACCGCCCCATGTAACAAAGATCGCCCCACGTCAGGGGGCCTTCTCAATAAAAAGAATACAGACAGGTCTGTGACGCATCTAACGCACCATGCACGACACACGGAGCCAAACGAGCAGCACGAGCCAACCAACTGCTGGACGGATCCTGACCAGGAGAACACTTTCGACGGAGCTAACCAAACCACCATCAATCAGCCGCCACCTATCCAGGAGGCCAACACAGCAACACCGACTGAAAACCCAGGGACGTCCAACCTCAACATACTACCACAATGATAGAGCACCTACATCGCATCACCACCTCATAGTCAGAGCTGCCCACTTTCTGTGGTACACCAGTAGAAGACCCAGTCGAATTCCTTCAAGGATGGAGGGCATGAAAGTCGACCTACCAACCACGACGCCTCAGCTACGAGGACCAGCAGCCACTGGGTGGGTCACCTTCTAAGCACCACGTGGCGATCAAGTAATACAACGAGCACACTTGACCTCTAGATCCTGGTTCGATGCCAAATGGACATACACACCGTAGTTAGATAGTTTAAACCCAACATCTACTGGGTGCAAACAGTCGGACTGGAAGCCAAAATCTACAGACAATCTCAGACATTGACGTCGGCACCAGTACCAACCAGTCTACATTACGGAGGCAGCAAACACCACCCCCGCGTAGATGCTGTTCCTGGGAGCCCGACGAACTTCTAAGCATTAGAGAGACGCCAAGTCGATGTCGACGCTAACATCAACCAGTCCACATCTCCGAAGCTGTATGACAGCGTCTCAGCGCGGGCGCTTTCCCTGCAGACCACCGACGCTGTCATTTATTGTATATATGTGCCAACCAACTGCTCGACAACATCCTCTTGACTAGGAGAGCACATCCGTCGGAGCAAACCAAGCCACCGTCAACCTGCCGCCACCTCTCCAGAAGGCCAACCCAGCATCACCAACAGTTCTGTCACTGAAAAATCCAGTGGCCTCCAACCTTAATGTATCACCACAACGTTAATAGAAGAAATTTCGCATCACCACAACAGTGTCAAATCTGCCCACCTTCTGTGGTACACCAATGGAAGACCTAGTCGGATTCCTGCAAGGATAGAGGGCATGAGAATCGACCTATCAACCACGACGGCTCAGCTACGAGTACCAGCAGCTACTGGGTGGGTCACCTTCGAAGCACCACCTGGCGATCAAGTAATGTAACGAGCTCACCCGACCTATAGATCCTGGTTCGACGTCAAATGGACGGGCTCTTACACCGTAGTTAGATAGTTTGGACCCAACATCTACTGGGTGTAAATAAACGGACTGGAAGTTAAAATCCACATAGACTATCTCCGACATCAATTCGGCACCAGTACCAACTAGTCCACATTACGCAGTCAGCAAACAGCACCCCAGTGCAGCCGCTGTTCCTGCGAGCCCGACGAACTTCTAAGCATTAGAGAGAGACACCAAGTCGATGTCGACGCCAACATCGACCAGTCCACATCACTGAATCTGTAAACACCGCACCACCGCGGGCGCTGTTCCTGCAGATCACCGACGCCGTCATTTATTGTATATATCTATGTATTGTACATATTAAAGGAAGAGTTTACAGCGCAAAAAAAGTTGATCCACGGGCTCCCAAGATCAACTCCAGCCGGCACCGCCTCCCACTCAGCAGCCGACCGCCTTATGTAACAAATATCGCCCAACATCAGGGACCTTCTCAACAAAAAGCATACAGACAAAGGTCTGTGATGGACTTACCGCACCATGCCTGAGACACGGAGCCAAACGAGCAGCACGAGCCAACTTACTGCTGGACAGCACCTTCTTGATCAGAAGAGCACATCCGACAGAGCAAATCAAACCACCGTCAACCAGCCGCCACTTTTCCAGGAGACCAACACAGCATCACCAACAGTTATGGAACTGAGAAACCCAGTGGCGTCCAATCTCAACACATCACCACAACGTTAATAGAAGACAACGCATCACCACAATAGTGTTAAACCTGCTCACCTTCTGTGGTACACCAATGAAAGACCCAGCCGAATTCCTGCAAGGACGGAAGACGTGGAGGTCGACCTACCAACCACGACGGCTTAACTACGAGAAACAGCAGCCACTGGATGGGTTACCTTAGAAGCACCACCTAGCGATCAAGTAATGCAACGAGCACACCCGACCTCTAGATCCTGATTGGACGCCAAATGTATAGGCCCTCACTCCGTAGTTAGGTAGTCTGAACTCAACATCTACTGGGTGCAAATAAACGGACTGGAATCCACATAGACTATCCTCCACATCGACGTCAGCACCAGTACCAACCAGTCTACATTACGGAGGCAGCAAACACCACCCCCGCGTAGATGCTGTTCCTGCGAGCCCGACGAACTTCTAAGCATTAGAGAGAGACGCCAAGTCGATGTCGACGCCAACATCGACCAGTCCACATCTCCGAAGCTGTAAGACACCGCCCCAGCGTGGGCGCTGCCCCTGCAGACCATCGACGCCGTCATTTATTGTATCTATATATTGTACATATTATTGATAAAGATTAAAGTAAAGGAATAGTTGTTACAGCCCAAAAAGTTGATCCACGGTCTGTTAAGATCAATTCCAGCTGGCACCGCCTTCCACTCAGCAGCCGACCGCCTCATGTAACAAATATCGCCCAACGTAGGGGTCTTCTCAACAAAAAGAATACAGACAGAGGTCTGTGATGAACCTAACGCATTATGCGCGAGACACGGAACCAAACGAGCAGCATGAGCCAACTAGCTGCTGGACAGCGTCCTCTTGACCAGAAGAGCACATTCGACGGAGAAAACCAAACCACCGTTAACCAGCCGCCATCTCCAGGTGGCCAAAACAGCATCACGAACAGCTCTGGGACTGAAAAATCTAGTGGCGTCCAACTTCAACATACCACCACAATGTTAATAGAGGACATCGCATCACTATAGCAGTGTCAAACCAGCCCACCTTCTGCGGCACATTAATGAAAGACCCAACCGAATTCCTGCACGATAGCTCAGCTACGAGGACCAGCAGCTACCTAATGAGTCAAGGTAACAGCAGAATACTTTTGCACTAAACAAACATCAGCTGCCGCATTCCCAAGCACCAAGGCACTTCAAGCCCGCCGCCTGAAAAAGGATATAAACCAGGACCTGGAGCTACTTACAGATCTACTCCTCTTAGCACTCAGAAACCTGATCCAGTGCCACACGGTAAACGAACGACGACGACGCACCACTCCAATTAGCGCCTGGTGATCAAGTAATTGCAGGAGCACATCCGACCCCTAGATTCTTATTCGACGCCAAATGGACGGGTCTTGATACCGTAGTTAGATCGTCTGCACCGAACATCAACTGGGTGCAAATAGGCGGACTGGTCAAATAATCGCGAATAAATGAAAAAGAACGTAGAATAAAAAGATAATGAAAGAATGAATGGAAGAATTACAAAAAGATGAGAAAAAGAGAACAAGTCAAAGAACCGTTAATAAATGAGTCAAAGAATTGTGAATAAATGAGTGAAATAATGGTGAATAAATGAGAAAGAATAAATGAATCAGACGATATGAAAGAATGAGTCAAAGAATCGTAAATATATGAGAAAGAATGAACGAATCAACGGGTACGTGAATAAATGAATCAAAGAATCGTGAATGAATGAGTCAAACAATCGTGAATAAATGAGAAAGAATAAAAGAATCAAAGGATCATGAAAAAATGAATTGAAAAATTGCGAAAAGTTGAGAAACCATGAGCGAGTCAAAGGGCCGTTAATAAATGAGTCGAATAATCGTGAATGAATGAGGCAAACAATGGTGAATAAACGAGAAAAAGTAAATGAAACAGACGATTAAAAAGATGAGTCAAAGAATCGTGAATAAATACGAACGAATGAATGAATCAAAGGGTAGTGAATAAATTAATCGAAAAATCGTGAATGAACGGGTCAAATAATCACCAATAACTAAAAAGATAGGAATGAGTCGAAGAATCATGAATAAATAAATTAAAGGGTCGTGAATAAATGAGTGGAAAAATCTTGAATGAATGGGTCAAATAATCGACAACAAATAATCAAAGGATAATGAAAGAATGAATCGAAGAATTACGCAAAGATGAGGAAGTATGAACGAGTCAAAGGACCGTCAATAAATGAGTTAAAAAATGGTAAATAAATAAGTCAAATAATGGTCAATAAATTACAAAGAATAAATGAATCGCAAATGAATCAAAAAATCGTAAATAAATAAAAAAGAATGAACTAATCAACGGGTCGTGAATAAATGCATCAAAGAATCTTGAATGAATGAATCAATTAATCACGAATGAATGAGAAACAATGAAGAATCAAAGGACCATGACAAATTCGAAAAATCGCGAAACAATGAGAAAAATTGAATGACTCAAAGAGCCGTTAATAAATGAACCGAAGAATCACGAATAAATCAGTCGAATATTGGTGAATAAATGAAAAACAATAAATGACTCCGACAATATGAAAATATCTGTTAAAGAATTGTGAGTAAATGAGAAAGAATTAATGAATCAAATGTTCGTGGATAAATTAATCGAAAAATCGTGAATGAACGGGTCAAATAATCGCCAATAACTGAAAAGAAAGGAAGGTGTCGAAGAATCACTTATAAATGAATTAAAGGGTCGTTAATAATTGAGTGGAAAAATCTTGAATGAATGGGTCAAATAATCGACAACAAATGAAAAATAACGTAGAATCAAAGGATAATGAAACAATGAATCGAAGAATCACGAAAGATGAGAAAGAATGAACGAGTCAAAGGGCCGTTAATAAATGAGTCAAAAAATGGTGAATAAATGAGAACGAATAAATAAATGGCAAAAGGATCGTGAATGAATGGGTCAAATAATCGCGAATAAATGTGGAATAATGCAAAATCAAAGGATAATGAAAGGATGAATCGAAGGATCACGAAAAGATGAGAAACAATGAAGGAGTCAAAGGATCGTTAATAAATTAGTCGAAGAATGGTGAGTAAATGAGTCAAATAATGGTGAATAAATGAGGAAAAATAAGTGAATCAGACGATATGAAAGAATGAGTCAAAGAATCGTAAATAAATAAGAAGGAATGAATTAATCAACGGGTCGTGAATAAATGAATTAAAGAATCGTAAATGAATAAATCAAATAATCGCCAATTAATGAGAAACAATGAAGAATCAATGGATCATGACAGAATCGAAAAATCGAAAAGTAGGGAGAAAAATTGAATGGCTCAAAAGGCCGTTAATAAGTGAGTCGAAGTTTCACGAATAAATGGGTTGAATATTAGTGAATGAGAAAAAATAAATGAATCAGACGGTATGAAAATATCTGTTAAAAAATCGTGAATAAATGAGAAAGAATTAATGAATCAAATGTTCGTGAATAAATTAATCGAAGAATCGTGAATGAACTGGGGCAAATAATCGCGAATAAATGAAAAATCAAATGATCATGAAAGAAGGAGTCGAAGAATCACGAAAAGATGAGAAAGAATGAACGAGTCAAATACCGTTAATAAATTAGTCAAAGAATGGTGAATAAATGAAAAAGAATGAATGAATAATACGATAAAATAAGATGAGTCAAAGAATTGTGAATAAATGAGAAAGAATGAACGAATCAAAGGGACGTGAATAAATGAATGGAAGAATCGCATATGAATGGGTCAAATGATCGCGAATAAACCGTGAATAAACGAGTCAAATAATTGACAATAAATGAAAAAGAACGTTGAATCAAAGGATCATGAAAGAATGAATTGAAGAATCACGAAAAGAAGAGAAAAAATGAACGAGTCAAAGGACCGTTAATAAATGAGTAAAAAATGGTGAATAAATGAGTCAAATAATGGTAAGTAAATGAGAAAGAATAAATGAATCACAAATGAGTCAAAGAATCGCAAATAAATAAAAATGAATGAACTAATCAACGGGTCGTGAATAAATGCATCAAAGAATCGTGAATGAATGAGTTAAATAATCGCGAATGAATGAGAAACAATGAAGAATCAAAGGACCATGACAGAATCAAGAAATCGCGAAACAATGAGAAAAATTGAATGGCTCAAAGGGCCGTTAATAAATGAGTCGGAGAATCACGAATAAATGATTTGAATATTGGTGAATAAATGAGAAAGAATAAATGAATCAGACAATATGAAAGTATCTGTTAAGGAATCGTGAATAAATGAGAAAGAATAATGAATCAAATGTTCGTGAATAAATTAATCAAAGAATCGTGAATGAATGGGGCAAATAATCGCGAATAAATGAAAAAAAAATGAAAAATCAAAGGATCGTGAAAGAATGATCCGAGAAGAATCGCGAAAAAATGAGAAAGAATGAATGAGTGAAAAGACGATTAATAAACGAGTCGAAGATAGAGGAAAAAAAGAATTAGTCAAACGATATGAGAGAATCAGTCGCAGAATCGCAAATAAATGAATCAAAGGGTCGTGAATAAATGAGTGGAAGGATTGTTAATGAATGGGTCAAATAATCGCGAATAAATGTGGAATAATGTAAAATCAAAGGATCATGAAAGAATGAATCGAAGGATCACGAAAAGATGAGAAAGAATGAACGAGTCAAAGGATCGTTAATAAATTAGTTAATGAATGGTGAGTAAATGAGTCAAATAATGGCGAATAAATGAGAAAGAATAAATGAATCAGACGATATGAATGAACGAGTCAAAGAATCGTAAATAAATGAGAAAGAATGAATGAATCAACGGGTCGTGAATAAATGAATCAAAGAATCAAGAATGAATGAGTCAAATAATCGCGAATAAATGAGAAAAAATGAAGAATCAAAGGATCATTAAGGAATGAATTAAAAAATTGCGAAAAGTTGAGAAAGAATGAACGAGTCAAAGGTCGTTAATAAATGAGTCAAATAATCGTGAATGAATGAGTCAAATAATGGTGAATAAATGAGAAAGAATAAATGAATCACAAATGAGTCAAAGAATCTTAAATAAATAAAAAGGAATGAACTAATCAACGGGTCGTGAATAAATGAATCAAAGAATCGTGAATAAATAAATCAAATATTCGCAAATGAATGAGAAACAATGAAGAATCAAAGGATCATGCCAGAATCGAAAAATCGCGAAACAATGAGAAAAATTGAATGACTCAAAAAGTCGTTAATAAATGAGTCGAAGAATCACGAACAAATGAATCGAATATTGGTGAATAAATGAGAAAGAATAAATGAATCAAACGATATGAAAATATCTGGTAAGGAATCGTGAATAAATGAGAAAGAATTAATTAATCAAATGTTCGTGGATAAATTAATCGAAGAATCGTGAATGAATATGACAAATAATTGCGAATAAATGAAAAAGAATGAAAAATCAAAGAATCATCAAGGAATGAATCGAATAATCGCGAATAAATGAGTCAAATAATCGCGAATAAATGAGAAAAAATGAAGAATCAAAGGATCATGAAGGAATGAATCGAAAAATCGCAAAAAGTTGTGAAAAAATAAACGACATTGTCGAAGGCTTTCGCGGCTTGAGTCATTATAAATAAAGCGTTGTAGTGCAGGTTGCAGCTATTTCCCATATTTCATAAAGCCCATTACATTACCTGTGTCAAAACTGTTTTCCACTACGAAATATAATATTTTAAGCGTTAGCATATTTAAGTTAATATAAGTACTAAAGTGGGCGTCGTACAGAGGTCATATCGATTTTTAGTTTCTCAATAAAAGCCTTATATCGATTGGCGTATTGCTGGTTGCCGCCATACCACAAAATTAATAAACTCGCTCCGTTGGCTTTATAAAAACTGTTTTCTACTTTGAAACGTACCATTTTAAACGTTAATTAATTTAAATCAATAAGAGGACTAATGTGTACGTTGTTTAGATGTGATATCAATTTTTAGGTACACCATCGTTGTCTAATTTAGGTTGCTGTATTGCTGGTTGCAGACATTCTCCATAATTCTTAAACCCCCTTTGTCAAAACTGTTTTCCACTAAGAAATGTTAGAGCTGCGTCAAACCGACTTTAAGTAAGGTCGAAAACAAAATAAGAAATGTAACTTTTTAAACGTTAGCATAATTAAATAATAGGAGCACTAAAGTTGGCGTTGCACAGATGTGATATCGAGTTTTAGTACTATATCGCCGTCTCATACAGAGCGTGTAGTGCTGGTTGCCGCTATTCCTCATAATTTATAAAACCCTTTACATTACCTTTTTCTAAAGTGTTTACTGCAAAAAATTAAATTTTTTAATAATTAGCATATTTAAATCAATATTTGTAATAAAAAGGGCATTGCACAGAAGTAATATCGAGTTTTAGTTATTCCACAGGAGCCTAATTTTCGATTGGCGTATTGATGGTTGCCGCTATACCACATAATCCATTAGCGTTATAAAGGCACTGTATTGCTGGTTGCGGATTTTCCTTATAATTCATAAAACCCTTTACTTAACCTTTGTAAAAATGTTTTCCACTAAGGAATGTAACATTTAAAACGTTAACACATTTAAATCAGTAACAGTATTACAATGGGCGTTATACCGAAATGATATCGTGTTTTAGTTACTTCATAGAAGCTTCGTATTGATCAGTGTATTGCTGGTTGCCGACATACCACTTAATTAATAAACCCTTTCCATTAACGTCATAAAAACTGTTTTCCGCTAAAGAAACTAGCATTTTAAACTTTAGCGTATTTAAATCAATACAGCGCTAAAGTGGGTGTTGGACAGAAGTGATAACAGCCACTAGTAACGTCATAGGAACTTCATACAGATTGGCGTATTGCTGGTTGCCGGCATACAGACATTTAATAAACTAATTCCAGTAGCTTTATAAAACTGTTTTCCACTAAAAAACGATTTATTTTAAACGTATACGTGATTAAATCACTAGGGATTGTAGAGAAGTGATATACAGATACTAATTAACCAAATTATTGACTATACCGTGATGCACGCAATGTTGGTTGCCTAGCTGCATATTGATGTAATTCTGTATGTAATTTCTAAGTAAACCATTTTAATTTTAGATCAAAAACACCACCAGGAAATACACTAATTATAGAAATACATCTTTACTCCTACGCATCGTGCTTTAAACCGACAAATACAAGCGCCGCGTTAGCTCTACGCATGAAATTACCCTAATTCCACAAACTATTACAAACAACAACAGTTAATTACTGTAATTGCAACACACATGATTAAGAAAGCATATCTACATAAAACCCATCAAGTTCATCTCACTTTCACAACCTCATGTGCTAGTAACGTAAAATGTCCGGAAACTTCCTACAAAAAGTACTTAAAATCAACTTTTCTTTTTATAAATTTTTTTTTTTTAGTTCAACACCGACGGCTTTGCCGTTTTCGAAGACTTCCTAACAGAAGAAGAGACAAACTTGTTGATGAACGAAGGACGAAGCTTGATCAAAAACATGCCGGAACAATCGAGTAGGTCGGTTTTTAGTACAACTGATGCCCAACAGGTAATTTTTGAACTTATAACCTCACTTTTTCGCGACCCTATGGTGTTTTTCAGAGTCGTGATTTGTATTTCTTGAATAGTTCGGCTAACATTAGCTATTTTTACGAAGTGGGAGCTCTGGGTCCTGATGGTGAGCTTCTGGTTGATCCCGATTTGTCGTTGAATAAAATCGGGCATGCTCTTCATAACCTAAATCCTGTTTTTAAGAAGATTACGTTTGATGAGCGGGTTAAGGAGGTTTGTTACCAGTTGGGGTATGAGGATCCAGCGGTTCTGCAAAGTATGGTTATTTTTAAGAATCCTGGGATTGGTGGAGAAGGTGAGTTGTTTTTTTAGTTTTGAATTTTAAAAAAGCGTTGTTTTTAAATCGCTTCAGCCGTAGGGTGTCTAACCTCCTTGGATTAAATAAATATAGGGTTGAAAACTAAATTAAAAAAGTTAAAAACAAGAATTTTAAATTTTAAAAATTTCATTGTGTCAGATTTTAAATTTCTTCCTAAACTTAAAAAATTGACTTTTAAAAACTTTTCTGAGTTTAAAACTAAACGAAAACTATTTAAAGATCTTTAATTTTTTTAATTTGGAAAGATTTAAAAATTTACCACTTACTAAAAATTTAAAATCATGAAATTTTAGAATTTTAAAACGCAAATTTAAAAGTTGCCTTTGTACAGCTTTCAAGAAAATCTCCAATTCTTTAAATTTGGAAAACTCTGGAAATTTACCACTTACAAAATTTAAAAATCTAGAAATTTAAAAATTTTAAAATACCAATTTAAAGTTGGCTTTTCAAAACTTTGTAGATTTTAAAATAAAAAAGAATTATAAAGAAATTATTTAAAAATCGCCATTTTTCTAAATTTGGAAAGATCTAGAAAGACACTAATAAGAAAATTTAAAACTAGAAAATTTAAGATTTTAAATTTTTTTTAAAAAGTTGACTTTTAAAAACTTTTAGATTTTAAAATACAAAAATTAAAGGAATTATTTAAAAATCACAATTTTTCGAAATTAGATACGATCTAGAAATTTACCACTTACAAAAAATTTAAAATCTAGAAATTTTAAGATTTTAAAATTCAAATTTAAAAGTTAACTTTAAATTTTAAAATAAAAAATTTTTTTAAGAAGACACAATTTTAAAAATTTTGAAAAATCTAAAAATTTACTAAAAAAAAAATCTAAGAATTTTTGAATTTTAAATGCAAATTTAAAAGGTTGACTTTTAAAAACTTTAAATTTTAAAATAAAGAAAATTTTTTAAAAAGCTCTAATTTTTAAAAATTTATATAGATCTAGAACTTTACCACATAAAATTTGAAATCTAGGAATTTTAGGAATTTAAAATACAAATTTAAAAAGTTGTCCTTTAAAAATTTTTTTTTAAAACACCCTTTTTTTTTAAATTTTGGTAGATCTAGAATTTTAACACAAAAAATTTTAAATCTAGGAATTTTGGGGTTTTAAAATACAAATTTAAAAGTTGTCTTTTAAAAACTTTATTAAAATTAAAAAATTACTTTATTTAAACATTTCCATTTACTAAACTTGCAAAGATCAAAACATTTTCCACTTACAAAAAATTTAAAACCCAGAAATTTTAAGATTTTAAAATTCAAATTTAAAAGTTGACTTTTAAAAACTTTCTATTTTAAAATAAAATTTTTTTTTAAGAAGCCCCAATTTTTAAAATTTTGAAAGATCTAGAAATTTACCACAAAAAATTAAAATCTAGAAATTTTGGGATTTTAAATGCAAATTTAAAAGGTTGACTTTTAAAAACCTTTAAATTTTAAAATAATTTTTTTTTTAAAAAGTTCCAATTTTTAAAAATTTTGATAGATCTAGAACTTTAACACAAAATTTAAAATCTAGGAATTTTAGGATTTTAAAATACAAATTTAGAAAATGGTCTTTTAAAACTTTATTAAAATTAAAAACTACTTTATTTAAACATCTCCATTTACTAAACTTGGAAAGATCTAGAAATTTTCCACTTACAAAAAATTTAAAACACGAAAATTTTAGAATTTTAAAATACAAATTTAAAAATTGTCATATAAAAACTTTCTGGATTTTAAAATAAAGATTTTTTTTATAAAAAGCCCTAATTTTTAAAAATTTTGAAAGATCTAAAAATTTACCACAAAAATTATTAATCTAGGATTTTTAAGGTTTTAAAATACAAATTTAAAAAATTGACTTTTAAAAACTATAAATTTAAAAAAAGTTTTTTTTAGAAAACCCCAATATTTTTAAATTTTTAAAGATCTAGAAATTTATCCCAAAAAATTTTAAAGCTAGGAATTTTAAGATTTTAAAATACAAATTTAAACAGTTGACCTCTAAAAGCTTCAAATTTTAAATTCTAAAATAAATTTATTTTTAAAAAGCCCCAATTTTTAAAATGTTTAAAGATCTAAAAATTTACTACCAAAATTTAAACTCTAGGCATTTTAGGATTTAAAATACAAATTTAAAACGTTGGCTTTTAAAAACTTTTAAATTTTAAAATAAATAAAATTTTTTTAAAAAGCTCCAATTTTTTTGGAAGATCTAGAAATTTATTACAAACAAAATTTAAAATCTAGGAATTATAGGATTTTAAAATACAAATTTAAAAAGTTGACTTTTAAAAATTTTAAATTTAAAATAAAAATTTTTTTTTAGAAATCCCCAATTGTTTTATATTTTGAAGAATCTAGAACTTTAGGATTTTAAAATACAAATTTAAAAAGTTGACTTAAAAACCTTTAAATTTTAAAATAAATAAATTTTTTTAAAAAGCCTCAATTGTATTAAATTTTCAAAGATCTAGAAATTTACCACAAAAAATTTAAAATCTAGGAATTTTAGGATTATAAAATACAAATTTAAAAAATTGACTTTTAAAAGCTTAAATTTTAAAATAATAAAGTTTTTTTAGAGCCGCAATTTTTTTAAATTTTTAAATAAATTTTTTTTTAAAAACCTAATTTTTTTTATATTTTGCAAGATCTGGAAATTTACTACCAAAAAATTTTAAAATCTAGGAATTTTAGGATTTTAAAATATAAATTTAAAAAGTTGACCTTTAAAAACTTTCTAGATTCTAAAATAATTTTTTTTTTAAATTTTCAAATATCTAAAAATTTACCACAAAAATTTAAAATTTAGGAATTTTTAGGATTTTAAAATACAATTTAAAAAGTTGGCTTTTAAAAACTTTTAAATATTAAAATAAATAATTTTTTTTTAAAAAGTCCCAGTTTTTTTAATTTTTGAAACATCTAGAAATTTATTCCAAAAAATTTAAAATCTAGGAATTATAGGATTTTAAAATACAAATTTAAAAGATTGACCTTTAAAAACTTTAAATTTAAAATAAAAATTTTTTTTTTACAAAGCCACTTCTTTTATATTTTGAAGAATCTAGAACTTAAAAATTTTAGAATTTTAAAATATAAATTTACAAGTTGACTTTTAAAAACTTTAAATTTAAAATAATTTTTTTTTAAAAAGCCCCAATTTTTTAAATTTTGAAAGATCTAGAACTTAACACAAAAATCTAAAATCTAGGAATTTTTAAATACAACTTTAAAAAGTTGATTTTCAAAAACTTAATTTTTAAAATAAATAAAATTTTTTTAATCAATTTCTTTAAATTTTAAAAAATTTTTTAATAACTTGAATTTTTTATATTTTGAAAGATCGAGAATTTCCCACCAAAAACACTTTCTAGATTTTAAAATAATTTTTTTTAAAAAGCCCCAATTTTAAAAATTTTTAAAGATCTAAAAATTTACCACGAATATTTAAAATCTGGAAATTTTGGAATTTTAAAATACAAATTTAAAAATTTGAGTTTTAAAAACTTTTAAATATAAAAATAAACCAATTTTTTTAAAAAGCCTCAAATTTTTGATTTTGAAAGCTTTAGAAGTTTACCACTAAAATTTTTAATCTAGGAATTTTAGGATTTTGAAATACAAATCTAAAAAGTTGGCTTTTAAAAACTTTTAAATTTCAAATAAAAAAAATTAAGGTAAAATTATTTAAAAATCGCCATTTTTCTGAAGCTGAAAAGATATAGAAATTTACCATATGCAAAAAATTTAAAGCCTAGAAATTTTAGGATTTTAAAACACATTTAAAAAATTGACTTTTAAAAACTTTTAAATTTTAAAATAAATTTTTTTTTTAAAAAGCTCTTATTTTAAAAATTTTTAAAAATCTAGAAATTTACAACTTACAAAAAATCTAAAATCTAGAAATTTTGGGATTTTAAAATATAAATTTAAAAATTTGTTTTTTATAAATTTTTAAATTTTAAAATAAAAAGATTTAAGCCAAAATTATTTAAAAATCGCCATTTTTCTGAAGCTGAAAAGATAAAGAAATTTACCGTTTGCAGAAAATTTAAAACCTAGAAATTTTAGGATTTTAAAATACAAATTTAAAAAGTTGTTTTTTAAACTTTTAAATTTTAAAATTAAATTTTTTTTCAAAATGTCCCAATTCTTAAAATTTTGAAAGATCTAGAAATTTACCACCAACAAATTAAAATCTAGAAATTTTGGAATTTTAAATACAAAGTTAAAAATTTGACTTTCAAAAACTTTTAAATTCAAAAATAAATCAAATTTTTTAAATAGCCCCAATCTTTTTAAAGTTTAAAAGTTCTGAAATTTACCACAAAAATTTAAAATCTAAGAATTTTAGTATTTTAAAATACAATTTTAAAAAGTTGACTTAAAAACTTTTAGATTTTGAAACACAAATTTAAAAAGTTGCCTTTTTAAAAACTCAGTAGATTTTAAAATTAAAAAAAATATTTAAAATCTTCAATTTTGTAAATTTTGAGAGATCTAGGAATTACAAACATTTTATACCGTGAAATTTTAAAATTTTTAGTACACTTAATTTGTCTTTGTTATAAACGTTTGCGCTCACGTTGGGCGCCAATGCGTGTAAATCATCATCAGTTTATTAGAACGTTGACATATGTACAAGTTGATGACTTATAAATATTTTAACTTATACACGCAGAAAAGATTGGCACTCAACGTGGCGCGCACAACGTTAACATCACCTGACGCGCATGCGCTTTATACAGGTTCATTTCCAGTTTCTTCGTTTGATTAAGTTATGCATTGCAGTAACACCGCATCAAGATGCCACGTATCTATACAACGAGCCACTCAAACTAGTAGGTTTATGGATAGCCCTCGAAGACGCAACCATAGAAAACGGCTGCCTGTGGTTCGCACCCGGGTCACACAACAGCGGCGTTCATCGACGATACGTCAGAAATCCAGACACGAGCTCGAAGGATGTGCTAATGTACGATAAGCCAGCGCCTCATTATCAGCTGAGCAGTTTTGTACCTGTCCCTGTTAAAAAAGGTAAGGTTATGTGTGCGAATAGACAAGTCGGTAAAGTTTTTTTACAGGGAGCTGTGTTTTAATACACGGATTAACCGTTCATTTTAGCGAGGCGAATAAATCAAGTAAGTCGAGGTGGGTTTATACGTTCCATGTTATGGATCAGAAGAATACGAAATATTCAGAGCAGAATTGGTTACAATTGGGAAACGGAGAAGCGTTTATGAGCGTGTATAAAAATTAGTGACTAATAAATTTTGGCGCCCAACGTGTGGCTTTGTGCTTAAATCATTCGAAACCCTAGCTTGCGTTTTCGCCGTAAGGTAAACACGTACGATCCTAACCTCACACCCCATACTCCCCATATACTAAATTAAAAAATTGTTTAGTGAGAACAATCGGATTTTCTCTTACACTACCGCGATTTATAACTTACGACATCTGTAATTATGTAGGCCGGGGTCTGGCAGTAAGCCAGGCATGCTGTCACACTCTCTTGGCTAATGGGACTATTGAATTCAAATTTGAGGCAATTTCACACTGCTGTACGTCTTGAATATATCGGAGAGAGCTAGACGCGCAAGCGCTGCGCGAAGTAAATACCAGTAGAAAATCCGTGCGCATAGACTACGTTTGGATTGTTTTTGAGCAATAAAATCGGTCTTAGAGATAGAAGTGATTCAGTTATGAACTATGTAGCCCTTTTCGTTTAACAACTGTAAGCGTGAGTCCAGCGGCTTTGAGAACCCTACAAAGTAGTCGACTAAAAATAAATTTATCAAATTGGCTGAAACATGTCAATCACTTTAAATGTGTAGGTGTCAACGCCACTCGACAAAGTAAGCCTTCCAATTTTTAAACGTCGGTTTGTGTTTTCTAACACTTTTTTAAAGGTAGAAAGCTGTTGGTTACCACTTTTATAAGATAACAAACAGATGAACGTCGCTTCTTAGCTCCAGTCGGTCAGTTCGTGGCCTACTGATTGTATGGTTTTCTTTAGTTATTTACCTTAACGTGTGTAAAACGTTTCAAATAGACGATCTTTTTCTTTGTTGTTTTTCCGACACCTGTAAGGTCGTGCGACCATGACTCGTTATTCTATTATCAAACTGAACTTCTCAAGGTTATTCTTCATCTTGACGTGTTATTTATAATCCTGCCGGTTCCCACGCATTCAAATTCTTGTGGCTCTATTGGACGACGCTTTCTTGCGTTATTTCCTAGTTCAAAGTTATTTTAGTTAATGGCACTACTTGTTTTTCAATACGTTTCTATTTGATTGCGGTCAGTTTCAAGACTCTTTCGTGTTTTTCGTAACAACTCTTTCGTTCTTTGTGTGTCCTCTCTGCCCTGTGCGCTGCATGCCCAGTCTCTTCTGACATATCCTACCTGTCCGGTGTGTAATGTCTGTTTTTCCTGTCCTGCTTGTTCAGTTTGTCTTGCCATGTCCCTGTCTGTCCAGTCTTTTCTGTTCCGTCTGTGTTCTCTTTCCCACCTATCTTGTCATGTTCTGTCTGTGCTCTGTCTTATCGGTCTTACCCGCCTGTGTCATGCCTGTCTTGTCTGCCCTGTGGCTGTCTGTCCTTTTATGTCCTGCCTGTCCTGTGTGTGCTGTTTATCCTCCCTGAACGGTTTCTCCAGTCATGTCCTATTTATACTGCCTGTCCTATTTGTCTTGTCTGTCATGCCTGTCCAATCTGTCTGTCCAGTCTATGCTGTCATATCCCGTCTGTCCTACGTGCTATGGGTCCTGTCTGTTCTGTCTGCCTGCCTGCCTACTCATCCTGTATCTCTTGTCTGTCCTGTCTACCCTGTACGCTGTCTGTCCTGTGTAGCTTATTTTGCCATGTCCCATATGTCCTGTCTATCCTTGTTTAGTATGTCTTGTCATGCCCTACCTATCATGTCTTGCCTGCCGCTCTATCCTGTCATGTCCTGTCTGTTCAGTCTCTCCTACAAAGCCCCGTCTGTGCTATATGTCCTATTTGTATTGTACCCTATTTGTACAGTTTATCCTGTCACGTAGGTCCTTTCTGTTTTACCTACCTGTCCTGTCTTTCCTGCCTGTCCTGTATGCGTCGTCTATCGTGTCGATGCTGTCTGTCCTGCATGTCCCGTCCTGTTTGTCTTGTCAGTTCTGTCTACAGCGTGCGCTGTTTGTCCCTTCTGTCATGAGTGTTATGTATATCCTGCCTATTCAGTCTATTTTGTCATGTCCTAATTGTGCTCTCTGACCTGTCTCATGCATGTACAGTCTGTCCAGTTTTTCCCGTTATGTTCCGTCTGCCCCATGTATTATCGGACCTGTTTGCCCTGCCTGCCTGTCCTGTCTTTAATATTTATGTCTACACTGTTCGTACTGGCCTGTCCAGTCTCTCCTACAATGTCCCGAATGTGCTTATATGTCTTGTATAATATCTGTCCAGTTTATGCTTTTATGTTCCATCTGTCCTGTTGATCCTTTCTGTTTTGCCTGATCCGTCTGTCCTGTATATAATATATGTCTTGCTGACCGGTCTGTCCCTTTTGCCCTCTATGTCCCATTTGTCCTGCCTGTCCGCTCGATCCCGTCTGTCCTGTCTGCCCCATCTGTGATGTCTTTCTTGTCAGTCCTATACAACGTGTTCTGTCTGTCTCGTTTGTCATGCTTGTCCTGTGTGTGCTGAGTATCCTGCCCATTCAGTCGCTCTTGTCATCTCATAATTGTGCTATATGTCGCGTCTATTTATCCCGTCATGTTGCGTCTGCCCCATGTACTATCGGTCCTGTCATTAATATCTATGCAGCCTGACCAGCCAGCCCTGTCTGCGCTGTGCGCTCTAACCTGTCATGTCTTGCCTGTCTACTTTATTCTGCTATATCCCATCTGTCCTGTCTAAGTTCTCGGCTTTATCTGTCCTGATTGTTTAGTATGTCTTGTTATTCCCTACCTGTCTTGTTCTGCCTACTTCTATTCCGTCACTTCCTGCCTGTCCAGCCTCTCCTATAATCTCTCGTCTGTGCTTTTTGTCTTGTATTTTAGCTGTCAAGTTTATCCTGTCATGTTTCATCTGTCCTATCGGTCCCTTCTGTTTTGCCTGTCCCGTCTGTCCTGTTTGCTTGTATATCTTGTCTGTCCTGCTGATCGGTCTGCCCCTTCTGCCCTCTATCTCCCATTTGTCCTGCCTGTCCGGTTGATGCCGCCTGCTCTGTCTACCCCGTCTGTGATGTCAGTCCTGTTTACAACGTGTTCGGTCTGTCTCGTCTGTCATGCTTGTCCTGTGTGTGCCGTGTATCCTGTCTATTCAGTCTTTCTTGTCATGTCCTAATTGTGCTCCCTGCCGTGTCTGTTTATCCCGTCATATTCCGTCTGTCCCATTTGCTATCGGTCCTGTCTGTAATGTCTATTCAGCCCGGTCTGTCAGTCCTGTCTGTACTGTGCGTTCTGATTTGTCATGTCCTTCCTGTCTAGTTTATCCTGCCATATCCCATCTGTCCTGTCTATGCTGTCGGTCCTATATGTCCTACTTGTTTATTATGTTTTGTCATGCCCTACCGCTTCTGTCCTACCTGTCTGTGCCATGTTATGTCCTGCATGTCCAATGTCTCGTACAATGTCCCGTCTGTGCTTTATGTTCTACTTATCTTGTATTTTATCTGTCCAGTTTCTCCTGTCATGTTCTATCTGTCTTGTCGGTTCTTTATGTTTTGCCTGATCCGTCTGTCCTGTCTGTCATGTATATCCTGTCTGTCCTGCTGACCGGTCTGTCCCTTCTGCCTGCTATGTTCCACCTGTCATGCCTGTCCGGTTGATGCCGTCTGTCTTGTTTGCCCCGTCTGTGATGTCTATCTTGTCAGTCTTGTCGACAACGTGTTCTGTATATCTCGTCTGTCATGCTTGTCCTGTGTGTGCTGTGTATCCTATCTATTCAGTCTCTCTAGACGTATCCTAATTGTGCTCTCTGCAGTGTCTGTTTATCCCGTCATGTTCCATCTGCCCCATTTAATACCGGTCCTGTCTGTTTGTTCTGTCATTAATATCTATGCAGCCTGATCTGCCAGTTCTGTCTGCTCTGACCTGTCATAACATGCGTGTCTAGTTTATTGTTCCATATCCCATCTGTCCTGTCTACGTTGTCCGCCATACCTGTCCTGTTTGTTTAGTATGTCTTGTCATGCCCTACCTGTTCCTGTCCTGCCTACCTGTATCCCGTCATGTCCTGCCTGTCCAAACTCTCCTACAATGTTCCGTCTGTGCTTTATGTCCTATTTGTCTTGTATCCTATCTGTCCAGTTTATCTTGTCATGTTCTATCTGTTCGTTGGTCCTTCCTGTTTTGCCTGTCCGTCTGCCCTGTATATTCTGTCTGTTCTTTTCGTCCTGCTGACAAATCTGTTTCTTCAGCCCTCTATGTCCTATCTCTCCTGCCTGTCCAGTTTGTCCTGTCTGCCCCGTTTGTGATGTTTGTCTTGTCAGTCCTGTGTACAACGTGTTCTGTCTGTCTGGTCTGTCATGCTTGTCCTGTGTGTGCTGCGTATCTTGCCTATTCAGTCTCTTTTGTCATGTCTTAATTGTGCTCTCTGCCCTGTTTCTCCAGTCTGTTCAGTTTATCCTATTATGTTCCGTTTGCTCCATGTACTATCGGTCCTGTCTGTCCCATCTTTAATATCTATGCAGTCTCACTGTCAGTCTTGTCTGCTCCGTGCGCTCTGATCTATCCTGTCTGTCTCGTTTGTAGCGTCTCGCATTCGTACCTTGTTTCTTTTGTTATGGCCCAACTGTGCTCTGTCCTATCTGTCTTGTCGTGACCTGTCTATTTTGTCTGACTAGTTTATGTTGTCATGTCCCATCTGCTGTGTCTATTCTGTCGGTTTTTTCTTGTATTACCTGCCTGTTGGTCTACCTGTTCTGTATGTCCTGCCTCTCCTGTCTATGCTTTGTCCCGACTGCCCGTGTGTTATCTATTCTGTCATGCCTGTTCAGTCTGTCCGGTCATGTTCTGTCGCGTTCTACCTATCTCGTCTGAGCTTTGTCCTATCTGTCTTGCCGTGTTCTGTATTTCCTGCATTACAAGTTTAATCTTGTCATGTCCCATCAATGCTGTCTTACCTGCCTGTCTGTCTAGCTGTCCTGTATAACTTGTCTTTTTGTTTATGTTCTGTCCTGTTCGTCCTGTGCGATGTATGTCCCGTCTGTCTAGTCATATTCAGTCTGCCCTGCTTTTGCTATCCATTCTGCCTATCCAGTCTGTGCTGTGACCTCTCTGCCCAGTATTTACTTTCATGCACTGTCTATCCAGTCCGCTCCGTCCGTCCCGTCTACCACGCCTGTTTTGTTTGTCCTGTCATGTCCTGTCTGTGCTGTATCCTGTCGGTCCTGTTATGCCATCTCTGTTCAGTCTTTCCTGCTATGTCCCGCCAATGATGTGCTATTTGCATCGTTGTATCCTGTCTGTCCAGTTAATCCTGTCATGTCCCATCTGTTCTGTCCCTCCTGTTAATCTTGTCTGCCTTTGCGCTGTCTGTCCTGCTACGTTCCACCTGCTCTATCTGATATAACCGCCCAGTCTGTTCTATGTCCTGTTTATCTAAACTTTTCTGTCATGTCACGCTTGTGTTACCTGTCTTGCCTGTCCAGTCCTGTATCGTCATCTCCTTGTGCAGCCTATTCAGTACATTGTGCCATGTCCCGTCTGTTCCGTGTGCTATCTGAGTGTCTATTTTGCTAGCCTGTTTGTCCAGTATGTTATGCTTGTGCTCTGTTCTGGCTGTCCTACCTATTCAGCCTGTCTGGGCATGTCTTACTTATTCAGGCCTGTCTGTGCTCTGTTCTGCCTATTCTAACATGTTCTGCCGGTGCTATCTGTCCTGTTTCTCCTGCTATGACTCATCTATACTGCCCTATTTACCTTATTGTGATATACTTGTTTTTCTTGCCTGACCAGTTTATCCTGACATGAACCATCTGTCCTGTAGATCCTTTTTTCTCTGTCTATTCGTCCTGTATATTCTGTTCGCTCGTCTCTCCTGTCTGTCTTGCCGGCCTGCCTCTCTATCTTGTCCGTGCTGTGTCTTGTCCATCGTCTTTCCTGTCGTGTCCTGCTTTTAATGCATGTACAGTTTATCCTGTCCTATCCTGCATGTCCTGTGTGCTGCCGGTCCTGTCGCCTTGCCGACCTGCCCGTCTTTCTTGTATGTCCAGTCTGTCTTGTATGCTGTTTCTGTGTCATGTCCCACTTGTCGTACCTATGCTGCCTGTCCTGTCTGCACGTCTGTTTCTGTCTATCTTGTATGTCCGACCTGGTCTACCCTATCTATAATGTGTATCCTGTATTTTTGACTGTGCTGTTAATCTTTCATGTGCTGTGTGTCCTGCTTTCCCTATCTGTCATATCCCGTATATGCGGTCAGTGCTGTGTCTTGTCTGTTCAGCTTGCCTTTCCTGTCTGATTAGTTTACCCTGTCATGTCCTGACGGTCCTGCCTGTCTGTTTATTTGCCCTGTATTATCCGACCCGTCTGCCCTGCATGTTGTCTCTTTTGTTATGCTCTACTTGTGTCATGTTCCGCCTGTCCTGACTTTGCTGTCTGTCCTATTCTATCCTGTCGGTCATATCAGTCCTGTATGTCCTACCTGTTTACCTGTCTGTCTGTCTTGGTCTGTTCTGTCTGGTTTGTTCAGCATGTCATGTCTGTCCTCTTTTTTTCCGATTCTCCTGTCTGTCTGCCTGTTCGTCCGTTTGTATCAATCCGTCCTCCACTCTTTCCGACTCTCCCGCAAATCTCCCCCTCTCCGTCACTCTCTCTCCATTGTTTCTCGTCGTGCAGGGAACCTCTACATGTTTCTTGTCCTCTCTTTCTCTACCTTTTTATGCGTTTCTTGCAGGAGGCGCAATTTGATAGCCGCAAATTTCATCTTGAAGAAATTGGGTTAGCAATTTTCGTGTGATTTTGTACTTTAAATATTGAGTCATTAGGCGTCTAGATGTTTAAGAATATCACAATTAACCTCTAGATGTACGATTTAGATGTGGAACGAGTCAAGATGTTAGTGTTCCATAAAGGTAGACATTTTGAGTTGTCTGTAATGGTTATTGCGACCATTCTATAACGTTCCTGTGGGCAAATTGGGATCTAAGGCAAAGACGCTTCTAATACTTAGATACTGCCGTTCCCTGCAACTTTGGTTGCCTACAAGCTTAGGACGTTATATCAGAAATTATCTCTATGATGTCTTTAGGTCGTGGAAAACATGCTTAATCAAATTTAATCTGAGTATTGATCAAGTTTGGCCCCGCCTATGTATGACGTACCAAGAAAGAAGCGCAATACTTAGACACTGCTGTTCCATGCAATTTTGGTTGCCTACAAGCTCGGACTATTAAATCAGAAATTACCTTTAGGCGTCTCTTTCTTCGACTGTTGAATCACGCACTTTTGATTGCCTACACGCAAGGAAGAACGTCGCGTAATTCGTGGGGTGCGTTACAGAATTACGTTCTGTAATGCCTACCTCTATCTCGTCAAATCCTGCCTGTCCAGTCTCTTACAATGTTCATCTGTTCAGAGTATCTTGTCATGTTCCATCTGTCCTGTCGGTCCTCTCTGTTTTGCCTGTCCCGTCTGTTCTGTATATCATGTCTGTCCATTCTGTCCTGCTAATCGGCCTGTACCTTCTATGTTTCGTCTATCCTGCCTGTTCAGTCTGTCCCGTCTGTCTTGTCAGTCCTGTCTACAACGTGTGCTGTCTATCTCGTCTGTCATGCTTGTCTTGTGTGCTGCATTTTCTGCCTATTCAGTCTCTCTTGTCATGCCCTAATTGTGCTCTTTGCCCTGTCTGTCATGTCTGTCCAGTTGATCCCGTCATGTTCCCTCTGCCCCATGTATCACCGGTCCTGTCTTTAATATCTATGCAGTCAGACCTGTCAGTCTTATCTGTTTTGTGCACTCTGATGTGTCACTTCCTGCCTGTCCCGTCTGTACTGTCTTGCATCCCTGCCTTGTTTCTTTTTTCATGACCCATCTGTGCTCTATCCTATCTGTCTCTTCGTGCCCTGTCTTTCCTGTCTGACCAGTATATGCTCTCATGGTTCAGCTGTTGTGTCTATCCTGTCGGTTTTTCTTGTATTACCTGTCTGTTTGTTTACCTGTCCTGTATCTCCCGTCTATGCTCTGTCCCGTATACCCGTGCGCTATCTGTCCTGTCATGGCATGTGTGTCCTGCCTGTTCAGTCTGTTCGGTCATGTTCTGTCACGTCCTACCAGTCCTGTCTGTGTTATCGTACTTGCCTGTCTGTTTAGCTATTCTGTATAACCTGTTTTTCTGTTTATATTGTCTGTCATGTCCGCCCGGTGCGTTGTCTGTTCCGTCTGTCCAGCCATGTTCTGTCTGCCCTGCTTGTGCTATCCGTTCTGACTATCCACACTGTGCTGTGTCTTTTCTGCCCAGACTTTACTGTCATATCTATCTAGCCCGCTCCGTCCGTTCTGTTTACCTCGCCTGTCGCAATCTTTTAATGTCTGTGCTGTATCCTGTCGGTCCTGATATGTCCTTTCTGTTCAGTCTTTCCTGCGATGTCCTGCCAGTGCTGTTCTATTTCTCTCGTTGTGTCTTGTCTGTCCAGTTTATCCTGTCATGAACCATCTATTCTGTCTTTACTGTTAGTCCTGTCTGCCCGCGCGCTGTCTGATATGACCGGCCAGTCTGTTCTGTGGCCTGTTTATTTAGACTTTTCTGTCATGCCACGCTTGTGCTATCTGTTTTGTCTGTCCAGTCTTGTCTCGTCATTTCCTGTCTGTCCTGTTTTTACCGACTATTCAGTACATCGTGCCATGTCCCGTCTGTCCTGTGCGCTATCTGAGTGTCTGTCCTGTCAGCCTGTTTGTTTTATATGACCTGTTTGTCCAGTATGTCCTGCTTGTGCTCTGTTCTGACTATCCTACCTATTCAACCTGTCTTGACATGTCTTACTTGTTCCGCCCTGTCCTACCTATTCTAACATGTTCTGCCGGTGCTATCTGTCCTGTCTCTTCTGCTATGACTCATCTATGCTGCCCTATCTACCTTATCGTGATCTGCTTGTTTTTCTTGCCTGATCAGTTTATTCTGACATGCACCATCTGCCCTGTCGATCCTTTTTTGTCTGACCTTTCTGTCTGTCTATCTGTCCCGCTCGTCTCTGCTGTCTGTCTTGCCGACCTGCCTGTCCTATCTATCCAGTATCTCCTGGCATGTCCTGCCTCTGCTGTTTGTACAGTTGATCCTGTCCTGTCCCAGCTGTCTTGTGTGCTGCCGGTCCTGTCGCCATGCCATCCTGCCCGTATATCTTGTATGTCCAGTCTGTCTTGTATGCAGTTTATTTTGTCATGCCCCACTTGTCGTACCAATGCTGCCTGTCCTGTCTGCAGGTCTGTTTGTGTCTGTTCTGTATGTCCGACCTGGTCTACCCTGTCTATCACGTGTGTCCTGCATTTTTGACTGTCCTGTATGTTCTGTTCGCTCGTCTCTCCTTTCTGTCTTGCCGGCTTTTTTGTCTATCTTGTCTGTGCTGTGTCCTGTCTATCCAGTCGCTTCTGTCATGTCTTGCCTCTCCTGTTTGTACAGTTTATTCTGATCTGTCTCGCCTGTCCTGTGTGCTGCCGGTCCTATCACCTTGTCGACCTGCCCGTCTTTCTTGTATGTCCAGTCTGTCTTGTATGCTGTTTCTCTGTCATGTCCCACTTGTCGTACCTATGCTACCTATCCTGTCTGCATGTCTGTTTGTGTCTATCCTGTATGTCCGACCTGGTCTATCCTATCTATCATGTGTGTCCTGTATTTTGACTGTCCTGTTATCTTTCATGTGCTGTGTGTCCTGCCTTCCCTATCTGTAATGTCTCGTATACGCGGACAGTGCTGTGTCTTGTCTGTTCAGCCTGCTTCGCAATGACTTGCCTTCCCTGTCTGATTAAATTATCCTGTCATGTCCGTTCAGTCTTATCCGACCTGTCTGTTATCTTTCTTGTTATGCTCTGCTTGTAATGTCATGTCCCGTCTGTCCTGTCTTTGATGTCTGTCCTATCCTAACCTGTCGGTCATATCGGTCCTTTATGTACGACCTGTTTACCTGCCTGTCTGTCTTAGTCTGTTCTGTCTGGTTCGTTCGGCATATCATGTCTGTCCTCCCTTTTCCGTTTTTCCTGTCTGTCTTCCTGCCCGTTTGCTTGTACCAGACCGCCCTCCACTCTTTCCGCCTCTCACGCTGATATCCCACTCTCCGTCACCCGTCTTTCTCACTCTCTCTCTTTTTCTCTCTCCATTGTCTCTCGTCTCTCTCTTTCTATACGTTTTATGCGTTTTTTGCAAGACTCATGTTGAAAAAATTGGGTTAGAGATTTTCGCGTGATTTTGTACTTTAAACAATGCGTCATTAGGCGTCTAGATGTCTAAAAATATCACAATTAACCTTTAGATGTGACTATTTAGACAGAACGAGTCAAAACGTTAGTGTTCTATAAATGTAGACATTTTGAGTTGTCTGTAATGGTTATTACTGCCATTCTATAACGTTCCTTTTGGCAAATTAGGATCTAAGGCAAAGACGCGCTAATTCTTAAATACTGCCGTTCTTTGCAACTTTGGTTGCCTACAAGCTTAGGACATTACATCAGAAATTATCTCTATGATGTCTTTCGGTCGTGGAAAACATGCTTAATCAAATTTAATCCGAGTATTGATCAAGTTTAGTCTCGCCTATGTATGATGTACCAAGAAAGAAACGCTTCTAATTTTTAGACACTGCCGTTCTCTGCAATTTTGGTTGCCTACAAGCTCAGATTATTAAATCAGAAATTACCTTTAGGTCGTGAAAAACATGCTTAATCAAATTTACACCGAGTTTTGATCCAGTTTAGCCCCATCTAGCGTATGACGTACCCAGAAAGAAGCACCTCTAACACTTAGACACTGCCGTTTCCTGCAATTTTGGTTGCCTAGAAGCTCAGGATATATCAGAAATTATCTCTAGATCGTGCAAAACGCGTTTAATCAAATTTAGTCCAAGTATTGATCTAGTTTAGCGCCACCTAACGTATTATGTACCCAGAAACAAGCACCTCTAACACTTAGACACTGCCGTTCCCTGTAACATTGGTTGCCTACAACCTTGAGATATATCAAAAACTACCTCTAGATCGTGTAAAACGCGCTTAATCAAATTTAGTACGAGTATTGATCTAGTTTAGCGCCACCTAACGTATGACATACTCAGAAAGAAGCACCTCTAACACTTAGACACTGATCTTCCCTGTAACTTTGGTTGCCTACAAGCTTAGGATATATCAAAAACTACCTCTAGATCGTGTAAAACGCGCTTAATCAAATGCAGTCCAAGTATTGATCCAGTTTAGCGCCACCTTACGTATGATGTACCCAGAAAGAATCACTTCAAACACTTAGACACTGCCACCCCCTGCAATTTTGGTTGCCTACAAGCTCGGGATATATCAGAAACTACCTCTAGATCGCGTAAAACGCGCTTAATCAAATTTAATCCTAGTATTGATCCAGTTTAGCGCCACCTAACGTATAACGTACCAATTATCACCAGTCGCAGAGAGCTGGCCCTAGACATTTTCATTTAGTGGTCGTAATTTAAGGGCTCAAACGCACTACAAAAGAAATTTCGGCGTCTCTCTCTTCGACCGTTGAATCACACACCTTTGATTGCCTACACGCAAGGGAGAACGTCGCGTAATTCATGGGTACGTTACAGAATTACTTTCTTAAGCGCTTTCCGGCTTGCACGTGTTCATATCACCAGAATCTTAGTATACGAAAGCGCCTTAAAGTTATGGGATTGTAATTAGTTACAAAAGCAGAAAGAAGTCTGGAAATTGGGCGCCAAGGTCAGGGTTTTATTGATTAACGTCCGTGTAATAACGGGTTGAAGGAGACTGCCCAAGATGGCGCACGACAAACTCTTGCATCGATCGATACGCCGATACGCTTTCGCCGCCCTACAGTGGTTTTGTGATGCTGCAGGTCAGTTTTATATGTAATTACAGCCCTGCTTGAGCTACACTTTTTCCAGTGGTATAAAAGCCTCTGAAGCTTACTTTTCCCGTAGACGCCACTATAGCTCGGTTCGCTAACACAATGTTTCCAGTTGATAACAAACGCTTCGCGTGTAATTTATGTACGTACACGACTTCGCACGAAAGCCGCTACAGATTGCACGTTCTAAGACACAACAATCCCGAAAGACCTTTCTTTTGTGAAATGTGTTCGTTTACAACAACGGCTCAGTATCACTTAAATCGGCATATGGTTACACATACTGGCGACAAACCATTTGCGTGTAACTTATGCCAATTCAAAGCTACCGAACCTTACATATTACGACGGCATATGCGTATACACGCCGGCGACAATCCATTTACGTGTAATTTATGCGGGTACACAACCACACTTGAGTACCGCCTCACGTTACACTTGCTTAGACATACTGGCGAAAAGGCACACTCGTGCAATTTATGCGACTTTAAAGCGTATAGACCAAGCGACGTCACGCGCCACATGCGCACACATACAGGCGAAAAGCCATTCAGTTGTAATTTGTGTAACTTCAAAACCGGCCGCCAATTAGACCTAACGCTTCATACCCGCCGACATACTGGCGAAAAACCATACGCATGTCATTTATGCACCTACAAAGCCACCCGCCAAAGCAGCCTCGTATTCCACATGAAGTACCACGAAAACGAAAAACCGTACAAATGTAAATCATGCGACTACACCGCTACTTTACCCAGCGACCTCAAGCTTCACGCGACTTCCCATGCAAGCGAAAAGCGATACGCGTGCAACGACTGCGATTACAAAACGTCCTACCGCGAAGCTTTTAAGTTACATTTGAGGCGACATACTGGCGAAAAGCCGTACGCATGCGATGAATGCAATTACAAAGCAGCTCGTGCTAGTTTACTAAGGTTACATATGTTTAAGCATGCGGATGAAAAGCCGTTTGCGTGCGGAACGTGTAGCTTTACGTCTGGTAATCAGAGCCACCTAAAGCGCCATGAAACTATTCATAAGGTGGAAAAAATGAATGTTGTTGCTTTTGTAGCGCCTGATGATTCACAAGGGATTACGCCGATCGATTTAGACTTGCAACGTGATTAACGTAGCGTTTGCGTGGGTTTTGGATGCTTATACACGGACCAATCAGGCTTTGATGTAGGGACGTTGGTTTTATTATGTAGAGACCGCTTTCGTCTTTAGCACTCTGTTTAGACGTTTGTAGTTACGTTTTGGGAAGGTTAGTCGGAGCATTCCTTAACGCTGCAGCGCGTTACCTTCTTTAGGTTTGCCTAGTACAAAAGAAACGCAGTGTTTCACTCCCGCTAACCTTTCTTAAACTTAGTTTTAGGTAACTTTGTAGTTATAAACGCCCGCAAGATGGCGCTACGTAATAAACGAACTGGTCGTGGGACCGATTAGTAATTCGCGCTGTTTTATTTTTATTGCGCGTTGTAATTTTGCTCAATTAAAGAACTGTAGTACAATTACCTGGCTAATCGAGATGGTTTAAATCTCCTTAAAATGATACACGTTTGAGCTATTTTTGTAGCAATTTCTAACCTCAAATCAGCTGCGTGATGTGGATGTTTCCTCATTACTTGGAGATATTTGATCACAACAAAGAGCTTTGTACACGACTTAATCCGTATAAAATTCGTATAGTCGCAGTTTAACCTTCTCGTTAATTAAAATATAAATTTTCAAATGATTTTCATTCAGAGGAGTTTGCTGAAACTGTAGGTAGACGTGATGTCAAAATAATCACGTGATAATTCTTTGGACAATTTTTGTAGCAAACACCGTCAAATCCTAAGATTTTCTGTTTGTTTACTCGGTCTTTTGTTGCTTAATAATTTATTCGTTTACGATTGTTTAACCTTCTGTTTTTCGTGTTAATCGTTAATTCACAATTTTTGATTCAATTGGTGCCTTGACTTATTCAGTTGCGATTCTTCGACTCATTTATTCGCGGCCCTTTGATTCGTTCATTCTTTCTCGTTTTTCGCGATTCTTCAATTCGTTCTTTCAAGATCCTTTGAGTTATTCGTTCTTTCTCATTTATTCGTGATTTATTCAAAACCGTTTTAGTTATTCATTCTTTTTCATTTATTCACGATTCTTTGACTCATTCATTCATGATCCTTTGATTCATTCGTTATTTCTATTCACGATTATTTGACTCTTCATTCACGATTCTTCGATTCATTTATTCACGACCCTTTGTTTTATTCATGGTTTCTCATTTATTCTTCGATTGAAGAATCGACTCACCCCTTCACGATTCTTTGATTTATTCATTTTTTCTCATAAATCCGCTGTACTTTGAGTCATATTTATTCTTCTTCGACTCATTCTTTCACAATTCTTTGATTTATTCATTCTTTCTTATTCGTTAGCTGTACTTCGAGTTATATATTTACCCATCTTCGACTTATTTATTTACAACGCTTTAATTCATTCATTCTTTGATAGATGGATAAAAAAATTACTTTATTGTGGACTATACCTAGGCCAAAGCCCATACTAGCCGTACATTATAGTATTTACATGTATTTAAGACCTTAGAATCCATAATTCCTGACAACTGGGGTTCTTGAAGGTTTGGTGAGGGGGATTTGTGCCCCTACCTTTGTAGTCGACTGTGCACGTAAGGTGGGGCTGATTGTGCGCATAGTGCGAGTGTAAGTGTGATGTGGTAGTGAATTGCAAGAGTGTATATTAAGTGTGTTAGTGCCGCTGGTTGTGGGTGGTCTGTTTGGTTAAAAGGATTTCATTTAGGAAATGGTTTAATTCTTGAGGGTAGTTAGTGACTAGGCAGTTTATGTTAGGAAGTGGGGAGAACGGGTCAAAGTTTGTAGATTGCTTGAGGTTGATTTGTAGTAGAGAGGTTAGGGGACAGGAGTATATCAGGTGTTGTGGGGTTTCTAGAGATTGATTGTTGCAAGGACAGTGAGGAGAAGGAGTTAAAAAGAATTGATGTAGTTTATTACGGAAGTTCCCATGGCCGGACAGAAATTGTATTGTAGGGGGATTAGAGAAAGGAATATGTGGAGGGATGTTTGTGATATCAGGGAAGATATCAAATGTATATCTGCCGGTGGTGGAGCGGGACCAAAGATCTTGCCAGGAATGGAGTAGGGAGTTATGTACTCGGAATTTTATGTCAGTTTTAGGGAGAGTACGGTATTCGTCATAGTGAAGTGTTCTGTCGTGTAGGATGATTGGTAGGTTATGTTTGAGGTTTCGGATTTGAAGTAAGGTGTTTAGTTGGATTTCGATCGGAGGGATTTGAAGCAAGGTATACGAGGACGCTGTGGAGGTGGTTCTGTACGCTCTTGAGGTATAGAGTAGGAAAGGTCTTATGATCGTGTTGAGCGTACGTCTGGAGGAGTGGGGTGTAAGCGGGAGCCAAGAATCTACAGCGTATTTGATGATCGGGATTATGATGTGGTTAATGATTAGTCTTCGTATTGGATTGGTGAGGTGGACTAACTTTGGGAGTGCGTGAAGTAGGTTATGGAGAATGATTTGTGTTTTGGTTCGAAGTTTGGAGAGATGGGAGTTCATTCATTCTCAATTATTCATTATTCTCCGATTCATTCTTTTACTATTCTTCGACTCATTCATTTACAATTATTCCATTCAATTATTCACGACGCCATTCATTCTTTGTAATTTATTCACAATTCGTTCATTAATTTTCAAATTTATCACGATTGTTTGACTCATTCTTTCACGACCTTTCGATTCATTCCTTGTTTCATATTTATTAGCGATTATTTGATTTGTTCATTCACGATTCTTCGGTTCATGTTTTCACGACCCGTTGTTTCATTCATTCTTCCTGATTTATTCAATATTCTTTGACTCATTCTTTCACCATTCTTTGATTTATTCATTCTTTTTCAGTCATTAGCGGTAGTTTGCCTTATACAATTACGCTTCTCCGACTTCTTTATTTACGACGCATTCATTAATTTATTCCCATTTGTTCGTCATTCTCTAACTCATTCATTCACGATTCTTCGACTCATTTATTCACAGTCTTTTGATTCGTTCTTCTTCCTCGTCCTTTCACAATTCCTCGATTCGTTCTTTCAAGATCATTTGCTTTATTCATTCTTTCTCATTTAATCGCGATTCATTGACACATTAATTCATTTATTCCCTATTTTAATAATTCATTTTTTCTCATTTATTCACGATCCTACGACTCATTCTTTCATGATCCTTTGATTTTTCATGCTTTCGAATATATTTGCGATTATTTGACTCATTCATGTACAATTTTTCTACTCTTTATTCACGACCCCTTGATTCACTTATTCACAATTCTTTGTTTCAGCTTTTTATATCGTCTGATTCATTCATTCTTTCTCATTTATTCACTATTATCTGACTTATTCATTTGCAATTCCATAATCCATTTACAAAGCGCCCTTTGATCTTATTCTTTATCATTTTTTCGCGATTCTTTGATTTCTTCTTTCATGATCCTTTGGTTCTTCGCTCTTTATCATTTATTCGCGAGTTTTTGACTCATTCATTGACGATTCTTTGATTCATTTATTTACAACCCGTTGATTCATTTATTCTTTCTCATTTATTTACGATCCTTTGGCTCATTCTTTCATATCGTCTGATTAGTTTATTCTTTCTCATTTAAGCATCATTACTTGACTCTATTCACCATTCTTCAACCTATTTATCAACGGCCCTTTGACTCGTTCATTTCTTCTCATCTTTTCGTGATTCTTCGATTCATTCGTTCACGATCCATTGATTCTTCAGTCTTTTTCATTTATTCGCGATATTTTACTCATTCTTTCACGATTCTTTGATTCATTTATTCGCAACCCATTCATTTTCATTAATTCGCTATTCTTCGACTCGTTCTTTTATATCCTCTTCTTCATTCATTATTTCTCATTTATTCATCATTATTTGACTCATTTATTCACGATTATTCCACTCATTTATTAACAGCCCTTTGACTCGTTCATTCTTTCTTTTCTTCTCGCGATTCTTCGAATAATTTTTTCATGATCCTTTGATTTTTCATTCGGTCTCATTTATTCACGATTATTCGACTCGTTCATTCACGATTCTTCGATTAGTTTATTCATAACCCTTTGAATCATCCATTCTTTATCGTTTATTCACGATTCTTTGACTGATATTTTCATATCGTCTGATTCATTCATTCTTTCTTATTTTATTCACCTATATTTGACTCATTTATTCACGATTCTTTGACTCATTTATTCACGATTCTTTGACTCATTCATCAACGGCCCTCTGGTCCATTCATTCTTTCTCGTCGTTTCGCGATTTTTCGATTCATTCTTTCACGATCCTTTGATTCTTCATTCTTTCTCATTTATTCGCGATTATTTGACCCGTTCATTTACGATTGCTCGTTTAATTTATTCACAACCCTTTGTTTTATTCATTCTTTCTCATTTATTCACGATTCTTTGACTCAGCTTTTCATATCATCTGACTAATTCATTCTTTCTCATTTATGCACCACTATTTGGCTTAATTATTCATGATTATTCGACTCATTTATTAACGGTCCTATCATTCACTCATTCTTTCTCATCATTTCGCAATTTTTCGATTAATTCTTTCACGATCCTTTAATTTATTCGTTATTTCTCGTTTATTTGTAATTCGTTAACACATTAACTTGTTTATTCACAACCGTTTTAGTTTTCATCTTTTTCACTTATTCACGATTCTTCAACTCTTTCTTCCACAATCCTTTGGTTCTTCATTCTTTCTCATTTATTCGCAATTTTTTGACTCATTCATTCACGATTCTCCCACTCATTTATGCACGACTCGTTGATTTATCCATTCTCTCTCATTCATTCACGATTCTTTGAGTCGTCTCTTCATATCATCTGACTCATTCTTATTTTTCATTTATTCACTATTATTTGACTCATTTATTCACGATTATTCGACTCGTTTATTAACGGTCTTTTCATGCACTCATTCTTTCTCATCTTTTCGCGATTTTTCGATTCATTCTTTCACTTTTTTTGATTTATTCGTTCTTACTCGTATATTTGTGTTAACACATTAATTTGTTTATTCACAACCGTTTTGGTCATTTATCCTTTATCACTTATTCACGATTCTTAGATTCATTCTTTCACGATCTTTTGATGCGTAAATTTGACCCGTTAATTTACGATTCTTTGAGCAATTTATTCACGATCCTTTGATTGATTCATTCTTTCTCATTGACTCACGATTCTTTGATTCATCTTTTTATATCATCTGACTCATTTATTCACCATTATTTGACTCATTTATTCACGATTATTCGACTCGTTTATTAACGGTCTTTCATGCACTCATTCTTTCTCATCTTTTCGCGATTTTTCGATTCATTCTTTCACTTTTTTTGATTTATTCGTTCTTACTCGTATATTTGTGTTAACACATTAATTTGTTTATTCACAACTGTTTTGGTCATTTATCCTTTATCACTTATTCACGATTCTTAGATTCATTCTTTCACGATCTTTTGATGCGTAAATTTGACCCGTTAATTTACGATTCTTTGAGCAATTTATTCACGATCCTTTGATTGATTCATTCTTTCTCATTGACTCACGATTCTTTGACTCATCTTTTTATATCATCTGACTCATTTATTCACCATTATTTGACTCATTTATTCACGATTATTCGACTCGTTTATTAACGGTCTTTTCATGCACTCATTCTTTCTCATCTTTTCGCGATTTTTCGATTCATTCTTTCACTTTTTTTGATTTATTCGTTCTTACTCGTATATTTGTGTTAACACATTAATTTGTTTATTCACAACTGTTTTGGTCATTTATCCTTTATCACTTATTCACGATTCTTAGATTCATTCTTTCACGATCTTTTGATGCGTAAATTTGACCCGTTAATTTACGATTCTTTGAGCAATTTATTCACGATCCTTTGATTGATTCATTCTTTCTCATTGACTCACGATTCTTTGACTCATCTTTATATCATCTGACTCATTTATTCACCATTATTTGACTCATTTATTAACGATTATTCGTCTGTACTAACAGCCCCTTGACTCGTTTATTCTTTCGCAACTTTTTGCGATTTTTCGATTCATTCTTTCATGATGCTTTGATTCTTCATTCTTTCTCATTTGTTTGGGATTATTTGACTCATTCATTCACGATTCTTTGATTCATTTATTTACGACCCGTTTATTCATTCATTCCTTCTCATTTATTTACGATTCTTTGACTCATTCATTCATATCGTCTGATTCATGTTGTCTTGTTTATTTATTCACCATTATTTGATTCATATATTCACCATTCTTTGACTAATTCACTAACAGTCCTTTGACTCGTATATTCTTTCTCGTCTTTTCGTGATTCTTCGATTCATTCTTTGCGATCCTTTGATTTTACGTTATTCATCATTTTTTCTTGATTATTTGACCCATTTATTCGCGATTCTTCTACTCATTTATTCACGACCCTTTGATTAGTTCATTCTTTTTCATTTATTCACGATTCTTTGACTCAGCTTTTCATTTCATCTGACTAATTTATTCTTTCTCATTTATGCACCATATGCACTATTTGGAGAAAGATTGAATGACTAAAATGGTTGTGAATGAATGAATTAATGTGTCAACGAATCACAAATAAACAAGAAAGAACAAATAAATCAAAGGATCGAGAAAGAATGAATAGAAGAATCGCGAAAAAATGAGAAAAAAATGAGTGAATGAAAGAACCGTTAACAAAAAAGTCAAATAATCGTGAGTAAATGAGTTAAATAATGGTGAATAAATGAGAAAGAATGAATTAATCAGATGATATGAAAAGACGAGTCAAAGAATCGCGAATAAATTAGGAAGAATGAATAAATCAAAGGGTTGTGAAAGAATGAATCGAGGAATCACGAAACGACGAGCAAGAATGAATGGGTCAAAGGGCCGTCAAAGAATCGGGAATAAATGAGTCAAATAATGGTGAATAAAATGAGAAAGAAGAATGAATCAGACGATATGAACATATCAGTCAAAGAATCGTGAATAAACGAGAAAGAATGGATGAATCAAAGGGAAAAATGGAAAAATCGTTAACGAATAAGTAAATAAATAAGAAAGAATGAAAAATCAAAGGACATGAATGAATGAATCGAAAAATCGCGAAAAGATGAGAAAGAATGAACGAGTCAAAGGATCGTTAATAAGTTAGTCGAATAATCGTGAATAAATCGGACAATAATGATGAACAAATGAAAAAGAATGCACGATTCAGAAGATATAGAAGAACGAGACGAAGAATATTGAATAAATGAGAAAGAAAGAATAAATCAACGGGTCGCGAATAAATGGAAAAGAAAGAAAAATAAAAGAATCGTGGAAGAATAAATCGAAGAATCACGAAAAGTAAAGAAAGAATAAGAGGGCACTTAATATATGGGTTGAAAAATCGCAAATAAATGAGTCAAATAATGATGAATAAACGAGAAGGAATGAATGAATCAGACGATATAAAAAGCTGAGTCAAAGAATTGTGAATAAATGAATCAAAGGGTCGTGAATAAAAAAGTGGAAGAATCGTGAATGACTGGACCAAATAATTGCGAATAAAAGAGGAATAACGTAAGATCAGAGGATCATGAAAGAATGAATCAAAGAATCACGAAAAGATGAGAAATAATGAATGAGTCAAAGGGCCGTTAATAAATGAGTCAAAAAATGGTGAATAAATGAGTCAAATAATGGTAAGTGAGAAAAAATAAATGAATCACAAATGAGTTAAAGAATCGTAAATAAATAAGAAAGAATGAACTAATCAACGGGTCGTAAATAAATGAATCAATGAATCGTGAATGAATAAATCAAATAATCGCGAATGAATGAGAAAAAATGAAGAATCAAAGGATCATGACAGAATCGAAAAATCGCGAAACAATGAGAAAAATTGAATGGTTCAAAGAGTCGTTAATGAATGAGTCGCAAATAAATGAATCAAAGGGTCGTGAATAAATGAGTGGAAGGATTGTAAATGAATGGGTCAAATAATCGCGAATAAATGTGGAATAATGTAAAATCAAAGGATCATGAAAGAATGAATCGAAGGATCACGAAAAGATGAGAGAGAACGAACGAGTCAAAGGACCGTTAATGAATTAGTCGAAGAATGGTGAATAAATAAATCGAATAATGGTGAATAAATAAGAAAGAAGCAATGAATCAGACGGTATGAAAGAATCAGTCAAAGAACCGTAAATAAATGGAAAAAAATTAATGAATCAACGGGTCGTGTATAAATGAATCAAAGAATCGTGAAGGAGTGAGTCACATAACAGTGAACAAATGAGTCAGACGATATGAAAAGATGAGTCAAAGAATCGTAAATAAATAAGAAAGAATGAACGAATCAAAGGGTCGTGAAAAAATAAATCAAAGAATCGGGAATGAACAGACAGATAATCGCGAATAAATGAAAAAAAATGAAGAATCAAAGGATCATGAAAGAATGAATCGAAAAATCGCTAAAAGTTAAGAAAGAATGAGCGACTCAAAAGGCCGTTAAGAGTCGAGTAACCGTGAATGAATGAGTCAAATAACGGTGAACAAATGAGTCAGATGATATGAAAAGATGAGTCAAAGAAGCGTGAATAAATGAGAAAGAATGAATGAATCAAAGGGTCGTGTATAAATTAATCAAAGAATCGTAAATGAACAGGCAAATAATCGCAAATAAATGAACAGGAATGAAGAATCAAAGGATCGTGAACGAATGAATCGAAGAATCGTGAATAAGTGAAAAAGAATGAATGACTAAAACGGTTGTGAATAAACAAATTAATGTGTCAGCGAATCACAAATAAACAAGAAAGAATGAATAAATCAAAGGATCGTGAAAGAACGAATCGATGAATCGCAAAAAATTAAGAAGGATTGACTGAATGAAAGGACCGTTAATAAACGAATCGAATAATCGTGAATAAATGAGTCAAATAATGGTGAATAAATGAGAAAGAATGAATGAGATATGAAAAGACGAGTAACAGAATTGATAATAAATGAGAAAGAATAATGTGAATAAATTAATCGAGGAATCGTGAATGAACGGGCCAAATAATCGTGAATAAATGCGAAGGAATAAAGGATTAAGGGCTCGCGAAAGAATGAATCGAAAAATCACGAAAAGATGAGAAAGAATGAGCGAGTCAAAGAGACGTTAATAAATAAGTCAAAGAATGGTGAATAAATGATTCAAATAATGGTGAATAAATGAGAAAAAATAAAGTAATCAGACGATATGAAAGAATGGGCCAAAAAATCGTAAATAAACGAGAAAGAATGAATAAATCAACGGGTCGCGAATAATTGAATCAAAGAATCTTGAATGAATGAGTCAAATAATCGTGAATAAATGAGAAAGAAACAAGAACCAAAGGATCATGAAAGAATGAATCGAAGAATCACGAAAAGATGAGAAAGAATAAGAACCAAAGGGCCCTTAATAAATGGGCTGAGAAATCGCAAATAAATGAGTCACATAATGATGAATAAGTGAGAAACAATGAATGAATCAGACTGAGTCAAAAAATTGTGAATAAATGAATCAAAAGGTCGTGAATAAAGGAGTGGAAGAATCGTGAGTCCAATAATCGCAAATAAATTCGAAAGCAGGAAAAATCATAGGATCATGAATGGATGAGTCGAAAATCGTGAATAATTGAAAAAAAATGAATGGCTAAAGCGGTTGGGAATTAATGTATCAACGAATCGTGAATAAATGAAGAAGAACAAATAAATCAAATGATCTTGAAAGAACGAATTGAAGAATGGCGAAAAGATGAGAAAGAATGAACGAATCAGAAGGCCGTGAATGAATGAGTTAGAGAATGACGAACAAATAAGAATGAATTAATGAATGCGTCGTAAATAAAGATGTCGAAGAAGCGTAAATGTATAAAATAAAGTACAGCTAATGAATGAGAAAGAATGAATAAATCAAAGAATCGTGAAAGAATAAATCGAAGAATATTGAATAAATGAGGAAGAATAAATGAAACAAAGGGTCGTGAATAAATGAACCAAAGAATCGTAAATGAATAAATAAAATCGCGAATAAATGTGAAATAAGGAATCAATCAAAGAGTTGTGAAAGAATGAGTCAAACAATCATGATAAATGAGAAAATTAATGAATGAATTGTGAATAAAATACAAAGAATGAATAAATCAAGACGTCGTGAATAATTAAGTCGAACAATTGTAAATGAATGAGTCGAAGAATCGTGAATGAATGAGTCGGAGAATAACGAATGATTGAGAAAGAATGAATAAATCAAAGCGTCGTATGTAAATGAGTCGAAGAAGGGTAAATATATGACTCGAAGTGCAGCTAATGAATGAGAAAGAATCGTGAAAGAATGAAAGAACAGATGAGAATGAATGAATTCGTCGTAAACAAAGAAGTGCAAGAAACGTAAATGTATGAGACAAAGTACCCCTAATGAATGAGAAAGAATGAATAAATCAAAGAATCATGAAAGAATGAGTCGAAGAATATTGAATAAATGAAGAAGAATGAATGAAACAAAGGGTCGTGAATAAATGAACCTAAGATTCGTGAATGAATGAATCAAATAATCTTGAATAAATGTGAAACAAGGAATGAATCAAAGGATCGTGAAAGAATGAATCGAAGAGTCGCGAAAAGATGAGAAAGAGTGAATGGAAGGACCGTTAACGAGTCGAATAATCGTCAAATAATGGTGAATAAATTAGTCAAATGATGGTAATTAAATAAGAAAGAATGAATGAGTCAGACGACATGAAAAGACGAGTAACAGAATCGTGAATAAATGAAAAAGAATGATGAATGAAAGGGTTGTGAATAAATTAATCGAGGAATCGTGAATGAACGAGTCAATTAATCGTGAATAAATGGGAATGAATAAAAAATCAAGGGATCGTGAAAAAATGAATCGAAAAATCACAAAAAGATGAGAAAGAATGAGCGAGTCAAAAAGCCGTTAATAAATAAGTCAAAGAATGGTGAACAAGTGAGAAAGAATAAACTAATCAGACGATATGAATGAATGGGTCAAAGAATCGTAAATAAACGAGAAAGAATGAATAAATCAACGAGTCGCGAATAATTGAATGAAATAATCGTGAATAAATGAGAAAGAAAAAAGAATCAAAAGATCGTGAAAGAATAAATCGAAGAATCACAAAAAGATAAGAAAGAATAAGAGTCAAAGGGCCCTTGATAAATGGGTTGAAGAATCGCAAATAAATAAATCAAATAATGATGAATAAATGAGAAAGAATGAATGAATCAGACGATATAAAAAGCTGAGTCAAAAAATTGTGAATAAATGAATAAAAGGGTCGCAAATAAAAGAGTGGAAGAATCGTGAATAAATAGGTCAAATAATTGCGAATAAAAGAAGAATAATGTAAGATCAAAGGATCATGAAAGAATGAATCTAAGAATCACGAAAAGATGAGAAAGAATGAATGAGTCAAAGGACCGTTAATAAATTAGTCGAAGAATGGTGAATAAATAAATCGAATAATGGCAAATAAATAAGAAAGAATAAATGATTCAGACGATGTGAAAGAATCAGTCAAAGAATCGTAAATAAATGAGAAAAAATAAATGAATCAACGGGTCGTGTATAAATGAATCAAAGAATCGTGAAGGAATGAGTCACATAACGGTAAACAAATGAGTCAGACGATATGAAAAGATGAGTCAAAGAATCGTGAATAAATAAGAAAGAATGAATGAATCAAAGGGTCGTGAAAAAATAAATCAAAGAATCGTGAATGAACAGACAGATAATCGCGAATAAATGAAAAGGAATGAAGAATCAAAGGATCATGAAAGAATGAATCGAAAAATCGCTAAAAGTTAAGAAAGAATGAGCGACTCAAAAGGCCGTTAAGAGTCGAGTAACCGTGAATGAATGAGTCAAATAACGGTGAACAAATGAGTCAGATGATATGAAAAAATGAGTCAAAGAAGCGTGAATAAATGAGAAAGAATGAAAAATCAAAGGATCATGAATGAATGAATCGAAAAATCGTGAATGAACAGGCAAATAATCGCAAATAAATGAAAACGAATGAAGAATCAAAGGATCGTGAAAGAATGAATCGAAGAATCGTGAATAAGTAAAAAAGAATAAATGACTAAAACGGTTGTGAATAAACAAATTAATGTGTCACCGAATCACAAATAAACAAGAAAGAATGAATAAATCAAAGGATCGTGAAAGAATGAATCGATGAATCGCGAAAAATTAAGAAGGATTGACTAAATGAAAGGACCGTTAATAAACGAATCGAATAATCGTGAATAAATGAGTCAAATAATGGTGAATAAATGAGAAAGAATGAATGAGTCAGACGATATGAAAAGACGAGTAACAGAATCGATAATAAATGAGAAAAAATGATGTGAATAAATTAATCGAGGAATCGTGAATGAACGGGTCAAATAATCGTGAATAAATGCGAAGGAATAAAAGATTAAGGGCTCGCGAAAGAATGAAGCGAAAAATCACGAAAAGATGAGAAAGAATGAGCGAGTCAATGAAACGTTAATAAATAAGTCAAATAATGGTGAATAAATGAGAAAGAATAAACTAATCAGACGATATGAAAGAATGGGCCAAAGAATCGTAAATAAACGAGAAAGAATGAATAAATCAACGGGTCGCGAATAATTGAATCAAAGAATCGTGAATGAATGAGTCAAATAATCGTGAATAAATGAGAAACAACGAAGAACCAAAAGATCATGAAAGAATGAATCGAAGAATCACGAAACGATGAGAAAGAATAAGAACCAAAGGGCCCTTAATAAATGTGCTGAGAAATCGCAAATAAATGAGTCACATAATGATGAATAAGTGAGAAACAATGAATGAATCAGACTGAGTCAAAAAATTGTGAATAAATAAATCAAAGAGTCGTGAATAAATGAGTGGAAGAATCGTGAGTCCAATAATCTCAAATAAATTCGAAAGCAGGAAAAATCAAAGGATTATGAATGGATGAGTCGAAGAATCGTGAATAATTGAGAAAAAATGAATGATTAAAACAGTTGTAAATAAATGAATTGTGTCAACGAATCGCGAATAAATGAGAAAGAACAAATAAATCAAATGATCTTGAAAAACGAATTGAAGAATGGCGAAAAGATGAGAAAGAATGAACGAATCAGAAGGCCGTGAATGAATGAGTTAGAGAATGACGAACAAATAAGAATGAATTAATGAATGCGTCGTAAATAAAGATGTCGAAGAAGCGTAAATGTATAAAATAAAGCACAACTAATAAATGAGAAAGAATGAATAAATCAAAGAATCGTGAAAGAATGAATCGAAGAATATTGAATAAATGAGGAAGAATAAATGAAACAAAGGGTCGTGAATATATGAACCGAAGAATCGTGAATGAAAGAATATAATCGCGAATAAATGTGAAACAAGGAATGAATGAAAGAGTTGTAAAAGAACGAGTCAAACAATCATGGTAAATGAGAAAATTAATGAATAAATTGTGAATAAATTACAAAAAATGAATAAATCAAGGCGTTGCGAATAATTAAGTCGAATAATTGTAAATGAATGAGTCGAAGAATCGTGAATGAATGAGTCGGAGAATAACGAATGATTGAGAAGGACGAATGAATCAAAGCGTCGTAAGTAAATGAGTCGAAGAAGGCTAAATATATAACTCGAAGTACAACTAATGAATGAGAAAGAATGAATAAATCAAAGAATCGTGAAAGAATGAGTTAGTGAATGACGAACAGATGAGAATGAATGAATGCGTCGTAAACAAATAAGTGAAAGAAACGTTTTGTATGAGACAAAGTACCCCTAATGAATGAGAAAGAATGAATAAATCAAAGAATCGTGAAAGAACGAGTCGAAGAATATTGAATAAATAAAGAAGAATGAATGAAACAAACGGTCGTGAATAAATGAACCAAAGCCTCGTGAATGAATGAATCAAATAATCGTGAATAAATGTGAAACAAGGAATGAATCAAAGGATCGTGAAAGAATGAATCGAAGGACCGTTAATAAACGAGCCGAATAATCGTCAAATAATGGTGAATAAATGAGAAAGAATGAATGAATCAGATGATATGAAAAGGCGAGTCAAAGAATCGTGAATAGAGAAAGAATGGATGAATCAACGAGTCGTGAATAAATGAGTGGGGGAATCGTGAATGAATGAGTCAAATAATCGCCAATAAATGAGAGAATGAAGAACCAAAGGATTGCGAAAGAATGAGGCGAAGAATCGTGAATAAACGAAAAAGAATGAATGACTAAAACGGTTGTGAATAAACAAATTAGACTCGAAGAATCGCGAAAAGATGAGAAAGAATGAGTGAATGAAAAAAACGTTAATAAATGAATCGAATAATCGTGAATAAATGAGTCAAATAACGGTAAATAAATGAGAAACGTTACGTACACATATCGGCAAAAAATCTTTCAGGTGGAAATTGTGTAGCTTCAAAATCAGCTACTAACGAGATCTAACGCTTTGTACTAAACCTGTCGTTTGTGCAATTATAAATCTACCTGATAAAGCAAACTAGCACTTTATAAAAGTACTAAAACGTGAAATAATTTCGAAAGACTTTTGCTTCGTAAAGTGTATTCTTTTACTATCAATTCCACTTATATCGCCATATAATGGCACATACTTGCGACAAATATTTTGTGTGTTACTTACGTCAAGTAAAAGCTACTGAACCTTACGTGCTAAGACGCTAGCGCTAATACATATGTGGGTACACAACCACACTTGAATAGTGCCTAACGCTACACTTACACGCCAGCAAAAGCGCATATTCTGCAGATTATGTAAGGAAAAAGCAACGTTACGCCACACACCAGCGAAATATACTTCAGTTACAATTTGTGTAACTCCAAAACCGGCCCCTTTCTAGATATAACGCTTCGCACTTGCCGGTCTACTAGTGAAAAGCCTTCGGCATGCAATTTCTGTAATTGTGAAACCGATAAAGTTGCCTAATATTTCACAAATTATTACAAACACAAGAAACCGTGCAAATTCGTGCGAATACTCAGTTACTTTATCGAATGCTCTTACACTAACAAAAAACAGCACGCGTGCAACGAATGCGATACAAAACGTACTGTGAACCACTACATACTGGCGAAAAGGATTGCGCATGTAATGAATGCAATTACAAAGCAGCTCGTCTCAGCTTCATCATTAGGTCTTCAGTCCTGGACTTGGTTAGCTTATAAGCATTTAAGTAAAAACTATTCATAAGGTGGAGAAAAGGACGTAGCTCTTGTAACGCCAGATGACAAGGAAGGGCGCCGATCGATTTCGCAGTATTTGTAGATGGCGCCCATACCATTCCAAAAACTACGTTTCACAGCCGTTTTTTTTAAGTGTGTCTGCATATGACCCTTCAAATAACTTTTGAACGCCGCCGAATACTTACATAAATAACACGCAAACGGTCGTTCGTTGTTATGCAAACACATATGTAGTTTCAACAAACTCTTCCACGTTGTGGAATAATTACACAAATCACACTTGAATGATCGTTCGCAAGTATGAGTATTCATATGAAGTCGCAAGTTACTTTTCTGCGATGACGAATAGCTACACAAGGTGCACTGAAACGGCCGTTCGTTGGTGTGTATACGGAAATGCTGCCTCAAGGTATATCTCCAAGATGTTGAATAATCACAAAGGTTGCACGAATATAGCCGTTCCTTAGTATGAGTAATCATATGAAGTTTCAAACCACCTTTTTGCGATGCCGAATAACTACAGACATTGCATACATATGGTCGTTCGTTCGTATGTACCAACATATGTAGCTTCATAGAATTTTTCCAAGATGTGGCATAATCACATAAATTGCATCTAAGCGGCCTGTCGTTAATATGTGACTTCATATGACTTTGCAAATGACTTTTTTGTAATGCCGAGTAGTTGCATACGATACAGACAAACGGTCGGGCGTTAGTGTGTTGGTTCATGTGCAGTTTCAAATGATCTTTCAATCGTGCGGTGTACGTACACAAATTGCACAAGAATGGACGCTCGTTAGTATGTAAACGCGTGTGGAGTTTTAATTTATCTTGTCGTAATGATGAAAAACTACAGAAATTACACGTAAATGATCGTTTGTTAATATGAAGTGTGGAATGTTTCTGCAAACCGCTTCTTTCTGCTGCGTTATAGTTACATAAGTTACAGGGGAAATGTCGTTTATTAGTGTGTGTATTCAAGTGACGCTTCAAATTACCTTTGTGGGAAGCTGAAAACTTGCACAAATTGCATATAAATGAGTGCTCGTTAGTGTGTAGGTGCAAATGTGTTTGTATATTTTTCTTACGTGCTGTCGAAAAGCCGCACAAATAGCAAATAAACGACCGATCGTTGGTATGTGAAACCATGTTCCTGCTAGGCTTTTGCGTTCTGTATAATTACGCAAACTACATCCTCGCTGGTATGTGAATGCACCTTTTCGTGATGTCGTATAACTACATAAATTACATTTAAATGGTCGTTCGCAGGTATGTGTTCGTATATGTTTAGAAATCCAACTCCTCTGCAAAGTTTTCTTAATTAAAATCCATCGGAAACATTATTCCTACCGTCTAATGTTAATTTCCGGTTTCCTTTTTTATAAGTTTGCCTTTAAATGTTTATTGTAATTAAATAACCTCAGGCTCGTTTTTCATGGTCATCTAGAAAATGGTAGATGCTTCTCTAAGGCCTCCATCTATTGAGTGATTTCCTAACTGAAATGCTCTTTTTGATTATGATTATAAAAAAAAGGAAAATAAATAACCTGAATAAAATAAATAACATAATTAAAATAAATACATTTAATAAAGAAATAAATAATAAAATAGAAAATCTTACCCAAGTGGACGAAAAAACGAACTAGACGATCACTGTAAATCAAATAAAATAAGAAAAGAACCAAATTAATCCAATAAAACGGTAAGAACTAATAAAAAATAAGAGAACAATTAAATAAATCTAATTAAACGAATAAAATTAATAAAACTATTAAACTAAATAAATCTAATAAACCTCATGAAGAGAATAAATTTAAAATTACAAATAAAAAGTAAAAAATAAAAATACTAATAAATCGCATAAATGGAAATAAAAAGGATACAACTTATGAAACTAATAAAGTAAAAAAATCAAATTAAACTCACGAAAAAGTAGATAAAGAAATGATTACCACAAATAAAGAAAAAACGAAAAAAAACAAAAAATATGGAATAATTCTAATAAAACAAAACCTACTACAAATACTAATAAAAGGCATAAACTATGTGAAATAAATACAACGAATAACATGAATAAGACCTATAAAACGAATAAAATTAATAAAACAAAAGGTTTAAAAGAATAAAACAAAAACGAATATAAAGCAAAATAAACAGAACTATGCAAATACAATTAAAAAATTAAAAGCAAATAAAATAAATAAAAAAATATAGCAAATAAAACAAAGTTACATAAAACGCATAAATTCGGTAAAATAAACAAACCGAATGGAAGAATAAATCAAATATTAATAAAATGAGTAAAACGAATATACCAAATAGAACCCACAGACCGAATGAAAATACAAAAAGAATAAAATAAAGCGAAATCAAACAAAGCTATTAAATTGAATCAATCAAATAACAAATAAAGCGTAGAAAACGAACAGAATAAATAAAAGAAATAAAAAATAAGGAAATTAATATCATCATCTATAAAAGGATGTAACTAATAAAATAAATACAGTTCCACGATCATAGGAAAGTTTCAACACAATTCAAACCACAGTAAAGAGCTGATATCCATGGAACATCGCTGAGGAACACATGTACTATGCGCATTATACAAAATTGTGGAACGGTTTTGGCGCATAACAGAATAAAGTTAATGATTAGGTTGAATAACTTGGAAATACCGAATAATCTGATCGATTCGTACATATTCAAACAACTTAAAAAATAGAACCAACAAACTTAATGGAACAAACTAAATAAGGTGCGAAAACCAGGTGAGTAACCAAATGGAGTGAATATGAGCCGAATCGAACTAACGAACTTAATAAATGAATCTACTGAAATGTACACAAAAGGACAAAAAGTATGGTAGTTGCTCGACTTCCTAATGTTTCTTGAATTTTTTTTTGAACCTGATTTGTGTTTGATTTTTTTTAAGTTATTCTGCGGACTTGATTATTTGATTTCTCTTAATTTTTTTAAATTTTTGTTCATCTGGGCATCTCATTTTCCTTATTCCTTTTGTAATTTAGTTGGACCTCAATTCTTTTTTTGAGACAATTTTTTTTTGGTTACGTTCGATTTTGTGTGGGGAGGTGTTGATTATTTTTTATTTCGTATTGGATACGATTTTTGTAGCATTGGTATTTTGGCATTTGCTTGATGTTCTTTATTATTTTTGGCCTGAAATTAATTTAATTCTCTTAGTGTGTTAGATAGACATTTCCTATTATTGTTTTTTATTTTTATTTTTCGTTTCCGGACATAACCTTATTTATTCTATTCATGCTGTTTTCACCAAATAACGTATAACACACACACATACGCACAATATAAAAACAATTTATTTAATATATAATTTAAGTTTTAAAGTTAAGTAGGTAAGTATAAATTGAACTCAAGCCACTAATGTCTGTTTTTTTGTTCATAGTGTTGTTATTTTTGTATATGTAATACATCTCTAAAAATAACCTTTTTTGTTTATTTGTTTCCATTTCTAAAATTTTTGGATTCTGAAGATCTATTTTGTGATTTAAAGTAAATAATTGGGCTGTGTTTTCACCGATAATTTGCGACCCTTATTCTTTTGGCACCCCTATTCCGTTTTTTAAAAATATACTCCCTATTCTTCTATTTTTACTGACTTTTCCCCTGAATCAAATTGGTTGGTTCCGGACATAACCTTATTTATTCTATTCATGCTGTTTTCACCAATTTTTTTTACCCTTGGTAAATTTTTTATCCCCTTTACTAAATTAAATTGTTATCTCTCGTGAATTCCCGTTATTTTTTTAAATTTTCATTCTTGGTATATTAATTAGCGATTTTCACCCCTAGTTGGTTTGTTATGTAAAGTTGATATGATAACGCCGTACTCGGTGTACTAAGTTCTGCTTAACGCCACCGCTCTTTCTCAAATTAATCTTTTGTATCTTTTATTATTATGCTTTTTTTAATTTAAAATTTAAAATTTTAAATTTAAATTTAAAATTTAAAATTTAAAATTTAAAATTTAAAATTTAAAATTTAAAATTTAAAATTTAAAATTTAAAATTTAAAATTTAAAATTTAAAATTTAAAATTTAAAATTTAAAATTTAAAATTTAAAATTTAAAATTTAAAATTTAAAATTTAAAATTTAAAATTTAAAATTTAAAATTTAAAATTTAAAATTTAAAATTTAAAATTTAAAATTTAAAATTTAAAATTTAAAATTTAAAATTTAAAATTTAAAATTTAAAATTTAAAATTTAAAATTTAAAATTTAAAATTTAAAATTTAAAATTTAAAATTTAAAATTTAAAATTTAAAATTTAAAATTTAAAATTTAAAATTTAAAATTTAAAATTTAAAATTTAAAATTTAAAATTTAAAATTTAAAATTTAAAATTTAAAATTTAAAATTTAAAATTTAAAATTTAAAATTTAAAATTTAAAATTTAAAATTTAAAATTTTAAATTAAATATTTAAAATTTAAAATTTAAAATTTAAAATTTAAAATTTAAAATTTAAAATTTAAAATTTAAAACGAATAAAATTAATAAAACCCAAAGGTTTAAAAGAATAAAACAAAAACGTATACAAAGTACGAAAACAATAAAGCAAAATAAACAGAATAAACCTAATAAAATCCATAACACAAATAAAATTAACAAATTGAAAGCGAATAAAATAAGTAAAAAAATATAACGAATAAAACAAAGTTGAATAAAACGCATAAATTCAGTATAATAGGCAAAAAAATAGACGAATAAATTTAATACTACAAATAAAAAGTAAAAGAAATAAAAACACTAATAAATCTCATACATGGAAATAAAAGGATACGAGGTAATGAAAGCAAAACAATTGAATTAAACTCAATAAAACTCATGAAGGAGTGGATAATAAAATGATTACGACAAATAAAGAAAATAACGAAAAAACCAACTGGACATGCCAATCAGGCGACGGACTTCAGAAACAAAAGTAGAAGGAGCAATGTTAAGGATGGCAGGAACTTTATCGGGATCGACGAGGAGACCACCCCAGTTAACAACATAACCGAGAAAGCGGAGTTCTGGACGGCAGAAATGACACTTATCCTGACGAAGGGTAAGGCCAGCAGTGAAAAGACGTGAAAGGGCCAGGTTGAGGACACAGAGATGTTCATCGAAGGAGGGGGTAGCTATGATGATATCATCAAGGTAGGCAAAGCAGAATTGCTCCAGGTCAGAACCAATGACCTGATCGATAAGACGTTAGAAGGTGTAGGAAAATTATAAAGACCGAAGGGCATGCGACAAAATTGAAATAAACCTCGATGAGGGACGATTGGTTTGGATTTTGGGTACAGAGGGATTTACCAACAGATGGAACGGATATCTAGGGAGGGGTGGTAACGAGCATCGCGGAGCCGGTCAGGGATGGTAGCTATAAGTGAGAGAATTGGCATCTGTTTGTGTGACTTGGTTGACCTTCCGAAAATCGATACAGAACCTATAGGAATGATCGTTTTTCTTAACTAGAACAATGGGGCTAGACCATGGACTAATAGAAGGTTCGACGACTCCTAGGCGGAGTTTCTCGTCAAGCTTCGAATGGGCAACCTTACACAGAGGTGGGGGGAGGGGATACTATCGTTGTTTGATGGGCTCGGCTGTCGTGCGGATGTGGTGTGGTACGAAGTACAGTCGAGACCAAGAGGTTGTTTTGAGAAGGAGGAGGAAATTAGGGAGTCGAGTCGAAGGTCGAAAATAATATGGGTAGGTGCGGAAATACTGATGGCCGATGAGGAGGGACGAAAAAAAGTCCGTAAGTCATCGCAGAAACTGTGTACGCACTGCACAAATTTTCAGAGTTCTATGCCACGAATAAGTTGGTGGGAAACGTCTGGAATAACAAGGATGTCGAGGGTAATGACGGAATCTTGGAGAGTGATGAGAAAGAGACGAAACCTAAGATGTTGCATTTTGAGTCATCGGCAAGGCTATAGAAGGTTGAAGAATAATTATGAAGGGAGAGTTTCAAGGAACTTAAACGATGCCAACGAAAACCACCAAGAACTGTACGAGTGGCTCCAAAGTATACCAGACCAGTAAAGGGAATCCCGAAGATTTGGACAGATAAATATGGTCGTTGATCGCCACGGACACTAGCACATAGAAGTACAGCCGATACCAGGAGGTTGTTTGGAGAAAAAGGAGGAAATTAGGGAGTCGAGTCGAAGTTGTTGTTCGGGAGTAAGGTCCGAAATAATATGGGTAGGAGCGGAAATAGGGATGGGGAGCAAAAGTCCATAAGTCATCGCAGAAACTGGGTACGCACTGCACCGATTTTCAGAAATCGATGCCGCGAATAAGTTGGAGGGAAACGTCAGGAATAATAAAGATGTCAAGGGTAATGACGGAATCTTGGAGAGTGATGAGAAGGGAGACGAAACCTAAAATGTTGCATTTTGAGTTGTCGGCTAACCTACAAAAGGATGAAAAATAATTTTGAATAGAAAGGTCCAAGAAACTTAAACGATGGCAACAGGACAACCAAGAATTGTACGAGTGGCTTCAGAATCTAACAAACCAGTAAAGGGAATCCCAAACATTTGGACAGATAAATATGGACGTTGATCGCCACGGACACTAGCACACAGAGCGAGATTGGTTCTCGAGACCAGAAAAGGGGGGATCGAAGGCTAGAGAAAGGATAGGGTCCTCGCCTTGATCCAAGAACCCTAGCGACAGTTTAAAGAATTTCCATATTGACGTCGGGTCACGCCTTTGTAACTGTACCCATATCAGTGTAGGATCTGCGGGCGGGAGCACTGGGGCGAAACATGCCCCGTTTGATCACAGTTCCAACAAATGACCTGTTTATCTTGCTAAGGGTGGTAGATGGGGTAGTAATAGAAGATTATTTCTACTCGCGGGGGTTGAGTGTGGTTTGGAAAAATTAGACCTGCGCGGCCGGACCAAAGAAGATAACGGAGAGTTTGGTTTATAGGCAAGATCGAGTTGTACATATGAACGCGTATTTTTATTAGAGGGTACATAACTGTCAACCCTAAATTTCTTTAATTCTAATTTTTGACACTCGCTCTCTAACTCTTCCCACGAATGTACCGTAGGCAGCTGAGCTAAATAAAGAGGGAAAATATTACGAGAAACTACATCGAATTGGACATCGGCAGGTATACCACCATGACGTCGGAACATGGCACTCATGCAAGACAAATATTCAATGATATCTTCCGACGGGTCTTGAGTTCTTGTTTGGATGTTATTAAATAATCGCAGGTAATAGTCAGGGGGTACAAGGTGGTATAACAGCAATCTAGATAAAGATATCCAATCGGAACAACGGTGGCGGTTACCCCGGAACCAATGAAGCGCTTTGGACTCAAACAAATCAACCCCGGACACAAATAATTCGACCTTCGTGATATTTCGGACTTTTCGAAACTTTGATACTGTCTCAAGAAAATCATGTACTGCTAGTACCTGAGGATCACCTGAGAATTTTAAGTCAAGTTTCACTAAGGTGTCCTTACGCAAATGTCAAACAATTTGTGAACCGGCACGAACACGTTTCTGCAAAAGGTATGTGTTGCTTTAGTACACCAACTCTATTTGTCTACCAAGTTTCAGGAGCGCAGGTCGTACAGAAGCTAAGAAAAATTTTCTTTTAATTTCCTAAGTTGCCCTTACGCATATTCGGGGATATGTATAAACAGGAGCGAACACGTCCCTGTAAAAGGTATGTGTTGTTTTGGTATACCTACACTAGTTGCCTAGCGAGTTTCAAGAGCGCAGGTCTTACAGAAGCTACGAAAGGAATTTCTTAATTTTTTTAGGGTGTCCTTACACAAATGTTAAAAAATTTGTGAACCGGCATGAGCACGTTTCTGCAAGAGGTATGTGTTGATTTGGTGCACCAACTCTAATTGTCTACCAAGTTTCGAGAGCGCAAATCTTACACGAGCTACAAAAATTTTTTAAAAAATTTCTTAAGTTGTCTTTACGCAAATTCGGAAAAATGTATAAACAGGAGCGAACACGTTTCTGTAAAAGGTATGTGTTGTGTTGATATACCTACACTAGTTGCCTACCGAGTTTCAAGAGCGCAGGTGTTACAGAAGCTAAGAAAGAATTTTCTTTATTTTCCTAAGATGTCCTTACGCAAATGTCAAAAAATGTGTGAACCGGCACGAACACGTTTGTATTAGAGGTATGTGTTGCTTTAGTGCAACAACTCTAATTGTCTACCGAGTTTCAAAGGCGCAGGTCTTACAGAAGCTAAGAAATTTTTTTTAATTTTCTTAAGTGGGCCTTGCGCAAATTCGGAAAAATTTATAAACAGGGACGAACACGTGCCTGTAAAAGGTATGTGTTATTTTGGTATACGTATACTAGTTGCCTACCGGGCTTCACGAGCGCAGAACTTACACAAATTAAGAAATATTTTTTAATTTTCATAAGGTATTTTTATGCAAATTCCAAAAAATTTGTGAACCGGCACCAACACGTTTCTGCAAAAGATATGTGTTGTTTTGGTACATCTACACTAGTTGCCTACCGATCTTCAAGAGTGCAGGTCTTACAGAAGCTAAGAAAATTTTTTTAATTTTCCTAAGGTATCCTTACGCAAATGCCAAAAAAATTTTTGAACCGGCACGAACACGTTTCTGCAAGAGGTATGTATGTGTTGCTTTAGTGCACCAACTCTAATTGTCTACCAATTTTCAAGAGCGCAGGTCTTATAGAAGCTATGAAAAATTTTTTAATTTTCTTTAGTTGTCTTTATGCCAATTCGAAAAAACTTATAAACAGGGACGAACAAGTTTCTGTAAGAGGTGTGTGTTGTATTGGTATACCTACACTAGTTGTCTACTGAGTTTCAAGAGCGCAAAATTTTACAGAAGCTAAGAAAAAGATTTTTAATTTTCATAAGGTATTCCTTTGAAGGTTTTAAAAAAATTTGTGAACCGGCACGAACAGGTTTCTGTAAAAGGTATGTGTTGTTTTGGTGCACCTACACTAGTTGCCTACCGGGTTTCAGGAGCGCAGAACTTACACAAATGAACAACTTTTTTTAAATTTTCATAAGGTATCCCTTATGCAAATTTCAAAAACTTTGTGAACCGGCACCAACACGTTTCTGTAAAAAGTATGTGTTGTTTCGGTACACCTACACTAGTTGCCCATCGGGTTTATGCAGATTTTACAGAAGCTAAGAATTTTTTTTTTTAAATTTCATAAGGTATTCTTTTGAGGATTTTAAAAAATTTGTGAACCGGCATGAACAGATTTCTGAGCGCAGGTACTACAGAGACTAAGAAAGGAATTTTTCAATTTTTCTAAGGTGCCTTTACAAAAAATTAAAAAAATTTATGAACCGGAACGAACACGTTTTTGCAAAAGGTATGTGTTACTTTAGTGCACTAACTCTTATTGTCTACCGAGTTTCAAGAGCGTAGGTCTTTCAGAAGATAAGAAATTTTTTGTTTAATTCTCTTAAGTTGTCCTTACGCAAATTTGGAAAAATTTATAAACAGGAGCGAACACGTTCCTGTAAAAAGTATGTGTTGTTTTGGTACGCCTATAATAGTAGTCTACCGAGTTTCAAGTGCGCAGGTCTTACAGAAGTTAAGAAAGGAATTTTTAAATTTTCCTAAGGTGTCCTTACGCAAATGTCAAACAATTTGTGAACAGGCACGAACACGTTTCTGTAAAGGGTATGTGTTGCTTTAGTACACATACACTAGCTACCTACCGAGGTCCAAGGGCGCAGGTTTTACAGAAGCTAAGAAAGGAATTTTTTAATTTTCTTATGGTGTCATTACGCAAATGTCAAAAAATTTGTGAACCGGCACGAACACGTTTCTGTAAAAGGTATGTGTTGTTTTGGTACATCTACACTAGTTTCCTACCGGGTTTCAAGAGCGCAGATCTTACAGAAACTAAGAATTTTTTTTAAATTTTCATAAATTATCGCTAACGCAAATTTCAAAAATTTTGTGAACCGGCACCAACATGTTTCTGTAAAAGGTATGTGTTGTTTTAGTGCACCAACTCTAATTGCCTACCAAGTTTCAAGAGCGCAAATGTTATAGAAGCTGAGAACATTTTTTTTTAACTTTCTAAGGGTGTTCCTACGCAAATTTCAAAAAATTTATGAACCGGCACGAACACGTTTCTGTAAAAGGTATGTGTTGGTTTGGTACACCTACACTAGTTGCCCACCGGGTTTCAGCAGATTTACAGCAAGAATCTTTTAAATTCATGAAGCTAAGATTAAAGATTTGTGAACCGGCATACAGTTTCATAAGGTATCCTTATGCAAATTTTCAACAATTTGTTAACCAGCACGAACATGTTTCTCTAAAAAGTATGTGTTGTTTTAGTGCACCAACTCTAATTGCCTACCGTGTTTCAAGAGCGCAGATGTTGCTGAGAACATTTTTTTTTAACTTTCTAGTGGTGTCCCTACGCAAATTTCAAAAAATTTGTGAACCGGAACCAACACGTTTCTGTAAAAGGTATGTGCTGTTTTGGTACAGCTACACTAGTTGCCTACCGGGTTTCAAGAGCGCAAGTCTTACAGAAGTTAAGAAAAGAATTTTTCAATTTTTCTAAGGTGTCTACGAAAAATTCAAAAAATTTACTAACCGGCACGAACACGTTTCTGTAAAAGGTATGTGTTGTTTTGGTACAGCTACACTAGTTGCCTAGCGGGTTTCAACGAGCGCAGGTCTTACAGAAGGCTAAGAAAGGAATTTTAAATTTTTCTAGGTGTCATACGAAAATTTCAAAAATTTGTGAACCGGCACGAACACGTTTCTGTAAAAGGTATGTGTTGTTTTAGTGCCCAACTCTACACTAGTTTCCTACGGGTTTCAAGAGCGCAGGTCTTGCAGAAGCTAAGAAATTTTTAAAATTTTCTTAAGTTGTCCTAACGCAATTCGGAAAAATTTTGAACCGGAGCGAACACGTTTCTGTAAAAGGTATGTGTTGTTTTAGTATACCACACTAGTTGCCTACCGGGTTTCAAGAGCGCAAGTCTTACAGAAGTTAAGAAAATTTTTCAATTTTTCTAAGGTGTCCTACGCAAAATTCAAAAATTTACTGAACCGGCACGAACACGTTTCTGTAAAAGGTATGTGTTGTTTTGGTACAGCTACACTAGTTGCCTAGCGGGTTTCAAGAGCGCAGTCTTACAGAAGCTAAGAAAGGAATTTTTAATTTTTCTAAGGTACGAAAATTTCAAAAATTTGTGAACCGGCACGAACACGTTTCTGTAAAAGGTATGTGTTGTTTTAGTGCACCAACTCTAATTGCTTTCCGAGTTTCAAGAGCGCAGGTCTTGCAGAAGCTAAGAAATTTTTTAAAATTTTCTTAAGTTGTCCTAACGCAATTCGGAAAAATTCATGAACAGGAGCGAACACGTTTCTGTAAAAGGCATGTGTTGTTTTTAGTATACCTACACTAGTTGCCTAACCGGGTTTCAAGAGCGCAAGTCTTACAGAAGTTAAGAAAAGAATTTTTCAATTTTTCTAAGGTGTCTACGAAAAATTCAAAAAATTTACTAACCGGCACGAACACGTTTCTGCAAAAGGTATGTGTTGTTTTGGTACAGCTACACTAGTTGCCTAGCGGGTTTCACGAGCGCAGGTCTTACAGAGGCTAAGAAAGGAATTTTTAAATTTTTCTAAACGAAAATTTCAAAAAATTTGTGAACCGGTGCGAACACGTTTCTGTAAAAGGTACGTGTTGCTTTAGTGCCCAACTCTAATTTTTTTCCAAGTTTCAAGAGCGAAGGTCTTGCAGAAGCTAAGAAATTTTTTTAAAATTTTCTTAAGTTGTCCTAACGCAATTCGGAAAAATTCATGAACAGGAGCGAACACGTTTCTGTAAAAGGCATGTGTTGTTTTTAGTATACCTACACTAGTTGCCTATCGGGTTTCAAGAGCGCAGATCCTACAGAAGCTAAGAAAATTTTTTTTAATTTTCATAAGGTATCCTTATGCAAATTTCAAACAATTTGTTAACCAGCACGAACACGTTTCTGCAAAAGGCATGTGTTGTTTTAGTGCACCAACTCTAATTGTCTACCAAGTTTCAACAGCGCAGGTTTTACAGAAACTAAGAAAAATATTTTTTTAATTTTTAAAGTTGTCCTACACAATTTCGGAAAAATTTATGAACAGGAACGAACACGTTTCTGTAAAAGATATGCGTTGTTTTAGTACACTTACACCAGCTGCCTACCGAGTTTCAATAGCGCATGTCCTACAGAAGCTTTTTAATTTTCTTAAGGTGGCGTTGTGCTAGTTGGGAAAAATTTGCGGACCGGACCCAACACGTTTCTGTAAAAGTTATGCTGTCTAACAGATTTTAAGAGCGCAGGTTTTACACAAGTTAGGAAAATTAAACAGAAGTTTAAGCGTCGTGCAACGACATTTAGGATTTAAATCAAACTTTATTTTTAAAACTGACTGGAGTAAACGGCCATTAGACCCACTTGCATGTTTACAAAATACAAAATAATTATTCAAATTTAATGCAAATAGAAATTCGTTAGTACGAAGTTACAAATGCTTTTACAATGCAATGCAAACGGCTATTAGGCCTATTTACATTTTACAAAGTACACAATAGGCAAGCAAACACTAATTTGTTAGTATACAATCACAAACGAAATTGTAAAGTATCTTTTGGAGACCAAGTATAATGGCACAAAATGTACGTAAATTGCCTTTCGCTAGTATGGAACAAGGTTTGGGTTTTCGACTTACTCCTAGGAGGTGCATAATAAGAGCGTAAGAAGACAATTAAACGTTCTTTACTATAAAGTTCCTATGCACTTAAAATGTAGAATGTTTATACAAACATTAGTTAATATACAAATGCATGATTTTGTAATTGCGTCTTTCAGCTGTGGTATAACCTCACAAATTGACCCTCAGTATGGGATAGCATATGGATTTTTACGCTATCTTTACAAGAAGCATACGTGGGAATGGTGTTCGTTAGTATAAGGGCGCATACGAATCTTCAAGCTACTTTTAGAGATGCAGAATAATTACATAAATTACACATAAACGGTCGTTCGCTACTATGTCCCCGCATATGAATCAAGCTAGTTTTTCAAGAAGCAGAATCGTTAGTGTGGGACCGTAGATGAATTACTAAGTGACTTTTACGCGATGCAGAATAATTACATAAATTGCATCCAAACAGACGCTCGATAGTATGGGATCGCATATGTTTGTTCAAGCTATTTTTAAAAGATGCAGCGTAATTACATAAAGTACAAACGAACGGACGTTCCTTGGTATGGGATAGCATATGATACTTCAAGCTAGTTTTAAGAGATGCAGAATAATGACATAAATTACACGCGAATGGACGTTCGTTAGTATGAGACCGTTTGTGAATCATTAGGCTACTTTTACGCGGTGTAGAATAATTACATAAATTGCACGCGAACGGACGTTCGTTAGTATGGGACCATATATGAATTATCAAGCTACTTTTACGAGGTGCAGCGTAATTACAAAGATTGCATATGAAGGGGCGCTCGTTAGTATGGGATCGCATATGGTTATTCAGTCTGTTTCTAAAAGATGCACTGTAATTACATAAATTACAAGCGAATAGACGCTCTTTCGTATGCGACCGCATGTGAATTCGCAAGGTAGTTTTAGAAGAAGCAGAATGATCACATAGAGTACATGCGAATGGACGTTGGTTAGCATGGGACCACATGTGAATCACCAAGTGACTTTTACGCGATGCAGAGTAATTACATAAATTGCATATAAATGGACGTTCGTTACTATGGGAGCGTGTATGAATTATTAAATTAGTCTTACGAGATGCAGAATAATCACATAAATTACAAGCGAATGGACGCTTGTTCGTATGCGACCACATGTGATTTTTCAAACTACTTTTAAGAGACGCAGAATAATTACATAAAGTGCACGTGAATGGACGTTCGTTAGTATGGGATTGTACATGTTTCTTCAAACAACTTTTAAGAGCTGCTGAATAATTACACAAATTGCATCCGAATGGCCGTTCGTTAGTATGGGATACCAAATGAATGTTTAAGACACTTCGAAGAGATGCTGAATAATTACACAAATTGCAAGTGAATGGCCGCTCGTTAGTATGTGAACGGACATGAATTTTCAAACTGCTTTTACGAGATGCAGAATAATTACATAAATTGCATGCGAATGGACGTTCGTTAGTATGGGACCTCACATGGTCTGTCATTTTAGATTTAGAAGATGCGGAATACGAACATAATAGGCATGCAAATGGGCGTTCGTCGGTATGTAACGACATATTGATGCGTTTAGGGTGTAGAGTAAGTTACAATAGATGTTTTTTCGTATGTTGTCTTGTAATTTATTGTAAAACTTTTCGGTGGCTCAAGAAACGCCGTGTTTGAGTGAGAGTAAATAATCAAATAACTTTCTTCTCTATCCAAAAAGTATATTTCAATAGTCTTTTACTTTTGGGTCGACTTAGTTCACGTTTGATTTTAATCTCATTCTCTTCTGGTAACGCAGCTGATTCTACAGATAGTTTTCACTCTAAAATTACCTATCGATCAGGTCGTTGGCACGAACTTGTTAAACGAACTACATACAAATTGTACAATCCTTTATTAAACTGTGTTAATCCTGGATGCATGTCTTCCGTAATCTTAGCATATCTTCGTGCATGCTTAAGAGTTTAACATCTAAACCACCACATGTAGAAAATATTCCATAAGCAGTTTCAATTAAGAGGCGAGTAGATGGCGCTTGTACTTCATTCTGATGTACACCCCTTAATATTTGAAATATTAGCATCGGTTGTACCTATATTTATTATTTTTCTCGATTATGTTATAAAACAATGCAAATGTCCGACTCGTGTATCCTATTTTAGCTAATTTTAATTTATTAAGCGATGTATTATTGCATTATTGAATTCAACACACCCTAACGTTAAACTAAAATTGGAAGAGGATGTTTTGGTATGCATGTTGAGGTGCCTGAGATCAAAGGGTTATTGAACTGCGAGAGAGTGTAAGTAATATTGTAAACTATAAACGGGAAGATTTTATTTTGATTCGATATCAATCAAAGACTAGGCCTCAAGAAAACCATGAACGATTTGGTGTTTGAGTGTTTCGATTATAAAGTATTGCTGCTGTTGATTTATAGAGAGTCGTAGAGGGTGGGATTTGGAAGATGTGGGAGTTTATGTATTTTGCGAGATCCGGAAGAACGTGTGATACGAAAGTTTTTTCCATTTTTTAATTTCCAATATTTTATAATATTTTCACACATTGATATTTCCGGTTTTTTTGTATTTTTGTATTTTTGTATTTTCGTATTTTCGTATTTTCGTATTTTCGTATTTTCGTATTTTCGTATTTTCGTATTTTCGTATTTTCGTATTGTTGCGAGCTACTACTAGACAACCCATCAAACACACACAAAACGCCGCAAGCACTGTTTATTCTCTACGGTTCCAGAATTCTTCTAGAAAATACTAGATAATGAGTCATATCTTTAATTCAGGGTATATATAAGGCCGCTTATGAATGTAGGAGTTAGTCTATACTTGAATGTCTAATATAAATTATATCGTGTAAAGTAAACGTAGTTGAGCTTTTAGGAGTTCAAGAATTTATACATAAATGATATATGCTGTGTCTATTGTACATGCAGCTTGTAGTATACATAAATAAATAGAAGTGTATAATAGATAAATAGTTGTGTTAGTGTTATTAATGGACCTATGGTAAAGAAGTTAGTTTAAGAAGATATTAGTGCTTGTAAATTCATTAGTGTGATAGTGCTCGTTGTTAATTGGACTAAAAACATCTATAAATAAGGCATATACTGTTAATTAGACTTGTGAACAGTGAGTAATAAAGACCATTATTATTACTTGTTTTAAATTAAAGAAACGCGGTAGTAGTAGCTCGTTTCATTGGTGTCAGATGTGGGGTATATAGTGATTAATTTAAAAGGAGAATACACAAGTCTAAAGATATTTAAGTAGTTTGTATATGCCAGTTACAAGAAGTCAAAGTAAAATGGAGGCAGAAAGTTTAATGAATTTCCTCAAAGATTTTAAATCCGGTATGGAGGAGAGGTCGGCTAAACTGGCATTGACACTTAGTGAAAATGCTGAGAAAATGGAGGAGAGGTCGGCTAAACTAGAAGTGACACTCAGTGAAAACTTAGTGAAGTCAGTTGAACTAGAATCGACCCTTAAAGAGTTTAAATACGGTATGGAAATGACACTTAGTGAAAATGCTGAGAAAATAGAAGAACGGTTTAGTGAAAACGCGGTGAAAATGAAAGAGTTGAATGAAAAGTTAGAACAAAGATTAGTGGAAAGCTCCATCGCATTGAAAGAAGATGTCACTGAACAAGTAAAACAGTTGAGCAAAAGTTGGGCAGTAAATTGGTAAAAATGGAAAAGATGTGATGAGGCTGCAAGAACAAATGATTTCACTAACAACGCGGCCATTTTTTTTTATTTTAATTTGATTTTTTTGTATTTTTTTTTTTAAAATTTTTTGTTTTGATTTTGATTTATTTGTTTTTGATTTTAGGTATTTGAAATTTGATTTTTATTTGATTTTTTAAATTTTGAATTTTTATTTTTTATTTTTATTTATTTAATTTATATTTGTGTATTTTGTCATTATTTATTTTCGTATTTTATTTTCGTATTTTTCGTATTTTCGTATTTTCGTATTTTCGATTTTTCATTTTCGTATTTTCGTATTTTGTATTTTTTGCATTTTTCGTATTTTCCGTATTTTTGCATTTCTGTATTTGCTATTTATGTTTGCATTCTTGCATTACCTTTCTTGCATTCTTGTTTTGCACCTCCCTTTGCCCTGCATCTGTATTTCCTTTGCATCTTTGCACCATCTAGCATCTTAGCACTTTATTCCCTTGAACCCTGACCCCACTTGCATCTTGCATTGCATTCTGAACCCTTGACTGCATCTCTGCATCTTGCATCTTGCATCTGCACTGTACCCCATGATCTCTTGCATCTTGCATATCTCTGCATCTCATACCCTGCATCCTTGCATCCTGCATCTCTGCACTTGTACCATAATCTGCATTACCCCGCATCCTGCATCTGCACTGCACTTGCACCCTCATCTCTTGCCCTGATCTGTAATCTCTGCACTTGCACCTCAGTAATCTCATCCGCATCTCTAATCCTCGCATCTTGCACTCACTGCATCTTGCATCTCAGTAATCTCAATCTGCATCTTGCATCTGCTATCTAATCCTTGCATCTCAGATCTCACCTACCTGCATCTCATACCCTGCATCCTGCATCTGCATCTCAATCTCACTCCTGCATCTCGTAATTCACTGTACCCTGCATCCTGCATCTGCATCTCTGCACCATTCTGCATCCTGATCCTGCACATCTCATAATCTCAGCACCTCAGCATCTGCATCTGCTAATCTGCATCTCAGCATTGCATCTCATAATCTGCATCCTCAATCTGCACCCTGTAATCTCAATCTGCACTTGCATCTCTGTAATCTCATAATCTGCATCTCATAATCTGCATCTGCATATCTCACTAATCTGTATCCTCATAATTCTGCACCTCTGCATCTCACCCCTTGCATTCTGCACTGTCTTCATTTCTCCTTGGCTCTTCCCTGAACCCTGCATACTCCTGCAAACCCTCTGTCTCTGCATCCTCACTTGCACTCTGCAACAACCCTGCACTTGCATCTGGCATCTAACCTGTACCTTAACCTCAACCTGCATCTATCTCAGCACTCTGCACTCAGCACTTGCATCTGTACCCCTGCACTTGCACTCTCACATCTCGCACTGCACCTCACATCTAGCATCTTGAACTGCAACCCCTGCAACCTCAGTCCCCAGCACTTGTCTCTGTCGCACTGCATCCGTCCTGCATCTCTGTCTCTGCAGTCCGCAGTCCCAACTCTGTCTCTGCACCTCAGCATTCTGCACTTGCATCTCACTGCACCCTAGCATCTGCACTTACTCTCAACCCTCACCATGCACGTACCCTGCATCTCCCACCCTGCATCTCCAGCACCTCTCACCCTACATCTCAATCTCACTCTCACGCATCTCAGCACCCTCAGACCCTCACTTCTGCGTCTCATCTCTGCATCTCATAACCCTGTAATCTCTGCACCTCAGCATCTGCAACCCCTGCACTGCACTGCACCCCTGTCATCCCCAGCATCTCATGTCAGCATCTCATCTCTCACATCTTGTCTTCTGCACCCTTGCACTGCACTCTCAACCCAGCACTTGCATCTGCAGCATCTCATAACCCTGTACTCTGCTAACCCCAGGCCCTGTCTCTGCACTCTCAGCACTCCTCAGCACCCCTGCACCCTCAGCACCCTGCACTCACCCTGCACCCTCAGCACCTCACATCTCACACTTGCACCTCAGCACCCCTCACCCCCAGCATCTCAGCACTCAGCACTCTCACATCTCATCTCATCTCTGCACTACCCTCACACCCTCAGCACTCTGCATCTCTCACATCCTCACTCTCACCCTCAGCATCCTCATACCCCTGTACCCTCAATCATCTGCATCATCATCTCATACCCTGCATCCTCATCTCAGCACCCCTCATAATCTGCGCATCTCACACTCACACCTGCACCTCTGCATTGTAGCATCTCATTCTCACACTCTGTCTCTAATTTCATACATTCTCTAATTCTCATACTCTGCATCTTCTTGTACTGTATTTTGTCTTCAATTTTATATTCTGTTTCTTGTCATTGAACCTCTCGTCCCATATTTAACTCCAGATCTTTATTTATAAAATTACCGTATTTTTGTATTTCCGTATTTTTGAAACTTCGTACCTTAGAGTTTTTGTATTTTTTTATTTTTGTAGTTTCCAGATTTAATTTTTTTTGTATTTTGTAATCAAACTTCCGAATTTTCGCATACCGGTTTTTGTGTTTTCTGTTCTCGAAGTTTCGTGTTTCCTATTTTTGAGTTTTCGTATTTTTGTACTTTTATACGTTCATATTTTCGTATTTTTCCCTTTTTGCATTTTTAAATTTTCGTTTTTTTTGTATTTCTGTTGCTTCGTATTTCTATACTTTCCAGTTGTTTCGAGTCATTTAGAGTCACCGGGTCAGTTCGGGTCACTGGGTTAGTTCGGACCACCGGATAAGTGAGGTTCCATTTGGGTTCAGGTTCGTTTTTTTTGTATTTTGTGTTGCTTCGTATTTCTATACTTCCCAGTTATGTCGGGTCATTTCGAGTCACCGGCCCAGTTTGGGTCTCTGGGTTAGTTAGTCACTTGGTCAGTTTGGGCCACCGGATAAGTGAGGTTTTTTTTTTGTTTTTGATGCTTCGTATTTCTATACTTTCCAGTTATTTCGGGTCATTTCGAGTCGCCGGCCCAGTTCGGGTCTCTGGGTTAGTTAGTCACTTGGTCAGTTTGGACCACCGGATAAGTGAGGTTTAATTTGGGTCCAGGTTCGTTTTTTTTGTATTTTTGTTGCTTTGTATTTCTATACTTTCCAGTTCTTTCGGGTCATTTCGAGTTCCCGGATCAGTTAGGGCCACTGGCTTAGTTAGTCACTTGGTCAGTTCAAACCACCGGATAAGTGAGGTTCAATTTGGGTCCAGGTTCGTTTTGTTTTTGTATTTTTATTGTTTCGTATTTTTATACTTTCTAGTTATTTCTGGTCATTTCGAGTTACCGGTTCAGTTCGGGTCTCTGGGTTAGTTATTCACTTGGTCAGTTCGGACCACCGGATAAGTGAGGTTCCATTTGGGTTCAGGTTCGTTTTTGTATTTTTGTTTCTTCGTATTTCTATACTTTCCAATTGTTTCCGGTCATTTCGAGTCACCGGCCCAGTTCGGGTCTCTGGGTTAGTTAGTCACAGGGTCAGTTCGGACCACCGGATAAGTGAGGTTTAATTTGGGTCCAGGTTCGTTTTTTTATTTTTGTTGCTTCGTATTTCTATACTTTCCAGTTATTTCAGGTCATTTCGAGTCACCGGAACAGTTCGGGTCACTGGGTTAGTTAGTCACAGGGTCAGTTCGGATCACTGGATAAGTGTGGTTCAACATGGGTCCTGGTTCGTTTTTTTTGGTATTTTTATTGTTTCGTATTTCTATACTTTCCAGTTACTTTGGGTTATTTTGAGTCACCGGGTCAGTTCAGGTCATTGGGTTAGTTAGTCACTTGGTCAGTTCGGACCACCGGATGAGTGAGGTTCAGTACGGGTCCAGGATCGTTTTTTGTATTTTTGTTGCTTTGTATTTCCATACTTTCCAGTTATTTCAGGTCATTTCGAGATTCCAGATCAATTCGGGTCTGGGTTAGTTAGTCACTGGTGCAGTTCGGATCACCGGATAAGTGAGGTTCAATTTGCGTCCAGGTTCGTTTTTTGAATTTTTGTTGTTTCGTACTTCTATACTTTCCAGTTATTTCGGGTCATTTTGAGTCTCCGGGTTAGTGCGGGTCACTGGGTTAGTTAGTCATAGGGTAAGTTTGGACCACCGGAAGAGTCAGGTTCAATTTGGGTCCAGGTTTGTTTTTTTTGTATTTTTGTTGCTTCGTATTTCTATACTTTCCAGTTCTTTCAGGTTATTTTGAGTCACCGGGTCAGTTCGGGTCACTGGGTTAGTTAGTCACAGGGTCAGTTCGGACCACCGGATAAGTGAGGTTCAATTTGTGTCCAGGGTCAACCTATTCGGGTCATTGGGTCAAAAAATGCTTTGCATGCAAAGAAAATGACCTTGAAAACCAGACAATTATTTAAAATGTTTAATAAAATTCAAACGAGTATACAAAAATACATAAAGAGGTTAAAATTAGAGCTCTACAATAACGCCATCTATAGCTTGAGTTTCCTCGGACGATAGTTGACCCAATGCAGCGTCTTCTACCGACGGTTCCAGTTCCAGACGCCTACTACCCCTTAAACCATCGCCGACTGCTATTTCGTGCACCTGTGGAGGCGTTGGAGGACTCGTATGCACGACAGGCACTGTAGGAGTCGGAATAATCAACTCGGGTGCTTGATTCAACTGATCTGGACACCTTTCCAGCCCGAGAGGCAACCTCGAAGGTCTACAACCCTTAACTGAGAAGGTTACCATAGTTCGGTGATCGTAGAGGGTTGTAGTTTGAACGTTCGTCTTGGTGATGACAGTTGTAGGAGCAGCGAGACCTAAGAATTCGGCCCATCCGGTTCTTCTCGAGGTACTGTTGGGCTCGCGTTGCGCAGAAACGTCTGCGTTTTGAAGTTGTCTCCCAAACCTATAAAAAAAATGTATTTAGTGAAGGTTGTTTATGGGTGAAGGTCGTCGAACGCGACGCTAAATTAAGCAGTTATGAAAGAGACAGGTCTATATTTAACGCACAAGCCTTTACTACATTAAGATCGTGCTAGCAGAACGGCTAACGCACTAACAAACAGATTGGCCGAAACATACCGCCCACTAAAACTCTACTTCTCAAGACCGCTACAATTTAAAAAAACAGAAAAGTTACTTACGCGTATGGATTAGGAACCTTCACGTTAAAAACTCAGGAAGTGGATCCAAATTTCGGACGCTACGACACGGCGGCAGGGTTGCTTCAACTTGTACACACGACGATGGCGCCAGTGATGTTACAACTTCACTCCTAACCTTAAATTCGGTGATTGTGTTCCAAAACAGACGAGCATCTCGTACGTTTTGAATATATTTGGTTAAGGCGCCGGCTCCCGCTCCGGCGCCGGCTCCGGCGCCGGCACTGACGCCAGCACCGCCGTCGGCGTCGGCGTTGGTTAGAGAGAGAATGCAAACAAACAGTACGTTTAGAGCTTGCATTTTGAAGAAACAATACGTGAGCGGTTTTAACCCCTACTTATAAACTTGGGAGAGGTTAAATAGTTCTGGAATGTTAATGGGCTAAAAGGTACCTGTATCTTAAGTGTACATTTGGATTTATCGAGCTGTGATGGAGTTTTGTTGTAAGGTGCTTTAACGTGTAGCAAGATAAAATGTTTCAGACAGAAAAACAATTTTACTGTACTTCGTTGGTCTCTGAGTTAATTCACAAATTTAATTCAAACTGGAATTTTAAAGGATGACATAATTACCAAGTTGGCAACCCTTTTAACCTCCAAATACTCTCTGCTATTGAAGTAATTATTCATTAATATTGTCATATTAAATATTTTATATTAAATAAAAATCCAATTAATTATTAAAATGCAATTAAAGATAAATAAATTACTCAATAATAAAGCAACTTTAAATATTAATATCATAGAAAAAACCAATTAATTATTAAAATCCAATTCATAATTAAAATAAACCAATTTTATTTTATATAATTAAAGGAATTAATTATTAAAATGCAATTGCAGATTGTGTTTTATTGACTAAATTAAGTATTCGTTAATAAATCAATATTAAATATTTTATTTTACATAAATAAACCAATTAATTAGTAAATTACAATGAAAAATAAATCAATTACTCATTAATAAAGCGATTTTTAATATTATATATTATAGAAATAAACCAATTAATAATTAAAATCCTATCCATTATTAAAATAAACCAATTTTATTTTGTATAATCAAACCAATTAATTATTAAAATGCAATTAAAGATTGTATATTATTGAACTAAATTAACTATCCGTTAATAAAGTCATATTAAGTATTTTATTTTATATAATTAAAGTAATTAATTAGTAAATATCAATTAAAAATAAACAAATTACTCATTAATGAAGCGATTTTAAATATTAATATAATAGAAATAAACCAATTAATTATTACAGTCCAATTGATAAATAAAATAAACCAATTTTTATTTCAAATAATTAAACCAATTAATTAGTAAAATACAATTAGAGATTGTGTATTATTGAACTAATTAACTATCATTAAAAAACGACATTAAATATTTTTTTATATAAATAAACCAATTAACTATTAAAATATTATATATCATAGAAATAAAGCAATTAACTATTAAAATATTTCATATTATATAAATAAATTGGTTAACTAATAACTTCTTAGTAAGGTGGCATTAAATACTATACATTGTTTAAATAAACTTATTCGTAATTAAAAAGCAATTAAAAATAGTATATTATATAAAAAGCAATTATTTATCAATGAGGTGATATTAAATACTATACATCATATAAATAAATCAATTAGTCTTTAAAATGCAAATATAAATTTATGTTATACAAAACATACCAATTATCTATTAATAAGGTGATACTACATTAAATGCTATATACATAAACCAATTAATTATTAAAATGCAATTAAAAATTATGGATTAATATAAAATGCACAAATTATTTATAAGTACAAGTGATATTAAATACTTTATATAATATAAATAACCCTTCTAGTGATGAGATATTAAATATTATACATTATATACATAATCATTTCGTAACTAAACGTCGATCAGACATTGTGTAATATATAATTTTACCCAATAAATTTATATTAGAATATATAAAAAGTCCATCATTAAAAAGAAAGTAAAAATAATATAACCGCATAAAATAAACTAATTACCTATTAAAAAATTAATTACAATTAAAAGACAATTAAAAAGTTGTATTTTATATTAAATCTATTAGAATATATAAAACATAATATATATAAAATTTACAAAATATACAAAATATACAAAATATACAAAATATACAAAATATACAAAAATATAAAATATACAAAATATACAAAATATACAAAATATACAAAATATACAAAATATACAAAGTATACAAAACATACAAAATATACAAAGTATACAAAATATACAAAATATACAAAATATATAAAATATATAAAATATATAAAATATATAAAATATATAAAATATATAAAATATATAAAATATATAAAATATATAAAATATATAAAATATATAAAATATATAAAATATATAAAATATATAAAATATATAAAATATATAAAATATATAAAATATATAAAATATATAAAATATATAAAATATATAAAATATATAAAATATATAAAATATATAAAATATATAAAATATATAAATATATAAAATATATAAATATATAAAATATATAAAATATATAAAATATATAAAATATATAAAATATATAAAATATATAAAATATATAAAATATATAAAATATATAAAATATATAAAATATATAAAATATATAAAATATATAAAATATATAAAATATATAAAATATATAAAATATATAAAATATATAAAATATATAAAATATATAAAATATATAAAATATATAAAATATATAAAATATATAAAATATATAAAATATATAAAATATATAAAATATATAAAATATATAAAATATATAAAATATATAAAATATATAAAATATATAAAATATATAAAATATACAATATATCTAAAATATATAAAATATATAAGATATATAAAATATATAAGATATAAAATATATAAAATATATAAAATATATAAAATATATAAAATATATAACATATATAAAATATATAAAATATATAAAATATATAAAATATATAAAATATATAAAATATACAATATATATAAAATATATAGAATATATAAGATATATAAAATATATAAGATATATAAAATATATAAAATATATAAGATATATAAAATATATAAAATATATAAGATATATAAAATATATAAAATGTATAAGATATATAAAATGTATAAAATATAAAAGTATAAAATGTATAAAATGTATAGAACACATAAAATATATAACATATATAAAATGTATAAAATGTATAAAATGTATAAAATGTATAAAATGTATAAAATGAATAAAACGTATAAAACGTATAAAACGTATAAAACGTATAAAACTTATAAAACGTATAAAACGTATAAAACGTATAAAACGTATAAAACGTATAAAACGTATAAAACGTATAAAACGTATAAAACGTATAAAACGTATAAAACGTATAAAACGTATAAAACGTATAAAACGTATAAAACGTATAAAACGTATAAAACGTATAAAACGTATAAAACGTATAAAACGTATAAAACGTATAAAACGTATAAAACGTATAAAACGTATAAAACGTATAAAACGTATAAAACGTATAAAACGTATAAAACGTATAAAACGTATAAAACGTATAAAACGTATAAAACGTATAAAACGTATAAAACGTATAAAACGTATAAAACGTATAAAACGTATAAAACGTATAAAACGTATAAAACGTATAAAACGTATAAACGTATAAAACGTATAAAACGTATAAAACGTATAAAACGTATAAAACGTATAAAACGTATAAAACGTATAAAACGTATAAAACGTATAAAACGTATAAAACGTATAAAACGTATAAAACGTATAAAACGTATAAAACGTATAAAACGTATAAAACGTATAAAACGTATAAAACGTATAAAACGTATAAAACGTATAAAACGTATAAAACGTATAAAACGTATAAAACGTATAAAACGTATAAAACGTATAAAACGTATAAAACGTATAAAACGTATAAAACGTATAAAACGTATAAAACGTATAAAACGTATAAAACGTATAAAACGTATAAAACGTATAAAACGTATAAAACGTATAAAACGTATAAAACGTATAAAACGTATAAAACGTATAAAACGTATAAAACGTATAAAACGTATAAAACGTATAAAACGTATAAAACGTATAAAACGTATAAAACGTATAAAACGTATAAAACGTATAAAACGTATAAAACGTATAAAACGTATAAAACGTATAAAACGTATAAAACGTATAAAACGTATAAAACGTATAAAACGTATAAAACGTATAAAACGTATAAAACGTATAAAACGTATAAAACGTATAAAACGTATAAAACGTATAAAACGTATAAAACGTATAAAACGTATAAAACGTATAAAACGTATAAAACGTATAAAACGTATAAAACGTATAAAACGTATAAAACGTATAAAACGTATAAAACGTATAAAACGTATAAAACGTATAAAACGTATAAAACGTATAAAACGTATAAAACGTATAAAACGTATAAAACGTATAAAACGTATAAAACGTATAAAACGTATAAACGTATAAAACGTATAAAACGTATAAAACGTATAAAACGTATAAAACGTATAAAACGTATAAAACGTATAAAACGTATAAAACGTATAAAACGTATAAAACGTATAAAACGTATAAAACGTATAAAACGTATAAAACGTATAAAACGTATAAAACGTATAAAACGTATAAAACGTATAAAACGTATAAAACGTATAAAACGTATAAACGTATAAAACGTATAAAACGTATAAAACGTATAAAACGTATAAAACGTATAAAACGTATAAAACGTATAAAACGTATAAAACGTATAAAACGTATAAAACGTATAAAACGTATAAAACGTATAAAACGTATAAAACGTATAAAACGTATAAAACGTATAACGTATAAAACGTATAAAACGTATAAAACGTATAAAACGTATAAAACGTATAAAACGTATAAAACGTATAAAACGTATAAAACGTATAAAACGTATAAAACGTATAAAACGTATAAAACGTATAAAACGTATAAAACGTATAAAACGTATAAAACGTATAAAACGTATAAAACGTATAAAACGTATAAAACGTATAAAACGTATAAAATGTATAAAATGTATAAATTGTATAAAATGTATAAAATGTATAAAATGTATAAAATGTATAAAATGTATAAAATGTATAAAATGTATAAAATGTATAAAATGTATAAAATGTATAAAATGTATAAAACGTATAAAACGTATAAAACGTATAAAACGTATGAAACGGACTCTGCAAGAAATCGCAGGGATTTGCAAACTATGTTGAGCACCCCTTTGTTCAGAAATATTGAAACCACCAGACTTCTCTGTATATCTGGATGTTTGTCAAAACTCCAGCCTTTCGTTCCCCTTTTCCCTACCCGTGTCCCCTCTAGTCCATCACCCTTCTTTGTAACGTGCATTTTCGTAGCTTAACCTTTTTACAATACTCAATTCGTAAATACATTTCTGCAACTACTATCTCTATGTTTTATATATTTATTAACTCGTTTGAGAATAATCCCTTTATATTATATTACGAGATTATCGACTTTCACTCTCCACGATTCGATAGTGTGGTTAGGTGATCGAGATTGAAACACATCCTTAGGTGAATGCGTCGTATTATGATGAGTGGATATTATTGATTTTCTAGTTATCGATAAGAGGTTGTAATAACAACGAGTTTAGATAAACAGATGAAGAGTTGTGTTTTGTGTTTGGTTCTTCGTTCTTATTAATTACGTGAAAAATACTGTTTCCTTGTGGCTTTTACTAATTGTGTTTTTGTGGCGTTGTCCTTTTCTTATGTGAGTAGTTCATACTTTGGATTATCCAAATGCTGTGGATACTGTAGTTTCTGAATTTTCTAACCCCAAAGAATCTACAACAGATCTTTGCTTGTGCAAGTTTCGTGTTTGCGAAATATAACAGATTACCGGCTTACAAAGGTATCGGTTGAAGTTTCTCACTGCTTTTTGGGATGTTTATGAAGATAATAAACATTTGGTCCCAGTTGAAATTAAACTAGTGCTACAACATATTTCGAAATTATTGCCTCAGGAAATAGAAGTAACAAAAATTTATCAATGCTACATAGTTCCGTCGCGGCGCCGGCACTGACGCCAGCACCGCCGTCGGCGTCGGCGTTGGTTAGAGAGAGAATGCAAACAAACAGTACGTTTAGAGCTTGCATTTTGAAGAAACAATACGTGAGCGGTTTTAACCCCTACTTATAAACTTGGGAGAGGTTAAATGGTTCTGGAATGTTAATGGGCTAAAAGGTACCTGTATCTTAAGTGTACATTTGGATTTATCGGACTGTGATGGAGTTTTGTTGTAAGGTGCTTTAACGTGTAGCAAGATAAAGTGTTTCAGACAGTAAAACAATTTTACTATACTTCATTGCTCTCAGGGTTAATTCACAAATTTATTTCAAACTAGAATTTTAAAGGATGACACAATTATCAAGTTGGCAACCCTTCTAACCTGCAAAAATTAAACGAGTAGTTGCAAGCCAAGATCAAATTTTCTTCTGCTATTGAATTAATTATTCATTAATATTGTCGTATTAAATATTTTATATTAAATAAAGAACCCAAATAATATAAATATTAACAAATTACTCATTAATGAAGCGACTTTAAATATTAATATCATAGAAATAAACCAATTAATTATTAAAATCCAATTGATAATTAAAATAAACCAATTATATTTTATATAATTAAAGGAATTAATTATTAAAATGCAATTAAAGATTATGTATTATTGAACTAAATTAATTATTCCTTAATAAATCAATATTAAATATTTTATTTTACATAAATAAACCAATTAATTAGTAAATTACCATGGAAAATAAATCAATTACTCATTAATAAAAATATTATATATTATAGAAAAAAAACCAATTAATAATTGAATCCTATCCATTATTAAAATAAACCTATTTTATTTTGTATAATCAAACCAATTAATTATTAAAATGCAATTAAAAATCATATTAAATATTTTATTATATATAAATAAAGTAATTAATTAGTAAAAAACAATTAAAAATTAACAAATTACTCATTAATAAAGCAACTTTAAATATTAATACCATAGAAATAAACCAATTAATTATTAAAGTCCAATTGTTAAATAAAATAAACCAATTTTATTTTAAATAATTACACCAATTAATTATTAAAATGCAATTAAAGATTGTGTATTATTGAACTAATTAACGATCATTAAAAACGATATCAAATATTTATTTTATATAAATAAACCAATTAATTATTAAAATTCTGTAGATCATTAAAATAAACCAATTTTATTTTAATAAACAAACCAATTAATTATTAAAATGCAATTATTCGTTAATAAATAATATTAAATATTTTACTTTACATAAATAATCAATTAATTAGTAAATTGTAATTAAAAATAAAACGATCATTTATTAATAAGGCGACTTTAAATATTATATATCATAGAAATAAAGCAATTAAGTATTAAAATATTTCATATCACATAAATAAATCAATTAACTAATTACTTCGTAATAAGGTGGCATTAAATACTATACATTATTTAAATAAACTTATCCGTAATTAAAAAGCAATTAAATATAGTATATTATATAAAAAGCAATTTTTTATTAATAAAGTGATATTAAATACTATATATCATATAAATAATCAATTAGTCGTTAAAATGCAAATAAATAATAGTTATACAAAACATACCAGTTATCTATTAATAAAATATTAGTACATTATATTATATTATACATTATACATTATATTATAATTAAAAATTATGTATTAATATAAAATACACAAATTATTTATTAATACAAGTGATAATTAAATATTTTATATAATATAAATAAACTAATTACCTCTAAGTGAAGTGATATTAAATATTATACATTATATACATAAACATTTCGTAACTAAAAAGCGATCAGGCATTGTATAATATATAATTTTATCCAATCAATTTATATTAGATTATATAAAGAGTCCATAACTACAAAAGAAACTAAAAATACTATAACCGCATAATATAAACTAATTACCTATTAAAAAATTATTTACAATTATAAGGTAATTAAAAAGCTGTATTTTATAATAAATCTATTAGAATATATAAAACATAAAATATATAAAATATATAAAATATATAAAATATATAAAATATATAAAATATATAAAATATATAATATATCTAAAATATATAGAATATATAAAATATATAAAATATATAAAATATATAAAAATATAAATATAAAAGTATAGTTAAATATATAAAATATATAAAATATATAAAATAATAAAATTTGGTCCCAGTTGAAATTAAACTAGTGCTACAACATATTTCGAAATTATTGCCTCAGGAAATAGAAGTAACAAAAATTTATCAATGCTACATAGTTCCGTCGCGTGATAATGTCTGTTTAACACCAGTGAAATAGGTAGGTGTGATTAGGATAAGTGTATAAGTTCCATCCAACATCCCAGTAAAGGGTGAAGTGCTTCGTAAGTGCAGGACCTCGTGAATCCCACACTTCAAATGCGAGGAAGCGTTCCTGAAGGACTAATGTAAGTTGAACTATTTCTACTTATTATTACTTTGAATATCTATCCGTGGTTTTGCCATATCTTCGTCGTTCGTATACTTTAAATAGACTTGCCTGCGATTAAGAAAAAAAAAGAAAAAATAATGCTGAATTACTCATACCAATTGTGTCTTATCTATTTATCTTTTGTTAATATTTTGTCTGATTTATGTTTAATTGGGAGGAAACGTTTCTGCTACTCCCCAATATTACCTCACTTTGTACTAAATATTTTTGTATTGCTTTTACCGTTGTTATATTATAAGTTTCTCAAACAGTTTTTATTTACATTCTACAAAGTACTGAATAACTTAGACTTTGCATTGCTTGTATCTTTTCTTTATTCCAGGTTTGCAGGACTAATTTTTTTATTGGCAGGTTTGCTATTCTAATTTCTTTATTGCAGGTACTGTTACTAACTCCTTACCGCCGCATACATCATAGGTTAGTCTGCTTTCTACAACCCTTATTGGGCGATTGAGCCCGGTCATTTCTTTGACTTTCTTTGTGTTACGTAACAGAAATTTGGCGCCCAACGTGGTGCCACAAAAATGTAACATCTTCATCCTTCTTTTCCTCTCCCTCTCCAACTTTCTCTGCATTTTGCTCTACATATCACTCTCCTTTTCCATCTCCCTCTTCTTTTCTCAGTCCCCTTTCCCTCCTTCTTCTATCTAGTGTTTTTTATTAAATTTTCCAACATTTCAGTAGTCTGTTACCTGAAATTTAAGCGGACCTGGCTTCCCCACAGAAAGTAACCGTCAGTACGACGCGCGCCGCGCTCTTATTTTGAAGGTTTGTGCCATTTGCTACTGTATGTGTCCACTATGTCCGTGCTACGTTCTCCCTTTAGGACCAGGACCATCGGAATCCGGATATCCGAGTCGTCAAGGAGGAACGCTCAAAGGATATTGCCTAAACAGTCCGGACCATCGGCAGCCGAAAATCCAGATGTTGAAAAGGCAATGTAGGTGTAGTCCTACCCCCTTCACCGTCTCCCTCTTTTTCTCTTTCTTCCTCACTTCTTTTTCGCTTTTTTCTTCCGCCCCTTTCGTGTCGCGAACCTCGCCCCTCAATGTTTTTCCCTATACCCCCTTTCACCTCTCTCTTTATCATTCATCCTCTCTATCTCTTTTTCCCCTCAATTTTCTACCCTCTTTTCTTCCTTCTCCTCTCTCTCCTTCTTTCCGCCTACCTCCCTCTTTCCATCTCTCCACTTTTGTCCTCTACCTTTACCACTTCAATCTTTTCCAACCTCTCTCTTCCTTGCCCTACTCCTCTTCCTGTCTCGACTTGGACGGATTCTAAGAAAAAGAATCCTAAAATTTCTCCCTCACTCGCTCTCTCTGTATATTTCCATCTCCTCTCCCCTTCTCTTCGCCTATCTCTTTCCCGCTCTCTTTTTCTATCCCACTCCCTCTCACCCTCTCATCCTATTTCCATTTATGAATTCCTCTTCATCTTCCTCTCCCCCATTCGCCTCTCCTTTGCTTACATGTCTTTTATTCTTTACAATGTCTATCTCCCTCTTTTTCTTTTTCCCTCTCTTCGCTCTCTTTATCTCTCTTTTCAACTTTTCTACGACTTCCTCTACATCTTCCTTTACATATCCCTCACATTTCCTCATCTCCCTTTTTTTAATTCTCTCTATTTTTCCACTCCTTTACCATATCCTCCTTCTTCTATTTTTCCTCGTCTCTCTTTCGCTTACTATCTTTCTTCTTCTCCCTCTCCCTCCCAAATTTCAACCTCCCTAGCTTAATGTTTGTTGCAAACCTTCTTCTAACACTCTCTACTTATCCTTTAGCCTTTCCAACTCAATTTCCCCCTTCTCATACTCTCTTCTTTTCCTCTCCCCTCCCTTCTTCTCTACCTATTTTTTTTCACCTACCTCCCTCTCTCTTTTTCCATCTACTTCTCTCTCCCCTCACTCCTTCCCTCTACCTTACCACTTTACTTTCTCCCGTGCTCCCTCTCTATCAATTCTTCTTCATTCTTCTCTCTACGCTTTCCCTCCCCAATGCTTACTCGTCCTTTCTCTCTTCCAATGTCTATCTCCCTCTTTTTCTCTTTCCCTCTCCCTCGCTCTCTTTATTTCTCTCTTGAACTTTTCTCCAACTTCATCTACATATTCCTCTATATATTCTTCCCTCTTTTTATCTCTCCATTCTTCTCTCTTTTTACCCCTCTCTATCCCCCTTCTTCACCGTCTCCCTCTTCTTCTAATTTTTCCTCGTCTCTCTTTCGCTTTCTCCCGTTCTCCTTCTCCCTCCCCCTTAAGTATCCCAACCCCTTTCGTCAATGTTTATCGCTCAACCTCTTCTTACACTCTCTCCTTATCCTTCACTCTATCCAACTTCCTTTCCCTCTCGTCTACATACCGTCTTCTTTTCCTCTCCCCTCCCTTCTCCTCTCCCTACTTCCTTGTGTCTACTTCTCACTCTCTTTCGCCATCTACCTCTCTCTCTCTCCCATCAGTCTTTCCCTCTACTTTACCGCTTTACTTTTTTTCGCCATCCCTCTCTATCATTTCCTCTTAATTTTTCTCTCCACCCTTCCCCTCCCCCTTTGCTTAATCGTCCTTTCTCTTTTCCAGTGTCTATCTCCCCCTTCGTCGATGTTTATCGCTCAACCTCTTCTTACACTCTCTCCTTATCCTTCATCTTATCCAACTCCCTTTCCCTCTCCTCTGCGTATCCTCTTCTTTTCATCTCTCCTACCTTCTCCTCTCCATACTTCTTTTCGCCTACCTCTCCATCTTCCCTCACTCAACCCTCTACCTTACCGCTTTACTTTCTCCCACCATCTCTCTCTATCAATTCCTCTTCCTTTTTTTCTTTACCTTTCCCCTACCCCTTTGCCTACTCGTCCTTTCTCTCTTACAATTTCTATCTCCCTTTTTTCCTCTTTCTCTCTTCCTTGCTCTCTTCAGCTCTCTCTTCTCCTACCTCTCCAACTTCCTCTATATCTTCCTCTACATATCCGTCTCCCTTTTTATCACCCTCTGCTTTTCGGTCTTTTTTCCCCTCCCTTGTTTCCCTCCCTCCTGCACCGTCTCCACCTTCTTCTGTTTGATTTTTGTCTCTCTCTCGCTTTTTCTTTCTTCTTTTCCCTCTCCCTTCCGTGTTACAACCCCCTTCCTCAATGTTTCTCGCTCTACCTCTTCTCACACTCTTCCCTTATCCTTCACCCTCTCCAGCTCCCTTTCCCCTCTTCCCCCTAGACTCTTGTTTTCCTCTCCCCGCCCTTCTCTTCTTCCTACTTCTTTTAGGCTACCTCTCCCTCTCCATCTTTTATTCCCTCTCCCCTTACTCCTTCCCTCAACCGTACCACTTCACTCTCTCCCATCTTCCCTCTTCCTTGCCCTCTCCCTCTTCCTGTCACGTAGCTCTACATTACTTCAAACTGATTTTTAATTTAAATACACTTCTGGGTTTAAATAAAATTGGGACGGAAATCTGACGAGTATATCACAAAAAGAGTATCCCAATTCATTTGTCTTACAATGTATTGAGGTGGGGAGAGGTTTTGTCCTAAACAACAACAAAACAAAACAATAATTACGTTCCAAAAGGTCTACAGATGCGCTTAAATTAACGTGAAGCATCGTTACGCCTCCCACGCATTTACTAAATCCGTGCTAAATTCAAGCATTGAAAACAGAAAGTGTCTATTTATAAACATAACCTCACTACTTTCGATTTATTTTGCCAAAGCAGAAGATTGACTCATCATAATGGACGAATTAAAACCGGTAATTTTATAAATTAGTCCCGTCGAGTCGTCAGAGGGCAACGCCTTCTTTCTTCCAAGGTACACTTGACCCAAATGCATTTATTTAATTACGCTCGTTGGCTGTTTAAACACGTAGGTCATGTGAGTAGCTACGTAATCTACATACGTTAGCTAATAACGTAGCATAAAATTAACAGAATGAGCAATAAAAACGAGTTGACCTTTACCTGTTTGGGAGAAGTCTCTGTGTTAGTACCATTCTATGCCATCACGTTGGAGCAACACAAATAACAGTTGTTAGACACCAGCGGCGCCGCGAGCTTCTTTTGTTTTAATTGCGTTATATGTAGTGAGCGTGTGTAATTATTAGTGGGCGATATGGGGAATAAAATGTGTAAGAAAAGACGGATTCAGTGGATAACCCTAAAACACCATCGCCGTTTGGGATTCTATCGAGATTTAATGTAAGTGGTTCCTTTTTCTTAGTAAAATTGTGGGAAGAGAACGTGGTGGGTGGTACCGCGTAGTCACACAGACCGTGTGAAATGACCATACACGGCGCGACTTGTACATAGCAAAAAGGTCAATAGTAGTTGTAATTTTAAGGGAATTTCACTGGATGGTCTAGGGCTACTTCAACAAGCTTTAACGCCAACGGGCTTGGTACTGTTTGACATGGGACTGTTAGGAGCCCCTACGTCTAGGAACAAGCGTTTTCATCGTCATTTGTTGAGCTTATTTAACGATGGGATTCTATCGAGATTTAATGTTAGTGGTTCTTTTTTTAGTATAATTGTGGGAGCTGGTACTTGGTGGGTGGTACCGCGTAGTCACACTGGTCGTGCGAAATGACTATAAGGGCTAGGGCTACTTCAACAAGCCTTAACGCCAACAGGCTTGGTACTGTTTGACATGGGACTCTTAGGAGCCCCTACGTCTACGGAACAAGCGGTTTCATTTTCAGGTGTTGGAGCTGATTTGACGATGGGATTCTATCAATGCAAGTGGTTCCTTTTTCTTAGTAAAATTGTGGGAAGAGACGTGGTGTGTGGTACCGCGTAGTCACACCAATCGTGTGAAATGACTATACAAGGCGCGACTTGTACAAAAGGTCAATAATAATTGTAATTTTGAGGGAATTTTATTGGAAGCCCTAGGGCTACTTCAACAAGTCTTAACCCCAACGGGCTTGGTACTGTTTGACATGGGGCTGTTAGGAGCCCCTACGTCTACGGAACAAGCGCTTTCATCGTCAGGTGTTAGAGGTTACTTGACGTCCGATAGTTCAGCAAATTGTAAAATGACATTAAGTTGCGGCAAAAAGACGGCGAATTGTAAAACTACGTACTAACTTGCGGAAAACTGCAATTTCGTAAAAAGTTCTCTATACAATTCAGCAAATTCTCTATCTTTAAAATGCTATTAAACAATTTTTAAAACATCTTACGACGGCGAGTATGTTTGCCACCATTTATAGCCAACTTTTTGTAGATTTTGATAGTTCAACAAAAACATATTAACTTGCTGCAAACAGACGGCAAGTTGTAAAACAACGTACTAACTTACGGCAAACCGCAATTTCGTAAACAGTTCTTGTTTAGGCTTATTTACCCTATTTACACGTTTTACCTTAAGCTTATAGATATTAATTAATGTCGCTTATCCTTTAACCTAACAGTACTTAACCCCTTCCTATAATCCGGTTCTATCCACTACCTACCTACAAGAAAAGGGACTAAATGGTGAGAAAGGACAGAAATTTCAGTGCTTCGAAAGTCGTAGCAAGCGTCACATGTACGCAATATGTTGTCGTGGTTATTTTGCAGTAATTAGTGCCGTACAATCGGTTCGTGTGCTAATTAACATTACTACCGTCCGCAATCAATTAATAGTTTCGTTACATTGATCGACCAGCGTTGAATCAAGATCGCAGTCATTAAAGGTAGGTGAATTCCATATCATTGGTTCATCCTTTATCCCTTCAGTTCTACTCCAATTAACCAAATTCCGTAGCTTTAAACTACGTTTAATCCATCCCCGACAACGGAGTACCTGTTTGCCGCCGTTTCTAGCCAACTTTTTTGTGGGTTTCGATAATTCGACCAATTTTAAAATGACATATTAACTTGCGGCAAACACTAAATTTGTAAAACGACGTGCTAACTTGCGGCAAACCAAAATTTCGTAAAAAGTTCCTGCTACAATTAAGCAAATTCACTAGCTTAAAACGGCTTTTAAATAATTTTTAAAACGTTCTACCACAGCGAAGTATGTTTGCCGCCTCTTCTAGTCAACTTTTTGTGGATTCCGATAGTTTGGCAAATTGTAAAATGACATTAACTCACGGCAAACAGACGGCAAATTGTAAAATGACATACTAACTTGCGGCAAACCGCAATTTCGTGAAAAGTTGCTGCTACAATTAGGCAAATTTACTAGATTTAAACGGGTTTTAAACAATTTTTACGACGGTTCTACGACGGCGGAATACCAGTTTGTCGTCGTTTTTAGCTAACTTTTTGTGGATTCCGTTTAACTTGCGGCAAACAGGTAGGAATTGCAAAACGCCGTATTAACTTGCAATAAAGTGCACTTTCGTAAAAAACGTAACTGCTATATATGCTCTAGCTTTAAATTGCTTTTAAAGAATTTTTAAAACGGTTCCACGACGGCGGAGTACCGGTTTGCCGCTGTTTTCTAACCATCGTTCTTCGTTCGCTTCGTTAACATCTTTCAAATTCGTTAACTGCGTTTCGTAAAATTTGTTAACTTGGTTTATTCCATTTCTTTCGTTTGTATCGTTAATTATGCTTTTTTTCTACTAATTTCATTAGCTACGTTCATTTGGCAGATTTCGTTAACTTAGCTTTGTAAACTACGTTACTTTTATTAGTTTCATCTATTTCAATGTTTTTGTTAACTTCGTTAATTTTGTTCTTTAACTTCGCTAACTTTGTTGAATTTCAACAATTCCGCTAATTTTGTTAATTTTGTTAATTTCGATGATTTAGTTGATGTCGTTAATTCCATTAAGTTCGCTAACATCGTAAATTTCGTTAATTTCGTTTAGTTACTTGATGCCGTTAATTTCGTTAATATCGTTAATTTCGTTAATTTTGTTAATTTCGTTAATTTCGTTAATTTCGTTAATTTCGCCAATTTTGTCAATTTCGTTAATTTCGCCAATTTTGTCAATTTCGTTAATTTCATTAATTTCGTTAATTTCGCTTAGTTGATGCCGTTAATTTCGTTAATATCGTTAATTTTTAATTTTTTTAATTTCGTTAATTTCGTTAATTTCGCCAATTTTGTCAATTTCGATGATTTAGTTGATGTCGTTAATTCCATTAAGTTCGTTAACATCGTAAATTTCGTTAATTTCGTTTAGTTACTTGATGCCGTTAATTTCGTTAATATCGTTAATTTCGTTAATTTTGTTAATTTCGTTAATTTCGTTAATTTCGTTAATTTCGCCAATTTTGGCAATTTCGTTAATTTCATTAATTTCGTTAATTTCGCTTAGTTGATGCCGTTAATTTCGTTAATATCGTTAATTTTTAATTTTTTTAATTTCGTTAATTTCGTGAATTTGTTAATTTCGCTAATTTTGTTAATTTCGTTAATTTCGTTTAGTTAGTTGCTGCCGTTAATTTCGTTAACATCGTTAATTTAATTAATTCCGTTAATTTGGTTAATTTCGTTAATTTCGTTAATTTCGTTAATTTCGTTAATTTCGTTAATTTCGTTAATTTCGTGAACTTCTTTAATTTCGTTTATTTCGTTAATTTTGGCAATTCCGGTAATTTCGCTAATTTCGTTACTTTCGTTAATTTCGTTAATTTCGTTAATTTCGTTAATTTCGTTAATTTCGCTAATTTTTAGTTATTTTCGTTAATTTCGTTAATTTAGTTAATTTAGTTAATTTCGTTAATTTCGCCAATTCCGTTAATTCCGTTAATTTCGTTAATTTCGTTAATTTCGTTAATTTCGTTAATTTCGTTAATTTCGTTAATTTCGTTAATTTCGTTAATTTCGTTAATTTCGTTATTTTCGTTAATTTCGTTCGAGTCGTTCGTTTCGTTCGTTTCGTTCGTTTCGTTCGTTTAGTTCGTTTAGTTCGTTTCGTTCGTTTCGTTCGTTTCGTTCGTTTCGTTCGTTTCGTTCGTTTCGTTCGTTTCGTTCGTTTCGCTTGTTTCGTTCGTTTCGTTCGTTTCGTTCGTTTCTTTCGTTTCGTTTCGTTCATTTCGTTTATTTCGTTCATTTCGTTCATTTCGTTCATTTCGTTCATTTCGTTCATTTCGTTCATTTCGTTCATTTCGTTCATTTCGTTCATTTCGTTCATTTCGTTCATTTCGTTCATTTCGTTCATTTCGTTCATTTCGTTCATTTCGTTCATTTCGTTCATTTCGTTCATTTCGTTCATTTCATTCATTTCGTTTATTTCATTCATTTCGTTCATTTCGTTCATGTCGTTCATTCCGTTCATTTCGTTCATTTCGTTCATTTCGTTCATTTCGTTCATTTCGTTCATTTCGTTCATTTCGTTCATTTCGTTCATTTCGTTCATTTCGTTCATTTCGTTCATTTCGTTCATTTCGTTCGTTTTGTTCATTTGATTAATTTTGTTCATTTTGTTCCTTTTTTTGATTTTGTTCATTTTGTTCATTACGATCATTCATTCTTTTCGTTCATTTCGTTTATTTCGTTCATTTCATTCAAATCGTTCAAAACGTTCATTTTGTTCATTTCTTTCATTTCGTTCATTTTGTTCAATTCGTTCGTTTCGTTCATTTCGTAAATTTCATTCATTTCGTTCATTTCGTTCATGTCGTTCATTTCGTTCATTTTGTTCATTTCGTTCATTTTGTTAATTTCGTTCATTTCGTTCATTTCGTTCATTTCGTTCATTTCGTTCATTTCGTTCATTTTGTTCATTTCGTTCATTTCGTTCATTTCGTTCATTTCGTTCATTTCGTTCATTTCGTTCATTTCGTTCATTTCGTTCGTTTTGTTCATTTGATTAATTTTGTTCATTTTGTTTCTTTTTTTGATTTTGTTTATTTTGTTCCTTACGATCATTCATTCTTTTCGTTCATTTCGTTTATTTCGTTCATTTCGTTCAAATCGTTCATAACGTTCATTTTGTTCATTTCTTTCATTTCGTTCATTTTGTTCAATTCGTTCGTTTCGTTTATTTCGTTCATTTCGTTCATTTCGTTCATTTCGTTCATTTCGTTCATTTCGTTCATTTCGTTCATTTCGTTCATTTCGTTCATTTCGTTCATTTCGTTCATTTCGTTCATTTCGTTCATTTCGTTCATTTCGTTCATTTCGTTCATTTCGTTCATTTCGTTCGTTTTGTTCATTTGATTAATTTTGTTCATTTTGTTTCTTTTTTTGATTTTGTTTATTTTGTTCATTACGATCATTCATTCTTTTCGTTCATTTCGTTTATTTCGTTCATTTCGTTCAAATCGTTCATAACGTTCATTTTGTTCATTTCTTTCATTTCGTTCATTTTGTTCAATTCGTTCGTTTCGTTTATTTCGTTCATTTCGTTCCTTTCGTTCATTTCGTTCATTTCACTTATCTCACTCAGTTTGGCACATTTATTAATTTTTTTAAATTTGATTCATTTCGTTCTCTACGTTTACCCCGTTCGTTTCTTTCATTTCGCAAATTTTTAACAAACGCTTACGGTCTGTTTCTGCTTAAATTTAATTGCTAACAGTTAAAAAGAAACGTGTTTACGGCTCAATCTAAACAAATTGATCAGAATTTAAAATTATCACAATCAAAATAAACATAACGCCCTTCAAACAACGATTATAAAAACAATTAAGTCATCTAAAAATACCACAGATTGCTTCATGATTTTTTTCGCGTATTAAACACGCATTAATATTGGATTGAAATAGCAAAGTTATTCTCGACGATCAGTTGGCGTTGAATTGCTTCATCCGTAGGAGTGAGTCGTTATTATTTTTTTCTTGTGCCAGTCGCAGTTTAATTAGCATTTCCTGTGTTGTGTTCAAAATTACTTCGCCACTTTTTATGGTCACTGAAAATGTTTCGGAAAATGTATGCCGTTGTAAGTATTTAAAAGCTTGGAATTATTTTTGTGAAGCAAATCAGTCATTTCTTGCTGAGCTTGTATATATGCGCTAATTAAAGAGAACGAAGCCTCTACAAACTTTGATTCTCTTTCTCCCTCCCTCCCTCTCTTTCTCCTCCTCTCTCCCTCGCACTGTCTCACACTCTCGCTTTCGTTCTTCCTCTACACTCTTCCACATTTCACTCTATTTCCCCTCTTCCACTCCTGCGCCCTCTCCTTCGCGCTATATCTCGCTCTCGCCCTCGCTTTCGCTCTCGCGTTTATCCTCGTTCTCGTACTCATTTTCTCACTCGTTCTCGCTCTCGCCCTCCCTCCCGCTCTCGCTCACGCTCTCGCTCACGCTCTCGCTCTCGCTCTCGCTCTCGCTCTCGCTCTCCCTCTCGCTCTCGCTCTCGCTCTGGCTCTCGCTCTCGCTCTCGCCCTCGCCCTCCCTCTCGCACTCGCTCTCGCTCTTGCTCTTGCTCTCATTCTCGCTCTCGCGTTCGCCTTCCCTCTCGCGTTTGCTCTGCCTCGCTCTCGCTCTCGCTCTCGCTCTCGCTCTCGCTCTTGCTCTCATTCTCATTCTCGCTCTCGCTCTCGCTCTTGCTCTCGCTCTTGCTCTCGCCCTCGCTCTCGCTCTCGCTCTCTCGCTCTCGCGTTCGCCTTCCCTCTCGCGTTTGCTCTCGCTCTCGCTCTCGCTCTCGCTCTCGCTCTCGCTCTCGCTCTCGCTCTCGCTCTCGCTGTCGCTCTCGCTATCGCTCTCGCTCTCGCTCTCGCTCTTGCTCTCATTCTCATTCTCGCTCTCGCTCTTGCTCTCGCTCTTGTTCTCGCTCTCGCTCTCGCTTTCACTCTCGCTCTCGCTCTCGTTCTCGCTCTCGCTCTCGCTCTCGCTCTCGCTCTCGCTCCCAATCCTCGCTCTCGCTCTAGCTTTCGCTCTCGTCTTTGCTTTCGCTTTCGCATTCGTTTTCGCTCTCGCGCTCGCTTTTACACTCTTCCCGCTCTCTTTTCTCTGTCTCTTTTCCTTTCAGTCTTTCTTCTTTCTGTGTCTGTCTGCGTCTTTCTGCGTTTTTCTGCGCCACTCTGCGTCTATCTGTGTCTCCCTGCGTTTTTCTGCGTCTCTTTGCGTTTCTCTGCGTCTCTCTGGGTCAATCTGCGTCTCTCTGCATCTCTCTGCGTCTTTCTGCATCTCTTTGCGCCTGTCTGTGTCTCTGCGTCTCTATGCGTCTCACTGCATCTCTCTGTGTCTCTCTGTGTCTCTCCGCGTTTCTCTGCCCCTCCCTGCGTCTCTCTGCGTCTCTCGGCATCTTTCTGCGTCTTCTGCGCCGCGCTGCGTCTCTCTGCGTTTGTCTGAGTCTCTCAGCGTCTTTTTAGTTTCTCTACGTCTCTCTGCGTCTCTCTCTATCACTGTTTTCCGTTTCTCTCTTTTCCTTTCTCTTCGTCGCTCTTTCTTCCTCTCTCTCTAACTCACTCTCTCTCGCCCTTTTTCTTATCTTTCTTTCTTTGTCTATCTCGTTCTCTCTCTCTTCGTCGCACTCCCCTCTCCATTTCTCTCTTCAATTCAGTAATTAAACAACACCTACAGGAGATTAGTAACATTTGGACGAGGTCAAAATTTAAACACAAAGAAATCTGATGTCCAAAAGGGGTTAGTACAAAGGTAATTATCCCCATCAATTTAACTCCATCCATTGAGGCCTACACTCCGGGTAAGCCTGAGTCTATGTTGTGATTTTTTAAACTTATGACGATGGTGTTTTGTTAATGAATGTATAAGACAATGTCATTTTGACAGCCGACAAACTGGTGTCATTATACTTCTTAGTCCTCGTGCACTATGATGTTTCTACGCGGTTACGCCAAATTGATATCGTGAAATAACACTCTCTTTGCACCGTAGCGCAGCTGCTTTGCGACTACGACAAATTGGTGATGCGACACTACTCGCCTTTCGTGCACCATGGCATCGCTTTGCGGGTTAAATCAAATTGGTATAGCGATAAACCTCAATATTTACGCACTATGGAGCCGCTAAGTAGCCACGTCAAATTAGTATCGCAAAACAGCTTTTTCTTCGTGCAACTTGGCGCGACTACGCAGCTACGACGAATTTGTGTCGTGATACATCTAACTCTTCGTGCACTATGATGAAGCTACGCGGTTACACCAAATTGGTGTCGTAAAGTAACATACTTTTTTTGCACCGTGGCTCCGCCGCTTTGCCACTACGACAAATTGGTGTTACGACAGTACGCGTCTTTCACCATGGCGTCGCTACGAGCTAAGCCAAAATGGAATCGCGACAAACCTCATTATTTAAGCACTATGGAACCGCTTAGTAACCACGTCAAATTAGTTTTGCAAATGAATTCTCTTCGTGCAACATGACGCTACTACGCAGCTACGACAAATTGGTGTCATTATACTTCTTAGTCCTCGTGCACTATGATGTTACTACGCGGTTACGTCAAATTAGTCTCGTGAAATAACATACTCTCTTTGCACCGTGGTGCCATTTTGCGACTACGTCAAATTGGTGTTACGACACTACCAGTTTTTCGTGCACTATGGCGTTGCTTTGCGAGCAGACTCAAATTGGAATCGCATCAAAATGAAATATGCTACGACAAACGGCACTATTCATGCACTATGGTGCTGCTTAGTAGCCATGTCAAATTAGTATCGCAAATCAAATCTCTCCGCGTGCAACTTGACGCTACTACGCAGCTACGACAATTTTGTATCGTGATACACCTTACTGCTCGTGCACTATGATGCCGGTACTCGGTTACACCAAATTGGAGTAGCAAAATAACACACTTTGTTTGCACCGTGGGGCCATCGCTTTGCGACTACGACAAATTGGTTTTGCGACAGTACGCGGCTTTCGTGCACCATGGTGTCGCTACGAGCTAAGTCGAAATGGAATAACGACAAACCTCACTATCTATGCACTCTGGAGCCGCTTAGTATCCACGTCAAATTAGTTTTGCGACGAACTCTTTTCGTGCAACATGACGCTACTACGCAGCTACGACAAACTGCTGTTATTATACTTCTTAGTCATCGTGCACTTTGATGTTACTACGCGGTTACGGCAAATTGATAACGTTAAATAACACACTCTCTTTGCACCGTAGCACCGTTTTGTGACTACGACAAATTGGTGTTGCGACACTACTCGTTTTTCGTGCACCATGGCGTCGCTTTGCGGGTTACGTCAAATTGTAATCGCAACAAAACTTCATTATTCATGAACTACGGTACCGCTTGGTTGTCACGTGAATTTTGTATCGCGAACCAACTCCCTCTTTGTGCTTCATGACACTACTACGCAGCTACCACGAGTTGGTGTCATAATACATCTTGCTCTTCGTGCACTATGTTGTCGTTACACGGTTACGCCAAATTGCATCGTGACCCGCCGTTTTGCGACTACGACAAATTGGTGTTGCGACTACGCGTATTTCGTGCGCCATGACGTCGCTACGAGCTAAGTCAAAATGAAATTGTGACAAACTTCACTAGTCATGCACTATGGTGCTGCTTAGTAACCATGTCAAATAGTAACGTAAAATAGCTCTCTTTGTGCAACTTGGTGCTACTACGCAGCTACAAATTTGTGTTGTGATACATCTTACACTTCGTGTATTATGATGACGCTACGCGGTTACACCAAATTGGTGTTGTAAAATAGCACACTTTAATTGCACCGTGACGCCGCCGCCGGTTTTTGTGTTTAGGGGTAAGGGAACCCTCTAATGCAGAAGCCTTTGTCGACTGGTACATGCGCGTGCGCACGTTCCACGTCCTAATCACGTAGCTGCCTTCCAACACGCTTCTCTACGAACATACTTCCACATTTCAAGCTTCAACCTTCAATTCGTATAAAATCCTCATTAACATTGACTTTTAAAACATTCAAACCTTTCGTCAACCATTTTTAATTCTTCCACAAACCTCACCGCAGTTGATTTTACAGTTCTCTTCCTTATCGCTCGCGTTAGCTTTTTTTCTTATGAAAAAAATGGTAACTTTTTTACGAAGTGAAGCATAGAACAAACGAATTAATTCAATTTATTTTTCCAGTTAAAGCCTAAATCTTGGAAGTCCGATTCACAGCTGGATCGCAAGAAGGTCAACAGGTATGTAATGTATAATTATAGATGTTAATGAAGGATGGAACGTGCGAGCGAGTGGCGAGTGAGAGAGAGAGAGAGAGAGAAAGAGAGCGCGTTTAATTTGTCATAATTCTAGTAATGGTTCGTTGAATATTTCTAAGTATTTTAAGAAGTGCGTGGTTACAGTTACACCAACCTATTTATATACGGGTCATTACCTCATAATAAAAAATAACAACAAAGTTTTGGACCATATTCAATGCCTGAAACATCAGGAACGCTGTAAATAACTAAATTACGGTGTGAAATTAACCTTAATTTATTCTCAAGGAGGTGCATGTAAATATGCTTCATTTATAGCGAAGGTTGCAACTATTTTAACAAACTGAAACAGTGAAACTTGGCAACGTGATCTTCAATTTGATTCGCTCACAATGTGTCCTACTGTCACAATTTCCGTTCCGCAAATACCCAAGGAAAAATACACAAGTGCTCTCTCTCTAATAGTTGGCTTTTTATTTTGCGAAATTAACCAGCAACGTTTCATGCTAACTCGTACTTTTTGCATGGTCTAAGCGAATAATTTTTGAAAATAACTAGTCTCGTAAACTCCCGACTCTCGCAAACCGGTCAGCTGCCTATCCTAAGGTCCCTGGATTGAGGACCGCACGCAAAAGACTTTTACTTTATTTAGTATGGAAAGAGTATGTTTAATTCAAAATTACCAGCTTCGGAAGGATGCAAATTAACTATCCGTGGGCGTTGCCGTTACTGCTAACTTCATCTTACATAATTCGGTAACTGAACTGGAGTGCTAAAGTTACTTCGTTTCTTTGTTACTTCGTTTCTTCGTTTCTTCGTTTCTTCGTTTTTCATTTCTTCGTTTCTTCGTGTCTTCGTTTCCTTGTTTCTTCGTTTCTTCGTTTCTTCGTTTCTTCGTTTCTTCGTTTCTTCGTTTCTTCGTTTCTTCGTTTCTTCGTTTCTTTGTTTCTTCGTTTCTTCGTTTCTTCGTTTCTTCGTTTCTTCGTTTCTTCGTTTCTTCGTTTCTTTTTTTCTTCGTTTCTGCGTTTCTTCGTTTCTTCGTTTCTTCGTTTCTTCGTTTCTTCGTTTCTTCGTTTCTTCGTTTCTTCGTTTCTTCGTTTCTTCGTTTGTTCGTTTCTTCGTTTCTTCGTTTCTTCGTTTCTTCGGTTCTTCGGTTCTTCGTTTCCTCGTTTCTTCGTTTCTTCGTTTCTTCGTTTCTTCGTTTCTTCGTTTCTTCGTTTCTTCGTTTCTTCGTTTCTTCGTTTCTTCGTTTCTTCGTTTCTTCGTTTCTTCGTTTCTTCGTTTCTTCGTTTCTTCGTGCCTTCGTTTCTTCGTTTCTTCGTTTCTTCGTGCCTTCGTGCCTTCGTTTCTTCGTTTTTTCGTTTCTTCGTTTCTTCGTTTCTTCGTTTCTTCGTTTCTTCGTGCCTTCGTTTCTTCGTTTCTTCGTGCCTTCGTGCCTTCGTTTCTTCGCTTCTTCGTTTCTTTGTTACTTCGTTTCTTCGTTTCTTCGTTTTTTCATTTCTTAGTTTCTTCGTTTCTTCGTTTCTTCGTTTCCTCGTTTCTTCGTTTCTTCGTTTCTTCGTTTCTTCGTTTCTTCGTTTCTTCGTTTCTTCGTTTCTTCGTTTCTTCGTTTCTTCGTTTCTTCGTTTCTTCGTCTTCTTCTTCGTTTCTTCGTTTCTTCGTTTCTTCGTTTCTTCGTTTCTTCGTTTCTTCGTTTCTTCGTTTCTTCGTTTCTTCGTTTCTTCGTTTCTTCGTTTCTTCGTTTCTTCGTTTCTTCGTTTCTTCGTTTCTTCGTTTCTTCGTTTCTTCGTTTCTTCGTTTCTTCGTTTCTTTCTTTCTTCGTTTTTTCGTTTCTTTGTTTCTTTGTTTCTTTGTTTCTTTGTTTCTTCGTTTCTTCGTTTCTTCGTTTCTTCGTTTCTTCGTTTCTTCGTTTCTTCGTTTCTTCGTTTCTTCGTTCTTCGCTTCTTCGTTTCTTCGTTTCTTTCGTTTCTTCGTTTCTTCGTTTCTTCGTTCTTCGTTTCTCGTTTCTTCGTTTCTTCGTTTCTTCGTTTCTTCGTTTCTTCGTTTCTTCGTTTCTTCGTTTGCTTGTTTCTTCGTTTCTTCGTTTCTTCGTTTCTTCGTTTTCGTTTCTTCGTTTCTTCGTTTCTTGTTTCTTCGTTTCTTCGTTTCTTCGTTTCTTCGTTTCTTCGTTTCTTCGTTTCTTCGTTTCTTCGTTTCTTCGTTTCTTCGTTTCTTCGTTTCTTCGTTTCTACGTTTCTTCGTTTCTTTGTTTCTTCGTTTCTTCGTTCTCGTTTTCGTTTCTTCGTTTCTTCGTTTCTTCGTTTCTTCGTTTCTTCGTTTCTTCGTTTCTTCGTTCTTCTTCTCGTTTCTTCGTTTCTTCGTTTCTTCGTTTCTTCGTTTCTTCGTTTCTTCGTTTCTTCGTTTCTTCGTTTCTTCGTTCTCTTCGTTTCTTCGTTTCTTCGTTTCTTCGTTTCTTCGCTCGTTTCTTCGTTTCTTCGTTTCTTCGTTTCTTCGTTTCTTCGTTTCTTCGTTTCTCCGTTTCTTCGTTTCTTCGTTTCTTCGTTTCTTCGTTTCTTCGTTTCTTCGTTTCTTCGTTTCTTCGTTTCTTCGTTTCTTCGTTTCTTCGTTTCTTCGTTTCTTCGTTTCTTCGTTTCTTCGTTTCTTCGTTCTTCGTTCTTCTTCTTCGTTCTTTCTTCCGTTTCTTCTGTTTCTTCGTTCTCTCTCTTCTTCGTTTCTTCGTTTCTTCGTTCTTCGTTCTTCGTTCTCTCTCGTTTCTTCGTTTCTTCGTTTCTTCGTTCTTCTCTTCTTCGTTTCTTCGTTTCTTCGTTTCTTCGTTTCCTTTCGTTTCTTCGTTTCTTCGTTTCTTCGTTTCTTCGTTTCTTCGTTTCTTCGTTTCTTCGTTTCTTTGTTTCTTCGTTTCTTCGTTTCTTCGTTTCTTCGTTTCTTTGTTTCTTTGTTTCTTTGTTTCTTTGTTTCCTTGTTCTCCTTGTTCTCTTTGTTCTTTGTTTCTCTCTGTTTCTTTTGTTTCTTTGCTTTCTGCTCTTTTTGTTTACCTCGTTTGTTGTTTTTGTATCTTTTTGCGTAGTTTGTCAGAGCCTCTAAGCCAACAGACTGCTTGTTTCTTTATTAGTTTATTTGTTTGTACTTCTTTTGCGTATTTTTTTGTAATGTTTGCTTCTAGGTTTCTTCCTATACTTTTTTTTTGCTTTTGTTTGTTATCGTTTTTGTCTGTATATATATTTGTTAGGGATGGCTATTCCGTGCGTTACTTTAATTTCTTTGTGCGTTCGTTTAGTCTTCTTTTAATTTTATTTTTATTTGTTTTATTGTTTGTCTCTTGGTTTCATTATTTCGTAGTTTGTTAGTTTATTTGCTTGTTCAAAGTTCGTTTGTTTGATTTTTTGTATGTCTGTTGGGTTCTTTGTTTGTTTCATTCTATGTTGATTTTTTGGTATATTCGTGTCGTTAGTTGTTTCTGTGTTTCTTTGTTTTCTTTGCCACCTGCTCTGTAGTGTAACCAATAGATTCCTTGTTTCTTTGTCGGTTCTTTTACTTGTATATTTCTCTGCTCTTTTTGTTTCTTAGTTTCAATCTTGACTTTCTCTTTGCCTGTCTCTGTTCCTTTACTTTTTTGTTTCTTCTTTGTTTGCTTCATAGTTTGTTTTCTTGTGCATTTCTTTAGTTGTTACTTTGTTAACCGCGCCTTTATTTTTCCTTGTTTGTTTCATTGCTTGACTCTGGTAGTTTCTTAGATCGCTCATTCCATGTTCATTTGTTGCTTGTGTCTATGCATGCTTGCTTCGTTTCATGTCTGTATAGTTTGTTATTTCTATTTCTTTGTTTGCTTTGTAACCGACTCTGTAGAATACCCGATATGCTGCTTCTTTCTTACTTCGTTTCTTTGCTTTTACGTTTCTTTGCGTGTTTCTTTGTATATTTGAATCTATGCTTCTTTCTTTGTTTGGTTTTTGCTTGTTTCCCTGTTTGTTTGTTTGCTCTTGTTTCCTCCATTGGTTGGTTTTTCTTTTGTTTGTGGTTATTTTTCTGTGCATTTCTTTACTTGGTTCTTTCTGCGTTCATTTGGTCATCCCTTTGTTGTTTTTTTGTTTGTCTCGCTTTGGTTATTTCTTAGTTCGCAAGTTCCTTTATTGGTTTTTCTTGTTTGTATTTTTGCATGTTTGTCTCGTTTGTTATTTGTGTTTCCTAGTTGTTTAGTCACCGACTGTAGAGTAGTCATTAGACTGGTTGATTTTTTGTTGGTTTCTGTGCGTGTAGATGGCTCTGATTATTTCTTTGTGTGCTGGTTTTTGTTTTTTTGCTTGTTTCCCTGTCTATTTATTTGTTTTTATTTACTTCTTAACCTGTTTGCTTCTTCGTTTGTTTTTATTTATTTTCCTATGCCCATTTGGGTCGTTTCTTTTGTTTTGTTACATTGTTTGTTTATTTTTTAACTCTTTTGTTTTATTGTTTCTTAGTTTTGTCGCTTGCTTGCTTCTTGCCTGTTTGTTTCTTTGCATTTCGCTTGTTTCTTTCTATGTTTGTCTTCTTCGTTGTTTCTGTGCTTCCTGATTGTTTTTTCACTGGCCCTGTAAATTAGCCGATAAACTGCTTGTTTCTTTTTTGGTTTCGTTTGCCTAAACTATTTCTGCTTGTTTCTTTGAATGCTTGCTTCTAAGGTTTTTATTTGTTTGTTTATTGACTTGTTTCTCGAACTGTTTCTTTGTTTTTGTTTGTTTCATCCTTTGTTTGCTTCTTCGTTTGTTTCTGTGGTTGTTTCTTTGTACGTTCCTTGGTTTGTTTCCTTGTATTTTTTTGTTTGTTTTGATGCTTGTCTCTACGTTTGTCTATTTTGGAATTCATCTGTTTCTTCATTTATATACTTGCTTGGTTTTTGTTTGTTTGTTTCTTTATTTGTTTCTCGTTTATCTGTTTCCTTGGTTGTTTGTATTTTGTACGTTTGTCTCGTTCGTTGCTTCTGGGTTTTTTGGTTGATTTTGTCATCGGTTCTGCAAAGTGGTCGATTAGCGGCTGATTTTGATTGTTTTCTTTGCTTGTACGTTTTTTACTCGTTTCTTTGCATGTTTGTTTCTGTTTTTTTTGTTTGTTTCTCTACTTGTTCTCTGCTAGTCCCTTTGAGCCTTTTTTTATTTGTTCTTTTTCTATTTTTTGGTTGCTTCTTTGTGCGTTCGTTTGGTTGTCTCTTTGGTTTTCTTCGATTTGTTTTTTAGCTTGTTCTTTTATTTGTTTTTAGTTTGTTTGTTTTTGCTTTGTATGTACATATGCTTCTTTGTTTGTTTTTCGTTTGTTTATTTTTTTACTTGATTATTTCTTCGAATGCTTGGATCATTTGTTATTTATGTGTCTTTTTGCCTGCTTTGACCCGACTTTTTGTTTGTTTCGTTACTTGTACCTTTCTGGACATTTTTCTTGTTTGTTTTTTTTTTGTTTTCTTCTTTGCATGGTTCTATGTTTGCTTCTTTGTTTTTGTTTGTTAATTTCTTTGTTTGCTTCTTCGTTTAGTTTTAGTTATTTTTGGGAACGATCCTTCAGTTATTCCGTTGTGCGTTAGTTTGCTTGGCTTTGTTTTTCTTTGTTTGTTTCATTGATTGCCCCTGTGCTTGTTTGTTCCTTAGTTAGTTCGTCTATTTGTTTGTTTGTTCCCTTGTATGTATGTTTACCCTTTGTTACTTTTTCGTTTGTTTGATCTCTTGCTTTGCTTGTACGCTTATTTACTCATTTACTTTCTATGTTTTGTTTGTATGTTTCTTTGTTTGTTTCTCTTTTTGTTTATTCGTTTTAGTTTGTTTCTTGTTTTGTTTGGTTTTTCGTTCGTTTTTGTTTGTTATTCTACGCGTTCCTTTGGTTGTTTCTTTTACGCATTCGCTTGGTTGTCGCTTCATTTTTCTTTGCGTGTTCCATTGTTTTTCTTTACGTTTCTTTGTTTCTTAGTCTGTTTGGTAAAATTTTCGATGCAAAAGACACAAAATATTTATTTTATAGTTAGGATTTTGTATTTTTTCCTTCTTTGACTATGACTAATATCCGTTCTGTTTCAGGTACGAGGTCAACCCCAAAGACGGCAAAAACGGACTCCTTTCAACTTCACACTCTCACTCAAAATCGTCCGATTGGACCGAAGTGGACCTAGAGGTACCTGAAAAAGACCAAGCAATCCACTTAAAAAACCCCCAACTTAGCTTTATGTTCAGCGACAACACCACACCAACTCCCCCTCCACGCAAGCATAAGAAAAGTCTAAGAGAAAAATTTGAAGCAGTTGCTAAAAATAGCATCAGCGCCCTCCAATCCAAAAAAGGCGACGACACGCTGAAGTTGAACAATGAAGAAAGGGTCTTGGCCGACGAAGTAATCTGCGTTAAGAAGATAATTCGCTATGGCTGTCCTGCGTGTGAGGGGCGCGAGGAGTGTATGCATAAGGCAGACGCAGGGAAGTCGACGCAGGGAAAAAAGCGCAAAAGTGCGTCGGTCGTCTCCTTGCCAAACTATAACGATATGAAGCTATCGCTAACGAATCCTGGGGAAGATTTCAAGTACATAGACGCCTCTGTCACCAACTCAGCAAACTCCCTTCCCACTAGCGAGCGCAAACGTTCAAGCACAGCGTCAGTACCCACCGGACGCTTTGAAAACTACATGACGCGATGCAGAAGTTTCGGCTCGCTTTTAAACAACAAGTTGAAGATGCCTAAGAAGTCTTCTGGCAACGAGAGCGACGACTCCTTCGGCGGCCTGGAAGATTGGGACTTAGGGATGTTAGAGCATTACAACCCTAAGGAAGCCAGTTTGCCACGTCCACGTCCACGTAAACCTGAGCCTGACGTACTCTCAGACATTGAACAACTAATAGTACCAGATGAAGAAATTGAACCACCTCGTGAACCACCTCAAAGACCGCTACGCAGGTCAGAGTCCCTAGTCAAAAAAATAAGCCAGGAGGTTACGGAATCTGTGATAAAAGGCAACCCAGAAACGTTCGAAAGAGATCAGAGGTCTCCGGATCATTCCAGTTTAATGAGGATACTGCAGGAGGTCGCAGGAGGTGACGTTGTACCCGCTGGCAATGATGGCTGGTGCAAAACGCCAGCTGCTAAAATAAATGAAGATTTTATAAACGCAGAAAGAGTTGCTGTGAGTTAAAGGACGATTATAATTCGCCTGGTGATCGAATTCGTATTTTTGTATAATTATAAATGTATATATAGGGCGATGTTAATAAATGTAAGTATTTTAGGGCAGTTTTAGACCTATTGAGTCAAGATGTGCGAGGAAAATGACTTAGTTGCGTCGCCATTTCTTAAAAAGTATCCTTGTTTTACTGCTTTTTGATCAAACTGCAAAACAATCGAGCGAAAAACAAGCAAACAAACAAAAAGATAAACAAGCAACAAACAAACAAAAAGCAAAGGAATAATCAAAGAAACAAACATACAAAGAAACAAAGAGTGAAACGAGACATGAACGGGGCAAACAAAAAACAAACTGCAAACACACAAAAAATACGCGACAAAAAAACGACACAAACATACAAAGAAACAAACAAAAACCAAATACGTTCGAAGAAATTAACAAGCAGGCAAGCAAACAAATAAAACGAATAAACAAAAGACAAACGGACTCAGGACCAAACAACTAAAGAAACAAGCAATGAAACAAACAAATGAAACAAAAATAACCAAATTAATGCACAAAAAATATCCAAAAGAACTCATAAAAAACAAGCAAACGAACAAACAAACAAAAAGTAAACCAACGATCTGCAATAAACAGAGAAACAAGCGAAGAGACAAAGAAAGAAGTAAAGCAACGCATAAGCAAATAAAATAACAAAGAAGCAAATAAACAAACATACCTTGAAATAAGCAAGAAAAAAGAAAGAAAATCAAACAGCAAAAGACAAAGGAATAAAACAAAAAACAAGCAAAGGAAACAAACAGCCAAAGAAATGAACACAGACAAACAAACAAGCAACCAACACAAAAACAGAAGCACAACAGGCAGCGGAGCAAAAAATAAAAAACAACCGTACACAGAACCCGACAGATAAAAAAGCAAGCAATTAATAAAGAAGGGGAGCAAACAAGGAAACGAACAAACAAATAAGGAAGAAAGAAACTAAGAAACTAAGAAACAAATTAGAAAACAAGCAAAGATAGAGAAAAATAAGAAACATCAGCAGAAAATAAATAAATAAAAATAAGCTACTAAAGAAACGTACAAAGGAACAAATAGACAAAGAAATAAACAGTCAAGCAAAGAAATAAACATGAAAATAAGCAAACAAAGATACTATTAAATAAACAAACAAGTAAACGTACAAAGAAACGAATAGCAAACATATCTGATAGAGGAACACTTAAACAAAGAAACAAACTTGCAAAGGAAAAACAAAAACAAGCAAGCAAAGAAGAACACAAAGAAACAAATAAAAAACAAGCGTGCAGTGAAACAATCAAATAAACAAACAAAAAAAGATACAAATAAAGAAACAGATACGCAAAGAAATAAACAGAAAATCAAAAAGCTAAGAAATAAAAATAAACAGAAAAAGACAAGCAAAGAAAAATAAAGAAGACACTAAGAAACAAAAACTAATAACAAAGAAATAGAGAAACAATACATCGTAGAAACAAAGAAACAAACCAGGTAAGAATGAATGATGAAAGAAATAAAGGAAGACAAGAAATAAAAAAAAATGGATAAAGAAACAAAGAAGCGAGGAATCTAACCAACGAAAAAAGACTAAAACAATAGAAACTAACAGAAATAAATAGTCAAAGAAACAAGCAAAGAAATAAAAGTACAAAGAAACAAACAAAAGAATAAAGACTAAAAGTGAGAAACACAATAAAAAGAACAAACAAATAGTACACACTAAAAAACAAACAAAGAAACAAAGAAAGAAGTACAAACAACGATATGTGAATAAGCAAATCAGAAAACAAATAAAGAAAAACAAATACAATCAAAGGAATGAAAAAGCAGAAAAAAAACAACAAACAAAAACGAATAAGCACCAAAACAAGGATATGAGCAAAAACAAATAGAAACACCAACAAATAAAGGAACAAAGAAAAAAACAATCAAAGAAACAAATATAAAAGCTAAAAACAAACAGGGAAATAAGCATGCAAAGCCATGCATCCGCAGGAACATGGAAAGAATTGAAAGAACAAATAAACAAAAAAACAAAATCCATCAAAAAACACACAAGCATTGAAACTAACAAACGAAAGAAGAAGCAAAAGAAAAAGCAACCATAAACAAACAAAGATACAAACAGGGGAAGCAAGGAAACAATCAAAGGATCGAACAAAAAACATACAAACAAAGAACGAAATTTAAATAAGAAACATACAAATAAACAAACACAAGCAAACAAGAAAGTAAACAAATAGAAACGAATCAACCAAATAAATAAACAATGCAGTACATGCAGAAATAAGTAAACGTATTAACAAATAACTAATAAATAAATAAATAAATGATGAAATAGCTATTCAAATAAACAAAGAGCCAAAGTAACAAACAAACAAAGAGGGAAGCACAGAAACAAACAATTTAATGAACAATGAAAAACCAAAACCTATGAAAGGAACGGAGAAAGAAAAAACAAGCGAAGAAACAAACATAAGAGAAAGACTTAAACAAACACGAAGAAAATCAAACAAACAGAAACAAACTCTCGATAGAATAAAGAAACAAAGGAGCATTGAGCCGAACAGAGAAACAATCAAACAAAAAAAAACAAACCAAGAAAAAGACACCATAACAAGGAAGAAGTGACCAACAGTAACAAGTAGAAACAAATAAAGGACAGTAAAGGAATAGTCACAGGAATGAAATAAAGAAACAAATAAACAAAGAACAAGCAGACTAAGAAACAAACCCTAAAAACAGCAAACAGAAAAACAAACAAGCAAAGAAACAGGTACAAAGAAACGAACAAACAAACAACAATCAAAGAAACTAGAAACAAATGAGCAAAGACAAGTAAGCAAAAGTCAAACAGGGAAGCAAACAGGAATTACCAGAGAAATAAACAAACATAAAAACGAACAAATCGGGAAACGAACAAACTAAGAATAGACCAACGAAATAAAAAAAGAAAGACAAATAACAACAGCAACAACAATCGAATAAGCAAGGACAAACACGCAAAAAAACATAAATTACTAGACAAACTAACAAATAAAGAAACAACCAAACTAAAAACAAAGTAAAAGAATACAATAGGCAAAGAAAGGAAACAGAAACATTCAAACGAACGAAAAAAACCAACAAACGAAGGTAGGAACAAAAAAGAAATAAACAAACGAAAAGAACAAGTAAGGCAAACAGGCTTATGCATATAAGTAAATAAATGAACAACTAACCAAATAATTGAACAGACAAACGAATAAGTGAATAAACAAATTAGCAAATAAATAATGAAAAATAAACGGTAAAATAACTAAATAAATAAACAAAGAGACAAACAATCAAATAATTAAAAAATAATTAATCTAATAAATAAATAAACGTTGAAATAAAGAACGAGACAAATTACGAACAAAGAAAGAAATAAATAAGCATATAGTCAAATAAACAAATAAATAAATAAGCGATTGAATTAATAAAAGTATTAATAATAGGCGAATAAATAAATAGAAAAATAAACGATTAAATAAATGCTTAAATAATAAATAAATAAATAAACAAATAAACAAAAGTCGAAGTAACAAACAAACAAACAACTAGCGCACGTGCAAACACGCACACAAAAAATAAACACAAACGAACAAAAGGACAAACAAATAAACAAACAAAATAAGTAAAAAGTAAAAGAGTAGACCAACAAACAAACAAGAACAGAAACTAACAAACAAAAAATGATTTAAGCTAACAAACAAAGAAAACCATACATACATAAACAGTTAAACAAATTCTTAAAGACATAAATGTACAAAAAACGAACAAGGAAATAAAGCACCATTCAGAGAAACACAATAAAGAAACAAAAAATAAACAAACAACGAAACAAACTAAGAGACAATCAAAGAAATAATGAATAAAGGACAAACAAGCGATAAGCAAAGAAACAAATAAAGAAAACATAAATAATCAAAGAAAAGAAATAAATGAACAGACAAACAAAGAAACCTTATAGAAACAAACACGCTCGGACACAAGCAAAGGAACAAAACACAAACAAGTTAAGCAAAGAAGCAAACGAACAAACAAATGAACAAGATCTGATCGAAATAAACAAACACGGAAACGCACCATTAAACTAAAAAATAAAGAGACAAACAAAGAAACAAACAAATAAACACAAACAAACAACTGAGCGGGCGAACAAAGGAGAATGCAAACGAAGAGGCACGCGATCAAAGAAAGAAGCAAACAAAGAATAAATACAGAAACATGCTAATAAATAAACATGCAAGCAAGCAAACAAATAAACAAACAAAGAAAGAAATAAATAAGCATATATTCATATAAATAAATATATAAAGAAACGACTGAAAGGAAAGAGGTATAAACGAAACAAATTAACAAATAAATAAATAAATGAATAGGTAAATGAATGTCTAAATAAATAACTAAATAACAACTAAATAAATAAGTAAATAAATTAACAAATAAACCAGGGACAAAATGACAAATAAAAAGCAAACGAAGAGGCAAGCAAATAAACAAACAAAATAGGCAAAAAATATATAAGATAATTAAAAACCAAACAGATAGGCACAAACAGTTAAACAAATACTGAAAGAAATAAACATACAAAGCAATAAATATACAAAAATAAATAAATAAATAAAGAAATAAAGAAAAACATAAACAATCAAAGAAGATACAAATAAAAATAGCACGCAAAGACACAAACAAGAAGCAAAAAACAGACAACAAACAAGCTAAGACAAGCATGCGAAGGAACGTAGAAAGATCTGATAGAAACCAACATGCTTAAAAACAAACAAAAAACTAGGAAACAAAGAATCAAGGAAACAAAGTGACAAACAAAGGAACGAACAAATAAAAACGAAGAAATAGCCGCGCGGACGAACAAGGGAAGAAGCAAACGAAGAAGCAAGTAATCAAATACAGAAACATGCTAATAAGCAAACATGCAAACAAACAAACAAAGAGATAAGCATATATTGAAATAAACAAATATATAAATAAACGACAGAATGGATAGAGGTATAAACGAATAAACAAATTAACAAATAAATAAATAAGAAAATAGAAAAATGAGTGACTAAATAAATAACTAAATAACAAATGAATAAATAAGTAAATAAACTAACAAATAAACGAAAGGACAAAGTAACAAACAAATAAACAAACGAACGGGCAAGTAAATAAACAAACAAAATAGGCAAAAAAATAAATAAAAAAGCGTACAAAACAAACAAGCGCAGAAACTATCAAACAAAGAATGAATCGACCCAACGAACAAAGAAACTAAACATACACAAGCAGTTAAACAAACACTTGAAGAAATAAACATACAAATAAACAAACAAAGAACCATGCAAAAAAACGCAACTAAAGAATAAACAAGAAATATACAAACAAAGAAAAAAAGACTGAAGGACAAAAGTGGCAAGCAAAGAAACTAATAATGAATACGTAAATAATCAAAGAAAATAATAAACAAAAAAACATACCAACACACAAACAAAGAAGTGAAATAGCAGGAAACAACAAGCTAAGACAAGCACGCGGAGAAACAAACAGAAACAAACCAAAAACACGATCTGACAGAAACTATCAAGCATAGAAACGAACAAACAAACTAGGAAACAGAAAGAAGAAAACAAACGATGAGACAAACAAAGAAACAATAGAGTAGACGAGCAAAAAAGCAAACAAACGAAGAGGTAAACAATCAAATACAGAAACGTATGCAAGCAAGCAAGCAAACGAACAAATAAGCACACAAATACATACACAAATAAATAAACCTAAACCAATAAATAAATTTAGGAATAAATAACAAATAAATAAATGTTATTTACATAAAAAAATTAATAGAAAGAAAAACAAATGAGTGAATAAATAATTAAGTAAATGAGACAAATGAGACAAATTAGCAAGTAAACAAAGAAGAAAATAAATGAACAATCAAATAAAAAATATGTAAATAAACAATTGAATCCATAAAAGTATAAACGAATTAACCAATCCACAAAAATGTGATTAAATAAATAAATAAGTAAATAAATAAACAGAGAAACAAAGTAACAAACAAACAAATAAATAGATAAAAAAAAAAAATGTTTATAAACGAATAAATAAGTAAATAATATATAAATAAATATTTTCAACTTGAGTTTAATGTGGCTAGAGCTTGTCACACTCGAACATCTTTGTTAAATGGCAATGTTATCAGGATGTCACCTTTGCACATCGTTTTGACGACAACTCATATTGAAACACTAACAAATCCATCCAAGCTAAGATAACCATGCGAAAAAGCAAATAAAGAAGCAAACAAACAAATAAATAAACAAGATCTGACCGAAATGAACAAATCCAGAAACGCACAATTAAATTAAGAAACAAAGAAATAAGGAAACAAAGAAACAAACAAATAAACACAAAAACAACCAAGCAGACGAGCAAAGCAGAAAGCAAACAAAGAGGCATGCAATCAAAAGAAGAAGCAAATAAAGAAACAAATACAGACACATGCTAGTAAATAAACACGCAAGAAGCAATCACATCAACAAACAAACAAAGAAATAAATAAGCATATATTCAAATAAACAAATATATAGATAAACGATTGAATGGAAAAATGAATAAACGAAACAAATTAACAAATAGACAATAGTGTAACTAAATAAATAACTAAATAACAAATAAATAAATAAGTAAATAAATTAACAAATAATCGAAGGGACAAACTAACAAATAAATACGCAAACGAAGGGGCAAGCAAATAAACAAACAAAATAAGCAAAGATATTTAAGATAATTAAAAACAAAGAAACCGAACAGACGGGCACAAACAGTTCAACAAACACTCAAAGGAATAAAAATTCTTACATTTCAACCGGTGGTTACATTTTAAAAGTTCGATAAATACAACACCGGGAGCGAGGTTTACTAGACACCATCGGTGGTTGGCAGCGCTAATCTTATACAGATTTGGGCGCGGTCATCTACCAATGACGTCCCCAATATTACGCAATACTTCGGAAATTTACATATTAAGTTTAAAGCAAAGATAAAAGCGAACAATATAAACTATGAAGTACTCACATAATAGGTCCAGATTCCCGCGAAGTTGCGCTAGGGTAGGCCTCCAACCTAGTCCATCAGGGCTCCTCCCGGAGGGATTAGAGATGATACGCCGACGCTCTACAAAAGCGTTCGGATCAGCTCCGGCCAGCTACGGCAGTCATGAGGTCTTCCTCCAGAGTCGTGGAGATCGGTACGCCTAGGTGGCTCTCAGATTGTCGCCTAGCTATGTAGGGAAAGGGCAGGAAAATGGTAAGGGTAGACAAACAAAAGATAATCAAGCAAAGGAAATCTACATAGGTAAACCTAACGATACGTTACCAAAGAAACGACCACTCCACTCGAAGATACCAGGCAAAAAGCCACGTTATAGAGAGAGAACCGGAAACTTTCCCCACTCCTTTGTCTTTTTCACGTCCGCGAAGTTATTCGTCTACCCCTCTAGCGTCGCGCCATCTGCGCAAACTCACTATGACGTATCGGAAGCACACGCCTAGTCTATTCAAAATTCCCGCGCGCCGCGTCTTTTGAAATTATGGCGCGAAACTTCCATACATGAAAACTAAACTAATAACAATGTTTAAGTGCAAATTGCACGTAACAAAATAAAAAAATTAAATATATAAAAATAAATAAACAAAAACATAAACAACCAAAGAAGAGACAAATAAACAAGCAACAAAGACTCGTACAGAAATAGCACGCAGAGACACAAACAAAGAAGCACAACACAAAGAGGAAACACACAAATTAAGACGAACAAACAAAGAAACAAACCAAAAACACCATCTGACAGAAACTAACAAGCATAGAAACGAACAAACAAACAAGGAAACAGAAAGAAGAAAACAAATGATGAAACAAACAAAGAGACAAAAGAGCAGACGATCAGAGAAGCAATCAAATGAAGAGGCAAACAATCAAATACAGAAACATGCTAGCAAGCAAGCAAACGAACAAATGAGCAGGCAAATACGTACACAAATAAATAAACCAAAATCAATAAATAAATTAAAGAATAGATAGCAAATAAATAAATGCTATTTAAATAAACAAATGAACAAAAAGAAACAAATGAGTGAACAAATAAATGATTAAGTAAATGAATAAATATCAAAATGAGACAAATTAACAAGCAAACAAAGAGATAAACAATCTAATAAAAAGTATGTAAATAAACGATTGAATCGATAACCAATACACAAAAAATAAGAATAAATAAATAAATAAGTAAATAAATAAAAAGAGAAACAAGTAACAAACAAACAAATAAATAAAAAAAGTAAATAATATATAAATAAATCTTTTCAACTTGAGTTCAAAGTGGTTAGAGTTTGTCACCCTCGAACTTCCCTTGTTAAATGGCAATGTTACCAGGATGTCACCTTTGCACATCATCTTGACGACAGCTCATATCGAAACACCAACAAAACCATGGAACTATAATACAAAAGCTGCAATAATTTATACAGATACATGTACGTTGGGTTGCCTACCTATAGAGAAAGCGTCAAACTAATACTTGCCATTCCAATAGTAGATCGAATTTTGGCAAATTACCAATACCAGCATAAACTTATACTAAAAGACAACTAGAATAAATTTATAACATCTTTTGTAAATTCCATTCTGAATTAATAACGGCCATTTTATTTTCCATTTACGTTTCATTTGGTTTACGAAAACACCCTTAAAATAATAAAGAATTTGCATCTATTTTCATAAAAGCTCTAAGAACACAAGACCTAGCGTACAACAACAATTAACAAGCCAAAATATAATTGATCGATTACATTTCCATTGCAAATTAGAAGAGTAACTTACAAACTTCCAGAAGCTAAGTACAGGGAGGTTTCCTTCTCCCTGTATTCCACGACGAAATTTAACTTGCAAAATAGATCACTTGTCACCAAACGGATCAGTCCGAGACATCTTGTATGCGATGGGGAACAAGTTAGCCTTAAACTAAGTTACGCTACTTCTGAACTTTTCCAACCAAATGCTATTAAAGTTCCTGGTGCCGCTCTTACTGCATCGTAAACTTGTGTTCTTTCAGAGGTATATCTTTGGTAAAGTTAGAGTTAAAAGTTTTGTTTCTCAAGTTGAGTTAATAATTACGAAGCTGATGCTGGGTTTTATGGGTAAAAGGGGATTTTTCTTTTTGCTCTTATAACATTTTAATTATTACTTGTGGCTTTGCGGCTTGTTGGAGTTAGTAGAAGCAATTTTCCTGTTAGAAAACATTCAGTTTTCATTTGTTCTAATAGTCATTGATTCCAAAACTCACAACTTCCAACTCTAGTTAGTACTGTTTCTGATTGGTTCCAATTCAAACTAGATTTCATTCTTGAAATACCAGCATTTTATGCTAAAAACCATCAAATTTTAATTAGTTCCAATTTTCATTGATTCCATATCTCGGTACTTCCAATTCTAAGTAGTTCTATTCGTGATTGGTTCCAATTCTCACTGACCTCAATTTATAAAATTTCAAACTTTTAGTATATCTAAATCGCAGTACTTCCTACTAAAAAGTATCCAATTTTTATTTGTTATAAGTTCCAAGGCTTCTAATTTTATTTATTTCAAATCTCGTTACTTCCAATTCTCATTATTTCGATTTCTAATTGGTTCCAATTCTCATTGGTTTCTGTCCTTAAAATATTCAATTCTCAATGTTTCTAAATCGCAGCATTAGAAATCGTTAAATTTTCAGTCGTTCCAATTATCATTTATTTCAAATCTCGTTGCATCCCATTCTGATTGGTTCCAATTCTTTTTGGTTTCTATTTTTAAAATCTTCAATGCTCAATATTTTTAAATCACAGTATTTTTGTTAGAAACCATTCAATTCTTATTTGTTCCAATTTTCGTTAGTTTCAAATCGTGTTAGTTCTAATTTTTATTATTTTTGATTCTTAAAGTTTCTAATTTTCAATATATTTAATTTGCAGCATTTCCTGTTAGAAACCGTCACATTTTCATTCATTCCAATTATCATTTATTCCAAATTTCGTTGCATCCCATTCTCGTTCATTCGATTTCTGATTGGATCCAATTCTCATTGGTTTCTATTTTCAAAATTCCTCATTTGTATTCCAATTTTCATAATGTTTATCTAACACAATTTTCTATTTCTTAAGATTTCCAATTTAGAAAATTTCCAATTCTCAATATATTTAAATCGCAATGTTTCTTGTTAAAAACCATCAAAATTTCATTGTTTCAATTTTCATTGATTCATCTCGCTACTTTCAATTCTAATTAGTTCTATTCCCGATTGGTTCCAATTCTCACTGACCTCAATTTTTAAAATTTCAAACTTATAATATATCTAAATCGCTGCACTTCCTGCTGAAAACATCCGATTTTTATTTGTTATAAGTTCCATGGCTTCCAATTTCATTTATTCCAATTCTCATTGGTTTCCATTCCTAAAATATTCATTTCTCAATGTTTTCTAAATTGCGGCATTTCCCTTTAGAAACCGTCAAATTTTCATTCGTTCCAATTGTCATTTATTCAAAATCTCGTTGCATTCCATTCTAATTCAATCGATTTCTAATTGGTTTCAATTCTCATTGGTTTCTATTTTTAAAATCTTCAGTTCTCAATATTTCGAAATCCCAGCATATCCTGTTAGAAACCATCCAATTCTTAGTTGTTCCAATTCTCGTTAGTTTCAAATCTTGTTAGTTCTAATTTTTATTATTTTTGATTCTTAAAGTTTCTAATTCTCAATATATTTAAATCGCAGTATTTCCGGTTAAAAACCATCAAATTATCATTTGTTTCAATTTTCATAGACCCCATATCTCGCTACTTCCAATTCTCATTAGTTCTATTACTGATTGGTTTCAATTCTCACCGACCTAAATTTTTAAAATTTCAAACTTTTAATATATCTAAGTCGCAGTACTTCCTGCTAAAAACATCCGATTTATATTTGTTATAAATTCCATGGCGTCAATCTCATTTTTCTAAATCTCGTTACTTCCAATTTTCATTAATTCCATTTCTGATAGATTCCAATTCTTATTGGTTTCCGTTCTTAGAATATCCAATTCTTAATGTTTCTAAATCGCAGCATTTCCTGTTAGAAACCATTAAATTTTTATTTGTTCCAATTATCATTTATTCCAAATCTCGTTGCATCCCATTCTCATTCATTCGATTTCTGATTGATTCCAATTCTCTTTGGTTTCTATTTTTAAAATCTTCAATTTTCAATATTTCAAAATCACAGCGTTTACTGTTAGAAACCATTTAATTCATATTTGCTTCGATTCTCGTTAGTTTCAAATCTTGCTCACGGTTTTTAATCTCGTTTATTTCAAATCTTGTTACTTCTAAATTATCATTAATTTGATTTCTGATTGGTTCCAATTCTCATTGGTTTCCGTTCTTAAAATATTGAATTCTCAATGTTTTTAAATCCCAACATTTCCTGTTAGAAACCGTCAAATTTTCATTCGTTTGTTACACTCACGCTACTATTCTAGTCTAAGGTATACTCGTTAAAGTCCCGGCGTAATTGATAAGAACCACTACGACAGTTGGCAATACATATAATAAACACGTACATAATATTGCGCAATAAGAGATTACGTCATTCTTGCGTCTCAAATTTGTATCATATACAAAGAAAAAGATAAAATGTACTCACGTAAAATGTGGAGCTCTTCACAACATTGCAGCTATTCTGGAGGCAGGATCTCGGCGTTGATTAGGCGGGGGTCGGCCTTCGCCCTCGTCGAAACTAAATTGGTTTGCCTTCCCTCTTGTTTGTTATAGCGATTTGATAGGAATAAAGTAGGGAACGATAAAAGGTGCGATACAGGAAACCTACATATCTAAAAAAGAAGGCAAGATAAAAAGACGACACAGATCAACCTCACTGTTCGACGTTTCGTTGACCAGTCCCGTCATGTCGGAAAAACACGCACTTCCTTCCACACTCCGCGCCTGCGCATTCACTGGCGCCGACGCAACTGTCTAAAGCACAAGTCTATTTTTTAAAATATTGGCGCGATTTCAGTCACATATTTAAAACCAAAATCAGAAATGTTTACATAGCCGATTTTCGGCATGTAACACGTTCCTATTATCATTTATTCCAAATTTCGTTGCACCCTATTCTCATTCATTCGATTTCTGATCGGTTCCAATTCTCTTTGGTTTCTTTAAAATCTTCAATTCTCAATATTTCTAAATCGCAGCATTTCCTGTTAGAAACCATCCAATTCTTCTTTATTCCAATTCTCGTTAGTTTCAAATACTGTTAGTTCTAATTTTTATTATTTTTGAATCTTAAAGTTTCTAATTCTCAATATATTTAAGTCGCAGAATTTCCTTTGCGGCTTGTTGGAGTTAGTATAAGCAATTTTCGACTAATCATAAAGACATATATTTGGAGAGAATAGCAGGTGATTCGGCATTTCGTGTTAAAAACCATTCAGTTTTCATTTGTTCTAATACTCATTGGTTCTAAAACTCACAACGTCTAATTCTAATTAGTACTACTTCTAATTGGTTCCACTTCTAACTTCCAATTCACAATATATCTAAATCGCAGTATTTCAGGTTAAAAACCATCCAATTTTTGCCTGTACCAATTCTCATTCGTTCCCAATCTCGCTAAATCTAATTTTGATTATTTGTGTTTCTGATTGGTTTCAATTCTCATTGGCGCCTAAATCGCAGTATGTCCTCTCCAATATGTATTTGTTACAATTCTTACTGGTACCCAAGCAAACTACTTCCAATTCTCATTAGTTCTATTTCTTATTGGCTCCATTGTCATTAGTTTCCATTCTTAAAATTTCCAACTCTTAATTTACTTAAATTGCAGTATTTCTAATATAAAACAATCCAACTTTAATTTGTTTCAATTCGCATTGATTCCAAAACTTCGATATTACCGATTCTAACTTTTAGTTGATTCCAAGTCTACAATAAATCGAAATGGTTCCCGTTAGAAACCATCCAGTTTTCACTTGTTCCAATTCTCATAAGTTCCAACCTCCCTACTTCTAAACCATTATCTCTATTTTTGATTAGTATTAACTCGCGTTAGTCCTATTTTTAAAATTTCCAATTTTTCACAAATTTAAATCGCAGTATTTTCTGTAAAAAATCGTCTAATTTTCTTGAGTCTGAATCTAGCCACTTTAAATCCCCATTAGGTTGATCGCTGATTGGTTCCAATTCCCATTGACTTCCATTCTTAAAATTTCCAATCCGCAATATATATAATACGTAGTATTTCCTGTTAAAAACCATCAAATTTTTATTTGTTCCAATTCTCGTTAGTTTTAAATCTCGCTACTTCCAATTCTTATTAGGTCTATGTTTCATTGGTTCCCAATCTTATTAGTTCCTAGTTTAAAAATTTGCAGTCCTCAATTTATCTAACTCGCATTATTTCCTATTAAAAACCGTCCATTATTCATTTGTTCCAATTCTCGTGGATCCCAAAAAGCGCTACTCCAATTTGGTTCTAATTCTGATTGGTTTCATTTCTGAATAATTTCCATTATTAAAATTTCCAATTCTTAACATTTCAGGTTATCAAAATTGTATAATTTCCAAACTTCTGAGTTTTTCTCAAAATTTCCATGTCTCGAGATAAACAATTTTCAAAATTTGCCATTTTCTAAATTTTTAGTTATCTAAATTTCTGATCCCTATATCTCTAATTCGCATAAAGCCAGAATTTCAAAATTCCTCATTTGTATTCCAACTTTCATAATGTTTATCTAACACAATTTTCTATATATAAGCGCAGTATTTCCTGTTAAAAACCATCAAATTTTCATTTGTTCCAATTTTTATTGATTCCACATCTCGCTACTTCCATTTCTTATTAGTTCTATTCCTGATTGGTTCCAATTCTCACTGACCCCAATTTTTAAAATTTCAAACATTTAATATATCTAAATCGCAGTACTTCCTGATAAAAACATCCGATTTTTATTTGTTATAAGTTCCACTGCTTCCAATCTCGTTGCTTCCAATTCTCATTAATTCTATATCTGATTGGTTCCAATTCTCATTGGTTTCCCTTCTTAAAATATTAAATTCTCAATGTTTCTAAATCGCAGCATTTCCTGTTAAAAACCATCAAATTTTCATTTGTTCCAAATGTCATTTATTCCAATCTCGTTGCAACCCATTTTCATTCATTCGATTTCTGATTGGTTCCAATTTTCATTGGTTTCTATTTCTAAAATCAATTCTCAATATTTCTAAATCGCAGCATTTTCTGTTAGAAACCATTCAATTCTTATTTGTTCCAATTCTCGTTAGTTTCAAATCTTGTTAGTTCCAATTTTTATTATTTCTAATTCTCAATATATTTGAATTGCAGTATTTCCTTTGCGGGTTGTTGGAGTTAGTAGAAGCAATTTTCGACTAATATTTCGACATATATTGGGAGAGAATAGTAGGTGGTTATGCAATCCAAACGTACTTGAATAGGATAGGAATTTTGCCTAGGAGAAAGAGATATATAATCATTCGAAAAAAAGTGTAAGTAGTATAGAGAATAAGAGCTAACGTCACTGCTAAAGGGCGTTAGGTCTCACCCCTAGATGTCCTCGTTGCTTGGGTACTATAACCATCAGGTGCTAGTGCTAGAAAGAAAAACACGAGCACCACAAAAACCCAAAGTAGGACGTGGTGCTGATGAATTTTGTAACGGCGTTGTTTTGTTGCTCCGCCCATCCCTTAACAATCAGGCTGCATCGGAATAGCAAGCGATTCTATGCTCTGAACTTCACCGATATAAATTTGTAGATCAACCCGGTGGTCTCAAGAGCTCTGAACTAAAGCGGTGTTCAACATTGTTCGCAAATCGCCCAACATTTCTTAAGGTCTGCTGATCACTCCGCTGGTCTCAACAGTTCTGAACTAAGGTGGAACTCAACTTCGTCTATATATCATCCGTGTTCTCCGTAGTCTGATTCCGCTGCGTTAAATGCTCTGAACGAAAACCGTTCGACCCCGATCGCAAATCGCTTTGGTGGTGTCGATTACAGCATATCTCCGACGAGAGAAACATCAACCAACCGCTAGGTACACCAATCAATCCGGTAGTTTGAATAGTTTTGAACTGCGGTCTGCTAACCTCGCTCAGCTCACTTAACTCACTCAACTCACTCAACTCACTCAACTCACTCAACTCACTCAACTCACTCAACTCACTCAACTCACTCAACTCACTCAACTCACTCAACGCACTCAACTCACTCAACTCACTCAACTCACTCACTCACCAACTCACTCAACTCACTCAACTCACTCAACTCACTCCAACTCACTCACTCAACTCACTCATCACTCACTCAACTCACTCAACTCACTCAACTCACTCAACTCACTCAACTCACTCAACTCACTCAACTCACTCAACTCACTCAACTCACTCAACTCACTCAACTCACTCAACTCACTCAACTCACTCAACTCACTCAACTCACTCAACTCAACTCAACTCACTCAACTCACTCAACTCACTCAACTCCACTCAACTCACTCACTCAACTCACTCAACTCACTCAACTCACTCAACTCACTACTCACACTCACTCAACTCACTCAACTCACTCAACTCACTCAACTCACTCAACTCACTCAACTCACTCAACTCACTCAACTCACTCAACTCACTCAACTCACTCAACTCACTCAACTCACTCAACTCACTCAACTCACTCAACTCACTCAACTCACTCAACTCACTCAACTCACTCAACTCACTCAACTCACTCAACACACTCAACTCACTCAACTCAATCAACTCACTCAACTCACTCAACACACTCAACTCACTCCAACTCACTCAACTCACTCAACTCACTCAACTCACTCAACTCACTCAACTCACTCAACTCACTCAACTCACTCAACTCACTCAACTCACTCAACTCACTCAACTCACTCAACTCACTCAACTCACTCAACTCACTCAACTCACTCAACTCACTCAACTCACTCAACTCACTCAACTCACTCAACTCACTCAACTCACTCAACTCACTCAACTCACTTAATTCACTCAGCTCACTTAACTTACTCAGCTCACCCACCTTACTCAACTCACTCAACTCACTGAGAAATTTCTTTAAAGTTAGTGGTAACTGACTGAGAAAATCCTGCAGGAACTTGGAACCTTGTATTACTGTACCTTTTAAAATCTAAAGTTTCACAAGTAGTATCTTTGGAAGGAAGCATTTTTTGAACTCTCTGCTTTGAGACCAAAACCTACGTAAAAATAAAATTACTGGAAAGTTGTATAAAATTAACTTAACTGGAGTGATTTATCCTTAGGTCTTTTAAAAGTGCTGTATAGAGCCTCGAACTCTACGGTGTGGTAACGCATTACGCGGTGCTTTAATTTTATGAAGTAGTATGAAGCCGTACCTCCATACACCTCAATGTACTCCAACGTGCTCCTACGAAGACTCCGATTAGAAAGCCAATGCTCGAGTCGTACCAGGTCTCCAAGCACTGCCTACAAAGTGAAATTAGTGTATGGTTTCACAATTCTACGTTGTTCGAAAGCGCTATCTAGTATTGAGCACCTCCCAAACTCACTATGTTATACTTTACCAACCGCAACTCGAGAAAAGTAACTTCTAGCTTTAACTTTTTCAAAGATACACCTACAAGTCAACACAGCACCGCAAAAATTCAAAAAGCTGTAACTTAATTTAAGGCGTACCAACTCGCTCCGCATAAAGATGTCCCGCAATGATGAGCTGGTTGACAAGTGATCCACTTTGCAAGTTAAATTTTATCGGTGAGTACAGGGCGAAGGAAACCTTTCTCAAAGTTCACAAATTTACTCTTCTGATTTACAATGGTAATGACTAGCGATCGATTGAATATTAACTTGTTGATAATCATTGTGTTATTCAAGCTTCCTCAAAATTTATGTAAATATCTTATTATCTTAAGACAGTTTACTTTTATTATGGAAAGTAGTTCGTGTTCGTGCGGACGCGAGTTTATAAAAGATGATATAAATGTAAAGCTTTGGAGGTTGTTGCTTTCTGCGTTGGAATAAATTTGAGCGGTGAAGTTGGCAATGCGCCAGTGTTTCAGAAATCAATGCTGTATATATAGGTTCAGAATTCCTAAAGGCAGGCAACCCGTCGTGCATGGATTCGTTTAGCGTATTGCGGGAGTAAGGTAAGAAAGTTGCTATTATTTAGCGATTTCCCCACTAACTATGATTATACAACAGAGCGCGCTGTCTCTCTCAAATCCCTACCCTTAACTCAATATAAAAGAGAAAAGTTTGTAACACTTCCAGATTCTGGATGAGCAACTGGACACGATGTACAAAACGAATAACCAACAGAGAACAACTTTTTATACAGTGGGTTTTGTAATAGTAAGTTTTCCTAGGAAGTGGTTGGTGAGGGTTTAGGGTTAAGGGTTGTTACTACGCGCTCGACCTGGCTAAACACAGTACTTAGCGAAGAACTCTTGATATCCGTTTAGGCCGCATTTGATTTTTACCGCAATAAACTATTCAATCTTAATTGGAACGATACAACGCACGACGCGGGATACAACGCTCCCATTTATCCAGAATTTTCTAGGAGGCAAACTTTATGAATTATTTTTAATTTTTGGAAGTTTTCTGTTGAAGTGTAACATGACTTCAAAAAGTGTTCCATTTTTAAAACATGAACGGTTCCAGGATTTATACAGGATTTCAAGAATAAATCAGTCACACTTGGGTTCTTTTCAAAAAGCTTCTCCGGGTTTTATTTGACCGGGGTTATTTGACTAAAAGCAGCGCCAGTTCAAGAAACATTCCCTTTTTAAAAATTATGTTTTTGATTTTACAACAAACTTTAATCCAGGGTTCAGGGATTCGTACAGAATTTTCTTAAGAATCTTAAGAATAAGTCCAAGTTTAGGGTTAATTTTAGAGAACTTTACTGGAAATTTTATTTTACAGAAAGCAATTGTAAATCAATAATGTTCCCTTTTCAAGAAATTATTTTTGATGGATCTTCGTCTTTAGAACAAACTCTAATCCGCGGTTCCAGGTTTTATACAGGATTTTCTAAAAAATTGTAAGAATAAGTCAATCGGCTATGGTTTAGTTTTAAAGACCTTGACTGAAACTTTTATTTTAGATGGAATTTAAAATTTGGCACAAACTCCAATCTAGGGTTCCTAGTTTAATACAGGATTTTCTTAAGACTTTTAAGAACAAACCAATCAAGCTTGCGTTAATTTTAAAGAACCTCACTGGAGATTTTATTTTACCTGAGTTGACTGACTGGACTGACTGGACTGACTGGACTGACTGAACTGACTGGACTGACTGGACTGACTGGACTGACTGGACTGACTGGACTGACTGGACTGACTGGACTGACTGGACTGACTGGACTGACTGGACTGACTGGACTGACTGGACTGACTGGACTGACTGGACTGACTGGACTGACTGGACTGACTGGACTGACTGGACTGACTGGACTGACTGGACTGACTGGACTGACTGGACTGACTGGACTGACTGACTGGACTGACTGGACGACTGACGACTGGACGACTGGACTGACTGGACCGACTGGACTGACTGGACTGACTGGACCGACTGGACTGACTGGACCGACTGGACGACTGGACGACTGGACTGACTGGACCGACTGGACGACTGGACGACTGGACTGACTGGACGACTGGACTGACTGGACTGACTGGACACGACTGGACCGACTGGACCGACTGGACGACTGACTGACTGGACGACTGACGACGGACGACTGGACTGACTGGACGACTGGACGACTGGACTGACTGGACTGACTGGACCGGACGACTGGACTGACGACTGACTGGACGACTGGACTGACTGACTGACTGACTGGACGACTGACTGGACGACTGGACGACTGGCGACGACTGACCTGGACGACTGGACGACTGGACCGACTGGACCGACTGGACGACTGGACCGACTGGACTGACGCGACTGGACGACTGACCGACCGACTGGACGACTGGACCGCGACTGGACTGACTGGACTGACTGGACGACGACTGGACGACTGGACGACTGGACGACTGGACGACTGGACCGACTGCGACTGACTGGACCCGACTGGACGACTGGACCGACTGGACTGCGACTGGACGACGGACTGACTGGACGACTGGACGACTGGACCGACGACTGACTGCGACGACGGGGACGACTGGACTGACGGACGACTGGACGACTGACGACTGGACCGACTGGACGACTGGACGACTGGACGACTGGACCTGCGACTGGACGACTGACTGCGACTGGACCGACTGGACTGACGGACTGACTGGACTGACTGGACGACTGGACTGGACGACTGACACGACTGGACTGGACCGACTGCGACTGACTGACTGACTGGACGACTGGGACTGACTGGACTGACTGGACGACGGACGACTGGACGCGACTGGACTGACTGGACGACTGGACTGACTGCGACTGGACGACTGCGACTGGACCGACTGGACGACGGACGACTGGACCGGACGCTGACGACTGGACGACTGGACGACTGGACACTGGACGACTGACGACCGACGACTGGACCGACTGCGACTGGCGACTGGACTGACTGGACTGACTGGACTGACTGGACTGACTGGGACTGGACCGACTGGACCGACTGGACCGACTGGAGCTGGACTGACGGACGACTGGACTGACTGGACTGACTGGACTGACTGGACCGACTGGACTGACTGGACTGACTGGACGACTGGACTGACTGGACGACTGGACTGACTGGACTGACGGACTGACTGACCGACTGGACTGACTGGACCGACTGGACTGACTGGACGACTGGACTGACTGGACCGACTGGACTGACTGGACTGACTGGACTGGGACGACTGGACGACTGGACTGGACGACTGGACGACTGGACCGACTGGACGACTGGACGACTGGACGACTGGAGACTGGACTGACTGGACCGACTGGACTGACTGGACTGACTGGACGACTGGACGACTGGACGACTGGACGACTGGACTGACTGGACGACTGGACGACTGGACGACTGGACTGACTGGACGACTGGACTGACTGGACCTGGCGACTGGACTGACTGGACTGACTGGACTGACTGGACTGACTGACTGGACTGACTGGACTGACTGGACTGACTGGACTGACTGGACTGACTGGACTGACTGCGACTGACTGGACTGACTGGACTGACTGGACTGACTGGACTGACTGGACTGACTGACTGAGCTGACTGGACTGACTGGACCTGACTGGACTGACTGGACGACTGGACTGACTGGACTGACTGGACGCGCTGACTGGACTGACTGGACTGAGCTGGACTGACTGGACTGACTGGACTGACTGGACTGACTGGACCTGACTGGACTGACTGGACCTGGACTGACTGGACTGACTGGACTGACTGGACCTGACTGGACTGACTGGACCTGACTGGACACTGACTGACTGGACTGACTGGACCTGACTGGACTGACCGACTGGACTGACTGGACTGACTGGACCTGACTGGACTGACTGACGACTGACTGACTGACTGACTGGACTGACTGGACCTGACTGGACTGACTGGACCTGACTGGACTGACTGGACTGACTGGACCTGACTGGACTGACTGGACTGACTGGACTGACTGGACCTGACTGGACCGACTGGACTGACTGGACTGACTGGACTGACTGGACCGACTGGACGACTGGACTGACTGGACTGACTGGACGACTGGACCGACTGGACTGACTGGACTGACTGGACCTGACTGGACTGACTGGACTGACTGGACTGACTGGACTGACTGGACTGACTGGACGACTGGACCGACTGGACCTGACTGGACTGACTGGACTGACTGGACTGACTGGACTGACTGGACCGACTGGACTGACTGGACCTGACTGGACTGACTGGACTGACTGGACTGACTGGACTGACTGGACTGGACCGACTGGACGACTGGACGACTGGACTGACTGGACTGACTGGACTGACTGGACTTACTGGACCGACTGACTGGACGGACGGACTGACTGGACTGACTGGACTGACTGGACTGACTGGACTGACTGGACTGACTGGACTGACTGGACTGACTGGACTGACTGGACGACTGGACTGACTGGACTGACTGGACTGACTGGACTGACTGACGACGACTGGACTGGACTGACTGGACCTGACTGGACGACTGGACCTGACTGACGACGACTGGACTGACTGGACCGACTGGACCTGACTGGACGACTGACGACTGGACGACTGGACGACTGGACGACTGGACTGACTGGACTGACTGGACTGACTGGACGACTGGACGACTGGACTGACTGGACTGACTGGACTGACTGGACTGACTGGACTGACTGGACTGACTGGACACTGACTGACTGACTGGACTGACTGGACCTGACTGGACTGACTGGACTGACTGGACTGACTGGACTGACTGACGACTGACTGCTGACCTGACTGGACTGACTGGACTGACTGGACTGACTGGACCTGGACTGACTGGACTGACTGGACTGACTGGACCTGACTGGACTGACTGGACGACTGGACTGACGACTGACTGACTGACGACTGGACGACTGGACTGACTGAACTGACTGGACTGACTGGACTGACTGGACTGACTGGACTGACTGGACTGACTGGACTGACTGGACTGACTGGACTGACTGGACTGACTGGACTGACTGGACTGACTGGACTTACTGGACTGACTGGACTGACTGGACTGACTGGACTGATTGGATTGACTGGACTGACTGGACTGACTGGACTGACTGGACTGACTGGACTGACTGGACTGACTTGACTGACTGGACTGACTGGAGTGACTGGACTGACTGGACTGACTGGACTGACTGGACTGACTGGACTGACTGGACTGACTGGACTGACTGGACTGACTGGACTGACTGAACTGACTGAACTGACTGAACTGACTGGACTGACTGTTTAAATAGACAGACCTGTTGGTCGCTTTTGGGTTCCTATATTCTGTACAGACAACTTCTGCTGCCTCTATTATAAAACTTAACAATCTGTGGTCTGACACTGTTGCTTTAGACGGCACCTGCCAGTTCAACATATGCCTTGAAATGTCTGCCGATGTCAGGATTAAGTATGAAAGCGAGATATCACATGGGTTCGCTGCTCCAGTTAAGAATTTCCAGATTCTTACTCGATATGTACTCGAGTAGTACTTTTCCACGAGGGTTTGTGTCAACGCTACCCCATACCATATGGCGTTCGTTAGAGTGGCATCCGATAATAGGATGCTTTTTGTGCATATCGCAATGATCAATGACTGCTGTCAACTGTAAAGGAGGTAGGTGGGTCTTGGTTAATTGAAAAATAGGCTGAGACTAAGATTATTTCAGTAATTCTTCCCATACTGATCTGAACGGCTGAGACGTCACGGCCACTCAGTTATGGCAGGAAAAGGGCATTGATGTGCTTGGGTATGTAGATGTATGCCCTAGGCTTAGGATGGTTACTGGCCCCAAAGATAGTACCATTTATGCTTCCCAGTTCCGAAATTTCTGAGTTAACCACCCACGGTTCTAGGATAAAAGCAATGTTCTGCTTATTGCTCAGGTGTCTGCAAACCGATACTGTAGCCGCTCGGTAATGTTGTAGGTTTATCTGTATTACATTTAAACCCGCCATTGCACTGCGATGGATTTGACTGCGTTTTAAGCCTCACTGGGCGGGCTGTCCAGTGACGCTTTCCGATACTCCTCCGCCAGCCACCCCACTAGCAACGGGTCAGAGTCTGCTGTGTCCATCTGACTGCTTGACGCTGTCGAGGGTTCGCCTACCTAAGCCTCCTGAGGTTGCCGCAAGAGCGGAGCTCGTTTTAGCTGCTCAGGAAGTTATGGTTGACTCTGTTGTTACGCGGCAGCCGGTTGGGATGCCTCTGCAGATCTGAAAATCTAATACATGATCTTTTTAAGGCCTATCGGACGCATCTTTCTCAAAGCATTCCCAATTCAAGAAATGCTTTCTTTTCAAAGGTTCCGCTTCTAATGGGCTTTCGACTCTAGGGCAAACTCCAAGGTAGGGTTCCAGGTCTTATACAGGATCTTCCTAAGGCGTTTTGGAATAAATAAATCTAGTTTGGGTTAGACTTAAAGAACGTCTGTGCAAGTATTATTTCATCGGACGTTGCTTTCTCAAAACATTCTCAATTCAAGAAATGCTTTCTTTTCAAAGGTTCCGCTTCTGATGGGATTTCGACTCTAGGGCAAACTCCAAGGTAGGGTACCAGGTCTTATACAGGATCTTCCTAAGGCGTTTTGGAATAAATAAATCTAGTTTGGGTTAGACTTAAAGAACGTCTCTGCAAGTATTATTCCATCGGACGTTGCTTTCTCAAAACATTCTCAATTCAAGAAATGCTTTCTTTTCAAAGGTTCCGCTTCTAATGGGCTTTCGACTCTAGGGCAAACTCCAAGGTAGGGTTCCAGGTCTTATACAGGATCTTCCTAAGGCGTTTTGGAATAAATAAATCTAGTTTGGGTTAGACTTAAAGAACGTCTGTGCAAGTGTTATTCCATCGGACGTTGCTTTCTCAAAGCATTCCCAATTCAAGAAATGCTTTCTTTTTAAAGGTTCCGCTTGTGATGAGCTTTCGACCCTAGGGCAAACTCCAAGGTAGGGTACCAGGTCTTATACAGGATCTTCTTAAGACTTTTGAGAATTAATCTATCGATTTGGGTTAGTTTACTGGAGGTTCTTTCATGGGAGTTTTCTGTCTCAAGAGATGTTCGCCTTTGAAAGGTTCTGTGTCAGATGTGCTTTCGACTCTAGAACAACCTCAAATCCAGGGTGCGAGGTTTTATACAGGAATTCTTTGAGGATATTAAGAGTAAATCATTCAAGTCGTGGTTCATATACAGAACTTTCCCAGTGATTTAATTTTTCCGGTGTTACCCGTCGAAAAAAACCCCAAAGCTACAAGCTTTGTGCGAACTGAGCTCGACATCCATGGAAGTTGGTATTGTGGCTGACTTCGAATATTGGCTGCAGTCCTAGGGGTTGAGAAGTTTCTCCCCACTGTAGTGAGTTAAAGTTCGCTATCGTTACAATTTGTTATAGCGATGAGTAAGGATACTCTCTTAAATCGCCTCGGTTGTTTTAGCTCCAGCTTCAAACCCAGGAGGGTTTATCTTGTATTGCATTCCTATTACACGATCGCGACGAGTGTAAATGCGATATAGAAACTTTTGCTACAGACTTTTCTAATATTGTAAAACGATGCGGTTCTTTAGCAACTCGTACTTTCAACTTGCTCACGCACGTAGAGTTAGAAACAGGGCAACTCCTCCCCTACCCTTCCTAACACTAACTTATTATTACAAAACTTGAGGCAATATCTACACAAGTCTACAAGAGATTCTTCTTGAAATTGTTATTAGTTTTGAACGACGTGTCCGGTTATTCAATACTCAGAATCTGTAAGTGCCACAAACTTATACTTATTACAAAAGTTCCGTCGGAGGGATTTTATACACGTATACCAACCAACCCTTGGAGAATACATAGTTTAAAAGAAAGCGCTTTGGGTTGTCGAGCTTAAGGGTATCTCTAGGACTCGGTTGAGTGTATAAGAAATTAAGGGCTAAAGAAATGACATCTTTATTATCATCTTATTTCGAATATTAGTAATTTGTTACAATAATCTCGTATCAGTTTGTATCTATCATTTTCCTAGATGTAGGCAACCCATCGTACTGCAATCAATACGATATTAACGAGTGCTACCTTGAAGGTAGGTATGGGTAGGCAAACCATCGTACACTTACCAGTATAAAGCATAGCCTAGTTGTTTATAAATTAATTAAAGCGGAATTTACGTTCAAAGACAATAAGCCACAACGGACTGTTAAATGCGAAGAAAAGTAGAAGATATTGACGCTGATTTTAGGTTAAACTGCAACGTTGGCCAACCCTTGTATAACGCTATTATCCACTGAAAGCTGAAGGTTTCCAAGCCGTGCCTTTGAGAGGCCTTAGAAGACCCACTTCAGGTTTGTTCTGAGGTGTAGTTGTCTTAGTTTTCCTTAGACACAGATTTCTAAAACGCGCTCTCTCCTACTGAATCTCCTCCAAGTGCAATTTTACTTATTCGAGGTTATTATTTATTAAAAAATCAGTAAATGATGCTAGAATATAAAATACAAATTGATTGAAACTTCTATATTTACCGGAAACTTAATTAACTAAAATTAACTAGATAAAAGGCAACTTTTAACTAAAAACTAACTTGATCGAAGTTAGTTTTTAACTAATAACTAACTTGGCCGAAGGTAAATTTTTTAACTAAAAACTAACTTGACCGAAGGTAATTTTTTAAATAAAAACTAATTTGCTCAAAGATCTTTAATGAACAAGAACTAAATTAATTAAAACTAACTTGATCAACCTTCTTCTTAATTAAAAAACTAACTTGATCGGTGATGATTTTTTAATACAAACTGATTGAAACTAACTTTATAAATGAATTCTATTTAATTGGAACATATTTAACTGAAACTAACTTGATCGTAGGTCATAATTTAACTGGAAACTAACTTGAACGAAGTCATTCTATAATACAAATTTGATTGAAACTAAGCCAGTTGAAGATCCATATTTAACGGGACTTTAATCAGCTAAAAGTAACTAGACAAAAATTAATTTTTAACTAAAAACTAACTTGATCCAATGTAAATTTTAACTAAAAACTAACTTGACCGAGGGTAATTTTTAACTAAAAACTAACCTGATCGAAGATCAACCACTCTTAAAAACAAAATTAATTAAGATTAACTTGATCAATCCTCTATTAATCGAAAAACTAACTAGATCGATAATTATCATTTAATAGAAACTGATTGAAACTAACTTGGTCAATCTTCTTACTAATTAAAATACAAATTGATTGAAATCAACTTGATCGAAGAATCCTATTTAATTGAAACATAATTAACTGAAACTAACTTGATCGTAGATCATAATTTAACTAGAAACTAACTTGATCAAATACATCGTCTAATACAAAATTGATTGAAACTAACCTAGCTGACGATCCAATATTTAACGGAAAATTTTTAATTAAAAGTAACCAAAGAAAAGCTAATTTTTAGCTAGAAACTTACTTGATTAAAGGTAATTTTTACTTAAAAACTAATTTGAGGGGAGTTCTCTATTTGATGGGAACTAAATTAGTTAAAACTAACTTGATCAATCTTCCTATTAATTAAAAAACTAACGTGATTGATGACTATTTTTTAAAACAGGCTAATTGAAACTACCTTGATCGAAGAATCCTATTGAACTGGATCATAATTAACTGAAACTAACTTGATCGTACGTTATAACTAAACTGAAAACTAACTTGATCGAAGCATTCTAGAATACATACTTGATTGAAACTAACCTAGTTAAAGACCCAGATTTAACGGAAACTTAATTAACTAAGAGTAACTGGAAAAAATGCAATTTTTTAACTAAAAACTAACTTGACGAAAATTTATGTTTGACAGGAACTAAAAATTAATTAATGCTAGCTTGATTAATCTTTCCATTAATTGGAAACTAACTTGATCGGTCATCATTCTTTAATACAATGCGATTAAAGAATCCTATTTAATTAGAACATAATAAGCTGAAACTAACTTGAAACGGAAGTTAACTGGAGACTAAATTGATCGAAATCCTTCTATAATACAAAATTGATTGAAACTAACCTAGTTGAAGGTCAATGTTAAACGGGAAATGCATTAACTAAAAGTCACCAGGGAGAACTAACTTTACCGAAGGCAACTTTGTAACTAAAAACTAACTTGATCAAAGTTCTTTATTTGACAAAACTAAATTAATTAAAACTAACTTGATCGACTTTCTTATTAATTGAAAAACTAACTTGATCGGTGATTACTTTTCAATACAAACGGATTGAAACTAACTTTATAAATGAATTCTATTTAATTGGAACATATTTAACCGAAACTAACTTGAAAGAAAGCTAGTTGAAGATCCATAATTCAGGGGAAATTAATTAACTAAAAGTAACTAGATAAAAAGTAATTTTTTAAATAAAAACTAACCTGATTGAAACTAACTTGGCAGAAACTAAAATAATTAAAACTAATTTTATAATTTTTCTGTTAATTGAAAAACTAACTGGATCGGTGATCATTCTTTAACAGAAACTGATTGAAACTAGCTTGATCGATGAATCCTATTTAATTGGATCATAACTAACTGAAACTAACTTGATTGTAGGTCATAGCTTAAATGGAAAATAACTTGATAGAACTCATACTATAATACAAAATTGATTCAAACTAACCTAGTTGGAAGTCCATATTTAACGGGAAATTATTTAACTAAAAGTAACCAAATAAAAGATAATATTTTAACTAAAAGCTAACTTGATCGATGGCAACTTTTTAACTAAAAACTAACTCTGCAAAGATTTTTAATTGACAGAAACTAAATTAATTATAACTAACTTGATCAATTTTCTTATTAATTGAAAAACTAACTTGATTGGGGATCATCCTTTAATACAAACTGATTGAAACTAACTTGATCGAAGAATCCTATTTAATTGGAACATAATTAACTAAAACTAACTTGATTATTACGTCATAATTTAACTTGATTGAAGTCATTTTATAATACAAAGTTGATTTAATCTAACCTTGTTGAAGATCCATATTTAGCAAAATGTTAATCTACTAAAAGTAACTAGATCATAGGTAATTTTGTAGCTAGAAACTAACTTGATCGAAGGTAATTATTTAACTAAAAACTAACTTGATCGAAAATCTCTATTTGAGAGGAACTAAATTAATTAAAACTAACTTGATCAATTTTTCTATTAATCGAAAAACTAATTTGATTGGTGATCATTCTTTAATACAAACTGATTGAAATTAACTTAATCGAAAAATCCTAATTAATTGGAACATAATTAACTGAAACTAACTTGATCGTAAGTCATAATTTAACTGAGAACTAACCTAATCGAAGTCATTCTATAATAAAAAGTTGATTGACACTTAGTTAGTTAAAGATCCATAATTCAACGGAAATTAGTTAACTAAAAGTAACTAGATAGAAAGTAATTTTTGGAATAAAAGCTAGCTTGATCGAAAGCAACTTTCTAACTAAAAACTAAGTTGACGAAGATCTCTATTTAAGAGGAACTAAATTAATTAAAACTAACTTGATTAATTTTTCTATTAACTGGAAAACTAACTCGATCGGTGATCATTCTTTAATACAAACTGATTGACACTAATTTTATAAATTAATTATATTTAAATGGAACATAATTAACTAAAACTAACTTGATCGTAGGTAATAATTTAGCTGGAAACTATCTTGACCAAAGTCATCCTATAGTACAAAACTGATTGAAGCTAATCTAATTGAAAATCCATATTTAAGAGGAACTTAATTAACTAAAAGTAACTAGTTAAAAGGTAATATTTAACTGAAAACTAACTTGATTATAGATAGGAAATTAATTGAACCTTGATTAATACTCCTAATAATTGAAAAACTAATTTGATCGTTATAATTAAACTGGAAACTAACTTTAGAAAGTAATTTTTGGAATAAAAGCTAGCTTGATCGAAAGCAACTTTCTAACTAAAAACTAAGTTGACGAAGATCTCTATTTAAGAGGAACTAAATTAATTAAAACTAACTTGATTAATTTTTCTATTAACTGGAAAACTAACTCGATCGGTGATCATTCTTTAATACAAACTGATTGACACTAATTTTATAAATTAATTATATTTAAATGGAACATAATTAACTAAAACTAACTTGATCGTAGGTAATAATTTAGCTGGAAACTATCTTGACCAAAGTCATCCTATAGTACAAAACTGATTGAAGCTAATCTAATTGAAAATCCATATTTAAGAGGAACTTAATTAACTAAAAGTAACTAGTTAAAAGGTAATATTTAACTGAAAACTAACTTGATTATAGATAGGAAATTAATTGAACCTTGATTAATACTCCTAATAATTGAAAAACTAATTTGATCGTTATAATTAAACTGGAAACTAACTTGATCGAAGCATTCTAAAATAGAAAATTAATTGAAACTAATCTAGTTGAAGATCCATATTTAACGGAAATTTAATTAACTAAAATTAAACAAAGAAGCTAAAAACTAGCTTGATCGAAGACATCATTTGGCAGGAACTATATTAGTTAAAGCGAACTTGATCAATCTTCCTGTTAATTGAAAATTAACTTGATCGGTACTCATTCTTTAGTACAAAATGATTGAAACTAACTTGATCGAAGAACTCTATTTAGTTGGCACATAATTAACTGAAACCAGCTTGATCGTAGGTCATAGTTTATTTGTAAACTAACTTGATCGAAGTAACTCTATAAGCACAAAATTGATTGAAACTAACTTGGTTGAAAATTTATATTTAACAGGAACCTAATTAACTAAAGCTAACTAGATACGAAGTAATTTTTTTAACTAAAACTAACTAAACCAAAAGTAATTTTAACTAAAAACTAATTTGATTGACGATCTCTATTTGACAAGAACAAAGTTTACTTGATCAATCTTCCTACTAATTGAAAAACTAGCTTATAGGTGATCATTTTTTGATGGAAACTGATTGAAACTAACTTGATCCAAGAATCATACTAAATTGGAACATAATTAAATGATGCTAACTTGGTCTTTGGTCATAATTTAACTCGAAATTTAATGAAAACTAACTTGACCGCATTACTCTATTATACAAAATTGATTGAAACTAACCTAGTTGACAGATCCATATTTATCAGGAACTATATTAACTAAAAGAAACCAGAAAAATGGTACCTTTTCAAACGGAAACTAACTTGATTAAAGGTAACTTTTTAACTAAAAACTAACTTGATCAAAGATCTTTATTTGACAGGAACTAAATTAATTAAAACTAAATTGATCGATCTTCTTATTAATTGAAAAACTAACTTGAATCGGTGACTATTTTTTAATACAAACTGCTTGAAACTAACTTTATAAATGAATTCTATTTAATTGGAACATATTTAAGTGAAACTAACTTGATCGCAGGTCATAATTTAACTGGAAACTAACGTGATCAAATTCAATCTATAATACAAAATGATTGAAACTAAGCTAGTTGAAGATCCATGATTTAGGGTAAATTAATTAACTAAAAGTAACTAGATAAAAAGTAATTTCTTAAATAAAAGCTAAGTTGATCGAAACTAACTTGGCAGAAAATAAATTAATATAAACTAATTTAATCAATTTTTCTATTAATTGTAAAACTAACTTGATCGGTGATCATTCCTTAATACAAACTGATTGAAACTAACTTAATAGAAAAAACTAAATCGATCGTAAGTCACAATTCAACTGTAAAATTGATTGACACTAACCAAATTCAACGGATCTTAATTACCTAAAAGTAACTAGATAAATAGTTATTCTTAACTAATAACCAACTTGATCCAAGGTAATTTTAAACTAAAAAGTAACTTAACCGAAGGTAATTTTTAACTAAAAGATCAGCCACTCTTAAAAACAAAATTAATTAAAATTAACTTGATCAATTCTCTATTAATCGAAAAACTAACTAGGTCGGTAATTATCATTTAATAGAAACTGATTGAAACTAACTTGGTCAAAGCTTCTATTTAATTGGATCATAATCAACTGAAACTAACTTGATCGTAAGTCATAATTTAACTGGAAACTAACTTGATCGAATACGTCCTCTAATACAAAATTCATTAAAACTAACCTAATTGAAGATCCATATTTAATGGAAAATTCATTAACTAAAAGTAACCAGAGAAAAGGTAATTTTTAGCTTAAAACTAACTTGATGGAACGTAATTTTTAATTAAAAACTAATTTGAGGGGAGATCTATATTTGACAGAAACTAAATTAATTAAAAGTAACCTGATCAATCATTCTATTAATTGAAAAACTAACTTGATCGGTGATCATTCTTTAAAACAAGCTGATTGAAACTAACTTGATCGAAGAATTCTATTTAACACGACCATAATTAGCTGAAACTATAACTTGATTGCAGGTCATAAATAAACTGGAAACTAACTTGATCCAAGCATTCTAGAGTACAAAATTGATTGAAACTAATCTAGTTGGAGATCTATTTTTAACGGAAACTTAATTAAATAGAATTAGGCAGAAAAGCTAAAAACTAACTTGATCGAAGATCCCATTTGGCAGAAACTATATTAGTTAAAGCAAACTTGATCAGATTGATCTTAATTGAAAAACTAATTGATCGGCGATCTTTCTTTAATACAAAATAATTGAAAGTAACTTGATCGAACAACTCTGTTTAATTGACACATAATTAACTGAAACTAGCTTAATCGTAGGTCAAAGTTTATTTGGAAACTAACTTGATCGAAGTAATACTGTAACACAAAATTGATCGAAACTAATCTAGTTCAAGATCCATATGTAACGGAAACTTAATTAACTAAAACCAAGCAGATAAAATGTAATTTTTAACTAAAAGCTTACTTGATTGAAGGTAATTTTTAACCAAAAACTAACTTGACCTAAGATCTCTATTTGACAGGAACTAAATTAATTAAAACTAAATTGATTAATCTTCTTTATTAGTTGGAAAGCTAACTTGATCGGTGATAATTATTTAATACAAAACTGTTTGAAACTACCTTGATGAAATATTCCTTTTGAATTGGAACATAATTAACTGAAGCTAACTTGATCGTAGGCCATAAAGACACAATTTAACTGGAACTAACTTAATCGAAGTCATTTTTTAATACAAAATTGATTGAAACTAACCTAGTGGAAAATCTATATTTAAAGTGAACCTAATTAACTAAAAGTAACTAGATAAAAAATTATTTTTTAACTTAAAACTAACTTTATCGAAGGTAATTTTTTAACTAAAAACCAGCTTAATCGAAAATTTCTTTTTGACAGAAATTATATTAATTAAAACTAACTTGATCAATTTTTCACTAATTTTAAAGCTAGCTTGATCAGTGATCAGTCTCTAATACAAACTGATTAAAACTAACTTTATAAAAAAATCCTATTTAATTGGAACACAATTAACTGAAACTAACTTGATAGTAGGTCATAATTTAATTGGAAACTAACTTGAGCTGATCATTCTATTATACAAAATTGATTAAAACTAAGCTAGTTGCAGATCCATATTTATCAGGAACTATATTAACTAAAAGTAACTAGATAAATGGTAACTTTTAACTAAAAATTAACTTGATCGAAGGTAATTCTTAACTAAAAACTAACTTGACCAATGATCGTTATTTGAAAGAAACGAAATTAATTAAAACTAAGTTGATCAACCTTTTCTATTAATTAAAAAACAAATTAATCGGTGATTATTTTTTTATACAAACTTATTGAAACTAACTTTATAAATGAATTCTATTTAATTGGAACATATTTAAGTGAAACCAACTTCAATCAATAATACAAAATTGATTGAAACTAAGCTAGTTGAAAATCCATTATTCAGGGGAAATTAATTAACTAGATAAAATTAACTAGATAGAAAGTAATTTTTTAAATAAAGCTAACCTTTTAACCAAAAACTAACTTGGCAGGAACTAAATTAATTAAAACTAATTTGACCGATTTTCCTAATAATTAAAAAACTAACTTGATCGGTGATCATTCTTTAATACAAAATAATTGAAACTAACTTGATCAAAGAATCCTACTTAATCGGAACATAATTAACTGAAACTAAATTGATCGTAAGTCATAATTTAACTGGAAACTTACTTGAGCGAAATAATCTTATAGTAAAAAATTGATTGAGACTAACCTAGTTGAAGATTCATATTTAATCGGACCTTAATCAACTAAAAATAACTAGATAAAAGATAATTTAAAACTAGAAGCCAACTTGATCCAAGGTAACTTTTAACTAAAAACTAACTTGATCGTAAGGTATTCTTAACTAAAAACTAACCTCTTAAATGCAAAATTAATTAAAATTATCTTGATCAATCCTCCTATTGATTGAAAAACTAACTGGATCGGAAATCATTCTTTGATAAAAACTGATTGAAAAAACTTGGTCAAAGAATAATATTTAATTGGATCATAATTAACTGAAACTAACTTGATCACTACGTCATAATTTAATTGAAAATTAGCTGAATCGAAGTCATTCTAGAATGCAAAATTGATTGAAACTAACTTAGTTGAATGTCCATATTGAGCGGAAACCTAATTAACTAAAAGTAACTAAATAAAGGTAATTTTTAACTAAAAACTAACTTGACTCAAATTCTGTATTTGACAGGAACTAAATTAATTAAAACTAACTTGATCAATCGTCCTACTAATTTAAAAACTAACTTGATCAATTATCATTCTGCAATACAAACTGATTGATCGAAGAATTCTACTTAATTGGATAATAATTAACAGCAATTAAGGAGATCGTAGGTCATAATTTAACTAGAAATTAATTTAATCGAAATCATTCCATAATACAAAAATTAATTGAAACTAACCTACTGGAAGATCCATATTTAACGAGAACTTAATTAACTAAAAGCTACTAGATACAAGGTAACTTTCTAGCTAGAAACTAACTTGATCACAGGAAATTTATTAACTAACACTAACTTGTTCGAAAATCAGTTTTTGATAAAAACTGAATTAATTAAAACTAACTTGATCAATCTATTTATTAATTGATAACCTAACTAGATCAGTGATCTTTTTTTTTTACAAACTGATTGAAACTATTTTTATCCAAGAATCCAATTTAATTGGCACATAATTAACTGAAAGTAGCTTGATCGTAAGCCATAGTTTAACTGGAAGCTAACTTGATCGAATTCTTTCTATAATACAGAATTGATTCAACCTAAGCTAGTTCAAGATCCATAATTCAGGGGAAATTATTTAACTAATGTAACTAGACAAAACGTAATTTTTTTAATAAAAGCTAACTTGACCGAAGGTAACTTTTTAACCAAAAATTAACTTGTCAGGAACTAAATTAATTAAAACTAATTAGATCAATTTTCATATTAATTGAAAAACTAACTTGATCGCTGATCATTTCGTAATACAAACTGATTGAAACTAACTTTATAAAAGAATTCTATTTAGTTGGAACATAATTAACTGAAACTAACTTGATCGTAGGTCAGAATTTAACCATAAGCTAACTTGATCGAAGTCATTTTATAATACAAAATTGATTGAACTAACCTAGTCAAAGGTTCATATTTAACAAGAACTTAATTAACTAAAAGTGACTTGATAAAACTAAAAACTAACTTTAACGAAGGTAATCTTTAACTAAAAACTAACTTGATCGAAAACAAGTTTTAACTAGAAACTAATCTGATCTAAGATCGACCACTCTTAAATACAAAATCAGTTAAAATTAACTTGCTGGATCCTCCTATTAATTGAAAAACTAACTTGATGGGTAATCATTCTTAAATAGAAACTGGTTGAAACTAACTTAGTCAAAGATCATTCTTTAATACAAACTGATTAAAACTAACTTGATCGAAGGATTTTATTTAATCGGAACATAATTAACAAAAACTAATTTGATCGTTGGCCATAATTTAACTGGAAACTAACTTGATCCAAGTCATACCATATTTAACTGGAACTTAATTAACTAAAAGTAACTAAATAGAAGGTAATTTTTTTAACTGAAACCCAACTTGATAATCTTTATTTGGCAGGAACTAAATTAATTATAACTAACTTAATCAATCTTCCTATTAATTAAAAAGCTAACTTGATCCGTAATCATTCTGTAATACAAACTGATTAAAACTAACTTGATCGAAGATTCATGTTTAATTGAAAAATAATTAACTAAAACTAATTTGATTGCAGGTTATAATTTAACTAAAAACTAACTTGATCGAAGTCATTCTATAACACCAAATTTGTTAAAACTAATTTATGTAAAGATCCATATTTAACGAAAATTTCATTAACTAAAGGTAACCAAAGAAAAGTTCATTTTTAGCTAAAAACTAACTTGATTGAAGGTAATTTATAACTAAAAACTAAGCTGACCGGAGTTCTTTATTTGACAGGAACTAAATTAATTAAAACTAACTTGATCAATCTTTTCTATTAATCAGGAAACCAACTTGAACGGTGATCATTCTTTAATACAAACTGATTGGATCTAGCTTGATCGAATATTCTTATTTAATTAGAACATGCTTAACTGAAACTAACTTTAGGCCATGATTTTATGGAAACTAACTTAATCGAAGTCATTCTATAATACAAAAACGATTGAAACTAAACAAGTAGGAGATCCATATTTAATTGGGGCTCAATTAGCTACAAGTATCCAGATAAAAAGTAATTTTTTAATTAAAACTAACTTGATCGCAGGCAATTTGTTAACTAAAAACTAACTTGATCGAATATCTTTATTTAATTGAAAAACTAACATGACTGAAAAACATTTTTAATGCCAAACTGTTTGGAACTAACTCGATAGCATATTATTTTTTAATTGTAACTCGGTCAATTAAAACTAACTTTATCGAAGATAATTGTTTAATCGGAAAGCTAACTAGATCGAAAAACTATTATTGTTTAATACGCAATTGATTTAAACTAACTTGACCTGAGATCTTTATTTAATTTGAACTTAATTGATTGAAACTAATTATTTAATTAAAAAACTAACTTGAATGCAAGTCATTTTTTAATACAAAACTGATTGGAACTAACACGATCAAAATTTTTTATTTAACTGAATGTTAACTAATTAAAACTAACTTGATTGGAGATCATTATTTAATTGAAAAACTAAGTTAATCACAGATTATTATGTCACAGGAAATTAATCAACCAGTGAACGAGTGAGTTTTGTTACATATTGTAGTTAACTGTAACTCAGTTAACTCAGTTAATACAGTTAGTCATTAATTCAGTTGAATCAGTTTACCTTAGTTAACTTAGTTAGCACAGTTATCTCAGTTAATTCAGTTAACGCAGTTAACTCAGTTTACTCAGTTAACTCACTCAACTCAGTTAACTCAGTTAACTCAGTTAACTCAATTAACTCAATTAACTCAGTTAACTCAGTTAACTCAGTTAACTCAGTTAACTCAGTTAACTCAGTTAACTCAGTTAACTCAGTTAACTCAGTTAACTCAGTTAACTCAGTTAACTGAGTTAACTCAGTTGACTCAGTTAACACAGTTAACTCAGTTAACTCAGTTAACTCAATTAACTTAATTAACTCAGTTAACTCAGTTAACTCAGTTAACTCAGTTAACTCAGTTAACTCAGTTAACTCAGTTAACTCAGTTAACTCAGTTAACTCAGTTAACTCAGTTAACTCAGTTAACTCAGTTAACTCAGTTAACTCAGTTAACTCAGTTAACTCAGTTAACTCAGTGAACTCAGTTAACTCAGTTAACTCAGTTAACTCAATAAACTCGTTAAGCTAAATTAACTCAGTAAACTTGGTATAGTCAACTAGCTCACCTAGCTCAAGTAGTCGAAATAACTCAGTTAACTTAGTTAATTCAATTAACTCAGTTAACTAATATAACTCTATTAGCTCACCTAACTCAGTTAATTTGATTAACTCAAGTAACTCAGCTCAGGTAACTCAGGTAGCTCACAATTCAGTTAACTCAATTAGCTAATATAACTCATTTAACTCAGTAAGATCAGATAATTCAGTTAACCCTGTTAGCTCTGATAACTTGGTTAACTCAATCAGCTCGGTTAACTCAAATAACTCAGTTATCCCAGCCGACTCAGTTAACTCAGTTAATAAACTGTCTGGGCGCTTCATACGTTTCAAACAGGTTGACGATACATTCCTATCATTTAAACCAAGCTGCGCAACGCTAAACAAACCATATTGCTAAACAATTGCACTTACCTAACGTACCGTAGTCCTAACAGAATGTAGGATGTAGTAAAGCATCATAAGCAGTGATGTCCCTACACATTTCTTGGTGCAAATATACAAGAATTGCGTTTGGACAATCAAGGCTTAGATAATGCGTGAGGCTGATTGGTCAACTGCTGCTGTTGTACGGTCTGATTGGTCGGAAACTTGTTTGCTTAAAACAGGGTTCGCCTTAGGTATCTGAAACAAAAATTGCGTATAGTCGGCATTGAAGGGACATGTTTGGTTCAATTTGCAAACAGAGAAGTGTTTTGAGTCGTTTATATTGAGAGTATTTATGCTACGCCATTTTTGCAACAAAATAGCATAGAATCCTAGGTGGGCGAAGCGCTGGGGCTCCGGTGCCTTTGTTGACTGATAGTTTGCTTAATGATGAATGTGTAATGGGGCTCCTTAGGCCTTTGCTCCCGTCACCGTGAGAGCGCGCGACGGCCTGCTGTCTTTGTTGTTAGATAGTATGGGGAATAAGGCTTCGCCCTCGCGTGGGCGCTTGTGTCTGCTTAATGAGGAACGGGGTGCTCCTTAGAGCTTCGCCGCATTTTTCCTAGATACACCTAGGATTCTATACTATTTTGTTGCGGAAACGGCGTAGCATAGCTACTATTGAGAGTGGGATTTTCCTGACTTTTGTGGTACACACCCTATGAAATGACAAAGGCGCTCATGAAACAGAAATTTTCACAGCTGTTCCTAAGAGATATGTCAATTTTTTCGAAAAGGTAATAGAGCTGAGCGGGAAGGTGTGAAGGTTTCGAAGTGAATGAAAGCGCATGGAGTGCGATACCTACGATTTTTAGCATTGAACCCGCTGGATTAAGAGAAATCTGACCTTAAACGCTAGCGCATACGCGTGCGAATCGCATAATACCTAAATACCGCTTTTTATAAAACAATTTATTTACACTTGATCAACTCACATAAAAAAATTTTAACAGCCCTGAAGAATTTGACATTCATCTCGAAACGCAGCCACAAAATAAAATCGTCTAGAAGTTTTCTACGACGCAGTAATGAGGCTTCGCATTTTCCACTCAGTATCTGGAAGCTGCTTGCATTTCACATTTCATTTCCATGATGGCATTCGTTTCCTGCACAAAAAAGCACATTAGGGTGTAATAGTACGGGGCACAAAGTTTAATCTCGTAGTATTTTACAGTTTTAGCCTGTGGAATTTATGCTCGGTGGATTGATTTCCTTAATTTATAAAATAAATTGAAGCAGCTGCGGATTTTCAGGCTTGTATACGGTTATTTGCGTGTGGAAGATTAAGGAGGTCGAATGTATAAAGGCTAAAGTAAAAGTTTTGTTAAACCCTTGATTTGCTGGGGGTAGAGAATTCGCCCCATGTTATTGTCAATTGAATCGCTATTGAGAGGGTATAGATTCTAGATATTACATCGCTGTTTTCCAAAGGCACAACCGGTTAGGTCGTTAACCTCCAAGCAAACACCTTGTAGATCATCATAGATCAAGGAGCGGATTCCTTCAAAAAATGCAAATTGTGTAACATGCGATCCACGCGCCAGGGCAAAATTGACCGAGGCTATAAATTCCGGCACTTCTGTCAGGAATGCTTTGTAGAACACCCCGGACAACTATATTGCCCCACACGTGAAAATCCAGAAAGATGGTCGGATTTTAACCAGTTAGGATGCAAAGTATTTACAAAAATCGCTTGGTTCAATCAAATCCTGCACGTCTCTGGCTGCACGAGATCTTCGATTTAATTTAGGGATAAGGGATTTTGTAATCCGAAAGGGGTAGCTTTTTCCCACTTGTTAATTAGATCATTATGTGTAACGTTATGGTTAAAACTTACCGCGAACCAAAAGTTAAACCTCTAATTTACTGATGTTTTGACAAGCACGCACTTCCCAGGTCTAAGGGAATGTGTGGTCAACGCGCTAATGAGATACGTTTTATGGTGAGGATACCAACGAGTTCGTGAGAGAAACGCGTATTGATCTTCGACTATCAGAACGCGAGTGCGCGTTGGGGGCGAAGTGTATCGTTTGCATTGCCTCATAACTGTCCAATTATGTTGAAAACGCCTGGTGTTTACTGAAAGTGCATGTTCAACGTACTTCGCGACAAAAATCTGGACCAAACATTACATTCGCAGAATACTTGCAACGTCTGAAAATATTTGGAAGACAATTTGTGACGTTTCATAGCATTTGTAAGACATTTCTAACATTTGGCGATATTTTTAAGACATCTACAACACTTGGAAGATATTTGTAACATTTGGAAATATTGGAGCATTTCAGAGCATCGGCTAGTCATTCTTAATACCCGTAACATTTTATATTTTTGCAACATTTGACGTTAATTTCAACACATTTGTAATTTTTTGCAGCATTTGTAAGATATTTTGGAAAGATTTCTAACATTTGACGATATTTGCAAAACATTTGTAACATTTGTACTTGCAATATTGGAAAATATTTGAAAGGCAATTTGTGACATTTCAGAACATTTGTAAGAAATTTCTAATAATTAACAATATTTTTAAGATATCTACAATACTTGGAAGATATTTGCAACATTTGAAAATATTTGTAAGACACTTGTAAAATTTCAGAGCATTTGAAATCGTGGTTAACATTTCAGGAAAACATTTTACTGAATTTTTAAATTGTTTAACATTTGACGATATTTGTAAGGCTTCTACAATATTTTAAACTTATTTGCACCATTTGAAAATATTTGTAAGCCACTTGAAATATTTCAGAGCGTTTGTAAGTCATTTTTAACATTTTAGGAAAAACGTGCGTAACATTTTAGATTTTTGCAACAATTGACGTTAATTGCGACACATTTGTGATTTTTTGCAGCATTTGTAAAATATTTTAACGGAATTTCTAACATTTGACGTTATTTGAAAGACATCTCTACCATTTGCAAGATACTTGCAACATTTGAAAATAATTGTAAAGAAAATTGTAACATTTTAGAGCATTTGAAACAAATTTTAACATTTCAGAAGAAATCCGTATCGTTTTACAGAATTTATGGATGTTTTTAACATTTGGCGATATTTGTGCGACATTAATAATATTTAACAGTATTGTAACACATTTTCAAACTTTGACGATATTTATAAGGCATCCGCAGCATTTGAAAGGTATTTGCCGCATTTGAGAAAATTTGTAAGCCATTTGAAACATTTCAAAGCTTTCGTAAAACATTTGTCATTTTTTGTAGCATTTGTAAGACATTTTAGAGAGATTTCTAACATTTGACGATATTTGTAAGAGATCTGTAACAATTATTAAAATTTTAGAAAAAAATCCGTAACATTTTACAGTATTTTTGATTTTTTTACATTTAGCAATATTTGTGAACATTTGTAACATTTTGCAACATTTCTGACACATTTCTGATATTTATAAGTCTTCTGCACCATTTGAAAATATTTGTAAGCCACTTGAAATATTTCAGATCGTTTGTAAATCATTTTTAACATTTAACGAAAAACATCCGTAGCATTTTAGATTTTTGCAACACTTGACGTTAATTGCGAGACATTTGTGATTTTTTGCAGCATTTGTAAGACATTTTGGAGAGATTTCTAACATTTGACGATATTTGCAAGACATCTGTAACATTTGGAAGATACTTGCAACATTTCAAAATATTTGTAAAAAAAATTGTTACATTTCAGGGCATTTGAAATCATTTTTAACATTTCAGGAAAAAAATCTGTAACATTTTACATTTATTTTGAATTTTTTAACATTTGACGATATTTGTGGAACATTTGTAAAATTTAACAGCATTTGTAACACATTTATAACATTTGACGATATTTACAAGGTTTCTACAACATTTGAAACCTATTTGCACCATTTTAATATATTTGCAAGCCACTTGAAACATTTCAAAGCTTTGTAGGTCATTTTAAACATTAAACGAAAAACATACGTAACATTTTAAATTTTTGCAACAATTCACGTTAATTGTGAGACATTTGTGATTTCTTGTAGCATTTGTAAGACATTTGGAAAAACTTCTAACATTTGACAATATTTATAAAGCATGTACAACATTTGAAACGTATTTGCACCATTTAAAAATATTTGTAAGCCACTTGAAATATTTCACAGCGTGCGTAGCTCATTTTTAAATTTAACAAAAAGCATTCGTAACATTTGACGATATTTGTAAGACATCTGTAACATTTGGAAAATACTTGCAACATTTGAGAATAATCGTAAAGAAAATTGTAACATTTTAGAGCATTTGAAATCATTTTTAACATTTGAGGAAAAGAAATCTGTAACATTTCACAGTATTTGTGAATTTTTTTAACATTCGACGATATTTGTGAAACATTTGCAACATTTAACAGCATTTGTATCACACACTTTTAATATTTGACGATATTTGTAAGGCTTCTACAATATTTGAAACTTATTTCCACCATTTGAAAATATTTGTAAGCTACTTGCTACAGCGCGTGTGTAAGTCATTTTTAACATTTAACGAAAAATATACGTAACATTTTATTTTTTGCAACAATTGACGTTAATTGCGAGATATTTGTGATTTTTGGAGCATTTGTAATGTATTTTGGAGAGATTTCTGGCATTTGACGATATTTGTAAGACATCTGTAACATTTGCAAGATACTTGCAACATTTGAAAATAATTGCAAAAAAAATTGTAACATTTCAGAGCTTTTGAAATAATTTTTAACATTTTAGAAAAAAATCCGTAACATTTTACAGTATTTTTGGATTTTTTTTATATTTGACGATATTTGTGAGACATTTGTAATATTTAGCAGCATTTGTAGCATTTGATGATATTTATAAGGCCTCTACAACATTTGAAACTTATTTGCACCATTTGAAAATATTTGTAAGCCCCTTGAAACATTTCAGAGCATTCGTAACCCATATCTAAATTTAACGAAAAACATCCGTAACGTTTTAGATTTTTGCAATAATTGACGTTAATTGCGAGTAATTTGTGATTTTTGCAGCATTTGTAAGATATTTTTGAATGATTGTTAACATTTGACAATATTTGTAAGACATCTGTAACATTTGCAAGATACTTGCAACATTTAAAAATAATTGTAAAGGAAATTGTAACATTTCAGAGCATTTGAAATAGTTTTTAGCATTTCAGAAAAAAATCCGTAACGTTTTACAGTATTTTTAGATTATTTAACATTTGGCGATATTTGTGAGACATTTGTAACATTTAACAGTATTTGTAACATATTTCTAACATTTGACAATATTTCTAAGGCTTCTACAACATTTGAAAGATATTTGCCCCATTTGAAAATATTTGTAAGCCACTTGAGACATTTCGTAGGTCATTTTTACATTTAACGAAAAACGTCCGTAACATTACAGACTTTTGCAATAATTGACGTTGATTGCGAAACATTTGTGATTTTAGCAACATTTGTAAGACATTTTGGAGAGATTTCTAACATTTGACGATATTTGTAAGACATCTGTATCATTTGCAAGATACTTGCAACATTTGAAAATAATTGTAAGGAAAATTGTAACATATCAAAGCGTTTGAAATTATTTTCAACATTTCAGAAAAAAAATCCGCAACATTTTACATTATTTTTGGATTTTTTAACATTTGGCGATATTTGTGGGACATTTGTAACATTTAACAGCGTTTGTAACACTTTTATAAAATTTGACGATATTTACAAGGCTTCTACAACATTTGAAACTTGTTTGCACCATTTGAAAATATTTGTAAGCCACTTGAAACATTTCAGAGCATTCGTAACCCATATCTATATTTAACGAAAAACATCCGTAACGTTTTAGATTTTTGCAATAATTGACGTTAATTGCGAGTAATTTGTGATTTTTGCAGCATTTGTAAGATATTTTTGAATGATTGTTAACATTTGACAATATTTGTAAGACATCTGTAACATTTGCAAGATACTTGCAACATTTGAAAATAATTGTAAAGGAAATTGTAACATTTCAGAGCATTTGAAATAGTTTTTAACATTTCAGAAAAAAATCCGTAACGTTTTACAGTATTTTTAGATTATTTAACATTTGGCGATATTTGTGAGACATTTGTAACATTTAACAGTATTTGTAACATATTTCTAACATTTGACAATGTTTCTAAGGCTTCTACAACATTTGAAAGATATTTGCCCCATTTGAAAATATTTGTAAGCCACTTGAGACATTTCGTAGGTCATTTTTAACATTTAACGAAAAACGTCCGTAACATTATAGACTTTTGCAATAATTGACGTTGATTGCGAAACATTTGTGATTTTAGCAACATTTGTAAGACATTTTGGAGAGATTTCTAACATTTGACGATATTTGTAAGAAATCTGTATCATTTGCAAGATACTTGCAACATTTGAAAATAATTGTAAGGGAAATTGTAACATATCAAAGCATTTGAAATCATTTTCAACATTTCAGGAAAAAAATCCGCAAAATTTTACATTATTGTTGGATTTTTTAACATTTGACGATATTTGTGGGACATTTGTAACATTTAACAGCATTTGACGATACTTACAAGGCTTCTACAACATTTGAGACTTATTTGCACAATTTTAAAATAGTTGTAAGCCACTTGAAACATTTCAGAGCGTTTGTAAGTAATTTTTAATTTTAACGAAAAACATCCGGATCATTTTAGATTTATGCAACAATTGACGTTGATTACGAGACATTTGTGATTTTTTGCAGCATTTGTAAAACATTTCTAATATTTGAAGATATTTGTAAGACTACTACAACATTTCAAAGATATTTGCCACATTTGAAAATATTTGTAAGCCTCTTGAAATATTTCAGAGCGTTCATAAGTCATTTTTATCATTTAACGAAAAACATCCGTAACATTTTAGATTTTTGAAACAATGAATGTTAATTGCGAACAGTTGTTGTTTTTTGCAGTATTTGTAAGACTTTTGAAGAGATTTCTAACATTTGACGATATTTGTAGGACATTTGTACAATTTGGAAAATACTTGCAACATTTGAAAATAATTGTAAAGAAAATTGTAACACTTCAGAGCATTTGCATTTAATATTGGGCGATATTTTTAAGACATCTACAAGACTTGGACGATATTTGCAACATTTCAAAATATTTGTAAGACACCTAAAGCATTTCAAAGCTTTGCAAGTTATTTTTACATTTGATCAAGGATATCCACAGTATTTTTAAAATTTTTCAACATTTGACGATATTCGTAAGACATTTGTATTTTTTTACAGGATTTGGAAAACATTTAAGAGGGATTTCCAACATTTGTCGATATTTATAAGACATCTGTAACATTTGGAAGATGCTTGCTATATTTGATTATATTTACAAGACAATTTGTGACGTTTGTAAGACTTCTAACATTTGCCTATATTTCTAAGATATCTACAACACTTGGAAGATATTTGCAATATTTGTAAGACACTTGGAACATTTCAGAGCGTTGGGAAGTTACTTTATACATTAAACGAAAAACATCTGCAACATTTTATAGAATTTTTAGATTTTTGCAACATTTGACGATATTTCTAACATGTGACGACATTTGTAAAATATTTGTACAATTTGGAAGATACTTGCAACATTTGAAAATATTTGTAAGACACTTGGAAAATTTCAGAGCATTTGATGAAGTCATTTTCAACATTTCCGGAAAAAAATCTGTAACATTTTACAGTATCTTTGAAATTTTTTAACATTTGAGGCTATTTGTGAAACATTTGTAATATAAACATCATTTGTAACACATTTCCAGCATTTGACGATATTTGTAAGACATCTGTAACATTTGGAAGATACTTGCAACATTTGAAAATATTTGTAAGATAATTTGTGGCATTTTAGAACATTTTTAACATTTGACGATATTTGTAAGACATTTGTATAATTTGGGAGACACTTGCAACATTTGAAAATAATTGTAAAGTTAAACTTTGTAAGTTAGATGTAGTTTGATTGAATTGACTTTTACACGACCAAACTGTTACAATAAGTGACACAAAAAGAGCGTACCCTTTAATCTAATAAGCTACATTTGAACAGGTTGAATTTTTATGACCGCAATTGAGTTACAGAAAATACACTAAAATGGCTTTTTGTCTCAAACTGCTACAAATGTGATTAAGTATTTACAGTTATAGTTCACAAATGCTAGTGCAGGAAATTATTACCAGGTGCTTCTTTTAATTTAATTCTTTCATTTAAGATATTAGTTAGTTTATGTTATTTACTGTATAATTTTTCTTTCACTTGAACTTCTTTGCTTACAGAAAGTAACCTTTGCCCAATGAACACCATATTAACATCGTTGCAGCACCCGGACTTCCAGCCGTGCGTATCCCATACTTGTTTTTTTAAAGACGATTAAATTTTCGATTGTGGCGAGGATGGTAAGAAGTGAAATAGTCAAGGGGTGCCGGTCAGGTTTCGTCCTGTAATACCAAGTATGGTATGGTACTTTAAACCGTGTAGGTTAGGTGTAGTTTGATTGAATCAGCTTTTATGTGACCAAACTGTTACGATAAGTAACACAAAAGAGCAGCCTTTAATTTAATGAGCTGCGTTTGAACAGATTGAATTTCAGTGACTGCAATTGAGTTACAGAAAATACACTGAAATGGCTTTTTGTCTCAAAGTGTCTCATAGTATTTACAGTTATAGTTCACAAGTGCTAGTGCAGGAAATTATTACCAGGTGCTCCTTTTAGTTTAATTCTTTCATTTAAGAGAGAGGTTAGTTTATGTTATTTACTGTATGATTTTTCTTTCAGTTGAACTTCTTTCCTGGTAGAAAGTAACCTTTGCCCAATGAACACCATATTAACATCATTGCAGCATCCGAGCTTGCAATTGAGTTACAGAAAATACACTGAAATGGCTTTTTGTCTCAAAGTGTCTCATAGTATTTACAGTTATAGTTCACAAGTGCTAGTGCAGGAAATTATTACCAGGTGCTCCTTTTAGTTTAATTCTTTCATTTAAGAGAGAGGTTAGTTTATGTTATTTACTGTATGATTTTTCTTTCAGTTGAACTTCTTTCCTGGTAGAAAGTAACCTTTGCCCAATGAACACCATATTAACATCATTGCAGCATCCGAGCTTCCAACTGTGCGTATCCCATACTTGTTTTTTTAAAGTCGATTAAATTTTCGATTGTGGCGGTGATGTTAAAAAGAAGTGAAATAGTCAAGGGGTATCGGTCAGGTTTGGCCATGTAATTCTAAGTACGGTACCGTATATTAAATTGTGTAGGCTAGGTGTAGTTTGATAGAAGCGGCTTTTACGTGACTAAACTACTACAATAGTGACACAAAGAAGCATTTCTTCATTTTATGTAGCTATATTTGAACAGGTTGAATTTTAGTGAGTACAATTGAGTTACAGAAAATACACTCAGATGGCTTTTCGTCTATAAGTGTTTCAAATATGATTAATTGAAATAGTCAAGGGGTGTCGGTCAGGTTTCGTCATGTAATACCAAGTACGGTAGGGTACTTTAAACAGTGTACGTTAGGTGTATTTTGATTGAATCGGCTTTTACGTAACCAAACTGTTACAATAAGTGACACAAAACAACAGCCTTTAATCTAATGAGCTGCGTTTGAACAGGTTGAATTTCTATGACTGAAATTGAGTTACAGAAAATACACTAAAATGGCTTCTTGTCTCAAAGTGCTCCAAATGTGATTAAGTATTTAGTTATAGTTCAGAAGTGTGCTACTGCAGGAAATTATTACCAGGTGTTTCTTTTAGTTTAATTCTTTCATTGAAGAGAGTAGTTAGTTTATGTTATTTGTCGTATGATTTTTCTTTCAGTTGAACTTCTTTCCTGGTAGAAAGTAACCCTAAAATTATGAAAACCCAAGGTATAGATAACTGTAAAACAACGTTTGTTCAACTAGCATCTTTAATTTTATCGATAACGATCTCTTCTGAATCTGAGTAGAGCTGAAACCACTACTCAAGCAACACAAGAGTAATACTTATGCGCGAGATTTTACTTGAAATATTTCAACCCTTCGAGAACATTGTATAAGTTACTTAAAGGGTCGCCGTCCGTTTAACTTTTACAAAAGTCCACTTGTTTTTCGTTCTTTGAACCTTGCGTTTCTGACTTTTCAAATAAATAGCGAGTACCACATCCTCGACCAATTTTTCAAGGTGTTTTGGAACCTCCAAACTAAAACATTTGCAATATTTCAAAATATTTGTAAGACACTTATGCCTTTCAGAGCGTTGGAAGTTACTTTTACATCTAATGATGAACATCCGTAGCATTTTACAGTATTTTTAGTATTTTCAACATTTGACGATATTCGTAAGACATTTGTATTTTTACAGCATTTAGGAGACATTGCAGAGACATTTCCAGAATGTGACAATATTTGTAAGACATTTGTAATATTTGCAAGATACTTGCGACATTTAAAAATATTTGGAAGACAATTTGTAACGTTTCAGAGTATTTGTAAGACATTTGTAACATTTGATAATTTTTTAAGACATCTACAACACTTGGAAAATATTTGTAACATTTGAAAATATGTGTAAGGAACTTGAAGCATTTCACAGCATTTGCAATTCATTTTTAATACTCAACGAAGAACATGCGGAACATTTAAGATTTTTGAAACAATTGGCGTTATTTGCAAGACATTTGTGATTTTTTGCAACATTTCTAAGACATTTTGGAAATATTTCTAACATTATAAAATATTTGTAAGACATCTGTAACTTTTTGGAAGACTTGCAACATTTGAAAATAATTGTAAAGAAAATTGCAATATTTCAGAGCATCACTAAAATATTTCTACTCTTCGGCGATATTTTTAAGTCACGTACAGCACTTGAATGATATTTACAACATTTCAAAATATTTGTAAGGCACTTGAAGCATTTTAGAGCTTTACAACTTATTTTTACATTTAATGAAGGATATCCGTAACATTTTACATAATTTTTAAATTTTTTCAACATTTGACAATATTCGTAATACATTTGTATCTTTCTACAAAATTTGAAAGACATTGTATAGGCATTTCCAGCATTTGATGATATTTGTAAGACATCTGTAACATTTGAAAGATACTTTAAAGTTTGAAAATATTTGGAAGACAATTTGTAAAGTTTCAGAGCATTTGCAAGACATTTCTGATATTGGGCGATATTTTTAAGATATCTACAACACTTGAAAGATATTTGTAAGATTTGAAAATATATGTAAGATACTTGGAACATTTCAAAACGTTTCAAAGTCATTTTCAACATTTACAGAATTTGTTGATTTTTGCAACATTTGACGATATTTCTGAGACGTTTCTAACATGTGACGATATTTGTAAGACAACTGTAAAATTTGGAAGATATTTGAAAATATTTTTTGACACTTGTAAAATTTCAGAGCATTTGAAATCATTTTTAACACTTCAGGAAAAAAATACGTAACACTACAGTATTTTTGGATTTTTTTAACATTTGAGGTATTTGTGACACATTTGTAACATTTTACAGCATTTGTAACACATTTCTAACATTTGACGATATTTATAACCCTTCTACAATATTTAAAAGATATTTGCTCCGTTTGAAAATATTCGTAAACCATTTGATACATTTCAGAGCGTTCGTATGTCATTTTTGACATTTAGTTACGTGCCAATCAAATTGGCCCTTAAACATGTCTTAGGATAATTTTGATGTGCGGAAGTTTCGCGCCACAATTTTAAAAGACGCGGTGCGCGTATTTCCGTCACATCAATAGTGGGTTGGACGAATACTTCGCGCCGACGCGGAAAAGAAAAAGGGGTGAGAAGTTTCCGTTAGACGCTTGAACGTGGCTTTTTCGCCCGAACCTTCGAGTGGAGTGGACGCTTTGAGGTATCGTATCGTGCCTTATCTTATCTATGTAGATTTCCTTGCCCTGATTATCTTGTTTGTCGTCCTTACACCATGTTCCCGTCTTTCCCTGCATAGGTAGGTAATCTGTAGCCTAGGCGAACCGTACTGCACGACCCTGGATGATCGAGCTCATGATTGCCGTAGCTGGTCCGAACGCTTTGGAAGAGCGTTGGGCGTACCATCTTTAACTACCTCAAAGGGGCCCTCCGGAGCCCTGATGGACTTGGAATAGAAGCCAACTTTAACCCAGAGACATATTCATGTGAGTAATTGCATTAGAATATATTGCCTTAACATTATATATTTTTCCGATAATTGCGTCGTAATTTGTGCATTAGTGACGTCATTGGCAGATGGCCGCGCTTAAGCCTGTGTAAGCTGGAGCTACCACCCGCCCGTGACGTCGCTTATTTCGCACTTGCGCGATGTATTTATCGACTTTTTAACTGTAATTATCGACTTTTTAATTGTAAGAATTATCGCTTTTTAAATCGTAAGAATTTAACGAAAAATATCGTAACATTTTAGAGTTTTGCAACAATTGACGTTAATTACGAGACATTTGTGATTTTTTGCAACATTTGTAAGTCAGTTTTGAGAGACTGCTAACATTTTACGATATTTGTAAGACATCAGCAAATTTGGCAGATACTTGCAACATTTGAAAACAATTGTAAAGAAAATTGTAACATCACAGAGCATTTGCAAGACATTTTTAATATTGGGCAATATATTTAGGACATCTAAACAGTTGGATGATATGTGCAACATTTCAGAATATCTGTAAGACACCTGAAGCATTTCCGAGCTTTGCAAGTTATTTTTACATCTAATGATGAACATCAGTAGCACTCACAGTATTTTTAAGTATTTTAAAAATTTGACGACATTCGTAACACATTTGTAATTTTTTACTCATTTGGAAGACATTTCAGAGACTTTTCCAGCATTTGACAATATTTGTAAGACATCTGTAACATTTACAAGATACTTGCAACATTTGAAAATATTTGGAAGTCAATTCGTGACGTTTCAGAGCTTTTGTAAGACATTTCCAACATTTGACGATATTTCTAAGATATGTACAACACTTGGAAGATATTTGTAGTATTTGAAATAATTGTATCACACTTGGGATATTTCAGAGCGTTTGAAAGACATTTTTAACATTTAACAAGTACCTCCGTAACATTTTACAGAATTTTTTGATTTTTGCAATATTTGGCGATATTTCTAAGGATTTCTAACATGTGATGATATTTGTAAGATATCTGTAAAATTTGGAAAATACTTGCAATTTTTGAAAATATTTGTATGACACCTGGAAAATTTAGGAGCATTGAAATCATTTTTAACATTTCGGGAAAAAAATCTGTAACATTTTACAGTATTTGTAGATTTTTTTTAACATTTGACGATATTTGTAAGGCATCTACAGCATTTGAAAGATATTTGCCTTATTTGAAAATATTTGTAAGCCACTTAAAATATTTCAGAGCGCTTGTAAGTCATTTATAACATTTAACGAAAAACATCCGGATCATTTTAGATTTATGCAACAATTGACGTTGATTGCGAGACATTTGTGATTTTTTGCAGCATTTGTAAGACATTTTGGAGAGATTTCTAACATATGACGATATTTGTAAGACATCTGTACAATTTGGAAGATGCTTGCAACATTTGAAAATAATTGTAATGAAAATTGCAACATTTTAGAGAATTTGCAAGACATTTCTAATATTGGGCGATATATTTAGGATATCTACCACAGTTGGATGATATTTGCAACATTTTAGAATATTTGTAAGGCACTTGAAGTATTTGAGAACTTTGCAAGTTATTTTTACATACTATGAAGAACATCCGTAACGTTTTATAGCATTTTAAGAATTTTTCAGCATTTGACGATATTCGAAAGACATTTGTATTTTTACAGCATTTGGAAAACATTTCAAATGCATTTACAGCATTTGACAATATTTATAAGACATCTGTCACATTTGGAAGATACCTGCAACATTTGAAAATATTTGGAAGAAAATTTGTCACGTTTCAGAGTATTTGTAAGACATTTTTAACATTTGACGATATTTTTAAGATATCTACAACACTTAGAAGATATCTGCAATATTTGAAAGTATTTGTAAGACACTTGGAACATTTCAGAGCGTTCGAAAGTCACTTTTAACATTTAACGAAAAACATCTACAACATTTTATAGAATTTGTAGATTTTTGCAACATTTGACGATAGTTCTGAGACATTTCTAGCATGTGACGATATTTGTAAGACATTTGTACAATTTGGAAAATACTTGCAACATTTGAAAATATTTGTAAGACACTTGGAAAATTTCCGACCATTTGAAATCATTCTTAACATTTCAGGACAAAATCCGCAACATTTTACAGTATTTTGAATTTTAACATTTGACGATACTTGTGAGACATTTGTAATATAAACAGCATTTGTAGCACATTTCTAGCATTTGATGATATTTGTAAGGTTTCTCCGACATTTGAAAGGTATTTGCACCATTTGAATATATTTATAAGCCCCTCGAAACATTTTAGAGCGTTCGTAAGTCATTTGTAGCATTTAATAAAAAAGATGCGCAACATTTTACAATATTTTTAAATTTTTGCAACATTTAGTGTTATTTGCGAACATTATGTAAAGTTTTACAGCATTTTAAAGACATTTTAGAGACATTTCTAACATTTGAAGATATTTGTAAGACATCTATAATATTTGAAAAATACTTGTAACGTTTAAAAATATTTAAAAGACAATTTGTGACGTTACAGAGCATTTGTAAGACAATTCTAATATCGTTTCACAGGATTTAGAAAACATTTTAGAGGCACTTCCAACATTTGATGATATTTGTGAAACATCTGTAACATTTTGGAGTTGCAAGTAGCAACATTTGAAATTATTTGGAAAACAATTTGTGACGTTTCAGAGCATTTGCAAGACATTTCTAACATTTGACGATATTTTTAAGACTTCTGCAACACTTAGAAGGTATTTGTAACATTTGGAAATATTTGTAAGACACTTGAAGCATTTCAGAGCTTTGCAAGTTGTTTTTACAGTTAATGAAGGACATTCGTAACATTTTACAGTATTTTTAAATTTTTCAACATTTGTCGATATTCGCATACATTTATATTTTTTTTACAGCAATGGAAAACATTTTAAAAGCATTTAAGCATTTATGGATATTTTCAAGATACTTGCAACATTTGAAAATATTTTGAAGACAACGTGCGACGTTTCAGGGCACTTGTATAACATTTCTAACATTTGACGATGTTTTTAAGACATCTGAAACACTTGGAAGATATTTGTAACATTTCAAAATATTTGTAAGACACTTGCAGCATTTCAGAACGTTTGCAAGTCATTTTTAACACTTAAGGAAACATCTGTAACATTTTACATTTTTGCAACAATTGACGTTAATTGAGAGACGTTTCTTATTTTTTTTTTGCAACATTTATAAGACATTTTGAAGAGATATCTAACATTTGACGATATTTGTAAGACATCTGTAACATATGGAAGATACTTGCAACATTTGAAAATAATTGTAAAGAAAATTGTTACATTTAAGAGCATTTGCAATGATTTTTAGCAATTCAGAAAAAAATTCGTAACATTTTACAGTTTTTTTGGATTTTTTAACATTTGGCGATATTTGTGAGACATTTGTAATATTTAGCAGCGTTTGAAACACATTTCTAACCTTTGTCGATATTTATGAGGCTTCTACAACGCTTGAAAGATATTTGCCCCATTTGAAAATATTTGTAAGCCGCTTAAAATATTTCAGAGCGTTCGTAAACCATTTTTAACATTTAACGAAAAACTTCCGTAACATTTTAGATTTTTGTAACAATTGAAGTTAATTATTGCGAGACATTTGTAATTTTTTGCAGCACTTGTTAGACATTTTGCAGAGATTTCTAACATTTGACGATATTTGTAAGTCATCTGTACAATTTGGAAGATACTTGCAACATTTAAAAATAATTGTATAAAAATTCTAATATTTCAGAGCATTTGCTTCCAATATTGGGCGATATTTTTAAAACCTCTACAAACTTGGATGATATTTGCAACATTTCAAAATATTTGTAAGACACCTGAAGCATTTGAGAGATTTGCAAGCTATTTTTATATTTAATGAAGGACATCCGCAACATTTTACAGTATTTTTAAATTTCTTCAACATTTGACGATATTCGTAAGGCATTTGTATTTATTTACACCATTTGGTAGACATTTCAGAAGCATTTCCAGCATTTGATGATATTTGCAAGACATCAGTAACATTTGGAAGATACTTGCAACATTTCAAAATATTTCTAAGACCCTTGAAAGATGATAGAGCTTTGCAAGTTATTTTTATATTTAATGAAGAACATCCGTAACATTTTACAATATTTTAAATTTTTTCAGCATTTGACGAAATTCGTAAGACATTTGTATTTTTTTTAAGGCATTTGAGAGGTATTTTCAGCATTTGACGATATTTGAAAAACGTCTGTAATTTGGAAAACAATTTCTGACGTTTGAGAACATTTGTCGAGTTTGCCACCGACGAGTTGAACAGGAAGTAGTCAACTAGCGTCATAGTCCTAGATGTCGCTAACGTACTAGGCAGAGTGTGGCGTCAGGGACTGCTCTTTAAGCTAATCCACCTAGGCTTCCGGAGGCTCAACAAAAATACGTCCTCTCGCCGATGATCACTCGCTGTTCATTCGCAATGTTCCGAATATAAAAAGCACCCACCTGTCTCTCTACGCCGATGACATCTTGGAAACCAATATGTCATTAGGTTTCGGTTAAAGACAAGAAGACTACAGTATGCCGCCACCAACCTGGAAGAATGTTTGACCAGAGTCAACCCGGAGAAGAAGAACGCCATTGTTCTAGCGAGGTGACATCAAGTCTTCGTGATATTCAACTTGGAAGAACGAGTCGAAGCACCTGGGAGTGACCATCAAACGAAGACCGTTCATTTACATTCCCAATGCTCCACCCGAAGGTACTACATTGACCAGAAGGCGAGTTTTTTTGTTGCCTGGAAATTTAGAATTTTGCCGAACCCTTGCCGTTCCAGGCAAGGTAGGGATCTTTAACGTGCGTGACAACACTCACATGGGACCTCCATTTAACCTCTCATCCGAACGAGGGCGTAATTTTTGTGAAAATGCTCACCTGCCATTTTTCAAGCAGTCAAGCAGGACCTTGGGATCCGTAGTCTTACGCCTACTACATTAATCCACGGCGACGCCTCGAACGAAGACCCCTGGAAAGTACACGTCAAAACCCTTGCCGCGCGAGTCAAGACTATAACATCAAGCCTGTATCTTCTACACGTTACCCCACGAGAACAGCAAAACCTCATCAGAAAAACGTATACTAGATTAGCACCAAGTTCAGACGGCATTCACACCAAAGTCCTCAAACTACTTTCGGTAAGACTGAATGCCGTGTTCGTTACGTCTGCGTTACTTCTCTTTCCTCTAAAAGTGCACAGACGTAATAGTGTTACAGAAACCTGGTAAGTCTGCAGCCTTCCTATACAACTACTAATCTATCATTCTCGGCAAGATAGTGGAAAGTGTTCTATTTCGACTGTTTCACAACAAAATCGAAACAGCAAGGAGGTATCCCAAAAAAGCAGTTCGTCTTCAGAGCAGGTCACTTCACCGTCCACAATATCCTACGTCTACTCGAGTTAGCTACCGACGAATTCACAGAAAGCAATGAACTAGGGTCATAGTCCTAGATGTCTCTAGGGTATTAGACAGTGTGGCACCAGGGACTACTCTTCAAGCGAATTCATTTACGCCTCCAAAGGCTCATCAGGATTCCTGTACTTGAAAAGATTCCAGGAAAAGATAGAAGACAGCGTGCAACAAGCATACTACCATTCGCCGATGCTCTACTCGCTGTTCATTTGCGATGATCCGAAGCCAAAGACACCCACCTGTCTTTCTATGCCGAACACATCTTGGTAGCCAGTATGCCGCTAGTCTCCAACTAGTTACAAGAAGACTGCGGTATGCCACCACCGACCTGGAAGAATAATACCCGAGATGGCTAAGAGTCAACCCGGAGAAAAACAACGCCATCCTCTAAGCGAAAAGACGCCAACAACCAAACCAAACTATCGTGATCTTCAACGTGGAAGACCGACTCCAAGTACCTTGGAGTGACCATTGACCAAAGACACTTTGAGAGTGCAGGTCAACATCTGTTCCGCACGGGTCAAAACTGTAACCCGCTACTGAACAGGAGATCTTTCCCGATCTTTCTCAAATATGTTCCATAGCAGCCTGAGTGATATCGAAATTAACTTCCACATGTTTTCTAATGATCCTTCTTGGATATCTCGGATCAGTTTGGAAGGCCAGCGGCCTTTTAGGGCCTCTTGCTATCGTTCTATCATTTTCTTTCTTATTTCTTTTTTGGCCTCGGGTTGCTTCTTTTCCACATGAACAATTCCGATCTTTCCCGCAGTATTAGGTCGATATGATAAAGCCTCGCCAACACATTTTGTCCGTGGATACAGTTTGGAACGCGCTGCATACCCTCATGGCCACAGTGCGTTGACATCGTACAAGCACGTTATGACACTGCTTCAATCGGTACCGCATACAGGTGGAGTGTAGTACTTTTTTTCTGGTGTATTGGTCCCCTTATATTCGGCAAGAGTGCCCCTAGTACCTTCGTACCCTTTTCGGCTTTAGTTGTGACCCTCCCCACGTGCCTGATAAAAGTAAGGCCACAATCAATTGTAGTACACCGTTCGGTTAAGAGTCACTATATGCTCAAGATCTTTTGTTTTCCTACTATGGTTTAGTTTTATTGTCGTGGATTTTTTGAGGGCTAGCTCCAAGTCATTTGTCCTCATCCGCTTAGATATTTTGTAGACTCTCGTCTGTTTTCTGTTTCAAACTCGGAGGATTTCTAGAGGAGACTAAAATAGCTAGATCGTCTGCATTGCATATTAACTGTACGCCAGTTGGTACCTCGACCTACATCACATCGTCGTATAGTACGTTTCGCAGAGTCGGCTCGAGAATCGATTCTTGTAGAACATCCCCTGCTGTCTCACGTGTACATTTCTTATTCACCATTATCTTCTTCCTACTAAGGCCGGACTGTATTATATTTTGTAAGTGTGGTGCACTACCCTCTCACGAAGTTTCTTAATTATTATTTCTCATAAAGCGTTACGTACGTCGACGAGGATAAGTGTGCTCCACCTTTTACCCGTTCTATCATTTATTTTTTTAAATTTAGCACCTTATCAATTGCGTGAAATGTCGAAGGGCCTTTCCTAAAACCATATTGGTTTTCATGAGATCCCCCACCCCCACTGTTTTCATTAAAATTGTGCTCCAGCCTGGCTTTTCTATGGTTTTCATACAATTTTTCCAACAACATTGAGTAGACAGATGGGTCTATACCTTTTAGCCTGGATCCCGGCCTTATCTGCCAGGTGGCTCCGTGGCGTAGTTGGTATGCGTGTGACCACTACGCCCAAGGTATCGGGTTCGAATCCTGACATGGTCCGCTTGAAAAATGTTAGGCGATCATTTTTCACAAAAAAATTCAGGCTGCCCAGTTTGCCCCGATCTCTTCTTTCTTAGTTAGGGCATCCATCCCCCTTACGGGGATGGTGCCTATGCTTTCTTTGCTCGAGTTGCTGGATTACTTGGTCTTTCGTATTGCGTATCGCTGTAATGGCTTTTACACTCGTGTACTTCCTAAGGTAACCTTTAATTTTTGTAGAACGGTCTTAACTTCTCCATTGCCTCACAAAAAAAAGCGTACGAGTCCCGTTGCCGTTCCCAATGTTTTTCATCACTTGTTGCTGCTCTGAGTGTTAGAGGGCTATAGATTGTCACCCTTGTGGTAGAGTCTTGGCAGAGATATTCTACTATCTTCCTTAGCTTATTTGCTGGGATGCTCTTTATTTGGTGGGGCTTTTACTCGTGTCCATCCATGCTTGCTTTTAAAGAAAATTTAATTTTCGATCGTGACGATGATGGTAAAGAAGTGAAATAGTCAAGGGGTGCCGGTTAGGTTTTGTCTTGTAATTTCAAGTACGGTATCGTACATTAAACTGTGTAGGTTAGCTGTAGTTTGATTGAAGCGGCTTTTACGTGACCTAACTGCTAAAATAGTGAGACAAAGAAGCATTTCTTCATTTTATGTAGCTACATTTGAACAGGTTGAAGTTTAGTGAGTACAATTGAGTTACAGAAAATACACTCAAACAGCTTTTCGTACATAAGTGCTTCAATGTGATTAAGTATTTACAGTTATAGTTCACAAGTGCTAGTGCAGGAAATTATTACCATGTGCTTCTTTTAGTTTAATTCTTTTATTTAAGAGAGTAGTTAGTTTATGTTATTTACTGTATGATTTTTCTTTCAGTTGAACTTCTTTGCTGGCAGAAAGTAACCTTTGCCCAATCAACACCATATTAACATCATTGCAGCATCCGCGCTTCCAGCCGTGTGTATCCCATACTTGTTTTTTTAAAGAAGATTAAATTTTCTATCGTGGCGGTGATGGTAAAGAACTGAAATAGTCAAGGGGTACCGGTCAGGTTTCGTCATGTAATTCTAAGTACGGTACCGTATATTAAATTGTGTAGGCTAGGTGTAGTTTGATAGAAGCGGCTTTTACGTGACTAAACTACTACAATAGTGACACAAAGAAGCATTTCTTCATTTTATGTAGCTATATTTGAACAGGTTGAATTTTAGTGAGTACAATTGAGTTACAGAAAATACACTCAAATGGCTTTTTGTCTATAAGTGTTTCAAATATGATTAATTGAAATAGTCAAGGGGTGTCGGTCAGGTTTCGTCATGTAATACCAAGTACGGTAGGGTACTTTAAACAGTGTACGTTAGGTGTATTTTGATTGAATCGGCTTTTACGTGACCAAACTATTACAATAAGTGACACAAAACAACAGCCTTTAATCTAATGAGCTGCGTTTGAACAGGTTGAATTTCTATAACTGTAATTGAGTTACAGAAAATACACTAAAATGGCTTTTTGTCTAAAAGGGCTCCAAATGTGATTAAATATTTAGTTATAGTTCAGAAGTGTGCTACTGCAGGAAATTATTACCAGGTGCTTCTTTTAGTTTAATTCTTTCATTGAAGAGAGTAGTTAGTTTATGTTATTTACCGTATGATTTTTCTTTTAGTTGAACTTCTTTTCTGGTAGAAAGTATAGATAACTGCGAAACAACGTTTGTTCAACTAGCATCTTCAATTTTATCGATAACGGCCTCTACCGAATCTGAGTAGAGCTGAAACCACTACTCAAGCAACACAAGAGTAATCCTTATGCGCAAGATTTTACTTGAAATATTTCAACCCTTCGAGAACATTGTATAAGTTACTTAAAGGGTCGCCGTCGGTTTAACTTTTACAAAAGTAAACTTGTTTTTCGTTCTTTGAACCTTGCGTTTGTGACTTTCCAATTAAATAGCGATTACCACATCCTCGATCAATTCTTCGAGGTGTTTTGGAACCTCCAAACTAAAATACTTAGACTTGCATAATAAAGAAAATATACGTGCCGAGGATTGCTTGATACAATACATTTTCACAATAAAACCAATAGATTATAACCACGTCCGTTTTTTTAGTTTAATTCTTGAATTTAACAGATTCGTGGCTTTATTTTATTCGCTATTAGCTTTGCTTCCAGTTGAACTTATTTGCTGATAGAGAGTTACTTTAGCACGGTCAACACCGTGTTAAAATATTGCAGTGTATGGCTTTTTACCTGTATGTGCGCCCATCATCATTAGATCTTCAGTCCTAGAACTGGTTAGACGCGTTCATTGTTTCCTATTCTAAACTAACGTACACATTTCCTTGAAATTTGCACTGATCTAGGTCTACATCTACCTCTTTTTTCCTATCTCTGCTTGTAATATATCCCATACTATTCCCCAAAAATGCCTTGGAATGTATTCTGCCCTTCTGTGTGTGCCCAAACATTTTATTTTCGATCGCAATAATGATGGTAAACAAGTGAAATAGTCAAGGAACGTCATGTTTTGTCTTGATCTAGATTTAGTAATTTTGTAAGGTGATTTCAGATGTGGTTATATTCTTGTAGGATACATGTATAGGGGTGATTTTACGTGATAAAGATAATACAGTAAGTTAGAGTAGAAGACAGCCCTTCATTTAGTATAATTGTATTTGAATAGTTTGAAAATTTTCGATAACAATTCAGTTACAGAAAATACACTAAGATGGCTTTTTGTCTGTTAGTTATTATTTCTGCTTAACGTTTTCTTTCGATTAATTATTGATACTACATAAGCCGATACTAGAAAACTTAAATTTATGCTTCTTCATTATTCTAATGCGTATCTTGCTACTACAATTATTTAATTTACACCTAATTTGCATATCTCATGTTTAAGAAGGGTAGGTTCCTTGTCGTTCTCCGATTGCAATCTATTTGATTGCGACTAGTTTAAGGAAGTAATTTTAAAACTTGTCGAAGAAATAGAAGCTGTTACTTTTACAAAATTAGGTTCAATGATCTTTAAATAAATCCTGTAATGTGATTAACAATTTTTATGTGGGCATGCAACCAACAATATGCTGTGGCACGTCACACCCTACTCACGAGAATATAACCTGCATGAGAAAATGTATAGCACCAGTGAATGCGCGTATGTGTAAAAATGCAAAATCTGAGCAAAAATAAATAAAGGTGAATGTATTGTATTGCAACATTTTAAATTTGAGTAATTTTGGCAAAATAGGACCGCATAAGTTAGGATCAAAGATTGAATTTACCTGTTATATACTCTTGGGGAAGTAGAGCGTTACATAGGGTAGGATCAGAACTGCTCCTTTTGGGCCATTGCGTTCAAGACGTACCCAAACGCATCGAAACCCTCCCACAAGATCTCCTGCATCCCTTTGACGTTCTACGAAGCCACAACTTAGCTCCAACACCTACATCAAATCATCAAAATGCCATCACACAACAGTCTGCATTTTATTTACAACCCCCGATGTACTTGTAGCTGCATAAAACAACCCTTTGAATTAAAATTTCCCTTAAGCATATCGAGTTTGCAAACTCTCTCTCGAGACTTCAAAGTTTGCAATCTCATAAAGAAAGTTTAAGCCGGTAATGTTATTATTGACTTCGGATTTACGAAGCATGGATAATGGATGATACAGCAAGCTTTACGTGTGCTGTAACTGAGTACTTACAGCTTAACTTTGCTTCTACAACTTTACTATGTTACTTTTATTTCGAGAAAAGCCCGCTCTTGTTTATAGCAGCGACGTTCGAAAAATTTACGATTATAAATTAAGAGCTACGCTTCTGAAGTGTCTGCTTTTAAACCGGTTCTTTTCGACGAGTATCAGAAAACAAGGTCAAAGTGTAGTTTTCTTTTGGATATCACATGCGTTAGGACCACTAAGCAGGTTCGGTTACGTCAAGGTCATTTGCAACGTAGATGCGCGGTAAGACCACTTCGCCGAAAATATTTCGCAGCGAATACTTTGCCGGCAATTTTTTGTAAGCGGTCCAATGAGTTCTGACCATTTAAACCTTACATATCTTGATTGGCAGTTAACTTCCGAACTATTTGTGTTTCGCTATGTTGCCAAGGATTGACCGAAATTTAAGACCGGCCGAAGCTATTAAATCTAGTTATCGATGTCTAACTTCATTTGCAAAGTAGATCAGCGTCAAGACCGAGTAGATTTTGCTGCAAATCCTTCGCCGAGAAGATTTCGCCGTGACCACTTTGTCGAATGTGTTTCGTCGAAACCACTTTGCCAAGTAGATTCGTGTCAGTGCTACTTCCCCGATTAGATTTCGTCAAGATCAAGTGCAAAGTACATCAGCGTCAAGACCACTACGCGGAGTAAATTTTGACGCAACCACATAGCCAAGGCAATTCGCGTAAAGACCACTTTGCCGATTATATTTCGTCAAGATCAAGTCAAAGTAGATCAGCGTCAAGACCACTTTGCGGAGTACATTTTGCCGCGACCACTTAGCCAAGGCGATTCGTGTCAAGACCACTTCGCCGATTAGATTTCGTCAGGTTTATTTGCAAAGTAAATCCACATCAAGACCACTTCTCCGAGAAGATTTTGCAGTGACCACTTTGTCGAATGTGTTACTTCAAAACCACTTTGCAAAGTAGATTTGCGTTTGGACCACTTCGCGGAAAAGATTTTGTCAGGACCATTTGCAAGGCAAATCCTCGTCAAGACCACTTCACCGAGTAGATTTTATCGCAGCCATTTTGCCAATGCGATTCGCATCAAAACCACTTCGCCGATTGGAATTCGTCAGGATTATTTGCAAAGTAGATCTACCTCAAGACCTCTCCTCCGAGAAGATTTTATCGTGACCACTTTGTCGAATGTGTTACTTCAAGACCACTTCGCTGATTAGATTTCGTCAGGATTATTTTCAAAGTAGATCTACCTCAAGACCACTTCTCCGAGAAGATATCGCCGTGATCACTTTGTCGAATGTGTTTCCTCGAAACCACTTTGCCAAGTAGATTCGTGTCAGTGCTACTTCCCCGATTAGATTTCGTTAAGATCAAGTGCAAAGTACATCAGCGTCAAGACCACTACGCGGAGTAAATTTTGACGCAACCACATAGCCAAGGCAATTCGCGTCAAGACCACTTTGCCGATCATATTTCGCCAAGATCAAGTCCAAAGTTGATCAGCGTCAAGACCACTTTGGGGACTAAATTTTGCCGCGACCACTTAGCCAAGGCGATTCGCGTCAAGACCACTTTGCCGATTAGATTTCGTCAGGTTTTTTTGCAAAGTAGATCCACTTCAAGACCACTTCTCCGAGAAGATTTTGAAGTGACCCACTTTGTCGAATGTGTTACTTCAAGACCACTTTGCAAAGTAGATTTGCGTTTAGACCACTGCGCGGAAAAGATTTCGTCAGGACCATTTGCAAGGGAAATCCAAGTCAAGACCACTTCACCGAGTAGATTCTATCGCAGCCATTTTGCCAATGCGATTCGCGTCAAGACCACTTTTTCGATTAGATTTGGTCATGATCATTTGTAAAGTAGATCCACGTCAAGACCACTTTGCCGAGTAGATATCGCCGCGACCACTTTGTCGAATGTGTTTCGTCGAAACCATTTTGCCAAGTAGATTCGTGTCGGTGCTACTTCCCCGATTAGATTTCGTCAAAATCAAGCGTAAAGTAGATCAACTTCAAGACCACTTCGCGCAGTAAATTTTACCGCAACTGCTTAGCCAAGGCAATTCGCGTCAAGACCACTTTGCCGATTATATTTCGTCAAGATCAAGTTCAAAGTAGATCAGCGTCAAGACCACTTTGCGGAGTACATTTTGCCGCGACCACTTAGCCAAGGCGATTCGCGTCAAGACCACTTCGCCGATTAGATTTCGTCAGGTTTATTTGCAAAGTAAATCCACATCAAGACCACTTCTCCGAGAAGATTTTGCAGTGACCACTTTGTCGAATGTGTTACTTCAAAACCACTTTGCAAAGTAGATTTGCGTTTGGACCACTTCGCGGAAAAGATTTTGTCAGGACCATTTGCAAGGCAAATCCACGTCAAGACTACTTCACCGAGTAGATTTTATCGCAACCATTTTGCCAAGTCGATTCGCATCAAAACCACTTCGCCCATTAGAATTCGTCAGGATTATTTGCAAAGTAGATCTACCTAAAGACCACTTTTCCGAGAAGATTTTTCCGTGACCACTTTGTCAAATGTGTTACTTCAAAACCACTTTGCAAAGAAGATTTGCGTTTGGACCACTTCGCGGAAAAGATTTCGTCAAGACCATTTGCAAGGCAAATCCACGTCAAGACCACTTCACCGAGTAAATTTTATCGCAGCAATTTTGCCAAGTCGATTCGCATCAAGACCACTTCGCCGATTAGAATTCGTCAAGATTATTTGCAAAGTAAGTCCACCTCAAGACCACTTCTCGGAGAAGATTTCGCCGTGACCACTTTGTCGAGTGTGTTTCTACAAGACCACGTTGCAAAGTAGATTTGAGTTTGGAGCACTTCGCCGAAAAGATTTCGTCAAGACCATTTGCAAAGCAGATCAGCGTCAAGACCACTTTACCGAGTAGATTTTGCTGCGACCATTTAGCTCCGGCGATTCGCATCAAGACCACGCAGCCGATTAGATTTCGTCAAGACCATTTGTAAGGTAAATCCACGTCAGGACCACTTTAAAGAGTAGATTTCGTCGCGACCATTTTGCCAAGGTGATTCAAATCAAGACCACTTCGCCAATTAGTTTTTGCCATGATTATCTGCAAAGTAGATCCACGTTAAGACCACTTTCTCGATTAGATTTTGTCATGATCATTTGCAAAGTGGATCCGCGTTAAGACCACTTTGCCGAGTAGATTTTGCTGGGAATAGTTTTCCCGGTAAGTTTGATAACGATCACTGTGCCAAGTAGATTCGTGTCAGTACCACTTCACCGATTAGACTTTGTCAAGATCAATTGTAAAGTAGATCAGCGTCAAAACCACTTCGCCGAGTTTTTTTACTGCGACCACTTTGCCAAGGCGATTCGCGTCAAGACCATTTCGCCGACTCGGTTTCGTCAAGATCATTTGCCAAGTAGATCAGCGTCAAGACCACTTCACCGGGTAGATTTTGCTGCGACCACTTTGCCAAGGATTCGTCAAGACCACTTCGCCGATTAGATTTCGTCGAATTTGCAAATAGATCAGCGTCAAACCACTTTTCGATTAGATTTGGTCATGATCATTTGAAATAGATCCACGTCAAACCATTCAGCCGAAGTAGATACCCGGACCACTTTGCAAATTTTTCCGAAACCTTTTGCCAAGTGATTCGTGCTACTTCCCGATTAATTTCGTCAAAATCAAGCTAAAGTAGATCACTCAAGACCACTTCCGATAAATTTTACCGAACTGCTTGCAGAATTCGCTCAGACCACTTTGCCGATTAATTTCGTCAAGATCAAGTTCAAAGAATCAACGTCAAACCAACTTTGCGACATGATGAATTTTGCAATGGGACATCTTTGCCGGAATTGAATTTGAATTCGACACCTTGCAAGTAGATTCTGATCCACTTCGAACCGATAGATTTCGCAAGAAAATGACAAAATAGATCCGGTAAGACCAAATGTCCAGAATTTCATGTCCTCAACCACTTTGCCGATCGGTTTCGTAAATCATTTGCAAAATAATCCCTCAAGACCACTTTGCCAAGGATATTTCGCCGGAAACTTTGCCGGGTAAGTTTGTTGCGACCACTTGCCAGTAGATTCTTAGTCACTTGCCGATAGATTTGTAAGACCAATTCAAAGCAGACGCGTAAACCACTTCCGAGTAGATTTTGCCGCGACATTTGCCAGCGATTCGCTCAGAGATTTCCACTTAGCCGATCTCGAGATTTCGTCAAGATCATTTGCAAAGTAGATCCGCGTCAAGACCACTTTGCCGAGTATATTTCGTCGCGAATACTTTGCCGGATAGGTTGATTCAGACCATTGCAAAGTACCGACTTCGCCAATTAGACATTTTCCATAGATTTTAATCTTGCAAAGTAGATCCACGTTAAGACCACTTTCTCGATTAATTTTGTCATGATCATTTGCAAAGTAGGATCCGCTTAAGACCACTTTGCCGAGTAGATTTTGCAGCGAATAGTTTGTCCCGGTAAGGTTTCGATAACGATCACTTGCCAAAGTAGATTCGTGTCAGGACCACTTCACCGATTAGATTTGTCAAGACCAGTTGCAAAGTAGATCAGCGTCAAGACCACTTCGCCGAGTTTTTACTCGACACTTTGCCAAGGCGATTCGCGTCAAGACCACTTTCGCCGATTAAATTTCGTCATAATCATTTGCAAAGTAGATCCACCCCAAGACCACTTCTCCGAGTAGATTTGCGCGACCATTTCATTTGCCACACAGTAGATTCGTGTCAGACCACTTCGCCGATTAGATTTCGTCAAGACATTTGCAAAGTAGATCAGCGTCAAGACCACTTATTTTCGACTTCAGATTTTGTCATTCGATCATTTGTCAGAAGTTAAGAATCCACGTCAAGACCACTTCCGAGTAGATATCGCCGCGACCACTTTCAGTCATTAATAGTGTTTCCGTCGAAACCATTTTGCCAAGTAGATTCGTAGATCGGTGCTACTTCCCGATTAGATTTCGTCAAAATCATTAGCGAAAGTAGATCCAACTTCAAGACCACTTCGCGCAGTAAATTTTACCGCAACCGCTTAGCCAAGGCGATTCGCTTATAAACCACTTTGCCGATTAGATTTCGTCAGGATCAGTTGAAAGGTAAGTCCACGTCAGGACCACTTTACCGAGTAGATTCTGTCGCGACCATTTTGCCAAGGTGATTCGAATAAAGACCACTTCGCCGATTAGATTTCATCCTGATGATTTGCAAAGTAGATCTACGTTAAAATCACTTCTTCGATTAGATTTCGTCATGATCATTTGCCGAAGATTTAAAACCTGAAACTCAATACCTAAAACCTAAAGTGTGAAACCTTAAATCTGAAACCTGGGTCTTGATACCTGCAACCTGAAAACTTGAACCTGAAAACTGAGACCTGAAACCTGGTATCTGAAACCTGGAACCTGACACCTGATACCTGACACCTTAAGCCTGAAACTTGAAACCTGAAATCCGAAACCTGAACCCTATACCCTTAAACCTGAAACCCGAACTTGAAACCTGAAACATAAAACCTGAAATCTGAAACCTGAAACCTGAAATCTGAAACCTGAAACCTGAAACGTAACGCTTGAAATTTGAAACCTGACACCTGTAGCCTGAGACCTGAAACCTGAACTTTGAAACCTGAAATTTGAAATCTGAAATCTAAAACCTGAAACCTGAAACCTGAAACCTGAAACCTGAAACCTGAAACCTATAACGTGAAACGTGAAACGTGAAACGTGAAATCTATAATCCGACGCTTAAAACCTGAAACCTGACACCTGTAACCTGACACCTGAAACCCGAAACCTGTTACCTGAAACCTGAAATCTGACAGCTGAAACCTGAAACTTCAAACCTGAAACTACAAACCTAAAACCTGACACCTGAAACCTAAAACCAGAAACCTGAAACCCGATACCTAAAACCTGAAACCTGAAAACTGAAACCTGAAACCTCAAACTTGAAACCTAAACCTGACCTGAAACTTAAAATCTAAACCTGAAACCTGAACTTTTAGATCTGAAACTTGGAACCTAGAACCTGAAACGGGAAACCTGATACTTGAACCCTTAAACCTGAAACCTGAAACACGAAACCTGAATCTCAAACCTGAAACATAAGACCTGCAATCTGATACCTGATAGCTGATACGTGATTCCTGAACTTTGAAACATTAGACATGAAACCTTTAATCTGTAATATGTAATCTGCAACCTAAAATCTAAAACCTGGAACCTTAGTTCTGAAACCTATAACCTTGAAGCCTGAAGCTTGAAATCTGAAACCTAAACCCTGAACCCAAAACCGGAAGTCTGAAACCTGAATTTTGTAAACCTGAAACCTGAAACCGGACAGCTGAAACCTGAAAAATCAATCTTAAAACTTGAAACCTGAAGCTTGAAATCTGAAACCTGATACCTGAAACTTGAAACCAGAAACCAGAAACCAGAAACCAGAAACCAGAAACAAGAAACCAGAAACCAGAAACCAGGAACCAGAAACCAGAAACCAGAAACCAGAAACCAGAAACCAGAAGCCAGAAACCAGAAACCAGGAACCATAAACCAGGAACCAGAAACCAGGAACCAGAAACCAGTTTGCTTCAACCGCTAATTGTCTTAAACTTATTCTTTGCAACTGTTGACTTCTTAGTATTATTTTCTTCGAGTATAACATTTTAAGACTCTCCTCCTTAATCGATGATTTCTTGTGATTATTTTCTTCAGACACTGATCTTTGAAGATTATATTTTCCAACCGCCAATCTGTTAGTAGTATTTTGTTCAATCACTGATTTCTTAAAAATTATTTTCTGCAATCGCTGACTACTTTCCTCAACTGCTGATTTCTGGCAACTATTATTAGTCATTGATTTTTTAGGACAAATTTTTAAACCGATGATTTCTTACGACTATTCTTTAGGCGATGATTTTTTAAGGTTTTTCGTCCATCGCTGACTTTACGGCTATTTTCCTCAAGCCCCCAAACTTCACGGTTATTTTCCTCAACAGCTAATTTCTTAAACCTAATTTTTAAATCACTGACTCTTTAGGACTATTTTCTTTAACTGCTGATGCCTTAGGGCTATCTTCTTTAACCGATGCTTTTTTACAACTATTTTCTGCAGCTCCTAATCTTTTAAGTCTGTTTTCTTCAACCACCGACCTGTCACGGCTATTTTCTTCAACCGTCGATTTCTTAAACTCGTTTTCTACAGACACTTCTTTCGTTTTTTAAACTGTAAACTCTTTAACCGCTGATCTCTTAAGAAAGTTTTTTTAAGAATATTTTCGTTAACTGTTGCTTTTTTCTGACAATTCTTTTCAACCGCTCATAACGTGAAACTATTCCTCTCGACCACTGCTTTCTTAAGTTCATTTTCGTCAACCGTTGTTCTTCTACAACTATTTTTTTCGCCCGTTACCTTCTTTACACGATTTTTCCGCACCTGCTGCTTTCTTGAGGCTACTATCTTCAAGTGCTGATTTCTTAAGGTTATTTCCTTCAACCACTTATTTCTTAAGACTATTTTCTTCGACCACTGATTTCTTATGACAATTTTCTTTAACCTCTGCCTTTTTGAGACGATCCTCTTCAACCGCTTGTTTAAGACTTTCTTTTTTAAAGGCTATTTCTCTTAATTGCCAAACTTTTAAGGATTTTTTTACAATTGCTGCTTTCTTAGATTATTTTTCTCAACCGCTTCTTTCTTAAGACTGTTTCTTCAATTGTATACTTAAGACAAATTTCTTCAACCGCTGACTTTTACAACTATTTTCTTCAACTACAACTTTCTTAACACGTTTTTCTACATCCCCTGCTTCTTAAGGCTTTAACTACTGATTGCTTAAAACTCTTTCCTTCAACCGCTGATTTTTTAAGATTAATCTTCCTCGACCGCTGCTCTTATAAGCAAATTTTCTTCAATAGCTGATTTCTTACGGAACCGCTTATTACTTAAGACTATCTTCTTTATCCCCGTCTTTCTAAGGCAATTTTCTTCAACTGCCGCTCTTTTAAAAATTACTCTCTTATAACTATTTTCCTCAACGGCTGTTATTTTAAGACAGGTTTCTTTAGCCGATGCTTTTTAAGACAATTTTCTTTAAAATGTTTCTCTTTAAGACTATTTTCTTCAAACTTTGATATATTAAGCCAATTTTCTATAACTATTGCCTTTTTATGAGTATCTTTTTCAACCGCTGATTTCTTAAGAGAATTCTACTCAATCTTTCAGCTGGTAGGATGATTTTCTTCAACTGTTCACTTCTTAAGACAATGTTCTTCCACTGTTGAACCTTTAAGATTATACTTTTCAACCGCTGCTTTTTTAATACGATTTTCTTACGCCGCTGATTTATTCCGCTGCCTAGCTGATTTTGTAAGACTATTTTCTTCAACTGCTGAACGTTTAAGACAATTTTCTTCAAGCACTGCTTTTAAAAGACAATTTTACCGAACCTCACAATTTTAAGACTATTTTGTTCAACTCATGACTTCTAGGATAATGTTCCTCAACCGGTGAACTTTTACGATTACATTTGTCAACCGCAGCTTTCTTAAGACAATTTTCTTCAACCGCCAATTTTTTCAAACGCTGTACTTCTAAGACAATTTTCTTCAACCGCTGCTTCCTTTAGACAATTTTTTGACCGCTGATTTCTTAAAACTATTTTCTCCAATCGCTAAACTTTTAAAACAATTTCCCTCAACCACTGCTTTGAAAAGACAATTGTACGCAACCCCTCAGTTTGTACGACTATTCTTATCAACTGTTGACAATGTTCTTCTATCATAGCGCATGCATATGCACTGCGTCGTGCATATACATGTTTTTGTGAGCACATGCAAGTATTTGTTTGTTCAAATAGATGCATATGCGCCCACATGTGAGTATGCATGTGGCGGAAGCATACTTGTATGTGTGTGAACACATGTTCATATGCACGTACGGGTGCATGCACACATTTCTGCAGACACGCGCATGCACCTATGCGTTGGCGCATGCAGATACACATGTTTTAGTGTACGCATGCAAGAACTTATATCTACAAATGTGGATATGCATATAGCGGACGCATGTATGTATGTGTGGGTGAACAAATGTCTGATTGTGTATGTATGTTCATGTGCGCGGACGTGTGCGTGCACACATTCCTACAGACACTTGGTCATGCATATACATGTTTCTGTGTGCGCGTGCAAGTATTTATGCCTCCACATGAGTATTCATGTAGCGGACGCATACATGTGTGTCTGTAGGTGAACACGTTTGGTTACGTATGTACGTGTTATGTTCATGTGTGCGTACGTATGCATACACATATTCCTGCAGACAGACGTATGCACATGTGCGTTGGCGCATGTACGTGTACTTGCTTGTAAATATACATGTTTTTGTGCGCGCATGCAAGTATTTATGTGTACAAATAGACGCATATGCCTCCACATCAGTATTCATGTATCGGACGCATACGTGTATTGTGTGGGTGAACACACGTCTGGTTATGTATGTACGTGTGAGTATGTTCATGTGCGCGTACGTATGCATGCACACATTCCTGCAAACACGCGTATGCACATGTACGTTAGCGCATGCATATGCACTTTGTCGTACATACACGTTTTTGTGAGCGCATGCAAGTATTTGTGTTCAAATAGATGCATATGCGCCCACATGTGAGTATGCATGTAGCGGACGCATACATGTATGTGTGTAGGTGAACACATGTATGGTTATGTATGTACGTTTAAGTATATTCATGTACGCGTACTTGTGCATGCACCCATTCCTACAAACACGCGTATGCACATGTACGTTAGCGCACGCATATGCACTTGGTCGTGCATATACATGTTTTTGTGAGCACATGCAAGTATTTATGTTCAAATAAATGCACATGCGTCCACATGTGAGTATGCATATAGCGTAAGCATGCATGTATGTGTGTATGCGAACACATGTTTGGTTATGTGTGCACATGTAAGTATGTTCATGTACGCGTACGTATGCATGCACACATTCCTGCAGATGCGCACATGTGTATATGCGTTGGCAATGCAAGTGCACTTGCTCAAGAATATACGTTTTATGTGCGCATGCAAGGATTTATGCTTACAAATAGATGCATATGCGTCCACGTGTGGGTATTCATTTGGCGGACGCATATATGTATGTTTGTGAGCGAACACGTCTGGTTATGTATGTACGTTTACGTATGTTCATGTACACGTACGTGTGCATGCACTTTCCTGAAAACACGTGTATGCGCATGTACGTTAGCGCATGCATAAGCTCTTGGTCGTGCAAATACATGTTTTTGTGAGCGCATGCAAGTATTTGTGTTCAAATAGATGCATAAGCGCCCACATGTGAGTATGCATGTAGCGGAAGCATGCATGTCGTGTGCCTGTAAATACACGTATTCTCAAGTGCGTGCTACATGTGCGCGCATCATTGGGCATATGTGTAGTACAGGCGCGGGTCTGTGTTTGTGTATGGACATGTGTAAGTATAGGCATGTGGATGTGGGTATGTATGAGCGCAGGCGGACTCTTATACACGTGTGGGTGCATGCGCACGTGTTTGTGTGTAGTATATGGACGCATGAGTACACACACTATTTAAAAGTTTGTGCATGTGTGAGATGACATGCATATTATGTTCTTGTTCGCGAACATGTACGTTTGTATCCGCACAAGCAGTTGCACATTCCGTGTGCTTGCGAATACATCATGCACGTGTTCGCAAGTGCATGGTACCTGTGTGCGCATGTTTGGACATTAGTACAGTACACCTGCGTGTCTGGATGTTTACTTGTAGACACGTGGATGTGGGTATACTGGAACGCAAGTGAACTCATATGTACGTTTGGAGTATGCACATGTGCATGGTGTGAATGCATGAATGCACACACTGCGTATCCGTTCGTGCATGTGTTAGTTGACATATTTATATTATGTACGTGTTTATAAACATATACGTTTTTGTACGCGTGTGCACATGTGCACGTGCACATGTCGTGCGCCTGTAAATACATCTAACCACGTATTCTCAAGTGTATGCTACATGTGCGCGCATCGTTGGGCATATGTGTAGTATATGCGCGTGTCTGTGTTTGCGTATGGACATTTGTAACTATAGGCATGTAGATGTGGGTATGTATGAGCGCAAGCGTACTCTTATGCACGTGTGGATGCATGCGCACGTGCCTGTGTGTAGTATGTGGGCGCATATTATGTATATTATGTACGTGTTCGTGAACATATACGTTTGAATCTGGGTAAGCAGTTGCACATGCCGTGTGATTGTAAATACATCCATGCACATGTTCGCAAGCGCCTTGTACCTGTGTGCGCATGTTTGTACATTAGTGTAGTACAGTTGCGTGTCTCGATGTTTACTTATGGACACGTGGATGTGGGTATACTGGAACGCAGGTGGACTCATGCACGTGTGGAGTATGCGCATATGTATGGTGTGAATACATGAATGCATACACTGCGTATCCGCTCGTGCATGTGTTAGTTGACATACTTATATCATGTACGTGTTTGTCATATTATACGTTTTTGTACGTGTGTGTGGTTATGCATGCGTGTACGTGCACATGTCGTGTGCCTTTAAATACATCTAACCACGTATTCTCAAGTGCATGCTACAAAAATGCAAATTTCCTGTATTCCAATTAAAAAAATTTTTAGAAACTCTTAAAATTACAATGTCAACTCAACATTTTAAAAACTCTCGCAATTTTCAAAAATCCACAATCAGCGCATTTTAAAAACTCCTATAAAACACAAATTTCCAAAATTATCATAGGAAATTTTAAAAAATCTTGTGGAAAATACAAATTTTCTAACTTTTCATATCATAACAAAATTTTCAAATTGCCAGGGAAACAAATCACAACAGAAAATTTTAGAAATAGCATAAATACAAATTTCCAAATTTTCAATGTCATCACCATCTCCAGAAAAATGCAAATTTCCAAATTTCCAATGTCATCGCGATCTCCTGAAAAACACAAACTTCCAGTATTCCAACGTAAAAAAATTTAAAAATTTTTAAAACTACATAGTCAACTGAGCATTTTGAACACTCCTTCAAAATTGCAAAATCAGATCATTTTAAAAATTCATGGAAAACACAAATTTTCAAAATTGCCATCAGAACATTTTAAAAAATTCTGTGGAAAGTACAAATTTTCAAAATTTCCCTATCATAAAAAAATATTTCAAATTGTCTGACAAAACAAATTACACCAGAAAATTTTTAAAATCGTGAAAAATACAATTTTTCAAATTACCAACGTCATCACGATCTCCTGAAAAACGCAAATTTCCAGTATTCCAATATGCAAAAATTTTAGACCTTTTTAAAATTACAATGTCATCTGAACATTTTAAACACTCCTGCAATTTTCAAAATTGCAAAAGCAGATCATTTAAAAAACTTCTGGAAAACAGAAATTCCAAAATGGTCATCAAAACATTTTCAAAAATTTTGTGGAAAATGCAAATTTTCAAAATTTCCATATCATAAACAGTATTTCATATCGTCTGGGAAAACAAATCACATCAGAAAATTTTAAAATCGCAAAAAATACAAATTTCCAATATGATCACGATCTCCTGAAAAACGCAAATTTCCAGTATTCCAATGTAAAAAAATTTTAAAAACTTTTAAAATTACAAATGTCAACTCAGCATTTTAAACGTTCCTGCAATTTTCAAAATTGCAAAAGCAGATCATTTAAAAAACTTCTGGAAAACAGAAATTCCAAAATGGTCATCAAAACATTTTCAAAAATTTTGTGGAAAATGCAAATTTTCAAAATTTCCATATCATAAACAGTATTTCATATCGTCTGGGAAAACAAATCACATCAGAAAATTTTAAAATCGCGAAAAATACAAATTTCCAATATGATCGCAATCTCCTGAAAAACGCAAATTTCCAGTATTCCAATGTAAAAAAATTTTAAAAACTTTTAAAATTACAAATGTCAACTCAGCATTTTAAACGTTCCTGCAATTTTCAAAATTCCAAAATCAGAACATTTTAAAAACGCCGGGAAAACACAAATTTCTACAATTCGACATCTAAACATTTTCAAAAGTTTTGTGGAAAATACAAATTTTTAAAATTTCCATATCATAAAAATCACGCCAGAAAATTTTTAAATCGCGAAAAATGAAATTTCAAAATTTCCAATGCCATCAAGGTCTCCTGTAAAACGCATATATCCAGTATTCCAATGTAAAAAATTTTTAAAAGCATATAAAATTGCAATGTCAACTCAGTATTTTAAACATTCCTGCAATTTTCAAAATTCTAAAATCAGAGCATTTTAAAAACTCTTGGAAAACACAAATTTGCAAAATCGTCATCAAAACATTTTCAAAAATTTTGTGGAAAGTCCAAATTTTTCATAATTTCCATATTATAAAAAATATTTAAAATTGTCTGGGAAAACAAATCACACCAGAAAATTTTTAAATCGCGTAAAATTCAAATTTCCAAATTTCCAATGTCATCACGACCTCCAGAAAAACACAAACTTCTAGTATTACTATATTAAAATTTTTAAAAATTTTTAAAACTACATCAACTGAACATTTTAAAAACTTCTAATCAGGGCAGTATAAAAACTCATAGCAGACACAAAATTTCATAGTTGTCATCAGAATATTTTTAAAAAATCCTGTGGAAAATACACATTTTCGAACTTTCCGTAACATACATTTTTTGTAAATTGCCCGGGAAAACAAATCTCTTCAGAAAATTTTTAAAATAGCAAAATCTAAATTTCCAATGTCATCACGATCTCCTGAAAAACGCAAATTTCCAGTATTCCAGTAGAAAACAATTTTAAAAACTCCTGGAGAACACAAAATCAGAAAATTTTTAAAAATCCTGTGGAAAATACAAATTTTCAAAATTTCTATATCATACAGAAATTTTAAAATTGCCTGGGGACACAAATCTCATCAGACAATTTTTTAAATTGCAAAAGTACAAATTTCCAAATTTTCAATGTCATCATGATCTTCAGAAAAACGCAAATTTCCGGTATTCGTATATAAAAAAATTTGTAGAAAAATTTAAAATTACATTGTCAACTGAACATTTTAAAAACTTCAAATTAGAGAACTTTTAAACTCATGGAAAACACAAATTTTCAAAATCGTCATCAAAAATTTTAAAAATCCTGTGGAAAATACAAATTTTCAAACTTTCCATATCATAAAAAATTTTTAAAATTGCTTGGAAAAGCATCATCAGAAAATTTTTGAAATCGCAAAAATACAAATTCCCAAATTTCCAATGTCATCACGATCGCCAGAAAAACGCAAATTTACAGTATTCCAGCTTAAAACAATTTTAATGACAATGTCAACTGAACATATTAAGAATACCTGCGATTTTCAAAATTCCAGTCAGCGCATTTTAAAACTCCTGGAGAACACATATTTCCAAAACTGTCATCAGAAAAGTTTAAAAAATGTTGTGGAATATACAAATTCTCAAAATTTCCATATCATAAAGAAATTTTCAAATTGCGATAGAAACAAATCTCAACAGAAAATTTTTGAAATAGCAGAAATGCAAATTTCCAAATTTCCAAATTTCCAAATTCCAATGTCATCACGATCTCCGAAAAAATTCAAATTTCAGTATTACAATTAAAAATCTTTAGAAATTACAATGTTTGAAATTTGTATTTTCCACAAGATTTTTTAAAATTTTCCTATGATAATTTTGGAAATTTGTGTTTTCTAGGAGTTATTAAATGCGATCATTTTGGAATTTTGAAAATCGCAGAAGTTTTCTAAATATCCAGTTGACATTGTAATTTTAAAATTTCGAATTTTTTTTTAATTGGAATGCTAGAAATTTGCAGTTTTTTGGAGATTGTGATGACATTGGAAATTTTGAAATTTGTATTTCTGCTATTTCAAAATTTTAATGTTAAGATTTGTTTCTCTGGACAATTTAAAAATTCCTTTATGATATGAAAATTGCCAATTAGTGTCATATCTTACAATTTTGATTTCTCTTGCTCATGTTGGCTTGCTTAGACGTTTAGCGTCTTTTCAACGTACTTTAGTGCTTCGTACATGCTAATTAGTGCTTCAGAATTGAACTGTTACGGTTTTCGCGGCATTTGGTTCTAGGGGTGTCCGCGGTTTACTCGGTTATTGTTCTCTGTCAGATCGCGATAGTACAAGTTGTACGTTTGACGATCTTCTACGATACGTTACTAAAACATAAGGACTGATTAGTGCTACAACGTTGAACTGTTGTAGTTTTGGGTAGTTTGATTTTTTGGAATGTCTGGCGTGTCCTCGGCTATTGTTCTCTGTACGATCACAAACGCACAATTAGTACTAATTAGTGTCATATCATACAATTTTGATTTAAATTGCTCATTTTGGCTTTCTTAGGGGTTTAGCGTCTAATTTTAAGACAATTTTTTTCAACTCATGACTTCTAGGATAATGTTCCTCAACCGGTGAACTTTTACGATTACATTTGTCAACCGCAGCTTTCTTAAGACAATTTTCTTCAACCGCCAATTTTTTCAAACGCTGTACTTCTAAGACAATTTTCTTCAACCGCTGCTTCCTTTAGACAATTTTTTGACCGCTGATTTCTTAAAACTATTTTCTCCAATCGCTAAACTTTTAAAACAATTTCCCTTAACCACTGCTTTGAAAAGACAATTGTACGCAACCCCTCAGTTTGTACGACTATTTCTTATCAACTGTTGACTTTGTACGACAATGTTCTTCTATCGCTGAACTTTTACGATTATATTCTTCAACCGTTGCTTCCTTAAGACAATTTTCTTCAACCGCTGATTTCTCAAGAATATTTTCTTCAACCGCTGAACTTTTTAGACAATTTTCTTCAACCGCTGCTTTCAAAAGACAATTTTTGGCCGATGATTTCTTAAGACTATTTTCTTCAACCACTGAACTTTTAAAACAATTTTTCTTCAACCGCTGCCTTCAAGAGACAATTTTATCCAATCCCCTGGTTCATAAGACTTTTCTTATCAACTTTTTACTTTTTAAGGCAATTTTTTTTAATCGCGTAACTTTTACGATTACTTTGTTTAACTTTTGCTTTTTAAAATGCAGTTTTTTAAACCTTCCAACATTTATAACAATTTTCTTCAACCGCTACTTTCCTAAGGCGATCTTCTTTGGCCGCTGATTTCTCAAGATTATTTTTTTCAACTGCTGAACTTCTCAGACAGTTTTCTTCAACCGTTGCTTTCAAAAGACAATTTTTGGCCGCTAATTTTTTAAGACTATTTTCTTCATCCGCTAAACATTTAAGACAATTTTCTTCAACCGTTGTTTTCTTAAGACATTTTTTTTGGCCGCTGATTTCTTAGGACTATATTCTTGAACCGCTAAACTTTTAAGACAATTTCCTTCAACCACTAATTTCAAAAGGCAATTTTACCTAACCTCACAGTTCGTAAGACTATTTTTTTCAACTCATGACTTCTTAAATAATGTTCCTCAATCGGTGAACTTTTACGATTACATTCTTCAACCGCAACTCTCTTAAGACAATTTTCTTCAACCGCTGCTTTCTTTAAACAATTTTTTTGGCAGCTTATTTCTTAAGACTGGTTTCTTCAACCTTTGAACTTTTAAGAAAATGTTCTTCAACCGCTGCTTTCTAAAGACAATTTTACCTAACCCCTCAGTTCGTAGGACTATTTTTTTATCAACTGTTGACTTTTTAAAACAATGTTCTTTAATCGCTGACCTTTTACGATCATATTCTACAACTTCTGCTTTCTTAAAGACAGTTTTTATACCTTCAAAGTTTTATAATAAATTTTCTTCAACCGCTGCTTTCTTAAGACAATTTTTTTGGGCGCTGATTTCTTAAAACTAGTGTCTTCAACTGCTAAACTTTTAAGACAATTTTCTTCAGCCGCTGTTTTCAAAAGACAATTCTTTTTGGCCTCTGATTTTGTAAGACTATTTTCTTCAACCGTTGAACGTTTAAGAGAATTTTCTTCAACCACAGCTTTCAAAATACTGTTTCACCCAACCCCACAGTTTGTAATAATAATTTTTTCAACTCATGACTTCTAAGACAATGTTCCTCCACTGATTACGACTATATTCTTCGACCGCATCTTTCTTAAGACAATTTTCTTCAACAGCGGATTTCTTCAAACGCTAAACTTTTAAGACAATTTTCTTCAACCGCTGCTTTCTTTTGACAATTTTTTGGCAGCTGATTTCTTAAGACCATTTTCTTTAACCTTGCAACTTTTAAGACAATGTTCTTCAACCGCTGCCTTCAAAGAACAATTTTACCCAACCCCTCAGTTTGTAGGACTATTTTTTATCAACTGTTGACTTTTTAAGGCAATGTTCTTCAATCGCTGAATACGAGTATATTCTCCAACGTCTGCTTTCTTAAGGATAGTTTTTTAGATCTTTAAACTTTTAAAATAACTTTCTTTAACCGCTACTTTCTTAAGACAATTATCTTTGGCCGCTGATTTCTCTAAATAACTTTCTTCAACTGCTAAACTTCTAAGATAATTTCAACCGTTGCTTTCAAAAGACAATTATTTGGCCGCTAATTATTTAAAACTATTTTCTTCAGCCGCTTAACTTTTAAGACAGTTTTGCCTGAACCATTGCTTTCTTAAGACGATTTTCTTTGACGGCTGATTTTTAGGACAATTTCTTTCAACCGCTGTTTTCAACGGACAATTTTTGTGGCCGCTTATTTCGTAAGACTATTTTCTTCAACCGTTGAACGTTTAAAACAATTTTCTTCAACTGCTGCTTTCAAAATACAATTTTACCCAACCCCAGAGTTCGCAATACTAATTTTGCAAGTCATGACTTCTAAGCCAATGTTCCTCAACCGTTGAACTTTTACGATTATATTCTTCAATCGCATCTTTCTTAAGACAATTTTTTTCAACCGCTGATTTCTTCAAACGCTGAACTTCTAAGATAATTTTCTTCAACCGCTGCTTTCTTAAGACAATTTTTTTCGGCAGCTGATTTTTTAAGACCATTTTCTTTAACGTTTTAACTTTTAAGACAATTTTCTTCAACCGCTGCCTTCAAAAAACAATTTTACCCAACCCATCAGTGCATAGGACTATTTTTTATTAACTGTTGACTTTTTAAGACAATGTTCTTCAGTCGTTGAATACGATTATATTTTCCAACGTCTGCTTTCTTAAGGACAGTTTTTTGGACCTTCAAACTTTTAAAACAATTTTCTTCAACCGCTACTTTCTTAAAGCAATTTTGTTTGGTCTCTGATATCTCAAGATTATTTTTTTAACTTCTCAACTTCTAAGATAATTTTTATCAACCGCTTATTTTTTCAAACGCTAAATTTCAAAGACAATTTTCTTTTCAACCGCTACTTTCTTTAGACAATTTTTTTGGCCGCTGAGTTCTTAGGAGTATTATCTTCCACCTTTGAACTTTTAAGACAATTTCTTTCAACCGCTGCCTTCAAAAGACAATTTTGTCAACTTTTCAGTTCGGAAGACTATTTTTTATCAACTGTTCACTTTCTAAGACAATATTCTTCAATCGCTGAACTTTTACCTCTGCTTTCTTAAGGGCAGTTTTTAGACCTTCAAACTTTTAAATTATTTTTCTTCAACCGCTGCTTTCTTCAGACATTTTTTTTGGGCGCTGATTTCTTAAAATTATTTTCTTCAACTGCTAAACTTTTAAGACAATTTTCTTCAACAGGTCCTTTTTTAAGACAATTTTCTTCAACCGCTGTTTTCAAAGGACAATTTTTTTGGCCCCTGATTTCGTCAGACTATTTTCTTCATCCTCTGAACGTTTAAGACAATTTTATTCAACCACTGCTTTCAAAATACAACTTTCCTCAGTCCCACAGTTCGTAATACTAATTTTTTCAACTCATGACTTCTAAGACAAGCTCCTCTACAGCTAAACTTTTACGATTATATTCTTCAACCGCAGCTTTCTTAAGACAATTTTCTCCACCGCTGTTTTTTTCAAACGTTGAACTTTTAGACAATTTTTTTCAACCGCTGCTTTCTTTAGACAATTTTCTCCACCGCTGTTTTTTTCAAACGTTGAACTTTTAGACAATTTTTCTTCAACTACTGCAGCTTTCTTAAGACAATTTTCTCCACCGCTGTATTTTTTTCAAACGTTGAACTTTTAGACAATTTTTTTCAACCGCTGCTTTCTTTAGACAATTTTTTGGCAGCTGATTACTGAAGACCATTTTCTTTAACCTTGCAACTTTTAAGACAATTTTCTTCAACTACTGCCTTCAAAAAACAATTTTACCCAACCTCTCAGTTCGTAAGAATATTTTTTACTGCTGAACTATCTAGACAATTTTTTCAAGACACTGTTTTCAATCGACAATTTTGGTTCAACTTTTAAGATTATTTTCTTCTAACGTCTGCTTAACTCTTAAGGACAGTTTCTTAACGACTGCTTCCAAACATTTTTTACCTGATTTTAGACAATTTTCTTCAACCGCTACTTTCTTAAGGCAATTATCTCAGGCCGATAATTGTTCAAGATTATTTTTTTCAACTGCTGAACATCTAAGACAATTTTCTTCAAGCGCTGCTTTCAAAAGACAATTTTTTGGTTTCTAATTTTTTAAGACTATTTTCTTCAACCGCTTAACTTTTAAGACAGTTTGCTTGAACCACTGCTTTCCTAAGACGAATTTTTTTGACCGCTGATTTTTTAGGACAATTTTTTTCAACCGCTGTTTTTAACGACAATATTTTGGTCCCAGATTTCGTAAGATTATTTTCTTCAACCGCTGAACGTTTGAGAGAATTTTCTTCAACACAGCTTTCAGCAATTATCTGGACTATTTTTCTGTTACTTTCAATGCCAATTTCTAAGACAATGTTCTCTCAACCGTTTTCTAGACATTTTTCGTATCTACAAGATTATATTTCTTCAACCGCTACTTTCTTAAGACAATTTTCTTCAGCCGCTGATTTCTTCAAATGCTGAACTTCTAAGACAATTTTTTTCAACCGCTGCTTTCTTTAAACAATTTTTTTGGCAGCTGATTTCTTAAGACTATTTTCTTCAACCTTTGAACTTTTAAGAAAATTTTCTTCAACCGCTGCTTTCTTAAGACAATTTTACCGAACCTCTCAGTTCGTAGGACTATTTTTTATCAACTGTTGACTTTTAAAACAATGTTCTTCAATTCGCTGAAGACGATTTAAGACAATATTTCTCCAACGTCTGCTTTTCATTAAGGACAGTTTGTTCGATCTTCAAACCTTTAAAATAATTTTCTTCAACCGCTACTTTATTAGGCAATTATCCTTGGCCGCTGATTTCTCTAGATTATTTTTTCAACTGCCGAACTTCTAAGACAATTTTCTTCAACCGCTGAACTTTCATAAGACAATTTCTTCAACCGCTGCTTCAATTTTTAAGACTTATTTTCTTCAACACTGCAATTCAACTGCTCTTAAGACAGTTTGCTTGAACCACTGCTTTCTTAAGACAATTTTCTTTCAACTGCTGACTTTCTTAAAACAATTTTCTTAACCGCTGTATTTCAACGGACACTTTTTGTGGCACGTTTATTAAACTCGTTCAAGACGTTTAAGACAATTTTCTTCAACTACTGCTTTCAAAAGACAATTTTACTCGGCACGCTGAGTTTCGCAAAACTTAATTTTGCAACTCATGACTTCTAAGCCAATGTTCCTCAACCGCTGAACTTCTACGATTATATTCTTCAACCGCTACTTACTTAAGACAATTTTCTTCAACCGCTGAATTTCTAAGACAATTTTCTTCAACCGCTGCTTTCATTTCCTAAGACTATTTTCTTCAACTACTGAACTTTCTTCAACTGCTGCCTTCAAAAGACAATTGTACGCAACCCCTCAGTTTGTACGACTATTTCTTATCAACTGTTGACTTCTTATGACAATGTTCTTCTATTATTGAACTTTTACGATTATATTCTCCAACCTTTGCTTTCTTAAGGGCAGTTTTTTAAACCTTCAAATTTTTAAAATAATTTTCTTCAAGCGCTACTTTCATAAGACAATGTTCTTTGGCCGCTGATTTCTCAAAATTATTTTTTCAACCTCTGAACTTCTAAGACAATTTTCTTCAACCGCTACTTTCAAAAGACAATTTTTTGGCCGACAATTTTTTAAGACTATTTTCTTCAACCGCTAAACATTTAAGAAAATTTTCTTCAACCGCTGCATTCTTAAGACATTTTTTTGGTCGCTGATTTCTAAAGATTATTTTTTCAGCCTCTGAACTTCGAAGGCAATGTTCCTCAACCGCTGAACTTTACAATTATATTCTTGAACCGTTGCTTACTTAAGACAATTTTTTTTAATCGGTGATTTCTTAAGAATATTTTCTTCAACCGCTGAACTTCTTAGACAATTTTCTTCAACCGCTGCTTTCAAAAACCATTTTTTGGCCGCTGATTTCTTAAGACTATTTTTTTTAACCATTGAACTTTTAATACAATTTCTCTTCGACCGCTGCCTTCGAAAGACAATTTTACCCAATCACTCAGTTCATAAGACTATTTTCTATCATCTTTTAAATTTTTAAGACGTTTCTTTAGTCGCTAAATTTTTACGTTTGTATTCTCTAACCTTTGCTTTCTACAGGGCAGTTTTTCAGACTTTTAAACTTTTAAAACAATTTTTTTTAACCGCTACTTTCGTAAGGCAATTTTCTTTGGCCGCTGATTTCTTAAGATTATTTTTTTCAACCGCTGAACTTCTAAGGCAATTTTCTTCAACCGCTTCAACCGCGGCCACTAATTTTTTAAGACTATTTTCTTAAACCGCTGCTTTCGTGCCATTCTTTTGGCTGCTGATTTCTTAAGTCTATTTTCTTCAACCGCTAAACTTTTAAGACAATTTTCTTCAACTCCTACTTTGAAAAGATAATTTTACCCAACCTCACAATTTGTAAGACTATTTTTTTCAACCCATGACTTCTAACACAATGATCCTCAATCGGTGAACTTTCACAATTACATTCTTTAACCTGTTACGTGCAATTTGCACTTAAACAGTGTTTTTAGGTTAAGTTTCTATATACGGGAGTTCGCGCCATATTTTCAAATACGCGAGACGCGGGAATTTTTAAATAGACTAGGCGGTGCTTCCGATACGTCAGAATAGTGAGCTTGCGCAGTGTGCTTATCCCTAGAGGGGTAGGGCAATACTAGACAAAGTGGTGAGAGGTTTGGGTGACGCCCTGAATCGTGGCTGTTTGCCCCGAATTTTCAAGGAGTGAAGTGGTCACCTCGGAGGTGTCGTATCGTAGCTTTTACTTATGTAGATTTCCCTTGTTAATTATCTTTTGTTGTCGTACCTTCTACCTTTTTTTCCGTCATTCCCTGCGTAGGTAAATTTATAGCAACCTTCGGCAATGGACCCTAGACGACCCTGATGTCCATGCTCAGCCAACAGCACCGGAGCAGAGGCCTACCGTAGCGCGATTTCCTGCCTTATGCCTGATTTTTGATGTAAGTAGATTTTTAGCTAAATTGTTTGCCTTTATCGTGTTTAATTTTTATATTGCTAATTATGGCGCAATATAAATTATCGGTGACGTCATAGTGGATGTGCGCGCCAAAATCTGTAAAAGGTTTGCGCTTTCCTCCGCTAGAGGCGTCACTCGCTTTATTCATTGCGTTGCGCGATGTATTTTGTGAACTTTGGTAACTGTTTTACCGACCATATAAACTATCACCAGGAATAGTGTAATAACAATGGCGCCTTTTAAATGTGGAGGTTAGGAACCGGGGAATTTTCCTTTGTTTTTTATATAAAATTGTTATTACACTATTCCTGGTGATAGTTTATATGGTCGGTAAAACAGTTACCAAAGTTCACAAAATACATCGCGCAACGCAATGAATAAAGCGAGTGACGCCTCTAGCGGAGGAAAGCGCAAACCTTTTACAGATTTTGGCGCGCACATCCACTATGACGTCACCGATAATTTATATTGCGCCATAATTAGCAATATAAAAGTTAAACACGATAAAGGCAAACAATTTAGCTAAAAATCTACTTACATTAAAAATCAGGCATCAGGTAGGAAATCGCGCTACGGTAGGCCTCTGCTCCGGTGCTGTTGGCTGAGCATGGGCATCAGGGTCGTCTAGGGTCCATTGCCGAAGGTTGCTATAAATTTACCTACGCAGGGAATGACGGAAAAAAAGGTAGAAGGTACGACAACAAAAGATAATTAACAAGGGAAATCTACATAGGTAAAAGCTACGATACGATACCTCCGAGGTGACCACTTCACTCCTTGAAAATTCGGGGCAAACAGCCACGATTCAGGGCGTCACCCAAACCTCTCACCACTTTGTCTAGTATTGCCCTACCCCTCTAGGGATAAGCACACTGCGCAAGCTCACTATTCTGACGTATCGGAAGCACCGCCTAGTCTATTTAAAAATTCCCGCGTCTCGCGTATTTGAAAATATGGCGCGAACTCCCGTATATAAAAACTTAACCTAAAAACACTGTTTAAGTGCAAATTGCACGTAACAATCCGTAGCTTTTTAAAACAAATTTCTTCAACCGCTGATTTCTTAAAACGCTGTTTTCTTTAGACACTTTTTTGGCTGTTGATTTCTTATGACTATTTTCTTCAACCTTTGAACTTTTTAGACAATTTTCTTTAACCGCCGCCTTCAAAAGACAATTTTGTTCAACCTCACAATTCGTAAAACTATTTTTTATCAATTGTTGACTTTTTAAAACGATCATCTTCAATCGCTGAACTGTACGATTACATTTTCCAACCTCTGCTTTCTTAAGGGCAGTTTTTAGACCTTCCAACTTTTAAAATAATTTTCTCCAACCGCTACTTTCTTAAGACAATTATCTTTGGCCGCTGATTTCTTTAAATTACTTTCTTCAACTGCTGAACTTCTAAGACAATTTTCTTCAACCGCTGCTTTCAAAAGACAATTTTTTGGCTGCTAATTTTTTAAGATTATTTTCTTCAACCGCAAAACTTTTTAGACAGTTTGCTTGAACCACTGCTTTCTTAAGACAATTTTCTTTGATCGCTGATTTCTTAAAACAATTTTCTTAACCGCTGTTTTCAACGGACACTTTTTTGTGGCCGTTTATTTCGTAAGACGTTTAAGACAATTTTCTTCAACTACTGCTTTCAAAATACAATTTTACCCAACTCCACAGTTCGCAATACTAATTTTGCATCTCATGACTTCTAAGCCAATGTTCCTCAACCGCTAACCTTCTACGATTATATTCTTCAACCGCTACTTTCTTAAGACAATTTTCTTCAACCGCTGAACTTCTAAGACAATTTTCTTCAACCGCTGCTTTCATTTCCTAAGACTATTTTCTTCAACTACTGAACTTTCTTCAACTGCTGCCTTCTAAAGACAATTTTATTCAACCTCACAATTCGTAAGACTATTTTTTATCAGCTGTTGACGATGTTTTTCAATCGCTGAGCTTTTACGATTTTATTCGTCAACCTCCGCTTTCTTAAGGGCAGTTTTCTAGACCTTCGACCTTTTAAAACACTTTTCTTTAAATGATACCTTCTTAAGGCAATTTTTTTCGATCGCTGATTTCTTAAGTCTATTTTCTTTAACTCATCATTTCTTGGAACTGTTTTCTTCAACCACTCATTTCTTCAATCGCTTTTTTTTTGAAGAAAATGATTTTCAGCAGCTGAAATCTTAAGCCAATTTTCTTCGACGTCTGATTTCTTTAGATTATTTTTTACCGCTCTTTTTCTAAGACAATGTCCTTCAAACCCTGCTTTTTTAAGACAGTTTTCTTCAAGTACTGATTTTTAAGACCGATGATTGCTTAAAACCTTTTTTTTTCAAACGTAGACCTTCTACGGCAATTTCCTTCAACGGCTGTTATCTTAGTATCAGCTGCTGATTTCTTAAGACTATTTTCTTCACCGCTGATCGTTTAATTTAATATCTAAATCTATTTTTAAGCCGCTTATTGGGAAGGCAATTTTCTTCAACTGCCGATATTTTAAAACAGTTTTCTTAAGGTAGGTTTCTTCAGTCACTGCTGTCCCAATACAAATGTTCACGGCTGTTCATTTTTTAAAACTATTTTCTTCAACGGCTGTAGTCTTAAGAATATTTTCCTCAATCGCTGATCTTTTCAGGCAACTTTCTTCAGTGGCTGCTTTCTTAGAACAATTTTCTTCAACAGGTGATTTATTAAAACAATTTTTAAACCGCTGATTTCAAAGCATATTTTCTTCAACCGCTGCTTTCTTAAAAGAATTTCTTCTATCGTTAGTTACATCAACTGTTGATGTAACTGGATTTTTTCTTCGACTGCTTAAGGCGATTTAGCTCAACCGTTGGTCTTCTAAGACGATTTTCTTCAACAGTTGATTTCTTAAGAATATTTTCTTAACCGATTATTTCTAAGACTTCCCTTAAACCGCTGACCTTTTAAGACAATGTTCTTCAACCGCTCCTTTTTTAAGACTTTTTCTTCATCCTCTGATTTCTAAAGACAATTTTCGTCAACTACTATTTTCGTCAACCGTTGATCTTTCTAGACAATTTTTATTAATTGTCGATTTCTTAAAAGTATATTTCTTTAACTGCTCACTTCTAAGGATTTTTTTTTAAATTGATAATTTCTTAAGACCTATTACACTACTCTTGGTGAAAGTTTATATGGTCGATAAAACAGATTACAAAGTATTACACTCTAGATGGTGATACATTTATATGGTGATAGCTCCTAAAAGTCGGTAATACAGTTACCAAAGTTCATAAGATACATCGCGCAAGCGCAATGGATAAAAAGCCATGCAACGCCCTGGCGGCCGGAAGCGCCAACCTTATGACAGGTTCGCGTGGCCAACTACCATGACGTCACCACTGCCAAATTTACATTGCGTAATAGTCGAAAATATAAAAGGTTAAATAAACAGGTAACACTATTTACTCACCCCGGAAATCCGAACCAAAGTTGGCCTCTATCAGGGTTCCTCAGGGCTCCATATCGGAGGGATTAAAGATGGCGGTTCCTCCGGAGCGGCTAGCGGAGCATGTACCTCAGGAGTCGTCTCGCGGTCGTGGAGTCCGGTACGCCTCGAGGTGGCTGCAAATTTATCTACCTAATATGTAGGGAGCGGCAGGATCAGGTTTTATAAGGGGCGACAAACAAGATAAAACAGAAGGGAAATCTACATACTAGAGATAAGGCACACTACGATACCTGACCGACCACACACCTTGAAAGTTCGGCAAAAACAGCCCCGTTTTAGAGCGTCACAGAAACACTTCTCCCACTCCTTGTCTTTTTCCCATTGGCGCGAAGTTATTCATCTACCCCTCTAGGGATACGCACACTGCGCAAACTCACTACCATGACATAAGGAAGTACCGCCTAGTCTATTTAAAATTCCCGCGCACTGCGTATTTGAAATTATGGCGCGAAACTCCCGTACATCAAAAACTAATCTAAAAACATGTTTAAGTGCAAATTGCACGTAACAGACCATTTTTTTTACCTAATGATTTTCAAAAATGGAACAGGGGACATGAAAAAAGTATCTGTGTCTTGCTACTTATGTGTTAACGTTTCCGCAATTTCAGATAAGCTGTATTGGGTTGAACCTTTTTTTTACCATCCGTAAATAATATAATGTGCGATAACAAAAATTAATCGGTAGATAGAATTTAAATAATAAAGGTTAGGAAATTCTGTAACTTGTTTAACATTTCTGTTTATCGGGATTAATCGCGACCGCCTATAGCAAGATCATCTACAACCCGACGGACAGCTAGATGATGTATGTTTATTTCAACGACACCCACGTTGGGCGCCATTCAATCGCGAATTGTTTAATCAATTTATTGCAATCCGTTTGTTTTAAAGAAAGTGGAAGGTTCTTATTCCGCAAAACGTTTCCATGCATTTACTTAAAAACCACATGGATTTACACAATCATGTACGTCAATTTGCTTTAGCCCACTCCACTCCCCGCACATATTCAACTAGCCTCACAAATTCCTCACCGCTATCAATTTAAAATGCTAAAAATTCCACTAGCGATTTAATACGAATACTTTTCCACCCCGCATTTGTAACACATCAACAAACGAGTTTTTTCTTAAGGGATTTAACATGTAAACCCCCTTAAGCTTACACAAATCTGAAAATTTGCAGCTGCTTCAATTTGTTTTATAAATTAAGGAAATCAATCCACTGGAGGTAAGTTCCACGGCCTGGAGCTTTAAAATATGAGGAGATTAAATTATGTGCGTAGCTGCTTACGCATACTGTTACACGCCGAGTATGTTTCTGTGCTGGAAAATACCATCATCAGATATGAAATATGAAACTCTAAACCGCTGAAATATGGTTGTTAGTCTTCTTCATACAAATTGTGGGGAGAATATGAAGTCGTAAGGGGCTCCAGGGTACGTTCAGACGATTATGTTTTATTTCTAACAGAGAAAAATACAAAAGGGGATGTAGAAACGAGATGGCTTTACATAAACTTCCAACTGACAAAAATGTAGAAAAAAGTGAAAAAGTTGATGACTCTTGAGGTTTCAGGATTCAACCTTCAACTTTATTCAAAGGGTTTGTGCTTCTCCAAGGCGTCCCCAACGCAACACCATGAAAAAGCCATCGATCAAACAATTCGAGATTATAAAAAAATATTTTAAAACAATCGATCGTCGGAAAATTATACAACATACGACTAACGTCCTAAACGACAGACCAACTGGAACTTGGTGTCGCTTCTGTGTCTATCGCATAATGACAGGGGTGTGTTTACACATATCAACACAACGAACCTTGAGAAAACCGCCGATACGAAGCGACCGGTTCGGGATGATTAGAAGCTCCTCTAAATCATTAATCGCTCGTCGGAAAAATATACAACATCCGACTAATATCCTACAAGAAAAATCTACAGGAGCTTGGTGCCACTACTGCTCATGTCGTGCTTATCTCAACGGTATCCGTCCATAAGGTCCAAGGGGTGTTTGCAACTGTCAACACAAAATAGCTTGAGAAAATCACCGACCAAAAGAAAAGTTTGGAATGATTAGAAGCTCCTCTAAATCATTAATCGCTAGTCAGAAAAATATACAACATCCGACTAATATCCTACAAGAAAAATCTACAGGAGCTTGGTGCCACTACTGCTCACGTCGTGCTGATCTCAACGGTATCCGCTCATGAGGTCCAAGGGATGTTCGCAAGTGTCAACACAAAATAGCTTGAGAAAATCACCGACCAAAAGATACAGGTTTGGAATGATTAGAAATCCCTGTAAATCATTAATCGCTCGTCGGAAAAATATACAGCATCCGACTAATATCCTACAAGAAAAATCTACAGGAGCTTGGTGCCACTACTGCTCATGTCGTGCTTATCTCAACGGTATCCGTCCATAAGGTCCAAGGGGTGTTTGCAACTGTCAACACAAAATAGCTTGAGAAAATCACCGACCAAAAGAAAAGTTTGGAATGATTAGAAGCTCCTCTAAATCATTAATCGTTCGTCGGAAAAATATACACCATCCGACTAATATCCTACAAGAAAAATCTACAGGAGCTTGGTGCCACTACTGCTCATGTCGTGCTTATCTCAACGGTATCCGCCCATTAGGTCCAAGGGGTGTTTGCAACTGTCAACACAAAATAGCTTGAGAAAATCACCGACCAAAAGATACAGGTTTGGAATGATTAGAAATCCTGTAAATCATTAATCGCTCGTCGGAAAATATACAGCATCCGACTAATATTCTACAAGAAAAATCTACAGGCGCGGTGCCACTACTGCTCATGTCGTGCTGATCTCAACGGTATCCGCCCATGAGGTCCAAGGGGTGTTTGCAACTGTCAACACAAAATAGCTTGAGAAAATCACCGACCAAAAGAAAAGTTTGGAATGATTAGAAGCTCCTCTAAATCATTAATCGTTCGTCGGAAAAATATACAACATCCGACTAATATCCTACAAGAAAAATCTACAGGAGCTTGGTGCCACTACTGCTCATGTCGTGCTTATCTCAACGGTATCCGCCCATTAGGTCCAAGGGGTGTTTGCAACTGTCAACACAAAATAGCTTGAGAAAATCACCGACCAAAAGATACAGGTTTGGAATGATTAGAAATCCCTGTAAATCATTAATCGCTCGTCGGAAAAATATACAGCATCCGACTAATATCCTACAAGAAAAATCTACAGGCGCGGTGCCACTACTGCTCATGTCGTGCTGATCTCAACGGTATCCGCCCATGAGGTCTAAGGGGTGTTTGCAACTGTCAACACAAAATAGCTTGAGAAAATCACCGACCAAAAGAAAAGTTTGGAATGATTAGAAGCTCCTCTAAATCATTAATCGTTCGTCGGAAAAATATACAACATCCGACTAATATCCTACAAGAAAAATCTACAGGAGCTTGGTGCCACTACTGCTCATGTCGTGCTTGATCTCAACGGTATCCGCTCCATTGAGGTCCAAGGGTGTTTGCAACTGTCAACACAAAATAGCTTGAGAAAATCACCGACCAAAAGATACAGGTTTGGAATGATTAGAAATCCCTGTAAATCATTAATCGCTCGTCGGAAAAATATACAGCATCCGACTAATATCCTACAAGAAAAATCTACAGGCGCGGTGCCACTACTGCTCATGTCGTGCTGATCTCAACGGTATCCGCCCATGAGGTCCAAGGGGTGTTTGCAACTGTCAACACAAAATAGCTTGAGAAAATCACCGACCAAAAGAAAAGTTTGGAATGATTAGAAGCTCCTCTAAATCATTAATCGTTCGTCGGAAAAATATACAACATCCGACTAATATCCTACAAGAAAAATCTACAGGAGCTTGGTGCCACTACTGCTCATGTCGTGCTTATCTCAACGGTATCCGCCCATTAGGTCCAAGGGGTGTTTGCAACTGTCAACACAAAATAGCTTGAGAAAATCACCGACCAAAAGATACAGGTTTGGAATGATTAGAAATCCCTCTAAATCATTAATCCTCGTCGGAAAAATATACAGCATCCGACTAATATCCTACAAGAAAAATCTACAGGAGCTTGGTGCCACTACTGCTCACGTCGTGCTGATCTCAACGGTATCCGCTCATGAGGTCCAAGGGGTGTTCGCAAGTGTCAACACAAATTAGCATGAGAAAATCACCGACCAAAAGATACAAAAGCTCCTATAAACCATCAATCGACTGTCGGAAAAATACACAACATTCGACTGATTTCCTAAAAAAGGGATCAACTAGTGCTTGCGGCTGCTACTGGACGTGTACTTCTATCAAAGGTGTTAACTAAAGAGGTCGACGATAGGTTTTTCAATACCAACACAACGTACCTTGAGAAAATCGCCGACCAGAAGCAATAGGTTTGTGAAGAAGGGAAACTCCTCTAACCCGCTAGTAAGGGATGGGGCCGATCCTGAAACAGAGCCGCCGATCCTCCCGAGCCGCTGATCCTTCTGCACCTTGATCCACCGATCCTCCTCCCCCAATCCATCGATCCTCCTTCACCTGATCCACTGATCCTCCTCCACCTGATTCACCGATCCTCTTCTTCGATCTACCGATCCTTCTCCTCCCAAGCCACCGATCCTCCTCCCGATCCACCGATCCTCCTCTCCTGGGCCACCGATCCTCTTCCACCCGATTCACCGATCCTCCGATTCACCGATCCTCCTTTGCCCGATCCACCGATTTTTTTCTGCTCGATCCACCGATCCTCCTCCAGCCGATCCACCGATCCTTCTCACTCCTCCGCCTCCTCCATCCTCTTTACCCCTTCTCCCTCCTCCTCACTCCTCCCTCTTTAATCGTTTTTTAACGGGTTTTCTCATTAAAAACCCATTAGCATTAATCTTTTTTAATGGTTTTTTTATTAAAAACCTATTACCACTAATCGTTTTTTAATGGGTTTTCTCATTAAAACTCATTAACACTCATCGTTTTAATGGGAAAACTCATTAATGATGTTATCAATTTTCCTAATTGGATGTTCTATATTTCTCCGGAAACCGATTAGTGGTTTAAAAGAGTTTTTAATCATCAGGCACTAATTGCTTTTGGTGGCGTTCTCTTTAGGTATATTACGTTGACACTTACAAACACACCTTGGGCCTCATCAGTTAATACCTTTGAGATCAGCACATACTCCAGTTGATCTGTCTTTTAAAATATATTTTTCCGACAATCGATTAGCGGGAGTAGGGAACGGGGCCGATCGTGGAACAAAGCCGCCGATCCTCCCGAGCCGCCGATCCTTCTCTACCCTATCCATCAATCCTCCCCCTGTTCCACTGATCTTCCTCCACCCGATCCACCGATCTTGCTCCACTCGATCCACCGATCATCGTCCCCGATCCACCGATCCTTCTCCTTCCGAGCCACCGATCCTCCTCTACCCGATCCACCAATCCTCCTCCTTCCAAGCCTTCGATCCTCCACCCGATCCACTGATCCTCCTCTGCTTGATACACCAATCCTCCTACACCCAATACACCGATCCTCCGTACTCCTCCCGCCTTCTCCTCTTTTTTCCCACCCTTCCCTCTTCCTCCCTCCGCCGCACTCCTCACTCCTCTAATCGTTTTTTAATGGGTTTTCACATTAAAAACCCACTAGCACTAATCTTGTTTAATGCGTTTCTAATTAAAAACTCATTACCACTAATCGTTTTTTAATGGGTTTTCTCATTAAAAACTCATTAACACTGATCGTTTTAATGGGAAAACTCAATATTGATGTTATCAATTTTCTAGTTGGATGTTCTATATTTCTCCGGAAACCGATTAGTGGTTTAAAGGAGTTTTTAATCATCAGGCACTAATTGTTTTTGGTGTCGTTCTCTTTTAGGTATATTACGTTGACACTTACAAACACACTTTGGGCCTCATCAGCTAATACCTTTGAGATCAGCACAACAAACGCAGTAGCAGACCCATACTTTAGTTGATCTGTCTTTTAAAATATATTTTCCCGACAATCGATTAGCGGGAGTAGGGGACGGGGCCGATCGTGGAACAGAGCCGCCGACCCTCCCAAGCCGCCGATCCTCCTCCCCCTCCACCGATCCTCCTCCCCCGTTCTACCGTTTCTCCTCCACCTGATCCACCGATCCTGCTAAACCCGATTTACCGATCCCCCTTACCGATCCAGCAATCCTCCTCCTTCCGGGCCATCGATCCTCCTCCACCCGTTCCACTAATTCTCCTCTGCTTGATCGCCCGATCCTCCTCCACCCAATCAACCGATCCCCCGTACTCCTCCAGCCTTTTCCTCCCTCCTCCTTCCTCCTGACTCTTCCTCCCTCCTCCCACCCTTTTTTCATCCTCACTCCACCGTACTACTCCCTCCTCTAATCGTTTTTTAATTGGTTTTCTTATTAAAAACCCATTAGCACTAATCTTTTTAATGGGTTTTCATTAAAAACTCATTACCACTAAACGTTTTTTAATGGGTTTTCGCATTAAAAACTCATTACCACTAATCGTTTTAATGGGAAAACTCATTAATGATGTTATCATTGTTCCTAGTCGGATGTTCTATATTTGTCCGAAAACCGATTAGTGGTTTAAAGGATCGATTGGCGGGAGTAGGGGATGGGGCCGATCCTGGAACAGAACCGCCGATCCTCCCAAACCGCCGATCCTCCTCCACCCCATCCACCGGTCCTCTTCCCCCGTTCCACCAATCTTTCTCCACCTGATCCACCGGTCCTCCTCCCCGATTCACCGATCCTTCTCGTTCCGAGTCACCAATCCTCTTCTACCCAATCCACCGATCCTCCTCCTCCTGAGCCATCGATCCTCCTCCACCCGATCCAGTGATCCTCCAGATCCACTGATCCTACTTCGCCCGATTAATCGATCCTCCTCCGCTTGATCCACCGATTCTCCTCCACCCGATTCATCGAACTTTCTTACTCCTCTCGTTTTCTCCATTCTCCTCACTCATTCTTATTCCGTTTCCCTCCTCAATCCTACCTCTTTCCCTTCCCCCCTCCCACGCCTTTCCTTGTCCTCACGCCTCCGCAATCCTCTCTCCTCTAATCGTTTTTTATTGGTTTTTCTCATTGAAAACCCCATCAGCACTAAACTTTTTAATGGGATTTCTCATTAAAAATTCATTACCACTAATCGTTTTAATGGGAAAACTCATTAATGATGTTATTATTTTTCCTAGTCGGATGTTCTATATTTTTCCGAAAACCGATTAGTGGTTTAAAGGATCGATTGGCGGCAGTAGGGGATGGGGCCGATCCTGGAACACAACCGCCGATCCTCCCAAACCGCCGATCCTCCTCCACGCTATCCACCGGTCCTCCTCCCCCGTTCCACCGATCTTTCTCCACCTGTTCCACCGGTCCTCCTCCCCGATTCACCGATCCTCCTCGTTCCGAGTCACCGATCCTCCTCTACCCAATCCACCGATCCTCCTCTTTCTGAGCCATCGATCCTCCTCCACCCGATCCACTGATCCGCCAGATCCACCGATCCTACTTCGCCCGATTAATCGATCCTCCTCCGCTTAATCCACCGATTCTCCTCCACCCGATTCATCAATCCTCCTTACGCCTCCCGTTTTCTCCATCCTCCTCACTCATTCTCATTCCTTCTCCCTCCTCAATCCTTTCTATTTCCCCTCCCTCCTCGCACGCCTTACCTCCTCCTCACTCCTCCGCACTCCTCTCTCCTCTAATCGTTTTTTTATTGGTTTTTCTCATTGAAAACTCATCAGCACTAAACTTTTTAATGGGGTTTCTCATTAAAAATTCATTAGCACTAATCGTTTTTAACGGTTTTTTTTATTAAAAACTCATTAACACTAATCGTATTAATGGGAAAACTCATTAATGATGTTATCATTTTTCTTTACGTCTCACCTGTCATCACCGCCATCTAGCCTAACCATCTAACCATAACGATTTTTGTAGAAATCACCTACACGGGTTAGACTGGGACATTCCTGTGACCAATGAAACATCAGCTCAACGTTTAAGTCTATTTTTGTAAGAAATAGTACCTGTACATGGGACCGTTTATGTAAAACGGTTAAAGAAAAACATCATTACCCGCTACCTTCCAGCTATGTAAGTTGTGATCTTGAACAGTTTGAATAAGAAAATAAGAAAATAAGAAAATAAGAAAATAAGAAAATAAGAAAATAAGAAAATTAGAAAATAAAAAATAAAAAATAAGAAAATAAGAAAATAAGAAAATAAGAAAATAAGAAAATAAGAAAATAAGAAAATAAGAAAATAAGAAAATAAGAAAATAAGAAAATAAGAAAATAAGAAAAAAGAAAATAAGAAAATAAGAAAATAAGAAAATAAGAAAATAAGAAAATAAGAAAATAAGAAAATAAGAAAATAAGAAAATAAGAAAATAAGAAAATAAGAAAATAAGAAAATAAGAAAATAAGAAAATAAGAAAATAAGAAAATAAGAAAATAAGAAAATAAGAAAATAAGAAAATAAGAAAATAAGAAAATAAGAAAATAAGAAAATAAGAAAATAAGAAAATAAGAAAATAAGAAAATAAGAAAATAAGAAAATAAGAAAATAAGAAAATAAGAAAATAAGAAAATAAGAAAATAAGAAAAAGAAATAAGAAAATAAGAAAATAAGAAAATAAAAAAATAAGAAAATAAGAAAATAAGAAAATAAGAAAATAAGAAAATAAGAAAATAAGAAAATAAGAAAATAAGAAAATAAGAAAATAAGAAAATAAGAAAATAAGAAAATAAGAAAATAAGAAAATAAGAAAATAAGAAAATAAGAAAATAAGAAAATAAGAAAATAAGAAAATAAGAAAATAAGAAAATAAGAAAATAAGAAAATAAGAAAATAAGAAAATAAGAAAATAAGAAAAATTAGAAAATAAGAAAATAAAAAAATAAGAAAATAAGAAAATAAGAAAATAAGAAAATAAGAAAATTAGAAATCAAGAAAATAAGAAAATAAGAAAATAAGAAAATAAGAAAATAAGAAAATAAGAAAATAAGAAAATAAGAAAATAAGAAAATAAGAAAATTAGAAATCAAGAAAATAAGAAAATAAGAAAATAAGAAAATAAGAAAATAAGAAAATAAGAAAATAAGAAAATAAGAAAATAAGAAAATAAGAAAATAAGAAAATAAGAAAATAAGAAAATAAGAAAATAAGAAAATAAGAAAATTAGAAATCAAGAAAATAAGAAAATAAGAAAATAAGAAAATAAGAAAATAAGAAAATAAGAAAATAAGAAAATAAGAAAATAAGAAAATAAGAAAATAAGAAAATAAGAAAATAAGAAAATAAGAAAATAAGAAAATAAGAAAATAAGAAAATAAGAAAATAAGAAAATAAGAAAATAAGAAAATAAGAAAATAAGAAAAAAATAAGAAAATAAGAAAATAAGAAAATAAGAAAATAAGAAAATAAGAAAATAAGAAAATAAGAAAATAAGAAAATAAGAAAATAAGAAAATAAGAAAATAAGAAAATAAGAAAATAAGAAAATAAGAAAATAAGAAAATAAGAAAATAAGAAAATAAGAAAATAAGAAAATAAGAAAATAAGAAAATAAGAAAATAAGAAAATAAGAAAATAAGAAAATAAGAAAATAAGAAAATAAGAAAATAAGAAAATAAGAAAATAAGAAAATAAGAAAATAAGAAAATAAGAAAATAAGAAAAATAAGAAAATAAGAAAATAAGAAAATAAGAAAATAAGAAAATAAGAAAAAGAAAATAAGAAAATAAGAAAATAAGAAAATAAGAAAATAAGAAAAAAAATTAGAAAATAAGAAAATAAAAAAATAAGAAAATAAGAAAATAAGAAAATAAGAAAATAAGAAAATTAGAAATCAAGAAAATAAGAAAATAAGAAAATAAGAAAATAAGAAAATAAGAAAATAAGAAAATAAGAAAATAAGAAAATAAGAAAATAAGAAAATAAGAAAATAACAAAATAAGAAAATAAGAAAATAAGAAAATAAGAAAAATAAGAAAATAAGAAAATAAAAAAATAAGAAAATAAGAAAATAAGAAAATAAGAAAATAAGAAAATAAGAAAATAAGAAAATAAGAAAATAAGAAAATAAGAAAATAAGAAAATAAGAAAATAAGAAAATAAGAAAATAAGAAAATAAGAAAATAAGAAAATAAGAAAATAAGAAAATAAGAAAATAAGAAAATAAGAAAATAAGAAAATAAGAAAATAAGAAAATAAGAAAATAAGAAAATAAGAAAATAAGAAAATAAGAAAATAAGAAAATAAGAAAATAAGAAAATAAGAAAATAAGAAAATAAGAAAATAAGAAAATAAGAAAATAAGAAAATAAGAAAATAAGAAAATAAGAAAATAAGAAAATAAGAAAATAAGAAAATAAGAAAATAAGAAAATAAGAAAATAAGAAAATAAAAAATAAGAAAATAAGAAAATAAGAAAATAAGAAAATAAGAAAATAAGAAAATAAGAAAATAAGAAAATAAGAAAATAAGAAAATAAGAAAATAAGAAAATAAGAAAATAAGAAAATAAGAAAATAAGAAAATAAGAAAATAAGAAAATAAGAAAATAAGAAAATAAGAAAATAAGAAAATAAGAAAATAAGAAAATAAGAAAATAAGAAAATAAGAAAATAAGAAAATAAGAAGAATGATCTTCGTATTAAGTTAGTTTTTAATTAATTAGTGATCTTCGATATAGTCAGTTTCTACTAATTAAGCTTGTTCAGATTAAATAGAGATCTTCGATATATATGTTTCAAATAATTTTATTTACAAAGAATGACTTGTATCAAGTTAGTTTTCAATTAAATAATGAACTACGATCAAGTTAGTTACAATTGCATATATAGTTCAGATTAAATGCATATCTTCGATCAAGTATGCCACAATCAATTTTGTAGTTACAGAACGATCGTTCGATCATAGTTAGTTTATCAATTAAGTAAGAAACTTTACTCAAGTTAGTTTTAATTAATTGCCATTGCGATCAAGTTAGTTTTTCGATTAAATTAGTCATCTTCGATCAAGTTAGTTACAACCAGTATTTGTATTAAGAGAATGATCTTTATTAATGTTAGTTTCAGTTAAATAAAGATATTTGATCGAGTTAAAGAGTATTAACTTCGTATCAAGTTAGTTTTTCGGTCAAATAGTTATCTTCGATACTAGTCAAGTTATAAACTAATTAATTTGTCATTAATAGAAATCTTCGATTAAATCGATTTGAAAAATTTTGATTAAAAATGACTTGTATCAAGTTAGTTTTTCGATTAAATAATGATCTACGATCAAGCTAGTTGCAATTGTTTATGTTCCAGTTAAGTGTTTATCGTCGATCAAGTTAGTTTTAGTCAGTTTTGTATTAAAAATGATATTTGATCAAATTAGTTTTCCAATTATATAAGAATCTTTACTCAAGTTAGTTTTAATTGAGATATAAGGATCTTCTATCAAGTTAGTTTTTCGCGCAAATAATCGTCTTCGATCGAGGAAGTTGTTCGGTTAAGTTATCATCTTCGATCAAGTTGGTTTGTTATACGATAAACGGTAGTTAAAATTTAAAGTTCGATAATTACTACACCGGTAACGTGGTGTAAGAGACACTATCACAGTTGGCAGCGCCGACTCTTATACGGATTTCGGCGCGTCAACTACTGGTGATGTCACCGATATTGCACAATAATTTGCATATAAAAATTAAACAATTAAAGATAAACGAGAGTCATTTTAACAACAAATTAATCCGTTTTGACACAAAATAAGTAAAGGTTACTTACATAAGGGATCCGGTATCCGGCGGAATGAGAGATCATCCGTCGACGCCATCAAATGCGTAAGGAACAGCTACAGCTCGGCTCGGCTAGCCAAAGGTAATCATGAGTCCTCCTCAGGCGTGAAGTTCGGTAGTCCCAGGTGGCAGCAATTTTTACATATGTAAGGTTTGGACAGGAAGAAGGTAGAGGTAGACAACAAAGACAATTAGGCAGTGATTTCTACATAGGTAAACCCTAAGATAGATACGTTACCAGACAATCACGTGCACATAACTTCACGATCAAAGGCAAAATGGCCACGATTCAGCGCGTCACCCCAACTCCTTGTCTAGTATAGTCCTAACCCTCTAGGGATAAGCGCACTACGCAGACTCACTACTATTATGACATACGGAAGCACCGCCTAGTCTATTTAAAAATTCCGCGCCTCGCGTATTTGAAAATTATGGCGGGAAACTTCCGTACATTAAAAACTAAACTACTAACACAATGTTAAAGTGACCCTTGGCACGTAACAAGTTACAATCAGTTTAGCACTAAAGATGATCTTGAATCAAGTTAGTTTTTAGTTAAATAAATAAATACACATGGATACGAAGCTCTTTCTAGAAGTGTGTCAAATCAGGAGCAAATCTATCGTCTCTCCCTGCAATGATAACACACAGTACAATAAGGGCACAATCATAAAAATCAATGAAAACCCTTTAGACTTTTAATTGTTTATTTTTTCTACTTCCTTTAACGATTGTCATAAATTTCTGTCACCCCATATTACTCAATAAACCCTGTATAACCCATAAAAATATTCTGCAATTCAAGTAATTCACAACTCTACATTAAACTTTCCCAAACTAAAAGCATTTTTAATCCAAACAAAAACATAAAAGTGCACAATCGCTTTGTTGCAAAATTATTTTAGCCACAAGCCTTCATAAACATCTCTCATTTACATTTAATGCCGTTGTGCACTTAAGACCGTTTCAGTTACACCCTTCGAAGAACGTGTTCTTTATAGGGTTGTTTTGTAAAAATCTGGAGTGTTTTTGTAATTAAGTTTGATTACTTTTGAAATGCTGACATCGTAGGGGTTAGAGCTGATTTCGAGAGAAGGTGGAGGAGGGTTAAATAATTCGATATGGAAATAAAATTAACGTTGTTCCTTGTAAACCTTTATCGTACCTACGCTGCACCTAAGTAAACCGGTATTTTAATGGGAAGTTAGAAACGCAAGGATTCAAGGAACGAAACGGTGGAATTTAGTAAAACAATTAAACTAAGCTTTAAGTAACTTATAGGAAATTCTCGAAGGAACAAAGTTTAAGGATCATGCTGTGTTGTTGGGCAGTGGTTTCAGCTCTACTCCGGTTTGATGCGGGTTGTTATCATTGGAGTTGAAGATTTTAATTAAAGTACGTTTTGACTGCAATTAGAAGATCAACCATCGGAAGTCCGCAAATCGATTTTATAAAAACACCTGTTGGTCCAGAACCACGCGCTAAAACCTACCCTGAAAGAAATTATAAACCCTATTCACCCTTGACTTAAAACTACGTTTATACCCGCAAATACTTTCGGCTAAACGAACAACTTTGAATCCACCAAACACCCCAAAATTTTAACAAAGCTCCCTAAAGTAAAACCCGCACCCAAACTCCCAATAAAACTCGATGAAAAGATCCTAATCGTCAACCCGTTTTAAAAACCCTTTGAAAGGGAGTGGTTCAACTGCTGAATTCTCGACTCTCAAGACGATAATAAAATCTTGTCCAAAATTGTGTAACTCTCTGGGGCATGTAAGTTTCGTGATGGTCAACAAAGCCGAAACGGGGAAAGGCGTTTGTTCTAAATATAAAGGGTCTTTACGTTACTGCTTCTAAGATATGGCCCTGTTTGTTAAAAAGTATTATAGGCTGGATGGTTTTAGGTCGTTTTGCCTAAAATAAGAAAATAAGAAAATTAGAAATCAAGAAAATAAGAAAATAAGAAAATAAGAAAATAAGAAAATAAGAAAATAAGAAAATAAGAAAATAAGAAAATAAGAAAATAAGAAAATAAGAAAATAAGAAAATAAGAAAATAAGAAAATAAGAAAATAAGAAAATAAGAAAATAAGAAAATAAGAAAATAAGAAAATAAGAAAATAAGAAAATAAGAAAATAAGAAAATAAGAAAATAAGAAAATAAGAAAATAAGAAAATAAGAAAATAAGAAAATAAGAAAATAAGAAAATAAGAAAATAAGAAAATAAGAAAATAAGAAAATAAGAAAATAAGAAAATAAGAAAATAAGAAAATAAGAAAATAAGAAAATAAGAAAATAAGAAAATAAGAAAATAAGAAAATAAGAAAATAAGAAAATAAGAAAATAAGAAAATAAGAAAATAAGAAAATAAGAAAATAAGAAAATAAGAAAATAAGAAAATAAGAAAATAAGAAAATAAGAAAATAAGAAAATAAGAAAATAAGAAAATAAGAAAATAAGAAAATAAGAAAATAAGAAAATAAGAAAATAAGAAAATAAGAAAATAAGAAAATAAGAAAATAAGAAAATAAGAAAATAAGAAAAATTAGAAAATAAGAAAATAAGAAAATAAGAAAATAAGAAAATAAGAAAATAAGAAAATAAGAAAATAGATAAGAAAATATAGAAATAAGAAAATAAGAAAATAAGAAAATAAGAAAATAAGAAAATAAGAAAATAAGAAAATAAGAAAATAAGAAAATAAGAAAATAAGAAAATAAGAAAATAAGAAAATAAGAAAATAAGAAAATAAGAAAATAAGAAAATAAGAAAATAAGAAAATAAGAAAATAAGAAAATAAGAAAATAAGAAAATAAGAAAATAAGAAAATAAGAAAATAAGAAAATAAGAAAATAAGAAAATAAGAAAATAAGAAAATAAGAAAATAAGAAAATAAGAAAATAAGAAAATAAGAAAATAAGAAAATAAGAAAATAAGAAAATAAGAAAATAAGAAAATAAGAAAATAAGAAAATAAGAAAATAAGAAAATAAGAAAATAAGAAAATAAGAAAATAAGAAAATAAGAAAATAAGAAAATAAGAAAATAAGAAAATAAGAAAATAAGAAAATAAGAAAATAAGAAAATAAGAAAATAAGAAAATAAGAAAATAAGAAAATAAGAAAATAAGAAAATAAGAAAATAAGAAAATAAGAAAATAAGAAAATAAGAAAATAAGAAAATAAGAAAATAAGAAAATAAGAAAATAAGAAAATAAGAAAATAAGAAAATAAGAAAATAAAATAAGAAAATAAGAAAATAAGAAAATAAGAAAATAAAAAAATAAGAAAATAAGAAAATAAGAAAATAAGAAAATAAGAAAATAAGAAAATAAGAAAATAAGAAAATAAGAAAATAAGAAAATAAGAAAATAAGAAAATAACAAAATAAGAAAATAAGAAAATAAGAAAATAAGAAAATAAGAAAATAAGAAAATAAGAAAAGATCTTCGTTTAAGTTAGTTTTTTAATTAATTAGTGATCTTCGATATAGTCAGTTTCTACTAATTAAGCTGCCTAATAGAGATCTTCGATTATATATGTTTCAAAAAATTTTATTTCAAAGAATGACTTGTATCAAGTTAGTTTTTCAATTAAATAATGAACTACGATCAAGTTAGTTACAATTGCTTATGTTCAGATTAAATGCATATCTTCGATCAAGTATGCCACAATCAATTTTGTGTTACAAACGATGTTCGATCTAGTTAGTTTATCAATTAAGTAAGAAACTTTACTCAAGTTAGTTTTAATTAATTAAGTTGCCATTGTCGATCAAGTTAGTTTTTCGATTAAATTATCATCTTCGATCAAGTTAGTTACAACCAGTTTTGTATTAGAGAATGATCTTTATTCATGTTAGTTTCCAGTTAAATAAAGATATTTGATCGAGTTGAGTTTAACTTCGTTCAAGTTAGTTTTTCGGTCAAATAGTTATCTTCGATCTAGTCAGTTTAAACTAATTAATTTGTCATTAATAGAAATCTTCGATTAAATCGATTTGAAAAAATTTTGATTAAAAAATGACTTGTATCAAGTTAGTTTTTCGATTAAATAATGATCTACGATCAAGCTAGTTGCAATTGTTTATGTTCCAGTTAAGTGTTTATCGTCGATCAAGTTAGTTTTAGTCAGTTTTGTATTAAAAAATGATATTTGATCAAATTAGTTTTCCAATTATATAAGAATCTTTACTCAAGTTAGTTTTAATTGAGATATAAGGATCTTCTATCAAGTTAGTTTTTCGCGCAAATAATCGTCTTCGATCGAGGAAGTTGTTCGGTTAAGTTATCATCTTCGATCAAGTTAGTTTGTTATACGATAAACGGTAGTTAAAATTTAAAGTTCGATAATTACTACACCGGTAACGTGGTGTAAGAGACACTATCACAGTTGGCAGCGCCGACTCTTATACGGATTTCGGCGCGTCAACTACTGGTGATGTCACCGATATTGCACAATAATTTGCATATAAAAATTAAACAATTAAAGATAAACGAGAGTCATTTTAACAACAAATTAATCCGTTTTGACACAAAATAAGTAAAAGGTTACTTACATAAGGGATCCGGTATCCGGCGGAATGAGAGATCATCCGTCGACGCCATCAAATGCGTAAGGAACAGCTACAGCTCGGCTCGGCTAGCCAAGGTAATCATGAGTCCTCCTCAGGCGTGAAGTTCGGTAGTCCCAGGTGGCAGCAATTTTTACATATGTAAGGTTTGGACAGGAAGAAGGTAGAGGTAGACAACAAAGACAATTAGGCAGTGATTTCTACATAGGTAAACCCTAAGATAGATACGTTACCAGACAATCACGTGCACATAACTTCACGATCAAAGGCAAAATGGCCACGATTCAGCGCGTCACCCCAACTCCTTGTCTAGTATAGTCCTAACCCTCTAGGGATAAGCGCACTACGCAGACTCACTACTATTATGACATACGGAAGCACCGCCTAGTCTATTTAAAAATTCCCGCGCCTCGCGTATTTGAAAATTATGGCGGGAAACTTCCGTACATTAAAAACTAAACTACTAACACAATGTTAAAGTGACCCTTGGCACGTAACAAGTTACAATCAGTTTAGCACTAAAGATGATCTTGAATCAAGTTAGTTTTTAGTTAAATAAATAAATACACATGGATACGAAGCTCTTTCTAGAAGTGTGTCAAATCAGGAGCAAATCTATCGTCTCTCCCTGCAATGATAACACACAGTACAATAAGGGCACAATCATAAAAATCAATGAAAACCCTTTAGACTTTTAATTGTTTATTTTTTCTACTTCCTTTAACGATTGTCATAAATTTCTGTCACCCCATATTACTCAATAAACCCTGTATAACCCATAAAAATATTCTGCAATTCAAGTAATTCACAACTCTACATTAAACTTTCCCAAACTAAAAGCATTTTTAATCCAAACAAAAAACATAAAAGTGCACAATCGCTTTGTTGCAAAATTATTTTAGCCACAAGCGGCCTTCATAAACATCTCTCATTTACATTTAATGCCGTTGTGCACTTAAGACCGTTTCGAGATTACACCCTTCGAAGAGAACGTGTTCTTTATAGGGTTGTTTTGTAAAAATCTGGAGTGTTTTTTGTAATTAAGTTTGATTACTTTTGAAATGCTGACATCGTAGGGGGTTAGAGCTGATTTCGAGAGAAGGTGGAGGAGGGGTTAGGGAATAATTCGATATGGAAATAAAATTAACGTTGTTCCTTGTAAACCTTTATCGTACCTACGCTGCACCTAAGTAAACCGGTATTTTAATGGGGAAGTTAGAAACGCAAGGATTCAAGGAACGAAACGGGTGGAATTTAGTAAAAACAATTAAACTAAGCTTTAAGTAACTTATAGGAAATTCTCGAAGGAACAAAGTTTAAGGATCATGCTCGTGTTGCTTGGGCAGTGGTTTCAGCTCTACTCCGGTTTGATGCGGGTTGTTATCATTGGAGTTGAAGATTTTAATTAAAGTACGTTTTGACTGCAATTAGAAGATCAACCATCGGAAGTCTGCAAATCGATTTTATAAAAACACCTGTTGGTCCAGAACCACGCGCTAAAACCTACCCCTGAAAGAAATTATAAACCCTATTCACCCTTGACTTAAAACTACGTTTATCACCCGCAACATACTTTCGGCTAAACGAACAACTTTGAATCCACCAAACACCCCAAAAATTTTAACAAAGCTCCCGGTAAAGTAAAAACCCGCACCCAAACTCCCAATAAAACTCGATGAAAAGATCGCAGTAATCGTCAACCCCGCTTTAACTAAAAACCCTTTGAAAGCCGGCAGTGGTTCAACTGCTGAATTACTCGACTCTCAAGACGATAATAAAAATCTTGTCCAAAATTCGCTGCTAAGGGCGTCTCTGGGGAGCATGTAAGTTTCGTGATGGTCATACAAAGCCGAAACTGGGGGAAAGTTGTACGTTTGTTCTAAATATAAAGGGTCTTTACGTTACTGCTTCTAAGAGTGATGGCCCTGTTTGTTAAAAGTATTATAGGCTGGATGGTTTTAGGTCGTTTTTGCTAGCTGAAAAGTTCATTGCGAGAACCGCAGACAGTAGAAATTTCACATCGTCCCTTGATTAGCTAAGTGCCGTTTGTGACAATTTTAATAAATAAAAATGAAAAAGTTTACTATAAAATACACACCCTTATCTTTATAGTTCTTCTCAGATCTTATATTTATTAAAGGAGAATCGTTACACTCTCACTCATGCTTTACATTTTCTCAAACAGCGTTTCTTTTCAGTGCGACAGCGTAGAACAGTGCTAAAGTGTATTGATGGTTGCCTACCCCTAGGCGAACTATATTATTATTAAGATTTGGAAAAGCATCCCTAAGTATAATCTTTTATACGTATTGGCCTTTATTTCTTTGGTCAGTTGTGAAAGCAATCGCTTAAATTAGCAATTTTGGACAATAACGCAATCGAAAAGCAAGAAGGTACCTACCTTACCTACTTTAACGCAAGATACATTTTGGGGTGTAAATTAAATGATTTAGTAGTAAGATGCAGATGAGAATAATAAGAAACCTTACATTTGGTGTTCTAGCTGTGAGTTATACAGGTATCAATAATGTACCATTACTAGACGTTAAAAAGAGACCCGTATTACAAAGAATGACTTACAGACGAAAAGTCATTTCAGTACGTTTTGTGTGACTTAACTGTAACAGCAAACATCGAACTTATGTCAAGTCAGTTATATCAAATGAAAGGTTGTATTATTCTGTAACTTACTATCACATCTTTGTCTTGTGAAGTTCATTCAATCAAACTACACCTACTCATCCTATGGGTATGTAACCGTACTGGGACTCCCATTTGAAATAAATTAAAACTAGGTCAGAATAACACACCACCACTGTTTTTTGAGTCTCTCGCTTGTTTACCATCCTACTCACGATCAAAAACTAAATTTAAGAGGAAAAAACAGGTATGGGCACACACTGGTGAAAGGACGTTAAGCTGTAAAGGCTGTTACTTCTATCAGCAAAAGCCGTCAAACTTCACTTCACTTCACTGACCAAGTTTGTTGTCTGCAGTTACTTTCCAGCCTTCTGAAATTTCGCAGACGTAATGGTAAGTTTACGATCTTCCCACAGAAATATCGACCCATCATCCTCAGCAAGATAGCAGAGGGTGACAAGCGCAATTGAACAGCGAAAGAGTAACCCAGAAGAGCAGCCTGTATTCAGAGCAGGTTATTTCACCGTCCACCAGATTATATATCACCTCGAGTTTACCACCGACGAGTTCAACAGGATGCAATCAACTAGGGTCATAGTTCTAGCTGTCTCTAAGGTATTACGCAGTGTGGCACAAGGATCCACCAACGCTTCCGAAGGCTCATCAGATCCTTCTTGTACTAGCAAAAATACCAGGTAAAGATGAAAGCCAATGTGCCACAAGGATATTACCTCTCGCCAATGCTCTACTTTCTCTTCATTTCCAATGTTCCGAAGACAGAAAACACCCACCTGTTTCTATAGGCCGAAGACACCTAGGAAGCCAATATATCACTAGACTTCGGCTAGCTACAAGAAGACTGTAGGATGCTGCCACCAACTTGAAAGAATGGTATTCAAGATGCTTGACCAGCATCAACCCGAAAATAACAGTCCATCTTCCTAGCGAAGAAAAACCACGGCCATCTTGAAACGTAGAAACGTATTAGGCAGAGTATGGACGATGTTCTGCTCTTTCAGCTAATCCACCTAGACTTCCAAAGACACATCGGGGTCCTTCATGTACCAGCAAAAATACCAGGTATAGATGAAAGCCAATGTACCACAAGGATACTTCCTTTCGCTAATGCTCTACTTACTGTTTATTTGCGATGTTCCGAAGACAAAAGACGCTCACTTGTTTCTCTAGGTCGAAGACAACTCGGAAGCCAATATGTCACTAGGCTTCTGCTAGCGACAAGAAGACTGCAGGATGCCGCCACCAACCTGGAAGAATGGTACCCAATATGCTTGGCCAGTATTAAACCGGAGAAGAACAGCCCATTATCCTAGCGAAGAGAAACCAACAACAAGACCAGGCCATCGTGATCTTCAGCGTGGAAGACCTAGTCCAAGACCTGTGCGTAACCATCGACCGACGATCCACGGTAAACTCGAACAGCTCTTCAAACTACTAGATTTGGATATTCACCAACGCTTCCGAAGGCTCATTGGGCCCTTCTTGTACCAGCAAAAAATAAAGATGAAAACCAATGTGCGACAAGAATACTTACTCTTGCCAATGCTCCATTTGCTGTTCATTTCCGACGTTCCGAAGACAGAAAACACTCACCTGTTTCTCTAGGCCGAAGACACCTCGAAATCCGCAATATGTTACTAGGCTTCGGTTAGCTACAAGAAGACTGCAGGATGCCGCCATAAACTTGAAAGAATGGTATTTAAGATGCTTGGCCATCGTCAACCCGGAAAAAACCGTCCATCTTCCTAGCGAAGAAAAACCAACAACAAGACCAGGCCATCGTGATCTTCAACGTAGAAACGTATTAGGCAGAGTATGGACGATGTACTGCTTTTTCAGCTAATCCACCTAGGCTTCCAAAGGCTCATCGGGTCCTTCATGTACCAGCAAAAATACCAGGTATAGATGAAAGCCAATGTACCACAAGGATACTTCCTTTCGCTAATGCTCTACTTACTGTTCATTTGCGATGTTCTGAAGACAAAAGACAACCACCTGTTTCTCTAGGCCGAAGACATCTCGGAAGCCAATATATCACTGGGCTTCGGCTAGCGACAAAAAGACTGCAGGATGCCGCCACAAACTTGAAAGAATGGTATTCAAGATGATTGGTCATCGCCAACCCGGAAAAAAACCGTCCATCTTCTTAGCGAAGAAAAACCAACAAGACCAGGCCATCGTGATCTTCAACGTAGAAACGTATTAGGCAGAGTATGGAGGATGTACTGCTCTTTCAGCTAATCCACATAGGCTTCCAAAGACTCATTGGGTCCTTTAGTACTAGAAAAGCCAACATGCCCCGAGGATACTTCCTCTTGCTAATGCTCTACTTACTATTCATTTGCGATGTTCCGAAGAGAAAAGACGCCCACCTGTTTCTCTAGGCCGAAGACATATCGGAAGCCAATATGTCACCAGGCTTCGGCTAGCGACAAGAAGACTGCAGGATGACGCCACCAACCTGGAAGAATGGTACCCAAGATGCCTGGCCAGCATCAACCCATCATCCTAGCGAAGAGAAACCAACGATAAGACTATGTCATCGTGATCTTCAGCGTGGAGGACCTAGTTCAAGTACCTGGGGTTGACCATCGACCGACGACCCACAGTAAAGTCGAACAGCAAAAGGGTATCCCAAAAAAGCAATTTGCTATCAGAGAAAGTTACTTTACCGTCCATCAGACCCTGCTTCCTGTCGGGTTCGCCACTAATAAGTTCAACAGGAACCAGTCAACTAGGGACATAGTCCTAAATGCTTCTAACGTATTTGGCAGAGAGTGGACCATGTACTGCTCTTTAAGCTGATCTACCTAGGCATTCAAAGACTCATCGGGTCTTTCATGTACCAACAAAAGTACAAGGTTTAGATGAAAGCCAATGTGCCGCAAGGATATTTCCTCTCGCTAACGCTCTACTTACTGTTCATTTGCGATGTTCCGAAGACAAAAGGCAACCACTTGTTTCTCTAGGCCGAAGACACATTGGAAGCCAATATGTCACTAGACTTCGGCTAGCGTTAAGAAGACTGCAGGATGTCTGGCCAGCGTCAATCCGGAGGAAAACAGTCCATCATCCTAGCGAAGAGAAACCCACGACAAAATCAGGTCATCGTGATCTTCAGCGAGGAAGACCTAGTCCAAGTACGTGGGGGTGACCCTTGACCGGCAACCCACAGTAAAGTCGAACAACAAAATGATATCACAAAAAAGCAATTCGTTTTCAGAACAGGTCACTTTACCGTCCATCAGAACCTGGTTCTTGTCAAGTTCGCCACCAATGAGTTCAACACGAAGGAGTCAACTGGGGGCATAGTCCTAGATATCTCTAACGTATTAGGCAGAGTATGGACCTTGTACTGCTAAATCCACCTAGGCTTCCAAAGACTCATCGGGTTCTTCATGTACCAGCAAAAATACCAGGTAAAGATGAAAGCCAATGTGCCACAAGGATATTTCCTCTCGCTAATGCGATGTTCCGAAGACAAAAGACAACTACTTGTTTCTCTAGGCCGAAGACACCTCGGAACCCAATATATCACTAGGCTTTGGCTAGCGACGAGAAGACTGCAGGATGCCGCCACCAACCTGGAAGAATGTCTGGCCAGCGTTAATGCGGAGTAAAACAGTTCATCATACTAGTGAAGAGAAACTAACAACAAGACCAGGCCATCGTGGAAGACCGAGACCAAGTACTTGGGAGTGACCATCGTCCGAAGACCCCTAGAGAGCACTCGTCAACATCCGTGTCGCACGCGGCAAGACTGTAACGTTAAACCTGTACACCTCCACACGCTACCCCATGAGAGCAGCAAACCCTCTTTTTAAACAATTTTAAAACTTAAAACTTTAAAATGTCCACATAGTCAAAACTTGTATAAAATTTTAGTTACAACTTAAATACTGACAATTTTCAAAAGATTTATAACAATTTCACAAACGTTCATCAAACAATTTTCTAAAATTAATAGAACTTTAGTCAAATTAAAATCATGAAGAATTATCAAATTTTCAAATTTGAAAACGTATTTAAAGTTGCTTAAGACTAATTTAAATTATAAACGTTACTTCATCAAAGAAATTTGTCAAAAACTTTCAATTAAAACTTAATTTTTAAAATTAAGTTAAAATGTCCAAACAAATGTAATACAACCTGATTAAAATTTATCAAACAGATTTCTATTAAATGCAACCCGTTAACAATCAAGTTTTCAATTAAATAATCTAAACAATCATAATCCTAATTCAATAATTTAATAGAACTTATTTAAATAATTCATAAAGCATGTACACAAACTGCATAAATTTTCGTAAACTAACAAAGTAATTCTAAATTATAAAGTTATAACGTTAATCACAATGATCAAAATTTGTAACTTAAATTAACTTTCATGAAAATAATTCGATTTTCCATAAGCAAAATTTCAAAACTTAAAAGAACTTATACAAATTCAAATTTATCATGAATTTGAAAAGAATTTAAAATTACTTTTATACAAATGATTAAAGAATTTAATAAAACTTCATAAGATTAATTGTTACAAAGCTACCTAAAATGTCAAAGCACATTCAAAACGTTTAGAAATTACAAAACTTCTAAAACTTTAATTAAACAATGCAAAACAAAACTTAATACATGAATAAAATTATAAAATTCATCGTATGTTACCATGTTCAAGCAATTTCGAAAACGTTATTGTAAGAGACGTTTATACATTTGAACCTAAACACTAATTTACTAATGTCCAAAGAATTTCAAAACGTTAAATTCTACAATTTCAACAAATTCTACAACAAATTCCTTCAAAAAGTCTATAATATTTAAAAACCTTGATCAATTGCAATAATTTTCAAAACTGAAAACTATTAATTTAACGAAACAGTTTATGAAATTTTGTAACTTTCAAGGAATTTAAAAGTTTTATACATGATCCAAGTTTCAAATTTAACTTATTCCAAAGATTTCAAAATCGTTATATAACTAAACTTATCAAAATTGAAATACTTTAATGTAAAAACTGTATAAATTTCGAAAGATCTTAAAAATATTTATAGAACTAAAATTCAAAATGTAATTCCAAACTATGTATGAATTTAAAACTTTGATTGAAATAAATTAAATAGTCTTAACTAAATGTAGAACTTTACAATTTAGAATTGGTATACATTCTAATAGAAATTTCAAAACTTACAATTTTAAATTCACGATAAATTTACAAATCTGTAATAACTAACCAAAATTTCTTAAACTAAAATGCATTTTAATAATTAAACAATCGCTAAACAATGAAACCTAATTTATATAAATTTTGAAAGAAAATGTTAAATTATTCGAATGTAAATTCAAAACTACAATAACAGTTTCAATCAATTTTCACAGATTATATCAAAACTTTATATTAAAACTTTTAAAACTTATTCAATTATAATAAATTTCAAGATTATAACATGTAAATCATGAATTAAATTTATTTAAAGACATTTTAAACTAAAATTCTTAAAACTCGATAAAATTTGATCAAAATTAATTTAACAAACGTTATTATCTAAATTAACTACAATGTTACAAAGTTAAATGTATAAATTAAACTTTTAACAGTATAAAATTTCAAATTTTAAGATGATCAAACGAATTTAAACTAATTAAACAAATTAGTAAAATCATGTAAAGATATTCGAAATTGTAAACGAATTATTCTAAAATGTCAAAACTGTTCAAAAATGTATACAAAAATCGTAATAACTCCTTCATTAAAACTTTAACATAAATTCTGTAATAAATATAAAACTAATTAAACTATAAATAAAATTATAATTAAATACAATATCTAATACAATTAATTCCATGATTCCAATACCAATTTTCCAACAATTTCAAAACAACTTTTTTAAACAAAATTTAAACAAAATTAAATTCGAAAATATAAGATTATTACAAATATCAACACACATGCTCAACAACTTGCCATAAAATTTTAACAATTTAAACAACCTTTTAGAAATTTCAAAATTTAAAATTTAATCATAAACACAAGTTCTACATAAAATTTTGAACAAAGTTTAAAGACAGTTTTAATTAAAAGACTTTCAATTTAAATTCAAGATTTAACCATGCAAAACATTTAAAACTTTTAAAATCAAGATAATTCAAAACAATTGAATAATTTCGATAGAATTTACAACTGATCCGATTAAAATTTAACAACTGTTATTCAAAATTTGTCAAAACATTTTAAAACTCAAATTTAAAAAATGTAAACATGAAAATTCAATTCAAAATATTAAAATTAAAATTGTAAAATAAATAGACAAAATTTGTAAATTTGAAATAAATTGAAGTTAAGTAAACAAGTTATTTCGAAATTATTTAATATTAGTAATTATTAGTATTATTAGAGATTTTTATTACTTTTAACAACGTTTTTAATTATTAAACGAAGGATTTAGTTCAAAATCGATATGCTTTAAATTCATAACATCGCCCGCATTTGGAAGTCTTTATGGGGATGATTTGTCAAACTTTTTGTGTCGCATAATCAACGCATATGAAGCTTTAGCTGATGGTTGTTTGAAGAATGTTGGCGGCATAAACGTGCTGCTTTTCTAGGAATAGGGTGAATTGGTTTTGGCGAACGAGTGAAATTTGTTTACATAAAGAACATTGCATTTTAGTACGAACGATGTGCAATTAAATACGTTGCAGAAACACATTTTTAAAGCGTAAAAAATGTCGAAAAACAGAGTTCTAGCAAAAAGAGGGTTGTTTTTCGACACATTGTTCCACAATTGTTCCTATAAAATCATCGATAAATCATGCTTTGACACAGAATTTTGTAAGTTAAAAAGGACTGTTTTTCTATATAATGTTTAACACGTTAGCCAACAACTGTCCCCGACGAATTTTCTTACATTTTAACGGTGTAGTTACATTTAAAAAGTTCGATAAATACAACACCGAAAGCGAGGTTTACTAGACACCATCGGTGGTTGGCAGCGCTAATCTTATACAGATTTGGGCGCGGTCATCTACCAATGACGTCCCCAATATTGCGCAATACTTCGGAAATTTACATATTAATTTTAAAACAAAGATAAAAGCGAACAATATAAACTATGAAGTACTTACATAATAGGTCCAGATTCCCGCGAAGTTGCGCTAGGGTAGGCCTCTAACCAAGTCCATCAGGGCTCCTCCCGGAGGGATTAGAGATGATACGCCGACGCTCTACAAAGCGTTCGGAACAGCTCCGGCCAGCTACGGCAGTCATGAGGTCTTCATCCAGAGTCGTGGAGATCGGTACGCCTAGGTGGCTCTCAGATTGTCACCTATGTAGGGAATGGGCAGGAAAACTAGGTAAGGGTAGACAACAAAGATAATCAAGCAAGGAACTACATAGGTAAACCTAACGATACGTTACCAAAAGAAACGTCCACTTCACTCGAAGCACAAGGCAAAAAAGCCACGTTATAGAGAGAACCCGAAAAACCCCCACTCTCTTTTGTCTTTTCTCACGTCCGCGAAGTTATTCGTCCAACCCTCTAGCATTCCACGATTTGCGCAAATGCACTACTATGACGTATCCGAAGCACACGCCTAGTCTATTCAAAATTCCCGCGCACCGCGTCTTTTGAAATTATGGCGCGAAACTTCCGTACATCAAAACTTAACCTAAAAACACTGTTTAAGTGACCCTTGGCACGTAACAATTTGTCAAAAAAACCCGTATCATTACGAGAACTAGGAAATTCTCCAAAAATTGATAACACCTACAATCGTCAAAAAAACCGGGTTCTGACATAAAATTTTGTAACTTAAAAGAGGACAGGTATTAAATACAATGTTCCTCTCGGTGTTTATTTTATTGTCCCCAAAGGAATTCTCAAAAAACCCGTTTTATTACGCAAACTAGAACATTTTTCATAAATCTGAAAAAACGTTAAATCGTCGATGACAGAAGATTTCGTAAGTTGAAAGAGGACCGGTATTCAGCACGTTACTCAACAACTGTCCGCAAAGAATTTACCAAAAAAAACCCGTTTCATTACAATGTTTCACACGTTATTCACAATTGTCCCTATAGGAATGCTAAAAAAATCCGTTTATGAGAACTAGATCATTTTCTAAAAATCAATAGAATGTTAATCGTCGTAAAACAAAGATCTGGCATAAAATTTTGTAACTTGAAAGAGGACAGGTATTATATCCAATGTTTCTCTTGTTCACCAATCGTCCACAAAGAAATTCTCAAAAAACCCCTTTTATTACGAGAACTAGCACACTTTTCAAAAATCTGAAAAGGCAATCGTCGATAAATCAAGCTTTAAAACAGAATTTCGTAACTTGAAAAAGGACTGTTATTCTATACAATATTTAACACGTTACTCAACAACTGTCCCCAAAGAATTTGTCAAAAAACCCGTTTCATTACGAAAACTATAGTGTTTTTTAAAAATTGGTAAAACATATAGTCGTCAAAAGAAAACCCTGTGGCATAAAATTTTGTAATTTGAAAGAGGACATGTATTAAATACAATGTTCCTATCGATATTCACCAATTGTCCCCAAAGGAATTCCCAAAAACCCGTTTTATTACGAGACCTAGGACACTTTTCAAAAATCTGAAAAGGCAATCGTCGATAAACCAAGCTTTGACATAGAATTTCGTAAGTTGAAAGAGGACTGTTATTCTATACAATGTTTAACACGTTAGTCAACAACTGTCCCCAAAGAATTTGTCAAAAAACCCGTTTCATTACGAAAACTATAGTGTTTTTTAAAAATTGGTAAAACATATAGTCGGCAAAAAAAACCCTGTGGCATAAAATTTTGTAATTTGAAAGAGGAAATGTATTTAAAAACAATGTTCCTATCGATATTTACCAATTGTCCCCAAAGGAATTCCTAAAAACCCGTTTTATTACGAGACCTAGGACACTTTTCAAAAATCTGAAAAGGCAATCGTCGATAAACCAAGCTTTGACATAGAATTTCGTTAGTTGAAAGAGGACTGTTATTCTATACAATGTTTAACACGTTACTCAACAACTATCCCCAAAGAATTTGTCAAAAAACCCGTTTCATTACGAAAACTATAGTGTTTTTTAAAAATTGGTAAAACATATAGTCGTCAAAAGAAAACCCTGTAGCATAAAATTTTGTAATTTGAAAGAGGACATGTATTAAATACAATGTTCCTCTCGATATTCATCAATTGTCTCCAAAGGAATTCCCAAAACCCGTTTTATTACGAGACCTAGGACACTTTTCAAAAATCTGAAAAGGCAATCGTCGATAAACCAAGCTTTGACATAGAATTTCGTAAGTTGAAAGAGGACTGTTATTCTATACAATGTTTAACACGTTAGTCAACAACTGTCCCCAAAGAATTTGTCAAAAAACCCGTTTCATTACGAAAACTATAGTGTTTTTTAAAAATTGGTAAAACATATAGTCGTCAAAAGAAAACCCTGTGGCATAAAATTTTGTAATTTGAAAGAGGACATGTATTAAATACAATGTTCCTATCGATATTCACCAATTGTCCCCAAAGGAATTCCCAAAAACCCGTTTTATTACGAGACCTAGGACACTTTTCAAAAATCTGAAAAGGCAATCGTCGATAAACCAAGCCTTGACATAGAATTTCGTTAGTTGAAAGAGGACTGTTATTCTATACAATGTTTAACACGTTAGTCAACAACTGTCCCCAAAGAATTTGTCAAAAAACCCGTTTCATTACGAAAACTATAGTGTTTTTTAAAAATTGGTAAAACATATAGTCGCCAAAAAAAACCCTGTGGCATAAAATTTTGTAATTTGAAAGAGGACATGTATTAAATACAATGTTCTATCGATATTCACCAATTGTCCCCAAAGGAATTCCCAAAACCCGTTTTATTACGAGACCTAGGACACTTTTCAAAAATCTGAAAAGGCAATCGTCGATAAACCAAACTTTGACATAGAATTTCGTAAGTTGAAAGAGGACTGTTATTCTATACAATATTTAACACGTTACTCAACAACTGTCCCCAAAGAATTTGTCAAAAACCCGTTTCATTACGAAAACTATAGTGTTTTTAAAATTGGTAAAACATATAGTCGTCAAAAGAAAACCCTGTGGCATAAAATTTTGTAATTTGAAAGAGGACATGTATTAAATACAATGTTCTATCGATATTCACCAATTGTCCCCAAAGGAATTCCCAAAAACCCGTTTTATTACGAGACCTAGAACACTTTTCAAAAATCTGAAAAGGCAATCGTCGATAAACCAAGCTTTGACATAGAATTTCGTAAGTTGAAAGAGGACTGTTATTCTATACAATGTTTAACACGTTAGTCAACAACTGTCCCCAAAGAATTTGTCAAAAAACCCGTTTCATTACGAAAACTATAGTGTTTTTTAAAAATTGGTAAAACATATAGTCGTCAAAAGAAAACCCTGTAGCATAAAATTTTGTAATTTGAAAGAGGACATGTATTAAATACAATGTTCCTATCGATATTCACCAATTGTCCCCAAAGGAATTCCCAAAAGCCCGTTTTATTACGAGACCTAGGACACTTTTCAAAAATCTGAAAAGGCAATCGTCGATAAACCAAACTTTGACATAGAATTTCGTAAGTTGAAAGAGGACTGTTATTCTATACAATATTTAACACGTTACTCAACAACTGTCCCCAAAGAATTTGTCAAAAAACCCGTTTCATTACGAAAACTATAGTGTTTTTTAAAAATTGGTAAAACATATAGTCGTCAAAAGAAAACCCTGTGGCATAAAATTTTGTAATTTGAAAGAGGACATGTATTAAATACAATGTTCCTATCGATATTCACCAATTGTCCCCAAAGGAATTCCCAAAAACCCGTTTTATTACGAGACCTAGAACACTTTTCAAAAATCTGAAAAGGCAATCGTCGATAAACCAAGCTTTGACATAGAATTTCGTAAGTTGAAAGAGGACTGTTATTCTATACAATGTTTAACACGTTAGTCAACAACTGTCCCCAAAGAATTTGTCAAAAAACCCGTTTCATTACGAAAACTATAGTGTTTTTTAAAAATTGGTAAAACATATAGTCGTCAAAAGAAAACCCTGTGGCATAAAATTTTGTAATTTGAAAGAAGACATGTATTAAATACAATGTTCCTATCGATATTCACCAATTGTCCCCAAAGGAATTCCCAAAAACCCGTTTTATTACGAGACCTAGGACACTTTTCAAAAATCTGAAAAGGCAATCGTCGATAAACCAAGCTTTGACATAGAATTTCGTAAGTTGAAAGAGGACTGTTATTCTATACAATGTTTAACACGTTAGTCAACAACTGTCCCCAAAGAATTTGTCAAAAAACCCGTTTCATTACGAAAACTATAGTGTTTTTTAAAAATTGGTAAAACATATAGTCGGCAAAAAAAACCCTGTGGCATAAAATTTTGTAATTTGAAAGAGGAAATGTATTTAAAAACAATGTTCCTATCGATATTTACCAATTGTCCCCAAAGGAATTCCTAAAAACCCGTTTTATTACGAGACCTAGGACACTTTTCAAAAATCTGAAAAGGCAATCGTCGATAAACCAAGCTTTGACATAGAATTTCGTTAGTTGAAAGAGGACTGTTATTCTATACAATGTTTAACACGTTAGTCAACAACTGTCCCCAAAGAATTTGTCAAAAAACCCGTTTCATTACGAAAACTATAGTGTTTTTTAAAAATTGGTAAAACATATAGTCGGCAAAAAAAACCCTGTGGCATAAAATTTTGTAATTTGAAAAAGGACATGTATTAAATACAATGTTCCTATCGATATTCACCAATTGTCCCCAAAGGAATTCCCAAAAACCCGTTTTATTACGAGACCAAGGACACTTTTCAAAAATCTGAAAAGGCAATCGTCGATAAACCAAGCTTTGACATAGAATTTCGTTAGTTGAAAGAGGACTGTTATTCTATACAATGTTTAACACGTTAGTCAACAACTGTCCCCAAAGAATTTGTCAAAAAACCCGTTTCATTACGAAAACTATAGTGTTTTTTAAAAATTGGTAAAACATATAGTCGTCAAAAGAAAACCCTGTGGCATAAAATTTTGTAATTTGAAAAAGGACATGTATTAAATACAATGTTCCTATCGATATTCACCAATTGTCCCCAAAGGAATTCCCAAAAACCCGTTTTATTACGAGACCAAGGACACTTTTCAAAAATCTGAAAAGGCAATCGTCGATAAACCAAGCTTTGACATAGAATTTCGTTAGTTGAAAGAGGACTGTTATTCTATACAATGTTTAACACGTTAGTCAACAACTGTCCCCAAAGAATTTGTCAAAAAACCCGTTTCATTACGAAAACTATAGTGTTTTTTAAAAATTGGTAAAACATATAGTCGGCAAAAAAAACCCTGTGGCATAAAATTTTGTAATTTGAAAGAGGAAATGTATTTAAAAACAATGTTCCTATCGATATTTACCAATTGTCCCCAAAGGAATTCCTAAAAACCCGTTTTATTACGAGACCTAGGACACTTTTCAAAAATCTGAAAAGGCAATCGTCGATAAACCAAGCTTTGACATAGAATTTCGTAAGTTGAAAGAGGACTGTTATTCTATACAATGTTTAACACGTTACTCAACAACTGTCCCCAAAGAATTTGTCAAAAAAAACCCGTTTCATTACAAGAACTAGCAAATTTTCTAAAAATTGATAAAACCTATAATCGTCAAAAAGACAAAAAACTGGCATAAAATTTTGTAACTTGAAAGAGAATATATATTAAATACAATGTTCCCCTCGTTGTTCACCAATTGTCCTCAAAGGAATTTACAAAAAAACCCGTTTTATTACGAGACCTAGGACACTTTTCAAAAATCTGAAAAGGCAATCGTCGATAAACCAAGCTTTGACATAGAATTTCGTAAGTTGAAAGAGGACTGTTATTCTATACAATGTTTAACACGTTACTCAACAACTATCCCCAAAGAATTTGTCAAAAAACCCGTTTCATTACGAAAACTATAGTGTTTTTTAAAAATTGGTAAAACATATAGTCGTCAAAAGAAAACCCTGTAGCATAAAATTTTGTAATTTGAAAGAGGACATGTATTAAATACAATGTTCCTATCGATATTCACCAATTGTCCCCAAAGGAATTCCCAAAAGCCCGTTTTATTACGAGACCTAGGACACTTTTCAAAAATCTGAAAAGGCAATCGTCGATAAACCAAACTTTGACATAGAATTTCGTAAGTTGAAAGAGGACTGTTATTCTATACAATATTTAACACGTTACTCAACAACTGTCCCCAAAAATTTGTCAAAAACCCGTTTCATTACGAAAACTATAGTGTTTTTAAAATTGGTAAAACATATAGTCGTCAAAAGAAAACCCTGTGGCATAAAATTTTGTAATTTGAAAGAGGACATGTATTAAATACAATGTTCCTATCGATATTCACCAATTGTCCCCAAAGGAATTCCTGCAAAACCCGTTTTATTACGAGACCTAGAACACTTTTCAAAAATCTGAAAAGGCAATCGTCGATAAACCAAGCTTTGACATAGAATTTCGTAAGTTGAAAGAGGACTGTTATTCTATACAATGTTTAACACGTTAGTCAACAACTGTCCCCAAAGAATTTGTCAAAAACCCGTTTCATTACGAAAACTATAGTGTTTTTTAAAATTGGTAAAACATATAGTCGTCAGAAGAGAAACCCTGTGGCATAAAATTTTGTAATTTGAAAGAAGACATGTATTAAATACAATGTTCCTATCGATATTCACCAATTGTCCCCAAAGGAATTCCCAAAACCCGTTTTATTACGAGACCTAGGACACTTTTCAAAAATCTGAAAAGGCAATCGTCGATAAACCAAGCTTTGACATAGAATTTCGTAAGTTGAAAGAGGACTGTTATTCTATACAATGTTTAACACGTTAGTCAACAACTGTCCCCAAAGAATTTGTCAAAACCCGTTTCATTACGAAAACTATAGTGTTTTTAAAAATTGGTAAAACATATAGGGTGTCCAAAAAATCCCTGTGGCATAAAATTTTGTAATTTGAAAGAGGAACATGTATTTAAAACAATGTTCCTATCGATATTTACCAATTGTCCCCAAAGGAATTCCTAAAAACCCGTTTTATTACGAGACCTAGGACACTTTTCAAAAATCTGAAAAGGCAATCGTCGATAAACCAAGCTTTGACATAGAATTTCGTTAGTTGAAAGAGGACTGTTATTCTATACAATGTTTAACACGTTAGTCAACAACTGTCCCCAAAGAATTTGTCAAAAACCCGTTTCATTACGAAAACTATAGTGTTTTAAAAATTGGTAAAACATATAGTCGGCAAAAAACCCTGTGGCATAAAATTTTGTAATTTGAAAAGGGACATGTATTAAATACAATGTTCCTATCGATATTCACCAATTGTCCCCAAAGGAATTCCCAAAACCCGTTTTATTACGAGACCAAGGACACTTTTCAAAAATCTGAAAAGGCAATCGTCGATAAACCAAGCTTTGACATAGAATTTCGTTAGTTGAAAGAGGACTGTTATTCTATACAATGTTTAACACGTTAGTCAACAACTGTCCCCAAAGAATTTGTCACAAAAACCCGTTTCATTACGAAAACTATAGTGTTTTTAAAATTGGTAAAACATATAGTCGTCAAAAGAAAACCCTGTGGCATAAAATTTTGTAATTTGAAAAAGGACATGTATTAAATACAATGTTCCTATCGATATTCACCAATTGTCCCCAAAGGAATTCCCAAAACCCGTTTTATTACGAGACCAAGGACACTTTTCAAAAATCTGAAAAGGCAATCGTCGATAAACCAAGCTTTGACATAGAATTTCGTTAGTTGAAAGAGGACTGTTATTCTATACAATGTTTAACACGTTAGTCAACAACTGTCCCCAAAGAATTTGTCAAAAACCCGTTTCATTACGAAAACTATAGTGTTTTTAAAAATTGGTAAAACATATAGTCGGCAAAAAAACCCTGTGGCATAAAATTTTGTAATTTGAAAGAGAAATGTATTTAAAACAATGTTCCTATCGATATTTACCAATTGTCCCCAAAGGAATTCCTAAAACCCGTTTTATTACGAGACCTAGGACACTTTTCAAAAATCTGAAAAGGCAATCGTCGATAAACCAAGCTTTGACATAGAATTTCGTAAGTTGAAAGAGGACTGTTATTCTATACAATGTTTAACACGTTACTCAACAACTGTCCCCAAAGAATTTGTCAAAAAACCCGTTTCATTACAAGAACTAGCAAATTTTCTAAAAATTGATAAAACCTATAATCGTCAAAATGACAAAAACTGGCATAAAATTTTGTAACTTGAAAGAGAATATATATTAAATACAATGTTCCCCTCGTTGTTCACCAATTGTCCTCAAAGGAATTTACAAAAAAACCCGTTTTATTACGAGACCTAGGACACTTTTCAAAAATCTGAAAAGGCAATCGTCGATAAACCAAGCTTTGACATAGAATTTCGTAAGTTGAAAGAGGACTGTTATTCTATACAATGTTTAACACGTTACTCAACAACTATCCCCAAAGAATTTGTCAAAAAACCCGTTTCATTACGAAAACTATAGTGTTTTTTAAAAATTGGTAAAACATATAGTCGTCAAAAGAAAACCCTGTGGCATAAAATTTTGTAATTTGAAAAGGACATGTATTAAATACAATGTTCCTATCGATATTCACCAATTGTCCCTAAAGGAATTCCCAAAACCCGTTTTATTACGAGACCAAGGACACTTTTCAAAATCTGAAAAGGCAATCGTCGATAAACCAAGCTTTGACATAGAATTTCGTTAGTTGAAAGAGGACTGTTATTCTATACAATGTTTAACACGTTAGTCAACAACTGTCCCCAAAGAATTTGTCAAAACCCGTTTCATTACGAAAACTATAGTGTTTTTTAAAATTGGTAAAACATATAGTCGGCAAAGAAAACCCTGTGGCATAAAATTTTGTAATTTGAAAAGAAATGTATTTAAAAACAATGTTCCTATCGATATTTACCAATTGTCCCCAAAGGAATTCCTAAAAACCCGTTTTATTACGAGACCTAGGACACTTTTCAAAAATCTGAAAAGGCAATCGTCGATAAACCAAGCTTTGACATAGAATTTCGTTAGTTGAAAGAGGACTGTTATTCTATACAATATTTAACACGTTACTCAACAACTGTCCCCAAAGAATTTGTCAAAAAACCCGTTTCATTACGAAAACTATAGTGTTTTTTAAAAATTGGTAAAACATATAGTCGTCAAAAGAAAACCCTGTGGCATAAAATTTTGTAATTTGAAAGGACATGTATTAAATACAATGTTCCTATCGATATTCACCAATTGTCCCAAAGGAATTCCCAAAACCCGTTTTATTACGAGACCAAGGACACTTTTCAAAAATCTGAAAAGGCAATCGTCGATAAACCAAGCTTTGACATAGAATTTCGTTAGTTGAAAGAGGACTGTTATTCTATACAATGTTTAACACGTTAGTCAACAACTGTCCCCAAAGAATTTGTCAAAAACCCGTTTCATTACGAAAACTATAGTGTTTTTAAAATTGGTAAAACATATAGTCGGCAGAAAAACCCTGTGGCATAAAATTTTGTAATTTGAAAGAGGAAATGTATTTAAAAACAATGTTCCTATCGATATTTACCAATTGTCCCAAAGGAATTCCTAAAACCCGTTTTATTACGAGACCTAGGACACTTTTCAAAAATCTGAAAAGGCAATCGTCGATAAACCAAGCTTTGACATAGAATTTCGTAAGTTGAAAGAGGACTGTTATTCTATACAATGTTTAACACGTTACTCAACAACTGTCCCCAAAGAATTTGTCAAAAACCCGTTTCATTACAAGAACTAGGAAATTTTCTAAAATTGATAAAACCTATAATCGTCAAAAGACAAAAACTGGCATAAAATTTTGTAACTTGAAAGAGAATATATATTAAATACAATGTTCCCTCGTTGTTCACCAATTGTCCTCAAAGGAATTTACAAAAACCCGTTTTATTACGAGACCTAGGACATTTTCAAAAATCTGAAAAGGCAATCGTCGATAAACCAAGCTTTGACATAGAATTTCGTAAGTTGAAAGAGGACTGTTATTCTATACAATGTTTAACACGTTACTCAACAACTATCCCCAAAGAATTTGTCAAAAACCCGTTTCATTACGAAAACTATAGTGTTTTTAAAAATTGGTAAAACATATAGTCGTCAAAAGAAAACCCTGTAGCATAAAATTTTGTAATTTGAAAGAGGACAGTATTAAATACAATGTTCCTATCGATATTCACCAATTGTCCCCAAAGGAATTCCCAAAACCCGTTTTATTACGAGACCTAGGACACTTTTCAAAAATCTGAAAAGGCAATCGTCGATAAACCAAAGCTTTGACATAGAATTTCGTAAGTTGAAAGAGGACTGTTATTCTATACAATATTTAACACGTTACTCAACAACTGTCCCCAAAGAATTTGTCAAAAACCCGTTTCATTACGAAAACTATAGTGTTTTTTAAAAATTGGTAAAACATATAGTCGTCAAAAGAAAACCCTGTGGCATAAAATTTTGTAATTTGAAAGAGGACATGTATTAAATACAATGTTCCTATCGATATTCACCAATTGTCCCCAAAGGAATTCCCAAAAACCCGTTTTATTACGAGACCTAGGACACTTTTCAAAAATCTGAAAAGGCAATCGTCGATAAACCAAGCTTTGACATAGAATTTCGTAAGTTGAAAGAGGACTGTTATTCTATACAATGTTTAACACGTTAGTCAACAACTGTCCCCAAAGAATTTGTCAAAAAACCCGTTTCATTACGAAAACTATAGTGTTTTTTAAAAATTGGTAAAACATATAGTCGTCAAAAGAAAACCCTGTGGCATAAAATTTTGTAATTTGAAAGAGGACATGTATTAAATACAATGTTTCTATCGATATTCACCAATTGTCCCCAAAGGAATTCCCAAAAACCCGTTTTATTACGAGACCTAGGACACTTTTCAAAAATCTGAAAAGGCAATCGTCGATAAACCAAGCTTTGACATAGAATTTCGTAAGTTGAAAGAGGACTGTTATTCTATACAATGTTTAACACGTTAGTCAACAACTGTCCCCAAAGAATTTGTCAAAAAACCCGTTTCATTACGAAAACTATAGTGTTTTTTAAAAATTGGTAAAACATATAGTCGTCAAAAGAAAACCCTGTAGCATAAAATTTTGTAATTTGAAAGAGGACATGTATTAAATACAATGTTCCTATCGATATTCACCAATTGTCCCCAAAGGAATTCCCAAAAACCCGTTTTATTACGAGACCAAGGACACTTTTCAAAAATCTGAAAAGGCAATCGTCGATAAACCAAGCTTTGACATAGAATTTCGTTAGTTGAAAGAGGACTGTTATTCTATACAATGTTTAACACGTTAGTCAACAACTGTCCCCAAAGAATTTGTCAAAAAACCCGTTTCATTACGAAAACTATAGTGTTTTTTAAAAATTGGTAAAACATATAGTCGTCAAAAGAAAACCCTGTGGCATAAAATTTTTTAATTTGAAAGAGGACATGTATTAAATACAATGTTCCTATCGATATTCACCAATTGTCCCCAAAGGAATTCCCAAAAACCCGTTTTATTACGAGACCTAGGACACTTTTCAAAAATCTGAAAAGGCAATCGTCGATAAACCAAGCTTTGACATAGAATTTCGTAAGTTGAAAGAGGACTGTTATTCTATACAATGTTTAACACGTTAGTCAACAACTGTCCCCAAAGAATTTGTCAAAAAACCCGTTTCATTACGAAAACTATAGTGTTTTTTAAAAATTGGTAAAACATATAGTCGTCAAAAGAAAACCCTGAAGCATAAAATTTTGTAATTTGAAAGAGGACATGTATTAAATACAATGTTCCTCTCGATATTCATCAATTGTCTCCAAAGGAATTCCCAAAACCCGTTTTATTACGAGACCTAGGACACTTTTCAAAAATCTGAAAAGGCAATCGTCGATAAACCAAGCTTTGACATAGAATTTCGTAAGTTGAAAGAGGACTGTTATTCTATACAATGTTTAACACGTTAGTCAACAACTGTCCCCAAAGAATTTGTCAAAAAACCCGTTTCATTACGAAAACTATAGTGTTTTTTAAAAATTGGTAAAACATATAGTCGTCAAAAGAAAACCCTGTGGCATAAAATTTTGTAATTTGAAAGAGGACATGTATTAAATACAATGTTTCTATCGATATTCACCAATTGTCCCCAAAGGAATTCCCAAAAACCCGTTTTATTACGAGACCTAGGACACTTTTCAAAAATCTGAAAAGGCAATCGTCGATAAACCAAGCTTTGACATAGAATTTCGTAAGTTGAAAGAGGACTGTTATTCTATACAATGTTTAACACGTTAGTCAACAACTGTCCCCAAAGAATTTGTCAAAAAACCCGTTTCATTACGAAAACTATAGTGTTTTTTAAAAATTGGTAAAACATATAGTCGTCAAAAGAAAACCCTGTGGCATAAAATTTTGTAATTTGAAAGAGGACATGTATTAAATACAATGTTTCTATCGATATTCATCAATTGTCCCAAAGGAATTCCCAAAACCCGTTTTATTACGAGACCTAGGACACTTTTCAAAAATCTGAAAAGGCAATCGTCGATAAACCAAACTTTGACATAGAATTTCGTAAGTTGAAAGAGGACTGTTATTCTATACAATGTTTAACACGTTAGTCAACAACTGTCCCCAAAGAATTTGTCAAAAAACCCGTTTCATTACGAAAACTATAGTGTTTTTTAAAAATTGGTAAAACATATAGTCGTCAAAAGAAAACCCTGTGGCATAAAATTTTGTAATTTGAAAGAGGACATGTATTAAATACAATGTTCCTATCGATATTCACCAATTGTCCCTAAAGGAATTCCCAAAAACCCGTTTTATTACGAGACCTAGGACACTTTTCAAAAATCTGAAAAGGCAATCGTCGATAAACCAAGCTTTGACATAGAATTTCGTAAGTTGAAAGAGGACTGTTATTCTATACAATGTTTAACACGTTACTCAACAACTGTCCCCAAAGAATTTGTCAAAAAAAACCCGTTTCATTACAAGAACTAGCAAATTTTCTAAAAATTGATAAAATTATAATCGTCAAAAAGACAAAAAACTGGCATAAAATTTTGTAACTTGAAAGAGGATAGATATTAAATACAATGTTCCCCTTGTTGTTCACCAATTGTCCTCAAAGGAATTCATAAAAAACCCGTTTTATTACGAGAACTAGGATATTTTTCAAAAATTTGAAAAGGCAATTGTCGATAAATCAAACTTTGATACAGAATTTTGTAACTTGAAAAAAGAATTATGTTATATAATGTTCAACCCGTTACTCAACAACTGTCCCCAAAGAATTTGTCAAAAAAAACCCGTTCCATTACGAGAACTACCAATTTTCTAAAAATTGATAAAACCGATAATCGTCAAAAAGACAAAAAACTGGCATAAAATTTTGTAACTTGAAAGAGAATATATATTAAATACAATGTTCCCCTCGTTGTTCACCAATTGTCCTCAAAGGAATTTACAAAAAAACCCGTTTTATTACGAGAACTAACACATTTTTCACAAACCTGAAACAACGTTAAATCGTCGATACATCAAGCTTTGATACAGAATTTCGTAAGTTGAAAGAGATCTGTTATTCTATACAATGTTTAACACGTTATTCAACAACTGTCCCCAAAGCATTTGTCAAAAACACGTTTCATTACGAGAACTAGAAAATTTTCTAAAAATTGAAAAAATCTATAATCGTCAAAAAAACAAAAGTTTTGGTGTAAAATTTTGTAATTTGAAAGAGAACAGGTTTTAAATACAATGTTTTTCACGTTGTTTACCAACTGTCCCCAAAGGAATTCTCAAAAAATCCGTTTTATTATGAGAACTAGCACATTTTTCAAAAATCTGAAAAAACGTTATATCGTCGACAAACAAAGCTTTGGCACAGAATTTTGTAAATTGTAAGAGGACTGTTATTCTATACAATGTTCAACACGTTAGTCAACAACTGTCCCCAAAGAATTTGTTAAAAAAACCCGTTTTATTACGAGAACTAGAAAATTTTCTAAAAACTGATAAAACCTATATCGCAGAAAAACAAAGTTCTGGCAAAAAATTTTGTAACTTGAAAGAGGACAGGCATTAACTACAATGTTCCTTTCGATGTTCACTAATTGGCCGCAAAGGAATTCCCAAAAACCTGTTTTAATACGAGAACTAGCACATTTTTCAGAAATTTGGAAAACGTTAAATCGTCGATAGACTAAGCTTTAACGCAGAATTTCGTAAGTTGAAAGAAGACTGTTATTTTATACAACGCTCAACAACTGTCCCCAAAAAATTTGTTAAAAAAACCCGTTTCATTACGAGAACTAAAAAATTCTCTAAAAATTGATAAAACTTATGATCGTCGAGAAACATATTTCGGGTATAAAATTTTGTAAGTTGTAAGGGGACAGGTATTAAATTCAATGATCCTCTCAATATTTACCAATTGTCCGCAAAAGAATTTTCAAAAAACCCGTTTTATTACGAAAACTAGCACATTTTTCAAAAATCTAAAACACTTTCAATCGTCGATAAACCAATCTTTGACACAGAATTTAGTAAGTTGAAAGAGGACTGTTATTTTATACAATGTTCGACAAGTTATTCAACAACTGTCCCCACAGAATTTGTCAAAAAAATCCGTTTCATTTCGAGAACTATAAAATTTTCTAAAAAATGATAAAAACCTATAATCGTTAAAAAAACAAAAATTCTGGAGTAAAATTTTGTAATTTGAAAGAGGACAGGTTTTAACTACAATGTTCCTTACGTTGTTTACCAATTGTCCCCAAAGGAATTTTCAAAAAACCCGTTTTATTATGAGAACTAGCACATTTTTCAAAAATCTGAAAAAACGTTAAATCGTCGATAAATCAAGCCTAGACAGAAAATTTCGTAAATTGTAAGAGGACTGTTATTCTATACAATGCTCAAAACGTTAGTCAACAACTGTCCCCAAAGAATTTGTTAAAGAAACCCGTTTCATTACGAGAACTAGAAAATTTTCTAAAAATAAATAAAACCTATTATCGTCAAAAAAACAAAGTTCTAACATAAAATTTTGTAACTTAAAAAAGAACAGCTATTAAATACAATGTTTCTCTCGATGTTCACCAATTGTTCCCAAAGGGATTCCCCAAAACCCGTTTTATTACAAGAACTAGCACATTTTTCAAAAATCTAAAAAAAACGTTAAATCCTCGAAAAATCAAGCTTTCACACAGAATTTCGTAAGTTAAAAGAGGACTTATTCTACAAATGCTCAACACGCTGCTCAACAACTGTCCCCAAAGAATTTGTCAAACAACCCGTTTCTTTACGAGAACTAGAAATTTTTCTAAAAATTGATAAAATCTACAATCGTCACAAAACACCAAGTTCTGACATAAAATTTTGAAACTTAAAAGAGGACAGGTATTAAATAAAACGTTTCACTCGTTGTTTACCAATTGTCCCCGAAGGAATTTTTAAAAAACCCGTTTTATTACGAGAACTAGCACATTTTTCAAATATCTGAAAAACAATCGTCGATAAATCAAATTTTGACACAGAATTTCGTAGATTGAACGAGGACTGTTATTCCATACAATTTTCAACACGTTACTCAACAACTGTCCCCAAAGAATTTGTAAAAAAAAACCGTTTCAATACGAGAACCAGAAAATTTTCTAAAAATTGATAAAACTAACAATCGTCAAGAAAATAAAGTTCTGGTATAAAATTTTGTAACTTGAAAGAGGACAGGTTAAAAACTAAGTTATTTCGAAATTATTTTGAGTATTAGTTTAGTAGATTTTTGTTTTATTAACCCGAAATTTAGTTAGTTTATTTTAAAACGCGGATTTGGTTTAAATTACAAAGAAAAAGCGATTTATTTAGTATTTATTCAATTTAAATTATGTTTTTTAAAATTTTTATTTTGCTGCCCTGTATTTATAATTTAAAGCCACACGATTTAAAAAATAAAACACAATAAAAAGCAAAACTTCAAACAAATAATATAACAAATTAATATAAACCCTAGATAAACACTTACTTGTTATTGCTGAAGCGGGAGCTCTGCAAGAACACGTCCGCTCGCTTCAAGCGGCAACTAGAAAGTCCCTAACCCACCTACAGCGAATTCAAAAGGTTATTCCTGGACAAGTACGACAGTTCAACCATTCGAGCCAGAATAACCTCCGATTACTATGGACAGAAGCAGACGGCGTCTCAACCAGTAACCGCATTCCTGAGCACAAAGATACAAGCTGGACACCAACCGAGACATACAGCTATTCACAGACCTCCTCCTACCGACACCGAAGAATCCAATTCAATGCCACATGCCGACGACATTATGGAAAATGGTCAACGGCCTCACGAGAATCGAGGAAAACTTAAAAGAGGCAACAGTAAAAACCACCAACCCTACATCAGCTGCCAGACGCCCAACAACAGCAGAACAACTACCAAGGTGCCGCTTCTGTCCTCAAATACACTGGCACCGAGACTGCCCGACCAAAAACTCGGAAAAACGACACTCCGGCCGAGATGCGCCAGCACACCGCCCGGCCGGGCCAAACGAAATGGCGCGATTACACATTACCCACATGACCTACTATCAAGGATCCCCGTCACGATACAAAAACCCTCAAAGCACTCCTAGACACAGGAGCATCGGCGTGCATGATTAGGGAAGATCGAATACCCACAGACTCACGGGTAGAACCCTCCCGTGCCTCTGCCTATCTAGCCGAAGCAGGAACTGAAATGGCAATAAGAGGCCATTTCCGCACACCATTCACCCTCGGGGAAGGTGACAGACCTTACATGCGATTTTTCCCAATGCTCCACCCGCAGGTACTACATTGGCCAGAAAGCGAGTTTTTTTACATGGAAAATTTGGAATTTTGCAGAACCCTTGCTGTTCCAAACAAGGTAGTAATATTTAACGTGCGTGACAACACTCACACACGGGATCTCCATTTTACTTCTCATCCAAACGAGGGTGTATTTTTGTGAAAAATGCTCGCCTAAAATTTTTCAAGCGGATCGTGTCGGGATTCGAACCCGGGACCTTGGGCGTAGTAGTTACACACATACCAATACGCCACGGAGCCCCATGAAAATGACAGACCACGAAACTTTTCTGGTAGTAGCCAATTTTGCAGAAGATGTCATCCTGAGGCAATCCTGGCTCCGACGCCAAAAGGCAGTCATGGACCACGAGCAAGGATCCGAACACTTTGGAACACACAATCGCCAGACACTCCACTGGAACAGAAGGACGACACCCTTCTCCGCCAACAGGCCACCCTCACAAACCACAATCCACCAGTTTCCAGACAAATTCCAACCCACATTTTACGGACTCCTGGAGGAGTTCCACTCTGTTGTCAACGGACCAACACAGCCAACCACCACTGCCAGTACCAGCCACACGATACGGAACAATCCACACACACCTTTCCGATTGCCGCCGTATCGGTACTCCCCACAAAAGAAACTCATCATCGCCGCCGAAGTAGAGAATATGCTGGCTAACCGAATTATCGAGCCCAGCACCTCGACCTACAACTCTCCTGGAGAAAAAGGATGGGGAAACCACGAATTTGCGTCGACTATCGGAGACTCAACTCCATCACCAAGGATGAAAGCTCAAACTTACCAATCATTCATGAAGCACTACGAGACCTTGGCATGGCATCCGTTTTCACCACCCTCAAGCTCAAATCAGGATACTGGCAAGTGCCACTCGACCCCGAGTCCAAAACTCTCACGGCATTCACCACGCCCAATGGAGCCAGTTACCAATTCCGCGTTATGCCGTTTGAACTGAAAAATGCCCCAGCCAGTTTTCAGAAGCTGATGACACACGAAGTACTGGCAGGTTATCTCCGCAAATTCGTACTCATATACCTGGACGACTTAATAATTTATTCCAACAATTGGGAAGAGCATCTACAACACATTCGACTCGTCCTAGAGAGGCTTAACACAGGCTACACCCGGCTTTAGAGAAATGCAGTTTTGGAGTACAAAACCTTGAATACCTAGGCCACGTCATAACCACCGAAGGTAATCAACCCATAACAAAACACGTGGAACAGATACAGAAGGCAAATCGACCCACGAACCGACGACAGCTAAGGTCCTTCCTTGGCCTAACCAATTGGCTTCGAGACTATATCCCGCGGTGTGCAGACCTCCAAGCACCGCTAACCAACTTACTCCAAACCAATCAACGCTTCCAGTGGACTACAGAAACTGAGCACGCCCTCCAAGCCATCCAACAGGCCATCAGCCAGCCATTAAAGCTCCACCAGCCAGATTTTAACAAACCTTTCATTTTACAAACCGACGCCAGTGGAACAGGCATAGCAGCAGTCCTCTACCAAGAAATCGACGGGTCCCGAAACATCGTCAGCTACGCCAGCGCCAAACTCAATCAAGTCGAGAGAAACTACCACGTAAATGAGCAAGAATGTTTGGCGGTAATCTGGGCCGTTAAGAAGTACCGACCATACTTAAATGATAAGCCTTTTACACTCCGCACAGACAGCCGTGCGCTGTTATGGTTGAACAAAACCAAAGAAACCGGTTCCAAATTCACCCGCTGGGCCCTGTTGCTACAGGAATTTTCCTTCGACATCCAATATTGCTCCGGGGCTCAGAATGAGCTACCGGACTATCCATCAACAACGATATTCCCCAAGAGGTCACCAGCGAAAACCGCCTGCTACCACCAAGCAACCCGAGCAATCTTCAGGCCAACTACGTAGCTCTAGTGGACCTGCCCGAACGGGTACAAGTTGCGCAATGGGACAGCGAAGTCATTGGACGGATGACCCAAAAATGGCTCCTCGTACAGCAGAGAGGTCAAAACCCTCACGAAGAGAAAATCCTTGTAGTCGAAAATGGATATCTCTGGCGATGCAACCCTGAACAGAACCGGCTCATTAAATACAATGTCATTTTGGTGTTTAGCAATTGTCCCCAAAGGAATTCACAAAAAACCCGTTTTATTTCCAGAACTAGCACATTTTTCAAAACTATGAAAAAACGTTATTTCGTCGATAAATTAAGCTTTGACACAGAATTTCGTAAGTTGAAAGAGGACTGTTATTCCATATAATGTTCAATAATTAGTCAACAACTGTCCCCAAAGAATTTGTTAAAGAAACCCGTTTTATTATGAGAACTTGAAAACTTTCTAAAAACTGATAAAACCTATAATCGCAGAAAAGCAAAGTTCTGGCATAAAATTTTGTAACTTGAAAGAGGACATATTTAATTAAATGCTCCTTTCGATGCTCACCAATTGTCCCCAAAGAATTCTCAAAAACCCGTTTTATTACGAGAATCAACACGTTTTTCAAAAATCTGAAAAAAAAATCGTCGATAAACCAGGCTTTGACACAGTATTTCATAAGTTGAAAGAGGACTGTTATTCTGTAATCTTTAACACGTTACTCAACAGCTGTCCCCAAAAAATTTGTCAAAAAACCCGTCTCATTACGAAACCTAGAAAAATTTCTAAAAATTGATAAAACCTACAATCGCCACGAAAATAAAGTTCCGGCATAAAATTTTGTAACTTGAAAGAGGACATATTTAATTAAATGTTTCTTTCGATGCTCACCAATTGTCCTTAAAGAATTCTTAAAAACCCGTTTTATTACGAGAATCAACACGTTTTTCAAAAATCTGAAAAAAAAATCGTCGATAAACCAGGCTTTGACACAGAATTTTGTAAGTTGAAAGAGGACTGTTATTCCATACAATGTTGAACACGTTAGTCAACAACTGTCCCCAACGAATTTGTCAAAAAACCCGTTTCATTACGAGAACTAGAAAATTTTCCAAAAATTGATAAAACCTATAATTGTCGAAAAAACAAAGTTCTAGCATAAAATTTTGTAACTTGAAATAGGATAGATATTAAATACAACGTTTGTCTTAATCTTCACCAATTGTTCCCAAAGGAATTTTCAAATAACCCGCGTTACATACCTTGTTCCTCTCATTGTTCACCAATTGTCCCTAGAGAAATTCTCAAAAAACCCGTTTTATTACGAGAACTATCTCATTTTTTAAAAATCAGAAAAATCATTAAATCGTCGATAAATCAAGGTTTAACACAGAATTCGTAAGTTGAAAGAGGACTGTTATTCTATACAATGTTCAGCACGTTACTTAACAACTGTCCCCCAAATATTTGTCAAAAAAACCTGTTTAATTACAAAAACTAGAAGATTTTCTAAAAATTGATGGCCTATAATAGTCAAAAAACAAAGTTCTGGCATAAAATTTTATAACTTGAAAGAGGACAGGTTTTAAGTACAATGTTTTTCTTGATTTTCACCAATCCCCCTTAAGGAATTTCTCAAAACCCGTTTTATTACGAGAACTATCACATTTTTCAAAAATCTGAAGAAGCAGCTGTCGATAAATCAAGCTTTGACGCAGATTTTCATAAGTTGAAAGAGGACTGTTATTCTGTAATCTTTAACACGTTACTCAACAGCTGTCTCCAAAAAATTTGTCAAAAAACCCGTCTCATTACGAAACCTAGAAAAATTTCTAAAAATTGATAAAACCTACAATCGCCAAGAAAATAAAGTTCTGGCATAAAATTTTGTAACTTGAAAAAGGACAGGTATTAAATTCAATGTTTCTCTCGTTGTTCAGCAATTGTCCCCAAAGGAATTCTCAAAGAACCCGTTTTATTACGAGAACTAGGACACTTTTTAAAAATCTCAAAAGGCAATCGTCGATAAACCAAGCATTGACACATAATTTCGTAAGTTGAAAGGGGACTGTTATTTCATACAATGTTCAATAGTTACTCTACAACTGTTGTCTAAAAATTTGTCAAAAAACCCGTCTCATTACGAGAACTAGGAAATTTTCTAAAAATTGAGAACACCTACAATCGTCAAAAAAACAAAGTTCTGACATAAAATTAAAAGAGGACAGGTGACTAAATACAATGTTCTTCTTGGTGTTCATCTATTGTCCCCAAGGAAATTCTCAAAAATCCCGTTTCATTACGAAAACTAGCACATTTTTCAAAAACCTGAAAAGACGTTAATTCATCGATAAATTAAGCTTTGACACAGAATTTCGTAATTTGAAATAGGACTGTTATTCTATACAATCTTTAACACGTTAGTCAACAACTGTCCCCAAAGAATTTGTCAAGAAACCCGTTTCATTATGAAAACTAGAAAATTTAAAAAAAATGATAAAACCAAAATCGTCAAGAAAATAAAGTTCTGGCTTAAAATTTCGTAACTTGAAACAGTACAGGTATTAAATACAATGTTCCTCTAGCTGTTTACCAATTGTCCCCAAAGGAATTCTTAAGAAACCCGTATTATTACGAGTACTAGCACCTTTTTCAAAATTCTGAAAACTTTAAATCGTCGATAAACTAAGGTTTGACACAGAATTTCGTAAGTTAAAAGAGGACTGTGATTCTATACAATGTTTAACGCGTTAGTCAACAGCTGTCCCCAAAAAATTTGTCAAAAAACCCGTTTCATTACGAAAACTAGAAAATTTTCTAATAATTGATGAAACCTATAATCAACAAAAACAAAGTTCTGGCATAAAATTTTGTAACTTGAAACAGGACAGGTGTTAAATACAATGTTCCTCTCGTCGTTCACCAATTGTCCCCAAAGGAATTCGCAAAAAATCCGTTTTATTACGAGAATTAGCACATTTTTCAAAAATCTGAAAAAATTTTAAATCGTCGATAAATCAAGCTTTGACACAGAATTTCGTAAGTTGAAAGGAGACTGTTAATCTATACAATGTTCAATGTGAATTCCTGGAATTTATTGTATCCTTTGAATTTATTAGATTCTTTGAAAATGTGATGTTGTCGATTTTTTTTACTCAAATTCGTGAAATTTACTAATTTTATTCCATATATTAAAAACGTGATAGGGCTGAATATTTTTACTATGAATTCATTTAAAATTGTTGTGTTTTGTGAATTTATTAGATATCCCGAAAAAAAGATATTGCTAAATTTTCCCACTGTCTGGTATTTGTTTTTTTGAGTTAGTTAGATACTGTAAAAATGCGATATTGCTGAATCTTTTACAGTGAAAATATCATATTGCTGAATTTTTCTACTGTAAATTACTGGCAAATATTGTATCTTTTGAAATTTATTGCTGAATTTTTCTAATATGCATTTGTGAAATTTGTTTCATTTTTGAATTTATTAGATATATTAAATAAGTATTGTTGCTGAATTTCTCTACCGTGAATTCCATCTGTATTTTTTGAATTTATTACATGTCTTGAAAGTGTGATATTGCTGAATTTTTTTGTTGTAAATCACCGGAATTTTGTAAATTGTTTGAATTTATTGGATTTACTGAAAAAGTGATATTGCTAAATCTGTCTACTGTGAATTCCGGAAATTTGTTTTATTTTTTGAATTCATTGCTTATTTTAAAAATGTGCTATTGTAGGATTTCTTTAATGCAAATTCATGAAATTTGTTGTATTTTTTGAATTTATTAAATATCTTGAATTGCTGAACTTCTTTTACAGTGAATTCCAGATTGATTTTATAAGACATCTTGAAAGTGCGAAATTGTTGAATTTTTTTGCATTGAATTCCGGGAATTTGTTTTATTATTTAAATTCATTAAATATCTGCTAGATTTTTTTAATGTGAATTCCTGGAACCGGTTGTATATTTTGAATCTATTAGATATCTTGAAAATGTCATATTACTGAATTTTTTTACTATGTATTTTGTTGAATTTTTTCAGTTTATTAGGTTTATTGAAATTGTGGTGTTGCAGAATTTTTTTACTGCTAATTGCTGTAATTTGTTGCGTTTGTGGAACTTTGTAAAGATGTTGATATTGTTGAATCTGTAACAGTTTTTAATTGTTTTTAGAAAAGCTTTTGTTCTATAAATGCGTTGAATTCCCAAATTTGTCTTTTTATTGATCTCTTGAAATTGTGACATTTGCTGAATTGTTTGACTGTGAATTCCCAGAACATTTGTGGTTGTTGATTTTGTTAATTTTGTTTACAGAACCATTCGAATTTGTCGAATTAAATGAATGCCCTTAATTTTTTAATACTTTTTGAATATGTAGAATTTCATGTTTGCAATATTGCTGAATTTGTTGACTGATGAATCCTTGAACTTCCTTGAATTCTGCAAATGTGTTAGGTTTGTTGAATCTGTTGCAGTTGTTCAACTGTTAAACTTTTTGGATGCGCTTTAGAGATTGCAATAAAACAGTAAAAGCGCAATTTCTAGAAGTGAGTACAAGACAATTGCGCTGTTTCTCAAAGAAAGGGGCACGTTGACGTTCTTTGTATTTGCTTCCAGATACCATTTTATCCACTTAGTCTGCTGCAAGAAACAGTAAGTAGGAGCTTCACGCAAGTATCTACATAACGGAAAAACTGGACAAGCAGTGAAAAACACTTAGGGTACACGTACCCACTTTACCCTACAGTCGACCACCCTTGATTAATACCGGCCAGACAGGGTTTTCTAATTACTAAACGTAATTAATGTTCCATTCTTTGCCCGGTCAATTACACCTGTCTATCTTAAACCTTCAAGAGTAATTTAACAGTAATCTACTCGAGGTTGAATTAATTCAGTTGGTGTCCATCATTCACTTGTTTCCTGATTACTTCTCGGCGTTCGGCGTTTGGCGCTTCACTTCTACGTACCATACAAACGGTATAAACGCTTTTCATTAATCTTTCTACAGATGGAAAGCTTCTACAAGTCTGGAAATTGTCGATAAATGTTTCGTAAAAGCGCGAAACTTTCCTTGCGACGCAAATACCAACTATAAGTGAGAATTAATAAAAATTAGCTTGCATGTGTCGAGTTATTTTTAAAGTATTAAGGGATTTGCTGCAGCAAACAGCCAGTGGGTAGATTTGGCGTTACACATCCAGCTGGATATAAAAGATTTTTCCATTCAAAACAGAGGCGTTGAGACGACCGAAAACCGTCTACTTACAGCTGGAAAAATGAAAAACTCGTCATGTTGTTACGAATGCAAACATATTTCACGGTCCATTTCTGATTAGGATTCACGTCAACGGCAGACGGGATCGAGTTGACATTACCATTTATCAAAACGTCGGTATCCATATAGGGTTGGCGTGTTACGAGCTCATTGATTCAAAGCAAGCCCCATATACACACGTATAAATCAGGGGTGGCTTTAAATTGTCAGTTGGTGTATACGCGTTGTTTTAGGAAACGAAAAGTTCTGGACACGAGTACAATTGTAAATTTATCTACAGTAAATAGTCAGAAATTTAGAGTAACTCTGATAAGTAATTTTTCGTTAGCTAGCGTGTCTAAGCTTACGAATGACATTCGGTACTACTCGGCAGCTGAACGATCAATTTCTTAGAAAAAATGTTGACAATAAACTTCAGAGAGGAGAAATACAAAAAAATAGGGTAAATGGAAAAAAGCGAATCAATCGAACAAATAGGACAAGTAGGACAAATAAGATAGAAAGAACAAACGGAATGACAACAAAACGAACAAATACAAACAGAAAAAATACAGCGGACATAACCAAAGAGCCAAATAGAACACATAAGAAAAGTTGGACAAGTAGAACAAATAAGACAAATAGAACAAACAGAATTAAATAATGCAAACAAAGCAAATATGACACAGAACAAACATAATAACTGGGACACATAAAACTATAGAATAAATAGAACAAATGGAACAGATAAGACAAATAAGGGAGTAGAACAAATATACCAAATAGGACAAATAGAACAAGCAAACCAAACAGAAGAAATAGAAGAAAAAAGAAAGTAGGAGAAATAATTCAAATCGAACAAATAGAACAAGTATGATAAATATGAAAAAGAAGACCAGTAGGACAAAAGGGACAAATATGTCAAATATGCCGAAAAGTACAAATAGGACAATTAGGACAACTAGGACAAATAGGATCAATAAGACAAATAGGACGAATACGACAAATAGCGCAAATACGTCAAACAAGATAAACAGGCCAAATATTCCAAATAGGACAATTAGAACAAATTGGACGAATAGGACGAATAGGACAAATATGACAAATTGGACAAATTGGACGAATAGGACGAATAGGCCGAATAGGACAAATAGGACAAATAAAACAAATAGGACGAATAGAACAAATAGGACAAATATGACAAATTGGACAAATTGCAGATATAGGACAATTATGATAAATATGACAAATAGAACAAATACAACAAAATGAACAAATAAAACAAATAGGATAAGTATTAGGCATACCGGGAAAGTAGCACAATTGGAACATGCAGATCAACTACGGCAAAGTGTCAAATAGTACAATAAGACAAATAGGATAAATAGGACAAATCAGACAAATATGACAAATAGAAAAAATAGGACAAATAGGGCGAATAGGACGAATAGGACGAATAGAACCAATAGGCCGAATAGGACGAATAGGACGAATAGGACGAATAGGACGAATAGGACGAATAGGACGAATAGGACGAATAGGACGAATAGGACGAATAGGACGAATAGGACGAATAGGACAAAAAGGACAAATACGACAAATAGAATAAATATTAGGCATACAGGAAAAGTAGCACAAATGGGACATGCAAGTCAGCTACGACAACGTGCTGAATAGTACAAATACCATAAATAGGCTAAATAGGACAGATAGGATAAATATGATAAATATGATAAAAATGATAAATATGATAAATATGATAAATATGATAAATATGATAAATATGATAAATAGGATAAATAGGCTAAATAGGATAAATAGGCTAAATAGGATAAATAGGATAAGTAGGATAAATAGAATAAATAGGATAAATAGGATAAATAGGATAAATAGGATAATAGGATAAATAGGATAAATAGGATAAATAGGATAAATAGGATAAATAGGATAAATAGGATAAATAGGATAAATAGGATAAGTAGGATAAACAGGATAAATATGATAAATATGATAAATAGGATAAATAGGATAAATATGATGAAAAAGAAAATAGGATAAATAGACGTAAAACATATAAAATGTATAGAACGAGTAGAACGAATAAAACGAATAGAACGAACAGAACGAACAGAACGAACAGAACAAACAGAACGAACAGAACGAACAGAACGAACAGAACGAACAGAACGAACAGAACGAACAGAACGAACAGAACGAACAGAACGAACAGAACGAACAGAACGAACAGAACGAACAGAACGAACAGAACGAACAGAACGAACAGAACGAACAGAACGAACAGAACGAACAGAACGAACAGAACGAACAGAACGAACAGAACGAACAGAACGAACAGAACGAACAGAACGAACAGAACGAACAGAACGAACAGAACGAACAGAACGAACAGAACGAACAGAACGAACAGAACGAACAGAACGAACAGAACGAACAGAACGAACAGAACGAACAGAACGAACAGAACGAACAGAACGAACAGAACGAACAGAACGAACAGAACGAACAGAACGAACAGAACGAACAGAACGAACAGAACGAACAGAACGAACAGAACGAACAGAACGAACAGAACGAACAGAACGAACAGAACGAACAGAACGAACAGAACGAACAGAACGAACAGAACGAACAGAACGAACAGAACGAACAGAACGAACAGAACGAACAGAACGAACAGAACGAACAGAACGAACAGAACGAACAGAACGAACAGAACGAACAGAACGAACAGAACGAACAGAACGAACAGAACGAACAGAACGAACAGAACGAACAGAACGAAGAACGAACAGAACGAACAGAACGAACAGAACGAACAGAACGAACAGAACGAACAGAACGAACAGAACGAACAGAACGAACAGAACGAACAGAACGAACAGAACGAACAGAACGAACAGAACGAACAGAACGAACAGAACGAACAGAACGAACAGAACGAACAGAACGAACAGAACGAACAGAACGAACAGAACGAACAGAACGAACAGAACGAACAGAACGAACAGAACGAACAGAACGAACAGAACGAACAGAACGAACAGAACGAACAGAACGAACAGAACGAACAGAACGAACAGAACGAACAGAACGAACAGAACGAACAGAACGAACAGAACGAACAGAACGAACAGAACGAACAGAACGAACAGAACGAACAGAACGAACAGAACGAACAGAACGAACAGAACGAACAGAACGAACAGAACGAACAGAACGAACAGAACGAACAGAACGAACAGAACGAACAGAACGAACAGAACGAACAGAACGAACAGAACGAACAGAACGAACAGAACGAACAGAACGAACAGAACGAGTACAAAGAATAATACCAATAAGTAGAATAGATCTAACAGAAAAATCTGAACAAATGGAAGAATAGGTGAATAAAGCGGATTAAGCTCAGAAAACAAGTACAGCAAATAGAACGAGAGGAGCATAAAAAACAAATAATGCGATTATACGAGTTGAACTAATAGAGCTAATGGGACAAATAGAACGAGTCAAAGTTGTTGAATAATTAATGCAACTATAAGTAATGGAACGGTTAGGAAAAGGAAATAAACGAAGTAAACGAAACAAACTAAATACACGAAATAATCGGAATAAAAGAAAAAAACAAAATAAAGGAGAAAAGAGAGATAAACGAAATAAACGATATAAATGAAATAAACGAAATAAACGAAATAAACGAAATAAACGAAATAAACGAAATAAACGAAATAAACGAAATAAACGAAATAAACGAAATAAACGAAATAAACGAAATAAACGAAATAAACGAAATAAACGAAATAAACGAAATAAACGAAATAAACGAAATAAACGAAATAAACGAAATAAACGAAATAAACGAAATAAACGAAATAAACGAAATAAACGAAATAATCGAAATAATCGAAATAATCGAAATAATCGAAATAATCGAAATAATCGAAATAAACTAAATAAACGAAATAAACGAAATAAACGAAATAAACGAAATAAACGAAATAAACGAAATAAACGAAATAAACGAAATAAACGAAATAAACGAAATAAATGAAATAAACGAAATAAACGGAATAAAGAAAATAAGCGAAATCAACGAAATAAACGAAATATACAAATAACCGGATCAAACGAGATAAACGAAATTTTCGAAATAAACAAAATAAACGAAAACCCGCAAAAACAAAATAAACCAAACAAGCGTAATAAACAAGATAAACGAAATAAATGAAATAAATGAAATTAACAAAATAAAGGAAATATACAAACCCATTTAAACGAAATAAATGAAATAAATGAGCTGAACGAATTAAACGAAGTAGTGAAACAAACGAAATGTGCAGAATAAACGAAGAAACAAAATAGACAAAGTAATCCAAATACAAGGAGTAAATCAAATCAATGAAATGAACGCAAAACGAAATAAACAGATATATGAAATACACAATTAAAAAATGAACGATTTAAGCAAAATAAGCGCAATACACAAAATAACCATAATAAACGAGGTAAGCGGAATAAACAAAATAAACGAAATAAAGAAAATAAACGAAATGAATGAAATAATCGAAACAAACGAAATAAGAGGATCGAACGAAGAAATGAAAAACGAAGTAATCGAAATAAAAGGAGTAAACGAAATGAACGCAAAAGGAAACAAACAGATACAAGCAATATAAGCAAAATAAGTAAAATAATCGAAATCATAAAATAAACGTAACAATAGAAGTATGTTTTACAAAAATAAACGAAACGGTAATAGAAGAAATAAAACGAATAAACGGAATAAACAAAATTAAACGGAATAAACGCAGAAAAACGAAATAAACGCAATGGAATAAATAAAATAAGCGCTGAACCCAAGCAAGTCATTGAATTATAGAGAGCTTGAAATAAATAGAATAAAAGAGAATAAACTAATTAATCGGAGTAGGTGGAATTAACAGAATAAACGTAATAAACGCAATAAATAGAATAGATGGAATACATGAATAATCAGAATGAATAAAATAAATAATGGTACTGAGTGAGAGGAATTAATAGAACAAATAGATTATATTAAACAGACAAATAATAAAATAGGATAAATGTAGTAAGTCTGATACGTACAAAAAGAAAACCAGTAGAAGAAATTAGACTAATTTGATAAATAGAATAGAAAAGGAATGAATACAACGTGTGGAATTTAATTTAAAAGGCTTTTGTGCCAATATGAATCTATTGTCTTGCAGAGGATTTGCGTTTCGTGCTTGGGTACGTCCCTTGTTGCACAGAGACAACGCCACATTTTAGCACGAGCATTCTATCTACAACTTGCTAAAGTAAAAAATCACACAAATAAATTTTCTTCCCTTAATGGCAAATATATCCAATTTAGGCTACGTTTTAAATACCCTCGTACAGGAGGTCAACGCTCTATAAAGCAGTAAACAAAGCCCAGCCGCCTCTATACAAAGGCAACGCTTATTGATGATTAAATCAGAAGGGATTATTAAAGTGGTTCGAGGAAAGCTTCCTCAATTTTGTTCCGTGGCTTTACTGCAGATCCGGTGAGCCGGGGTGACAATTGACAATAGAGAATTGTCTCTCACAATTCCGTTCTTAACTGTATTACTGCTGTTGCTATTCGGATCAAATCAAATGGAACTCAAAAACGTTTTCATTATTTACTTTAAGCTTTCTGGCGCCGCGTCGTTTAGAGGGCGAAATTGTGATTGTGTAGCGGCGTAAATGCGTCAAATTGGGCGAAAGTGCTATGTGAAAAACGTCCTTTTGTGATGTATTAGAAGAGTTTTTGGAATTTATGGGGTATGCACGGATTGCTATTTGAGGGTTTGAAATTTATTAATTTTTCTAAAAGTAGCTTATTGCAAGTCTCGTAACGGGACAGGCACAAAATACACGATCTGGCACGTTGTGCCAAGTTTTTATCGAACAGTTTTTTCTAGAATTTCGGTCAATGGCTTTATGAGCGCCACGTACGCTGCAAGCTATAATTAAAAAATTTAACGCAAATTTAACGGTAACTCTAGAAGATCCCACTGCAACTTAACGAAAAGCTTGCAAAGGAATCAATTATTTAACGATTTTGCCAGAGAACCCTTGCAGCTTTGACGGATTCACCAGAGGAATCTACTGCAGATTAGTTAAAATTTCCCGAAAGACCAAATAGTTCCACAAGAATACTGGCAACTTTAACGGAAAAAAACAGAAAATCCATTACAGCTTATTAAAAATTAACAAAATATCAAATAGCCAGTGATTATCCCAAAAAAATCCTTGCGGTTTTAACGGAATCATCAGCACTTTAACGACTGCGCCAGAAGTGTCTACTACAGATTAGTTAAAACTTCCAAAAAACCAACTAACTAACGGTAATTCTAGAAAAATCTTACAACTTTAACGGAAAAATCACAAGAATCCATAACAGATTGGTTCAAAATTCACAAAAAATTAAACATTCAACATTTAACTTAAAAGAACTCTTGGAAATTTAACGGAACCATCAGCAATTTAACGGCAGAACTAGAAGTATCCATTACAGATTAGTTCAAAATTTCCAAAAAGCGAACTAGTTAACGATAGTTTGAGAAAAAATCTTGCAACTTTAACGGAATAATCAGCTATTTAACGGAAACATCAGAAAAATGTGCAACGTTGTTATAACTTTACAAAATATCACATATTTATTGTTAAGTTCAAAAGAACCTTTGCAATTTTAACGAAAATAACAGCAATTTAACGGCAGGGCTAGAAGTATCCATTAAAACTTCTCAATAAACAAACTTGTTTACAATAATTCCAGAAAAACCCATTTTAACGGAGCCATCAGCTATTTATCGGAAAAACGGAAACATTCATCACAGGTTAGTTAAAATTTATTAAAAAGCAAACTAGTTAACGATAATTCCAAACGAATCCTCGCAAGTTTAACGAAATGATCTTTTGTTTAACGGAAAAGCCAGAAACATACATTGCAGATTAGTTAACACTTCACAAAATGTCAAAAATTTAACGATAATCTCAAAGGAACCCACAAAACTTCAACGGAACCATCAGCTCTTTTACAAAAATACAGAAACTAGTTAACGATAATTCCAGGAAAATCGTCGCGAGTTTAACGAAATGATCATTTGTTTAACGGAAAAGCCAGAAAAATCCATTGCAGCTTAGTTAGCAGTTTACGAAATGTCAAAAATTTAACGATAATCTCAAAGGAATCCACGAAACTCTAACGGAATCATCAGCTCTTTCACGAAAATCTAAAAACTAGTTAACGATAATTCCAGGCAAATCGTCGCGAGTTTAACGAAATTATTATTTGTTTAACGGAAAAGCCAGAAAAATCGATTGCAGTTTAGTTAGCACTTTACGAAATGTCAAAAATTTAACGATAATCTCAAAAAACCCTGGAAGCTCTAACAGAATCATCCGCTCTTTCACAAAAAACCAGAAACTAGTTAACGATAATTCCAGGCAAATCGTCGCGAGTTTAACGAAATTATTATTTGTTTAACGGAAAAGCCAGAAAAATCGATTGCAGCTTAGTTAGCACTTCACGAAATGTCAAAAATTTAACGATAATCTCAAAGGAATCCACGAAACTCTAACGGAATCATCAGCTCTTTCACGAAAATCTAAAAACTAGTTAACGATAATTCCAGGCAAATCGTCGCGAGTTTAACGAAATTATTATTTGTTTAACGGAAAAGCCAGAAAAATCGATTGCAGCTTAGCTAGCACTTCACGAAATGTCAAAAATTTAACGATAATCTCAAAGGAATCCACGAAACTCTAACGGAATCATCAGCTCTTTCACGAAAATCTAAAAACTAGTTAACGATAATTCCAGGCAAATCGTCGCGAGTTTAACGAAATTATTATTTGTTTAACGGAAAAGCCAGAAAAATCGATTGCAGCTTAGCTAGCACTTCACGAAATGTCAAAAATTTAACGATAATCTCAAAGGAATCCACGAAACTCTAACGGAACCATCGATCTTTCACGAAAATCTAAAAACTAGTTAACGATAATTCCAGGCAAATCGTCGCGAGTTTAACGAAATTATTATTTGTTTAACGGAAAAGCCAGAAAAATCGATTGCAGCTTAGTTAGCACTTCACGAAATGTCAAAAATTTAACGATAATCTCAAAAAAAACCTGGAAGCTCTAACAGAATCATCCGCTCTTTCACGAAAATCCAGAAACTAGTTAACGATAATTTCAGGCAAATCGTCGCGAGTTTAACGAAATGATCATTTGTTTAACGGAAAAAACAGAAAAATCCATTGCAGCTTAGTTAGCACTTTACAAAATGTCAAAAATTTAACGATAATCTCAAAGGAATCCACGAAACTCTAACGGAATCATCAGCTCTTTCACGAAAATCTAAAAACTAGTTAACGATAATTTCAGGCAAATCGTCGCGAGTTTAACGAAATGATCATTTGTTTAACGGAAAAGCCAGAAACATACATTGCAAATTAGCACTTCACGAAATGTCAAAAATTTAACGATAACATCAAAAGAACCCACGAAACTCTAACGGAATCACCAACTCTTTCAAAAATATCCAGAAATTAGTTAAAGATAATTCCAGGCGAATCCTCGCAAGTTTAACGAAATTCTTATTTGTTTAACGGAAAAGCCAGAAACATACATTGCAGATTAGTTAACACTTCACAAAATGTCAAAAATTTAACGATAATCTCAAAAAAACCCTGGAAGCTCTAACAGAATCATCCGCTCTTTCACGAAAATCCAGAAACTAGTTAACGATAATTTCAGGCAAATCGTCGCGAGTTTAACGAAATTATTATTTGTTTAACGGAAAAGCCAGAAAAATCGATTACAGCTTAGTTAGCACTTCACGAAATGTCAAAAATTTAACGATAATCTCAAAAAAACCCTGGAAGCTCTAACAGAATCATCCGCTCTTTCACTAAAATCCAGAAACTAGTTAACGATAATTTCAGGCAAATCGTCGCGAGTTTAACGAAATGATCATTTGTTTAACGGAAAAGCCAGAAAAATCCATTGCAGCTTAGTTAGCACTTCACGAAATATAAAAAATTTAACGATAATCTCAAAAGAACCCACGAAACTCTAACAGAATCATCAGTTCTTTCACGAAAATCTAGAAACTAGTTAACGATAATTCCAGGCAAATCGTCGCTAGTTTACCGAAATGATAATTTGTTTAAGGAAAAAGCCAGAAAAATCCTATGCAGCTTAGCTAGTATTTCACAAATTGTCAGAAATTTAACAATATTCTCAAAAGAACCCACGAAACTCTAACGGAATCATCAGCTCTTTCATGAAAATCCAGAAACAAGTTAACGATAATTACAGGCAAATCGTCACGAGTATAATGAAATCATCATTTGTTTAACGGAAAAATAAAAAAATCCATTACAGCTTACTTAGCATTTCACAAATTGTCAGAAATTTAACGATATTCTTAAAAGAACCCACGAAACTCTAACGGAATCATCAGCGCTTTCATTAAAATCCAGAAACTAGTTAACGATAATTCCAGGCAAATCGTCGCGAGTTGAACGAAATGATCATTTGTTTAACGGAAAAGCCAGAAAATCCATTGCAGCTTAGTTAGCACTTTACGAAATGTCAAAAATTTAACGGTAAAATCTCAAAGGAACCCACGAAATTTTAACGGAATCATCAACTCTTTCACGAAAATCCAGAAACTAGTTAACGATAATTCCAGGCAAATCTAAATAAACAAAATGAACGGAATAAACGAAATAAACGAAATAAACGGAATAAACGAAATAAACGAAATAAACGAAATAAACGAAATAAACGAAATAAACGAAATAAACGGCATAAACAACATAAACCACATAAACGAAATAACCAAATAAACGAATTAAACAAACAAACGAACAAACGAACAAACGAACAAACGAACAAACGAACAAACGAACAAACGAACAAACGAACAAACGAACAAACGAACAAACGAACAAACGAACAAACGAACAAACGAACAAACGAACAAACGAACAAACGAACAAACGAACAAACGAGCAAACGAACAAACGAACAAACGAACAAACGAACAAACGAACAAACGAACAAACGAACAAACGAACAAACGAACAAACGAACAAACGAACAAACGAACAAACGAGCAAACGAAAAACGAAATAAATGAAATAAACGAAATAAACGGAGTAAACGAAATGAACGGAATAAACGAAATAAACGAAATAAACGAAATAAACGAAATAAACGAAATAAACGAAATAAACGAAATAAACGAAATGAACGAAATAAACGAAATAAACGAAATAAACGAAATAAACGAAATGAACGAAATAAACGACATAAACGACATAAACGACATAAACGACATAAACGAAATAAACGAAATAACCGAATAAACAAAACAAACGAACAAACGAACAAACGAACAAACGAACAAACGAACAAACGAACAAACGAACAAACGAACAAACGAACAAACGAACAAACAAACAAACAAACAAACGAACAAACGAACAAACGAACAAACGAACAAACGAACAAACGAACAAACGAACAAACGAACAAACGAACAAACGAACAAACGAACAAACGAACAAACGAACAAACGAACAAACGAACAAACGAACAAACGAACAAACGAACAAACGAACAAACGAACAAACGAACAAACGAACAAACGAACAAACGAACAAACGAACAAACGAACAAACGAACAAACGAACAAACGAACAAACGAACAAACGAACAAACGAACAAACGAACAAACGAACAAACGAACAAACGAACAAACGAACAAACGAACAAACGAACAAACGAACAAACGAACAAACGAACAAACGAACAAACGAACAAACGAACAAACGAACAAACGAACAAACGAACAAACGAACAAACGAACAAACGAACAAACGAACAAACGAACAAACGAACAAACGAACAAACGAACAAACGAACAAACGAACAAACGAACAAACGAACAAACGAACAAACGAACAAACGAACAAACGAACAAACGAACAAACGAACAAACGAACAAACGAACAAACGAACAAACGAACAAACGAACAAACGAACAAACGAACAAACGAACAAACGAACAAACGAACAAACGAACAAACGAACAAACGAACAAACGAACAAACGAACAAACGAACAAACGAACAAACGAACAAACGAACAAACGAACAAACGAACAAACGAACAAACGAACAAACGAACAAACGAACAAACGAACAAACGAACAAACGAACAAACGAACAAACGAACAAACGAACAAACGAACAAACGAACAAACGAACAAACGAACAAACGAACAAACGAACAAACGAACAAACGAACAAACGAACAAACGAACAAACGAACAAACGAACAAACGAACAAACGAACAAACGAACAAACGAACAAACGAACAAACGAACAAACAAGAACAAACGAACAAACGAACAAACGAACAAACGAACAAACGAACAAACGAACAAACGAACAAACGAACAAACGAACAAACGAACAAACGAACAAACGAACAAACGAACAAAGAACAAACGAACAAACGAACAAACGAACAAACGAACAAACGAACAAACGAACAAACGAACAAACGAACAAACGAACAAACGAACAAACGAACAAACGAACAAACGAACAAACGAACAAACGAACAAACGAACAAACGAACAAACGAACAAACGAACAAACGAACAAACGAACAAACGAACAAACGAACAAACGAACAAACGAACAAACGAACAAACGAACAAACGAACAAACGAACAAACGAACAAAACGAACAAACGAACAAACGAACAAACGAACAAACGAACAAACGAACAAACGAACAAACGAACAAACGAACAAACGAACAAACGAACAAACGAACAAACGAACAAACGAACAAACGAACAAACGAACAAACGAACAAACGAACAAACGAACAAACGAACAAACGAACAAACGAACAAACGAACAAACGAACAAACGAACAAACGAACAAAGAACAAACGAACAAACGAACAAACGAACAAACGAAAAACGAACAAACGAACAAACGAACAAACGAACAAACGAACAAACGAACAAACGAACAAAGAACAAAGAACAAACGAACAAACGAACAAACGAACAAACGAACAAACGAACAAACGAACAAACGAACAAACGAACAAACGAACAAACGAACAAACGAACAAACGAACAAACGAACAAACGAACAAAGGAACAAACGAACAAACGAACAAAGAACAAACGAACAAAGAACAAACGAACAAACGAACAAAGAACAAAGAACAAACGAACAAACGAACAAACGAACAAACGAACAAAAACAAACGAACAAACGAACAAACGAACAAAGAACAAACGAACAAACGAACAAACGAACAAACGAACAAACGAACAAACGAAACGAACAAACGAACAAACGAACAAACGAACAAACGAACAAAAACAAACGAACAAACGAACAAACGAACAAAAACAAACGAACAAAGACAAAAAACAACAAACGAACAAACGAACAAACGAACAAAGAAAACGAACAAAGAACAAACGAACAAAACAAAGAACAAACGAACAAACGAACAAACGAACAAACGAACAAACGAACAAAAAAAACAAAACGAACAAACGAACAAACGAACAAACGAACAAACGAACAAACGAACAAACGAACAAACGAACAAACGAACAAACGAACAAACACAAACAACAAGAACAAACGAACAAAGAACAAACGAACAAACGAACAAACGAACAAACGAACAAACGAACAAACGAACAAACGAACAAACGAACAAACGAACAAACGAACAAAGAACAAACGAACAAACGAACAAACGAAAACGAACAAACGAACAAACGAACAAACGAACAAACGAACAAACGAACAAACGAACAAACGAACAAACGAACAAAGAACAAACGAACAAACGAACAAACGAACAAACGAACAAACGAACAAACGAACAAACGAACAAACGAACAAACGAACAAACGAACAAACGAACAAACGAACAAACGAACAAACGAACAAACGAACAAACGAACAAACGAACAAACGAAAAACGAACAAACGAACAAACGAACAAACGAACAAAGAAAAACGAACAAACGAACAAACGAACAAACGAACAAACGAACAAACGAACAAACGAACAAACGAACAAACGAACAAACGAACAAACGAACAAACGAACAAACGAACAAAGAACAAACGAACAAACGAACAAAGAACAAACGAACAAAGAACAAACGAACAAACGAACAAACGAACAAACGAACAAACGACAAACGAACAAACGAACAAACGAACAAACGAACAAACGAACAAACGAACAAACGAACAAACGAACAAACAAGAACAAACGAACAAACGAACAAACGAACAAACGAACAAACGAACAAACGAAAAACGAACAAACGAAAACGAACAAACGAACAAACGAACAAAGAACAAACGAACAAACGAACAAACGAACAAAGAACAAACGAACAAACGAACAAACGACAAACGAACAAACGAACAAACGAACAAACGAACAAACGAACAAACGAACAACGAACAAACGAACAAACGAACAAACGAACAAAGAACAAACGAACAAACGAACAAACGAACAAACGAACAAACGAACAAACGAACAAACGAACAAACGAACAAACGAACAAACGAACAAACGAACAAACGAACAAACGAACAAACGAACAAACGAACAAACGAACAAACGAACAAACGAACAAACGAACAAACGAACAAAGAACAAACGAACAAACGAACAAACGAACAAACGAACAAACGAACAAACGAACAAACGAACAAACGAACAAACGAACAAACGAACAAACGAACAAACGAACAAACGAACAACGAACAAACGAACAAACGAACAAACGAACAAACGAACAAACGAACAAAGAACAAACGAACAAAAACAAGAACAAACGAACAAACGAACAAACGAACAAACGAACAAACGAACAAACGAACAAACGAACAAACGAACAAACGAACAAACGAACAAAGAACAAACGAACAAACGAACAAACGAACAAACGAACAAACGAACAAACGAACAAACGAACAAAGAACAAACGAACAAACGAACAAACGAACAAACGAACAAACGAACAAACGAACAAAGAACAAACGAACAAACGAACAAACGAACAAACGAACAAAGAACAAACGAACAAACGAACAAACGAACAAACGAACAAACGAACAAACGAACAAACGAACAAACGAACAAACGAACAAACGAACAAACGAACAAACGAACAAACGAACAAACGAACAAACGAACAAACGAACAAACGAACAAACGAACAAACGAACAAACGAACAAAGAACAAACGAACAACGAACAAACGAACAAACGAACAAACGAACAAACGAACAAACGAACAAACGAACAAACGAACAAACGAACAAACGAACAAACGAACAAACGAACAAACGAACAAACGAACAAACGAACAAACGAACAAACGAACAAACGAACAAACGAACAAACGAACAAACGAACAAACGAACAAACGAACAAACGAACAAACGAACAAACGAACAAACGAACAAACGAACAAACGAACAAACGAACAAACGAACAAACGAACAAACGAACAAACGAACAAACGAACAAACGAACAAACGAACAAACGAACAAACGAACAAACGAACAAACGAACAAACGAACAAACGAACAAACGAACAAACGAACAAACGAACAAACGAACAAACGAACAAACGAACAAACGAACAAACGAACAAACGAACAAACGAACAAACGAACAAACGAACAAACGAACAAACGAACAAACGAACAAACGAACAAACGAACAAACGAACAAACGAACAAACGAACAAACGAACAAACGAACAAACGAACAAACGAACAAACGAACAAACGAACAAACGAACAAACGAACAAACGAACAAACGAACAAACGAACAAACGAACAAACGAACAAACGAACAAAGAACAAACGAACAAACGAACAAACGAACAAACGAACAAACGAACAAACGAACAAACGAACAAACGAACAAACGAACAAACGAACAAACGAACAAACGAACAAACGAACAAACGAACAAACGAACAAACGAACAAACGAACAAACGAACAAACGAACAAACGAACAAACGAACAAACGAACAAACGAACAAACGAACAAACGAACAAACGAACAAACGAACAAACGAACAAACGAACAAACGAACAAACGAACAAACGAACAAACGAACAAACGAACAAACGAACAAACGAACAAACGAACAAACGAACAAAGAACAAACGAACAAACGAACAAACGAACAAACGAACAAACGAACAAACGAACAAACGAACAAACGAACAAACGAACAAACGAACAAACGAACAAACGAACAAACGAACAAACGAACAAACGAACAAACGAACAAACGAACAAACGAACAAACGAACAAACGAACAAACGAACAAACGAACAAACGAACAAACGAACAAACGAACAAACGAACAAACGAACAAACGAACAAACGAACAAACGAACAAACGAACAAACGAACAAACGAACAAACGAACAAACGAACAAACGAACAAACGAACAAAGAACAAACGAACAAACGAACAAACGAACAAACGAACAAAGAACAAGAACAAACGAACAAACGAACAAACGAACAAACGAACAAACGAACAAACGAACAAACGAACAAACGAACAAACGAACAAAACGAACAAACGAACAAACGAACAAACGAACAAACGAACAAACGAACAAACGAACAAACGAACAAACGAACAAACGAACAAACGAACAAACGAAAAACAAACGAACAAACGAACAAACGAACAAACGAACAAACGAACAAACGAACAAACGAACAAACGAACAAACGAAAACGAACAAACGAACAAACGAACAAACGAACAAACGAACAAACGAACAAACGAACAAACGAACAAACGAACAAACGAACAAACGAACAAACGAACAAAGAACAAACGAACAAACGAACAAACGAACAAACGAACAAAGAACAAACGAACAAACGAACAAACGAACAAAGAACAAACGAACAAACGAACAAACGAACAAACGAACAAACGAACAAACAACAAACGAACAAACGAACAAACGAACAAACGAACAAACGAACAAACGAACAAACGAACAAAGAACAAACGAACAAACGAACAAACGAACAAACGAACAAACGAACAAACGAACAAACGAACAAACGAACAAACGAACAAACGAACAAACGAACAAACGAACAAACGAACAAACGAACAAACGAACAAACGAACAAACGAACAAACGAACAAACGAACAAACGAACAAACGAACAAACGAACAAACGAACAAACGAACAAACGAACAAACGAACAAACGAACAAACGAACAAACGAACAAACGAACAAACGAACAAACGAACAAACGAACAAACGAACAAACGAACAAACGAACAAACGAACAAACGAACAAACGAACAAACGAAAAAACGAACAAACGAACAAACTAACAAAAGAACAAACGAACAAACGAACAAACGAACAAACGAACAAACGAACAAACGAACAAACGAACAAACGAACAAACGAACAAACGAACAAACGAACAAACGAACAAACGAACAAACGAACAAACGAACAAACGAACAAACGAACAAACGAACAAACGAACAAACGAACAAACGAACAAACGAACAAACGAACAAACGAACAAACGAACAAACGAACAAACGAACAAACGAACAAACGAACAAACGAACAAACGAACAAACGAACAAACGAACAAACGAACAAACGAACAAACGAACAAACGAACAAACGAACAAACGAACAAACGAACAAACGAACAAACGAACAAACGAACAAACGAACAAACGAACAAACGAACAAACGAACAAACGAACAAACGAACAAACGAACAAACGAACAAACGAACAAACGAACAAACGAACAAACGAACAAACGAACAAACGAACAAACGAACAAACGAACAAACGAACAAACGAACAAACGAACAAACGAACAAACGAACAAACGAACAAACGAACAAACGAACAAACGAACAAACGAACAAACGAACAAACGAACAAACGAACAAACGAACAAACGAACAAACGAACAAACGAACAAACGAACAAACGAACAAACGAACAAACGAACAAACGAACAAACGAACAAACGAACAAACGAACAAACGAACAAACGAACAAACGAACAAACGAACAAACGAACAAACGAACAAACGAACAAACGAACAAACGAACAAACGAACAAACGAACAAACGAACAAACGAACAAACGAACAAACGAACAAACGAACAAACGAACAAACGAACAAACGAACAAACGAACAAACGAACAAACGAACAAACGAACAAACGAACAAACGAACAAACGAACAAACGAACAAACGAACAAACGAACAAACGAACAAACGAACAAACGAACAAACGAACAAACGAACAAACGAACAAACGAACAAACGAACAAACGAACAAACGAACAAACGAACAAACGAACAAACGAACAAACGAACAAACGAACAAACGAACAAACGAACAAACGAACAAACGAACAAACGAACAAACGAACAAACGAACAAACGAACAAACGAACAAACGAACAAACGAACAAACGAACAAACGAACAAACGAACAAACGAACAAACGAACAAACGAACAAACGAACAAACGAACAAACGAACAAACGAACAAACGAACAAACGAACAAACGAACAAACGAACAAACGAACAAACGAACAAACGAACAAACGAACAAACGAACAAACGAACAAACGAACAAACGAACAAACGAACAAACGAACAAACGAACAAACGAACAAACGAACAAACGAACAAACGAACAAACGAACAAACGAACAAACGAACAAACGAACAAACGAACAAACGAACAAACGAACAAACGAACAAACGAACAAACGAACAAACGAACAAACGAACAAACGAACAAACGAACAAACGAACAAACGAACAAACGAACAAACGAACAAACGAACAAACGAACAAACGAACAAACGAACAAACGAACAAACGAACAAACGAACAAACGAACAAACGAACAAACGAACAAACGAACAAACGAACAAACGAACAAACGAACAAACGAACAAACGAACAAACGAACAAACGAACAAACGAACAAACGAACAAACGAACAAACGAACAAACGAACAAACGAACAAACGAACAAACGAACAAACGAACAAACGAACAAACGAACAAACGAACAAACGAACAAACGAACAAACGAACAAACGAACAAACGAACAAACGAACAAACGAACAAACGAACAAACGAACAAACGAACAAACGAACAAACGAACAAACGAACAAACGAACAAACGAACAAACGAACAAACGAACAAACGAACAAACGAAATAAACGAAACACGAAATTTATCTAGAAAAGCAACGTTCGAAAATAGGCCACCCTTCACAATAAAAATGGGCAATCGAGTCTTTCTGGCTTTTTCTGTAGCGATGAAGGATCTTGATGGGGGTTTCTATTAACACAAATCGATCTAGAAAACGTTTAAAAATAGGCAGCCCTTGAAAATGGGCAATGGAGTTCTTCCAGCTTCTTCTGTAAACCTGCAGGAACCTGTTGAAAGTACCTATCAATTCAAATCTGTCTAGAAGTGCAACGTTTTAGAAGAGGCAGTTAGCCATTATGAAAATCAACAATGGAGTGTTTCGGACTTTTTCTATAATGCTCGAGGAACCTGATGGAGATCTCTATCAACACAGATCTATGAGGAAAAGCTTCTTTTGTAGTTAGCACTCGTCATGATAATGGATAATGCAGTCTTTGAGAATTTTTCGGTAATCATGTAGTAACCTGATAGAGATATCGATCAATACAAATCTGTCTAAAAGGGCAAGGTTTGAAAAAAGGCAACTCTTCATCATGAAAATGGATAATAGAGCCCTTCAGGCTTCTTTTGTAATCATGGAGGAACCTGGTGGAGGTATCAAGCAACACAAATGTACTTAGAACAGCGACATTTGAAAATGGATTGTCCCCCATCATCACAAACGACAATGGAGTCTTTCAAACCTCTTTTGTAATCTTGGAGGAACCTAGTGGAGGTCTTTATCAACACAAATTTATCTAGAAGAGCAAATTTGAAAATAGGCACCCCTCCATCTTGAAAATTGAGTTCTTTAGGCTTCTTCTGAAACCCTGTCGCAACCTTGTGGAGGTCTCTATCGACACAAATTTATCTAGAAGAGCAACGTTTGAAAATAGGCAGCTTCCATCATGAGAATGGACAATGAAGCCTTTCAAAATTTTCATGTAATCCTGAAGTAACCTGGTAGAGATCTCTATCAATACAAATCTGTCTAGAACGACAAGCTTTGAAAAGCGGCAACCCTTCATCGTGAAAATGGATAATAGAGTTCTTCTGGCTTCTTTTGTAACACGGGAGGAACCTGGTGGAAGTCTCTATTAACACAGGTCTTGTTCGAAATGCAACGTTTGAAAAAAGGCAACCCTCCATCATAAACATGGACAATGGAGTTATTCGAGGTTGTTCTGTAACCCTGAGGAAACCAGACGGATGTCGTTCTCTATCTAGAAAAGCAGCGTTTGAAAATCGGCATTCGTCCATCAAGAAAATGGAAAGTGGAATTGTTCAGAGTCCTTCCTTAAACCTGGAGGAATCTGGTCGAGGACTCTATCAACAAAAATTTATCTAGAAGAGCAACGCTTAAAAATAGGCATCATCCCATCATGAAAATGGACAATGGAGCTTTCCGGCTTCTTCTATAGCCACGGAGAAACCTGATGGAGGTCTATATCAACAAGTATCTATCTGGAAGAACAAGGTTTGACAATAGGTAGCCCTCCATCATGATAATGGACAGTGAAGTCTTTCACGTTTCTTCTGTAATCCTGAAGGATCCTGGTGGAGATCCTTGCTAATACAGCTTAGTTAAAATTCTGCAAAATCCGTTATTTAACGGTAGCCCGTGCAGATTTTACGGAATCATCAGCTATTTAACGGAAATATCAAAAGAATTCACTAAAACTTGGTTGAAGCTCCCCCAAAATTGATCATTCAAGGGTAGATCTATTAGAACCAGTGCAGCTTCGACGAAATCATCAACCATTTAACAGCAATACCAGAAACCCCTTTGTCGCTCTTTATTTATTTCGGTTCGGGTCTGTAGTGGCTTATTTAACGTTTACTGTATAAACCCCAAACCCTTAAACGGTTATTTCCATACAACCCTATTCAACTTTATAAATCTCAACTGAAATTACCAAAAAGCTTTTCCAATAAAGCATAAAGGAGTTTCTTTCCCAATTTTTCGTCTAAACCGCATGGCGCCCAAACGCGGAGTAAATGATGCAAACGTTTTCCAGATGTTTTTAATTTGATTACAACAGACTCGATTGTCGGAAGCAATTGTATCAATTGTCACACGGATTCACGCGCAGATAGGAAAAATCGTAAGGTTGCTTTCACAACCCACATAATCCCTTCTGGTTTAACTATTAATAAAGGATTTCCTTTTTAAATTGCTGAAGCATCGCCGCTTGCTGATTTGTATATCACTCAACACTGACACAAAGATATGTAGCAGACAATTGAAAACGATGTGTAAATTGAATTTATTTGCTATCAGATGGGGGTAGAAACGAAAAGTTTAATAAGTACCAGATATTTCTTCAGACAGGATAGTTGCGAGAGCCGAAGTCTAGCAGTTACAACACTCATAACAGTCACAACAATCACAACAGTCTCAATAATCACATGAAACATACATTCAATACAAGTCCCAGTAGGAACGACTTTCAAAAACCGACTTCGGGTTGAGGTCAAGATGGAAGGTACTTAATGAGGACCAATATTTTAGGTTAAGTTAAAGTTTTCTAACATTTGCTTTAAAGAGAAAAAGGAATAACATATATTAAGGAGCAACGCATAACAGTAGTTGTATAGTAGTCAGGATTAATGCCAAAACGCTCAACCATATCTACCTATGATCAAACCTCAAATATGGATTTGGTAAATATCGCCAAAACCTGTTAAATCTATCCAATGTTTACTTTAATTTGTGTTAATGAGTTTCACTTGGTGGTGACGACACGCAATTTACATTATATCGGGTAAACTCCGTGTCTAAGTCTTTAGAATTTTTATAACATAATAGCCATAAAAATTCTAAGGACTTGGACACCAGCGTTTTACCTAGTATTGTTACATGCCAAACTGGTCATGTATCATTTTTAGGTTTAGATATAATTTGTAAGTTAATTGCCGCGTATTTTTGAATTAATATGCTAACTTCCGACGTCGCTGACAGTCGAGTCTGCGCAGAAGGAATGCGTATGTGCGTGAGCCGAGGAAGGACATTAAGCTACGAGACATGGACTAAGGAACAAGTACCTGAGTGAAGTGTAGTTTTTAAAAAACATATGTAGGTTTCCTGTACCTTGACTCTATCGTTCCGCTACCTACTTCCTTCAACCCCCTACGAGTGCAATAGAAGTTACGACGGATTTGATGTTCAACATGGCGTAATTAAACCCAAATCATGTGCTGGACCCTGATGAAGTTTCGAGATACACATCACGTAATTAATGTGGTTTTTACCTAGATTATGCATGTAAATTTAACTTAGACAGCGATTGCATCACCCGGTAAAACGTGATCTGTAGATGTTAGAACAATGGCGTTAGAGCCGCGCCCCAGTGTGAAAATAGCACGTAAATATAACAGTATGTAGGCGTATTTGCTGTCGATTCTCTCGGTTGCTTAGTTGGCCAGATTATGCCAGTTCCGTAAGCTAACTAAAAACCAAATGTAGCAAATATACAAAACGCGCTTGCCGCTGAGAGGCGTTGGGATGGAAAAATTGTCAAAATAAACGGAATTAATAAAGGAACATAGACACATTTGAGGTGAGTGCTGTGGCTGTGATAAGGTGCTGCAATTTGACAACTCTGTATGCTAACTAAGAGCATAGGGAACTTACAATGTCAGAAATATACAAAATACACTTGTCGCCGCGAGAGGTTGCGGTGGAGAAGTTGTAGGAGCTTTATCAAAATAAATAGGAAAATGTAGATATATTTGCTGTCGAGTTTAGAGCTAGTTATTTCGTTATTTCGTTATTTCGTTATTTCGTTATTTCGTTATTTCGTTATTTCGTTATTTCGTTATTTCGTTATTTCGTTATTTCGTTATTTCGTTATTTCGTTATTTCGTTATTTCGTTATTTCGTTATTTCGTTATTTCGTTATTTCGTTATTTCGTTATTTCGTTATTTCGTTATTTCGTTATTTCGTTATTTCGTTATTTCGTTATTTCGTTATTTCGTTATTTCGTTATTTCGTTATTTCGTTATTTCGTTATTTCGTTATTTCGTTATTTCGTTATTTCGTTATTTCGTTATTTCGTTATTTCGTTATTTCGTTATTTCGTTATTTCGTTATTTCGTTATTTCGTTATTTCGTTATTTCGTTATTTCGTTATTTCGTTATTTCGTTATTTCGTTATTTCGTTATTTCGTTTATTAATGGAGGAATGTGGACGTATTTGTAAACGATTCTGGCGCTTGTTTTAATGGGCCAGAATAAGAATAATCCCTAAGTATGAATGTAGACCGATCCTGGTGCAGCGCCTCACGCCTCAGCGCCTCATAACTAACCTAGGTTAGATTCAATTACATGTAAATTTACATAAGGAGGGGTGCAAAGGAGTAGATTTCTTTCTTGCTCCCTCCGTGTTTGCTCCGGGTTCCTCTCGCTGCTCAGACCCATCCCACATTAGCCATTTTGATTTCGTCAATAGGCCGACATTGGTGCAGCGCCTTACACCTCAGCGTCTCACAACTAACCTAGGTTAGACTCAATTAAATGTAAATTCCTATGAGGGATGTAAAGAAGAAAATTTTTTTCTTACTCCCTCCGTGCTCGCTCCGTGCTCCCCTCACTGCAGAAGAAGCATAAAAGATTTCAAAAAACAGAAAAACAGAAGAACAGAAAGACAGATTTATTAATGGGGGAATGTGGACGTATTTGTAAACGATTCTGGCGCTTGTTTTAATGAGCCAGAATAGAATAATCCTTAAGTAGGAATGTAGACCGATCCTGGTGCAGCGCCTCACGCCTCAGCGCCTCACAACTAACCTAGGTTAGACTCAATTACATGTAAATTCACATAAGGAGGGGTGGAAAGGAGTAGATTTCTTTCTTGCTCCCTCCGTGTTTGCTCCGAGTTCCCCTCTCTGCTCAGACGCACCCCACATTAGCCATTTTGATTTCATCAATAGGCCGATATTGGTGCAGCGCCTCACACCTCAGCGTCTCACAACTAACCTAGATTAGACTCGATTACATGTAAATTCCCATGAGGAATGTAAAGAAGGAAATTCCTTCCTTGCTCCCTCCGTGCTCGCTCCGTGCTCCTCTCTCTGCAGAAGAAGCATGAAAGATTTCTTTATCCATTTCCATGACAGAGAACTGCTTGTTCTCAAACACTGTCCTTCCAAATAGATTTGTAGTAGCAAAGATCTCCACCAGGTTTCTTCAGGGTTACAGAAGAAACGTAAAAACTTCATTGTCCATTATCATGATATAACGCTGCCTATTTTCAAACTTTGATCTTGTAGATACTTGTTGATAGAAATCTCCATCAGGTTCATCCATGGCTATAGAAGATTCCGATAAGCTTCATTGTTCATGATGAAAGAATGCCTACTTTCAAGCGTTACCTTTCTAGATAGACTTTTGTTGTTAGAGTCCTCGACCAGATTCTCCAGGGTTAAAGAAGAGCAGAAGAACAGAAGAACAGAAGAACAGAAGAACAGAAGAACAGAAGAACAGAAGAACAGAAGAACAGAAGAACAGAAGCACAGAAGAACAGAAGAACAGAAGAACAGAAGAACAGAAGAACAGAAGAACAGAAGAACAGAAGAACAGAAGAACAGAAGAACAGAAGAACAGAAGAACAGAAGAACAGAAGAACAGAAGAACAGAAGAACAGAAGAACAGAAGAACAGAAGAACAGAAGAACAGAAGAACAGAAGAACAGAAGAACAGAAGAACAGAAGAACAGAAGAACAGAAGAACAGAAGAACAGAAGAACAGAAGAACAGAAGAACAGAAGAACAGAAGAACAGAAGAACAGAAGAACAGAAGAACAGAAGAACAGAAGAACAGAAGAACAGAAGAACAGAAGAACAGAAGAACAGAAGAACAGAAGAACAGAAGAACAGAAGAACAGAAGAACAGAAGAACAGAAGAACAGAAGAACAGAAGAACAGAAGAACAGAAGAACAGAAGAACAGAAGAACAGAAGAACAGAAGAACAAGAACAGAAGAACAGAAGAACAGAAGAACAGAAGAACAGAAGAACAGAAGAACAGAAGAACAGAAGAACAGAAGAACAGAAGAACAGAAGAACAGAAGAACAGAAGAACAGAAGAACAGAAGAACAGAAGAACAGAAGAACAGAAGAACAGAAGAACAGAAGAACAGAAGAACAGAAGAACAGAAGAACAGAAGAACAGAAGAACAGAAGAACAGAAGAACAGAAGAACAGAAGAACAGAAGAACAGAAGAACAGAAGAACAGAAGAACAGAAGAACAGAAGAACAGAAGAACAGAAGAACAGAAGAACAGAAGAACAGAAGAACAGAAGAACAGAAGAACAGAAGAACAGAAGAACAGAAGAACAGAAGAAGAACAGAAGAACAGAAGAACAGAAGAACAGAAGAACAGAAGAACAGAAGAACAGAAGAACAGAAGAACAGAAGAACAGAAGAACAGAAGAACAGAAGAACAGAAGAACAGAAGAACAGAAGAACAGAAGAACAGAAGAACCGCTACCAGGTTTCTCCATGGCTACAGAAGAAACCGGAAAGACTCCATTATCCATTTTAATGATGGAGAACTGTTTGTTTTCAAGAGTGGCCGTTCTAAATAGATTTGCATTAGTAGAGACCTCCATCAGGTTCCTCCAGGACTACAGAAGAAGCCTGAATGACCCCCTTTTCCATTTTTACAATAAAAGGCTGCTTATTTTCAAACGTTGCTGTTCTAGATAGATTTGTGTTGATGGATACCTCCACCGCTGTTACGATTTAAAAAAACCTAAAAAAAATGCTCTAAAATAAAAAAGAAATTTTCATCCGGCTCGACGAACCAAGGTACCAGACAAAACAAACAAAAAGGAAATTGAAGAAAAACACAGGAAAAGATAGGTAGGTAGGAGCAATGGGCGAGGACAAAGGTAGAATGGCGTCAATACTGTCAAAGTCGTCAAAGAACAGACGCTTCTTCAGAAAAGAAACAGTTAAGTTTACCACCTCAAACGAAGATTGGTAATAAGCCATAAACGAGGACGGTTTCGTCAGAGGACACATGTATCTCAGAAAGAAACATTAAAGCTTTCAAACCTCAAAAAGGAAGTGGTTTCGTGCAGAAAAATCAAAAGTAAAGGAAAGAAGCGAGGAAAAAAACTAACAGTAACAGCCAACATCACAAAAGTGTCAAGCCTCAAAGTATGCTCGGGAACAACAAAAATGCTGGATAGAATAAAAAGAAACTACTTTAAACAGTGATACCCAAGAATCGCAACAACCGAAGAACAAAAGAAAAAGGTAACTAGTCATAAAGTTGACTAAGTCGTGGTTTCTGAAGAAAAGAAAAACAGACTAGAAGGCTCCTACTCGAAAAATATACCAAGTCAGCACGAAGACCGACAGAAAGTAACACCAGCCACAGGAAAAATGCGTGGAATGTGGTACAAAAGGAACCTGGAAAAACCAAAAAGAGTGACACTAAGCAACAAGTACAAGAACTACAAAAAACCTAAAATCGCACAAAAGAAAATAAAACGGAATCCCAGTGTAGATATGTGCGCGTGTGTGTATGTGTGTGTTGTTGAAGTAAGAGTATGTGAGTGCGTGTTTGTTGATGGATAAGTAGGTGTATGTGCGTGCGTGCGCGTGTGTATAAACTGTGCGTGTGTGTTTGAGTTGAACCGCTGCAGTCGCCTCTTACGACACACAGGTCATACCATGGGACCATTCTATTCCCGAACCCACACGGGTGTTATTGAAGGATCGAAGCAAAATCTACGCAAATGAATAATGAGCTACAAAAAAGGGGTGGGTTTTAACTGACCATCGTAAAGTAAACGTAACAAAATCTAGAAAATGCACAATATTGGATATATACGAGATGAGCTTGCACCCGCGAAAGGTTGCTTGGGAAAGGTGTAGGAGCCCTAACAAAACAAATACGTGCACGTCGATTCTACGGTTGCTTTAGTGGTTCCGATTCTTAGGATTTAGACACAAGCGCTTTTCACGATATGGTGTAAATTGCGCACCCGTCACAAGCCAGCGAAACTCATTAAAATCAAAATATTATGGCTCGAACCGTTTATTTGATCGCTATTCTCTGCGCTTGTGATGAAGTACATAAGTCCTTGTGGATTCCCAAGCCTGCAACGAACATAAGGAATTTTTTTTTTGACAACTATCCTAGGTAACGTAAATAAAGACAATTTTAACAACTCTAAGTGGTCTAATACCCAAGAAAAATTAAGTTCATTGTTCATTGTCTAATAAACGTCGGGAGTTAAAAACGCTAGCCAATTTTAAACCTTGTTAAAATTTTACAGCACAATTGCGCGATCGCCTGAGAAAAGCGTTACGTTTATCGAATAGACATTGTAAAACCGATAAACTTAAAACTCAATTTCTTCCAGAACAGATCACAGCAATCACAAATAAAACGTTATGGGGTAGTTATATTGAACCGAGCACCGTAGCGTTATCTAAGCCGACATCAAAATCGTATTCCGCCATTTTATTTGAATAAATCGTTCGTCGGCAACTATTAAACCACGAATCAGTTTAATACATTCAGTCCACATATTTTTCTTACGTTCCTAAATACAATGTTTACTCTAAGAACTGCTCGTATTTTCATTCAAGTGGATGAATCCCCCCCGATCCCTGACATCCAAGGGCTTCCCACTTATCCAATATTTGGAATCCAAACATCTGTACTGTGCACGGATGACGCGCTAGAGGGTTTTATGCGATAACGGCGGCCACCCTAATGGACCTGTATTAAGTGTCTGCTTGGCTTTCTTCCATCATCTTTCATCATCTCGCGTCATATTGACGTTTGTGGAATAGTCTTGGTTTTATAGGTTGTTATCGTAAGATGAGATAAAAGGTAAATTCGCCCCAGAGGACAGCGTAATGGACTCCAATCCTAACACATCTAATACTTTCTTAAAATAAACGAAATGGTTGAAAACCGATAGCTAGGATTTTCTTTCGTGCTTTATAGTTGAAAGATGCTTTAGGGTTGCTGTTGCGGCTGTAAAGCGCCACGAAATCATTAATTTAATTCGAATAAAGGGGTAGTGATCGTCGGATGAAACAGCACCGCTCTTTTTTTTGACCCATCACGTTATAGGAGTTAACTTTGATAATTAATCCCAATTAGCTCATATCAGTATTGAAGGGTTTGCATTTGTTGAAATTCGGCCCACTCCACCGCAGAGCTAGAGCTACGAAAACGTCATCTTTGTAATCTCGTATTGTCTTCGTTATAGATACTCTTACGGGGTGGTTCTGAAAAAGTTAAGGAATCACTGCCACTGGAGGTACAAACAAGATCTCGCAAACTCATCCTCTATACTTCCAACATGACAGTACACATCGATTTGCCTGAATCTAGTCCACTACCGTGAGAACCGACAAGACTTATATCTGTATTCCTTCTAGAAGATTCTTTTCAGATCTGACAACTTCCCCATTGCATCGTCTAGCGGCGGCACGCGCTGTTACCTACATCAAAGTACACGAACTGAACACAGAACAACCTAATGGATGGCCGAAAATTTTTAACTTATTTTTTACGCTATGCTTGCGTTCAGGTGGGCGGTGTCTGGCTTCTTAGACAATGTATGTAGACTTAGCCCAATTATGTTTAATATTCACAAGCAAAAAATTATTAAAAAGTTCGTAAATACAGAGATATAAAAGTTAAATAGTTTAAAATGAACAGTTTATACAGTTTGAAGCAATTCGAAAGGCTTCGGTAATCTTCGGAAGACGTCGTGGTTGCTCCTGGCACCAAGTAAGAACTTAAATACTAATTAAATAAACATATACACAGTTGAAAGAGGTCCAGGAGTCTTCGGAAGTCTTCGGAACTCTTCGGAACTCTTTGGAAGGCTTCGGGATTTACTTGTGAGGCCAAGTAAGAACTTGAATAACGATAGTTGAAAAATATATATAGTTTTAAGAGGTCCAGACGTCTTCGGCGGTCTTCGGAACTCTTCGGGAGGCTTCGTGGAACTAAGTAAGAACTTAAATACTAATTAAATGAATATATACACAGTTAAAAGAGGTCCAGGAGTTTTTGGCAGTCTTCGGAACTCTTCGGGAGACTTCGTCGTTGCTCGTGGCACCACGTAAGAACTTAAATACTAATTAAATGAATATATACACAGTTAAATGAGGTCCAGGAGTCCTCGGCGGTCTTCGGAACTCTTCGGAAAGTTTCGGGATTTACTTGTGAGGGTGAGTAAAAACTTGAATAACGATAGTTGGAAAATATACTTAGTTTTAAGAGGTTCAGACGTCTTCGACGGTCTTCGGAACTCTTCGGGAGGCTTCGTGATTGCTCTTGGAACCAAATAAGGACTTAAATACTAATTAAATAAATATATACACAGTTAAAGGAAGTCCAGGAGTCATTGGCAGTCTTCGAAACTCTTCGGAAGGCTTCGGGATTAACTTGTGACGCTGAGTAGGAACTTGAATAACGACGTCTTCGGAATTTATTTGCGAAGCCAAGTAAGACCTTGAATAACGATAGATGGAAAATATATATAGTTTTAAGAGGTCCAGACGTCTTCGGCAGTATTCGGAACTCTTCGGTAGGCTTTGTGGTTGCTCGTGGAACCAAGTAAGAACTTAAATACTAATTAAATAAATATATACGCAGTTAAAAGAGGTTCTGGAGTCTTCGGCAGTCTTCGGAACTCTTCGGAAGGCTTTAGGATTTACTTGTGACGCTGAGTAGGAACTTGAATAACGACGTCATCGGCGGTTTTCGGAACTCTTCGGGAGGCTTCGTGGTTGCTCGTGAAACCAAGTAAGAACTTAAATACTAATTAAATAAATATACGTAACACACCACAGACAGAAACACACACAAAACACGACCACAGGACTGTACGTGGTCCCCCTGGTTTCCGGCTTGCCGACGGCCAAGGCACGTACAGGAATGCGATCTTGTCGGTTTGTGATTTCCGGCTGCCGACGGTCGGAAGCTGGGAAGGAAAGCAGTCCCAAGGACATTACCACAGACAGAAACACACACACACACTCACGAACCCACACGCGCGCACACACACAAACACACACACACGAGTATTTTCAAACGCAAATAATATAAAACTAACTAATATAACTTAAGGCAGCAAATAATTCTGTTACATTTCTTAGGAGTAACAGGTTTGCTGTAATTTTTAGGTAGCAGGCTAATTGTAATGTTAGAATAAATAAAAAAAATAAAAAAGTTAAAAGAGGTGCAGGAGTCTTCGGCAGTCTTCGGAACTCTTCGGAATTTATTTGTGAGGCTGAGTAAGAACTTGAATAACGATAGTTGGAAAATATAATAGTTTTAAGAGGTCCAGACGTCTTTGGCGGTCTTCGAAACTCTTCGGAAGGCTGCGTGGTTGCTCGTGGAACCAAGTAAGAACATAAATACCAATTAAATGAATATATACACAGTTAGAAGAGGACAAGGAGTCTTCGGCAGTCTTTGGAAGGCTTTGGGATTTATTTGTGAGGCTGAATAAGAACTTGAATAACGATAGTTGAAACATATAATAGTTTTAAGAGAGGTCCAGACGTCTTCAGCGATCTTCGAAACTCTTCGGAAGTATTCGTGGTTGCTCGTGGCACCAAGTAAGAACTTAATATTAATTAAATGAATATATACACAGTTAATAGAGGTCCAGAAGTCTTCGGCAGTTTTGGAACTCTTGGGAAGGTTTCGGGATTTATTTGTGAGTCTGAGTAAGAACTTGAATAACAATAGATGGAAAATATATATAGTTTTAAGAGGTCCAGACGTCTTCGCCAGTCTTCAGAACTCTTCGGAAGGCTTCGTGGTTGCTCGTGGCACCAAGTAAAAACTTATTATTAATTAAATGAATATATACACAGTATTAAAGGAGATCCTCGCGTGAATTCGAGGTTTCGATTTCTGGCAGTAAACTTATACGTGAAAAACATACAGTTAACAGGTCCAAGTTCGGCGTCTTCGGAACTCTTCGAAATTTACTTCGTAGACATAGACTTGATAAGATAGGAAAAATTAATTTTAAAGCCGACGTCTTCGGCGGTCTTGGGAACTCTTCAGAAGGCTTTGTGGTTGCTCGTGGAACCAAGTAAGGACTTAAATACTAATTAAATAAACATTACACAGTTAAAAAAGGTCCAGGAGTTTTCGGCAGTCTTCGGAACTCTTCGAAAGGCTTCGAGATTTACACGTGAGACTGAGTAAGAACTTGAATAACGATAGATAGAAAATATATATATATAGTTTTAAGAGATCCAGACGTTTTCGGCGGTCTTCGGAACTCTTCGGGAGGCTTCTTGGTTGCTCGTGAAACAAAGTAAGAACCTAAATACCAATTAAATGACTATATACACAGGTAAACGAGGTCCAGGAGTCCTCGGCGGTCTTCGGAACTCTTCGGAAGGCTTCGAGATTTTCTTGTGAAGCTGAGTAAGAACTTGAATAACGATAGTTGGAAAATATAATAGTTTTAAGAGGTCTAGACGTCTTCGGCGGTTTTTAGAACTCTTCGGGAGGCTTCGTGATTGCTCGTGGAACCAAGTATAAACTTAAATACTAATTAAATAAACATATACACAATTAAAAGAGGTCCAGGAGTTTTCGACAGTCTTCGGAACTTTTCGGAAGGCTTCGGAATTTTCTTGTGAGGCTGAGTAAGAACTTGAATAACGATAGTTGGAAAATATAATAGTTTTAAGAGGTCTAGACGTCTTCGGCGGTTTTTAGAACTCTTCGGGAGGCTTCGCTGATTGCTCAGTGGAACCTAAGTATAAACTTAAATACTTAATTTGAAATCCAAACAAATATACACAATTAAAAGAGGTCCAGGAGTTTTCGACAGTCTTCGGAACTTTTCGGAAGGCTTCGGAATTTTCTTGTGAGGCTGAGTAAGAACTTGAATAACGATAGTTGGAAAATATAATAGTTTTAAGAGGTCCATACGTCTTCGGCGGACTTCGGAACTCTTCGGAAGATTTCGTGATTTACTTGTGGGGCAACGTGTGAGTATAAAGAATTATGATCTGAACACGAGACCTATACATTGAACATATATACAGTATTAAGAGGTTCAGATGCCTTCGGCAGTCTTCAGAACTCTTCGGAAGGTTTCGGAATTTACTTGTGAGGCTGAGTAAGAACTTGAATAACGATAGATAGAAAATATATACAGTTTAAGCAGGTCCACACGTCTTCGGCGGTCTTCGGAACTCTTCGAAATTTACTTGTAAGACCAATTAAGAACTTGAATAACGATAGATGGAAAATACTTATAGTTTTAAGAGGTCCAGACGTCTTCGGCGGTCTTCGGAACTCTTCGGAAGGCTTCGTGATTGCTCGTGGAACCAAGTAACAACTTAAATACCAATTAAATGAATATATACACAGTTAAAGAGGTTCGGGAGTCCTCGGCGGTCTTCGGAACTCTTCGGAAAGCTTCGGGATTTACTTGCGAGACTGAGTAAGAACTTGAATAACGATAGTTGGAAAATATAACAGTTTTAAGAGGTCCAGACGTCTTCCGCGGTCTTGGGAACTTTTCGGGAGGCTTCGTGGTTGCTCGTGGAACCAAGTAAGAACTTAAATAAACATATACACAATTAAAAGAGGTCCAGAAGTCTTCGGCAGTCTCTTACATTTATGCGTGATTCTTACTACACCGCACACCCGGTATAAGGGACATCAAAGACAGTTGGCAACGCTAATCCATAAAGTGGAAATTAGCGCGCCCATCTGTCAATGACGTCACAAAATATGCAAATTAATACACATAAATGACGAAATATGCAACATGCATAAAATGTATTATAGAAAATCCCACACACGGGGAACTTGCGTGAATATATAAGCGTCTCACAGGATAGCTTCCTTCAGGGTTGCTAGGGCCCCCCTTCCGGATTACTCGGGACGTCCTTCAAGATTGCTCCAGCTAGCGACTGCGGGCGTGGACTGCGGTTCGGCCAGGTTGCTCCCAAATTTATCTTCTTTTACCTATATGTAGAGAACGACAGGATCAGGTTTATAGGGACGAATAATCAAAATGCAAGGGAATCTACATAGTAAGATAAAGATACGATACCAGACACAACCACTCTTGTTGATGTTCAAAGGCAAAGTCCCGGCGGCTCCCGAAAATTTTCCCACTTTTGTTCCGCCACTCGCGTCAGCGCGAAGTCTCGCGCAAGCACTTTTGACGTAACGGAAACACACGTGCCAAATCTTTCAAATTTATGGCGCGAAACTCCCGCATATCAAAACTAAACAAACAAAAAGTCTAGTGCCAAATTTTGGCACGTAACAAGTCTTCGGAACTCTTCGAATTTCGGGATTTTCTTGTAAGGCTGAGTAAGAACTTGAATAACGATAGTTGGAAAATATAATAGTTTTAAGAGGTCCAGACGTCTTTGGAGGTCTTGGAACTTTTCGGAAGGCTTCGTGGTTGCTCGTGGAACCAAGTAAGAAAATTAAATACTAATTAAATGAATATATACACAGCTAAAAGAGGTCCAGGAGGTCTCGGCGGTCTTCGGAAAGCTTCGGGATTTCCTTGTGAGGCCGAGTAAGAACTTGAATAACGATAGTTGAAAAATATAAATAGTTTTAAGAGGTCCAGACGTTTTCGGCGGTCTTCGGAACTCTTCGGAAGGCTTCGTGGTTACTCGTGGAACCAGGTAAGAACTTAAATACTAATTAAATAAACATATTCACAGCTAAAAGAGGTTCAGGAATCTTCGGCAATCTTCGTAACTCTTCAGAAGGCTTCGGGATTTACTTGTGAGGCTGAGTAAAAGCATGAATAACGATAGTTGAAAAATATATACAGTTTTAAGAGGTACAGACGTCTTCGTCGGTCTTCGGAACTCTTCGGATGGCTTCGAGATTTACTTGTGAGACCAAGTAAGAACTTGAATAACAATAGATGGGAAATATATACAGTTTTAAGAGGTCCAGACGTCTTCGGCAGTCTTCGGAACTCTTCTCAGTTAAAACAGGTCCACAAGTTTTCGGCAGTCTTCGTAACTCTTCGGAAGGCTTCGGGATTTTCTTGTGAGGCTAAGTATGAACTTAAATAACGATAGTTGGAAAATATATATACTTTTAAGAGGTCCAGACGTCTTCGGCGGTCTTCGAAACTATTCGGGAGGTTTTGTGGTTGCTCGTGGAACCAAGTAAGATCTTAAATACTAATTAAATAAACATATACACAATTAAAAGAGATCCAGAAGTCTTCGGCAGTTTTCGGAATCCTTCGGGATTTACTTGTGAGACTGAGTAAGAACTTGAACACGATAAATGAAAAATATATATAGTTTTAAGAGGTTCAGACGTCTTCGGCGGTCTTCGGAACTCTTCGGAAGGCTTCGGGATTTACTTGTGAGGCTGTGTAAGAACTTGAATAACGATAGTTGAAAAATATAAATAGTTTTAAGAGGTCCAGACGTTTTCGGCGGTCTTCGGAACTCTTCGGAAGGCTTCGTGGTTACTCGTGGAACCAGGTAAGAACTTAAATACTAATTAAATAAACATATTCACAGCTAAAAGAGGTTCAGGAATCTTCGGCAATCTTCGTAACTCTTCAGAAGGCTTCGGGATTTACTTGTGAGGCTGAGTAAAAGCATGAATAACGATAGTTGAAAAATATATACAGTTTTAAGAGGTACAGACGTCTTCGTCGGTCTTCGGAACTCTTCGGATGGCTTCGAGATTTACTTGTGAGACCAAGTAAGAACTTGAATAACAATAGATGGGAAATATATACAGTTTTAAGAGGTCCAGACGTCTTCGGCAGTCTTCGGAACTCTTCTCAGTTAAAACAGGTCCACAAGTTTTCGGCAGTCTTCGTAACTCTTCGGAAGGCTTCGGGATTTTCTTGTGAGGCTAAGTATGAACTTAAATAACGATAGTTGGAAAATATATATACTTTTAAGAGGTCCAGACGTCTTCGGCGGTCTTCGAAACTATTCGGGAGGTTTTGTGGTTGCTCGTGGAACCAAGTAAGATCTTAAATACTAATTAAATAAACATATACACAATTAAAAGAGATCCAGAAGTCTTCGGCAGTTTTCGGAATCCTTCGGGATTTACTTGTGAGACTGAGTAAGAACTTGAACACGATAAATGAAAAATATATATAGTTTTAAGAGGTTCAGACGTCTTCGGCGGTCTTCGGAACTCTTCGGAAGGCTTCGGGATTTACTTGTGAGGCTGTGTAAGAACTTGAATAACGATAGTTGAAAAATATATACAGTTTTAAGAGGTCCAGACGTTTTCGGCGGTCTTCGAAACTCCTCGGAAAGGTTCGGGATTTACTTGTGAGGCTGAGTAAGAACTTGAATAACGATAGTTGGAAAATATATACACTTTTAAGAAGTTCAGACGTCTTCGGCGGTCTTCGGAACTCTTCGGAAGGCTTTGTGATTTACTTGTGAGACACACCCACCCACCTTTCGACATCGGGCCCAACTCCAACCTACCACCACCCAACGAAATCACCACCAAAAAAACCCATCCCAACACCACCTGCCAAATTAGCCGAGAAGAAGAGCCCGCTACCTCAGGGGCTTTTCTTTCCCAGTTATCTCCTTTCTCTACCTCTCTTCCCTCTAACCTATCCATCCTAACCCTCCAGCTCTTCTCTGTATTCCCCTCTGTATCTTTCTCATCTTCCCTTACTACACTCCTAACCAACTCTTCCACCATCTCCCACTCCTTGGTCTTCATGTTAACTAATACGAGAAGAAGTCTCCTCCGCCTTTTCAAAAACCTCTCTCTCGCCTCTACTCTCCATTCCTCCCCAAAGCCATAGAGGACATGTCTCATGTCCTCTATACCGGCTCCGCATGCACAAAACCACCCTCTACCCTAATTCCAAATCGTTGGAAGTACTCTCCGTGGTTCCCATATCCGGTCAATAGCGCGTCAACTCGTACCCACAGGGAGTTTCATCTTTTCTCACCTTCGGCATTAACTCATGAGCCCACCTGCTTACTATTTCATCATCCCATACTTCTTGCCACTTCCTATCCTCTCTTTCTTTTTCCAATTTTTCAACTTACGTTTCGAGATTCTCCCTATATTCTCTCCCCCTTCTGTGTCCCTCCACTCTTTTGCAACCCTGTCCACCCAGACCCTCTAACTCCTTATCTCCCCATTGCACCACAATCCTTTCCCCTCTCATCAGTCACTTTTCGATTTCCCACTGGGCTTGAACTGCCCACAGTTTTTACTGGCAGGATTTCGTATCGCCCTTATTTCTTCCTTGGAGTCCGTTACGAGTACGGTGCCGCCCGATACACCTCCTCCAGCTCTCTTCAGGCATTCTAGGATCGTCCTAACCTCAACTTGCCCGCTATCCATTTCTCTCATTAATGTTCCCCTCACTCCCTCCATTCTCACATTGTTTTATTACTACTCCATATCCCCTTTGCCCTCTTCCCCCTCCTCCCTAAAAGACCCATCCGTGTAAATCTACATTCCAATGTCCCCCAGTTGCCCTTCCCCTCCTACAACCCCTGTAATTCTTGATCTTCTAGCTGGGTGTGGCCTAAAACCCACCAACTTCCTCTTCTTCTCCCTTATTTTTCCCTCCTCTAGGAATGCCTCGTTTTATATTACCCACCACCTCCAGTGGAACACACCCCACGACCAAATTCAATGCGGGGTTTGTGCCGTTTTATAGGCTTTAACCCCCCGCAAGAATTGCCTCTCAAGAGCCCTCAACCTTTTCCGTATTGGGAGCCGATGTGCCCCCTCGCCCCACACCTCGACTCCGTACGTCAGCATGGGCCTTATTGCCCCTTTATAAATTAAATTGTGGATCTTTGCTTTGTTTCCCCACTTCCTCCTTCCTACAAAGGCCATTCTACTTGCTAGTTCCATGACCCCCCCTCCAATGTCCTAACATGCTCTACCCACAACATTCTTCCATCTATCGCTTCACCCAAATACACTTTCATGCTTTCGCCTTCCATTCTTACTCTCGGCTCTCTTGTATCCGTCCTTCCACTCGTCACATGCAAACGCCGTCTTTCTTACATTATACTCAAGCTCACATCCTTTTGCCCATTCCTTACATTCTGTCCACACTCTGTTCCATTTGCTCTCAATATCTTACAGTGAATTCCCACTCAGTATCACCACCTGATCATCTGCGTATGCCTGTATCACACTCTCATTCATCCTTAGTCCATTTATTCTTTTAAACCACCCTGCCATAAGGACTATCCACAGTACCGGTCCAAGGCTCGACCCCTGTGGACAGCCCCTTTCAGTTTCGTACTCCTTTCCCTCAACTTTCACACTCCTTCCACTCAAAAAACTCTCGACCACTTTCACCATTTCCCATTCGAACCCATTCTCCACCATAGCCTCTCTCACGCTTTCCCTCCCGCCAAATTAAAAGCATTTCCGATATTCAGTGTCGCTACCAGTACGTGTCGATATTCGCTTTTAAGTGTCCTGATTTTTTCTATTAAACTACTAATAGCATCCACCGTCCCTCTCCCCTCTCTAAAGCCGAACTGGTTCTTGTTAAAGTTACCCTCCCTTTCCATTCAAATATTTTTCCCAAAACTGGCAACAACGTTATGGGACAACGGGTATGTATATTTTGATATGAACATGAGAACTATACATTGAACATATATACAGTATTAAGAGGTTCAGAAGTCTTCGGCGGTCTTCGGAACTCTCCGGAAGGCCTCGGAATTTACCTGTGAGACCAAGTAAGAACTTGAATAACGATAGATGGAAGGCGACGTGGTAGTGATGCCCTAGACCTCATCAGATGCGTTGCCGCTGAACTCTACGAGGGTGCTATCCCGGATGTACAGCTTGCAGACACACGGCATCACCACAATCAACGACTTCTCGTGATGTGTTGTGGGAGCGGCTTGGATGGATTCTCGCCGCAGCCCTTGTGAGTGCTGAAGATGGTCTGGTGACGGCGGCAGGGGTGACAGGAGTTTCTGGTACGGTAAGGTGGCTCAAAAGGCACGTCGGGGAGCGTTCTGCGTCTGCTTCCTGCTGGCCTGGTGGGTGGAATTGTGCTTCCTCTCCATAAATGATTTGCGGAAACGAATTAAGGCGGCGTGCTCTAGGTAGAGCGTCGGGCAGCGTTACTCGTAAAGAATAAGCAGGCTATGGGGAGCAATTGCTTGCTGAAGCATTTAACAGGTTATGGTGAGCACTGCTAGTTGAGTTCTTAGGCTGTGGTGAGCACTAAGTGTACTGATTTCTGCTCTAACTTAGCCGATCCTGGACCTCTCAAGTCCAACTTTCTTTTACAGCGTTAATCTAATTGGTTCTGGCTGCCTCGTTGATCTCTGTTGTTTCAGATTTTGTTGTTTTTTCGGTTGGAAGATGGGGTGAGTAACTTCCAGGATCTTCCTCTTGGTTGCTCTCCAACTATGCGATATCCAAATTCTGGGTCCTGGCCTGTGGTTTTGGACTGACGGGATGGCTATTCGCCACAGGCCGCTCCATGGTCAGGTGGCTCGTGAAACAGGACTGACGGATGTGCACCCCCAACGATTTTGTTTGTGTCCCCATTCCTTGGCGCCCCGCATAGCTGGAACACTCACTTCGCCCGAAGGCGAAGGTAGGTATATGTTGATTCCGCAAAGCCTGCTGTTGGAATGAGCAAGAGTTTCAGTTTTGTCGATCCTGGACCTCCCAAGTCCAACTTCCTTTTACAGCGTTAATCTAATTGATTTTGGCCGTCTCCTTGATCTTTGTTGTTTCAGAATCTGTTGGGTTTATGCGGTTGGTCGATGGGGTGAGTAGCTTCCCGGATCTTCCTCTTGGTTACTCTCCAACTATACGATATCCAAATCCTGGGTCCACCGGGGTGTGGTTTTTGACCGGCAGGATGGCTATTTTCCACAAACCGCTTCATCGTCAGGTAGCTTGTCGAAGAGTGCTGACGTATGTACATCCCCAATGATTTCGCTTGTGTCCCCATTTCTTGGGGCCCCGCATAGCTGGCAAACTTCCTCGATCGGTCACTGTTCCGCTGCTCACCTTGTTTCGCCCGGAGGCGAAGGTAGGTAGATGTTGATTCCACGAGGCCTGCTGTTGGAATGAGCCAGAGTCTCAACTTAGTCGATTCTGGACCTCTTAAGTCCAACTTCCTTCTACAGCGTTAATCTAATTGATTCTGTCTGTCTCTTTGATCTCTGTTGTTTTAGATTTTGTTGTGTTTTTGCGGTTGGTCGATGGGGTAAGTAGCCTCCCGGATCTTCCTCTTGGTTACTCTCCATCGGCAGGTAGCTCGTCGAATTGACGGATGAGCATCCCCAACGATTTCGCTTGTGGCCCCATTTTTTGGGGCCTCGCATAGCTGGCAAACTTCTTCGAGCGGTCACCGTTCCGCTGTTCATCTTGTTTCGCCGGGAGGCAAAGGTAGGTAAATGTTGATTCTGCGAGGCCTGTTGATGGAATGAGCCAGAGTTTCAGCTTAGTCGATCCTGGACCTCCCAAGTCCAACTTCCTTTTACAGCGTTAATCTAATTGATTATGGCCGTCTCTTTGATCTATGTTGTTTCAGATTCTGTTGGGTTTTTGCGGTTGGTCGATGGGATGAGTAACTTCCGGGATCTTCCTCTTGGTTGCTTTTCAACTATACGATATCCAAATCCTGGGTTCTTACATTTGATTTTTCTCTTAATGCTCCACCCGAAGGTACTACATGGACCAGTAAGTAAGTTTTTTACCTGGAAAATTTGGAATATTGCCGAACCCTTGCTGTTGCAAGGTAGCAATTTTTAAAGTGTATGACAACACTCACGCACGGGACCTCCATTTTACTTCTCCTCCGAACGAGGGTGTATTTTTGTGAAAAATGCTCGCCTAACATTTTTCAAGCAGGCCGTGTCGGGTTTCGAACCCGGTACCTTGGACGTAATAGTCACAAATTCTGGGTCCACCGGCCTGTTATTTTCGACCGGCAGGATGGCTACTCGCCACAAACCGTTCCATCGGCAGGTAGATCGTCGAAAAGGACTGACGGATGTGCATCCCAACGAATTCGCATGTGTCCCCTTTCCTTGGTGCCCCGCATAGCTGGAAAACTTCCTCGAGCTGTCACCGTTCCATTGCTCACCTTGTTTCGACCGAAGGCGAAGGTAGGTAGATGTTGATTCCGCAAGGCTTGCTGTTGGAATTGATGTCTGCTGGATTGCGGATTCGGAAAGAGCACAACCTGAACCAAGGCCTTGACCTTGGGATGACCTTGAAGACAATTGAGGTCAATTAAAAAAGGTATTTCCAATATTTTAAGTTGTTTGGAGATTTTTTTTACAAATGCTCAAGATTGTGCTCCACCTATCTGTTGATGACCTTGAAGTTGACCTTGACCGTGACTTTAAAGGTCAAATCGTTTTTAGGTCAATTTTTCAAATAGAAACCTCTATTTTTATTGCGGATTCGGAAAGAGCACAAAATTTTCCAAATTACCACGACCTTGGTAATGACCTTCAAGGTCATCTCCAGGTCATGGCCAAGATAAAGGTCATTTATAAAATTTTGTGCTCTTTCCGAATCCGCAAAAAAATAGGAGTGTCTATTTGAAAAAGTGAACTTGACAACGATTTGACCTTCAAGGTCATTGTCAAGGTCAGCTTTACGGCCACAACCAGATAGCTGGAAGACAATCCTAAATATTTTGTATGAAATGTTTTTACAGAAAATGCGGTCCAGAGAAAATATTTTAGGGTTGCGGGACTTTTGGATAACTCGGTAGACTATCATTCTAAGTCCTGTACGCTCATTAGTCATAGCGTTTGAACATTCTTTTACATGCAAAACCCAAAACCCACAATTTCATTGGTTAAGACACCCCATTAACGTATTACAACAGAAGAGGTGTATAAATACAATTTCGAATTCAGCAAGAATCAGTTCACTTGGAGCTTACCATAGCCTAACAAACTCACCAAGCAGAGCTGACCGACAGCCTGCCAATACTTTCACAACGGCGCTATCCTATAGCCCGCCTACGCCGACGCCCCGACGAGTGATGCCCTGCATCACAAGACGCCGACGCCTCCACATCCAAACCTTAGCAATTAGTGCTGTTCTATAGTCGGCCCATACTTTCACCGCGGTGCTATCCTATACCCCGCCTACGCCGACAACTCGACGAGTGATACCTTACATTGTTACATGCCAAACTGGCTATGTATCATTTTTAGATTTAGATATGATTTATAAGTTAATTTCCGCGTATTTTTAAATTAATAACGCTAACTTTCGTCGTCGCGGATGTTAGCGCCTGCGCAGAAGGAATGCGGAGGTGCGCGAGTGAAAAAGCGAGGATTAAGCCAGGAGACCTGGACCAGGTAACAACTATCTAAGTGGGGGGTATGTTTCTCTTTTCCTGTACCTTGCCTTTATCGTACCTGGTACCTATTCCCTCCAACCACCCTACGAGTGCAATAGAAGTTTAGAACGGATAGCAAAATTTGATGTTCAATATGGCGTAATTAACGCGGAACCACTGTTGGATCCTGAAATTAAGTTCGAGATACATCTCACGTGAGTAATTTGATTTTACTTAAATTGTGCATGCAAATTTGACTTAGACCGCGATTGCATCCGCCGGTAAAACGTGATCTATAAAAATATAACAATGGCGGGTAAATATGCCACGTAAATGTAGCAACATTACGACGCCGACGCATCCACAAGCATTTGAACTTAAACTTGAACTTAACGTCAAGTTGACTTGAACTTGAATTTGAACTGAAACTCAACTCGAACTCGCACTCGAACTCAAACTGGAACCCTAACTCAAACTCACATTAGAACTTCAACCTGAACTAGGACTAGTTTTTGAATTTGAACTTGAACTTGAACTTGAACTTGAACTTGAACTTGAACTTGAACTTGAACTTGAACTTGAACTTGAACTTGAACTTGAACTTGAACTTGAACTTGAACTTGAACTTGAACTTGAACTTGAACTTGAACTTGAACTTGAACTTGAACTTGAACTTGAACTTGAACTTGAACTTGAACTTGAACTTGAACTTGAACTTGAACTTGAACTTGAACTTGAACTTGAACCTTCGCTAGCAGTGCTGCTCTATAAGCTATAGAGTAGCACTGCTGCTCTACAGCTTGCCAAGATCTTTCACAGAGGCGCTGTCCCATAGCCCGCCTACGCCGACGTCTGCACGAGTGATGCTCTACATCACGACGTCGACGCCTTCCGACGAGTTCCGAAGATCACCGAAGACTTTCGAACTGCTTTTAACTGTACATACATTTATTTCATAATTATTTAAGTTCTTACTTTGCCCCATAAGGAAATCACCACGCCTTCCTAAACACAGAGATCGACCACGACATAGAGCTGTTTACCAACATCCTCTTTCCAGCATTGAGAAATTCAATTCAATGCTACAAGCCAACAAATCTATGGAAAATAATCAGCGGTCTATCCAGGATAGAAGCGAACGAAAAAGATGCAACAAAACGGACCACCGTCTCTACACCAGCAGCCAAATTCCCACACACAACGGCGTTGCTACCAAGATGCGCCTTTTGTCTACAATGACATTGGCACCACGACTGCTCAACCAAGGCATCGGAAAACGACCCACCGGCCGTGCAATGTCAAACCACCGCCTGGAGGGGCGATAGGAACTGACACAACTAAACATAGCTCATGAGTTTAAGCTCACAACAATGCACGTACTAACATCATTTCTCTGTATTTTAACGACACCTTTCAAAACATTTTTTTGAAAATTGGAGCCTACTGGCAAAAGTTATTGTTTAAAACACGCCTCTAATAATACGCGTTATAGCTATCTCGCTAAATCACATGTGTGCTTTGTCTGTCATCTCCGTTGTCCATGAACGTTAAAGTTTTATCTCAGCTTAACTCACTCATACCCATTCTATCAAATAACCCCTCTTTGTTTGCTGGTTTGCAAGTTCTATTGTAACTGAGTTTAAACTATGTCCATGTTAACACGTAATATTTCTATCTTACTTCTACCCATTCCAACAAATAACCCATTTTGTCTCGCTGTTAGCAACCTGTATCTGTAATCGACTAAATACCCATTCCAAAACTATACATTCATTTTAATTGACAGCGCCGACCAATCCTACGTAGAATTGCCTGTTATTTGTGTCGTATTATTCAGTAAAATTATTTATTTCTACTCTAAAGAAAAGCGTTTCACCTTGTTATTTGCATTTTCTATGTTGAATCCTGAAATAATTACTAAATTGAATACAAATGCTGTTTTAAACCCCAAATATCACAGAAATACATTAATCTATTAACTATCAAATCCATTTTGAACGATTAGTTCATGACGTCGCCTTATGAGCCGCTGGAAGGGTTTGAAATTTCAACCCACACATACGTAAGGGACAGACAACCCCTTTTATGCATAAAAATGAGTCCATATTAAACTCAAATAAATCTCACCAAACGGTTGCCACTTTATCAACTTTCTTATACTGCAGTACGCCATTATTCTAAATAAATCGCCACCAATTTCCCAGACGACCACTCTCCGCTATTTGTATCCCTCAAGCTTTTATATTTCAAGACAGTTTCCATTAATATATACGGTGTCAAAGACCATTTTAAGTTCTGCTATCTCATCCGAGATAAAGGTGTTCATTGATCAGCTGTCGCTTTTAAGATTTGTGGGACATCAGTTCTCATTTCTCAAAAATATATTTATCTCCTGGATCTAAATAGCTTCGTCTGCGAGGTTTTGTACTTTGATCCTTTAGTAATGCGGTCCTTGCTTAAGAAATATTCCTTTTGTTGGTGTTCTCTAAACAAGCTAAGGGTTTGGTTTGGATAAGGATCAAATTTTGTAAACCCTTGACTTTAATTAAAAATATACCGTGGGTGTTATTGAATATCTTACACGAAGACTATCGAGAAAGTGACTAATTTTCTGTTCAAACCTTAGAGCAATCTTTGTTTTCGATTGTGATCGTTTAACTGGGAGTGCTTCGTATACACGAGACCGGAGATGCCTGTGTCGACCTTGTAAATTAAAAAAAAAGCAAGAAAATAAAATCTTCAGGCCTTTTAAGAAGTATATTCGAACAAATACAACACAACGGTAAAAGCTCTTATAATGTTTAAAGGACAGAAATTACTGCTGACGACAATACAAAAAAAAACACGATTCTACGCTAAATAACGAGGTTCAACTCCACTGTTATTTGATATAAGTGGAAGTACTACCGCTGGCGGTTATAAACAAAAAACTCTATTCCACACTTAATAAAATTTCACAATCAGATCAACGCAAGGTACCACATATTTTGTATAGAAATTAATAATTACCGCTGGGGACAATACCAAAAAAAAAAGAAAAAAAACACGATTCTACGCTAAATAACAAGGTTTAACTCTACTTTTATTTTTTATAAGTGGAAGTACTAACGCTGGCGGTTATACCTAAAAAACTCGACTCCACACTAAATAAAATGTCCAAATCAAGTCAACGCTAGGTACCACATATTTTGCATAGAAACTAATAATTACCGCCGGCGATTTTACCGAAAAAACACAATTCAACGCTATTTTGTCTAGGTCAGGTCCTGCATGTGTTTTCGACGGGATGAAGTAATTACAGCTAGTGATTATACAAAAAAGACTCGATTCCACGCAATATAAATCCTTCAAATCCCGTCAGCGCAAGATTCCATGTGTTTTCTCTCTGACCCATATCGTAACTCTAACCCTGACTCTGAACCTGACCCTGACCTTGACCCTGACGCCGGCTGTGATCCTGACTCTGACTCTGACTCTGACTCTGACTCTGACTCTGACTCTGACTTTGACTCTGACTCTGACCCTGACTCTGACCCTGACCACGACTCTGATGCTGACCCTGACCCTAACCCTGACCCTGACCCTGACTCTAACCCTGACCCTGACCCTAACCCTGACCCTGACCTTGACCCTGACCCTGACGGTTGACTCTGACTCTGACTGAATCTGACTCTGACACTGACTCTGACTCTGACTATGACTCTGACTCTGACTCTGACTCGGACTCTGACTCTGACTCTGACTCTGACTCTGACTCTGACTCTGACTCTGACTCTGACTCTGACTCTGACCCTAAATCTAACTGTAACTATAACTATAACTCTAACTGTACCTCTAACAATATCTCTAACTGTAACTCCGACTCTAACTCTAATTGTAACAGTAACTCTAACTGTAACTCTAACTCAAACTCTCAAACTCAAACTCTAACTCTAACTCTAACTCTAACTCTAACTCTAACTCTAACTCTAACTCTAACTCTAACTCTAACTCTAACTCTAACTCTAACTCTAACTCTAACTCTAACTCTAACTCTAACTCTAACTCTAACTCTAACTCTAACTCTAACTCTAACTCTAACTCTAACTCTAACTCTAACTCTAACTCTAACTCTAACTCTAACTCTAACTCTAACTCTAACTCTAACTCTAACTCTAACTCTAACTCTAACTCTAACTCTAACTCTAACTCTAACTCTAACTCTAACTCTAACTCTAACTCTAACTCTAACTCTAACTCTAACTCTAACTCTAACTCTAACTCTAACTCTAACTCTAACTCTAACTCTAACTCTAACTCTAACTCTAACTCTAACTCTAACTCTAACTCTAACTCTAACTCTAACTCTAACTCTAACTCTAACTCTAACTCTAACTCTAACTCTAACTCTAACTCTAACTCTAACTCTAACTCTAACTCTAACTCTAACTCTAACTCTAACTCTAACTCTAACTCTAACTCTAACTCTAACTCGAACTCTAACCCGTACTCGTACTCGCACTCACACTCGCACTCGCACTCGAAGTCGAATTCAAACTCGAACTCGAACTCAAACTCGAACTCGAATTCGAACACGAAATCGAACTCGATAAATCGAACTCGAACTCGAACTCGAACTTGTACTCGAACTCGAACATGAACTCGAACACGAACTCGTACTAGAACTCGAACACGAACACGAACTCGAACTTGAACTCAAACTGAACTTGAATTCGAACTGAACTTCAACTTGAACTTGAATTTGAATTTGATCTTCAACTTCAACTTCAACTTCAACTTCAACTTCAACTTCAACTTCAACTTCAACTTCAACTTCAACTTCAACTTCAACTTCAACTTCAACTTCAACTTCAACTTCAACTTCAACTTCAACTTCAACTTCAACTTCAACTTCAACTTCAACTTCAACTTCAACTTCAACTTCAACTTCAACTTCAACTTCAACTTCAACTTCAACTTGAACTTGAACTTGAATTTGAACTTCAACTTGAACTTGAATTTGAACTTGAGCCTCAAGTCTAACTTGAACTTGAACTTGAGCTTAAACTTCAACTTGAACGTGAACTTGAACTTGAATTTGAACTTGTACATGAAGTTGAACGTGAGGTTGAGCTTGAACTTGAACTTAAACTTGCATTTCAACTTAAACTTGAACTTGAACTTGAACCTGAACTTGAACTCGAACTCGAACTCGAACTCAAACTCAAACTCAAACTCGAAATCGAAATCGAAATCGAACTCGAACCTGAACTCAAACTCGAACTCCAACTCCAACTCCAACTCCAACTCCAACTTCAACTCCAACTCCAACTCCAACTCCAACTCCAACTCGAACTCGAACTCGTACTCGTACTCGAACTCGAACTCGAACTTGAACTCAAACTCGAACTCGAACTCGAACTCGAACTCTAACTCGAACTCGAACTCGAACTCGAACTCGAACTCGAACTCGAACTCGAACTCGAACTCGAACTCGAACTCGAACTCGAACTTTTACTCAAACTCGAACTCGAACTCGAAGTGGAACTCGAACTCGAGCTCCAACTCGAAGTCGAACTCGAACTTGAACTCGAACTCGAACTCGAACTCGAACTCGAACTCGAACTCTAACTCGAACTCGAACTCGAGCTCAAACTCGAACTCGAACTCGAACTCGAACTCGAACTCGTACTCGAACTCGACCTGGAACTCGAACTCGAACTCGAACTCGAACTCGAACTCGAACTCGAACTCGAACTCGAACTCGAACTCGAACTTTTACTCAAACTCGAACTCGAACTAGAACTCGAACTCGAAGTGGAACTCGAACTCGAGCTCCAACTCGAAGTCGAACTCGAACTCGAACTCGAACTCGAACTCAAACTCGAACTCGAACTCGAACTCAAACTCGAACTCCAACTCCAACTCCAACTCCAACTCCAACTCCAACTCCAACTCCAACTCGAACTCGAACTCGTACTCGAACTCGAACTCGAACTCGAACTCGATCTCGAACTCGAACTCAAACTCGAACTCGAACTCTAACTCGAACTCGAACTCGAACTCGAACTCGAACTCGAACTCGAACTCGAACTCGAACTCGAACTCGAACTCGAACTTTTACTCAAACTCGAACTCGAACTAGAACTTGAACTCGAAGTGGAACTCGAACTCGAGCTCCAACTCGAACTCGAACTCGAACTCGAACTCGAACTCGAACTCGAACTCCAACTCGAACTCGAACTCGAGCTCAAACTTTAACTCGAACTCGAACTCGAACTCGTACTCAAACTCGAACTCGAACTCGAACTCGAACTCGAACTCGTTCTCGAACTGGAACTCGAACTCGAACTCGAACTTTTACTCAAACTCGATCTCGAACTAGAACTTGAACTCGAAGTGGAACTCGAACTCGAGCTCCAACTCGAACTCGAACTCGAACTCGAACTCGAACTCGAACTCGAACTCGAACTCGAACTCCAACTCGAACTCGAACTCGAGCTCAAACTTTAACTCGAACTCGAACTCGAACTCGTACTCAAACTCGAACTCGAACTCGAACTCGAACTCGAACTCGTTCTCGAACTGGAACTCGAACTCGAACTCGAGCTGTAATAGTTGTTAAATGACCGCATGCAAAAAGGGTTGTACACGAATAAACGTTTACCATGCTTGATACTCATACCTCTGCACCTAATTTTACTAATACGCTAAGAAGCGCACTGTCAGTTCTATCTAAATGGAATCCGAGAAGCTTTACCATCTCAACCCTAGACCACATTTCTCCTTCACAAGGAAAAGAAAAGCTTAGGCGACGTTTGCTATCAAGTTTCACCTACGTCGTTCGACATAACAGAAAGCCACGTTTCTTACAAGCCGTCCAATGAGGCAAATGAACCCTTATATCTCATTACACGACAACAACCCCTAAAAGCAACGTCAATCTGACGCGAGATGATGAAAGATTATGAAAGAAAATCAAGACGAGTCCATTAACATCGTTTCAATATCGCTTAACATCCGATATCGTTTTATTCGTTCGCGGTTCTGATTTTGGGATTTGAGTTCAACCTCCAGTACGGGGTTCTCCGCTTGCTTAAAAACGCTTACTTAAAAACTACCAAGGTGACTGAAACCGAGAAAACAATGCACAATTTTCTAGTTTAACGAGGCGATTTTGGTGAACGAAAAGCTTATCGTATTGTAATTCAAACAAGCATTATTTTAAGGGGTTGTAAATCGAAACGTTGGAATGGGGTTTTTATGTCTGCATAAATCAAAGTGGCTTTGATAAGAATATTATTGCAATTGTTCGATTTAAGTAGATCGTAACGTTTTATTCCTGATTGCTGTACTCTTTCTACGAGATTGCGTTTGAAGTTTATAGATGTTGCAACATCGATTTGCTTTTATCAAAAATTTTTCCACTCGGAAGCATACTAGTGATTTGAATCTCAGCTAAGCTTCTTTTATCCCGAATAAAACAACGTATATAATTCTCAAGGTTTGACACAGCTATGACACAACAGTAGATGTGTAATGATCATTAGAAAATGTTTGAAGGTGACCTAGTGACCTAGTTAGTCAATGACGCATACCCAACCTTTACAAACGTCGCAGTGTTAATGCAAGATAAACTTCGAGCTGAAAAGGATGACAATGCGTAAAGAACTAGAACTATAACAACATTGTGGTACTTCGCACCGGTTTCAACAGGCATACAAATATTTTCAAACCGTTTGACTCGTCGTTGCAGTTAGATTTAAAAACAAAACTCCGCCTGCGGTGGGATGGGTGGTGCACGAATGGGACATACGTACCTAAACATGTGCAGCCGGTCCCAAGCCCGGACAAGGAGGAGGAAATACATCACCTACACTTCCACACGCTCAGTAGCGCGCACACACTCCCCAACACTCCAACACGCACGAGCGCATGCTCTAATACAAAGCTGCAACTTTCAGCATCTTTTTCTTTAGTATCAGGGGGACGCTCTTGTCTCCCCACTCTATTTCTCCAGGTTGGTTATTAGGGTATACTAAGGTAGAAGCACCTAATTTCTCTTCTTTCAAGTGGCTTGGCAATGCTGCATGGCTATGACCTTTGGATACTGATTGAATTGGTTGTACGGTTTTGCTGGCGCTACGGCGTGTAGTGTTTGAGAAGTACTCGAAACTACATTTAGGAAGACACGAAGCGTCCGTTGAGTTTCCTGCTTTAGAGGCACCTGGTGAAGTGCCCACGTTGTCGAAAGCGTGGTACCACCAAAAACTCACGAGAGTGACTGAGTTATAAGCTAGTGTCTCAGGGGGATGAACATACCTCCAAATGATACATAACTGGACTTGGCGGGAGAACTCGCCAGCGGATGATTCTGTGGTTATACCCGGTCTGGTGAGCTCTACCGGGGTAGAGAATAAAGTCAATATAAACCTTTTTACAAAGACAACAACGATCAGGATAACGGACATGGACAAGACCTTGACAAAGGCCGTTACGTCAAAATTGGAGGTAAGGTTGGCGCAGGTCACGGACGAGAAGAAGGGTTCAGCCCCTTCTGCAGGTTCAAATGAGGTGACACTTCAGTATAACCTCTCGAGAAAGAATGCAGAAGATAAACCTTCTAAGGCTGCAATGAAGAAAAAGGCAGTCAAACACAAGAGTCGCAAAATAACCACAGGAAATGACGCATATCGCGTAACGCATAACGCATAACGAATAACGCATAACGCATAACGCATAACGTATAACGCATAACGCATAACGCATAACGCATAACGCATAACGCATAACGCATAACGCATAACGCATAACGCATAACGCATAACGCATAACGCATAACGCATAACGCATAACGCATAACGCATAACGCATAACGCATAACGCATAACGCATAACGCATAACGCATAACGCATAACGCATAACGCATAACGCATAACGCATAACGCATAACGCATAACGCATAACGCATAACGCATAACGCATAACGCATAACGCATAACGCAATGCATAACGCAATGCATAACGCAATGCATAACGCATAACGCATAACGCATAACGCATAACGCATAACGCATAACGCATAACGCATAACGCATAACGCATAACGCATAACGCATAACGCATAACGCATAACGCATAACGCATAACGCATAACGCATAACGCATAACGCATAACGCATAACGCATAACGCATAACGCATAACGCATAACGCATAACGCATAACGCATAACGCATAACGCATAACGCATAACGCATAACGCATAACGCATAACGCATAACGCATAACGCATAACGCATAACGCATAACGCATAACGCATAACGCATAACGCATAACGCATAACGCATAACGCATAACGCGTAACGCATAACGCATAACGCATAACGCATAACTCATAACGCATGACGCATGACGCATAACGTATAACGCATAACGCATAACGCATAAAGCATAACGGATAACGCATTATGTAACATCTGAATGAGAATTTCATTTCCATAGGTGCCTTTCTCCAGTTGGTATTATTCGCCTAATAGAACAATGGACAAGTTTACCAAGTGTCTGTGAGTGTTATGGGATGCTGTTAAAAACAGCAAAGAACAGACGTTGGTGAGGGAGGCCAGCTTCGATTTTGTATTAATAAATAGGGGACGAGCGCCCTAGTTTGGTTAGAGGGGGTCGGAGTTGCACTTAGATATCACTGTGGCCTCTCCTCCTCAAATGAGGTGACACTTCAGTATAACCTCTCGAGAAAGAATGCAGAAGATAAACCTTCTAAGGCTGCAATGAAGAAAAAGGCAGTCAAACACAAGAGTCGCAAAATAACCACAGGAAATGACGCATATCGCGTAACGCATAACGCATAAAGCATAACGCATAACGCATAACGCATAACGCATAACGCATAACGCATAACGCATAACGCATAACGCATAACGCATAACGCATAACGCATAACGCATAACGCATAACGCATAACGCATAACGCATAACGCATAACGCAATGCATAACGCATAACGCATAACGCATAACGCATAACGCATAACGCATAACGCATAACGCATAACGCATAACGCATAACGCATAACGCATAACGCATAACGCATAACGCATAACGCATAACGCATAACGCATAACGCATAACGCATAACGCATAACGCATAACGCATAACGCATAACGCATAACGCATAACGCATAACGCATAACGCATAACGCATAACGCATAACGCATAACGCATAACGCATAACGCATAACGCATAACGCATAACGCATAACGCATAACGCATAACGCATAACGCATAACGCATAACGCATAACGCATAACGCATAACGCATAACGCATAACGCATAACGCATAACGCATAACGCATAACGCATAACGCATAACGCATAACGCATAACGCATAACGCATAACTCATAACGCATGACGCATGACGCATAACGCATAACGCATAACGCATAACGCATAACGCATAACGCATAAAGCATAACGGATAACGCATTATGTAACATCTGAATGAGAATTTCATTTCCATAGGTGCCTTTCTCCAGTTGGTATTATTCGCCTAATAGAACAATGGACAAGTTTACCAAGTGTCTGTGAGTGTTATGGGATGCTGTTAAAAACAGCAAAGAACAGACGTTGGTGAGGGAGGCCAGCTTCGATTTTGTATTAATAAATAGGGGACGAGCGCCTTAGTTTTGTTAGAGGGGGTCGGAGTTGCACTTAGATATCACTGTGGCCTCTCCTCCATTGGCAGTAAATATCAGGAGATCAGGAGACAATAAGCGATCACAACTACGTTACGCACAAGGTAGTATACAGGAATCGGCAGGAAGTAATTACGTCGCAAGAATGGTCCCTGGGTAAATTTGATAAAGAGGCGCTTAAACAGGAGTTGCTTAAAGCCCAAAGCGGCGTCCAAGTTGAATATGACTAGTTTATTGACATCCTGACTAGGGCATGCGATGCGATCATGCCTAAAAGAAAGATCTTACCCAGGGGTCGTAAGCAGGTTAACTGGTGGACCCAGAGAGACGAAGTTAATGCTGCTAGGAGGATCTACCAACGGAAAAGACTGAGAGCACTTAACAATAGTAAATACGAGAGGCAACTTTTTAAGAACAAAAAGGAGCACTCCAAGGAGCCATTGGAAGTAGTCAGAAGAGATGCTAGAGAGAGTTATGTTTTGAGGTCAATAATGACGTCTGGATTCTCGGCTACAAATTTGTCCCCGTAAGCTCAAAAGGTTGGCGTATGAAGTACTTCCCTGGGAGGATGCGAAAAATAGCTTCTCGCGAGAAAGTGGGACGGCAAAAGCAGAGAGGGAGTTGCGAGATGGTATAGTGGATATTCCTTTATTCCCAAGCGAAGAAGTGTGTGCTGCAAAAAACCTTGAACTTAAGAAACCTCTTAAAAAAATGGCCTACCTGCGGTTGAGGGCAAACCAAAAGAGGGATTAGCTGCAATAAACACGATGCTACTTGATGGCTGCTTTATCCAGAAGGGCAAGGTCTCAAAAGTTGTCCTCATTAAAAAACCCGGGTTCCATCTTCATATCGACCCATTTGTCTTATTGACACGGTACCGAAGATGTCCAAGCATTTAATAAATGTGCGGCTCTAGATAGAAGTAGACGAGAAGGGCGGCCTTTCCAGAATGCAATTTGGCTTCAGGAAAGGTCGTTCAACGCTTGACGCATTGGAGGAGGTGGTGGGGTTCGCCTGACATGCTATGGGTGGCACCTGGCGCACCCGACAGATATGCTTGATCGTGGCACTGGACTTGCAAATCGCGTTCAACGACGCGAGATGAACTGAAGCGCTTGGAAATTTTACCGTATCCACTGAGGGTTATTAGCAGATATGCGCAACACAGGTCGGTGACCTACTATAGAAGTAGCAAAGTGCCAGTTACGGTGGCTATTACATCTGGTGTGCCATAGGATTCTGTGATAGGGCCCATTCTCTGGAACGGTGTCTTAATGCTTCAGCTACCAGGGTACATCAAACTCGTGGTTTTTGCGGATAACCTGGCGTTGGTAGCTGCAACAAATAGTGTACAGCGAGACATAACTAAGCAAGAGATAGGCACTGGGGAGAACTGGATGATGGAGAATGGGTTAACCTTAGCAAGACAGAAAACAGAGGCAGTCCCTATGACTGGTAGGAGGAAGATAACACCTTTTGAAATCGAGGTGGAGGGTCTGCATATCAGACCTTAAGAATCAATTAAATACCTGGGTGTCATGTTAGATGGAAGCCAATCGTTCAGGAAGCAGTTGGAGGCGCGGGCTAAAAAAGCACAAATTGCCTGATGGCGAATATCCGAGGCCCAAAAGCCAGTAAAAGGTGGATCATTTTCGCGGTGACTGGCTCTATTATATTGCATGGGGCCTTGATTTGGCCCGAAAGCTTACGAACGGCGCTGAAAATAGCGAGCGCATATAAAAAAAGTATCCTCGGAAGCCTGTATGATTATAGCGTGCTTTAGTCCCCTAGACCTCCTCGTTAGAGAGCGAAGGTCGTTTGGCCTGGATAGAGAGGAAGCCAGAGAAGACACTCTAAAGCAATGTCAGGCAAGATGGGGCATCCTAGATAAGGGCAGATGGACAAAGAAGCTAATACCTGACATACGACCATGAATCGCACGACGACACAGAGAGGTTGGGTATTACCTGACCCAGGCTCTTAGTGGTCATGGTTGTTTCTTACACCATTTAACCAAAATTGACAAACACAGAAATGATCAGTGTATCGGGTGCGGTGAGCCTGATGATGTCGAACACTGCCGAAGATGGACACGTAATAGAACCAGAGCTGAGCTATTTGTTGGAGAACGAATCTCGGAGTGCAATATGGTGAAATTAAACCTCGAATCGTCCCGGAACTGGGACCAGATAGAAAGTTTCGTGATAAAGGTCATGGCTACGAAGAAGACGTGCAGAATCGGAGATATTACAGCGCATGTCCCGGAGTTTTACAAACCAGACAGAATAAGAAACTTTACTCCGCAACAGTTTTGAAGTAATGCCTGAAATTCTAACACTAATCGCAAAGACCTTCTTGCGGATGCCTTCCACATAGTGAGTCTGGAAGCCGTAAGGCAGAAAGGCAAGTTACCATGGGGTAACAGAAGATTTCCAATCCTCTATAAAAAAAAGATTAAGTTGTTACATGCCAAAAATTAGCAATGTAAATTGTTAAATATGTGAGTAAATTCCCGCCGTTATTTTAAAATAGACTTCTTAATTTCCGCCATCCCGGACAGTTGCGTTTGCGCAAAAGAGTGCGCAGACGCGGGGTGAGTAGCGTATGTGCGCGAAGTGACATCATTATTAGCCACGAGACTTCGAAGCGGGTAACGTCTACCTGTGTCGGTTTTTTTTGTCCTTTCTTTTTTTAGGATGTAGGTTCCTCTTTCTTCTCTCTACCTTTTATCGTTACCTCTACCTGTATCCTATCGTACCGCTACGAACGACGAAATAGGAAAGACGAATAAATCTGGATCAACAATGGCGTGGTGTTGGCGAAAGCTGCACTGCTAGTAATGGGCCGTTGGTGTGCATTAGCGACAAAATAATTAAAAAGTTACAACTTACTCCTCAGCAAGCGCGTTCAAAATCTACTACTCCGAGAATCACGTTCCAATTAGCCAAAAAGAACTTAAAAATATAAAAAGAAGATACCGAAATTTATTTCGCGCTTTTAAATTCAAGCAGCAATAAACGGGAAAGAAACATTTATGATGTAAATTACTGTGACAAAATTTAATTATACGTGATTTAAAGAGCCTTTTGTGATTTATTATTCCGAGAGAGGCCGTGAGCAACGTAAGAAGTAGGGCTTTGGCTTTTTCGTTTGTAGCTACTAAGTGCGTTTGGAAGGAATGCTTTTATAAAGATTTTTAAATACGTGAAAGAAACAGCAGTCTTAACCGCGCGCGGCTTTTATATTTGTTTTTTTTTAGAAACAGTTACAGCTGTTCGCCAAATTAACCCGTAAAAAATATTTATAGCACCCCTACTGCACTTAGACGTAGGGCGGTGGCAATGCAAGTTTGATTCTGTTCGAAGTTTTATCAATATCGCGCGTCTTACTATGTTGTCAATTCCGTAGGCGGTCTAAAATTAACATCCTGTCGACAAAACAAACAATAATCTCGTTAAAATTTAGAAAACGAGCTAAGATTCGCAAATTGTTTGACTCTCCTCACTACGTCCTTGTCTATCACCTTAAATCAAACCGCAAAGCTGCGTCGTTTACAACGGCCGTAATTAAACATGGGGGATTTCTATCATTTAATTTACGTTCTATTTGAATCTATAAGCTATAAAGTAAGCTTTAAGAAAGGAAAAACCCCCTTACTAAAAGCCAAAACAAGAACTAAACAAAATCAGCCAACGTCTCGCTATAATGAATCAGACCCATGACCCAGAAACGACTTCTCCACTTTAATAAAAAATTTTGTCTACTCTTACATCACATTTAATTAAATTTTGTCGCAGCAATTTACATCAAAAGTGTTTCTTTCGCATTATTGGTGCTTGAGTATAAAAGCGCAAATGGAAATGCTCGTTTCTTTTCCTTCTGTGTATTTCCGGCCGCCTTTAGCTAATTGAAAATGTGACTGGAAAGTTATTATAAAATATACAAAAACGTAATGGAAAGAATATTTAATATTTGAAGTATAGACGTATTTTAATGAATTTAACGAGAAGCCAATCAATTTTCAATTACGTTCGTTCGTTTTGTTTGGACTAATTGGAAGGAAGTGCATTGGATAGAGAATTAACCTGGTTACTAGAGGATAAAATTAATCTAAGCTCGTATTGGTTCTTCCGATCGAACGGTAATTTCCCGGCGTTTGTAGAAATGCAGCTTAAAAGTACGTAACTAAGAAATAAATCATCGAGGATAACGAATATTAGCTATCAAAACGTCGAAAGTTGCTACTTACAGTTTATACCCGGACCTAAAGTCCTCAGCCCTGAAAATTTATGTAACATTACAGTAAATAACTGTATAGACGCTGCCGACTCTAGAGTAGTGCCCCGAAACGAATTGAAATCAGGTGGCGCCCCAATTTTATTACGGATTCAGACGATGACTCTTTGGATCTTTACATATTCTTAGGGTAAGAGAGTGCAAATATTCAACGTGTGTCGTATACCAATACGCATTTAAATTGAGCCGCCTACTAATATCAATTCGTTTCGAAAGCACAATGCAGAAGTTATTACTACACAAACCTGTTTTTCAACGCTGACTGTTAAACCCTAAGGTCAATGGTCCATCTTTCGATACTTTCTATAATTCTAAACAACCAATAGAATCTATACTGTCAAACATTTTTTCATTTTCGTTCATCAAAAATTAGCCGAGAATAAAGACAGTTATATTCTTTAAAACGTAAAGTTTTCTTTTTACCGATCTCATATCTAATGTTTAGGGTACATAAAATTCAGCATAACATCAGAAGACCCTTCGTAAGCTATTGGACTATTATAAGTCCTAATTCGAAAATAGATCTTAATTCTGAACGGTTTTATACGCCTAAGTCGAAGTTTAAACTACGCAGCTAGTTATGGGAAACATTAAAAATCACAGAAACGGCCGTAGTCTCACGTTCTTTTACTAACCTGAACCTTGGATTAAACCCGGTTTAACCTTGATTTGACCTTGACGTGGAACTGACTTCAACTTGGCTTTAATTCGACCTGTGCTTAGCTTAAATTCCGACTGAAATTACATATCTTTACGCCGGCTTTGACTTGACTTTGACTTGATCTTAACATGACCATGACTTGACCTTGACTTGATCCTTACTTGACCTTGACTTTAGCCTGGCTTGACCATGAATCGACCTTGACTCGATCATGATGCGGCATTGACTCGATCTTGACTCGACTTCGACTCGACTTTGACCTGACCATGTCCTGGCTTTGATATGACCTCGACTTGACTTCACCTTGACCTGAACATGGTTTAACATTGACCTGACGTTGACCTGACCTTGACCTGACTTTGACTTGAACTTGCCCTGACTTTGACCTGAGATTTACCTGACCATGACCTGACCTCAACATGACCTTGACCTGACCTTGACCTGTCCTTGACCTGACCGCCACCCGACCTTGACTCGGTCTTGGCATGACCTTGACCTGACCTTGACTTGACCTTGACCTGACCTTGGACTGACCTTGGCCTGACCTTGACCTGACATTGACCTGACCTTGATCTGACCTTGGCATGACCTTGAAATGACCTTGAAATGACCTTGGCCCAACCTTGGTCTGACCTTGGACTGACCTTGACCTAACCTTGACCTAACCTTGACCTAACCTTGACATGACCTTGACCTGACTTTGACCTGACCTTAACTTGCAACTGACCTGGCCTTGGCCTGACCTTGACCGGACCTTGATCTGACCTTGACCGGACCTGAACTTGATCCGACAACGAATTGGCCTTGAAATGACATTGACCAAGCCTTGCCCTGGCTTTGATTTGACCTTGGCTTGAACTTGACTCGATCTTGGCTTGATCTTGACTCGAACTTGACTTGACCTTCACCCGACCTTGACTTGACCTTGACTTGACCTGGACTTAACCTAGACTTGACTTTGACTTAACCTTGACTTGACCTTGACTTGACCTTGACATGACCTTGACTTGACCTTGACTTGACCTTGACTTGACTTCGAATTGACCTTGACTTGGCCTTGACTTGGCCTTGACTTGACCTCGACTTGACCTTGACTTGACCTTGGCTTGACCTTGACTTGACCTTGACTTGACCTCGCCTTGACCTTGAATCGACCTTGACTTGACATTGACTTGACCTTGCCTTGACCTTGCCTTGACCTTGACTTGTTCTTGGCTTGACCTTGACTTGAACTTGATTTGACCTTGACTTGACCTTGACTTGACCTTGACTTGACCTTGACTTGACCATTGACTTGACCTTGACTTGACCTTGACTTGACCTTGACCTTGACTTGACCTTGACTTGACCTTGACTTGACCTTGACTTGACCTTGACTTGACCTTGACTTGACCTTGACTTGACCTTGACTTGACCTTGACTTGACCTTGACTTGACCTTGACTTGACCTTGACTTGACCTTGACTTGACCTTGACTTGACCTTGACTTGACCTTGACTTGACCTTGACTTGACCTTGACTTGACCTTGACTTGACCTTGACTTGACCTTGACTTGACCTTGACTTGACCTTGACTTGACCTTGACTTGACCTTGACTTGACCTTGACTTGACCTTGACTTGACCTTGACTTGACCTTGACTTGACCTTGACTTGACCTTGACTTGACCTTGACTTGACCTTGACTTGACCTTGACTTGACCTTGACTTGACCTTGACTTGACCTTGACTTGACCTTGACTTGACCTTGACTTGACCTTGACTTGACCTTGACTTGACCTTGACTTGACCTTGACTTGACCTTGACTTGACCTTGACTTGACCTTGACTTGACCTTGACTTGACCTTGACTTGACCTTGACTTGACCTTGACTTGACCTTGACTTGACCTTGACCTTGACCTTGACTTGACTTGACTTGACTTGACCTTGACTTGACCTTGACTTGACCTTGACTTGACCTTGACTTGACCTTGACTTGACCTTGACTTGACCTTGACTTGACCTTGACTTGACCTTGACTTGACCTTGACTTGACCTTGACTTGACCTTGACTTGACCTTGACTTGACCTTGACTTGACCTTGACTTGACCTTGACTTGACCTTGACTTGACCTTGACTTGACCTTGACTTGACCTTGACTTGACCTTGACTTGACCTTGACTTGACCTTGACTTGACCTTGACTTGACCTTGACTTGACCTTGACTTGACCTTGACTTGATCTTGACTTGACCTTGACTTGACCTTGACTTGGACTTGACTTGGACTTGACTTGAACTTGACTTGACCTTGACTTGACCTTGACTCGACCTTGACTCGACCTTGACTCGACCTTGACTTGACCTTGACTTGACCTTGACTTGACCTTGGCTTGACCTTGACTTGGCCTTGACTTGACCTTGACTTGGCCTTGACTTGACCTTGCCTTGACCTTGCCTTGATCTTGCCTTGAACTTGCCTTGACCTTGACTTGACCTTGCCTTGACCTTGCCTTGACCTTGCCTTGACCTTGACTTGACCTTGCCTTGACCTTGCCTTGACCTTGCCTTGACCTTGCCTTGACCTTGTCTTGACCTTGCCTTGACCCTGCCTTGACCTTGCCTTGGCCTTGCCTTGACCTTGCCTTGAACTTGCCTTGACCTTGCCTTGATCTTGCCTTGACCTTGCCTTGACCTTGCCTTGGTCTTAACTTGACCTTGACTTGATCTTGACTTGACCTTTACTTGATCTTGACTTGACCTTGTCTTGACCTTCACTTGACCTTGCCATGACCTTGACCCATATGAAATGCGTTAGGAAATAGTAACTAGTTTGATCGTCGGAATCGATCGTACGTTAAAGGGATCTATTATTTTACAGGTGAATGCGTTAGGAAATAGCAAGCTTGATCGTCGGAATTGATCGTACCTTCAAATGTATCCATTATTTCACAGATGCAATATAGAATGTGTTTGGAATGGTCATTTCAATCGTCGGAATCGCTCGTACGTTGAAAAGAGTTAATCGTTTTACAAGCGCATTACAGCATGCTTTATTATATAGCCACATGGATTGTCGGAAATGCTGGTACCTTGAAAGGAATCTACTTCTTCACAGAAGCAATATAATATGCGATACGAAATAGCCACTTCGATTGTCGGAAAGCATCGTAGGTAAAGAAAATCTATTGCAATATAAATGCATATAGTATGCGTTAGGAAATAGGTTTCGATTGTCGGAATCGCTCGTACCTTGAAGAGAATCTATTTCTTCACAAACACAATATAGGATGCGTTAGGAAATAGTGGCTATGATCGTCAGTGCCTTAAATATGGAAGCACGATGTGCTGAGCGTTTGAAGATAATCATTTTGATTATGGGAATTATCCGATCTTGCAGGGAATCTACTATTTCACAAAGCGCAATATATTATGCTTTAGGAAATATCCTCTTTGATTGTCGGAAATCCGGTCAAAGCGCAAGCGCTGTGAAGTATTCACTCAGATTGTTGGAATCGTTCGTACCTTGATATGTATCTATTACTTCAGAAGCGCAATATAGGAGGCATTAGGCAATAACCGATTAAATCGTTGGAATTGCCTAAGAAACACAATCGCAATAAGTAGTGCGTTAGGAAATAACCACTTCTATAGTCAGAATTGTCTTCAATGCGCAGGCGCAATATAGAATACGTTTGGAAATATCCATTTCGTTCATTTAATTTATTATTTTAGAAACGATGTATAATATGCGTTAGAAAAGTCACTTTGATCGTCGGCGTTTTGAAAACGGATGCGCAATTTACAATGCGTTGGGAAATGGCAATATTTCGATCGTCGAAATCGTTCGTACCTTGAAAGAAATGTTTTATTTCAGAACCTCAATATAGATGCTACTTACAGTTTATACCCGGACCTAAAGTCCTTCAGCCCTGAAAATTTATGTAACATTACAGTAAATAACTGTATAGACGCTGCCGACTCTAGAGTAGTGCCCCGAAACGAATTGAAATCAGGTGGCGCCCCAATTTTATTACGGATTCAGACGATGACTCTTTGGATCTTTACATATTCTTAGGGTAAGAGAGTGCAAATATTCAACGTGTGTCGTATACCAATACGCATTTAAATTGAGCCGCCTACTAATATCAATTCGTTTCGAAAGCACAATGGAAGTTATTACTACACAAACCTGTTTTTCAACGCTGACTGTTAAACCCTAAGGTCAATGGTCCATCTTTCGATACTTTCTATAATTCTAAACAACCAATAGAATCTATACTGTCAAACATTTTTTCATTTTCGTCCATCAATAATTAGCCGAGAATTTAGACAGTTATATTTTTCATACCGTAACTTTTTTTTTACCGATCTCTTATCTAATGTTTAGGGTACATAAAATTCTCCATAACATCAGATGACCCTTCGTAAGCAACTAAACTATTACAGGTCCTAATTGGAAAATAGATCTTAAGTCTGAACGGTTTTATACGCCTAAGTCAAAGTTTAAACTACGCAGCTATTTATGGGAAACATTAAAAATCACAGAAACGGCCGTAGTCTCACGTTCTTTTACTAACCTGAACCTTGGATTAAACCCGGTTTAACCTTGATTTGACCTTGACGTGGAACTGACTTCAACTTGACTTTAATTCGACCTGTGCTTGGCTTAAATTCCGACTGAAATTACATATCTTTACCCGGCTTTTTGACTTTGACTTGATCTTAACATGACCATGACTTGACCTTTGACTTGATCCTTTACCTTGCCTTGACTTTAGCCTGGCTTGACCATAAATCGACCTTGACTCGACCATGATTCGGCATTGACTCGATCTTGACTCGACTTCGACTCGACTTTGACCTGACCATGTCCTGGCTTTGATATGACCTCGACTTGACTTCACCTTGACCTGAACATGGTTTAACATTGACCTGACGTTGACCTGACCTTTGTTTGACTTGACCTTGCCCTGACCTTGACCTGAAATTGACCAGACCTTGACATGACCTCAACATGACCTTGGCATAACCTTGACCTGTTCTTGACCTGACCGTCACCTGATCTTGACTCGGTCTTGGCCATTGACCCTTGACCTGACCTTGACCTTGACCTTGACCTGACCTTGGACCTGACCTTGGCCTTGACCCTTGACCTGACATTGACCTGACCTTTGATTCCTGACCTTGGCCATGACCTTGAAATTGGGACCTTGAAATGACCTTGGCCCAAACCTTGGTCTGACCTTGGACCTTGACCTTGACCTAACCTTGACCTTAACCTTGACCTAACCTTGACCTAACCTTGACCTGACCTTTGACCTGACCTTTAACCCTTCAACTGACCTGGCCTTGGCCTGACCTTGACCGGAATCTGACCTTGACCGGACCTGAACTTGATTCCGGCAACAATTGGCCTTGAAATGACCTTGACCAAGCCTTTCCCTGGCTTTGATTTGACCTTGGCAACTTGACTCGATCTTGGCTTAATCTTAACTCGAACTTGACTTGACCTTACCCGACCTTGACTTGACCTGGACCTTGACCTAGACTTGACTTTGACTTGACCTTGACCGAACCTTGGACTTGACCTTGACTTGACCTTGACTTGACCTTGACTTGACCTTGACTTGACCCTTGAGACCTTGACTTGACCTTGACTTGACCTTGACTTGACCTTGACTTGACCTTGACTTGACCTTGACTTGACCTTGACGTGACCTTGGCGTAACCTTGACTTGACCTTGGCTTGACCTTGGCTTGACCTTTACTTGACCTTGGCGTGGCTTTGCCTTGACCCTGACTTGACCTTGACTTGACCTTGGCCTAACCTTGACTTGACCTTGAACTTGACATTGGATTGACCTTGACTTGACCTTGACTTGACCTTGACTTGACCTTGACTTGACCTTGACTTGACCTTGACTTGACCTTGACTTGACCTTGACTTGACCTTGACTTGACCTTGACTTGACCTTGACTTGACCTTGACTTGACCTTGACTTGACCTTGACTTGACCTTGACTTGACCTTGACTTGACCTTGACTTGACCTTGACTTGACCTTGACTTGACCTTGACTTGACCTTGACTTGACCTTGACTTGACCTTGACATTACTTTGGCCTTGACTTGACTTTGACCTGAACTTGACCTTGACTTGACCTTGACTTGACCTTGACTTGACCTTGACTTGACCTTGACTTGACCTTGACCTTGACCTTGACTTGACCTTGACTTGACCTTGACTTGACCTTGACTTGACCTTGACCTGGCCTTGGACCTTGACCTTGACTTGACCTTGACTCGACCTTGACCTTGACCTTGACCTTGACCTTGACTTGACCTTGACTTGACCTTGACTTGACCTTGACTTGACCTTGACTTGACCTTGACTTGACCTTGACTTGACCTTGACTTGACCTTGACTTGACCTTGACTTGACCTTGACTTGACCTTGACTTGACCTTGACTTGACCTTGACTTGACCTTGGACTTGACCTTGACTTGACCTTGACTTGACCTTGACTTGACCTTGACTTGACCTTGACTTGACCTTGACTTGGACCTTGACTTGACCTTGACTTGACCCGGCCTTGACTTGACCTTGACTTGACCCTTGACCTTGACTTGACCTTGACTTGACCTTGACTTGACCTTGACTTGACCTTGACTTGACCTTGACTTGACCTTGACTTGACCTTGACTTGACCTTGACTTGACCTTGACTTGACCTCAGTCAAGGTCAAGTCAAGGTCATCCAAGTCAAGGTCAAGTCAAGGTCAAGTCAAGTCAGTCAAGTCAGTCAAGTCAAGGTCAAGTCAAGCGTCAGGTAGTCAAGGTCAAGTCAAGGTCAAGTCAAGGTCAAGTCAAGTCAAGTCAAGTCAAGTCAATCAAGGTCAAGTCAAGGTCAAGTCAAGCAAGTCAAGGTCAAGTCAAGTCAGTCAAGGTCAAGTCGGTCAAGTCAAGGTCAAGTCAAGGTCAAGTCAGTCAAGTAAGGTCAGAGTAAGGTCAAGTCAAGGTCAACAAGGTCAATAAGGTCAAGGTCAAGTCAAGGTAAGAATCAATAAGGTCAAGTCAAGGTCAAGCAAGGTCAAGTCAAGGTCAAGTCAAGGCAGTCAAGGTCAAGTCAAGGTCAAGTCAATGTCGTCAAGGTCAAGTCAAGGTCAAGTCAAGGTCAAGTCAAGGTCAAGTCAAGTCAAGTCAAGTCAAGTCAAGGTCAAGTCAAAGTCAAGTCAAAGTCAAGTCAAGGTCAAGTCAAGGTCAAGTCAAGGTCAAGTCAAGGTCAAGTCAAGGTCAAGTCAAGGTCAAGTCAAGGTCAAGTCAAGGTCAAGTCAAGGTCAAGTCAAGGTCAAGTCAAGGTCAAGTCAAGTCAAGTCAAGGCCAAGTCAAGGTCAAGTCAAGGTCAAGTCAAGGCGGTCAAGTCAAGGTCAAGTCAAGGTCAGTCAAGGTCAAGTCAAGGTCAAGTCAAGGTCAAGTCAAGGTCAAGTGGTCAAGTCAAGTCAAGTCAAGGTCAAGTCAAGGTCAAGTCAAGGTCAAGCAAGTCAAGGCAAGTCAGTCAAGGTCAAGTCAAGGTCAAGTCAAGGTCAAGCAAGGTCAAGTCAAGGTCAAGTAAGGTCAAGTCAAGGTCAAGTCAAGGTCAAGCCAAGTCAAGCAAGGTCAAGTAAGGTCAAGTCAAGGTCAAGCGGTCAAGTCAGCAAGTCAAGGTCAATCAAGGCATCAAGCAGCAAGGTCAAGCCAAGGTCAAGTCAAGTCAAGCAAGGTCAATCAAGGTCAAGTCAAGGCAGTCAAGGTCAGCAAGGTCAAGTCAAGGTCAAGCAAGGCAGCAAGGTCAAGCAAGGTCAAGTCAAGGTCAAGTCAAGGTCAAGTCAAGGTCAAGTCAAGGTCAAGCAAGGTCAAGTCAAGCAGCAAGGTCAAGCAAGGTAAGCAAGTCAAGCAAGGTCAAGTAAGTCAAGTCAGGTCAAGTCAAGGTCAAGTCAAGGTCAGTCAAGGTCAAGCAAGGTCAAGCAAGGTCAAGCAAGTCAAGTCAAGGTCAGTCAAGGTCAAGTCAAGTCAAGCAGGTCAAGTCAAGGCAAGCAAGGTCAAGCAAGGTCAAGTAAGCAAGTCAAGGTCAAGCAAGGTCAAGTCAAGGTCAAGCAAGGTCAAGCAAGGTCAAGCAAGTCAAGTCAAGGTCAAGTCAAGGTCAAGTCAGGTCAAGTCAGGTCAAGTCAAGGTCAAGTCAAGGCAGTCAAGGTCAGCAAGGTAAGCAAGGTCAAGCAAGTCAAGGTCAAGTCAAGGTCAAGTCAAGGTCAAGTCAAGGTCAAGTCAAGGTCAAGACAAGGTCAAGTCAAGGTCAAGTCAAGGTCAAGTCAAGGTCAAGTCAAGGTCAAGTCAAGGTCAAGTCAAGGTCAAGTCAAGGTCAAGTCAAGGTCAAGTCAAGGTCAAGTCAAGGTCAAGTCAAGGTCAAGTCAAGGTCAAGTCAAGGTCAAGTCAAGGTCAAGTCAAAAGTCAAGTCAAGGTCAAGTCAAGGTCAAGTCAAGGTCAAGTCAAGGTCAAGTCAAGGTCAAGTCAAGGTCAAGTCAAGGTCAAGTCAAGGTCAAGTCAAGGTCAAGTCAAGGTCAAGTCAAGGTCAAGTCAAGGTCAAGTCAAGGTCAAGTCAAGGTCAAGTCAAGGTCAAGTCAAGGTCAAGTCAAGGTCAAGTCAAGGTCAAGTCAAGGTCAAGTCAAGGTCAAGTCAAGGTCAAGTCAAGGTCAAGTCAAGGTCAAGTCAAGGTCAAGTCAAGGTCAAGTCAAGGTCAAGTCAAGGTCAAGTCAAGGTCAAGTCAAGGTCAAGTCAAGGTCAAGTCAAGGTCAAGTCAAGGTCAAGTCAAGGTCAAGTCAAGGTCAAGTCAAGGTCAAGTCAAGGTCAAGTCAAGGTCAAGTCAAGGTCAAGTCAAGGTCAAGTCAAGGTCAAGTCAAGGTCAAGTCAAGGTCAAGTCAAGGTCAAGTCAAGGTCAAGTCAAGGTCAAGTCAAGGTCAAGTCAAGGTCAAGTCAAGGTCAAGTCAAGGTCAAGTCAAGGTCAAGTCAAGGTCAAGTCAAGGTCAAGTCAAGGTCAAGTCAAGGTCAAGTCAAGGTCAAGTCAAGGTCAAGTCAAGGTCAAGTCAAGGTCAAGTCAAGGTCAAGTCAAGGTCAAGTCAAGGTCAAGTCAAGGTCAAGTCAAGGTCAAGTCAAGGTCAAGTCAAGGTCAAGTCAAGGTCAAGTCAAGGTCAAGTCAAGGTCAAGTCAAGGTCAAGTCAAGGTCAAGTCAAGGTCAAGTCAAGGTCAAGTCAAGGTCAAGTCAAGGTCAAGTCAAGGTCAAGTCAAGGTCAAGTCAAGGTCAAGTCAAGGTCAAGTCAAGGTCAAGTCAAGGTCAAGTCAAGGTCAAGTCAAGGTCAAGTCAAGGTCAAGTCAAGGTCAAGTCAAGGTCAAGTCAAGGTCAAGTCAAGGTCAAGTCAAGGTCAAGTCAAGGTCAAGTCAAGGTCAAGTCAAGGTCAAGTCAAGGTCAAGTCAAGGTCAAGTCAAGGTCAAGTCAAGGTCAAGTCAAGGTCAAGTCAAGGTCAAGTCAAGGTCAAGTCAAGGTCAAGTCAAGGTCAAGTCAAGGTCAAGTCAAGGTCAAGTCAAGGTCAAGTCAAGGTCAAGTCAAGGTCAAGTCAAGGTCAAGTCAAGGTCAAGTCAATGGTCAAGTCAAGGTCAAGTCAAGGTCAAGTCAAGGTCAAGTCAAGGTCAAGTCAAGGTCAAGTCAAGTTCAAGTCAAGGTCAAGTCAAGGTCAAGTCAAGGTCAAGTCAAGGTCAAGTCAAGGTCAAGTCAAGGTCAAGTCAAGGTCAAGTCAAGGTCAAGTCAAGGTCAAGTCAAGGTCAAGTCAAGGTCAAGTCAAGGTCAAGTCAAGGTCAAGTCAAGGTCAAGTCAAGGTCAAGTCAAGGTCAAGTCAAGGTCAAGTCAAGGGTCAAGTCAAGGTCAAGCCAAGGTCAAGCCAAGGTCAAGCCAAGGTCAAGCCAAGGTCAAGTCAAGGTCAAGTCAAGGTCAAGTCAAGGTCAAGTCAAGGTCAAGTCAAGGTCAAGTCAAGGTCAAGTCAAGGTCAAGTCAAGGTCAAGCTCAAGGTTCAAGCCAAGGTCAAGTCCAAGGTCAAGTGAAGATCAAGTCAAGGTCAAGTCAAGGTCAAGTCAAGGTCAAGTCAAGGTCAAGTCAAGGTCAAGTCAAGGTCAAGCCAAGGTCAAGTCAAGGTCAAGTCAAGGTCAAGTCAAGGTCAAGTCAAGGTCAAGTCAAGGTCAAGTCAAGGTCAAGTCAAGGTCAAGTCAAGTTCAAGTCAAGATCAAGTCAAGGTCAAGTCAAGGTCAAGTGAAGGTCAAGTCAAGGTCAAGTTCAAGTGTCAAGTCAATTGTCTAACGTTCATAGCGCTTCAAGTTCAAAGAAATCAATGATCAACGGCTATTCTAGTCAAGGTCAAGTCAAGGTCAAGAAATTTTCAAGGTCAAGTCAGAGGTCCGACGATCAAGTGTTTCAAGTCCAAGCTTTATAGTTGCAAGGTCAAGTCAATGGATTCAAGTCAAGGTCAAGTCGATACGCGATCAACTTGCTCTATTCTAGGCATCCATAGTCAAGGTTCAAGTACAAGTCAAGTCAAGGTCAATCAAGGTCAAGTCTAAGTGTCAAGATTCCAGGTTCAAGTCAGGTCCGAAGATCAAGTGTTCAAGTTCAAGCACGTCAAGTCAATGGTTCCAGTTCAAGGTACAATTCCAAGGTCAATGCACTCAAGGTTCAATGCCTAAGGTCAAGAAAGTCAAGAATTCAAGGCTCAAGTCAAGTTTCAAGTCATGTCAAGTCATAGTGTTCAAGTGGCAGAGAGTCAAGTCAAGGTCAAGTCAAGCGTCAAGTCACAGGTCAAATCAAGGTTCTTCAAGTCAAGGTCAAGTCGAAGGTCAATGTACAAGTTCTAGAGTCCAATGGCTTCACAGTCAAGAGTCAAGTCAAGGTCAATTGTCAACGATCTTTAATGGTGTCAAGATAATAAGGTTCAAGTGTCAAGTCAAGAGATCCGAACGTCAAGGTTCAACGTTCATATGGTCAAGTACAAGGATCAAGTCAAGTGTCACGACGTCAAATGGTCAAGTCAACGCTTCAAGCTCAAGGTTCAAAGTCAAATCAAGATCAACGGTCAATGTCTAAGGTCAATGTCTATTAGGTGACAAAAAGTCAAGGTCGAAGATCACGGTCAATGTTTCAACGGTTTATAGTGCAAGGTGAAATCAATGGTGAATGTCTTAAGAGTCAAGTCAAGGTTCAAGATCAAGGCTTTTCAAAGCATAGGTTAATGCCATTAGGTCAAGTCAAGGTCATTAAGGTCAAGTCAACGACGATCAATCACGGTTCAATGCAGCGTCAAAACAAGATCAAGTCAAAGATCATAATCAAGGTCAAGTCATAGGTTCAAAGTTATGGTCATATGTCAAGGTCAAGTCAATCCAAGTCAATGGTCAAGTCAAGGCCAAGCCAAGGTCAAGCCAAGATCAAGTCAAGGCCAAGTCAAGGTCAAGTCGATGTCAAGTAAAGGTTACGGCAGGGTCAAGTCGAAGTCAAGTCAAGATCAAGTCAAAGTCAAACCAAGGACAAGTCAAATCAAGTCAAGGTCAAGTGCAAAGATTGTCAAGTCAAGGTCAAGGCAAAGTCAAGTCAAGGTAATCAAGGTCAATTCAACCGTTTTATATTCGTGTCCGTTTTCAAAGAAAATAAAATAAGTTACACGGCTAATTCAAGTCATGTTCAATACAATTGTGTTGTCGAAGAAATTAAGATTCCTGTCAAGCAAGTGCAAGATTCCAGATCAAAATAATTTTCAAACGTATTATACTTCACTGAGTAAAATAAGCATCTGTCAAGGTAACAATGTCCGACACGGTCAGCCAGATTTTCTAAGATCCATTTGCGTCGCTTTCGAAAGAAAATGGCCCATGAATAACGGTATGTCACGTCAATCCTACTTGCAATTGAAACAATTTGTTTGCAAAGGTTAAGATTCCAGGAATCAACGGCTTTCTGCCAAGAGTCTTTAAGTGTGCATTGGTGAAATAAATGGATTTTTAGGGTACAATCGATTACACGGTCAAACTTGTCTGATTTCCAAGGATCCATATTGCGCTTGGTTTCAGAGTAAAGATCAATTCAACGGCTATTTCTAACGTAAGGGTCTTTAAATGCGTTTGTAAGAAACGGTTCCTGGTCAATGGCGTCGAGAGATTCCGACATCAAGTAGATTTACCAAACGTATTATATTGCCACTGTTGAAATAATGGATTCTTCAAGGTACGATCAAGAATTCCAAAGACGATCAAATTTGTCTAGCTTTTAATTTCTAACGCATTTCCAAATCTGCGCTTCCGCTTTCAAAGAAAATGCAATGAAATAACGGCTATTTCCTAGCGCAATCTCTATTGCAATTGTGAAGAAATATTTTCCTTTTAAGGTGTGGGAGATTCCGACGATCAACGTGACTTTCTCCAAACGCTTTATATTGCACGTGTGAAATAATGGATTTTCTTCAGGGTACAATCGATTACGACGATCAAACTTGCTACTATTTCCTATGGCATTCCATATTGCGCTTCGGTTTTCAGAGAAAATGCTATAATTCAACGGCTATTTCCTAACGTAATCTTTAATGCGTTTGTGAAGAAATATCCTTTCAAGGCGTGAGAGATTCCGACGATCGAAGTGACTTTTACCAAACGTATTATATTGCACCTGTGAAATAATGGATTCCCTTCAAGGTACGATCGATTCCGACGATCAAACTTGCTACTATTTCTAACGCATTCTACATTGCGCTTCGGTTTTCAAAGAAAATACAATGATTTAACGCCATTTCCTAACGCAATTTCTATTGCGTTTGTGAAAAAATAGATTTCTTTCTAGGTGCGAGAGATTCCGACGATCAAAGTGACTTTTTCCGAACGTATTATATTGCACGTGTGAGATAATGGAATGTATATTGTACTTGTGAAAAAATAGATTTCTTACAAGATGCGAGCGATTGCGACGATCGAAGTGACTTTTCCAAACGCATACTATAATGCATTTATAAAATAATAGGTGCCTTTTACGGTACGATAGGTTCCGACGACCGAACTCGCTATTCTCCGCCGCTTTCTGCAGAGCGCTTTCGTTTTAAGGAAAGCATGATCATCCAAACGTCTATTACCTATAGCCTACTGTATTGCGCGTTTGAATTTCCAAGGACGATTCAATGTTTATTTCCAGCGTTACTTATTGCTCTTGAATACTAGATTTTAAGGTGATGATCGATATTGTTAACGCCAACTCTTTACTAATTCTTGGGCATCCTTAATCTACCAGTATCAACCCACAACAAGCAAAACACTGCTGATCAATTCCGTCAATTTCAACAGAACTTTTCTTTAATCAGTCACCAGGAAGGCAGTGGACAGTGTTTATCATATTCACTCAACACGTTTATAGTTCTTGTTGTGTTTATCCTCACAAGTAAATTAAAACTAAGACACCATAACAAAATGTTCTACAATTTGTCGCAAAATTAAAATTGCACACAGTTCAAAAAAATTTAAATTATTCAACACTTTTAGTACCTTCGAATGGAGCATTGAGAAAAAAGCAAATGTAAGGTAACGAACACGAAGGTCACGGGTTTAAATCCCCGAACGGTGCGCTCTCGTTCGGATGAGAGGTAAAATGGAGGCCCCGTGTGAGTGTTGTCACGCACGTTTAAGATCCCTACTTTGCTTGCAACAGCAAGAGTTTGGCAAAATTCAAAATTTCCAGGAAAAAATCGCTTTCTGGACCATGTAGTACTTTCGAGTGAAGCATTGGGAAAAATTAAATGTAAGGTAACGAACACGAACGTCCCGGGTTCAAATCTCTCGTTCGGATGAGATAAAAAGGAGACCCTTTGTGCGACTGTTGTCACGCACGTTAAAAATCCCAACCTTGCTTGCAACAGCAAGGGTTCTGCAAAATTAAAAAATTGCAGGTAAAAAAAACCCGCCGCTTCCTGGTCAATGTAGTACCTTCGAGTGGAGCATTGGAAAATCAAATGTAGGGTAACGAATACGGCCATTTGTTTTGATACAAAGCTGGTTTCTAGCAGACTATAAAATTTCCTAATAGCCTTGATATTTGTGACGTTGGAGCTTTTTAAAATTGCAACATTTCGACAACGGCGAATTTGTGCTTCATATCCCCTACACCTCAATATTCCTCAATAATAAATTAATTTTTTACCCAAATCTATTAATAAAATTCTCACAAAAGCCATATCAAATAAAAGACGGCGACGACGACTAACAGTTTCTTTGTAAAACCGAAATGAAGCCAGCTATTGTGATTCCAGCGTACAAAACATCCCGCGCGTTGCTATGACGACATACGGAAAGTTAGCGCGTTAATAAAGCTTCGGCTTGCTACACAATAGCTGTAACGTCGACACTAACTTGTTTTGTTACAGCATATTATAAGGAATTGTTTGTTTTCTTAAGAAAAATTTGGCGGAAGTGACGTTTGTAACTAAAGTATGGCTGTTTGAAACTAGTCCGCGTTTTTAATTGGTTGGGAAATGTTAACTGTGTTGATAGAAATTTATTTGTTAGAGTAGTCGTACCTGCCGCACCTGCCGCAAATTAGTTTGACAGTAGTGCTACGTTGGGCGCCATAAAAAACTATTAAAATGATCAACATACTTTATGTAACCAAGGGGTTGTACCAAACTCACCCGAATGTTTCTCTTCTCTACCCCAATCAATTTAACAACACTACGAGCTTTTGTATACTTTAAATTAGTAAGTTAATAGCTTTCCGCATAGGTGAACGTACCATTAAATAGGCGCCTCCGTGGACGCTTAAGAAAAGCAATTAATTTGTGACAGGAGCGCTAATTACAACGAAAATAACGAAAAACATTGTTATAATTTTCATGAAATTGTAATCAAGCTTTAAGTGCGTAACAAATTGTATTTGAAATTTAATTTTCCGGAAGAAGGGCGTTTGAAATAACAACTGACGACGCTTTAAAATAACCGTGATTGATTGATTAGGTTTTCCGATTGCCAGCTGTGCGAAAATAACGGCTCCTTCGTAGAGATGCTGCATTAAAATGAAGTCGATTTCATCGCTCAAACTTTACACTGAAATAACCATGTAAGGAAATCTCTTACAAGACGTCAGCTTGGAATGACGTCGATATTGGTTATTAATGAACGTTGGAAATAAAAGAAGCGTTCTTGTTAGATCCCGAAAAAAGTGATTAATTGCAGGGAGTTTGAGTGAAATTTTATTTTAATAAAAATCCATCAAAGGCAGAGCTTTACTTATAGCTGTTAGATTTTGCAAGTCGGGCTTAAAGGGGTTGAAATATATTTTAAACAAGTTTGAGGTTATCCCAGAAACTGGAATTCTACTTTTCTTGTAAAGAAGTGGTTGGACTCATTAAAAATAGCGTTAGTTATAACAAAACAAAAGTTATACTAGAGGGTGCCGGACGAGCTACACCACAAAAACTGGAATTTATTACAAAGTAGGCGTGTATATAATCCGTTTTCAGTAGCCAGTTCCAGAAGTGAAGACTTGATGCTGATGATGAAAAGGAAAAAGCTGTAAAAATTAGAATGGTTAAATTAAACCCTGTTCACGTGATCGACGGTGTTTTACTTTTAAGTTCGAGACGGATGCTGAACATTTAGAAACGCCAAGTGCTCAATTTTGTAAATAATAGCCATGTTCATTTGACAAATCGATTTTTCAAATTGTAGTCATTGTTTAATTGTGTACATATTTCGGAGTCGCCTCTAAGGGATATCTACATCTCGTTCGCTTCCACAGGCTCTCAAGCAATAGCTATGGCCTGTGGAATTAGCAATTCCAATTACGCCTGGAAGTTAGACAGTCAAAAAAAGCAAAGCTACAATCTTTAATTTAATAACAAAGCCACGAGCTGTAGGATTCACTTGCAATAATTGCTGCTTAGAAACAGCTCAGAGGTTCAACGTCACCACTAATTGAAACAAGTGATGCTCGCTGTTGAACGAAAATCCTCTGGTTATTGTTTACTTTACGTTTCCATTTTCGGATAAAATCATCGAGTTTTTAGAACGTAACTTTTGTGAAAGAAGCGCGTAATAATAAATTAAAATTAAACGTGGTTGTTACGGGAATAATTTGTCTTTATAAATTCTGGGGTGTGAGTAATAAATCAGGATAAGGTGACGTTAAAATTATGCAGGAACATCTTCATCAGGGAAACCCTCTTTTAGTGCTGGCACTTGAAATTACGGTTTACATCTGCCACTTGTTTGGAGATTAAATTTGCATGTAAATGACGCCGATTATTTGGTTACAGTGGCGAAATCGAATAACTGGAATATTCGTTAGAGGGTTTCAAACTTGATACGCAATACGTTTGCGATTCTAAATAGAAAGGGATAAGTTACGCGGTTGCTGACCTGTTTACATTTAGCGACAGCGTAAAAGAATCAAACGTACTTGATAAAGTTACTAAAATTACAAAATTGCGCACGTTGGGCGCCATCAAAGGTAAGGTTAGTCAATTTCAACAACGTTAGAAAAAGTCTGCGTCTGTCTCTCAAATTATGTAATCAGAGCAAGCTCAAATGACCGATTTACACTAACCCAAGGGACCTCTCAGGCATACATATGAGTGGAGTCAAAAATGGACGCCACCGCATCTTTTAACGTAAAAATATAATAATTTTTTAACAAAACCCAAAACCTCAAAGGATTATAAACAAAATCTTAGAAATTTGGGGCGAAAGGGGGTTGGCAAACTACTGGGGGCCATTGGTGATTAAAGGACGAGAGTGGATGGACGAACAATTTCGGGTCTTTGGTCTTGTTGGAGGTTAAATAACTAGAAGGGAGAGGCGAACGTTTTGGATTCATCCCGTCATGTTAAAGGCGATTAAATAAAAATAGGCGATTAGCGAACGATTTCTTGTTACTGAGTATTGCTAAAGGTGATTAAATGAAAAGAGGGTCATCGGGTATTATTAAAGGTGATTGAATCAAAGGGGTCTTAAGCCTTGTTGGAGGAGATTAAATGATGAGAGGTCGATTTACGGTCGTCGGGCATTGTTGAAGGCAATTAAATTATGAGAGGGGATTGGCGAGCGATTTGGGGTCATCGAGACGTATTGAATGATGGTAGGGGATCGATGAACGGTTTGCAGATCTTGTGTCTTAACAAAGATGACTAAAAAATAAAAGAGGTTATGGGGCCTTGTTGCAGGTGACTAAATGATGACAGAGATTTGACATATGATTTCGAGTCCCGAGTCTAGTTGATTAAATGATGAGGGAATTGGCGTACAATTTGGGATCATCGGGTTTTGTTGAAGGCGATTAAATGAGAGGGGGTATGTGTACGATCTAGGGTTATTGAGTCTTACTGAAGGTTATTAAAAAACGAGAGGGAATTTGTTACGTTCATTTTCGTAAGTAATTGATTAATTTAATCTCAATAATTTTCGTGTTTAACGTGAAAGGAATTTAAGTTAAAAATTATTGCATATAAACTAATTAATTATTTACAAAAATGAACGTAACAAATCCCCCCAGCAAAATTAAAAGGTTGGGGTCGGGAAGCAAAATAATAGGAGTGGGTAGGACCAACCACAAAAAACCCAAAAAGAAGAATAAGAAAAAAAACTAAAGAAAACACTCCAAAAAACTAAAAAAAATATTTCATCCGGCTCGACGAACCAAGGAACCGAACCAAAACCAAAAATAAAAAGGACATAGGAAAAGAAAAGGTAACAATCATCGAGGACAAAGATGGAATGGCATGGTCACTGAAAAAGTCGTCGGAGGACGGATGCATCTCAGAAAGAGAAACAGGGAAGCCTTTGACCTCAACGAAGAAATTGATTTCTAGCGAAAAACCAAAGTAACAATTTGGTATCGTTGGGTCTTGTTGCAAGTAATGTGAAGAGATTGATTTACAATTTAGGGTCATTGAGTTTTGTTGAAAGCGATTAAATGACGAGAGAGATTAACGAAAGCGTTGAGGTCGTTGTGTGAATTGTGAGAGAGAATTAACGAACGATTTGGAGTTGTACAATTTTGTTGAAAGCGATTCAATGATCAGAGGGGATTAACGAACGATGTGGTGTCATTGAGCCTTGTGACTCTATAGGGAGTGGGTATCGGATCTTGTTAAAGGGGTCTGATAAACGATTTGGGAGTCATTAGACCTTGTTTGAGGAGGTTTGAGGTAAATGACAAATAATTTGGGGTCGCTGGGCATCGTTGAAGGCAATCAAATGATGAGAGAAAGTTGGTGAACGATTTGGGGTTACCGAGGCATGATGAATGAGACCGGGTTGACGAACAGTCTACGATTCTTGTATCTAAATGAAGATGATTAAATAAATTTGAGTCCACAATTTGGGGTTGTCACCTTGAAGGAGACTAAATGATGAAAGGAGATTAAATAATTTGGGGTGTTTAGCTGTTGTTAAGTGACTCAATAGCGAGAGGAAATTGACGAACGACTTGGAGTCATGAACCTTATTGAGTAAATGAAGAAAGGATTAACGCATAATTTGGGATTATCGGGTTTTGTTGGAGGCGATCAAATAAGAGGGGATCGGTGTACGATCTAGCGTTATCGAGCCTTGTTGAAGGTTATTAAGAGTTGAGAAGGAATTAGCAAACGATTTCGTGTCGTTGGGTCTTGTTGCATGTAATGTGAAGAAGTTGACGAACGATTTAGGGCCATTGGGTTTTGTTGAAAGCGATTAAATGACGGGAGGGATTAACAAAAGGACTGAAGTTGATGATTGAATTGTGAGAGGGGATTAACAAACGATTTGGAGTTGTACAAGAGCGATTCAATGATAAGAGAGGATTAACGAACGATTTGGTGTTATTGAGTCTCCTTGAAAGTGATTAAATGAAGAGTGAGAGTGGTAAACAACATTGGGGCCATTAAGTCTTGTGGGAAAGATTAAATGATGAAAGGTGAATGACAAACGATTTGGAGTTGTCAGGAATTGTTGAAAGCAATCAAATGATGAGAGGAGATCGGCTAACGATTTGGGGTCTTCGAGATATATTAAATTATGGTAGGGGATTGACGAACGGTTTGCAGTCCTCGTGTCTTGATGAAGATGATTAAATAGTAAGAGGATTAGTGCACAGTTTGGTGTGATTGCCTTGTTGAAGGTGACTAAATGATAAAAGAAGTTTGACGTACGATTTGGAGCACTGAGTCTATTTGATTAAATGATGAGTGGATTGGCGTACAATTTGGGATTTTTGAGTTTCGTTGAAAGCGATTAAATAAGAGAGGATCGGTGTACGATCTAGTGTTATTAAGTTTTGTTGAAGGTTATTAAAGGACGCGATGGGATTGGCAAACAATTTGGTGTCGTTAGGTCTTGTCGCAGGTAATGTGAGGAGATTGACGAATTTAGAGTTGTTGGAATTAACGAAAAGATTGAGGTCGGTGATTAAATTGTGAAAGGAAATTAACGAACGATTTGGAAAGCGATGCTATGATGAGAGGAGGGGATTGACGAACGATTTGGTGTCATTGAGTCTTGTTGAAGGTGATCAAATGAAGAACGGGGCATCGGGTCTTGTTGAAGATGATTAAATGAGAGCTAACTAAACGATTTAAAGGTCATTAGGTCTTGTTGGAGGAGCTTAAATGATGAGAGTTGAATGACAAACGATTGCGGTCGTCGGGTATTGTTGAAGGTAATCAAACGGTGAGAGGGGATTGGCGAACGATTTGAGGTCATCAAGACATATTAAATGATAAGAGGGGTTTGACGAACGGTTTGCGGTCCTCGTGTCTTGATAAAGATGATTAAATAATAAGAGAGGATTAGTGCACAATTTGGGGTCATTGCTTTATTGAAGGTGACTAAATCATGAGAGGGGACTGACAAGGAATTTGGGGCGTTTGGCAACGAGAAGGGCTTCACGAACGATTTAAAGTCCTAAACCTTATTGATTAAATGATGAGAGGATTGGCGCATAATTTGGAATTATCGGGTTTTGTTGACGGCGGTTAAATGAGAGGGGATCGATTTACGATCTAGGATTACTGAGTCTTGTTGAAGGTTATTAAGTGTCGAGAGGGAATTGGTAAACGATTTGGTTTCGTTGTGTCTTGTAGGTGTGAGATTGACGGACGATTTAGGGTTGTTGGGCCTTGTTAAAAAGCACTTAAATGACGATAGGGACTAGCGAAAGATCTGGGGTTGCTGGTGGTTTTGAAGGTGATTAAATTGTGAGAAGGAATTAACAAACAATTTGGATATGCACGATTTTCCTAAAGGCAATTAAGTGATTAGAGGGTATTAACCAACGTGTTTGCGGTCATTGGATCTTGTTGAAGGTGATTAAATGAGATGGGACTTGCAAACGATTTCGAGTGATATCGGTGATCAAATGATGAAAGTTAATTGATGAACGATATAAGGTCGTTAGGTCTTGTTGAAAGTAATCAAATGATGAGAGGTAATTGTCTAAGCGTTTGGGGTCATCAGAACCTTTTGAATGATGATAGGGGATTGACTAACGATTTGAGAGTCATCCAACAAGACTTGACGATCCTATTTCGCTCGTCAACCCTGCCTATCTTTTAATTATCATCAAGAACACCATCATTTAATCACTTTCAACAAGTCTCAGTGTCTTTGAATCGTTCACCAATCTTCTATCTTCATTTGGTCAGCTTCAACGACACCCTAAACCTTTCACAAAGCCCGTTTCATTATATAATCGTTTTCAACAAAACCTGAATAACCTAAATCGTTCGTCAATCCCTTCTCACCGTTTAATCATCTTCAACAAGAGCTCATGACCCAAAATCGTTCATTAATCCCCTTTCACCACTGAATCATCTCCAATGGACTCACACCGCATTATCATTTAATCATTTTCAAGAGGAGAAAGACTTCAAATTGTTTGGCAATCCCTTGCCATCATTAAATACGTCCAACAGATACCGATGCTCTCAAATCGTTTGCTAATCCCCTATCATCATTGGATCACCTTCAATAAGACCCCATAGCTCCAAATCGTTCACAAAATCCTTTTTCGTTATTTAATCGTTTCCAGATAATACTACTCCAAATCCTTAGTCAAGCCCTTCTCATCGTTTAATCACCTTCAAGAAGACCCTATTTCTCAACATTGGTCGTCAGTTCCTTCCCTCATTGAAATACCTACAACCCGACCCAATAATACCCATTCGTTCGCCAACCGCGTCTTATCATTTAATTATTTTTAGGAAGATCTAAGACTAAATCGTTCGTCACTCCCATTTCATCGTTTAATGCCCTCATGACTCAAAATTGTTTGTCAATACCCTCTTACCACCGAATCAACTCCAACAAGTCTTAATAATCCAAATTTGTTTGGAAATCCCGCCTTATCATTTAATCATTTCCGGGAGACTCAAGACTCTAAATTGTTTGTCAATCCCTTGCCAGCATTTAGTGACCTCCAACAGGTACCTAAGGTCTCAAATTGTTTGCCAATCCCATATCATCATTTGATCACCTTCAAGAAGACCTCATAACTCCAAACCGTACGTAAAATCCTCTCTCGTTATTTAATCATTTCCAACAAGACCATACTACTCCAAATCCTTCGTCGACCCCTTCTCATTATTTAATCACCTTTAACAAAACCCTATTACCCAAAATTGTTTGTCAATTCCTTCCCTCATTGAATGACCCCCATTCGTTCGCCAACCGTGTCTTATTATTTAATTATTTTCAGGAAGATCTAAGACTAAATCGTTCGTCACTCCCATTTCATCGTTTAACTTCTCGTGACTCAAAATCGTTTGTTTATACCCTCTTGCCACCGAATCACTTCCAACAAGACTCAATGACCCAAATTCCTCTGTCAACCCGCCTTATCATTTAATCATTTTCGAAAGACTCAAAACTCTAATTTTTTGTCAATCTCTTGCAAGCATTTAATGACCTCCAACAGGTACTGATGGTCTCAAATTGTTTGCCAATACTTTATTATTATTTGATCACTTTCAATAAGACCCCATAACCCCAAATCGTTCGTAAAATCCTCTCGCGTTATTAAATCATTTCAAACAACACCATACTACTCCAAATCCTTAGTCGATCCCTTCTCATCGTTTAATCACTTTCAAGAAGACCCCATTACCCAAAATCGTTTGTCAATTACCTCTTTCATTAAATCACCTACAACACGACCCAAGACCCCAATTCGTTCGCCAACTGTGTCTTATCATTTACTTATTTTCAACAAGATCTACAATAAATCGTTCGTTACTCATGACTCAAAATCGGTTCAACAAAACCTGGCTAACCTAAATCGTTTGTCAATCCCCTCTAATCCTTTAATCATTTTCAACAAGATCTTGTAACCCAAAATCGTTCGTCAATCCTCTCTCACCACTAAATCACCTTCAAAAGACTCAACTCGTCTTATCATTAAATCATTTTCAAGAGAAGAAACACTTCAAATTGTTCGTCAATTCCTTGCCATCATTTAGTGAACTCCAACTGGTCCCGATGGTCTCAAATCGTTTAATCACCTTTAATAGACTTCATGACCGTAAATTATTCGTCAACCCCCCCTCACCACCGAATCACATCCAACAAGTCTCAATGATCCAAATTCGTTATTCAACCGCTTTTTTCATCCGGATGTTTTCAAATCGTTCGCCAATCTTCTATCATCATTTGGCCACTTTCAACGAGATCCCCAAATCTTTCGCAAATCCCCTTTTATTACATAATTGCTTTCAACAAAGTTCGACTAACCTAATTCGTTCACCAATCCCCTCTCATCGTTTAATCACCTTCAATAAGACCTTATGACCGAAAATCGTTCGTCAATCCTCTCTCACCACTGAATCACATCGAACAAGACCCAATGACCCAAATTCGTTTATCAACCCCTTCTTTCATTCGGGTACCTTCAAATTGTACGCCAATCTCCTATCATTATTTGGACACTTTCAACGAGACCCCTAAATCTTTCACAAATCCCCTATCATTATATAGGTGCTTTTAACAAAACCCGACTAACCTAAATCGTTCGAATCCCCTCTCAGCGTTCAATCAATGACTCCAATTTGTTTGTCAACCCCGTCTTATCATTTAATCATCTACAAGAAGATCGAAGATTTTGAATCATTCGTCAATCTCTCGCCATCATTTAATCACCTCCAATAGGTTTCGATTGTCTTAAATCGTTCGGCAATCTTCTATCATTATTTGATCGCCTTCAACAAGACCCGATAACCCCAAATCGTTTGCCAACCCCCCTCTCATTATTTAACCGTTTTCAACAAGACCCTACAAACCCAAATCTTTCTCCAATCAACTCTTAGCGTTTAATCATCTTTAAGAAAATTTCTTGATTCAAAATTAGTCGTCAGTGATTGAATCATCTTTAATAAGACCCAATGATTACAATTTCTTCACCAACCACGTCCTATCATTTACTCATTCTCCAGGACATTTAAAACCCTAAATCGTTTATCAAACCAGTGCCATAATTTAATGCCTTCAACAGGTCTCGATGGCCTTAAATCGTTTACCAATCCGCTTTTTAATCACCTTCAAGAAAACCCGATAACATCAATACTTTCACAAATTCTCTCCCTTTAGCTAACCGCTTCCAAAAAGACCCGACTATCTCAAACTTTTCGGCAATTTTTTCTCATCATTGAAGCACCTTCAACAAGTCCTCATGGCCTAAAACCGTTCGTCAGTCCCTTTGTCATTAAATCACATTCAACAAGGCTCAACAATACCAATTCGCTCGTCAACCCCGCCTATCTTTTAATTATCTTCAAAAGCACCGAAGACTTAAAATCGTTTGTCAATTTCATGCCATCATTTAATCACCTTCAACAGATGTCGGTGTCTTCAAATCTTCATCTTCTATCTTCATTTGGTCAGCTTCAACAAGAGTCTAAACCTTTCACAAATCCCCTTTCATCATATAATCGTTTTCAACAAAATCTGACTAACATAAATCGTTCGTCAATCCCCTCTCAACGTTTAATCATCTTCAACAAGACCTCGTGACCTAAAATCGTTTGTCAATCCCCTCTCATCGTGTAATTATTTTCAACAAGACCACGTGAACCAAAATCGTTCGTCAATCCCCTCTCGCCACTGAATCATCTCCAATAGACTCACTCTGCCTTATCATTTAATCGTTTTCGAGAGACTCAAGACTCTAAAATTGTTCGTCAACTCTTGCTATCGTTAAGTGAACTTCAACAGTTCCTGATGGCCTCAAATCGTTTACCAATCCTCTATCATCATTTGATCACCTTCAGTAAGACCCGATAACCCCAAATCATTCGCAAATCCTCTCTCATTATTTAATCGATTCCAACAAGACCATACTACTCCAAATCCTACGCCAATCTCTTCTCATCGTTTATTTACCTTGAAGAAGATCTCATTACCCAAAATCGTTCGTCAACTCCCTCCCTCATTGAATCACTTACAACACGAACCAATGACCCCAATTCGTTCGCCAACCGTGTTTTATCATTTAATTTTTTTCAGGAAGATCTAACACTAAATCGTTCGTCAATCCTCTGCTATCATTTAACCATTTTTAACAATTTCCGAAGACTCAAAACCGTTTACCAATCATGTCTCATTGCCATAATCACCTTCAACAGGTCGGGATGGCCTCAAACCGTTCGCCAATCTCCTATCAATATTTGATCATCTTCAAGACCCGATAACCTCAATACGTTCACAATCTCAATCCCTTTAGCTAACCGCTTTTAAAAAGACCCGACTATCTCAAACCTTTTGGCAATTTTTTCTCATCGTTTAAGCATCTTCAACAAGTCCTCATGGCCTAAAACCGTTCGTCAGTCCCTCTTTCATTGAATCATTTTCAACAAGACTCAACGACCCCAATTCTCTCGTCAACCCCGCCTATCTTTTAATTATCTTCAAAAGCACCGAAGACTTAAAATCGTTTGTCAATTTCTTGCCATCATTTAATCACCTTCAACAGATGTCAGTGTCTTCAAATCTTCATCTTCTATCTTTATTTGGTCAGCTTCAACGGGAGCCTAAACCTTTCACAAATCTCCTTTCATTATATAATCGTTTTCAACAAAACCTGACTAACATAAATCGTTCGTCGATCCTATCTCTACGTTTAATCATCTTCAATAAGACCTCGTGACCCAAAATCGTCCGTCAATTCCTTCTCATCGTTTAATCATCTTCAACCAGACCTCGTAACCCAAAATTGTTCGTCAATCCCCTCTTATCGTTTAATCATCTTCAACCAGACCTCGTAATCCAAAATCGTTCGTCAATCCCCTCCCACCACTATATCACCACCTATAGACTCACTCCGCCTCATCATTTAATCATTTTCGAAAGGAGAAAGACTTCAAATTGTTCGTCAATCCCATGCCATCATTTAATGACCTCCAACAGGTCCCGATGGTCTCAAATCGTTTGTTCATCCCCTATTATAATTTGATCACCTTTAATAAGACCCGATAGCCCCAAATCGTTCACAAATCCTCTCTTGTTATTCAATCGTTTCCAACAAGACCATACTACTCCAAATCCTTCGTCGATCCCCTCTCATTGCTTAATCACCTTCAAGAAGATCCCATTACCCAAAATCGCTCGTCAATTCCCTCCCTCATTGAATCCCCTACAACATGACCCAAAGACCCCAATTCGTTCGCCAACCGTGTCTTATTATTTAATTATTTTCAGAAAGATCTAAGACTAAATCGTTCGTTACTCCCATTTTATCGTTCAATCACCTCATAACTCAAAATCGTTTGTCAATACCCTCTTCCCACTGAATCACCTCCAATAAGACACAATGACCGAAACTCGTTTGTCGACCCCGCCTTATCACTTAACCATTTTTGAGAGACTCAAGACTCTAAATGGTTTGTCAATTCCTTGCTAGCATTTAGTGATCTACAATAGGTACCAATGGTCTCAAACTGTTTGCCAATACCTCATCATCATTTGATCACATTCAATAACACTCCATAACCCCAAATCGTTCGTAAAATCCTCTCTAGTTATTTAATTGTTTCCAACAAGACCATATTACCCCAAATCCTTCGTCGATCCCTTCTCATCGTTATTTAATCGTGTCCAACAAGATTATACTACTTCAAATCCTTCGTGAATCCCCTCTTATCGTTTAATCAACTTCAATAAAACCTCATGACCGAAAATCTTTTGTCAATCCCCCTCACGACCGCATCACATCCAACAAGTCTCAATGACCCAAATTCGCCGCTCTCTCATTGAATTACTTTCAACCAGATTCAACGATTCCAATTCTCTGGTCAACCCCTCTTAATTATCGTCAGGAACACCTAAGACTCAAAATCGTTCGTCAGTTCCTTACCATCATTTAATCACCTTCAACAGGTCTCAATGTCTTCAAATCGTTCTCTATTGTTCTATCTTAATTTGGCCACTTTCAACGTGATCCCAGATTTTTCGCAAATCCTCTTTCATTATATAACTGCTTTCAACAAAACCCAACTTTCATAAATCGTTTGTTATTCTCATCTCATCGTTTAATCACCTCATGACCCAAAATCGTTCGTCAATCCTCTCTTACCACCGAATCACCTCTAACAAGACTCAATGACCCAAATTCGTAAGTCAACTGCGTCCTATCATTTAATCACCTTTGAGAGACTCAAGACTCTAAAATTGTTCGTCAATCCTTTGCCAACAGGTCCAACAGGTCCGATTGTCTCAAATCGTTTGCTAATCCCCGATAATCGTTTGATTACCTTCAATAAGACTCAATAGCCCCAAATCGTTCACAAATCCTCTCTCGTTATTTAATCGTTTCCAACAAGACAGTACTTCTCAAAATCCTTCGTAGATCCCTTCTCATCGCTTAATCACCTTCAAGACCCAAAATTGTCGGTCAACTCCCTCCCTCATTGAATCATCTGCAAGACGACCCAATGACCTCAATTCGTTCGCCAACCGTGTCATATCATTTAATCATTTTTAGGAAGACATAAGACTAAATCGTTCGTCAATCCTCTGCCATCATTTAATCATTTTCAACAATTTCCAATGACCCTAAACCGTTCACCAAGCTTCTCTCATCGTTTTATCACCGTCGACATGACCCCAAATCGTCTGCAAATCTCCTCTTGTCATTAAATCGCTTTTAACAAGACTCGAATACTCCAAATCCTTAACCAATCACCTCTCATCATTTAAGGGCTTTCAACAATATCACATGGGCCTAAATCGTTCGTCAACCCCTTTAATAATCTACTTTGGCAAATGTTTCCAGTAATTTTGCTGATCAATATCACATCATCTGTTGTATTTTGAGTGGTATTTAGAATCCGCGCCGACTGCGCCATACTTGACGTGGGTGACGTGAGGGAATGGTATCTTGTTTCTTTAGGTCAATCATACTGACGTAAGGTTTTGTTTTTAAATGCCCGAGACAATTATTAAAGGTGACCTGAGAAAACGTCTCATGCGGGGGTTGGATTCCCTATCATCTAAGTTTATTTTGTGTTAGGGATGTGAGGTGGTTGGGTCTGTGATAGTCACAGATTGATACATGCCAAAATTGGCTATGTATTACATTTAGATTAAGTATAAATTATTAGGTAGTTCCCGCGGATATTTTCCGCCATTCCGGACAGTTGCGTTTGCGCAAAAAAATGCGCAGGTGCAGAGTGTATGAAAGGACGCCATTAAGCGACGAGACCTGAAGCCAAGAACATCTATCTGTGGTGTGTGTGTGTGTGTGTGTTTTTTCTTTTTTTAGGATGTAGGTTCCTTTCTACCTAACTTTTGTGTACTTCTACCTGGTTGTTCCTATCATTCCTGCTACAAGGGAAAAAATGGTTTAGAACGGATTGGTAATCTGACTCAGCAATGGCGTGATCGCCCTGGGATTTGACTATAAGGTGCGATTTAAGTGAGTACATTGCTTTTATTTACATTATGCATAAAATTTGACTATTGCATCATTTTTAAACGCGTTTGCTATTTGATACAAAATGGCGCGTAATTTGCCGCGTAATTATACGTTATATTAAACAACTGCGCAATAGTATAGAAACGTGGGAAACCACAAGATATGGAAAAGATGTCTAGGTACGTGGAGAGGGCGCAGAACCACACAAGCAACATGAACGTTCAACGTTCAACCTTCCCAGAGAGCGATGTCTGGCTCGAAGCCACGTAACATACAGTGAAACTCTATACAGCCAGCTAAATTATATCAACCCCTAAGCACTAAAGCACAGCGAAATCCACAATTCTCTGTGAGCACTACGAATTCAAGAGCTACCCCTATTACAAATGCATTCCAAAAATATTAAACAAAATCAAACAGGCGATAAAGACAACGCGTACTTACCCTAACTAGCTAATTAAAATTTAATATAGCTCGTGATACTGTAGGGTAAATTTACACATCGATTGGTAAATATACATACATTGCCCTTTTAGGGGTTGATAACATCGCGTAGAATAATTCCCGGATTTGTGATTACGTCCGGGTACAAAGCCAATATGAAGCAGATTTACATACGTTCTTCGAAAGCTACGAGCTCCAGAACATACGAAATTACGTAGACCGGAATTTTTAGCATAGAAGACGCGTTTATATTACTTTTCGGTGGAGACAGCGCGTATACGTGGCACAAGACGCGACGTTCTGTTGTTTTATTAGAGCATCCGAGCATTTGCGTGGCCTGATAGCGCGGACGAGTTGGAAGCTGCGGTGATATATTGTAGCTATTTATATTGCTACGTACATGCTAATTACGTATGAGTCACTCAGCAGCACTGATTCGTACAGAAATAGAAATCGTGAAAGGCCAAAGCGAGTGGTCTACAAACCGCTACATTGCTCTAGAAAATAGTAGCTGCAACCCCTATATAATATCTACTTATGAATTTAGACACCGCCATTTTTTTTTTTTTGGTTACATTTTGGGGTAAATCTGTTCGATCTGCTTGTGATGAAATTCCTTCGGAAATATTATAATCGGTTTAATTGAAAGAGCCAGAAGTGGGCGTGGCTCAAATTTTGGTCTATCCAGGAGAAGGTATCATTGTTTAGGGTTGGAAATGTTTGGCCAATCAGGGATAGAGTTGAGCTTTTCCTTTGTTATTTACTGTTTGATAATATACGTTAAGTGAACCAGACCTGGAGTTTTCTTAGTATTTAGGTTTATTTTATAAAGACCAACTCTTACACGCCACGGCGTGTAGTGGTGGGGAAGAATTGAAAACCCCGAGGAAGACATAAAACGTCAAATGGGTGCCCTGCGATGGCAAGCGCTCAGAAGGGTGCCTACGCTGTTGGAGGCGTTGGAACCTAGAAATCCAAAAAGCTGAGTTTCAGTGAGATGTATATATCTCCCATGCGGGAGGAGAAGGAGAGGGGAATGGTGCCTACACTGTGGGAGGCGTTGAAACTTAGAAAGCCAGAAGGCTGAGTTTCAGTAAGATGTACATACCCCTCATGCGGGAGGGGGAGGGGAGGAGAAAGATGCCTACGCTGTCGGAGACGTTGGAACCTAGAAAGCCGGAAGGCTGAGTTCCAGTGAGATGTATATACCTCCCATGCAGGAGGGAGAAGAGAGGGGAAGGTGCCTATGCTGTCGGAGGCGTTGGAACCTAGAAAGTCGGAAAGCTAAGTTGTTGCGAGATGTATATACCTCCCATGCGGGAGTGAGAAGAAAGAGGTGGGTTGCCTACTCTGTCGGAGGCGTTGGAACCTAGAAAGTCAGAAGGCTGAGTTCCAGTGAGATGTATATACCTCCTATGCGGGAGGGGGAGGATAGGGGAAGGGTGTCTACGCTGTCAAAGACGTTGGAACCTAGAAAGCCGACAGGCTGAGTTCCAGTGAGGTGTGCATACCACCTATCCGGAAGGGGGAGGAAAGGGAAGGGGTGCCTACGCTGTGGAAGGCGTTGGAACCTAGAAAGCCAGAAGGCTGAGTTACGGTGAGATGTATATACCTCCCATGCGGGAGAGGGAGGATATGGGAGGGGTGTCTATGCTGTCAAAGGCGTTGGAACCTAGAAAGCCAGAAGGCTGAGTTCCAGTAAAATGTATATATTTCTCATGTGGAAGGAAGAGAAGAGTGGAGAGGTGCCTACGCTGTCGGAGGCGTTGAAACTTAGAAAGCCGAAAGGTTAAGTTTCAGTGAGATATATATACCTCCCATGCGGGAAAGGGACGAAAGGGGAGGAGTGCCTACGCTGTCAAAGGCGTTGGAACCTAGAAAGTCAGAAGGCTGAGTTTCAGTGAAATGTATATATTTGTCATGTGGAAGGAGGAGAGTGGAGGGGTGCCTATGCTGTCGGAGGCGTTGAAACCTAGAAAGTCAAAAGGTTAAGTTTCAGTGAGATATATATACCTCCCATGCGGGTAAAGTGACGATAGGGGAAGGGTGCCTACGCTGTCGGATGCGTTGGAACCCAGAAAGCCAGAAGGCTGAGTTTCGGTGAGATGTATATACCTCCCATACGAAGAGGGAGGATAGGGAAAGGGTGCCTACGCTGTCGAAGGCGTTGGAACCTAGAAAGCCAGAAGACTGAGTTCCAGTAAGATGTATATACCTCCCATGCGGGAGGGGAGGAGAGGGGAAGGGTGCCTACGCTGTGGGAAGCGTTGGAACCTAGAAAGCCGGAAGGCTGAGTTGCAGTGAGATGTATATACCTCCCATGGAAAAGGAGTAGTATAGGGGAGGGCTGCCTACGCTGTCTGATGCGTTGGAACCTGGAAAGCCAGAAGGCTGAGTTCCAGCGAGATGTAAATACCTCCTATGCGAGAGGGGGAGGATAGGGAAAGGGTGCCTACGCTGTCGGAGGCGTTGGAACCTAGAAAGCCAGAAGGCTGAGTTCCAGTGAGATGTATATACCTCCCATGCGGAAGGGGGAGGGGAGGAAAGAGGTGCCTACGCTGTCGGAGGAGTTGAAACACTAGAAAGCCGGAAGGCTGAGTTCCAGTGAGATGTATATACCTCCCATGCGGGAGGGAGAAGAGAGGGGGAGGGGTGCATACGCTATGGGAGTCGTTGGAACCTAGAAAGCCAACAGGCTGAGTTATGGTGAGATGTACAAACCCCCCATGCGGGAGAGGGAGAATATGGGAGGGGTGTCTACGCTGTCAAAGGCGTTGGAACCTAGAAAGCCAGAAGGCTAAATTCCAGTGAAATGTATATATTTCTCATGCGGAAGGAGGAGGAGAGTGGAGGGGTGCTTACGCTGTCGGAGACGTTGGAACCTAGAAAGCCGAAAGGCTGAGTTCCAGTGAGATGTATATACCTCTCATGCGGTAGGGGGAGGAGAGGAGGGAGGTGCCTACGGTGTCGGAGACGTTGGAACCTAAAAAGCCAGAAGGCTGAGTTCCAGTGAATTGTATATGTCGCCCATGCGGAAGGGGGAGGAAAGAGGAGGGGTGCCTACGATGTCGGATGCGTTGGAACCTAGAAAGACAGAAGGCTGAGTTCCAGTGAGATGTATAAACCACCCATGCGGTGTAACCGTGGGTATAACCGTCCAGGATTGGGAATGCCTACGCTGTCGGAGGCGTTGGAACCTAGAAAGTCGGAAGGCTGAGTTCCAGTGAGATGTATATACCTCCCATGCAGGAGGAGGAGGGGACGAAGAGGGTGCCTTTGCAGTTGGAAGCGTTGGAACCTATAAATTCGGAAGGCTGAGTTCCAGTGAGATGTATATAACTCCCATGCAGGAGGGGGAGGGGAGGGAAAAGGTGCCTACGCAGTCGGAGGCGTTCGAACCTAGAAAACCGGAAAACTGAGTTCCAGTGAGATGTATATACCACCCATGCGGTGTAATCGTGGGTATAACCAGTCCAGGGTTGGGAATGTTTGGCCAATAAGGAATAGAACTGTGCTTTTCCTTTGTTATTTACTGTTTGATAGTATACGTTAAGTGAACAAGACTTGCAGTTTTCTTATTTAGGTTTATTTTATAAGGACCAACACTTACACACCATGGCGTATAGTGCTGTTGAGGAATTAAAAACTCCAAGGAAGATATAAACCGTCCGATGGGAGCTCTGATATGGCAAGCGCTCAGAGGGGTCCCTACGCTGTCGGTGGTGTTGGAACCTAGAAAGTCGGAAGCCTGAGTTCCAGTGAGATGTATATACCTACCATTCAGGAGGGGGATGGGAGAGGAAAGGTACCTACGCAGTCGGAGGCGTTGGAACCTAGAAAATCGGACAGCTGAGTTCCAGTGAGATGTATATACTTTCCATGCGGGAGGGGTAGAAGAGGGAAGGAGTGCCTACGCTATGGAAGGCGTTGGAACCTAGAAAGCCGTAAGGCTGAGTTCCATTAAGATGTATATACCTCCCACGCGGAGTAACCGTGGGTATACCCAGTACAAGGAGCCCCTTTAGGCGCAAAATAAAGCTTAATGCGTGGGATGCAGCACAACTGAAGTTAAAAAGAAAAACCCACTATAAGTAGAAGATAGCACTACCAGGGTAGTCTTCATTGACCCACAGGTCTCTGAAATTCAAACCAATACATGATTTTCAAAAAACATAGTTATCGTGTCGAGATCCATTACGACTGCGCCACTTTAAGTTCATCGAAGTGCCTTATTCAACTGTTTGAATCAGCTTTCTCATTAAGATCGATAAAACAGCAAGTGCAAGTCGAAAAGCCTCTTTTTCTTAAATGTCGTGTTGAGGAGTTCAACAATGCAATCCTTCATCCCAGTTTCTTATTTCCAAATCCCAAAACTCAAACACAAGCACATGATTTTGAAAAAACATTGTTATCGTATCGAGATCCATGACGACTGCGCCGCTTTAAGTACATCGAAGTGCCTTATTCAACTGATTGAATAAGCTTTCTTATTAAGGTCGATAAAACAGCAAGTGGAAGTCGAAAAGCCTCTTTTTCTTAGAAGTCGTGTTGGGAAGTTCAGCAATGCAATCCTTCATGCCAGCTTGTTATTTCCAAATCCCAAAACTCAAACACAAACACATGATTTTCAAAAAACATTGTTATCGTGTCGAGATCCATAACGGCTGCGCCACTTTAAGTTCATTGAAGTGCCTTATTCAACTGATTGATTCATCCTTCTTATTAAGATGGATAAAACAGCAAGTGAAAATCGAAAAGCCTAAGTTTAACAATGCAATCCTTCACCCTAGCTTCTTATTTCCAAACAAAGCCCAGAACTCAAACACAAGCACAGGATTTTCAAAAAACATTGTTATCGTCTCGAGATCCATGACGACTGGGCCACTTTAAGTTCTTAGAAGTGCCTTATTCAACTGATTGATTCATCCTTCTCATTAAGATGGATAAAACAGCAAATGGAAGTTGAAAAGCCTGAGTTTAACAATGCAATTTTTCATCCTAGCTTCTTATTTCCAAACAAATACCCAAAACTCAAACACAAACACACGATTTTCAAAAAACATTGTTATCGTGTTGAGATCCATGACGACTGCGCCACTTTAAGTTTATCGAAGAACTTTATTCAACTGATTGAATTAGTTTTCTCATTAAGGTTAATAAAACAGCAAGTGGAAGTTGAAAAGCCCGAGTTCAACAATGCAATTCTTTATCCCAGCTTCTTATTTCCAATCAAAAGCCTAAAACACAAACACAAGCATACGATTTTCAAAAAACATTGTAATTGTGTGGACATCCATGACGACTGCGCCACTTTAAGTTCATCTAAGTGCCTTATTCAACTGATTGATTTATCCTTCTCATTAAGATGGATAAAACAGCAAATGGAAGTCGAAAAGCCTGAGTTTAACAATGCAATTTTTCATTCTAGCTTCTTATTTCCATACAAAAACCCAAAACTCAAACACAAACACACGATTTTCAAAAAACGTTGTTTTCGTGTTGAGATCCATGACGACTGCGCCACTTTAAGTTTATCGAAGAACTTTATTCAACTGATTGAATTAGTTTTCTCATTAAGGTTAATAAAACAGCAAGTGGAAGTTGAAAAGCCCGAGTTCAACAATGCAATTCTTTATCCCAGCTTCTTATTTCCAATCAAAAGCCTAAAACTCAAACACAAGCATACGATTTTCAAAAAACATTGTAATTGTCTGGAGATCCATGACGACTGCGCCACTTTAAGTTTATCTAAGTGCCATATTCAACTGATTGAATCAGCTTTCTCATTAAGGTCGATAAAACAGCAAGTGAAAGTCGAAAAGCCTGAGTTCAACGATACAATTTTTCATCCTAGCTTCTTGTTTCTAAACAAAACCCAAAACTCAAACACAAGCACATGATTTTCAAAAAACATTGTTATCGTGTCGAGATCCATGACGACTGCGCCACTTTAAGTTCATCGAAGTGCCTTATTCAACTGATTGAATCAGCTTTCTCATCCGCGATTTCAATTTTAACAGTGACCCATAATTTCTGCTACACCAATGGTTGGTTCCTCCATACATATCCTTTTACAAAACAGCGCGTTCTAATGCCTTTCACTAGAATTTGGTATATATCGGCATAGCGTCCCAGGGTAAACCAGCAGCTGTTTAGTTTGGATTGTAGATCCTTTTGGAATAGTTGTCCGTACCAACACTGGAAGGTGGTTTAGGGTTCACCTTGGGTCATTTTAACACCAAACCGCATCCAATTGGGTCGAACGATGGCATTAATACAATTATCAGCTAACGAAAGGCGCAAGTCTTCTGGCTAGTTTTTTATGATCCTATGATGTTTAATAATATCACTGTGAATATAGCAAGCGCATGCGCGTGTACTTCCTCTAGAGTTTAAAATCCGTTTAGAGAGTTTGAAAACTTCTCACGGCTTGTCAGATAAGAACGTTGCAGACGACGCAAACGTTCGGTTATTTAAAAACAAAGATCTACAGAAATTTGTTCAAACACATACAACGGTCCGATGAAACCCCCGTATAAGGGATGATAAAGCAAAGAGAGGCGCGTGATTTAACTAACCTGCTATTAGTATCCAATTAGGGCTAGAATACATAATGTAAATTTACACATGTCGATCTGTAAATATTCATGCGCTGCCCTTTAGCAATTTTGGGACGCGTACGGGTGAGAAGTCCAATACACCGAGGGTGTAAAGCCAATACGATACAGCTCAAAAGAAAGACCGACAAATTGAAATTATTTCGGTAAAACCTTTTTATATTATTAGTAGAAGCGACGCGTCTATATTACGTTGGGGCGGAAGCGCCGCACATCCGCACATGTCTACGCATATTGCGCGTGCTTTATTATTTTATGAATGTTCCGTGTTACGTAATAAAGCATATAAAATTGTGAAAATATAGCTGCAAAGCGGTGATGACGTGGCAGGAATTTTATACAATAAAGTTACCTTTCAGAGAAAATTGCGTAAGGACATGTACTGAAGAAGCGACAGCATTAAATATGGCAGCGTTACTTAATGATAAAAAATTTGTACGTTGCAATGCAAGAGTAAAGTACTAAGTCTATGTTATCGGTTCGAAAATCCAAATAAAATCTTGCTTTCACTGTAGAACCTTGACGAAATCACCGTGCAAATGCAATTTAGAGAAAGCGACGTATATAGTGTTAAGCAAAAATGGGGAATTGTATAGACGCCGGGGAGGCATTTGTGGGAGCGGTTGTGCCGCACCTTTTATCCTAAGTAAAGCGAGACGAATCTGCGGTCATACGCGGGAAGGAAGTTCCAGTTCAAAGCGGATCGTCAGACCCCCAAAAAACTCTGTGACGGGTCGCATATAATGACCTGCCGGTTGCTTTTGACCGGCAGGTCGTATAAAGCCCGCTGGCCGCTATTGGCCCACTCCAATAACGTCACAGCGTGACGCTAAAATGGAATCTACATTGAGAGATTACAGGCGTGTACAAAGAATGTCTGTGCAACGTAGCTCAACATTTCCAAATAATCACTTACACATTCCTCTAAAAACCACTACGTCAAAAAAGTGAGAAGTGGGGAAATACAACAGTAAACGTCTTGAGATTTATCTACGTTGCGACTTTTCGGAATTACTTACATTTTATTTTTAAATTATATTTTTTTTACTTTTTGCTACAAACAGAACATAAGGATTAGTAGAGTAGAAGATTTTCTTAAAAAATCGCGTTTGTGTGGGGAGTGTAACGCGTTATATTACCCTTGATGTAAATTAAAAAAAAAAAAAATTAATTTTGAAGGGCAGAATAAATATGAACGCAATTTGTGTGTATGGTTTTACGAACAAGCATGATAATGAAGTCCTCTTTTAAATACGCTGTAAAAGTAATAATCCAGAACGATGACTTATTTAAAAACCCGTTAAAATGAAAGGTTCCATAAAACATACAATTTTGTATTCATCAATAAACACGTCGTTATATTGTAATATAACACTGTTAAATATGTGAGGCCGAATACCCAGATTAAAATGAAAAGTGCGTCATGCAACGAACAAAACCACCGGGTACACATCAATGAAATAAATGAAGAGGTGAGAAACACAGAATCATATCTGAGACATGGCTAGATGTTCAAGATCAGTTGCAATAACAACGTGACAATAACCTTTTGATTTCACATAGATAAAATATGCTACGTTGTGAGAAACAGAAATTTTATACAAGAACGAAGTATCGCAATTGAAAATTAAGTTCAGAAAGTTCATTAGATATGTCAAAATGTAGTAATACTAGCAGGCAGTAAGGGAGAAGGGTCTTGAAAGTTGTAAAAAAACAGATTCGAAATGAAGAACAGCTCTTTCTTGTTCCTTCGGCAATTATATCGATACGATAATCTTTTATTATGATTTATCCAGAAATTAGGTTTCTGTGGTAGAATACGCAGAAGTAGACTTCGTCGAGATGAACAATAAGGAATTACGAAATTCGTAATGAACAAATGGAATGGTTATAACTTTGAATTCCTAATGCCGATAATGCAACTGATAAGTTTATCTATTAAAATTATTGCAGAGGTCTGGAATTTATAAGATTTTAATTGTTTTTGCTACGTTAGTCATGGAGATTTAAACCAATAAATTGGATGGTCGCTAGTAAATATAAAACATTCTACTTATATTCTTAATATTTAGTTTTATTATTTTCTGTTCCGTATAAATCTTTTTTTGCTACGTAGGAAAAAGTTTGGTTAAAATTCAATCTATCGACAAATCGTCCTGTTAAGATTTATTTTTATTTAAATGAAAATAAGTATAAAAAGGGCAGGCTTTTGTGGTAGAACATGCAGAGGTAGAATATCATATTAATGAATAATGAGCAATTACGAAATTTGCCGGAAATAAATCGAAGTGATATAATTTTTAAAATTCGCTGTGCTGATATGCAACTGATAAGTTTTTGCGCCACGTTAATCCTGTGGATTTACACCAATAAATTGGATGGTTACTACTAAATATAAAGCATGTTGTTACATGCTAAAAATTGGCAATGTACATGTCTTAGATTTAGTTATAATTTATAAGAAAATTCCCGCGTATTTTTTTTTTACATTAAAACTTGGCAACTTCCGTCATTCCGGACAGTCGCGTTTGCACAAAAGAATGCGCAGGTGCGGGTAGTGCGAAAGCGGGCATTAAGCCACAAGGTCTCAAGCCAAGAACATCTATCTGTGTTGTGTGTGTCTTTTCTCTTTTTAGGTGTGTAGGTTCCTTTCCTTACCTTATCGTTCCTCATACCTGTATCCTTATCATTCCACCTACGAGGAAATAGAGTTTTAAGATTGATGGGTTGGCAATTTGAAACTCAGCAGTGGTGTAACGTAACCCACAAAACACGATGGACCCTGAGATTTTCTCTAGTTTTATATTTTTGTTATTTTTATTATTTGCTTTGCAAAAAATTTTTTTTGCTTCATAGGAAAGAGTTCGGATAAAATCCAATCTATCGATAAATCGTCCTGTTAATATTTATATTTTATTTAAATGAAAATAAATTATTATAATTTTTGAATTCTCTATGCTGATATGCAACCGGCAAGTTTATTGATTAAAATCACTGCGTAAGTCTTGGATTTGTGAGATTAGAATGGTTTGTGTTACGTTAATCCTGCAGATTTAAAACAATAATTTGAATGGCTACTACTGAATATAAGATATTCAACTTATATTCTTATCCTTTTGTTTTATATTTTTCCAACGATCGTTGCTTTCAATTCTGACGCGTTTTATTAACTAATCCAAAGTAAATAATTTTCAATTAACCATTAACGGTTAAATCAGTCAATATTTCCGACTATCAAAATTAAAATTCCTAGTTTTTCGACGATCGTAATACTCAAGTCTCAAACTTTATGATCATCATCAGGAGAAAATTCAATAAATAAACAAGGAAAAGTTCTATATTTCCGACGATCGAAATTAAATTTCTACCTTTCCGACGATCGCTGCTCTCGATTTTGACGCGATTTTAGAAAATTCAAAAGAAAAACAAGAAAAAGGTTCTACATTTCCGATGATTGAGATTAAATTTCTACCTTTCCGACGATCGCTGCTCTCGATTTTGACGCGATTTTAGAAAATTCAAAAGAAAAACAAAAAAAAGGTTCTACATTTCCGATGATTGAAATTAAATTTCTGTCTTTCCGACGATCGTTGCTCTCAATTTTGACGCGATTTTAGAAAATTAAAAAAAAAACAGGAGAAAGGTTTTACATTTCCCACGATTGAAATTAAATTTCTGCTTCTCCGACGATCGTTGCTCTTAATTTTACGCAATTTTAGAAAATTCAATAAATAAACAAGGTAAAGGTACTACATTTCCGATGATTGAAAATAAATTTCTGCCTTTCCAACGATCGTTGCTCTTAATTTTGACGCGATTTTAGAAAATTCAATAAATAAACAAGAAAAACGCTCTACATTTCCGACGATTGAAATTAAATTTCTGCCTTTCCGACGATTATTGCTCCCAATTTTGACGCGATTTTATAAAATTCAATAAATAAACAAGAAAAGGGTTCTACATTTCCGATGATTGAAATTAAATTTCTGCCTTTCCGATGATCGCTGCTCTCAATTTTGACGCGATTTTAGAAAATTCAGAAGAAAAACAAGAAAAAGGTTCTACATTTCCGATGATTGGAATTAAATTTCTGTCTCCGACGATCGTTGCTCTCAATTTTGACGCAATTTTAGAAAATTCAAAAGAAAAACAAGAAAAAGGTTCTACATATCCGATGATTGGAATTAAATTTCTGCCTTTCCGACGATTATTGCTCCCAATTTTGACGCGATTTTGTAAAATTCAATAAATAAACAAGAAAAGGGTTCTACATTTCCGATGATTGAAATTAAATTTCAGCCTTTCCGACGATCGTTGCTCTCAATTTTGACGCGATTTTAGAAAATTCAGAAGAAAAACAAGAAAAAGGTTCTACATTTCCGATGATTGGAATTAAATTTCTGTCTCCGACGATCGTTGCTCTCAATTTTGACGCAATTTTAGAAAATTCAAAAGAAAAACAAGAAAAAGGTTCTACATATCCGATGATTGGAATTAAATTTCTGTCTTTCCGACGATCGTTGCTCTTAATTTTGACGCGATTTTAGAAAATTCAATAAATAAACAAGAAAAACGCTCTACATTTCCGACGATTGAAATTAAATTTCTGCCTTTCCGACGATTATTGCTCCCAATTTTGACGCGATTTTATAAAATTCAATAAATAAACAAGAAAAGGGTTCTACATTTCCGATGATTGAAATTAAATTTCTGCCTTTCCGACGATCGTTGCTCTCAATTTTGACGCGATTTTAGAAAAACAAGAAAAAGGTTCTACATTTCCGATGATTGAAATTAAATTTCTGCCTTTCCGACGATTATTGCTCTCAATTTTGACGCGATTTTATAAAATTCAATAAATAAACAAGAAAAGGGTTCTACATTTCCGATGATTGAAATTAAATTTCTGCCTTTCCGATGATCGCTGCTCTTAATTTTGACGCGATTTTAGAAAATTCAATAAATAAACAAGAAAAACGCTCTAAATTTCCGATGATTGAAATTAAATTTCTGCCTTTCCGACGATCGTTGCTCTCAATTTTGACGCAATTTTAGAAAATTCAGAAGAAAAACAAGAAAAAGGTTTTACATTTCCGATGATTGGAATTAAATTTCTGTCTCCGACGATCGTTGCTCTCAATTTTGACGCGATTTTAGAAAATTCAAAAGAAAAACAAGAAAAAGGTTCTACATTTCCGATGATTGGAATTAAATTTCTGTCTTTCCGACGATCGTTGCTCTTAATTTTGACGCGATTTTAGAAAATTCAATAAATAAACAAGAAAAACGCTCTACATTTCCGACGATTGAAATTAAATTTCTGCCTTTCCGACGATTATTGCTCCCAATTTTGACGCGATTTTATAAAATTCAATAAATAAACAAGAAAAGGGTTCTACATTTCCGATGATTGAAATTAAATTTCTGCCTTTCCGACGATCGTTGCTCTCAATTTTGACGCGATTTAGAAAATTCAGAAGAAAAACAAGAAAAAGGTTCTACATTTCCGATGATTGGAATTAAATTTCTGTCTCCGACGATCGTTGCTCTCAATTTTGACGCGATTTTAGAAAATTCAAAAGAAAAACAAGAAAAAGGTTCTACATTTCCGATGATTGAAATTAAATTTCCGCCTTTCCGACGATCGCCGCTCTTAATTTTGACGCGATTTTAGAAAATTCAATAAATAAACAAGAAAAACGCTCTGCATTTCCGATGATTGAAATTAAATTTCTGCCTTTCCTACGATTATTGCTCCCAATTTTGACGCGATTTTATAAAATTCAATAAATAAACAAGAAAAACGCTCTGCATTTCCGATGATTGAAATTAAATTTCTGCCTTTCCAACGATCGTTGCTCTTAATTTTGACGCGATTTTAGAAAATTCAATAAATAAACAAGAAAAACGCTCTACATTTCCGATGATTGAAATTAAATTTCTGCCTTTCCAACGATCGTTGCTCTTAATTTTGACGCGATTTTAGAAAATTCAATAAATAAACAAGAAAAACGCTCTACATTTCCGACGATTGAAATTAAATTTCTGCCTTTCCGACGATTATTGCTCCCAATTTTGACGCGATTTTATAAAATTCAATAAATAAACAAAAAAAGGGTTCTACATTTCCGATGATTGAAATTAAATTTCTGCCTTTCCGACGATCGCTGCTCTTAATTTTGACGCGATTTTAGAAAATTCAATAAATAAACAAGGAAAAGGTTCTACATTTCCGATGATTGAAAATAAATTTCTGCCTTTCCGACGATCGTTGCTCTCAATTCTGACTAATAACTAATCCAAAGTAAATAATTGTCAATTAACCATTAACGGTTAACTCAGTTTGTAGGTATAGCTGCGTAAGTCGCGCGCTCCTATGAATTGGATTTTGTGATGGTAGGATAACCCCCCCCCCCTTGAAGGACATAATTTGGGAAGGGGGTACTGTCCGACTGTGATGATTGTATACCTGCTGCGGTGGTCCGGTTCTCTAGTGTATACCAGCCAGCTTTGCTGCTGATTGGTCGGAGCTCGCTCCTCTCGTAACCCATAAGATCGCTTCTCGTACCGGCATCCTTTTCTGCTTGTCCATCTTTCTGTGTGACATTGACTAGCAGTAAACCGTAGCTAGATGAGCGGAGCTTGATCATTCCCTGGGATAGCATCTGCTTGATTTCAGTTGTGGTAATTTTCTTCTTGGTGGGAGGGTATCGGTCAGGCGCTGCGTAAGATGGAGTAGACGGTGTGGTTCGAATACTGTGCTCGTTTGACTGATCCAAGTATGTGGTATGTCTCTAGTGCTTCCCGTAGTATACGCAAACTGTAGTGTAGTCTATGACGGGCTTCTGTTTGATAAGCTATGTCTGCACCAGAACCCAGCACTACTAAGAGGTCTTCGGTGTTGGTGACTTGGCCAATACGGAATGCAATGCCTAATACGTTCATCGGTTGTCCGTTGGCAGCTCGTTGTGTGGTAGTTCCATCTCTTGTAACACGTAATACCCTTAGTGTCCGATCTCTTCTAATCAGGCAATGGGGTGCTTGGGTGTCAAGAAACACCTGTGGTAGGTGTACATAAACCTGGGTAATTCAGCTTTGGCGTAGGTAGTGTTCACGTAATCGGTGTGATTTATTGCGGCCGAACGGTACGGTGATGTGGTTCAACCTCAGGTTCGCTTCCTGAGTCTACGTGCCCGTACCGTCGGCGTCGGCTTGATGTCTCTCTCTCACACTCTAATACTAGGAATTGCTTAGAAGTTTGAATGTACAGCGGTCGTGCATGTGTGGTGCTACAGCATCGGTCAGGATGGGGTTACCAATGGGAATGCACGTTTTTTCTAGCACAACATAAAAGAAGATGCCCAGACCAACCGACTTCTCTAGATCACGACCAGCGCTTTGACTAGCCTGGTATAGGGAGAGTAGTTCCAGCGCTTCCACTAACGTGGAGCCTACTTCTTGGCGCTTCGCTAGCTCGAGATCCATCGTAGCGTCAAACCGGCACTTCAACTAGCACGGGAAGACGCATAACAGCATTTTGGCACATCTCCTAGCCAGAAATTTATCGTAAGCTCAAACAGGCGCTTTCACTAGCTTAGGCTGCCCCATAACCGGCACCTGGTACCATCGTCAAACACTAGCCTGGAAAGACGTATAACAGCATCTGAACGCATTCTCCTAGCCTGAGATCCACCTAGTCATCACACCGGCGCTTTCACTAATCCGGACCGACCTATAACCTTCTTCCAACCGGTAGTTCCACTAGCCTAGAAGACAGACGAATTAAGAAAGAGACACTTAACTGACGCCAATATCAACCAGTCTACATTACCGAGGCTGGAAAGCACCACTATGCACGGACACTGTTCTTACATACCATAACGCACTTTTAAGCATTAGAGAGAGAGAGAGAGAGGAGCGAGCCGTCACGTTCTTACATTTAAAATCGATAATTACACTTAAAAGTTCATAAATACAATACCCCAAGCGGGGTTTACTAGACACCATCGGCAGTTGGTAGCGCTAATCTTATACAGATTTTGGGCGCGCTCATCTGCCAATGACGTCACCAATGCACAATTTATATTGCGCAATAATCGGAAATTTATATAACAATAAATAATACAGCGAACAAATTAACAAGAGGTACTCACTCAGAAATACGGCGTCCGGCGGGATTGAGTTAAAGTTGGCTTCTCTAAAGTCCATCAGGCTACGGAGGGCCCTTTGGAAGTAGTTAAAAATGGTACGCCCGACGCTCTTCCAAAGCGTTCGGACCAGCACTCAGGCAATCATGAGCTCGTTCATCCAGGGTCGTGCAGTACGGTTCGCCCTAGGTGGCTCCAAATTTCTTCTACCTATGTAGGGAATGACGGGAACATGGTATAAGGGGCGGCAAACAAAGACAAGCAAGCAAGGAAATCTACATAGATAAAGATAAGGCACGAAGCGTCCACTCCACTCAAAGATCAAAGGCAAACAGCCACGTTATAGAGAGTCACGAAAACTTGTCCCCACTTTTTTCTACTCCACTCGCGTCGCGCGATCTGGCGGAAACGCACTGTGACGTAACGGAAGAACGCGCACCGCGTCTTTTGAATTTGTGGCGCGAAACTTCCGCACATCAAAATTAACCTAAAAACAATGTTTAAGGGCCAATTTGATTGACATGTAACAACGTCGACGCTAACGACGATGATGCCGACGCTAATACCAACCAGTCTACCTAACCGATGCTCCAGAACTACCCATGCACGAATGCTGTCTATGCAAACCTCTACGAACTTCTGAGCAGTGGGGAGAAAGAGAGAAAGAGAGAGAGAGAATGAGAAAGCCAGAGAGTGAGAGAGAGAGACAGAGAGAAAGAGAGAGAGAGAGAGAGAGAGAGAGAGAGACGCCAAGCCGACGCCGACATCGTCACTTACTGTATATATTGAATATATGTTTGTATTGTAAATATCACTAATAAGAATTAATTTTTTAATTTTTTTATTTGTTCCAACGTTTCAGTAGTCTGCTACCTGAAATTTAAGCAGACCTGGCTTCCCCACAGAAAGAAACCGTCATGTGTTATATGTGTGTGGGGGGGGTGTGGTTGTGTGTATGTGTGTGATGTTGGTCCGTGTTACGTTCCCCCTCGAACACCAGGACCATTGGCAGCCGGATATCCCAGTCGTCAAGGAAGATAAAGAGTTGTTGCAGTGCAAAAAAGTTGATCTACTGGATCCCAAGATTAACTCTACTCAGCACCGCCTTCCAGCTACAGGCCACACGCCACGTAAGTAGGTATCTACTGTTGCCCAACGTCAGGGGCATTCTCAATAAGAAGATTACAAGCAGAAGCCTGTGACAAACCGAACGCACACGGATAAAATCCAATCCATCGATAAATCGTCGTGTTAGCATTTATATTTTATTTCCATAAAAATAAATTATGATAGTTTTTGAATTCTCCATGCAACCGGCAAGTTTATTGATCAAAATCGTTGCGTAACTCTTGGATTTGTGAGATTTGAATGGTTTGTGTGGCGTTAATCTTGCAGATTTAAAACAATAATTTGGATGGCTATTACTGAATATAAGATATTCGACTTATATTCTTATTCTTTACTTTTATATTTTTAAAAATTTTTTTCTGCTTTGTAAAATTTTTTTTGTTTCTTAGAAAAAAGTTTGGATTAAATCCAATCTATTGATAAATCGTCGTGTTAGCATTTATATTTTATTTCCATAAAAATAAATTATGATAGTTTTGAATTCTCCATGCTAATATGCAACCGGCAAGTTTATTGATCAAAATCGTTGCGTAACTCTTGGATTTGTGGGATTTGAATGGTTTGTGTTACGTTAATCCTGCAGATTTAAAACAATAGTTTGAAAGGCTACTACTGAATATAAGATATTCGACTTATATTCTTATTCTTTAGTTTTATATTTTTTTTATTTTTTTTTTCTGTTTTGAAAAAATTTTTTTTTTTGCTTCATAGGAAAAAGTTCGGATAAAATCCAATCTATCGATAAATCGTCCCGTTAAAATATATATTTTATTTAAATGAAAATAAATTATAATTTTTGAATTCTCTATGCTGATATACAACCGGCAAATTTATTGATCATAATCGTTGCGTAAGTCCTGGATTTGTGAGATTTAAATGGTTTGTGTTACCTTAATCCAGTAGATTTAAAACATTTGGATGGCTACTACTGAATATAAGAAATTCGACTTATATCCTGATTTTCTAGTTCTATATTTTTTTACTTTTATTTTTTGCTTTGTAAAAATTTTTTTTTTTTGCTACTTAGGAAAACGTTCGGATTAAATCTAATCTATCAATAAATCGTCCTGTTAACATTTATATTTTATTTCCATAAAAATAAATTATGATAGTTTTTGAATTATTCATGCTAATATGCAACCGGCAAATTTATTGATCAAAATCGTTGCGTAACTCTTGGATTTGTGAGAATTGAATGGTTTGTGTTACGTTAATCCTGCAGATTTAAAACAATAGTTTGGAAGGCTACTACTGAATATAAGATATTCGACTTATATTTTTATTCTTTAGTTTTATATTTTTTTTTTGCTTTAAAAATTTTTTTCTTTTGCTTCATAGGAAAAAGTTCGGATAAAATCCAATCTATCGATAAATCGTCCCGTTAAAATATATATTCTATTTAAATGAAAATAAATTATAATTTTTGAATTCTTTATGCTGATATACAACCGGCAAATTTATTGATCATAGGCGTTGCGTAAGTCCTGAATTTGTGAGATTTAAATGGTTTGTGTTACCTTAATCCAGTAGATTTAAAACATTTGGATGGCTACTACTGAATATAAGAAATTCGACTTATATCCTGATTCTCTAGTTTTATATTCTTTTACTTTTATTTTTTGCTTTGTAAAAATTTTTTTTGCTTCTTAGGAAAACGTTCGGATTAAATCCAATCTATCAATAAATAATCCTGTTAACATTTATATTTTATTTAAATGAAAATAAATTATTATAATTTTTGAATTCTCTATGCTGATATGCAACCGGCAAGTTTATTGATCAAAATCGTTGCGTAAGTCTTGGATTTATGAAATTTGAATGATTTGTGTCACGTTAATCCTGCAGTTTTAAAACAGTAATTTGGATATCTACCACTGAATATAAAATATTCGACTTATATTCTTATTCTCTAGTTTTATATTTTCTTTTACTTTTATTTTTACTTAGTAAAAAATTTTTTTTTGCTTCATAAGAAAAAGTTCGGATACAATCTAATCTATCGATAAATTGCCTTGTTAAAATTTACGTTATTACAAAATTAATCGAATTTTTATAATTTTTGAATTGTCCATGCTAATATGCAACCGGCAACTTTATTGATCAAAATCTTTGCGTAAGTCTGTTACGTGTCAATCAAATTGGCCCTTAAACATTGTTTTAGGTTAATTTTGATGTGCGGAAGTTTCGCGCCACAAATTTAAAAGACGCGGTGCGCGTATTTCCGTCACGTCAATAGTGGGTTGGACGAATAGACAAAAGACAAAAAGTGGGGAGAAGTTTTCGTTAGACGCTTGAACCTGACTGTTTTGCCTGAACCTTCTAGTGGAGTGGACGTTTGAGGTATCGTATCGTGCCTTTAACTTTATCTATGTAGATTTCCTTGCTAATTATCTTGTTTGTCGCCCTTTACCATGTTTCCTGTCCATTCCCTACATAGGTAGAGTGAATTTGAAAACCGCCTAGGCGAACCGTACTGCACGACCCTAGATGAACGAGCCCATGACTGCCGTAGCTGGTCGGAGCGCTTGAAAGAGCATTGGCAGGAGTCACCATCTTTAATTGCCTAAACGGGCCTTCCGTAGCCCTGATGGACTTTAGAGAAGCCAACTTTAACTTAATTCCGCCGGACGCCGGATTTCTTATGTGAGTACTCTCTTGTTAATTTGTTCGCTATTATAATCTATTGCCTTAAATGTATATTTTTTTCCGATAATTGCGTCTTAATTTTGTGCATTGGTGACGTCATTGGCAGATGAGCGCGCCCAAAATCTGTATAAGATTAGTGCTACCAACTTGCCGGTGGTGTCTAGTAAACCCCGCTTGCGGTGTTGTATTTATCGAAATTTTAAATGTAAGAATTGCCGTCCAACGTGGCTTTTTAGGTGGTATAATTCCTTTATGACTATAGAATGTATTAACTAATGTATTTAGAAAGCTTTTTCATCTAAAAAATTTAATAAACGTCATTATCTATGTTCCCTAAGATATCTGTGGATTTTAAATTTCAGGTTGGTATCTTGTAAATTCCCCAGAGATTTTCCTGAATTGACATGTCAGCTGTTGTAATGAACACTGCCATTTTGGGGTTATTGTAATGTATACCTTTTGTCTTAAAAATGCTACATTAATTTAATTAATTTACTGTAACTTTAAATGAAGTGTATAACTAAAATTATCTGAAATATGTGTTTAGTTGTTCTAAACTGTTGTTCTAAACTGAACTCCAAGTTTTTAGAAAGATTTATACGTTAACCTTACTTCTGTATTATACGGGTAAGCGAATTATTTATACATAAATAAGCAATCAATCAACTAAGTAATTGCATCCCTTAAACACCTTTATCACGAAAATTATCTATTTATATTAAATTTAAACATAACCCTTCCTGTTTTTAAAAAAAACTGTACCTAAATTATCTTGTGTGTTTACAAAAAAGTGTCTTTAGTCATTTACCTGTTTGATTTTGATATTCGAACTCGCTTTTAAAGAAACCTTATGTTTACAAACATTTATTGTAGTAAATTGCCCCTTTTGAATATCTTTTGAAAATGCTAGATTAATAGTTCTTGTTTTATTTGTTAAATAACACATTACCTGCGTGTTTTTATAATTTGGAGTGTCTTTTTGTAGTTTATCAATGATATATCCCTTTATTAAATACTAACCTTGCCCGCATATAGTTTTAAACGTGTTTCCTTAGTTTTTGGTTACTTAGCGTGATAAAATTTGAATATTATTCCTTACGAATGCTTTCATAGGAAGTTTTCACCGTTAAATATCTTTATCGTACTGACTTGAAGTAGCTATGCCGTTTTTTACCTTCTGATTTACCTCAGTATTGTATACCTGTCTCACATATTAATTCAAAATGAATGTTTCACATCTAAAGTCTCTCGAGCTCATCTACGAGATTGAGTGTAGGAATATTACTCCCGCTCATAATCAAAATGATCGTCGATCACAACTTAGAGCCATTTTAGCCCAGGAAATGAAAGGCATTCCTCTCTTAAAGAAAATCGTTTCCGATTGGCCTCACAACGTATCTGAAATTAAATTGTCTTTGGACGATATAACTGGTATTATAAATAGAATATATCCTGGCCCCAGCGATATTGAGCTAAGGCGCTTGCTTTCGAGAATAACGCATGTCAAACAGCGTATAGAATTATTGTCTTTATATGACGGTGAACAAGCGACCCAAGCTAAACAAAATTTATTGTCGGAAATATTATTACTTGAAGGGATTGTTCTTGACAGACTCAATCCAAACGCAGACGTAGATATATCGTTACCATTTTCAAATCTCGTACATGCTCAACCTCAACCAGTAGAAACATCCATACCTGTTTACAAATGGGGTCTCACTTTTCAAGGGTTTGACGCGCAGGTCCCTTTATCGTCCTTCCTTGACCGTATTAATGATTTCAAAATCTCTCGCCAGTGTACCGATCAGGACTTATTTGTTTCAGCAGGTGAGTTGTTTTCAGACTCCGCGTTAATCTGGTACAGAAACGTCCACACTCCTGGAAGGTTCGGGCAAAAAAGCCACGTTAGAGCGTCTAACGGAAACTTCACCCCACTTTTGTCTTTTACGCGTCGGCGCGAAGTTATTCGTTCAACCCACTCGCGTTGCGCGATCTGGCGCAAACGCACTGTGACGTAACGGAAGTACGCGCCCCGAGTCTTTTGAAATTATGGCGCGAAACTTCCGCACATCAAAATTAACCTAAAAACAATGTTTAAGGGCCAATTTATTGGCACGTAACAAGTCTTGGATTTGTAAGATTTAAATGGTTTGTGTGGCGTTAATCTTGCAGATTTAAAACAATAATTTGGATGGCTATTACTAAATATAAGATATTCGACTTATATTCTTATTCTTTAGTTATATTTTTGTTTTATTTTTTTTTCTGCTTTGTAAAATTTTTTTTTTGCTGCATATGAAAAAGTTCGGATAAAATCCAATCTACCGAAAAATCGTCCTGTTACCATTTATATTTTAATTATATTTTAAAAATAAACTATTATAATTTTTAAAGTCTCTAGGTGATATGCAACCAATACGATTATCTTACAAAACGGTGGAGTCTTAGATTTGTAAGACTTGAGTTGGTTGCAGTGCGTTAATCTTGCAGATTTAAACTAATTAAGATAATCACTACTAAATATAAAACATTCGACTTATTTTCTTATTCATTAGTTATATAACTTTCTTTTTCTCTGTTTTGTAAATTTTTTTTTTTTGCTGCATAGGGAAGAGTTCGGCTAAAATCCAATCTATCGATAAATCGTTTGGTTAATATTTATGTTTTATATAAATGGAAATAAATATTAAAGGAGCAGGCTTTTGTGGTAGAACCTGTGGAAGTAGACATTATCGTAATGAATAATGAGGGTTATGCAACCGATAACCGAAAAGTTTGCGTTAGCCTTTAGATTTGTAAGATTTGAATGCTTTGTATAACGTTAATTTTGTAGATATAAAATAATAAGTTAGGTCTTTACAACTAAATAAAATATCCGATTTCGATTTGCTTACCTTCTAATTTAGGGCACATTAGTAGGCTGTGTATCAGGCACGATGTTTATCTATCAACTAGGGTTCACAGAGGCACAGTTCGCCTGACTAGCTCAAATTTTCGTACAGAAGCTCGCTGGTATTCTTTCCTGAAACCGAAATTCGTATAAAAATACGATAAAGGAATAGATAGGTAAATTTCACTACATTCTATAATGCACTCCCGCACATTCCGAGAATATCAACATCGCCGCCTTTCAACAAATTGTTAGTTACACGATTGTTCAGTATACGTCATGTCCATATAATCACATTACTTTTATACGATAATAAAGAGGTATTGATTCCTAGACATCGCCGAGGAACACCTAGACCACATTCACAATGCTAATCCTCCCCCAAAACTAATTATTAGTTAAAATAATTTGTGGAACGCTTTTCAACGCATAATATCTCCCCACATGCGTAACCGATAAGTTTACCGATTTAAGCGGACTTGTACGACTTAGCTTCGTGCTTGTTAACCTCAAAATTTTTCAATGTTTTGTGTTACCTTGATTTTGTAGATTTAACGCAATAAAGCGGATTGTTGCAATTATATACAAACTCTTCAATCATAATCTGTTTTCGGTTTGTTGCTTTTGTTTGTTGTTCCGTGGAAAAAAGTCTAAATCGATAAAATATAGCGGATTCTTACAATTTAAAACAAAATCTTCAATCATAATTCCTAAACCTTAGACATCTGATCTTTTGTTGCTTTTGTTTGTTGGTTCGTAAAAAAAAAGTATAAATCGATAAAATGTACGGCTAATCTCTTATATTTAATATAAATTGTTAGGTGTTAGGTGAACTAACTCGTAGCATGCTTGTTTCAATTAGTGGATAACCAGTTTCCATATTTTTAAATTATTTTGCGAATAAAAGTAGAATAATCCTTTTTGTTCTTTAATCCGATCCCGACTATTTTATTAATTATTATTTACATTGTAGAATGATTTTAGCACGTTAAGATACCCTCGGGGGATTTATACCGCTCTCGTGAACGCGTATTATTAAAGTGTCGAAGTTTTCCATTCCAATTGGTTGTAAGACAACCCAATCCGGGTGAGTGACGAGCGAGTGTTGAACCGATAGAGGTAATTTACATAATCACTTTAGTACTGGAGTTTGGAGAGGCAACTACGTTCTAGGGTATGTTAGTGCAATCTTTCATCCCTTCTTACCCTTCCCCTACAGCACATTAGCTATTTTCAGCAAGGCACCGCGTCCTAAATCTGCTAGAAACCCAACGACAAGAACCTGAGAAGATGATCCAGCTGCAGTAGGGCAAAACCGTAAATGATAATCTGTAACTCTGATATCAACCTATAAATTTTACTGCATTATGCCTTAGGAACCCCTTTGTAAAGTACCTTCTAATTATTCTAATTAAAAATCGCACAAGCTTGCAGGCTTTATCATAAAGAACCCCTAACATCCCTTAACATGATCGTAATTTTTAAAAGACCAGACAAACTCTACCAGCAGCAGCAGCAGCTGAATAATGTGGATGCTTTTTCATAAACGAGACTAGTTTGACCATATTTCACGGACGCAACGGTCCATGAAATTAAATGCGGGTTGCGCTAGCTCTTGATGACCCCGGAACTATCAGTCACTGGCTTTCATAGTAAAACATGATGCGCTATTTGTTAAACATATGGCTTTGACGTCATTGTGACGTGAATTATCGTAGAAAAACGATTGCAGTGAATGCTGTTAAAGAAAAGGATGCGCTTTCGTTGTTGCTGCGTCCTTTAAATGGATATTAGAGAGCGATTTTGTTTGTTGCAGATCCGCTTTGAATGTAAGTAGGTAGTTATTGAGAAAGCTGGAACTGAAGAGTGACTGACGTTTCATTTCGAATGGATCTAAGTCGGAGCAAGGCACTGTTCTTATAAAAACGGCCTCAGCAGAACGCTCTTCAAGTTAGTAGTACACACGTACGTACACAAATCAAACGTACACACTTAAAGTCTCAACTATACATATGCGCATGCGTGCGTGCGCGTACATACACGCGTGCGCTAGGTTTAACGCAAGTATACGTGCTTGACCAAATGCGATAGCTATTCTTAACGTTTGCATCTACAAATGTACAATCGAGTAGGGCACCTTTGCGCACCACTGACAAGCACACAAACGTGCGCGTGCGCAAGTATAAACGCAAGAAAACGCGCCTACAAAATGCGATAGCCATTCTTAACATCTGCTCAATTAATAAACATCTGCGTCTACAAATAGACAGTCGCGTAGCGCATCTTTGCGCACGCACTACCAAGCACGTGCACGCGCGCACGTTTTCTATTTACGCATGCGCACGCGCTTGACCAATTCCAGTAGCTATTCTTAACATCTGATTATATTATAAATAAAAGTTTTCGTCCACAAATATACATTCAGTAAGCGCACCGTTGCGCGCACACTAGCAAACATGCGCAGGCGCGCTTATGTTTATAAGCCCGTGCGCATGGATAAACGCAAGTATACGCGCTTGACCAAATGCGATAGCTATTCTTAACATCTGCTCATTTGATAAGCATCTGCGTATACAAATGTACAGTCGAGTAGCGAATTTTGCGCACACTGTAACAAGCAAGTGTGCGTGCGCACGTTTGTTTATAAGCGCGTGCGCAAGTGTAAACGCAAGTATACGCGCTTGACCAAACGCGGTAGCTGTTCTTAACGTCTGCTCCTTCAATAAACGTTTGCGTCCACAAATGTACAATCGAGTAGCGTATTTTTGCGCACGTATTAACAAGCACGCGCGTGCGCACGTTTGTTTATAAGCGCATGCGCAAGTGTAAACACAAGTATACGCGATTGACCAAATGCGATAGCTGTTCTTAACATCTGCCCCTTCAATAAACGTTTGCGTCCACAAATGTGCATTCGATAAGCGACGACCGCGCGTACGCGCTCGCACGCTTGTTTTTAAGCGCATGCAAATTTATGTGTTTGCCCAAGTACGACAACTATTCTTAACATATGATTATGCTATAAAGGCTTACGTCCACAAATATACATTCAAAAAGCGCACCTTTGCGCACGCACTAGCAAGCATGCGCATGCGCGTGCACGCATATTTATAAACCCCAGCCCAAGTATAAACGCAAGTTGCTTGACCAAATGCGATAGCTATTCTCTTAACATCTGCTCATTTAATACATAAAGGTTTGCATTCACAAATGTATATTCGAAAAGCGCTCCTTTGCGAACACAATATCAAGCACGCGTATGAGCTCTTACTTTCGTTTATTAGCGCGTGCGCAAGTATTAGTGCAATTATACGTGCTTGATCAAATATGACAGGTGTTTTTAGCATCGGCTCATTTAATAAAAGTTTGCGTTCACAAATGTACATTTGAAAAGCGAACCTATGCGCACGCACTAACAAACAGGCATACGCGCTCACACGCTTATTTTTAATCTCGTGCGCAAGTATAAACGCAAATTTACGTGTTTGGCCAAATGCGACAGCTATTCTAAACATCTGATTATACTAAAGGGTTTGCATTCACTAATTTAAATTTAGGAAACGCACCTTTGCGCACGCACTAACAAGCATGCGCACGCACCTGCACGCATGTTTATAAGCCCGTGCGGTAGCTATTCTTAACATTTGATTATATTATAAATAAAGGCTTGCGTCCACAAATGTACGTTCAGGAAGCGAAACTTTGCGTGCGCACTAGCAAACATGCGCATAAGCCCTCGCGCATGTATAAACGCAAGTATACGCGTTTGAACAAATGCGAAAGTTATTCTTAATATCTGCTCATTTAATAAATAAATCTTTGCGTCCACAAATGTATATTCGAGAAAACCACGCGCATGAGCCCTTACTCTTGTTTATTAGCGCGTGCGCAAGCATTAGTGAAAGTATACGCGCTTGACCAAATACGACAGCTGTTCTTAGCATAGGCTCATTTAAACGTTTGCATTCACAAATATATATTCGAAAAGCGAACCCTTGCGCGAGCACTAACAAGCATGCGTACCCGCTCGCACGTTTGTTTTTAAGCGCGTGCGCAAGTATAAACGCAAATTTACTTGTTTGACCAAATGCGATAACTAATTTCAACATCTGATTATGTTATAGATAAAGGTTAGCGTCCACAACAGTACATCCAGAAAGCGCATCTTTGCGCACGCACTAGCAAGCACACGTACGCAAGTATAAACGCAAGTATACGCGCTTGAGAAAATTTGATAGTTACCCTTAACAACGGCTCATTTAATAAAAATCTGCGTCTACAAGTGTACAGTCGAATAACTCACCTTTGCACACACACTAACAAGCACGCGCATGCGCACACGTTTGTTTATAAGCACCGTGCGCAACTATAAACACAAATATAGGTGCCTGACCAAATGCGACAGCTGTTCTTAGCATCGGCCCATTTAATGAACGTTTGCGGTCACAAATGTACATCCGGGAAGCACATTTTTGCGCACGCACTAATAAGCACATGCATGCTTGCTTAAAAGCGCGTGCGCAAGTATAAACGCAAATATACGCGCTTGACCAAATTCCATAGCTACTCTTAATATCTGCTCATTTAATAAACATTTACGTCTATAAATTTAATGCGAGTGGCGCACCTTTGCGCAAGCACTTACAGGCATGCGTCTACAAATGTATAGTCGAGTAGCATATCTTTGCGCACGCACTAACTGGCACTTGCACGCGCGTGCGCAGGTTTAAACGCAAGTATACGCGCTTGACCAAATGCGATAGCTATTCTTAACATTTGCTTTTTTAATAACCATCTGCGTCTACAAATGTACAGTCGAATAGCATCCTTGCGCACGCACTAGCAAGCACGTGCACGTGCGCACGTTTGTTTATAGGCGCGTGCGCAAGTGTAAACGCAAGTATACGCGCTTGATCAAATGCGATAGCTAATCTTAAGGTCTGCTCAGTTAATAAACATCTGCCTCTACAAATATACAGTCGAATAGCATCTTTGCGCACGCACTAGCAAGCACGCGCACGCGCGCACGTTTGTTTATAGGCGCGTGCGCAAGTGTAAACGCAAGTATACGCGCTTGACCAAATGCGATAGCTATGCTTAACATCTGCTTTTTTAATAACCATCTGCGTCTACAAATGTACAGTCGAATAGCATCTTTGCGCACGCACTAACAAGCACGTGCACGCGCGCACGTTTGTTTATAGGCGCGTGCGCAAGTGTAAACGCAAGTATACGCGCTTGACCAAATGCGATAGCTATTCTTAACATCTGCTTTTTTAATAACCATCTGCGTCTACAAATGTACAGTCGAATAGCATCTTTGCGCACGCACTAACAAGCACGTGCACGCGCGCACGTTTGTTTATAGGCGCGTGCGCAAGTGTAAACGCAAGTATACGCGCTTGACCAAATGCGATAGCTATTCTTAACATCTGCTTTTTTAATAACCATCTGCGTCTACAAATGTACAGTCGAATAGCATCCTTGCGCACGCACTAACAAGCACGTGCACGCGCGCACGTTTGTTTGTAGGCGCGTGCGCAAGTGTAAACGCAAGTATACGCGCTTGACCAAATGCGATAGCTATTCTTAGCATCTGCTCAGTTAATAAACATCTGCGTCTACAAATTTACAGTCGAGTAGCGCATCTTTGCGCACGCACTAACAAACACAAGAATACGCGCTTGACCAAATGCCATAGCTGTTCTTAGCATCTGCTCCTTCAGTAAACGTTTGCGTCTTCAAATATACGGTCGAGTAGTGTATCTATGCGCACGCACCAGCAAGCTTGTGCACGCGCGCATGTTTGTTTATAAGCGCGTGCACAAGTCTAAACGCAAGTATACACGCTTGACCATTTGCAATAACTGTACTTAACATCTGCTCCTTTAATGAACGTTTGCGTTCACAAATGTACAATTCGAGAAGCAAACTTTTACGCGCGCTCTAACAAACACGCGTGCGCACTCCGACGCTTGTTTTTAAGCGCGTGCGCAAGTATAAACGCAAATTTACGTGTTTGACCAAATGCGATAGCTATTCTTAACATCTGATTTTATTATAAATAAAGGTTTGCGTCTACAAATGTACATTGAGGAAGCGCACCTTTGCGCGCGCACTAGCAAGCATGCGCACGCGCGCGGGCATGTTTATAAGCCCGCGCGCAAATATAAACGCAAGTATACGCGCTTGATCAAATGCGATTTGATAAATAAAGGTTTGCGTCCACAAATGTATATTCGAGAAGCGCATTTTTGCAACGCAATAACAAGCACGCGCATGAGCTCTCGTTTGTTTGTTAGCGTGTGCGCAAGCATAAGTACAAGTATCTGCGCTTGACCAAATACGATAGATGTTTTTAGCATCGGCCCATTTAATAAACGTTTGAGTTCACAATTGTACATTCGAGAAGCGAACCTTTGGGCGCACTAACAAGCACGCGTACGCGCTTGCACATTTGTTTTTAAGCGCATGCGCAAGTATAAACGCAAATTTATGTGTTTGCCTAAACGCGACAGCTATCCTTAATATTTGACTATACTATAAAGGATTACTTCCACAAATGTACGTTCAGGAAGCGCACTTTTGCGCACGCACTAGCAAGCATGCGCACGCGCGTGCTCGCATATTTATAAACCCCAACCTAAGTATAAACGCAAGTCGCTTGACCAAATGCGATAGCCATTCTTAACATTTGCTCATTTAATAAATAAAGGTTTGCATCCACAAATGTATATTCGAAAAGCGCACCTTTGCGAACGCAATAACAAGCATGCGCATGAGCTCTTACACTTGTTTATTAGCGCGTGCGCAAGTGTACGCGCATGACCAAATACGACAGCTGTTCTTAGCATCGACTCATTTCATAAACGTTGGCATTCACAGATGTACATTCGAAAAGCGAACCTTTGCGCGAGCACTAACAAGCACGCATACGCGCTCGCACTCTTGTTTTTAAGCGCATGCGCAAGTATAAACGCAAATTTACTTGTTTGCGAGAATGCGACAGCTGTTCTTAACATCTGATTATGCTATAAAGGTTTGTGTAGACAAATGTACATTCAGAAAGCGCATCTTTGCGAATGCACTAACTAGCACGTGCATGCGCGCGCACGCGTTAGTACAAACGCAAGTGTACGCACTTGACCAAATGCGATAGCCATTCTTAACATCTGATTATTTAATAAATAAAGGTTTGCGTCTACAAATGTATCGAGAAGCGCACCTTTTCGAACGCAACAACAAGCACGCGCATGAGCTGTTAGGCTTGTTTATTAGCATGTGCGCACGTACAAGTGCAAATATACGCGCTTGAACAAATAAGACAGCTGTCCTTACCATCGGCTCATTTTTAATAACGTTTCCGTCCACAAATATACATACGAAAAGCGCATCTTTGCGCAAGCACAAACAATCTCGCGCATTCGCGCACACGGTTGTATATAAGCGCGTGCGCTATTATAAACGCAAATATAGGTGCTTGGCCAAATGCGACAGCTGCTCTTAGCATTGGTTCGTTTAATAAACTTTTACGGACACAACTGTACATCCGGGAAGCGCTGGCCCGCCTAACCAGAATCGAAACGAATACCAAAGAGATGACCCGCACCTACAAACCGCCAAACTACCAGAGCACCGAGGATTTACTTCCACGACACTGGCACCGAGATTGTCCTGCCAGGAGGTCGGAAATGGACCAGCGGCCGAACCACTCCATCACAGCGTTCGGTCGCAACAGATATAATAAATGCAACCTACGCCAAGGTCTACTTGCTCAGAATTCAGCTACAAGTAGACAAGAAATCATCACATGCATTGCTCGACATCGGAGCCTCCTGCTGCCTGGTCAGGAGAGATCAAGTGCTCAAAGGGTCGTACATCAAGAAAATCCAAACAGCCTTACATGTGATTTTTCCAATGCTCCACCCGAAAGTACTATATTAGCCAGGAAGCGAGTTATTTTTTACTTGGAAAATTTGGAATTTTGCCGAACCCTTGCCGTTCCAAGCAAGGTAGGGATCTTTAACGTGCGTGACAACACTCACACACGGGACTTCCATTTTATCTCTCATCCGAACGAGGGTGTATTTTTGTGAAAAATACTCGCTTAACATTTTTCAAGCGGACCGTGTCGGCATTTGAACCTGGGACCTTGGAATCCAAAGAGTCGCATAACTAGTAGGGAACGGACAACAGATGGACGTGCTAGGCAGTGTAACCATTTCATTCCACATCGGACAAACCGCCGACACAAAGGAATTCATGGTAGTGACCGACCTCATAGAAGAAGTCATTCTGGAACAGCCATGGCTGGTAAGGCACAAGGCCATGTTGAATTATGATCAAGGATGTATCCATTTAGGGATCACCAACGACGCACGATGCACTGGGAACGAGCCAATAGCATCGTCACCCATAACCAACCAATCGTCATACCAAAACATCAATTCCCGCCACCCCTGATACCCGAATTCCAAGACATCCTGCAAGAATTCCAATCCATCCTTAGCAAACGCAGTCACAATACCAACACATTATCCGAACCACAACCCACACTTCCTTCCGCCTACCGCCGTATAGGTATTCTCCTGCCAAGAAGGAAATCATCGCAACCGAAGTAGAGCATATGCTGGCGCAGGGAATCATCGAACCCAGCACATCCAGCTACAGTTTCCCAATAGTTATCGTCGAGAAGAAAGATGGACGAGCCAGGTTCTACGTGGACTATCACAAGTTTAATGCGGTCATCTAGGATGAAAGCTCGTATCTACTAGCTATACATAAAACCCTGCGAGATCTCGGAACAGCATCGGTATTCCCCACCATCGACTTGAAATCTAGATACTGGCGAATACTAATGGAAAAGACCACCAGACACTACACCGCCTTCAGCAGTCCAGATGGTGGCTGTTACCAATTTAAAGTAATGCCGTTTGGTCTCAAAAACGCACCAGCCAGCTTCTAAAAACTAATGACCCAAGAGGCGCTACCTGGATATCTCTAAGGACTTGTCATCGTTTGCCTGGACGATCTGATTATATACACATGCAATTGGGAAGAGCACCTAATGCACATACGCCTGATATTCGAAAGGCTTCAGCAACACAGGCTACACCCAGCCCTCGACAAGTGTACCTTCTAAGTCAACATTTTAGAATACTTGGCCTACATCATCTCCACTGAAGGCAATCGTCTTCTACCATGACACATCGAACAAATCAAGAAGGTCGAACGACCAAAAACCCGCTGTCAGCTTCGTTTCTTTTTTGGACGGTGCACCTGGCTAAGGAACTACATTTTACACTGTGCCGAGGTCTAAGCTCCTCTCACAGACATGCTACAGATTACACTACGCTATCAGTGGGCCAACAAAGCCGAAACCGCATTCCAGAACACACAAACTGCCATCCAACAAGACTTGCAGCTTCACCGGCCCGATTTTAACAAGCAGTTTGTGCTGCATACGGACGCCAGCAGCCTTGGTGTCACGGCCGTTCTATATCAAGAGGTCGATGGCAACAAGTACATTATTGACTACGCGAGTGCTAAGTTCAACGAAACCAAGATCAAGTACCATATCAACGAGCAGGATTGCCTAGTGGTCATACGGGCTAAGAGATACCGCACCTACCTGGAAGACCAACGCTTTATTCTACGCACCGACAGCCGAACTCTACTATGGTTAGATCGCACCAAGGATACCAAATCAAAGTTTACCCGATGGGCTCTACTGCTACAAGAATTTAACTTCGACATTGAGCACTGTCCGGGAAAACGTAACGAGCTGCCTGATCACCATTCCGGCCATCCAAACAATAACAAAATTTCTGAGGACTCCACCGACAAAAAGCGTATGCTACCGCCCGAACACACCTGTGGAATACAAGTAGCTAACATACAACTCGCCGAACTCGCCGACCAAGTGAAAGCTGCACAGAGAGACAACGCTGCCATTGGCCGATCACTACGAGAAGAAATTCTACGCGACTACATCGTAGAAGATGGATACCTATATCGAAGAGGGGCCGTCTCAAACCGCCCATTAGCACCGCCTGCAATACAAAATGACGTCCTCTACGCATTCCATAACACTACACTTGCCGGACACCCCGGCGGCGACGAAACTTACAGGACATTGAGCGAACGATTCTTCTGGCCTAAGATAAGCGACGCAATTAGACCTTACGTGCGGCAATGTTGTGTCTGCTCCGCTACAAAAAGAGGGGCGCTGCAACATCTAGCTCCCCTACGGCCACACAAACCCGCCAACCACGAGAAGTAATCTCGATCCAGGTCATGGGTCCTTATGTACCAACCAGACAAGGCTGCAGAGCGATCTTAGTTGCCACAAATCTTTTCAGTCGATGGGTAAAAGCTTTCCGGTAATCAAAGCTACTGCAGCCACGATCATCGGATGCCTAGAGACGGATGTGTTCCAACGATTTGGTGACCGTGCTGCCCGACAACGGAAGTCAGTTCCACTCAAACCAATTTGACAGGGTATTACGTCGCTGGAACGCTCATTACTGGACCAATTTGACAGGGTATTACGCCGCTGGAACGCTCATTACTGGACCACATCGATATGGCACCCGAGCTAACCCCGTCGAGAGACGGAATCAAGAACTAAAGATGTTAAAAGTCTACAGGTCACTCACCCGAGTTATAGGACACTGCCATTTCCGACATCCCGTTCGTCTTAAGGACGCCGCCACGGAGACCACGCCAAGCCATGCTCTTTTGGGTTACGAGCTGTCAAGATTGGGAGACTGGGGCGGAGCGCAAGCAAATAACCAAGGGGAAGGTCACCAGCAAATATACGCTAACGGGCTAATATTTAAAGGGAGATACACCGACGAAGAAGCAGAGCCAATTCAACTAACAATCGGCGATCAAGTAACAGCCAGTGCACACCCAACCACTAGATCCAGGTTTGAAGCAAAATGGATAGGCCGCGCACCATCCTCAGACTAGCCCCCCACAAACTTTTGGGTGCAGATTGAAAAAGGGCTAGAAACCAACATTCATATAGACGACCTACGACTAGCCCCACAGCGACCACCGCTAGCTGCCAACAGCATATACCACTGCATGGTCTCCGTCTATACTCTTTGGCGGAGGAATGTCACCGACCTTGTCTCGTGACAATGTACTTCTTTATAAAAGGGGCGCGCGGTCACAACATCTCGGCGTCGCCGTGGATCAATGTAGTAAGTGTAAGACTACGGATCCCAAGGTCCTGGGTTCATATCCCGACACGGCCGACTGCTTGAAAAATGACAGGTGAGCATTTTTAACAAAAATTACGCCCTCGTTTAGATGAGAGGTTAAATGGAGGTCCCGTGTGTGAGTGTTGTCACGCACGTTAAAGATCCCTACCTTGCCTGGAACGGCAAGGGTTCGGCAAAATTCTAATTTTCCAGGCAACAAGAAACTCGCCTCCTGGCCAATGTAGTACCTTCTGGTGGAGCATTGGAAATATAAATGCACGGTCACAACACCTTAACACGGCGCGCTCCTTTTGCGATGACCACAACCCCCAACACAAAAATCGCGCACGCCGATTAGCTGCAGATGACCCCACCATCCTCAACAATAAGTATAAAACAAGCTGCATTTCGACCAAACCCTGACTGGACTCAATCATCTAGCGTTTCTCCTAGCCTAGTAGAGAAACGGTCGAGACCTCAGCGCTTTTCGTAGCTTGAAAAACCACCGCAAGACCCTGGCACTTCTGCTAGCCCGGGGCATCATCGAAGAAGACCTCGGCTCTTCTCTGAGTCCGAGGCAGCACGACGGCGTCGATGCTTTGGCACTTTTCTTTCTTTTCTTGAAACATCTTTAGTGTTTCTGTTTTGTGAATTTGAAAGTTATTTATGAATTTAAAAATAAATAAATTTCAGAAAGCTGATTTCTAAAATTTTTAGAAGCCTATTCTTTAAAATTAAAAATGGGGGAATTTTTAAACCATAAAATATCTTTTCTTTCTGTTTTCAAAATCGTATGAGGTGCTTTGGTATAAGAGATCTTAAAATTGTTTTAAAATCTTTCATCGATAAAAATTTTATGAAATTCAAACGTTATTTATGATTGTAAAAATAAATAAATTTCAAAAACTTATTTTCTAATAAATGTTTAAATACTTATTTTTTAAAATTAAATGTTGGTCGAATCTTATGATCTTGTATCCTCTTGTATTCTTTTATTTTGTGAATTAACTATGAGGTGGTTTAGCATAAGGGTAGTCTTAAAATTATTATTAGAATTCTTCTACCAATAAAGCTTTATAAAATTTGGACACCCTTTGATTTCAAAATAAATAAATTTTAAAAAGTAATTTTCCAATTAATTTTAAAATACTATTTTCTGAAATTAAACAAGAGGCAATTTCTTTGATTGTGAAGTCTCTTCTGTGCTTTTATTTGGGGCAAATTATGGGGTGGTTTAGCCTAATGGTTTTCTTAAAATTACGTTAAAGTTTTTAACCAATAAATTTATATAAAACGATGCTTATATTGTTACATGCCAACTGGCATGTATCACGCTAGATTTAATTTGTAAATAAATTGCTGCTTATTTTTAAATAAATACGCCAACTTTCGTTGTCCCTGACAGTCGCGTCTGCGCAAAAGTGATGCGGAGTGCGCGCGTGGTGTAAAAAACGCCATTAAGTTACGAGTTCTCGTGGTGCGTCTTCTCTTTTTAGGTATGTAGGTTCTTTCTAGCTGTATCTTTTATTGTACCTGGTATTTGTAAATAAATTGCTGCTTATTTTTAAATAAATACGCCAACTTCCGTTGTCCTTGCCAGTCGCGTCTGCGCAAAAGTGATGCGGAGTGCGCGCGTGGTGTAAAAAACGCCATTAAGTTACAAGCTCTTGTGGTGTGTCTTCTCTTTTTAGGTATGTAGGTTCCTTCTACCTCTATCTTTTATTGTGCCTGGAATTTGTAAATAAATTGCTGCTTATTTTTAAATAAATACGCCAACTTCCGTTGTCCTTGCCAGTCGCGTCTGCGCAAAAGTGATGCGGAGTGCGCGCGTGGTGTAAAAAACGCCATTAAGTTACGAGCCCTCGTGGTGTGTCTTCTCTTTTTAGGTATGTAGGTTACTTCTACCTCTATCTTTTATTGTGCCTGGTATTTGTAAATAAATTGCTGCTTATTTTTAAATAAATACGCCAACTTCCGTTGTCCTTGACAGTCGCGTCTGCGCAAAAGTGATGCGGAGTGCGCGCGTGGTGTAAAAAACGCCATTAAGTTACGAGCCCTCGTGGTGTCTTCTCTTTTTAGGTATGTAGGTTCCTTCTAGCTGTATCTTTTATTGTACCTGGTATTTGTAAATAAATTGCTGCTTATTTTTAAATAAATACGCCAACTTCCGCTGTCCCTGACAGTCGCGTCTGCGCAAAAGTGATGCGGAGTGCATGCGTGGTGTAAAAAGCGCCATTAAGTTGCGAGCCCTCGTGGTGTGTCTTCTCTTTTTAGGTATGTAGGTTCCTTCTACCTCTATCTTTTATTGTGCATGGTACCTTAATTCCTGTCACTCCCCTACGAGTACTAGAAACTACAGGAAGGACAGATGGTAATTTGGTTCAACATGGGTAACTGAACCCAACCTGCAAAATATCGTGGGACCCTGAGATGAATTTTCGAGATGCCACCGCATAAGTAATTTGTTTTGATTTAAATTGTGCTTGCAAATTGACTTAAAAAGCGGTTGCATCACTCTTAAAGCGTGGTCGGTATAAGTTATAATATGGCGGGAATTGTACCGCGTAAAACTATAACAATTGCGCAATAGTATAACAAATGCCCAAAAGTATAACAATTTATGGTTTTAAAAATAAATTTCAGAAAGTTAATTTGTAATTAATTTCTAAAAGCTTATTCTTTGAAATTAAATAATGGGGGATTTTTATGATGGTGAAATCTTTTCTATGCTTCTATTTGGTAATTTAATTATGGGGTGATTTAGTAAAGGAGTTTTAAAATTCCTGTTTAATGTTTTCACCAATAAAAGTGTATGAAATTTTAAAATTATTTATAATTTCAAAATAAATAAGTTTCAGTATGTTAATTTCTAATTTATTTTTAAAAGCTAATTACTTAAAACTATATAATGGGCGATTTTTTGTTATGAAAGTTAATTATGGGGGATTTAGTATCAGGGTATTTTTAAAATCTTTGTTTAAATTTTTCACCCATAAAATTTTATGAAATTTAAAAATTATTTTTGGTTTTACAATGGACACATTTTAGAAAATTAATTTCTAGTTAATTTTGGAATGCTTGTACTTTGAAATTAAAAAATGGCCGACTTTTGCTTTTGTTTTGTAAATTATTGATGGGGTGGTTTAGTATAAGGGCAATCTTAAACTTTGTTTAGATTTTTCGACAATAAAATTTCATAAAATTTAAAAATTATTTATAATTTCAAAATAAATAATTTTCAGTATATTAATTTCTAATTTATTTTTAAAAGCTAATTACTTAAAACTATATAATGGGCGATTTTTTGTTATGAAAGTTAATTATGGAGGATTGCAGTATCAGGGTATTTTTAAAATCTTTGTTTAAATTTTTCACCCATAAAATTTTATGAAATTTAGAAATTATTTTTGGTTTTACAATGGACACATTTTAGAAAATTAATTTCTAGTTAATTTTGGAATGCTTGTACTTTGAAATTAAAAAATGGCCGACTTTTGCTTTTGTTTTGTAAATTATTGATGGGGTGGTTTAGTATAAGGGCAATCTTAAACTTTGTTTAGATTTTTCGACAATAAAATTTCATAAAATTTAAAAATTATTTATAATTTCAAAATAAATAATTTTCAGTATATTAATTTCTAATTTATTTTTAAAAGCTAATTACTTAAAACTATATAATGGGCGATTTTTTGTTATGAAAGTTAATTATGGAGGATTGCAGTATCAGGGTATTTTAAAATCTTTGTTTAAATTTTTCACCCATAAAATTTTATGAAATTTAGAAATTATTTTGGTTTTACAATGGACACATTTTAGAAAATTAATTTCTAGTTAATTTCGGAATGCTTGTACTTGAAATTAAAAATGGCCGACTTTTGCTTTTGTTTTGTAAATTATTGATGGGGTGGTTTAGTATAAGGGCAATCTTAAACTTTGTTTAGATTTTTCCACAATAAAATTTCATAAAATTTAAAATTATTTATAATTTCAAAATAAATAATTTTCAGTATATTAATTTCTAATTTATTTTAAAAGCTAATTACTTAAAACTATATAATGGGCGATTTTTTGTTATGAAAGTTAATTATGGAGGATTGCAGTATCAGGGTATTTTTAAAATCTTTGTTTAAATTTTTCACCCATAAAATTTTATGAAATTTAAAAATTATTTTTGGTTTTACAATGGACACATTTTAGAAAATTAATTTCTATTTAATTTCGGGATGCTTGTACTTAAAAATTAAAAAATGGCCGACTTTTGCTTTTGTTTTGTAAATTATTGATGGGGTGGTTTAGTATAAGGGCAATCTTAAACTTTGTTTAGATTTTTCGACAATAAAATTTCATAAAATTTAAAAATTATTTATAATTTCAAAATAAATAATTTTCAGTATATTAATTTCTAATTTATTTTTAAAAGCTAATTACTTAAAACTATATAATGGGCGATTTTTTGTTATGAAAGTTAATTATGGAGGATTGCAGTATCAGGGTATTTTTAAAATCTTTGTTTAAATTTTTCACCCATAAAATTTTATGAAATTTAGAAATTATTTTTGGTTTTACAATGGACACATTTTAGAAAATTAATTTCTAGTTAATTTCGGAATGCTTGTACTTTGAAATTAAAAAATGGCCGACTTTTGCTTTTGTTTTGTAAATTATTGATGGGGTGGTTTAGTATAAGGGCAATCTTAAACTTTGTTTAGATTTTTCCACAATAAAATTTCATAAAATTTAAAAATTATTTATAATTTCAAAATAAATAATTTTCAGTATATTAATTTCTAATTTATTTTTAAAAGCTAATTACTTAAAACTATATAATGGGCGATTTTTTGTTATGAAAGTTAATTATGGAGGATTGCAGTATCAGGGTATTTTTAAAATCTTTGTTTAAATTTTTCACCCATAAAATTTTATGAAATTTAGAAATTATTTTTGGTTTTACAATGGACACATTTTAGAAAATTAATTTCTAGTTAATTTCGGGATGCTTGTACTTCGAAATTAATAAATGGCCGTCTTTTACTTTCGTTTTGTGAATTATTGATGGGGTGGTTTAGTATAAGGGTAATCTTAAACTTTGTTTAGATTTTGCGACAATTAAAATTTAAAAATTATTTATAATTTTAAAATAAATAAATATCGAAAATTAACTTTTTTTATTAATTTTTAAAATTTACATACGTAGGGGTAAACTGTATTAAATGAGTTTAAATAGGGGATGCATATTTTGTTTGAGAATTATTTCTTTATGTAGGTGTGACGCTAAAAATGTTCGGGATCTACGCTTGGTTTAAGTTCATTCCTTCAACCCAGAATACAATCCCTTCTTTAAAAAAATGACCGTTCAAGAACCCTTAAATTGAGTATCTTTTAACCAGCCAACCCTTCGTTACAGATTTATGTCACGTTTACTTGAAGTGGTGTAAAGAATATAATGATAATAACGGTTAAGGCGTCGATAGATAACGCCGCAACCCTCTTTCATATCAAAATTACCGCTGTATTGAGAAAACTTGAAATTAAACGATTTTTGAGGTTATGTCAGCGTCGAGGGTTATAGATTTCTAAAAGGCGTGGCGTGTTTTACTAGTAAAAGGATAGAAAAAACGTCGAGATCATCCGTGGCTAATTCAACTCGCACTTAATTTAACGGCAAGTCGACTTGCTGAAAAACGGGGATAATGGAGGTTTTAGGTTATGAGAAGCAAGCGGCATTATTCTTTCAGCGGTTGCCAACTGTGCAACTTTTTCTGACAGGAGCTGGCTGAAAGCTAACTGAAAGAACATTGTAAAAACCAACGTAATCAAAAGATACCGAAGCTCGCTAATTCTTTCAGGCTCGCTTTTTTATTTCAGTTTCCTGCTATGTACCTAAACAGTCCCAAACGTTTTGTACGTGACAAGTTTGAGAAACGCAGACATCAGCATTTTCGTCATCTTTAGCAGTTTGAAAGTAATTTCAGAAGAAATTTTAGGGGATGTAGCCCTTTGGAGTACGCGCGTAGATGCCATGCGCATGCCCGTGCGCGAATATTCGTATGCGTGCGCACGCGCGTGTGAAAATATGTTTATGCGCAGGGCCTTCGCCAATGTACAAATATTGAAGGTTTATGTGGACGCATGTGTTCCTGTGCGCACCACATGCGTTACTAGCCTGTGACGTGTAAGTACGTGTGCCTTACGCGTGTACGTGCGCACACAAGGCTTAGCCTGACTGAGCGTGCATATGTGTTTCTATAAAGGCCCGCTTGTGCGCATTTGTGACCACTTGTAATCATGTACACTGTACGAATTTGATCACGATTGCGGCGTGCGCGTGCGCGTGCGCGTGCGAGTGCGTTCAGCATATGCCTGTTGTTTATCTGTAATTGTGCGCGCGTTCGAGGTGGGTTGTTGGTATAATTTTAGTAAACTTCCAATTGATACGCCATTGCTGTCAGGAAATCTATTCCAAGGTAACTTGAAAATTAGCAAAGATCTAAAACGGTAGTTTCGGCACACGCATGCGCTTGTGCTCGTACTAATGCGCCCGATCATAAATTCGATCACACTTGTGTACGCGTATATCTGTATGAATACGCACGCGCGTGGTCTATATATGGTGCCTACGCGCATGTGCGCGTGTTGGTATTCGCACTACGTGTACTTATAAGTACGTCTGTAGTGCGCAATTGTAATTTTAGACCGATAATATACCAAAAAAATAGGAATTTATATAGTATTTTAGTATTGAAATTGAAAATAGTTAAAAATTTATAAAAATGTAACTTTCGATCGATACTATACGAAAAAGAAAGAAGTGTTGAATTTTTAAAATTCGCAGTTTCATTTTCAAATGTTTATATTTTAAAATCCCAGTTTTTTTAATCCCATGATGTCTAATGTTTAAAAATTATATTTTTATTTGTAATTTTTAAATTTATTTTTAATTTAAAAATATTTAAATAGAATTAACAATTTCAACTTTTATTTATTCTTTTTTGCTACATTTAAATTATAACTTAAATATTTAATACAAATTAATTAAATATATTTAAATTTCGTAAATATTTAATATTATTAATTATTTAAACATTATCATTATTTAATATTTCTTTAACATTTAATTTTATTAAAAATTTATCGTTTTTAATTTAAACATTTATCTAATTTAAATGTTTTTAATCATTTAAATTTTTTAAAAACGTTTTTTAATTTAAATTTTATTTTTTAAATTTTATCTTATTTAATGTTTTTACATTTCAATTTTTAAATTAATGTTATTATTTAATTTTTTTAATTTTAAACCTTTACATTTAAGTTTTTTAATCATTTAAAATTTTTTCAATTTTAATCGTTTTTATTTAATTTTATTTAATTTATAAACCTTTTTCATATTTAATAGTTTCTTTAACATTTAAATTTTTTAATTAATCGTTTTTTAATTTAAATTTTATTTTTAAATTTTATCTTATTTAAATGTTTTTTAACATTCAGATTCGTTCCATTTTAAATGTCCAATTTTCCAAAATGTCATTTCTTTATTTTCAAATGTCAAATTTTCAAAGTTGCCGGATTTTTATTTTTAAGTGTCTAATTTTAAAATCTCAGTTTACTTAATTCCGTGATGTCTAATTTATAAAATTACAGGTTCATTACATTTTAAATGTTCAATTTTTAAAATTGTCAGTATTTATTTTCAAATGTCTAATACTCAAAGATGCCGGTTTTTATTTTTAAGTGTCTAATTTTCAAAATTTGCAGTTTAATTTTCACATGCTTCTGTTTCAAAATCTCAGTTTTTTTAATTCCTTTATGTCTAATTTTTAAAATTACAGGTTCATTCTATTTTGAATGTCCAATTTTCCAAATTGTCAGTTTATATTTTCAAATGTCTAATTCTCAAAGTTGCCGGTTTTTTATTTATAAGTGTTCAATTTTCAAAATTTGCAGTTTCATTTTCAAATGTTTATATTTTAAAATCCCAGTTTTCTTAATCCCACGAAGTCCAATGTTTAAAACTACAGGTTCATTTCATTTTAAATGTCCAATTTTCCAAAATGTCACTTCTTTATTTTCAAATGTCTAATTTTTAAAGTTGCCGGTTTTTATTTGTGTCTAATTTTTCAAATTTGCAGTTTAATTTTCAAATATTTACATTTCAAAATCCCAGTTTTCTGAATCCCAAGATGTCTAATTTTTGAAATTACAAGTTTATTCCATTTTAAATGTCCAATTTTTAAAAATGTCAGTTTGTTATTTTTAATATCGAATTCTCAAAGTTGCCGGTTTTCATTTTTAAGTGTCTAATTTTCAAAATTTGCAGTTTAATTTACACATGTTTATATTCCAAAATCTCAGTTTTTTTAGTTCCTTTATGTCTAATTTTTAAAATTACAGGTTCATTTCATTTTAAATGTCCAATTTTCAAAAATGTCGTTTTTTTTATTTTTAAATGTCTCATTTTCATAGTTTCCAGTTTTTATTTTTAAATGTCTAATTTTCAAAATTTGCAGTTTAATTTTCACATGTTTATATTTCAAAATCTCAGTTTTTTGAATTCCTTTATGTCTAATTTTTAAAATTACAGGTTCATTTCATTTTAAATGTCCAATTTTTAAAATTGTCAGTATTTATTTTCAAATGTCTAATACTCAAAGATGCCGTTTTATTTTTAAATGTCTAATTTTCAAAATTTGCAGTTTAATTTTCAATGTTTATTTCAAAATCTCAGTTTTTTAATTCCTTTATGTCTAATTTTAAAATTACAGGTTCATTCATTTTGAAATGTCCAATTTTCCAAATTGTCAGTTTATATTTTCAAATGTCTAATTTTCAAAGTTGCCGATTTTTATTTATAAGTGTTAATTTTCAAAATTTGCAGTTTATTTTCAAAGTTTATATTTAAAATCCCAGTTTTCTAATCCCAGAAGTCCAATGTTTAAAATTACAGGTTCATTTCATTTTAAATGTCCAATTTTCCAAAATGTCATTTTTATTTTCAAATGTCTAATTTTTAAAGTTGCCGGTTTTTATTTAGTGTCTAATTTTTCAAAATTTGAGTTTAATTTTCAAATATTTAATTTCAAAATCCCAGTTTTCTGAATCCCAAGATGTCTAATTTTAAAATTACAAGTTTATTCCATTTTAAATGTCCAATTTTTAAAAATGTCAGTTTTTATTTTTAATATCGAATTTTCAAAGTTGCCGGTTTTATTTTAAATGTCTAATTTTCAAAATTTGCAGTTTAATTTCACATGTTTATATTCAAAATCTCAGTTTTTGAATTCCTTTATGTCTAATTTTAAAATTACAGGTTCATTCATTTTAAATGTCCAATTTTCAAAAATGTCAGTTTTTTATTTTAAATGTCTCATTTTCAAAAGTTTCCAGTTTTTATTTTAAATGTCTAATTTTCAAAATTTGCAGTTTAAATTTTCAACATGTTTAATTTCAAAATCTCAGTTTATTGAATTCCTGTTATGTCTAAATTTTTAAAATTACAGGTTCATTTACATTTTAAATGTCCAATTTTAAAAATTGTCAGTATTTTATTTTAAATGTCTAATTTTCAATAGATTCCAGTTTTATTTTTAAATGTCTAATTTTCAAAATTTGCAGTTTAAATTTTCAAATGTTTAAATTTCAAAATCTCAGTTTTTTAATTCCTTTATGTCTAATTTTAAAATTACAGGTTCATTCATTTTAAATGTCAATTTTCCAAATTGTCAGTTTTATATTTATCAAATTCTAATTTCAAAGTTCCGGTTTTTATTTAAATGTTAATTTTCAAAATTTGTAGTTTAATTTTCAAAAGTTTATATTTCAAAATTCCAGTTTTCTGAATCCCAAGATGTCTAATGTTTAAAATTACAGGTTCATTCCATTTTGAATGTCCAATTTTCCAAATTGTCAGTTTTTATTTTCAAATTTCTAATTCTCAAAGTTGCCGGATTTTTATTTGTAAGTGTTCAATTTTTAAAATTTGCAGTTTCATTTTCAAATATTTATATTTTAAAATCCCAGTTTTCTTAATCCCATGATGTCTAATGTTTAAAATTAAAGGTTCATTCCATTTTAAATGTCCAATTTTTCAAAATGTCACTTCTTTATTTTCAAATGTCTAATTTTCAAAGTTGCCGGTTTTTATTTGTAAATGTCTAATTTTTCAAATTTGCAGTTTAATCTTCAAATGTTTATATTTCAAAATTCCAGTTTTCTGAATCCCAAGATGTCTAATGTTTAAAATTATAGGTTCATTCCATTTTGAACGAAAAAAGAACGAAACTCTGACAGTAATTAAGTATAAAAATTGAAAATATTAAAAAAATTATAAGGATGTAACGTCAAATCAATCATATAACGCAAATTTATAAAAAAGTTAGTAATAAAATTGAAAACATTTAAATATTTGCAAGAATGTAATTTTTCGATTGATAAAATAACAGAAAAAAGAAATGTAGAAAATAATTCGGTATTAAAAGCACAGATATTATAAAATCAAAAAATTGTAATTTTAGATCGATAGTATAACAAAAAAAAGATAGAAATTTGGAAAATGACATTTAAAAATTTGTAAAAACGTAATTTTTCGAATGATAAAGTAACAGAAAAAAAGAAATGTACAAAATAATTTGATATTAAAAGCGCAAATATTAAAAAATTAAAAAAATTGTCATTTTAGAACAATAGTATGACAAAAAAAAAATGAAATTTGGAAAATGACATTTAGAAAATTTGTAATAATGTAATTTTTTGATTCATAGACAAACAGAAAAAAGAAATGTAGAAAATAATTTGATATTAAAAGCACAAATATTATAAAATTAAAAAAATTGTAATTTTAGATCGATAATATGACAAAAAAAAATTGAAATTTATAAAATTACATTTAAAAATTTGTAAGATTGTAATTTTCGATTAATAAAATAACAGAAAAAAATGTAAAAATAATTTGATAATTAAAGTCGCAGATATTATAAAATTAAAAAAGTGTAATCTTAGATCGATAGGATAACAAAAAAAAATTGAAATTTGGAAAATGACATTTAAAAATTTGTAAGAATGTAATTTTTGTTTGATAAAATAACAGAAAAAACAATTGTAGAAAATGATTTGGTTGTAAAGACCCAGATATTATAAAATTGTAATTTTAGATCGATAATATGACAAAAAAAAATTGAAATTTATAAAATTACATTTAAAAATTTGTAAGATTGTAATTTTCGATTAATAAAATAACAGAAAAAGAAATGTAGAAAATAATTTGGTATTAAAAACGCAGACATTATAAAATTAAATAAATTGTTTTTAGATCGATAGTATAAAAAAAAAATGAAATTTGGAAAATGACATTTAAAAATTTGTAATAATGTAATTTTTCGATTAATAAAATAACAGAAAAAAAAGAAATGTAAAAAATAATTTGGTATTAAAAGCACAAATATTATAAAATTAAAAAAATTGTAATTTTAGATCGATAATATGACCAAAAAAAATTGAAATTTTTAAAATTACATTTAAAAATTTGTAAGATTGTAATTTTCGATTAATAAAATAGCAGAAAAAAAATGTAAAAAATAATTTGATAATAAAGTCGCAGATATTATAAAATTAAAAAAGTGTAATCTTAGATCGATAGGATAACAAAAAAAAATTGAAATTTGGAAAATGACATTTAAAAATTTGTAAGAATGTAATTTTTGTTTGATAAAATAACAGAAAAAACAATTGTAGAAAATGATTTGGTTGTAAAGACCCAGATATTATAAAATTAAAAAAATTGTAATTTTAGATCGATAGTACAACAAAAAAAAAATTGAAATTTGGAAAATGACATTTAAAAATTTCTAAGAATGTAGTTTTTCGATTGATAAAAAAAACAAAGAAAAAGAAATGTAGAAAATAATTTGGTACATAAAACGCAGACATTATAAAATTAAAAAATTGTTTTTAGATCGACAGAAAAAAAAATTGAAATTTGAAAAATGACATTTAACAATTTGTAATAATGTAATTTTTCGATTTATAAAATAACAGAAAAAAAAGAAATGTAGAAAATAATTTGGTATTAAAAGCACAAATATTATAAAATTAAAAAAATTGTAATTTTAGATCAATGGTATAACAAAAAAAAAATTGAAATTTGGAGAATGACATTAAAAAATGTGTCAGAATGTAAATTTTCAATTGATAAAATAACAGAGAAAAAAAATGTAGAAAATAATTTGGTATTAGAAGCTCAAATATTATAAAATTAAAAAAAAATTGTAATTTTAGATCGATAGTACAACAAAAAAAATTGAAATTTGGAAAATGACATTTTGAAAATTTGTAAGAATGTAATTTTTCGATTGATAAAATAACAAAAAAAATGTAGAAAATATTTCGTATTAAAAGCGCAAATATTATAAAATTAGAAAAACTTTAATTTTAGATCGATAGTATTACGAAAACAAAAAAAAAATGAAATTTGGAAAATGACTGTTAAAATTTAAAATATATAAAAAATTTAAGAATGCAATTCTAGATTGATAGTATAAAAAATTAATTTTTTAAAAATGACAACGATAAAGTTTAAAATATTTTAACATTTATAACAATTTGATTAGTTTGATGATATAAAAGAACAAAATAAAAATTTAGAAAATAAATAGAGTATTAAAAATATTTAAGGCGAAAATATTAAAAATTTTATAGGAATGTAGGATTACGTCGACCATATAAAAAAAATATCAATTTATTATTAAATAGAAATTTATCAGAATATCATTTGACATCGCTAATATAAATTAAAAAGATGATTTAGTATTAAAACTGAAAATATTTAAATATTTTTAGAAAATCTTAGCTCAACAACATAATAGAAAAAAGAAATTTAGAAAATAATTTAGTAATAAAATTGAAATTTTTAAATATTTATACAAACTTGGTATTAAAAGCGCAGATTCTATAAAATTAAGAAAATTGCAATTTTAGATCGATAGTAATTAAAAAAATATTGAAATTCGGAAAATGACATTTAAAAATTTGTAAAAATGTAATTTGTCAATTGATAAAATAACAGAAAAAAAATGTAGGAAATGATTTGGTATTAAAAACGCAGATATTATAAAATTAAAAAGATGGTATTTTTGGATCGATAGTATAACAAAAAAAAAAAGAAATTTGGAAAATGACATTTAAAAAGGTGTAAGAATGAAATTTTTCGATTGATAAAATAACAGAAAAAAAGAAATGTAAAAAATAATTTGGTATTAAAAGCGCACATATTAAAAAATTAAAAAATTGTAATTATAGATCGATTGTATAATAAAAAAAATAAAATTTGGAAAATAACATTTAAAAATTTGTAATAATGGAATTTTGCGATTGATAAAATATCAGAAAAAGAGAAATGTAGAAAATAATTTGGTATAAAAGCGCAGATATTATAAAATTAAAAAATTGTAATTTTTTATCGATAAACAAAAAAAATTGAATTTTGGAAAATGATATTTAAAAATTTGTAAGAATGTAATTTTTCGATTGATAAAATAACAGAAAAAAGAAATGTAGAAATTAATTTGGTATTAAAAGCGCAGATATTATATAAGTGAAAAAAATTGTAATTTTAGATCGATAGTATAACAAAAAAAAATGAAATTTGGAAAATAAGATTTATAACTTTGGAAGAATGTAATTTCTCGATTGATAAAGTAATAGAGAAAAAGAAATGTAGAAAATAATTGGGTATTAAAAGCGCAGATATTATAAAACTTGAAAAATTGTAATTTTAGATCGATAGTATAACAAAAAAAAAATTGAAATTTGAAAAATGACATTTAAAAATTTGTAAGAATGAAATTTTTCGAATGATAAAAACAGAAAAAAGAAATATAGAAAGTAATTTGGTATTAAAAGCGCAGACATAAAATTAAAAGAATTGTATTTTAGATCGATTGTATAATAAAAAAATATTGAAGTTTGGAAAATGACATTTAAAAATTTGTTTGAATGTAATTTTGTTACGTGCCAATAAATTGGCCCTTAAACCTTGCTTTTAGTTTAATTTTGATGTGCGGAAGTTTCGCGCCACAAATTTAAAAGACGCGGGGCGCGCATTTCCGTTACGTCACAGTGCGTTTGCGCCAGATCGCGCGACGCGAGTGGAGTAGGAAAAGGTGGGGACAAGTGTTTCCGTGACTGGATGTAACGGGGCTTTTTTGCCCGAACCTTCGAGTGGAGTGGTCGTTTGAGGTATCGTATCGTGCCTTATCTTATCTATGTAGATTTCCTTGTCTGTTTATCTTTGTTTGTCGCCCTTTACCATGTTCCCGTCTTTCCTTGCATAGGTAGAAATAATCTGCAGCCTTCGGCGAACCGTACTGCACGACCCTGGATGAACGAGCCCATGATTGCCGGAGCTGGTCCGAACGCTTTGGAAGAGCGTTGGGCGTACCATCTTTAACTGCCTGAAAAGGGCCCTCCGTAGCCCTGATGGTCTTCAATAGAAGCCAACTTTACCTCAACTCCGCGGGACGCCGGCTTTCTGAGCAAGTACTCCATTATTTAATTTGTTCGCTGTATTATCTATTGTCTTAAATTTATATAAATTTCCGATTATGGCGCAATATAATTTGTGCATTGGTGACGTCATTGGCAGTTGGGCGCGCAAATCTGTAATGAGTTAGCGTTACTACCCGCCCGTGACGTCGCTTTTTCATCGCGCTTGCGCGATGTATTTATCGACTTTTTAACTGTAATTATCGACGTTTTATCTGTAAGAATTCCCGTTCTTAAATTGTAAGAATTGGCGCCTTCAACGAGGAAACGGCAAACCTATGAATTTTCCTTTGTTTTTATGACTATATAATGTATTCCCTAATGTAATTTATTAGCTTTTTCACTAAAAAATCAATTATCTAATATTTGTTAACCTTGAATCTTATATTCGTGTTTTAGAACACACCACATTTCAGGGATGTCAAAATCGAGTTGCTATGGCAATAAAAGGTGAATACCGCCATTTATAATTTATAATCAGCAGTTATATTCTAATTTCAAAATGGCGGTATTCACCTTTTATTGCCATAGCAACTCGATTTTGACATCTCTGAAATGTGGTGTGTTCTAAAACACGAATATAAGATTCAAGGTTAACAAATATTAGATAATTGATTTTTTAGTAAAAAAGCTAATAAATTACATTAGGGAATACATTGTATAGTCATAAAAACAAAGGAAAATTCATAGGTTCACCGTTTCCTCGTTGAAGGCGCCAATTCTTACAATTTAAAAACGGGAATTCTTACAGATAAAACGTCGATAATTACAGTTAAAAGGTCGATAAATATAAAAAAGCGACGTCACGGGCGGGTAGTAACGCTTACCTTATTACAGATTTGCGCGCCCAACTGCCAATGACGTCACCAATGCACAAAGTATATTGCGCCATAATCGGAAATTTATATAAATTTAAGACAATAGATAATACAGCGACAAATTAAATAATGGAGTACTTACTCAGAAATCCGGCGTCCCGCGGAGTTGAGGTAAAGTTGGCTTCTATTGAAGACCATCAGGGCTACGGAGGGCCCTTTTCAGGCAGTTAAAGATGGTACGCCCGACGCTCTTCCAAAACGTTCGGACCAGCTCCGGCAATCATGGATTCGTTCATCCAGGGTCGTGCAGTACGGTTTGCCGAAGGCTGCAAATTGTTTCTACTTATGCAGGGAAAGACGGGAACATGGTAAAGGGCGACAAACAAAGATAAACAGACAAGGAAATCTACATAGATTAGATAAGGCACGATACGATACCTCAAACGACCACTCCACTCGAAGGTTCGGGCCAGAAAACCCCGTCACATCCAGTCACGGAAACACTTGTCCCCACCTTTTCCTACTCCACTGCGCGTCGCGCGATCTGACGCAAACGCACTGTGACGTAACGGAAATGAGCGCCCCGCGTCTTTTAAATTTGTGGCGCGAAACTTCCGCACATCAAAATTAAACTAAAAGCAAGGTTTAAGGGCCAATTTATTGGCATGTAACAATTTTTCGATTGTTAAAATAATAGAAAAAAGAAATGTAGAAAATAATTTGGGATTAAAATCGCAGGTATCATAATATTAAAAAAATTGTAATTTTTGATCTATAGTATAACAAAAAAAAAATTGAAATTTGGAAAGTGATAGTGTTAAAATTTAAAATATTTAAAAATCTTTTAAAAATGCAATTATAGATTGGTAGTATACAAAATTGAATTTTTAAAAATGGCAATGTTTAAATTTAAAATATTTTAACATTTATAAGAATATGAATTTAGTTTAATGATACAAAAAAACAAAATAAATAGAAAATAAATAGAGTATTAAACATTTTTAAATTGAAAATATTTAAAACTTTATAGGAATCTAGTTCCAGGTTGACAATATAACAAAAAGTAAGCAATTAAGGAAATAATTTAGTATTAAAACTGAAAATTTATTAGAATATCATTTTAGATCGCTAATATAAATTTAGAAAATAATTTGGTATTAAAACTGAAAATATTTAAATATCTTTAAGAGTCTTAAAAATCTTAAATTGACAACAATAGAAAAAAAAGAAATTTAGAAAATAATTTGGTATTAAACATGAAAATTTAAATATTTATGAAAATGTAATCTTAGATCGACAATGTAACAGAAAAAAAAGAAAATTTAGAACATAATTTAATCTTAAAACTACAAGTGTTAAAAAATTTGCAAGAATGTAATTTCGAATCGATAATATAGCAAAAATAAAATAAAAAATTAGGAAATACATCAGCATTAAAATTGAAAGTAAAAAAACGTTATAAGAATATAGGCCTAGGTCAATTATATTACAAAAAAAGAAATTTAGAAAATAATTTAGTATTAAAATTGAAAATATTTCAATATTTAGAAGGTAATCTTAGAACGATAATACAACACAAAAAAAGAAATTTAGAAAACAATTTTGTATTAAAACTGAAAATATTAAAAAATTTATAAAAATGTAATCTAAAATCGATAATATAATAAAAAAAAATTGAAATTTAGAAAATAATTTAAAATTAAAGAGATTAAAGATATTAAAGATATTTAAAATTTATAAGAATGTAGTTTTAGATCGATAATATAACAAAGAAAAAGAAATTTAAAAAATAATTTAGTATTATAAATAAGTATATTAGAAAAAGTTAAAAGAACTTTAGTTTAATAATATAACACTAAAAAAATAAAAATTTAGAAAGTATTTTAGTATAGAGATTAAAATATTCAAAAATTTATAGGAATGCACTTCTAGCTCGGTTATATGACAACAAAAAATGAACTTTAAAAAATAATTTAGAATTAAAATTGAAATTTAAAAACTTACAAGAAGGTAATATTAGATCAATCGAAAATATAGTAAAAAAAAATAAAAATTTAGAAAATAATTTAGTTTTAAAATTGAAAATATTTGAAAATTAATATGAATGATCGATAATATAACCAAAAAAAATAGAAATTTTGAAAATGAATTGCAATTAAAATTGAAAATATTACAAATTAATAAAAAAGAAATTTTAAATCGATAATATCACAAAAAAATAGAAATTTAGAAAATAATTTTGTATTAAAATCGGAAATATTTAAAAATTTAAATAAATCTAATTTTAGATTAGAATATAACAAAAAACCAAATTTAGAAAATAATTTAGTATTAAAATTTGTATGTCATTCTAGATCGATTATATAATAAAAAATCAGAGATTTAGAAATAATTTAGTGCTAGTTGAAAATATTAAGAATTTTAATTTTAGATCGATAGTATTACAAAAAACGATTAAAATTTAAAAAATCTTTATGTTAAAATTAAAGACATTTAAAAATTTTAAGAATGTAATTTTAGATTGACGATATGGCAAAAATTAAGATGTAGGTAGAAATTTAGTATTAAAATTGAAAATATTAAAAAAATTATTAGAATGTAATTTTAGATCGATTATATAACAAAAAAAATTTAGAAAATAATTTAGTATTAAAATTTGTATGTAATTCTAGATCGATTATATAATAAAAAAATCAGAGATTTAGAAATAATTTAGTGCTAGTTGAAAATATTAAGAATTTTAATTTTAGATCGATAGTATTACAAAAAACGATTAAAATTTAAAAAATCTTTATGTTAAAATTAAAGACATTTAAAAATTTTAAGAATGTAATTTTAGATTGACGATATGGCAAAAATTAAGATGTCGGTAGAAATTTAGTATTAAAATTGAAAATATTAAAAAATTTATTAGAATGTAATTTTAGATCGATTATATAACAAAAAAAAATTTAGAAAATAATTTAGTATTAAAATTTGTATGTAATTCTAGATCAAGTATATAATTAAAAAAATCAGAGATTTAGAAATAATTTAGTGCCAGTTGAAAATATTAAGAATTTTAATTTTAGATCGATAGTATTACAAAAAACGATTAAAATTTAAAAAAATTTTATGTTAAACGTAAAGACATTTAAAAATTTTAAGAATGTAATTTTAGATTGACGATATAGCAAAAAATTAAGATGTCGGTAGAAATTTAGTATTAAAACTGAAAATATTAAAAAATTTATTAGAATGTAATTTTAGATCGATTATATAACAAAAAAAATTTAGAAAATATTTTTTATTAAAACCGAAAATATTAAAAATTTTATAAGATTGTAATTCTAGATCCACAAAATAACAAAGATAAAAACACACATTAAGAAAGCAAACTACTACTAAAATTGTATATTTAAAAAAATTATAAGGATGTAATTTTGGATCAATAATATATAAAAAATATAGAAATTTGGAAAATAGTCTAGTATTAAATTGAAAATATTTTAGAATTTATAAGAATGTAACTTTAGATCGATAATATAACAAAAAGAATAGAAATTTAGAAAATTATTTAGTATTAAAGTGGAAAATATGTAAAAATTATAAGAATGTAGTTTTAGATCGTTAATAAACATGATAATAAAATGATATTTAGAAAACAATTGAGTATTTAATTTTAAATATTTTAAAATTTATAACAATGTACTTTTCGATCGATAATATATAAAAAAAATAAAATTTGGAAATTAACTGTATATTAAAATTGAAGATATTTAAGAATTTACAAGAGTGTAATTCTAGACCAATAATTTCTCCAAAACAAATAGAAATTTAGTAAAATAATTTAGTATTAAAATAGAAAATATCTAAAAATTATAAGAATATAGTTATAGAGCGTTGATAAACAAAAAAAAAAATTTATCAAACAATTTAGAATTAAATTTTAAATATTCTAAAATTAATAACAATGTACTTTTCGATCGATAATATATAAAAAATAAATAAAATTTAGAAAATAATATTAAAATTAAAGATTTTGGAAATTTCAAATTTTATTTTCGATTAATAATATAATAAAAATAAAATAAAAATCTATAAAATAATTCTCTATTAAAATGAAAACATTTAGAAATTTATAAGAACGTACTTTTAGATTGACAATATAACAAAAAGTTTGGAAATTTTTAAAATAGTTTAGTATTAAAAATGAAAATAATTAAAATTTATAACAATGTACTTGTAGATCGATAATATGACAAAAAAAGGAAAATATAAATTTATTAAATAAATTAGTGTTAAAAGTAAAAATATTGAAAAATTTATGACAATTTAATTGTAGATGAATAATATACCAAAAAAAAATTAGTTTATAATTTGAAATCTAAAGAATTTGTAAGACTGTCGTTTTAGATCAATAATATAACAAAAAAATAATAGAAACATAAAATTAATTGAGTAATAAAATTGAATATATTTAAAAATTATAAGAATGTAGTTTTAGATCGGAATTTACAAAAAAGTATAGACATTTAAACAAGAATTTAGAAAATATTAAAAAATGTATAATAATGTAATTTTAGATCGATAATGTAACACAAAATAGAAAATAAAGATTATGAAGGTATAATTATGTATTAAAATTGATAATGTTTAAACATTTATAGGTATAAAACTTTAGATTAATAATATAACCAAGAAAATCGTAACATAAAAATTTAGAAAATAATACACTATTAAAATAGAAAATATATATAAAATTATTTCAATATAATTTTAGATCTGTAATGTAGCAATAAAAAAAAAAAAATTTTTAGTAAATGTTTTAGTATTAAAATTGGAAACATTCAAAAATTTATAAGAATGTAATAATAGATCGCTAATAAAACAAAAAAAACTCAGAAAATAATTTAGTAGTGAAATTAAAAATACTAAAAATTTATAAGAGTGTAATTTTAGATCGATATATTAAAAAAAAGTAATTTATGAAATAAACTAGTATTAAAACTGAAAATATTTAATAATTTAAAAGAATTTAACTTTAGATCAATAATACGACAAAAAAATAGAAATAAAAATTTATAAGATTGTAATTTTTGATCGATTGTATAACAAAAAAAAAATTTAGAAAATAACAGTATTAAAATTGAAAATATTTTAACATTTATTAGAATGTAATTATAGATCGATAATATAACAGAAACAAAATAGAGATTCAGAAAATACTAAGTATTAAAGATGAATATATTTAAAAATTTATAGGATGTATAAGAAAAAAAAAATTTATGAAATAATCTAGTATTAAAACTGAAAATGTTTAATAATTTATAATAATTTAATTGTAGATCAATAATAACACAAAAAATAGAAATAAAAATTTATAAGGTTATAATTTTAGATCGATAGTACGACCAAAAAAAATTTAGAAAACAATTTGATATTAAAACTAAAAATATTCAGTCATTTATAAGAATGTAGTTTTACATCCATAGTATAAAAAAAAAATTTAGACAATAATTTAGCATTAAAGTTAAAAATATTTAAATATTTATGGGAATGTAGTCATAGATCGATAATATAACAGAAAAAAGACATCAGAATTGAACATATTGGAATATCTATAAGAATGTAAAGTTAAATCGATAGTGTGATAAAAAAAAATTTAAAAATATATTAGTTTTAAAGCTGAAATATTCTAAATATTTACAAGTTGTAATTTTAAGTCGATAGAATAACAAAACAAATTTAGAAAATATTTTACTACTATAATTGAAAATAATAAAAAAACTTTTGTCATTTTAGTTAGATAATGTTATCAAAAAGAAATTAGAAATTTAGAAAGTATTTTATTATTAAAATTGAAATATTTAAAGGTTTACAGGAGTGTAAAGGTAGTGTAACAAAAAAAAATTAGTATTAAATTTTAGATCGATAATAGAATAAAAAAAATTGTAAATATTAAAAAATTTATAAAAATGTAATTTTAGTTCGATAATACAAAAAATTAGAAATTTAGAAAATAGTTTGGTAATATTTTTTAAAAATTTATTTGCCTACCAAAAGTTTTACTTGATCATTTTTGATCGACGTGTGAAGCATGGAGTTTACTTTACCAAACAGAAAATCCCTTCGCTACAAATTTAATATGGGTCCGTCGATCTAATAAAAGCATCCTAACCTCATTTCCAACAGAATGCAACTCAGCGCTTTGCTAAAATCCATCAATTACCCCAAAAAACCGTTACGTTCGAACACCAAGCGCAGATTAAGCAAAATTCAAGGCAGGTTAGTTTTCAAAACGTTCTTCGATATTACTGCAACATATGGCGCCCATCAGACAAACGAACATCGCGTCTCAAACTTATTACCACCCAATTTTAGACGCTGACGCCTCGAAGCTTTTCATGCAGAATGGAATAATATAAGTGTTGATAAGGTAAAATGAGACTTCCTGTTCTCGCTTACTACATTGAGTAGAGCAAGGGAGTTAAAGATGTTGGGGTAATAATGTCGAGAGGAATTTTAGATTAGGTTTTGTAAGTCACATCCGTTGAGCTTTACACAGTCGTCGCCTTAGTCTTGAATTATTTAAGTACATTCATATAACTGTAACTTGATTGTAGTTAAAAGTAGTCTATAGGTTTTCATATCTTAAAAATGATCCCGTTCTATTATTTTAAGTTAAACGGGAATTTTTCCATAAATCCAAATTTTTGTATACTGACACCGATAGCTTTGATCTATTTTGTTAACTCCACATGTTAATATTAAATAAATATAGCTTCTGGACGCTTTCTGCTAAAACTTTCATACGATTCAAACCGCGACGCATTTTCTGTATGCTAAATAGGGTTAGTTGTCTTTTATCATTAATAAAAAAAATTTTAGGCTGCGGTGCATACCCGGACGTGACAATACTCGAATATCATGTCGCGCAACATGTCCGGCACCAACGTGTCTTACTATACGCTTCTCGAAAATATGCTGCATGTCTAGGTATTCACCCGCAGCCTCATTTTTTTTATTCTTAATAAGACATATGCTATTACGTACGTGAGAAGTGCTGCTCAAGTCCGATTTTTTAGCTGTAGGAGAAGTTGTACTTATTGGGTGTGTTATTCGTACGAGATATGGACGATTTATTAAGAATATGAGTATGTTTAGAGCCGATTTATTTCATATCTTTAAAACGATTCCGTTTCATTATTTTAAAAACGGGAATTTTCCAAAAAATCCAAATTTTTGTATACTGACACAGATAGCTTTAATCTATTTTGTTAACTTCACATGCTAATATTAAACAAATATAGCTTTTGCGCGTTTTCTGCTAAAACTTTCATACGATTCAAGCCGCGATGCATTTTCTGTATGCTAAATAGGGTTATTTATCTTAAGCGATTCGGTACACTTCCTTCGTGTACCCAACGTGTCCTACAAAATGAACGGCGTGCAAAGCAGCCAAAAAAATTTAGATTCGCAGAAAATTCTAAATCAAATGCATCTTTCAGCTCCGTCTAAAACCTTCCGGGAAGCGGGATAATGAGCAATGTACAAGAACTGCACTACTTTGCATATTTTGCCCTACTATGCCAACATAATCCAAACGCACTTTAAAACGTATGGTTTAATCCGGAGCATTAAAATGTGGAGCTTCGTGCTTTCAAATTCTTTAAACTCGACTTTATCTAAAATGTACTTATGTTAGAGCAACGTTATTACCTCGTAGACACTATCCGACGATCATATTATTTTCTAACTTGCACTATTCCTAAACACCGTTTAATTTTTTTCCTGCTAATAATCTAACAAACATATTGTGTAAAAAAAGTATTCAAATAATTCACATTAAAAACTATTGAAACATAATGGAATTAAATCCAGAGCAATTTTGAGGATGCCCTAGGTTTATAATGCAATCTCTTGCACTATTTCTAAACACCATTTAATTTTTTTTTGGGCAAATAATCTAACAAACATCGGATTGTGTAAAAATTTCGATCCAAATAAATCACAATAGAAACCATGAAATAGTTATAAATCTTTAATATGTCAAGTTTTTTGAGCAGGTATTATCTAAAGCTTAGCGTCTCCCACCACCTTCCATTACATTATATTCAATCATGTAGAAAGATTGAATTGTTTCCGGATTGTGTCTGTGGGGAACAACGTAGCGATACCATGAATATGCTCCAGCAAAAATCGTGTTTAAAAAACTCCAAAATTTAAAGATTTATAACTGTTTAATGTAGTTAGCTTGGAATGGATTTGCTACGCATCTAGTTGTTAGATTATTTAATACTAAAAAAAAACTAACCATGTCTAAAGCAGGTGCAAGAAGTTACACAAAAAGATCCTTAAAATTGCCACATACTTCGACTGAGGTTAGCTGATGAAGATTCTCCAACTGAGATTCTCCAATTTATGTTCTTTCGATGAAGTTCTGAAGCAGAAGTTCTTCGACTACAATTTTCCGAATTAGATTCTCCTACTGAGGATCTCCGAGTGTTTAAACAAGCATTTAGGTCAAGAAATCCAGGTATTTTAAAACTTGTATTTAAGATTTGGTTGATTTAAACAATCCTAGTTATGATACAAGATGATACAGTCTTCGTGCTGACTTAGTCAAATTCTTTTATCCACTTGCTGTGGTAGGTGCTTTATAGTCAATTTTTTCTTTTCTCTGCAAACCACGTCTTAGTCGACTTTAGGTCTAGCGATTCTTTTTTTTGGTTCTTCTTTTGTTGCGATTCTTTGGGCACCACAACTTGAAGTAATTAATTTTTTTTATCTATCCAGCATTCTCGTTTTCAACCATACTTTGAAGGCTTAACAATTTTGTCATTTTGGGTGTTGCTGTTGGTTTTTTCCTCGTTTCTTTTCCTTACTTTTGATTTTTCTGCAGGAAACCAATCGCAAGATTTTCCTGTTCCTTTTCTGAAGAAACATCCGCCCTTCGACGCCTTTGGCAATGTTGATGCTATTCTACCATTGTCCTCGCTCATTGCTACTACCTACCTATTTCTCCCTGTGTTCCTTTTCACTTTTGGCTTTGTCCGGTTCCTTGGTTCTTTGAGCCGGATGAAAAGTCTTTTTTTGAGTGTTTTTTTGTTTTTTTCTGATTTTCTGAAGCAAATTTTCTTTTGGTTATCTTTTTATTGCATGTTGGCCTTTCGAGCCGGACAAGAGTTGATTTTTTTTATTTTTTGTTTTTTTATCGTTTCTTTTGTTACACATTCCTGTGGCTGGTTTTACGTTCTATCAGTCTCCGTGCTGTCTTAGTAAAATTTTTCTATCCACTTCCTGTGGTAAGTGCTTTCTAGTCCATTTTTTCTTATCTTCGGAAACCACGACTTACTCGACTTTAGGTCTAGTTAGCTATTCTTTTCTTTGATTCTTCCTTTGTTGCAATTCTTTGGGTACCACAGCTTGAAGTAATAATTTTCTTCTCTATCCAGCATTCTTGTTGTTTCCGAGCATACTTTGAGGCTTGACACTTGTCATTTTGGCTGTCACTGTTCGTTTTCTTCCTCGCTTTTTTACTTTTGGTTTTCTGCAGGAAACCAGTCTTCTTTTGATGTCGAAGATTTTCCTGTTAGTTTCTGAAGAAACATCTATCCTTTATGACTTTGGCAGTGTTGACGTCATTCTATCTTTGTCCTCGCTCATTGCTACTACCAACCTACACTTTTGGTTTTGTCCAGTTCCTTGTTTCTTCGAGCCGTATGAAAATTCTTTTTTTAAAATTTTTTTAGAGTGTTTTTTTGGTGTTTGTTTCGGGTTTTTTGAAACGAATTTTCTTTTGGTTATCTTTTTATTACATGTTGTCCTTTCAAGACGGACATTACTTGATTTTTGTTTTTTCCTCGTTCCTTTCGTTCCACATTCCTCTCGTTTTTCCTGCGACTGGTTTTACGTTCTGTCAGTCTCCATGCTGACTTAGTTAAAATTTCTGTGGTAGGTGCTTTCTAGTTCATTTTTTCTTTTCTCCGGAAACCATGACTTAGTCGACTTTAGGTCTAATTAGTGATTCTTTTCTTTGGTTCTTATAACGTACAATCCGCATCCCGAAAAACCCCGGGCAAATAAGTTCATAAAACACCCGCCATGATTCCAGCAGGGTGCTGTTGCGGTTTTCATAAGCGTTAGCGTTCTGATTATCTGCTGGGAATTTCCTCACGCAGTTCTAAAAAGTCCCTAAACCTAAATAACTAAATGGTGTTTAATGTAGTGGGGTGCAGTAAATTTTTAAATATGAAATAGAACGTAACAAGCTGATATAGTCTAAGCATCCGCTAAAGTCACTTCGTAATTGATGAGCCACTACGACAGTTGGTAATATATACTACACGTACATAATATTGCGCAACAATATATTACGTCATTATTGCGTCTCAAATTGTATCACGAACCAAAAATATTTATTGTTATAAAAGAGGCGCCTTTAAGAATCAGATAAAATGTACTCACAAAATAATGTGGAGCTCTTCACAATCAAGCGGTCATCCTTGCGCAAGAGCCATGCCCCTCTTCGCGGATCTCGGCTTTGGTTGGGCGTGGGTCGGGCTTCTCTCTCGTTGATACCAGATTTTCTGTTTCCCTCTTCTTTCTGTAGCGGTACGATAAAGGATCAACCAGGTAAGGAACGATAATAGGTACGATAGCGGAATCAACATTTTAAGAGAAAAGACAAAAACACCGGTGAACCTCACTGTTCGACGTCTCGTTCACTAGTCCCTGTCGTGTCGGAAAAAACGCGCACTTTCTTCCGCACCCCACGTCTGCGCATTCTCTTACGCCGACGCAACTGTCCTAAGTTACGGAAATGCACAAGTCTTTTAAAATATGTTACATGCCGAAATTCGGCATTTAAACATTTCTATAAGTTCCTAATTTGTAAGTGATTTCGCGCCAATAATTTGAAAAACTTTTGCGCGTGTTTCCGTCCCTTTTGATAGTCGCGTCGGCGCTCGAGATTTGCGCAGACGCAGGTAGAAAGTGAGGGGTAATTTCCGAAACGTCGCGACTAGTCAGCCAGACGTCGTGTCTAGTGGTTTATCTTTGTGCCGACATCTCAGGGTATGTAGGTTTCCTTGTCTTATCTCTGCCCTGTATCGTTCATTACCTGTATTCCTGTCATCCCTCTACAAATAGGAAAGAAGAAGACGAATTAAATTTAATACGTACTTATATCAATAACTAAATAGATTAGGGCTCCGCTTTCATATTTCAATCTACAAACTCTTCTAGGCTTTTATGTGCATGGGAAGTGCTGCTTAAGCCCGATTTTGGTTAGCTGTTGGAGAAGTTGTGCTTGTTGGGTGTGTTATTCGTAGGAGATGTAGACGATGTATTAAGAATAGGAATCAGAAGTTTGAAGTACGTTTAGATCCGATTTATTTCATATCTTTAAAACGATTCGGTTCTATTATTTTAAGTTAAACGGGAATTTTCCAAGAAATCCAAACTTTTGTATACTGACACCGATAGCTTTGATCTATTTTGTTAACTCCACATGCTAATATTAAACAAATATAGTTTCTGCGCACTTTCTTCTAAAACTTTCATACGATTCAAACTGCGACGCATTTTCTGTATGCTAAATAGGGTTAGTTGTCTTTCTTCGTGCACAAAAAACTGACGATACCTTGAATCAGGCGCGAGAAGTTACTGAATAAAACGATCGAATCCTTAAGATTGCTCACAATGCTTTAGATTAAATCACCGCAGTAAATTGAACCAGGGTTATGATGGGATGCTATGCTCAAACACAGAGAACAGTTCGATATTTTCACATGATGATATATAATGTGATTGTCGGGGACTGTGGGAGCGTAACGCTAAACTTCAGCTAAAACCTGCTCAAAACTCGACAGCTTAAAGATTTATAACTATTTATTGGTTTCTATTGTGAATTATTTGGATCAGATTTTTTACGCATTCAGATTTAAACAAAATAAATTAAACGGTGTTTAGAAATAGTACAAGCCTATAACATCCTCAAAATTGCTCTAGATTTAAGTCCACAATTTTAGCTGAAGCATATTCATGGTATCGCTACGTTGTTCCTCACAAACACAATCCGGGAACAATTCAATCTTTTAACACGATGGAATGTAATGTAATGGAAGGTGGGGGGAGACGCTAAACTTTAGCTAAAATTTGCTCAAAAGAGTCGACAGCTTAAGGATTTAAAACTATTTAGTCGTTTTTAATGTGAATTATTTGGATCGAAATTTTTACACATTCCAATGTTTCTTAGATTATTTGCACAAAAAAAATTAAACGATGTTTAGAAATAGTGCAAGAGGTTGAATTATAAACCTATGGCATCCTCAAAATTGCTCTGGATTCAATTCCTTTATGCAGCAATGGCTTTTAATGTTAATTATTTGGATCGGAATTTTTATACAATCCGATGTTTGTTAGATTATTTGCACCAAAAAAATAATTAAACGGTGTTTAGAAATAGTGCAAGAGGTTGCATTATAAACCTGTGGCATCTTCAAAATTTCCATTATTTGCAAAGTTACGCCCAAGTGCATAAGGGGTAAATTCAACCCTTATATGAAGTTAAAAAATAATATGATCGTCGGATAGTGTCGGATTGCGTTGTATGGTTTATATTTTCTATATTGGACTACAATCATTTCTTGTCGGCTGCTTTGCACACCGTTCATTAGCCGTTGGGTACACGAGGAAAGTGTACGTAATCGCTTAAGATAATTAACCCTATTTAGCATACAGAAAATGCGTCGCGATTTGAATCGTATGAAAGGTTTAGCAGAAAGCGCGCAGAAACTGAATTAACAAAATAGATCAAAGCATCGGTGTCAGTATATAAAAGTTTGAATTTTTTGGAAAATTTCCGTTTAACTTAAAATAATGAAACGGAATCGTTTTAAAGTGAAAAAAAAAATGAATTCTGTACCTATTAAGCGTTGCGTTGCAATTTCCAAAGAAAAAGCGATTGGAAGTAAAGACTTTCCTTAACAGAAATAGATTGCGCTGTATGGTTTATATATTTTATGTTGGACTACAATCACCTCGTCTCAGTTGCTTTGCACACCGTACAATAGACGGTTACTCATTTTGTAGAAAAGTGTACGTAATCGCTTAAGATAATTAACCCTATTTGCCATACAGAAAATGCGTCGCGATTCGAATCGTATTAAAGTTTTAGCAGAAAGCGCACAGAAACTGAATTTGCCTTAGCCGTAAAACAACAAACGGAGAAACTCAGTCGGACAACCTTAAAGTGAGAACTTCCATTGAAGAACCGCAGCCTGGCAACTTTAGTCGAAAAAGACCGGGCACAGAAACTCAGTCAAAGAACTTCAACAGAAAATTCGCATTGGAAGAACTTTGACCGGAGACATCAGTTGCAGAGCCTAACTTCAGGATTCCGTTCGGAGAACCTCAGCCGGAGAACTTCGGTTAGAGAACCCTAATCAAACCACCTTAAAGGGAGAACTTCCAATGAAGAACCGCATCTAGGTAACTTTAGTCGAAAAGGCCGGGCATAGAATCTCAGTCGAAAAACTTCAGCAGGAAATTCACATTGAAAGAAACACCAGTCGCAGAACCTTAGCCAGAGAACTCGAGTTAAAGCACTTTCAGCGGAGAACAACCGAAGGACGGCAGATAGAGAATCTCACTCATAGGACATTGGTCGAAAATCCTCAGTGGGAGAACTTTACCTGAGAAACCTCGGTAGAACTTCAACCTGAGAACTTTAGCCGTACCTCTTCACCCGGAGAACCGCAGTCAGAAAACTGCAACCAGGCGAATTTTAGCCGGAGTACTTTATCTAAAGCATGTCTGCCTTAGAACCTCAATTGGAAAACCTCTCCCGGATTACCTTAGTCAGAAATCATTAACCGTAGAAACTCAACCAAAGAATCGCAATCGAAAAGCCTTAACTGTAGAATTTAACCCCCAAGAATCTCAGTTGCCAAACCCCAGCCGAAGAACGTCACCGTTAACTTCAGTTGGTAAAATACTTAAAAAGTCTCACAATGAAACCTCAAATAAAGAAAACTTCAACAAGAGATTTCAGTAGGAAAATCATAATCAGAAAACCTCAGCTCTAAGTTTGATTTTTCAGCCTACACGACAACACTTCTACATTGTACCTCTCACCCGAGCAACGACGAATTTTTGTGAAAAGCGCTCGTTGAATATTTTTCCAGCGGGTCGTTCCGGGTTCGAACGCGGACCTCGGAATCAGCAGTCACACGCAAATGAATATGTTACGCGAAGCCGCCTGGAGTACTTCAGCCCCAAAATCACAATCAAACAGTTTCGGCCGGATATCCTCAGTAGGAGATCCTCAACAGGGAAACCCCTTTCAAAAACTACAATCTCAGTTTGATAGCTTCAGTCTGAGGGCATCAGTATCAGAACCTTTCGGAAGACCAGTGTCGAAAACCCTCAACCAGAAGACCTTGGGCGAACTACTTCAACCGAAGAACCTCAGCGTGAGAATCTCAGTTGGACAATCAGCTAGAAGGCCTCATTAAAGAGACCTCAATCATACTTCAAATAAAAAATCTTATTTGCAAAATTGCAGTAGGAAACTTTAGCTGAGGAACCTTACCTAGGTGAACTTCAGGCTGTGCACCTTAGCTGAAGGACCTCAAACGCAAATCTTTAGCCGATCAGCCTCAGTTAGAAGACTTCTGTTGGACAGTTTCAATAGAATATCTTTAGTCGGATAACATCAGTTGGATCACATTTGAAGGATCACGTCTGTAAGAGAATCTTAGTTGTAAAACCTTAGCGGGAGAATCTCAGTTGTAGGACTTCAGCTAAAAATACAAGCCGGAGGCTTTCAACCATAGAATTCCAAACGAAGCATCTCAACCACAGAAGCTAAGGCGGGTGACCTCAGTCAAAAATCCACAGCAGCGGAACCCCGTTTTGAGATCCTTCAGCTGAAAATCTCAGCCGAAGGACCTCAACCGTTGATACTCAGTCAAAGAACTAGAGTTGGAGAATGTTATTGGAATACCTTAGTTGACGGTCTTTAATTGAGAACCTCTGCCAGAGACCCTTAACCGGATATCTTCCACTGGAGTACGTAAACCGGAAAATCGGCCGCAGAACCTATACTAACCAATTCCTTTCGCAAAACATCAAGAGAAGAACCGCCGTTCAAAAACCTAAGTAGGTTGAACTCAATATGTATCTCAGCCGGAGAACCTCAGTAAAACAGCAGCCAAAAAACCTCAGCACGAGAACCTCAACCGGAAAACATCAGTAAGAGAACCTCAATCGGATAACCTCAACCTGAGAACCTTAGTTGAAGAACCTCAGTTAGAGAACCTTAACCGTATATCCTCCGGTGGAGAACCTAAACCGAAAAAACAGCCGGAGAACCTAAGCCAACAAGCACCTGCCGAAAACCACAATAGAAAAAAACCACGGCCGAGTAAGCTTAATGTGTATCTTAGCCGGAGAACCTCAGCCGGGCAACCTCAGATAGAATATTAAATCACGAAAACCTCAACCAAAAAACATCAGTAAGGAAACCTCAATCGACGAATCTTAGTCGGAAAACTCTTTTCAAATTCGAACATTCCAATTTAGTGTATTTCGCCTACGTTTCTTGACCTAAATGTCTGTTTAAACAATAAGAAGGACGTAAATGTTTTCCTGCAAATAAAGTATTCAATATTTTAAAGCATGATAACACACGCTTTCCCAGTCGAAGAACCTCAGCCGGAAAACGTCAGTTCGAGAACCTCAGTCGAAGAACTTTAGCCAGAGAACTTGAGTTAAAGCACCTCAGTCGGAGAACAACTGATGGTCGGCAGATAGAGAATCTCACTCACAAGACATTGGTCGAAAATCCTCAGTGGGAGAACCTCATTCGAAAAACCTCGCTTGGGAGTAAAAAGCTTTGAGAAATATAAGATTTTATAATATTGGAATCAATTATTAAATTACCCTAGCGTTTTTGGAAATAAAGATATCTTATAAAGGTGTCGTAAGTTGGTCTACTTGGATGGACTATATCTTTCTCTAGCTCCTCTGGATTCTCTTATTCTCTGACTTCTCAGAAAAAATCAAATGCAAGGTCTAGCTCAGTCAAAAACCATCCGGGAACCGGAATAATGAGGAATATGCAAGAATTGTTGTACTTCTCCTATTTTGCATCTACTATCCCAACATAATTCCAATGCAGTTTAACATTATGGAGCAACAAAATGTGAATCTTTGACTAAATTTGTTTAATATTAGCATATGTGGTTAACAAAATAGATCAAAGCTATCGGTGTCAGTATATAAAAGTTTGAATTTCTTGGAAAATTCCCTTTTAACTTAAAATAAAGAAACGGAATTGTTTTAAAGATATGAAAGATATGAATGATACGAAATATACGAAAAGATAGGAAAAGATACGAAAGATACGAAAGATACGAAAGATACGAAAGATACGAAAGATATGAAAGATATGAAAGATATGAAAGATATGAAAGATATGAAAGATATAAAAGATATGAAAGATATAAAAGATATGAAAGATATGAAAGATATGAAAGATATGAAAGATATGAAAGATATGAAAGATATGAAAGATATGAAAGATATGAAAGATATGAAAGATATGAAAGATATGAAAGATATGAAAGATATGAAAGATATGAAAGATATGAAAGATATGAAAGATATGAAAGATATGAAAGATATGAAAGATATGAAAGATATGAAAGATATGAAAGATATGAAAGATATGAAAGATATGAAAGATATGAAAGATATGAAAGATATGAAAGATATGAAAGATATGAAAGATATGAAAGATATGAAAGATATGAAAGATATGAAAGATATGAAAGATATGAAAGATATGAAAGATATGAAAGATATGAAAGATATGAAAGATATGAAAGATATGAAAGATATGAAAGATATGAAAGATATGAAAGATATGAAAGATATGAAAGATATGAAAGATATGAAAGATATGAAAGATATGAAAGATATGAAAGATATGAAAGATATGAAAGATATGAAAGATATGTAAGATATGAAAGATATGAAATAAATTCTGCACCTATTTAGCGTTGCGTTGTAATTTCCAAAGAAGAAGCGATTGCAAGTAAAGGCTTCACTCAACAGAAATAGATTGTGCTGTATGGTTTATAGATTTTATATTGGACTACAATCACCTCGTGTCGGCTGCTTTGCACACCGTTCATTAGACGTTGGGTACACGAGGAAGGTGTACGTTATTGCTTAAGATAATTAACCCTATTTAGCATACAGAAAATGCGTCGCGATTTGAATCGTATGAAAGGTTTAGCAGAAAGCGCGCAGAAACTGAATTAACAAAATAGATCATAGCCATCGGTGTCAGTATATAAAAGTTTGAATTTCTTGGAAAATTCGCGTTTAACTTAAAATAATGAAACGGAATTGTTTTAAAGATATAAAAAATATGAGAGATATGAAATGTAATGCAATAAAAAAGCGATTGGAAGTAAAGGCTTCCCTCAAGAGATATAGATTGCGCTTGGGCTACAATCACCTCGTGTCGGCTGCTTTGCACACCGTTCATTAGGCGTTGGGTACATGAGAAAAGTGTACGTAATCGCTTAAGATAATTAACCCTATTTAGCATATAGAAAATGCGTCGCGATTTGAATCGTATCAAAAGTATAGCAGAAAGCGCGCAGAAACTGAATTTGTTTAATTTTAGCATATGTGGTTAACAAAATAGATCAAAGCTATCTGTGTCAGTATATAGAAGTTTGAATTTCTTGGATAATTTCTGTTTAACTTAAAATAATGAAACGGAATTGTTTTAAGATGTAAAAGATATGCTAGCTCAGTCGGTAGAGCTTGAGACTCTTAATCTCAGGGTCGTGGGTTCGAGCCCCACGTTGGGCGCTAAAAATTTATGTTACGTAATCATGGGGCAGCCCCACGTTGATCGAGCCAAAAATTTATGTTACGTTGTTCGGGGCAGCCACGTTAGGCGCCAAATTTATGCTACGTTGGCTCGTAGCCGTGCGTAACTCAAAGAAAGTCAAAGAAATGACCGGGCTCAATCGGAGATTAGGGGGTTGTAGAAAGCAGACCAACATATAATGTACGCGACTGTAAGGAGTTAGTGACAATACTTGCAAGAAAATTAGTTAAGCAAACCTGAAAAAAAAAGAGAATAAGCATAGCAGCAATGAAAAGTCTAAATTATTCAGTACTTTGTGGAATGTAAAAAAAACTGTTTAGATAAACCATATAATATAACAACAGTAAAAGCAATACAGAAAAATGTTTAGTACAAAGTGAGGTAATAATGGGGAGTAGCAGAAACGTTTCCTCACACACCAATTAAACATAAATCAGATAAAATGTTGACAAAAGATAAATAGATAAGACACAATTGGTATGAGTAATTTAGTAGTATTGATTTTTCTTTCTTTCTTTTTTTTTCTATGTTTTAAAATATCATGCAAGTCTTTTGTAAAAAGTATCAGAACGACAAAGATATGGTAAAGCAACGGATAGATATTTAAAGTAATAACAAGTAGGAAATAGTTCAACTTACAAAGTCCTTCAGCAACGCTTCCTTGCAACGGAAGTGTGAGATTCACGATGTCCTACGCTAACGAAGCACTTCACCCTAAACTGTGAGGGTGTTGATGAAACTTATCACACGTCACACTAATCACACCTACGCATTTCACTGGGGTTAGCAGCAGACACCATCACGCGACGGAACTATGTAGCATTGATAAAATTCTTGTTAATTCTATTTCCGGAGACAATAATTTCGAAATATTCTGTAGCACTAGTTTAATTTCAACTGGGATCAAATGTATATTATTTTCATAAACCTCCAAAAAGCAGTGAGAAACTTCAACCACTACCTTTGTAAACTGGTAGTCTGTTATATTTCGCAAATAACGTAATTCGCGCAAGCAATGATATATTTTAGATTCTTTGGTGTTAGAAAAATTCAGAAACTACAGTATTCACTGTATTTAAATAATCCAAAGTATGCGCTACTCTGAAAAGAAAAGGACCGCGAAACTAGATCGCACACACAGTTTCAATATCAAAAGACAAAACAACTAAAAAGAACCATAATGGGTAAAGCACGTGTATCACTTAAGCAAGTCCGTCAAATGTTCCTTCAAACATTTATTTCACAAGAAAAACAACTAAAAACAATTAGTAGGCACGCGTAAGCAATAAAAACCGTTCGTCAAATGTTCCGTAAAACACACGTGCAGGTCGAGTAAACACGTTCGCCTATCAAGCATACTTCCTTCAAAAAGGAATTAGAACTACACTTTGTACAGTTAATATACAATTTTTATTTCACAAGAAAACAATTAAAAATCGTGCCGTGCTCGTACATGAACAATACGAAAATTCATTCCGCATTAATTCTCACTATTGTCAAAGCAAAGAGGAAACAGTATTTTTAACGTACTTAGTATATCGGAACAAAAGAACAAAACTCGACTCTACGTCTGTTTATATCAATTCCTCGCTATAACAACCGCTTATCGTATCTTATCTAGACTTGTATATCTACATAAGGAACACAATTTATATTTACGGCAAGACAAGAACGATGCAATCTATAATTAATTATAATACGATGCACTCGCCTAAGGAGTTAATAAATATCAAATATAAAAATAGTAATTTGTAGAAATGTATTTATGAATTGAGGATAGCGTAAAATGTTCAATTACAAAAATGCCCGTTACAAATTAAATTCTGTACCTAATTAGCGTTGCTTTATAATTTCAAAAAATAAAAGCACATGGAGGTAAAGGTTTTACTCAACAGAAATAGATTGCGCTGTATGGTTTATATATTTTGTATTGGACTACAATCACCTCGTGTCGGCTGCTTTGCACACCGTTCATTAGGCGGTTATTTATTTTGTAGGACACGTTGTGTATACGAGGAAAGTGTGCGTAATCGCTTAAGATAATGAAAGTATTAGCAGAAAGCGCGCAGAAACTGTATTTGTTTAATAGTATCATATGAAGTTAACAAAATAGATCAAAGCTATCGGTGTCAGTATACAGAAGTTTGAATTTTTTGAAAGATTCTTGTTTAACTTAAAATAAACAAACGGAATCGTTTCAAAGACATGAAATAAATCGGCTTTAAACATACATTTATTTTTAATAAATCGTCTATATCTCTTGCGAATAACATATCCAACAAGCACAACCTCTCCTACAGCTAAACAAAATCGGACTTAAGCAGTACTTCCTACGCTCATAACAGCTTAGAACTCTTATTAAGAATAAGAAAAAATGAGGGTGCGGGTGAATATCTAGACGTGGAGCCTATTCCAAGGAAACGTGTCGTAAGAGACGTCGGTGCCGGTCATTATGCAAGGCGTTCGGTAAATCACTCGACATGTTGCGCTGCATGATACTCGAGTATTGTCACCCCCGGGTAAGCACCGCAACCTAAATTTTTTTTATTAATAATAAAACATTCTTAATAAAACGGTAAAATGGATACGATTTTTAATAAAGGCAACAATAACTTATTTAATTGTATGTTAGATATAGAATTTTCGGAGGAATCCAAATCTTTTTTAATTCTCCCACGGATACCGCAAAGTAAAAAAATAATAAAGCTCTAATTCAAATTATCCCTATATTGGAAATCAGTTTGGAAGCGAAAAAATGATATTCTGTATAAGTAAAAACAATAATCTCATAACCAATTTGACGCATTTGTAACTGTTCAGCAGCTTACAACACCTTAGCCCCCGTATATTTAATTAAGAAAAATCACAAGGGCTCACAGGTAGAACAGTAACGCCGGAAGATCCCATAAAATAAACCAATATTGCTACACTACATAGTTATTGGTTTCAGGGCATTAATCGCAAATCACGACGGCCATTATTCAGGAAATTCAGGGTATCTGAACGTCACTCAAGAAATTTCGTGTTCGAATCCTATATGCAAATTCAGGCATCCATTTCAACATCCCTCGATGCGTCGCACTTACGTAATTGACGATATTGCGTCGTTATTATTAAGAGCTGGGATGTGATTGGGATGCTGCTTGTAACCGTTAGCAGTTTATTAACGAACTGATTGGAACTGCGGAGAGACTGAGGTCTTGTGCTGGTATTCTTGTAGTTTTGTTCCTTCTTTAGCTTTTCTTTCGCAAGCCACTCACTTTCAACCTGCCAATACGAGTTTATTGATTTGTTGAAAATTCTGTACCTGTTTAGCGTTGAGTTGTAATTTCCAAAGAAAAAGCGATTGGAAGTAAAGGCAACACTCAGTAGATATATGCTTTTATATATTTTATATTGGACTGCAATCACCTCGTGTCGGCCTCTTTGTACACCGTCTATTAGGCGGTTATTCATTTTGTAGGACACGTTGGGTACACGAGGAAAGTGTACGTAATTGCTTCAGATAACTAACCCTATTTAGCATACAGAGAATACGTCGCGGTTTGAAAGTTATAGCAGAAAACGCGCAGAAACTGTATTTGTTTAATATTAGCATATGGAGTTACCAGAATAGATTAAAGCTATCGGTGTCAGTATACAGAAGTTTGAATTTTTGAAAAATTCTTGTTTAACTTAAAATAATGAAACGGAATCGTTTTAAAGATATGAAATAAATCGCCTCCTATTCTTAGTAAGTCGTCTACATCGCCTACACGCCCAACAAGCACAACTTCTCCTACAGCTAAACAAAATGGACGTATTACAACGCAACACTAAATAGATACAGAGTTTATTTCAACTCTTTCATATCTTTAAAACGATGCCGTTTCATTATTTTAAGTTAAACGGGAATTTTCCAAAAACTTCAAACTTTTATATACTGACACGGATAGCTTTGATCTATTTTGTTAACCACATATGGTAATATTAAACAAATTCAGTTTCTGCGCGCTTTCTGGTAAAACTTTCATACGATTCAAATCGCGACGCATTTTCTGTATGGAAAATCGGGTCAATTATCTTAATCGATTACGTACACCTTCCTTGTTTACCTAACGTGCCCTACAAAATGAATAACCGCCTAATAGACGGTGTACAAAGCAGCTAAAAAAATTCGACTTTCGCAGAAAATTTTAAATCAAATGCATCTTTTAGCTCCACCAAGAATCCTCCGGAAAACGGGTTAATGAGCAACGCACACGAACTGTTCTGCTTCGCCTATTTTGCATCTACTATCCCAATATAATCCAAACGCACTTTAACGTATGGTTTAATCCGGAGCATTAAAATGTAAAGTTGCTTACTTTGTTACGTGCCAAAGTGCCACTTAAACATTGTTTTTAGGTTAATTTTGATGTGCGGAGGGTTCGCGGCATAATTTCAAAAGACTAGGCGTGTATTTCCGTCACGTCAGAGGGCGTTTGCGCCAGATCGCGCAACGCGAGTGGAGTAGGGACAAAGTGGGGACAAGTTTTTCCGTTAGACGCTTGAACGTGGCTTTTTTGCCTGAACCTTCGAGTAGAGTAGACGTTTGAGGTATCGTATCGTGCCTTGTTTTTATCTATGTAGATTCCCTTGCCTAATTATCTTTGTTTGTCGCCCTATACCTGGTTTCCTTGTCCATTCCCTGCATAGGTAAAGATAATTTGCAGCCGTTGACGAACCGTACTGCACGACCCTGGATGAACGAGCCCATGACTGCCGGTGCTGGTCCGAGCGCTTTGGAAGAGCGTCGGGCGTACCATCTTTAACTACCTAAAAAGGGCCCTCCGTAGCCCTGATGGATTTCAGCATAAGCCAACTTTAACCCAGGGACATATTCATGTGAGTAATTGCTGTATAACCTATTGTCTTAACTTTATATATTTTTCCGATATTGCGTAATATAATTTGTGCATTGGTGACGTCATTGATAGATGGGCGCGCCAAATCTGTAAAAAGGTTAGCGCTACCAACCGCCCGTGACGTCGCTTATTTCGCACTTGCGCGATGTATTTATCGACTTTTTAACTGTAGATTATCGACGTTTTTAAACTGTAAGAATTTGGGTTTAAAATCGTAAGAATTGGCGCCCTCACGTGTGAATATGGCATTTCGAGTCTTTCTTTTGTTTTTATAAACATACAATGTATTACCAATGTGATTTATAGCTTTTTCACTAACAAATCAATTATTTAATATCTGTTAACCTTGAATTTTATGTTCGTGTTTTGGAACACGCCACATTCCTTTAGATGTCAAAATCAGTTGCTATGGTAATTAAAAGTGAATACCGCCATTTTGAAAAATAGAGCTGTTAATTATAAAATGTGTTTTAATATAATGTTTATCCAAATTTTGAATGTGGGATGTGTTTGTTAACTACAGTTGTATTGTGTGTGATTGGTTTGTTTTTAGATCCAAGTATAAACTTTTAGGAAGAATCAACCACTTAACCCTATTTTTTTTTACACGTAAGTATATAAATAAATAAGCATTTAACTAATTTTTATGTCTTAAACATGGTTATTATGAAATTATCTACTTTATATCAAATAAAAAACATAACCCTTCCTGTTTTTTTAATAAAAAACTCGTACATAAATTATCCTGTGTGTTTACATTTTCTAAAAAAAGTGCCTTAGGCATTTACCTGTTTGATTAGGATATTCGATCTTACTTTTAAAGAAACCTTATGCTTAAAAACGTTTATTGCAGTGAATTGCCCCTTTAGAATATCTTTTGAAAATGCTGGATTAAAAGTTCTTGTTTTATTTGTTAAATAACACATTACCTACGTGTTTTTATAATTTGGAGTGTCTTTTTGTAGTTTATCAATGATATATCCCTTTATTAAATACTAACCTTACCCGCATATAGTTTTAAACGTGTTTCTTTAGATTTTTGGTTACTTAGCGTGATAAAATTTGAATATTATACCTTATGAATGTTTTATAGGAGGTTTTCACCCTTTAATATCTTTATCGTACCGACTTGAAGTAGCTCTACCGTTTTTACCTTCTGATTTACCTCAGTATTGTATATCTCATATATATCGTGTCTCAAATAGAAATCCAAGATGAATATTTCACATCTAAAGTCTCTCGAGCTCATCTACAAGATTGAGTGTAGAAATATTATTCATGCGTCTAACCAAAATGATCGTCGATCACAACTTAGAGCCATTTTAGCCCAGGAAATGAAAGGCATCCCCATTTTAAATAAACCCGTTTCCGATTGGACTCACAACGTATCTGAAATTAAACTGTCTTTGACGACATAACTGGTATAATAAATAGAATAGATCCTGGCCCCAGCGATATCGAGCTAAGGCGTTTAGTTTCGAAAATAACGCATGTCAAACAGCGTATAGAATTATTGTCCTTATATGACGATGAACAAACGAACCAAGCTAAACAAAATTTATTGTCAGAAATATTATTACTTGAAGGGATTGTTCTTGAGAGACTCAATCCAAACGCAGACGCAGATATATCGTTACCGTTTTCAAATCTCGTACTTGCTCAACCTCAACCATTAGGAAAATCAATACCTGTTTACAAATGGAGTCTTACTTTTCAAGGGTTTGACTCGCAAGTCTCTTTATCGTCCTTCCTTGACAGGATTAATGATTTTAAAATCTCTCGCCAGTGTACCGATCAGGATTTATTTGTTTCAGCAGGTGAGTTGTTTTCAGACTCCGCGTTAATCTGGTACCGAAACATCCGAGATCAAATTTCTACCTGGGAGGAGTTAGTTGCGTGCCTAAAACGAGATTTTCTTCCGCATGGTTATATTACCGACCTTTGGAACGAGATACGAAATCGAACCCAAGGACCTGACGAAAATATTGTTTCCTTCATTACCTCATTAGAAGCCTTATATAGTAGAGTCGATAATAAACCCTCAGAATCTGAAATTATCGATCAGTTACTTAGAAATTTAAACCTTTATTTCTCTGAACGTCTGGCCTTACAACGCATTTCTTCCTTAGCCCACTTTAAAGACCTATGTCGTTCTCTTTAGGAAGTGAAGTTAAGAATTGATAAATACCGTACCCCCCCAGAAAAACAATCTGGCCTTTTAGAACCAGATTTAGCTTGTCAAGCTCGAGCTTCCCATAAAGTATCTACCCTTAATGTTCCTTCTACCGTAACTAATAACTCACTTACTTGTTGGAACTGTAAGAGAAGTGGACATAACTATAATGTCTGCACATACCCCAAAAATATTTTTTGTTATGGTTGTGGTCGCGCAAATATCTATAAATCTAACTGCACGATATGTAATCCTAATGTATCGGGAAACTCTCGTCGAGATATTCCAACTCAGGGCGTGAATATCTCAAGAAATCAAAATCGTCATCAACACCAAATTCTTACGATTTAAACCTAAATTCTTACAGTTTAAAAACGTCGATAATCTACAGTTAAAAAGTCGATAAATACATCGCGCAAGCGCGGAATAAGCGATGTCACGGGCGGTTGGTAGCACCAACCTTTTTACAGATTTGGCGCGCCCATCTATCAATGACGTCACCAATGCACAAATTATATTACGCAATATCGGAAAAAATATAAAGTTAAGACAATAGGTTATACAGCAATTACTCACATGAATATGTCCCTGGGTTAAAGTTTGCTTCTGCTGAAATCCATCAGGGCTACGTAGGGCCCTTTTGAGGTAGTTAAAGATGGTACGCCCGACGCTCTTCCAAAGCGCTTGGACCAGCTCCGGCAGTCATGGGCTCGTTCATCCAGGGTCGTGCAGTACGGTTCGCCAACGGCTGCAAATTATCTTTACCTATGCAGGGAATGGACAAGGAAACCAGGTATAGAGCGACAAACAAAGATAATTAGGCAAGGGAATCTACATAGATAAAAACAAGGCACGATACGATACCTCAAAGTCCACTCCACTCAAAGGTTCAGGCAAAAAAGCCACGTTCAAGCGTCTAACGGAAACACTTGTCCCCACTTTGTCCCTACTCCAGTCGCGTCGCGCGATCTGGCGCAAACGCCCTCTGACGTGACGGAAATTCACGCCTAGTCTTTTGAAATTATTTCGCGAAACCTCCGCACATCAAAATTAACCTAAAAACAATGTTTAAGTGCCACTTTGGCACGTAACAACTTTCAAATTTTTGAAACACGACTTTATCTAAAATATATTTGTAGAGGAACGTTATTACTTCACCGACACTATGCGACGGTCATATTATTTTATAACTTCAAACAAGGGTTGAATTTACTTCTTATGCACTTGGGCGTAGCTTTGCAACATAATGGAAATGAATTCAAAGCAATTTTGAGGATGTCATAGGTTTATAATGCAACCTCTTGCACTATTTCTAAACACCGTTTTTTTTTTGATGCAAATAAACCAACAAACATCGAATTGTGTAAAAATTCTAATCCAATTAATTTACATTAAAAACCAATAAATAGTTTTAAATCCTTAATCTGTCAAGTTTTTTGAGCAGGTTTTAGCTAAAGTTTAGCGTCTCGCCGCACCTTCTATTACGTTATATTCCATCATGTAAAAAGATTGAATTGTTCCCGGATTGTGTCTGTGGGGAACAACGTAGCGATACCATAAATATGCTTTAGTTAAAATCGTTCACTTGAATCCAGAGCAATTTTGAGGATGCCATAGGTTTCTTGCACTATTTCTAAACACCATTTAATTTTTTTTTGTTCAAATAATTGAAACATCTGAATGCATAAAAAATCCGATCCAAATAATTCACAATAGAAACCAATAAATAGTTATAAATCTTTAAGCTGTCGAGTTTTGAGCAAGTTTTAGCTGAAGTTTAGCGTTACGCTCCCTCAGTCTCCGACAATCACATTATATTTCATCATGTGAAAATATCGTATTGTTCTCTGTGTTTGAGCATAGCATCCCACCATAACCCTGGTTCAATTTACTGCGGTGATTTAATCTAAAGCATTGTGAGCAATTTTAAAGATTCGATCGGTTTATTCAGCAACTTCTCGCGCCTGATTCAAGGCATCGTCAGTGTTTTGTGCACGAAGAAAGACAACTAACCTTATTTAGCATACAGAAAATGCGTCGTGGTTTGAATCGTATGAAAGTTTTAGAAGAAAGTGTGCAAAAACTATATTTGTTTAATATTAGCATGTGGAGTTAACAAAATAGATCAAAGCTATCGGTGTCAGTATACAAAAGATTGAATTTTTTGGAAAATTTCTGTTTAATTTAAAATAATGGAACGGAATTGTTTCAAAGATATGAAATAAATCGGCTCTAAACATACTTTTAACTTCTGATCCCTATTCTCAATAAGTCGTCCATATATCCTACGAATAACACACCCAACAAGCACAACTTCCCCTACAGCTAAACATAATCGGATTTGAGCACCACTTCCCACGCACATAATAGCCTAGAACGGTTTGTAGATTGAAATATGAAAGCGGAGCGGTACTCTGTTCAGTTATTGACATAAGTACGTATTAAATATCTTGTATCATAACTAGGATCGTTTAAATCAACCAAAGCTTAAACAAATGGAAACATCTTAGAAATCTTTTCAGACAAACAAATCGGATTGCTTCCCAGGAGGTAAATAAAGGTGTGGAACAAACGCCTGTTTAAACACAAAAAAGGATCGTATAAATCTCTTCCGATAAACAAGCTAGACACTCGTCTAGAGCATGGTCCCGTATGTTTTTCTAGGAGGTAAATAATGGAATGGCCGGTACGCAGTTCGTTTGCTCGGAATACCTCACTCAGAGATCCTCAGTAAAAGAATCTATTTTGGAAAACTTTAGTCGAAGAAATTTTGTTTTAGAACTTCATCCAAAGAGCATGAATCGAAGAACCTCAGTTGGAGAATCTTCGTCAGGAAACCTCAGTCGAAGTATGTGGCGGAGAATCTGTGTTAAAAACTCAACAGAAAGACCTGCTTTAGTAAAGGAACCTCACTCGAAGTACTTCAGCCGCAGGATTTCAGTTGGGAGACATCAACGATAGAACATCAACCGGAGGACATCACAACGTCAATCCGGAAACCTTATTTTGAAAACCTCAATCGAAGAATTTTAGTCGGAAAACTTCAGTCGGCGATCTTCAAGCGAGCAGCATCAGCCAGTAGAACCTCAGTTGGGAACATCAGCTAGATAAGTTTAACCCAAAAACCCCTTTAGAGGACCTCAGTCGCAGAACCGCAGCAAATCTCTGCCGAATAACATCAACCGGAAAACCTTTGTCGTAGAACCACAGTCCGAAAACCTCAATAGCGTTACCTGAGTCAGAAAACCTTGACCAAAACGCTTTAACTGAAAAACCTGATTCAGAGAACCTCAAATGGAGAACACTCCCCGATAGTTTGAGCAGAAAACGTCCACGTAAAACCTCAGCAGGAGATTCTCATTCGCAGAACTTCAAGCAAAGATCTTCAATTGAAGAAACTCAGTCGAAGAAGCTCAACAGGAAAGCTTCAGATGAAGGGTTTTTGTCGGAGCACCTCGGGTAGAGAGCCTTAGTTGGAGCACCTTGCCCGCAGAATCTTAGCCAAAGAGCTTCGACCGGAAAATCTCAGCAAATGAATCTCAATTAGGAAACTTCAACCCGTGAACCTGAACCGGATACCCTCAGCCAGAAGACCTCAGTAAGCACATTTGGTCGGGAACACCTTAACAAAAGAACCTCATTCGAATATTCTCAGTAGAAACGGATGGAAACACTCAGTCGGAGAATCTCAGACAGAAATTCCAGTCACAAAACGTCACCAAAGAACCTCAATCAAAGAACTCACCCAAAAAATCTCAGCTGGTAGAGCTTAGCCAGGGAACATCAACTGAAAAACCTGCTGGTGATCGCCTTACGCATAACTAAAATCGAATAACCGCATCCGAAGAATTTCGTTAAGAGAACCTCAAAGAAAAAGCCTAAGCTAAGGAACTTCAACCATAGAACTTAGCTGAAGATTATGAGCCCGAAAACCTCAACCGGAAGACCCCACTCAAAAAGCATCAGTCGAAAAATAACAGCGATAAAACCTGTCCGAGATCATCAATCTAAAGTATAAGCCAAAGAAGCTTAGCTAGAGAATCTCAACCTGAATACCTTAATCGTGAAACAGCAAGCGAAGAAAATCAGCTAAACAACTTAAGAGAGAGAACCTCCGTTAAAGAACTGCAACCAGGCAACCTCAGCTGGAACGGGCCGGTCAGGGACACTCAGCCGAAATACTTCAACCGTAAATTTTCGTTGGAGGCACCCCAGCCGGAGACATGTCAGAGAACATCAGCCAGAAAACTTTACTTAAAGAACCTCAGTCGGAGAACCATAGCCGGAGAACTTCAGTTAGAGAATCTCAGTAAGAGAACAACAACCGAAGGACGACAGATAAAAATCTTACACAGAGATTATCAGCCGAAGATCCTCAGTGGGAGAACCTTGACTTAAGAACCATAGCCCTACTTCTTCAGCTAAAGAACCGCAATCAGAAAAGAGCAATCTGAAAACATCAACTGGTAAATTTCAGTCAGAGTAATTCAGCCAAAGAATTTCGCTCGAAGAACCTCAGCTGAACATCAGTAGAACATCAACCGGAAAGCTTCAACCAGAGGATGACACTCGCAGAACCTCAGCTGTAGAATCTAACCCCAAAAATCTCAGTCAAAAACCCTCAACCGAGGGACTCCACCGTTAAGCTCAATTGGTAAAATACACAAAGATGGTCAATAGAAAAACCTCAAACAAAAAATCTTAGCTGTAGAACCTTCACAGAAGCACCTCAGTTGGAGAGCTCCAATCGGAAAACTTCAACGGAAAAATTTCAGCCTTACATTTGATTTTCCAATGCTCCACTCGAAGGTAAAGCAATGGCCAGCAAGCGGTTTTTTACGGAATACTTCATCTAAAGCATTTCTGCCAAAGAACCTCAGTTGGAAAACTTCTCTCGAATAACCTCAGTAGGAAATCATTAACTGCAGAAATTCAACCAGAGAATCACACTCGGAAAGCCTCAACTATATAATGTAACCCCAAAAACTTCAATTAGTAAGATACTCAAAAAGCGTCACAAGGAAACCTCAAGCAAAGGAACCCTCAACAGAAAATTTTAGTCGGAGAATCCCAATCAGAAAACCTTAGCTGGAAAACCGCAGCCTTACATTTTATTTTTCAATGCTCTATTCGAAGGTAAAGCATTTTCCAGAAAGCGGTTTTTACCTAAAAATTTATAAATTTGGCAAATCCTTGCGATTCCATGCAAAATAAGGATCTTTGGCCTACACGACAACACTTACATACAGCACCTACATCATGTCTCTCACCCGAGCAAGGACGAATTTTTGTGAAAAACGCTCGTTTAACATTTTGTCAGCGGGTCGTTTCAGGATTTTAACACGGACCTTGGGATCAGCAGTCACATGCAAATCAATCTGTTCCACATATCTGCCTGGAGAACCTTAGTCCCAGAACCACAATCAAAGAACTTCGGCCGGATAACCTCAGCCGGAGATCCTCAGCATTGGAACCCCTTCTCTAAAAACGCAGCCGGTGAATCTTAATCGAAAAACCTTAGTGATAGTCTCGGTCTGAAGGCTTCAGTTGGAGAACGTTTCGGAAAACCATTGTCAAAAACCTTCAACCTGAGGATCTTGGGCGAACAACTTCAACCGGTGAACCTCAGTTTGAGAATCCCAGTCGGAGAACCCCTAGCTGGACAGTCAGCTGGAGGGCCTTATTAGAGAGACCACAATCAAACGTTAATTAAAGGATCTCATTTGCAAAACTACAGTAGAAAAATTCAGCCAAGGAATCTCACCCAGGTAAACTTTAGGCTGTGCATCTCAGCCGAAAGACCTCAAACGCAAATCCTTAGTCGATCAACCTAAGTCAGAAAACCTCTGTTGGAGAGTTTCAATAGAAACTCCTTAGTCGGATAACCTCAGTTGGATCACTTTAGCAGGATCGCGTCTGTAAGAGAACCTAACTTGTAAAACCTCAGCTGGAGAATCTCAGTTGTAGGACTTCATCTAGAGAATACAAGCCGACGACCTTTAATCATAGAATTCCAAACGAAGCATTTTAACCAGAGAAGCTCAGACGGGTGACCTTAGACCGAAATCCACAGTAGCAAAACCTCACTTTTATATCCTTAATAGTATAACTTAAGTTGAAAATCTAAACCGCAGTACCTCAACTGTAGACACTTGGTCAAAGAACTAGAGTTGCAAATGTTATCAGAATACTCCAGTTGACGGGTCCCAACCTGAAAACTTTATTTAAAGAACCTCAGCCAGAGATCCTTAACCGGATATCCCCCGCTAGAGAACCTCAACCGGAAAAACAGCCGGAAAACCAAACCAAAACCTTCCGAATGACATCAACAGAAGAACCGCCATACAAAACCTTCAGTCTGGTGCGCTCAATATGTACATTAGCAGGAGAACCTCAGTCGAAGAACCTCAATCAGAAAACATCAGAAGAGAACCTCAACCGGAAAGCATTATTAAGAAAACCTCAACCGAAGAATATCATACTAAGAGTTTCAGTTGAAGAACCTCAGCCGGAGAAACTTGTACCGGTTATCCTCCGAAAAACAGCCGCAGAACCTAGGCCTAACACACCTGTCAAAAATCACGACAGATAAACCTTAGCAGAAAACCTTAGCGGGAGGAACCCAATACGTACCTCAGCCGGCGAACCTCAGTCACAAAACGTCAGTTAGGTAGCCTCAGCACGAGAACCTCAATCGAAAACATCAGTAAGAGAATTTCAACCGAAAAACCACAACTTGAGAGCTTAGATTGAAGAACTTCAGCAAGAAAAATTTATACAGTATGTCCTCCGGAAAAACAGTCGGAGGATCTAGGCCAACAAACAGCTGCCGAAAATCACAACAGATTAACCTCAACAGAAAACCTCAAAAAGGAGGGGCTAAATGTGTACCTTAACCGCAGAACCTCAGCCAGACAACCTCAACCAGAAAACCTCAGCACGAGAACATCAACAGAAAAACATTAGTAAAAAAACCTTAACCGAAGGATCTCAATCTGAGAGCCTCAGTTGAAGAACTTTAACCATAGAAACTTATACCGGATATCCTCCGAAAAAACAGCCGGAGTATCTAGGCCAACAAACATCTGCCAAAAATCACAACAGTTAAACATCAGCGGACAACCTCAGCGGAAGGAGCTCAATGTGCACCTCAGCCGCAGAACTTCATCCAGAAAACTTCAGCACGAGAACCTCAACCGAAACACATTAGTAAGAAAGCTCAAACAAAGAATCTCAACCTGAGGGCCTCAGTTGAAGAACCTGAGCCTGAGCCGGAGAACCTAGGCTAACTAACACTTGTCGAAAATCAGAACAGATGCACCTCAGCAGAAAACTTTAACGGGAGAAGCTCAATGTGCACCTCAGCCGCAAACCCTCAGTCAGACAACCTCAGCCAGAAAACCACAGCACGAGAATCTCAACGAGAAAACATTAGTAAGAAAACCTCAATCAAAGAATCTCAACCTGAAAGCCTCAGTTGAATAACCTCAGCCGTAGAATCTTATACCAAATATCCTGCAAAAAAGCAGCCGGAGAACCTAACCCAACAAACATCTGCTAAAAATCACAACAGAAGAACCTTAGCAGAAAACATCAGCGGTAGGAGTTCAACGTGTATCTCGGTCACAGAATCACAGTCAGATAACCTTAGCCAGAAAACTTCAGCACGAGAACCTCAACCGAAAAACGTCAGTAAGAAAACCTCAGCAGAAGGAGCTCAACCTGAGAACCTTAGTTGAAAAACCTCGGCCAGAGTAACTTGTACCGAATATCCTCTGAAGAAATAGCCGGCGAACTTAGGCCATTAAACACCGGCCGAAAATTACAAAAGATGAACCTTATCCAAGAACCTCAGCGGGAGAAGCTCAATGTGTACCTCAGCCGTAGAACCTTATCCGAACAACCTCAACCAGAAAACCTCAACATGAGAACCTCAACCGGAAAACACCAATAAGAAAACCTCAATCGAAGAATCTCAACCTGAGAGCTTCAGTTGAAGAACCTCAGTCATAGAAATTTATACGGGATCTCCTCCAAAAAAACAGCCGAAAAATCTAGTCCAACTAACACCTGCCGAAAACCACAACAGCAGAAAACCTCAGCAAGAGTAGCTCAACGCGTACTTCAACCGGAGAACTTCAGTTGGTCCATCTCAGTCCGAAAACCTCAGCACGAAAACCTCAACCAGAAACATTAGTAAAAGAACCTCAACAGAAGAATCTCAACCTGAGAACCTCAGTTGAAGAACCTCAGTCGTAAAAACTTATACCAAATATCTTCAAAAAACAGCCGAAAAACCTAGTTCAACTAACACATGAAGAAAATCACAACAGATGAACCTCAGCAGAAAACCTCAGCAAAAGGAGCTGAACGGGTACCTCAGCCGCAGAACCTCAGTCGGGCAACCGCAACCAGAAAACTTCAACACGAGAACCTCAACTGGAAAACATCGGTAAGAAAATCTCAACCGAAGAATCTTAACCCGAGAGCCTCAGTTAAAAAAGCTCAGCCATAGAAACTTATACTGGATATCCTCCTAAAAAGCACCCGAACAACCTAGGCCAACAAACACCTGCCGGAAATCACAACATATAAACCTCAAAAGAAAACCTCAGCAAAAAGATCTCAACGCGTACCACAGCCGTAGAACCTCAGTCGGGCAACCTCAGCCAGAAAACCTCAGCGCGAGAACCTCAACCGGAAAACATCAGTAAGAAAACATTAACCAAAGAATCTCAACCTGATAACTTCGGTCGAAGAACCTCAGCCATAGAAACTTATACTAGATATCTACCGAAAAAGCAGCCGGAGAACCTAGGTCATCAAACACCTGTCGAAAATCACAACAGATGAACGTCAGCGGGAGGAGCCCTATGTGTACGTTAGTCGCAGAACGTCAGCCAAACAACCTCATCTAGAAAACCTCAACACAAGGACCTCAACCGGAAAAATCAGTAAGAAAACTTCAACGGAGGATTTCAACATGAGACCTTTAGCCATAGAAACTTATACAGAATATATTCCGATAAAACAGCCGGAGAACCTAGGGCAACAAACACCTGCCGAAAATCACAACAAATAAACCTCAGCAGAATACCTCAGCGAAAGGAGCCCTATGTGCACCTTAGCCGAACAACCTCAACCAGATAACCGCAGCACAAGAATTTCAACTGGAAAAGATAAGAAAAAGAAAATCAACCACAGATTCTCAACCTGAGAGCCTCGGTTGAAGAACTTCATCTACAGAAACTTGTACCGGATATTCTTTAAAAGAACAGTTGGAGAACCTGGGCCAATAAACACCTGCCGAAAATCACAACAGATGAACCTTAGCAAAAATCTTCAGTGGGAGGAGCCCAGTGTGTACCTCAACCGCAGAACCTCAGCTAGACAACTTCAGCTAGAAAACCTTAGCACGATAACCTCAACCGAAAAGCATCACTAAGATAACCTTAACGAAGGACCTTAGCATGAGAACCTCAGTTAAAGAATCTCAGCCATAGAAACTAATATCAGATATCTTCCGAAAAAACAGCCGGAGAACCTAGGCCAACAAACACCTGCCGAAAATCATAACAGAAGAACCTAAGTAGAAAACCTCAGCGGGAGGAGCTCGATGTCTATCTCAGCCGCAGACCCTCAGTCAGACAGCCTCCGTCAAAAAACCTCAGCCGGAAAACATTAGTAAGAAACCTCAACCGAAGAATAACAACCCGAGAACCTCAGTCAAAGAACCTCAGCCATAGAAACTTATACCAAATATCTACCGAAAAAGCAGCTGGAGAACCTAGGTCAACAAACACCTGCCGAAAATCACAACAGATGACCCTCAGCAGAAAACCACAACGGGAGAAATTCAATGCGTACCTAAGCCGCAGAACCTCAGTCGGACAACTTCAACCAAAAAGCTTCAGAACGAGAACTTCAACCGGAAAATATCAGTAAAAAAACTTCAACCGAAGAATCTCAACCTGAGAATCTCAGTTGAAGAACCTAAGCCATAGAAACTTATACCGGATATCCTCCGAAGAAACACCTGGAGAACCTAGGGCAACAAACCGAAAATCACAACGTATAAACCTCAGCAGAAAACCTCAGCGATAGGAGCTCAATGCGTACCTCAACCGCAGAACCTCAGTCGGGCAACGTTAACCAAAGAACCGCAATACAAAAACCTCATCAGTAAAACATCGGTAAGAAATCCTCAACCGATGAATCTTAATCCGAGAGCCTCAGTTGAAGAACCTCAATCATAGAAACTTATACCGGATATCCTCCGAAAAAGCAGCCGGAGAACCTAAACCAACAAACACCTGTCGAAAACCACAACAGATGAACCTCAGCGAAACGAGCTCGATGTGTTACTCAGACGCAGAACCTCAGCCAGACAACCTCAGCCAGAAAACCTCAACACGAGAACCTCAACCGGAAAACATCAGTAAGAGAACCTCAATCAGTGAATTTTAGTCGGAAAACTCTTTTCCAATCCGAAGATTCCAATTTAGTCCATTTCCCATGCGTTTCGTGTCCGAAATGCCTGTTTAAACAACAAGAAAGACACGAATCTTTTCGTACAAATAAAAATATTCAATATTCTAAAGCATGACATCGCATGCTTTCTCAGGAGGTAAATAATTGTATAAGACGTTGGGTTTTCCCGACCCTGGAGATTCGATTTTAATCCATTTTGTTTCTACTTCCTTTCGTTTTACTTCAGTAACGGGTTCCAAATAGACAATATTTCAAAGTATGACATCACGTGATATTCCAGACAGTATGAAATAGTATGGAACTAGGTTTCTTTGATCTATAGTGTAGGTTTCCATTTAGTTTATACTTTTTAAAGGGCGCTAGAGATTCGTGGAAGCTTATATCTGTTAGGGCGGAATCGACTTCAATCGTTGAATGTTCAAAACCGCTTTTCCCATTCCTCTCCTCTCCTAAATTACCTGTACTATCTAATATAGAGCATAGGGACAACCTGGCACGAGTCGATAGCACCCCAAAACCCTCCAAGAGCCAGCGCCATCTATCCCTGCACTGTCCTTTATTTCTCGCCGTTGTATATTTTCTCGTTTTTCATTTGTAAATTGCAAGGCAACGATAAATAACAACAGACCTTTCAATAAATAACCCAACGTGTTGATGAACGCCTGAGATATGTAAACTCATGTCCGCGTAAGCAAAAACTTTCAGGCTGAAAGTGGGCGGTTAGGTGATAGATGTTTGCAATTAAAAGGTAATGGCGGGCGCTTCCTAGCGTGATTGAGTTCACTTAATGAAAGGGCTTTGTAAGGATAGCAATTTAATTTGCTACTTTTGAGGACAACAAGCGTTCGGTAATTTAGAGCGCTTAATTAATTTTTTACGAGTCCTTTGATAAAGAAAATAGAAAAGTGTTCGTGCAAATCAGTTTTGAGACTCGATTTGTGATTTAAAATACGCGGACGAATAATTTTCACCAGTGTGTGCAACGGCAGACAATTTTTTGTACTTCACTTGTGACCACGATTGAATTGTAAGTCAGCTAGCGGGTTATTATTTAGGGTGCACACGTTGGGCGCCATATAAAAATTTCACCCCTCAAGCTTGGGATACTCTGCGTTGAATAGCACTAATTTCCAATGAAGCTGCAAGTGCGTACAAAACTTAGCGAAATTAGTACCTGATACTAATTACAACGTTTCGAGTACACACAACTTCAATTGCCACTAATTTGAAAACGAGTCGTAATCTCCTTGTTTTGCTCGACTTCTGAAGGTATCCATTTATTTTTCTTATAGAATGAATAAAGGTTCTAATTTGCAGTAAGTCCCTCAGCAGGAGCTGATCCTTGATTGCGTTCATCAAACCAATTGTGAGCACTCTAGTCCAGCTGAGTTTGGTTTTATTTTAAAGACGTTTGAAATTTGCGCGTTATTTATTTGAGAAAAGAGATGAAATGATAAATAACAGAGTAATTGAGGTGAGGTTATAATACATAATTTCGAGATTGTAGGACGCAAAAATCAGACAACATTTAAAAATTGTGCCTTACAATTTGTGAAACTCCGTTCGATTCTTTAAGAAGATTCCACTTTTTAGAAAATTGTCGAACATCGATATAAATCGCGTTATATAAAAGCTGTGCAATGTGTAGAATATTGTGTTTAATATAATCCGCCTTCAGGTTATGAGACTTTCAGCAAAAACTTCATTTTTCGACACTTTGTTGGTTTTTTATTTTACAAAAATTCGTAATTGTCGCTACAAAAGCGAACGAAATGAACGAAGTGAACGAAATGAACGAAATGAACGAAATGAACAAAATGAACGAAATGAACGAAATGAACGAAATGAACGAAATGAACGAAATGAACGAAATGAACGAAATGAACGAAATGAACGAAATGAACGAAATGAACGAAATGAACGAAATGAACGAAATGAACGAAATGAACGAAATGAACGAAATGAACGAAATGAACGAAATGAACGAAATGAACGAAATGAACGAAATGAACGAAATGAACGAAATGAACGAAATGAACGAAATGAACGAAATGAACGAAATGAACGAAATGAACGAAATGAACGAAATGAACGAAATGAACGAAATGAACGAAATGAACGAAATGAACGAAATGAACGAAATGAACGAAATGAACGAAATGAACGAAATGAACGAAATGAACGAAATGAACGAAATGAACGAAATGAACGAAATGAACGAAATGAACGAAATGAACGAAATGAACGAAATGAACGAAATGAACGAAATGAACGAATTGAACGAAATGAACGAAATGAACGAAATGAACGAAATGAACGAAATGAACAAAATGAATTGTAAACGAAACGAACAGAAGTGAACGGGATAAACAAAAAGAACAAATAAACCAAATGAAACATAATAACGAATGCTAAAATTAGTGAGAAAAGTGAAATTAACAAAATGGCCAAATTGAACGAAATGGACAAAATGAACGAAATAAACGTAGTGAACAGAATATACGGATTGAAGAAAAAAAAATCAACGCAGTAAACAAAATGATAGAAATGAACGAAATTAACGAAATAAAGGAAATGAATGAAATAAACTAATTAAATAAAATTAAAGAAATGAATGACATTGCACAGAAAAATTAAAAACGGGCGGATTGAACTAATTAAACGAAACCACAAAATTCTGGAAATTAACGGAACAAACAAAACGAATAAAGTTAACAAAGTTGACGAAGTTAGCAAAATAAAAAAAATGAACGAGGTCAACAAAGAGCACAAAGTTTGAGAAAAAAAATTTGAAACTTTTCGTTAAAAGCTTAAAACTTTTAATTAAAAACTTGAAACTTTTCGTTTCAAACTTGAAACTTTCCGTGAAAAATTTGAAACTTTCCGTGAAAAACTTGAATTATCGTGAAAACCCTAAATTTTCGTGAAAACTCTGAATTCTCGTGAAAAACCTGAATTTTAGTGAAAAACCTGAATTTTTGTGAAAAAACGGAATTTTCCTGAGAAACTTGAATTTTCGTAAAAAACTTGAATTTTTGAAAAAAAACTTGAATTTTCGTGAGAAACTTGAACTTTCAAGAAAAACTTGAAATTTCGTTAAAAACTTGAATTTTCGTGAAAAACATAAATTTTTGTGAAAAACTTGAATTTTCGAGAAAAACTAGAATTTTCGTGCAGAACCTGAATTTTCGTGGAAAACTCGAATTTTCGTGGAAAACTTTTTTCTCGAAAAACTTAAATTTTCGTGAAAAGCTTAAAAGTTCGTGGAAAACCTGAATTTTTGTGGAAAACTATACTTTTTGTGAAAAACTTGGATTTTCATGGAAAACTTGAATTTTGCGTGGAAAACTTGTGTTTTCGTGGAAAACTTGAGTTTCCGTGGAAAATTTGAGTTTTGTGAAAAACTTGAATCTTCGTAAAAATCTTGAATTATCGTGGAAAAAATTGAATTTTCGTAAAATACCCGAAGTTCCTGAAAATCTTGAATTTCGTGTAAAAATTGAATTTTCGTGGAAAAGTTAATTTTTCGTGAAAACTTGAATTTTGTGGTAAACTTGGATTTTCGCGGAAAACATGAATTTTTGTGTAAAACTTGAATTTTCGTGAAAAAGTTAATTTTTCGTGAAAAACTTAAATTTTCGTGGTAAACTTGAATTTTTGAGGAAAACTTGAATTTTCGTGGAGAAACTATAATATTCGGGGAAAAGTTAATTTTTTCGTGAAAAACTTGAATTTTCGTAAATACTTGAATTTTCGTGAAAACTTGAATTTTCGTGAAAACTTGAATATTCGTGGAAAACTTGAATTTTCGCGAAACACTTGAATTTTCGTAAAACACTTGAGTTTTCGCGAAACATTTGAATTTTGGTGAAACCCTTGAATTTTCTTGAAACACTTGAATTTTCGTTAAAAACTTTAGAATTTTCGTGAAAAACTTGAAAGTGTTCGTGAAAACATTGAAAATTGTTTTGAAAAACTTGTAAATTTTTGTGAGAAACTTGACAATTTTCGTGAAAAACTTAAAAATTTTCGTGAAAAACATGAAAATTTTCATGGAAAACTTCAAGATTTTCGTGAAAAACTTGTAAACTTTCGTTAATGTAATTTAGAAAATTTCCTTGTAAACTAGAAAATTTCCTTGTAATCTAGAAAATTTCCCTGTAATTTAGAAAATTTCCGTGTAATCTAGAAACTTTCCTCGCAATCTAGCAAATTTCCTTGTAATCTAGAAAATCCTAGAAAACCTTAAAAACCCTAGGAAACCCTAGAAAATCCTAGAAAACCCAAGAAAAGCTTCTAAATCTTCGGAAAATGCTGGAAATCGTTGGAAAATGCTGGAAATCTTTGAAAAATCCTGTAAATTTTCGGAAAATGCTGTAAATCTTTGGAAAATGCTGTACATCTTAGGAAAATGTTGTAAATCCTCGGAAAATGTTGTAAATCTTTGAAAATTACTGCAAATCTTTGAAAAGTGCTTTAAATCTTCGTAAAGTGCTGCAAATCTTCGGAAAATGCTGTAAATCTTTGGGAAATGTTGTAAATCTTCGGAAATGCTGTAAATCTTAGGAAAATGCTGTAAATTGTCGGGAAATTCTGTAAATATTCGGGAAATGATGCAAATCTTTAGGAAATGCGGAAATCTTCGAAAAATGCTGTAAATCTGCAGAAAATGCCGCAAATCTTCGGAAAATACTGCAAATGTTCGGAAAATGCTGCAAATCCTCGGGAAATGCCGCAAATCTTAAGAAATGCTGCAAATCTTCGGAAAATGCTACAACTTTTCGGAAAATGCTGCAAATCTCCGGAAAAGTCTGTAACTTTTGGAAAAGCATAGAAATCTTTGGAAAAGCCTAGAAATCTTCGGAAAGGCCTATAAATCTTTGGAAAAGCCTATAAATCTTCGAAAAGGTCTATAAATCTTCGGAAAAGCCTAAAAATCTTTGAAAAAGTCTAGAAATCTTCGGAAAAGTTTAGAAATCTTGGGAAAAGCCTAAAAATGTTTGGAAAAGCCTATAAATCTTTGGAAAAGCCTAGAAATCTTTGGAAAAGCCTAGAAATCTTCGGAAAATCCTAGAAATCTTCGAAAAAGCCAAGAAATTTTCAGAAATTTTTAGAAATCTACGGAAAAGCCTAGATATCTTCGGAAAAACAAAGTGAACGAAATTAACGAAATAAATGAAATGAAAAAAATAAACTAATTAAACAAAATTAACGAAATGAATGACATTGCAGAGAAATAATAAAAACGGGCGGATTGAACTAATTAAACGAGACTACAAAATTCAGAAAATTAACGAAACAAACAAAACGAATAAAGTTAACAAAATTAACTAAGTTAACAAAATAAAAAAAATGAACAAGGTCAAGAATGAGTACAAAGTTTGCGAAATAATCTAAATGAACAAAGTTAACGAAATTAAGAAGTTAAAAAGGCGAACTAAGTTAAAGAGACTAACGAAGCTGAAGTAGTTAATAAAACTAACGTCAATAAAATAAATAAAACGAACACAGTAAACCAATTTAACGAAATATACGAAATGAATGAAGTTAACAAAGTTAATGTTAACGATGTTAACAAAATAAAGATAGCTAAGAGAGTTCACGACATAAACGAAGCGATCGATGGTAACGCAAAGATCGCAGTTAAAGAAAACCAAGAAAACTAACGAAGTTATCGAAGTCGAGCTACCTTAATCAGAGAATCTCAGTCGAAGAGCTCGGAAAGGTTCAACCGTAAAACCTCAGTTAAAAACACATCCGGAAAACACCTCGCGAAACAAATTTTGTAGAAAAACCTCAGTAAGGCAATCACTGTTGGAAAGACTCATTTAGGAAATTTAGGAAACTATAATCTATGGATCTTAGGCGAAGTCCCTCAATTAAAGAGCCTCAGTAGGCGAACATCAGCCAAAGAACCTCAGTAAGAGTATCACTGCAGAAAAACCCAGTTAGGAAACTTCAAGCGGAGACCTTCAGATGGTGATCTTCAGGGAAGAGCCTAAATCAAACAGTCTCAGTTGGGGCACCGCAGTCGAAGAATCTCAGACAGTCTCACTCGACGAACCTTTTCCGTTGGAGAATTTGTTAGAAAATCCTTAGTTGAAGAACCAATACTGCAGCCGGAAAATGTCAGTAGGGGATGAGTTTTGTGAAAACTTGAATCTTCGTAAAATCTTGAATTATCGTGGAAAAAATTGAATTTTCGTAAAATACCCGAAGTTCCTGAAAATCTTGAATTTCGTGTAAAAATTGAATTTTCGTGGAAAAGTTAATTTTTTCGTGAAAAACTTGAATTTTTGTGGTAAACTTGGATTTTCGCGGAAAACATGAATTTTTGTGTAAAACTTGAATTTTCGTGAAAAAGTTAATTTTTCGTGAAAAACTTAAATTTTCGTGGTAAACTTGAATTTTTGAGGAAAACTTGAATTTTCGTGGAGAAACTATAATATTCGGGGAAAAGTTAATTTTTTCGTGAAAAACTTGAATTTTCGTAAATACTTGAATTTTCGTGAAAACTTGAATTTTCGTGAAAACTTGAATATTCGTGGAAAACTTGAATTTTCGCGAAACACTTGAATTTTCGTAAAACACTTGAGTTTTCGCGAAACATTTGAATTTTGGTGAAACCCTTGAATTTTCTTGAAACACTTGAATTTTCGTTAAAACTTTAGAATTTTCGTGAAAAACTTGAAAGTGTTCGTGAAAACATTGAAAATTGTTTTGAAAAACTTGTAAATTTTGTGAGAAACTTGACAATTTTCGTGAAAACTTAAAATTTTCGTGAAAACATGAAAATTTTCATGGAAAACTTCAAGATTTTCGTGAAAAACTTGTAAACTTTCGTTAATGTAATTTAGAAAATTTCCTTGTAAACTAGAAAATTTCCTTGTAATCTAGAAAATTTCCCTGTAATTTAGAAAATTTCCGTGTAATCTAGAAACTTTCCTCGCAATCTAGCAAATTTCCTTGTAATCTAGAAAATCCTAGAAAACCTTAAAAACCCTAGGAAACCCTAGAAAATCCTAGAAAACCCAAGAAAAGCTTCTAAATCTTCGGAAAATGCTGGAAATCGTTGGAAAATGCTGGAAATCTTTGAAAAATCCTGTAAATTTTCGGAAAATGCTGTAAATCTTTGGAAAATGCTGTACATCTTAGGAAAATGTTGTAAATCCTCGGAAAATGTTGTAAATCTTTGAAAATTACTGCAAATCTTTGAAAAGTGCTTTAAATCTTCGTAAAGTGCTGCAAATCTTCGGAAAATGCTGTAAATCTTTGGGAAATGTTGTAAATCTTCGGAAATGCTGTAAATCTTAGGAAAATGCTGTAAATTGTCGGGAAATTCTGTAAATATTCGGGAAATGATGCAAATCTTTAGGAAATGCGGGAAATCTTCGAAAAATGCTGTAAATCTGCAGAAAATGCCGCAAATCTTCGGAAAATACTGCAAATGTTCGGAAAATGCTGCAAATCCTCGGGAAATGCCGCAAATCTTAAGAAATGCTGCAAATCTTCGGAAAATGCTACAACTTTTCGGAAAATGCTGCAAATCTCCGGAAAAGTCTGTAACTTTTGGAAAAGCATAGAAATCTTTGGAAAAGCCTAGAAATCTTCGGAAAGGCCTATAAATCTTTGGAAAAGCCTATAAATCTTCGAAAAGGTCTATAAATCTTCGGAAAAGCCTAAAAATCTTTGAAAAAGTCTAGAAATCTTCGGAAAAGTTTAGAAATCTTGGGAAAAGCCTAAAAATGTTTGGAAAAGCCTATAAATCTTTGGAAAAGCCTAGAAATCTTTGGAAAAGCCTAGAAATCTTCGGAAAATCCTAGAAATCTTCGAAAAAGCCAAGAAATTTTCAGAAATTTTTAGAAATCTACGGAAAAGCCTAGATATCTTCGGAAAAACAAAGTGAACGAAATTAACGAAATAAATGAAATGAAAAAAATAAACTAATTAAACAAAATTAACGAAATGAATGACATTGCAGAGAAATAATAAAAACGGGCGGATTGAACTAATTAAACGAGACTACAAAATTCAGAAAATTAACGAAACAAACAAAACGAATAAAGTTAACAAAATTAACTAAGTTAACAAAATAAAAAAAATGAACAAGGTCAAGAATGAGTACAAAGTTTGCGAAATAATCTAAATGAACAAAGTTAACGAAATTAAGAAGTTAAAAGGCGAACTAAGTTAAAGAGACTAACGAAGCTGAAGTAGTTAATAAAACTAACGTCAATAAAATAAATAAAACGAACACAGTAAACCAATTTAACGAAATATACGAAATGAATGAAGTTAACAAAGTTAATGTTAACGATGTTAACAAAATAAAGATAGCTAAGAGAGTTCACGACATAAACGAAGCGATCGATGGTAACGCAAAGATCGCAGTTAAAGAAAACCAAGAAAACTAACGAAGTTATCGAAGTCGAGCTACCTTAATCAGAGAATCTCAGTCGAAGAGCTCGGAAAGGTTCAACCGTAAAACCTCAGTTAAAAACACATCCGGAAAACACCTCGCGAAACAAATTTTGTAGAAAAACCTCAGTAAGGCAATCACTGTTGGAAAGACTCATTTAGGAAATTTAGGAAACTATAATCTATGGATCTTAGGCGAAGTCCCTCAATTAAAGAGCCTCAGTAGGCGAACATCAGCCAAAGAACCTCAGTAAGAGTATCACTGCAGAAAAACCCAGTTAGGAAACTTCAAGCGGAGACCTTCAGATGGTGATCTTCAGGGAAGAGCCTAAATCAAACAGTCTCAGTTGGGGCACCGCAGTCGAAGAATCTCAGACAGTCTCACTCGACGAACCTTTTCCGTTGGAGAATTTGTTAGAAAATCCTTAGTTGAAGAACCAATACTGCAGCCGGAAAATGTCAGTAGGGGAACACAGTAGGACTGCCCCACTCGGAGAATCTCAGCTGGAACGCTTCGGTCAAGGAATTTCAGGAGTAGAACCGCTCTTGGAGAACATTTACTCGGTTAGTCTCGGTCAAAAACTTCAGTTGCAGAACTTTAACCAGAAAACCTCAATAAAAACCTCAACTCCAAAACATCAACAGTAAACTTCAGTCGGAAAACTTTAGAATAAGAAACTCAGTCGCAATACCTCAGATAAAAGAGCTCTCAGAGAGTTTTGCTTGGAGAGGCTTAGTAGGTAAACCTAAAACGGAAAGACTTAGTGAGTGAACCCAAGACGGAAGGGCACAGTTGAAGAACTTCAGCCGAAGAGCCTCAATTGGAAAACTTCAACCGAAAGGGAAACAAACTGGGTAACTTCAGTCGAGAAACCACAACAGGAAATCTCAGTTGGAGAACATCAATCATAGAAACTTAGTAGGGACCCGCAGGAATCAACATAACTTGGGAATCTTCAGTAGGAGAACCTGGGTTGGAAAACCTCAATCCAGGAATCTTAGTTGCAAAACCAGTGTAGAAGAAACCCAATGAAGAAATTTCAGCTAGAGAACCTCAACGAGGGCACCTTAATTGGAGAACCTCCGTAAGAGAACTTCAGTAGAGGAATTTCAGTAGGAGAATCTCAGAAGAAGAATTTCAGTAAAAGAATCTCAGTAGGAGAATCTCACCAAAAAAATTTCAGCAGAGTAATCTCAGCAGGAGAATCTAAGAAGGAGAATCTCAGTAGGAGAATCTCACCAGAAGAATTTCAGCAGGAGAATCTCAGCTGGAGAATCTCAGTAAAAGAATCTCAGTAGGAGAATCTTAGTAGAAGAATCTCAGTAGGAGAAACGCAGTAGGAAAAACGCAGTAGGAGAATCTCAGTAGGAGAATCTCATAGGAGAATCTTAGTAAAAGAATCTCAGTAGAAGCTCAGCAGGCGAACCTCAGTAGGAAAATCTCAGTAAGAAAATCTCAGTAGGAGAATCTCAGTAGGAGAATCTCAGTAGGAGAATCTCAGTAGAAGAATCTCAGTAGGAGAATCTCAGTAGAAGAATCTCAGTAGGAGAATCTCAGTAGAAAAATCTCAGTAGCAGACTCTCAGTAGATGAATTTAGTAGAAGAATCTCATAAGGAGAGTCTCAGTAGGAAAACCCCAGAAGTAGAATTTCAGTAAAAGAATTTCAGTAAGAGAATCTCATCAGGAGAATTTCAGCAGAGTAATCTCAGCAGGAGAATCTCAGAAGATGAATCCCAGTAGGAGAATCTCACCAGGAGAATTTCAGCAAAAAAATCTCAGCAAGAGAATCTCAGTTGGAGAATCTCTGTAAGAGAATCTTAGTAGGAGAATCTCAGTAGGAGAAACACAGTAGGAAAATTTCAGTAAGAGAATCTGAGTAGGAGAATCTTAGTAGGAATATCTCAGCCGGAGAATCTCAGTAGAGAATCTCAGCCGGAGAATCTAAGTGAATCTCAGTCGGAGAATCTCAGTAAGTGAATCTATGTCGGAGCAACTCAGTAAGTGAATCTCAGTCGGAAAATCTAAGTAAATCTCAGTTGGAGAATCTCAGTCGGAGAATCTCAGTAAGTAAATCTCAGTCGGAGAATCTCAGTCGGAGAGCAATGTAAAATGTGTTTCAGGATGATTTGTTCGTTGCAATGTGTGAAAAACGATGAATTTAATCAGAATTCCCCTTTTGAATTCTGAAATTTTGTGCCAAAAGTTTGTTTTTTAACGATTAACTTTCCGTTTAATATAAGATGCGTTTCTAAATAATTTGTTGGGAAGGTCATTCTCCCCTGTGTAAATCTATAAATTTAATAATTACTAAACCTTTGAATTTCGCCCTCGGAAATTATTCTAAACTTTCAAAACGTTAAGAGAAACGTTGTTTCGAACCCTGTACATTGCCTTAATTTGATACAACCCTGCATATTTAATACAAACCCACCCCCAATCCCTAGATTGTCTTAAGGTGTTTACAGAAGGATCAACACCTACTATTATTGAGACATTAGAGAATCCTAACCTCAACCCAAATTTCTAATTTCAATATTTCACACATTATGCAGGCAAATTCAGCTTAGAATCCTCTTCCCAAATAATGTAACGCCATTATTTAGACTTTGCATTCAACCCCAAATCCTACCTAGAGGCGCCATTAAATTGCTTTGAAATTTCCTAGTCTCTCAAGCAATCACCGCGCTATTGAGTCCGGTCTCAATACTTGTCGATAGAAATAAATTTTCATTAGTTTTCAATTTATTAGTGGGTTGATTGGCAATTTCTTTTTCGAAGAGAACCCCAAGCGCGAACTAAATTAAGCTTTCTCTTGAGTGTAACTCGGTTTCTTCTCACTCGTAAGGTGGGTCGAGTTGCACCTATCACTCTTTAATTAGGTGATGAACAGGTTTTGTATTGTTTTCGAAAGCGATATCCTGTATCCGTTTCGCACTAACAGCGAAAAAGGGAGAAGAAAATTGAGGTTTAGTGGTTGCAGAAGGAAATGACGTCGGGGATGTTTGGGGTTGAACGTGTTTTATTTAATTAGAGGCTGTTGTAGAGGAGCTGTAGGATTTATTTATTGGTAACTTGGCTTTCAAGAGGAAATGCTAAGAAAATTCAGTGCGATGCGAAGTCACAAGTGTCATATGCCCCACCACCCCTAAGAACCATTAAATTAAAATAATCAGGCCCTTATCGTACGAGTGTGCGGTGTCTGAGAGTAAACATAAAAGAAAGTTCATAAGTACTCAGATATACAAGTTAAATAGTTAAAATGAACAGTTTATGCAGTTTGAAGCACTTCGGAAGTCTTCGGTAATCTTCGGAAAGCTTCGTGGTTGCTCGTGGAACCAAGTAGGAACTTAGTTACTAAGTAAACGAATATATATACACTTCGGAAAGGTCATGAGGTCTTCGGTAGTCTTCGGAACTGTTCGGAAGGCCTGCGGATTTCTTGGTGAGGCTAAGTGAGAGCTTGAATAACGGCAGTTAGAAAGTATTTATAGTTTGAAGAGGTTCAGACGCCTTCGGCGGTCTTTGGGACTCTTCGTAGGGCTTCGTGTTTATTTGCGGGACAACGTGAAGTTATAAAAAATTATGATCTGAACGTAAGAACTCTACATTGAACATATATACAATATTAAGAGGTTCAGAAGTCTTCGGTAAGCTTCGGATTTCTTCGGAAGGCCTCGGGATTTACTTGTGACGCTGAGTAGAACTTGAATAACGATAATTAGAAAGTATCTATGGTTTGAAGAGGTCCAGACGTCTTCGGCGGTCTTCGGGACTCTTCGGAAGGCTTCGTGTTCTACTTGCGGGACAACGTGGAGTTATAAAGAATTATGATATGTACATAGGAACTGTACATTGAACATATATACAATATTAAGCGGGTTTAGAAGTCTTGGGTGGTCTTAGGAACGTGTCGGGAGTCGTTATGTCCTTGGCATCGTATAAGATTTCCAAAATTTCAAAGTTTCAATTTTAAATTTTGCGATCTTCAAATTTTGTTTCAAAAACTTCGAAATCGGATTTTCAGAATTTTTGACTTCAAGATTCCCGATTTTCAAAATGTTCTCTTGAGAGATTTCAGTTTTCATAAACTATGATTTCCATAATTTCAAATTTTCGATTTTAAATTTTGCAACCTTCAAATTTTTTTTCAATAACTTGGGATTTCAAAAACTTCGGATTTTGAGAATTTTTGACTATACGATTCCCGATTTTCAAAATGATTCCTAGAGAGATTCCAGTTTTTATGGACTATGATTTCCAAAATTTCAAATTTTCGACTTTAAATTTTGCAATCTTCAAATTTTGTTTCAAAAATTTCGGATTCGGATGTCCAGAATTTTCGACTTTATATTTCCGATTTTCAAAATGTTCTCTTGAGAGATTCCAGTTTTCAAAAACTATGATTTCCAAAATTTCAAATTTTCGATTTTAAATTTTGCAATCTCGAATTTTGTTTCAAAAGCTTGGGATTTTAAAAACTTCGGATTTTGAGATTTTTCGATTATACGATTCCCGATTTTCAAAATGTTTTCTAGAGAGATTCCAGTTTTTATGGACTATGATTTCCAAAATTTCAAATTTCGAATTTAAATTTTGCAATCTTCAAATTTTGTTTCAAAAATTTCGGATTCGGATGTCTAGAATTTTCGACTTTATATTTCCGATTTTCAAAATGTTCTCTTGAGAGATTCCAGTTTTCAAAAAATATGACTTCCAATAATTTTAAATTTTCGATTTTAAATTTTGCGATCTTCAAATTTTGTTTCATTAACTTCGGATTTCAAAAACTTCGGATTTTCAGAGTTTTGGATTATCAAGATTCCCTATTTTTAAAATGTTTTATGAGAGATTCCACTTTTCAAAAACTATGATTTCCAAAATTTCAAATTTTCGATTTTAAATTTTGCGACCTTCAAATTTTGTTTCAAAAACTTCGGATTTTAAAAATTTCAGATATTCAGATTTTTCGATTATCAAGATTCCCTATTTTCAAAATGTTCTCTGAAAGATTCGAGTTTTCAAAAACTATGATTTCCAATATTTCAAATTTCTTAGTTTAAATTTTGCGATTTTCAAATTTTGTTTCAAAAACTTCGGATTTCAAAAACTTCGGATTTTTAGGATTTTCAACTAAGATTCTCGATTTTCAAAATGATCTCATGAAAGATTCCAGTTTTAAAACAACGATTTCCAAAATTTCAAATTTTCGATTTTAAATTTTGCAACCTTCAAATTTTTTTTCAAAAACTTGGGATTTCAAAAACTTCGAATTTTGAGAATTTTTGACTATACGATTCCCGATTTTCAAAATGTTCCCTAGAGAGATTCCAGTTTTTATGGACTATGATTACCAAAATTTCAAATTTTCGATTTTGAATTTTGTAATCTTCAAATTTTGTTTCAAAAACTTCGGATTCGGATTTTCAGAATTTTTGACTTTATATTTCCGATTTTCAAAATGTTCTCTTGAGAGATTCCAGTTTTCAAAAACTATGATTTCCAAAATTTCAAATTTTCGATTTTAAATTTTGCAACCTTCAAATTTTTTTTCAAAAACTTGGGATTTCAAAAACTTCGAATTTTGAGAATTTTCGACTATACGATTCCCGATTTTCAAAATGTTCCCTAGAGAGATTCCAGTTTTTATGGACTATGATTACCAAAATTTCAAATTTTTGATTTTGAATTTTGTAATCTTCAAATTTTGTTTCAAAAACTTCGGATTAGGATTTTCAGAATTTTTGACTTTATATTTCCGATTTTCAAAATGTTTTCTTGAGAGATTCCAGTTTTCAAAAACTATGATTTCCAAAATTTCAAATTTTCGATTTTAAATTTTGCAATCTCAAATTTTGTTTCAAAAGCTTGGGATTTTAATAACTTCGGATTTTGAGATTTTTTGATTATACGATTCCCGATTTTCAAAATGTTTTCTTGAAAGCTTCCAGTTTTTAAAAACTATGATTTCCAAAATTTCAAATTTTCGATTTTAAATTTTGCGACCTTCAAATTTTGTTTCAAAAACTTCGGATTTCAAAAATTTCAGATTTTCAGAGTTTTCGATTATCAAGATTCCCTATTTTCAAAATGTTCTCTGAAAGATTCGAGTTTTCAAAAACTATGATTTCCAATATTTCAAATTTCTTAGTTTAAATTTTGCGATCTTCAAATTTTGTTTCAAAAACTTCGGATTTCAAAAACTTCGGATCTTTAGGATTTTTAACTAACAAGATTCCCGATTTTCAAAATGATCTCATGAGAGATTCCAGTTTTAAAACTACGATTTCCAAAATTTCAAATTTTCGATTTTAAATTTTGCAACCTTCAAATTTTTTTTCAAAAACTTGGGATTTCAAAAATTTCGGATTTTAAGAATTTTTGACCATACGATTCCCGATTTTCAAAATGTTCCCTAGAGAGATTCCAGTTTTTATGGACTATGATTACCAAAATTTCAAATTTTCGATTTTAAATTTTGCAATCTCAAATTTTGTTTCAAAAGCTTGGGATTTTAAAAACTTCGGATTTTGAGATTTTTCGATTATACGATTCCCGATTTTCAAAATGTTTTCTTGAAAGCTTCCAGTTTTTAAAAACTATGATTTCCAAAATTTCAAATTTTCGATTTTAAATTTTGATTTTTATATTTTACAATTTTCCAAATTTTTAATTTTCGAAATCGTTAATTATAAAGATTTTAATAATTTTAGATTTTCGAGTTTACAATTTCCAAGCATTCAATCTTCAAATTTCCGCTATTTATTATAACTTATTATAACTTAAAAATTTTTAGATGTACTTTTACAAAGTTTCCGTTTTTAAATTTTGCGATCTTCAAATTTCAGATTAAAAACTTCCGATTTCAAAAGCTTTAGAATTTTCTATAATCGCGATTTTCTATTTCAAAAATGTTGTTTTAAGATTTCCTATTTTAAAAATTCCAAAATTTCAAATTTTTATTTTAAATTTTTCGATTTTCAAATTTACATTCACTAAGCATCCAGTCTTCAAATTTTACTTTCGAATCAATTCCATTCTCTGATTCTAATTTTAAAAATTTATACACTCAAATTCCAGGGTTTCAAAATTTCCGATTTTTAAAATTTTAAAACACACTTTTACAAAATTTCCTATTTTAAATTTTGCGATCTTTAAGTTTTCATTTAGAACTTCAGATTTCAAAATGCACGAAATTTAATTTTTTTTGGCTATAAGATTCCCTATTCTCAAGGGTCCCTCTAGTAATTCCTCTTTTAAAAATTTTCGACCTCCAAAATTTCATATTCTATGAAATTTTAAATTTAAAGCATTTGTTATTGAAATTTTATATATTCAAAACTTTTAACCATTTTTAAAATTTTCGACTATTCCGTTTTAAATGTTTAAATTTCCATTTTTTAAAAATTAAATTAATCACAATGTTCTAATTTCTACATTTGGGATATTTTAATTAGACATTTTTTCAAGTTTTTGATTTTCAAAGTCGTTAATTTTGAAACTTCAAGTTTTGTTACTGGTTCAAATTTTCTTCATATTTAAATGGGTCGTTCTTTCATCCTAGTTTCAAATTTTCACATAACGGGAATTCCAATTTCTAATTTTGAGTTCAAGAATTCATGTACCCACAATTTCCGGATTTCAAAATTCCCGATTTATAAAATTTTTAAATGCTGGTACAAAACATTTAATTTTAAATTTGCGAATTGTGCTTCAAAAACTGCGATTTTCTGAATTTTTGATTATCAAGATTCCCTAGCCTTAAAATGTTCTCTTTAGAGATACCGGTTTTCAAAAATCATGATTTCGTAAATTTCAAATTTGGAATTTTAAATTTTTAAACTTAAATTTCTAATTATTAAACATCTCTATAGCCAAAGTTAACTCTTTAAACGGACATTCATGTTTTTAAATTTTCCGATTTTTAAAATTTCAGATTTTCGAAATTGGGAATTAAAGTTATTAAGTTAATTTTCAAACTTTGAAAACTGTTAACATTGAAGTTTCATCTTTAAAGTCTTCCATTATTGCATTTCTAATTTCCAGCTTAAAATTCTATAAATTTCTATTTCTCAAAACAAAACTAATCATATTTTTCCAATTTCTCAAAATTTCCAAATTTCAGCTTTTTATATTTAACAATTTTACAAATTTTTGATTTTTAAGGTCGTCAATTTGTAACACCTACGATTTTTGTTATTTATTATTTTGATAATTTTTAATTTTGGAATTTGCAGTTTTATAATTTACAATATTCAAGCATCTAAGTTTCAAATTTTCACATTGTAGGAATTCCAATTTCTTATTCTAATTTTAAGAATTTATATATTGAGAATTTCGGGGGTTCAAACAACGCGATCTTAAAGATTTTCAAATTTTAAGATCTATTGCACTTTCAAATTTCGAATTAAAAACCTCAGATTTTAAAACATGAAGTTTTCAGAAATTCAAGTATCAAATTTTCTTATTTCCCAAATTTTCTCATTGGAAATTCCTATTTTCAAAATCTCCGATTTCCGAAAATTTAAATTTTGAAAATTTTCGATTTAAAGTTTTTATTTTAAAATTTCATACCTTTAAAACTTTTAACTTAGAGATTTTTATTTTTAAAATTATATTTGCAATTTCAAATTTCCCGGGTTCAAATTTAACGATTTTTAAAATTTTCAAATTTTAAAACAAGCATTTACAAAAGACATTCCATTTTAAATTCTGCGATTTGTAAATTTCGGATCTAAAAACTTCGGATTTTCAAAGTCTTCAAGTATTAAAATTTTTGTTTCCAAAATTTTCTCTTTGAAGATTTCTGTTTTAAAAATTTCCAATTTTCCAAATTTCGGGTTTTTGAAATTTTAAATTTCAAATTGATCATTTTAAATCCCATACCTCCTGAACTTTCAACTTTAAGCTTCTATTTTTGAAATTTCCAACTTCTAAATATCCAATTTCTAATTTAAATTGTCTAAATTTCAATTTTCAAAATTAAACCAATCACTCTCAATATTTTTAATTTTCTAATTTCTAAAGTATCTAAATTCATGTTTCCTAGATTATTGATTTTTATATTTTACAATTTTCCAAATTTTTGATTTTCGAAATCGTCAATTTTCAAGATTTTAGATTTTTGTAATTTTAGATTTATGAGTTTATATTTCCAAGCACCCAATCTTCAAATTTCCGCTTTACAAAAATGACAATTTCTAATTTCAATTTCAAAATTTTAAAATGTACTTTTAAAAAATTGCCGATTTTAAATTTTGCGATCTTCAAATTTCATATTTAAAAAAGCTTTTAGAATTTTCTATAATTGTGATTTCCTATTTTTAAAATGTTGTTTTAAGATTTCCTATTCTAAAAATTTCCAATTTCCAAAATTTCAATCTACAAAAATTGTTGATTTTAAATTTTCATATTTTTCAAAATTTTAAATTTCAAGCTCCCATTTTAAAAATGTTGACGAGGTTATGAAACCCTCAAATTCTAGGGTTGTACGACGTTTAGCCGTCTATAAAAGCAGCTTTCCAGCCACTTTCCCACGGTATAAAAAAACCAGATTGCCTTTCGTCACCGAAAATTCAATACCAGTCGCTAGTTTTGCTCTAAATAAAAACTTATTTTCTCTAAACCATTTAGTTACAGCAGTTTCGCAGGGGTTAAATTAAATCTAGAATCTAACATTTCTCCACGTGCTAAACTATACACAAACGCCAAACTAACTAAAACACGGGGGTAAAATTAATTAGGAAACTGGTAGAGGGCAGTCATTAATTATCTAGAGGCATGTTGACCTCAAGAAACAGTCTATGGAGTTCAGATTCGTACAAGGGCTGTTCATTACACGGACTCAATCACGGTAGAATGCCGAGCACTACCCTCTAATTGTCACATTTATCACCTTGCTAGTCTTTAACGAATCGAAATACATACACTCGAATTCGAGTGTGTACGTCTTAGCGGTTAACCAGGACGAGAAGGTTCACCGATACATGTTGCTCCTTATGAATGCCTGGATAATTATGTAAAATTGACGTATGTATTTGAGGGTTGACGCAAATGGCTGATTATTACCAAGCCTTCTATACTCACCTACGCCTGCAAATCCGCCACCAGGAGGATTCTTAAGCAACCCCTTTGATAGTCTTGATGCTGATCAATTTCCAGGCAAAAAAAAAATAATATTAGTTGACCCTTAACCCTTCTGAAGATGAATATCTCTCCCCTGAAACGTGAAACTTTCCAACATTCAAATGGGATGTTGGATGTTTGGAAATTGTAAACTCGAAAACCTAAAATTACTAAAATCTAAAATCTTGAAAATTGACCATTTCGAAAATCAAAAATTTGGAAAATTGAATGTATAAAAATCAATAATCTTGAAAACATGAATTTTGGTACTTTAAAAACTAGGAATTAGAAATTTTGAGATATTGAAACTATATAATTAGTTTAATTTTGAAACTTAAAATTTAGACAATTTAAATATGAAAATTGGATATTTAGAAGTCGGAAATTTCAAAAATAGTAGCTTAAGGTTGAAAGTTCAAAAGGTATAGGATTTAAAATCATCAATTTGAAATTTAAAATTTCAAAAATCCGAAGTTAGAAAAATTCGAATTCTTTTAAGCAGAAATTTCTAAAGAGAAAATTTGGGAAATAAAAGATTTTAATACTGAAGACTATGGAAATTCGAAGTTTCTAGATCTGAAGTTGTTGAACCAAAATTTATAAATCGCGGAATTTAAAATGAAATGTCTTTTGTAAATGTTTGTTTTAAAATTTGATCTTTTTAAAAATCATTAAATTTGAACCCGGGAAATTTGAAATTGCAAATAAAGTTTTAAAAATAAAAACTTCTAAGATAAAAGTTTTAAGAGTATAAAATTTAAAAAAAAAATTTTAATTTAAAATTTCGAAAATTTAAATTTTCGGAATTCGAAAATTTTGAAAATAAGAATTTCCAAAGAAAAATTTTGGAAATATGGAAATTTGATACTTGAACTTCTGAAAACTCCATGTTTTAAAATCTGAGGTTTTTTATTCAAAATTTGAAGATGCAATAGATCTTAAAATTTGAAAATTTTTAAGATCGTGATGTTTGAAACCCCGAAATTCTGAATATATGAATTCTTAAAATCAAAATAAGAAATTGGAATTCCTACAATGTGAACATTTGAAACTTATATGCTTGAAGATAGTAAATTTGGAAATTAAAAATTATGAAACGGCAAATTCCAAAATTAGAAATTATCAAACTAATAAATAACAAAAATCGTAGATATTACAAATTGATGACTTTAAAAATCAAAAATTTGGAAATTGTTAAATATAAAAAGCTGAAATTTTGAAATTTTGAGACAATATAATTAGTTTAGTTTTGAGAATTAGAAATTTATAGAATTTAAAGCTGAAAAATAGAAATTGAATAGTGGGAAAATTTTTAAAATGAAACTTCAATGTTAAAAGTTTTAAAAATGTGAAAATTAATTTGAAAGCTTTAAATTTCAAATTTCGAAAATCTGAAATTTTAAAATCGGAAATTTTAAAAACATGAATGTCTAAGGAGATAACTTTGACAATTTGATAATCAGAAATTCTGAAAATAAATTTTCTTCAAATTTGAAGTTTTAAATAGAAATTTGAAATCTCAAAATTTAAAATTAAAAGATTTGCAAAAATATGCTTTAAAATTTTAAAATTTGCGAATTTTGAAAAAAGGAAATTTAATTTCAAAAATTTTGAAAACTAAAATTGAAAATTGACGATCTTATGAAATGAAAAATTCGAAATTAGATGCTAGAAGATTGTAAATTTGAATATTGAAAATTGCAATTTTAAATTTGAATGTCGTAAAATCTGAAATCCATAAATTCTGAGAAATTAGAAACATTAGTTTAATTTTTGAAAAATGGAAATTTAAAGAATTTAAAGTTGGGAATTAGAAATTTAGTGGTAACGATTTTGAAAATCAAAACCTTATAGTTAAAAATTTTAAAAGTATGAAAATTTAAGTTTAAAAATTTAAAATTCCAAATTTGAAATTTACGAAATCATCATTTTTGAAAACCAGTATCTCTAAAGAGAACATTTTAAGGCTAGGGAATCTTTATAATCAAAAATTCAGAAAATCGCAGTTTTTGAATCACAATTCGCAAATTTAAAATTAAATGTTTTGCAACAGCATTTAAAAATTTTATAAATCGGGAATTTTGAAATCCGGAAATTGTGGGTACATGAATTCTTGAACTCAAAATTAGAAATTGGAATTCCCGTTATGTGAAAATTTGAAACTAGGATGAAAGAACGACCCATTTAAATATGAAGAAAATTTGAACCAGTAACAAAACTTGAAGTTTCAAAATTAACGACTTTGAAAATCAAAAACTTGAAAAAATGTCTAATTAAAATATCCCAAATGTAGAAATTAGATCATTGTGATTAATTTAATTTTTAAAAAATGGAAATTTAAACATTTAAAACGGAATAGTCGAAAATTTTAAAAATGGTTAAAAGTTTTGAATATATAAAATTTCAATAACAAATGCTTTAAATTCAAAATTTCATAGAATATGAAATTTTGGAGGTAGGAAATTTTTAAAAGAGGAATTACTAGAGGGACCCTTGAAAATAGGGAATCTTATAGCCAAAAAAATTAAATTTCGTGCGTTTTGAAATCTGAAGTTCTAAATGAAAACTTAAAAATCGCAAAATTTAAAATAGGAAATTTTGTAAAAGTGTGTTTTAAAATTTTAAAAATCGGAAATTTTGAAACCCTGGAATTTGAGTGTATGAATTTTTAAAATTAGAATCAGAGAATGGAGTTGATTCGAAAGTAAAATTTGAAGATTGGATGCTTAGTGAATGTAAATTTGAAAATCGAAAAATTTAAAATCAAAAATTTGAAATTTTGGAATTTTTAAAATAGGAAACCTTAAAACAACATTTTTGAAATAGAAAATCGCGATTATAGAAAATTCTAAAGCTTTTGAAATCGGAAGTTTTTAATCTGAAATTTGAAGGTTGCAAAATTTAAATTCGGAAACTTTGTAAAAGTACATTTAAAATTTTTTAAGTTGGAATAATAAATAGCGGAAATTTGAAGATTGAATGCTTGAAATTGTAAACTCGAAAATCTAAAATTATTAAAATCTTTATAATTAACGATTTCGAAAATTAAAAATTTGGAAAATTGTGAAATATAAAAATCAATAATCTAGAAAACGAATTTTGGTACCTTATAGATTAGGAAATTAGAAATATTGAGAAATTGGGACCATGTGATTAGTTTAATTTTAAAAATTGAAATTTACGCAATTTGAATTAGAAAATTAGATATTTAAAAGTCGGAAATTTCAAAAATAGAAGCTTAAAGTAGAAAGTTCAAAAGGTAGAGAATTTAAAACCATCAATTTGAAATTTTAAATTTCAAAAACCCGGAATTCGCAAAATTGGAAATTTATAAAATAGAAATCTCTAAAGAGAAAATTTTGGAAATAAAAAATTTTAATACTTGAAGACTCTGGAAATCCGAAGTTTTTAGATCTGAAGTTTTTACCAAAATTTAAAAATCGCGAAATTTAAAATGGAATGTTTTTTGTAAATGTTTGCTTTAAAATTGAAAATTTTAAAAATCGTTAAATTTAAACCCAGGAAATTTGTAAACGTTATATTATAAATTGGAGTTTCTGTAAAGTGAAATTTGAATATTAGTTCTTCGAAGATTGTAAATTTAACAATTAAAATCGCAAAAATTCAGTTTTAAAAATTAAGAAATTCTTAAACTAGTAAGTAACAAAAATCCAAGATTTTAAAAACTAGCGATTTTAAAAATCAAAATCTTAGGAAATTGTAAAATATAAAATCTGAAATATAGAGAACATTTGGTACTTTAAAAATTAGTAAATTAGGCATTTTGAAAAATTGGAAAAATGTGATTAGTTTAATTTTTGAAGAATGAAAATTTAGAGAATTTAAAGTTTGAACCTAGTTGAGCTTAGGCTTCCTAACTACAGGCTGTTTCATAACAATCGAGATGGCGTCGGAGGAGGCACTGCGACGTACGTCAATGCAAGCCTGGAGCACTACGTGGTGGACCTGCCTGACGTAGAACGACTTGAAGCGACTGCAGAATGCATAGTACTACAGGGTTTGGCCTTCTACTCTTGGTCTCGGTTTATAACCGGCCAGATGGCGAACCGCTTAGCACGCAGGACCTGGACGTGTTGTTGGATGCGAGACCACCTGTGCTTTTAGCAGCGGACTTCAACCCCAAACATCTGTCTTGGAACAGTCGGGTAGCGAATCACAATGGACGCATACTCCGACAGTTTGCTGACGGTCTTAGGACCGGCAATAGAGGCAGGATAGATGTACCAAACTTTGCGATACTCCACCAATTGACGCTAAATACGGAGGTCCGGGCTGTCAGCGACCTCAGTTCTGACCACAACCCGGTGCTACTTAATCTCGGAGGGGAGCGAGCCCCGGCCACCAACGAAATCCGTAGGGTTTCGTGGCCGGCATTTGCCGCCCGTCTAGCAATGTCGGTCGAAGGGATGTGTAACGAAATCCCGACTACTGGCGCGTTAGAGACGCAAGTGGACCGCCTCGTAGAGTGCATACAGACCTTGGTCAGTAGGGCCACTTCCATGAGACCAGTAGCGGATAAGAGGGACATCCTTCCTCTGCACATCCGTGACTTCATCCGAGATAAGAACCGTGCCAGGTGTCAATGGCAAAGAACCTGAGATCATGCGGAACGACTCCGGTATAATCGATGTGGTAACCGAAATGCGATTTCGGCGGCACCGAAACGAGGCTTGGGAAGTCAGACTGGAGGACCTCCGAGCCGAAGACAACTCTTTGTAGAGGATGTCGAAACTACTGAGGAACAATACGTCCCCAAAGTCTCCTATCCATTGCGAAACAGGCTTAGCCTGTTCAGTCTTTGAAAAGCCATAAGTCTTCGCAGACAGCATGGAGCGTCAGTTCGAGCCGAACTATGCCCACGCAGACTTTCGGCATATCAAACAGGTTCACCGCGACGTCCGACGGATGCTAAGGAACAACGACCCTCAGGAAATTGACCCCACCACAATAAAAGAAGTCAAGGGCTTTATCAAGGCCTTAAGGGTCAGAAAGGCTTCTGGACCGGACGGAATTTACAACTGGGCTCTAAAAGCGCTGCCGAAAAATGCCCTTCTGGTGTTAACCGGAATCATCAATGCCATGATGGAACTCCGTCACTTCCCATCTACGTGGAAGACGGCGGATGTCGTAGTGCTCCGGAAAGCAGACAAATCTGCGACATTCCCACAGAACTACCGGCCAATTAGCTTGCTGTTGGTGGTTGGGAAGATAGCGGAAGCCGTTTTTGTGAGACTACAGGCAACGATGCAGGAACATGACGTGATCCAGGACAAGCAGTTTGGGTTCCGCAAGGGCCATTCCACCGTTCACCAGATACTGCGAGTGGTGGAACACATCGTGGAAGGCTTCAACTGGCGACAGTCAACAAGCGCAGTGTTCCTGGACGCGTCTAAAGCTTTCGACAAGGTTTGGCATTATGACCTACTCTACAAGATGCTGGAGAGGGGGTTACCACGCGCTCTCGTCCAACTGATGAAATCCTATCTTCACGATTGATGGTTTTGCATCAGGCTGGACGGAGTGCAGTCGACGAGGCGGAGAATCAGGGCTGGGGTTCCCCATAGCTCTTTCTTCTCGCCAGCACTCTTCGGCATCTTCGTGAGCGACCTACCGCGACAACACCCCCGTAAAGTTTAACGGCGACGTGTTCAGCGAGGCCTAAGGCACCACTTCCACGGCGTCCGCCGAGAAGTACCGAAAATCGCCGAAGACGTCTGGGCCTCTTAATATGTTCTAATTACCGCTATCCAAGTTCTTACTGGGCCTTACAGTTAAATTCCGAAATCTTCCGAAAACAACCGAAGACTCGTCCAACTGACGAAATCCTATTTTCACGATAGATGGTTTTGCATCAGGCTGGACGGAGTGCAGTCGACGAGGCGGAGAATCAGGGCTGGGGTTCCCCATAGCTCTTTCTTCTCGCCGGCACTCTTCGGCATCTTCGTGAGCGACCTACCGCTACAACACCCCCGTAAAGTTTAACGGCGACGTGTTCAACGAGGCCTAAGGCACCACTTCCACGGCGTCCGCCGAAAAGTACCGAAAATCGCCGAAGACGTCTGGGCCTCTTAATATTTTCTAATTACCACTATCCAAGTTCTTACTGGGCCTCACAGTTAAATTCCAAAATCTTCCGAAAACAACCGAAGACTCGTCCAACTGACGAAATCCTATTTTCACGATAGATGGTTTTGCATCAGGCTGGACGGAGTGCAGTCGACGAGGCGGAGAATCAAGGGTGGGGTTCCCCATAGCTCTTTCTTCTCGCCGGCACTCTTCGGCATCTTCGTGAGCGACCTACCGCTACAACACCCCCGTAAAGTTTAACGGCGACGTGTTCAACGAGGCCTAAGGCACCACTTCCACGGCGTCCGCCGAAAAGTACCGAAAATCGCCGAAGACGTCTGGGCCTCTTAATATTTTCTAATTACCGCTATCCAAGTTCTTACTGGGCCTCACAGTTAAATTCCAAAATCTTCCGAAAACAACCGAAGACTCGTCCAACTGACGAAATCCTATTTTCACGATAGATGGTTTTGCATCAGGCTGGACGGAGTGCAGTCGACGAGGCGGAGAATCAAGGGTGGGGTTCCCCATAGCTCTTTCTTCTCGCCGGCACTCTTCGGCATCTTCGTGAGCGACCTACCGCTACAACACCCCCGTAAAGTTTAACGGCGACGTGTTCAACGAGGCCTAAGGCACCACTTCCACGGCGTCCGCCGAAAAGTACCGATAATCGCCGAAGACGTCTGGGCCTCTTAATATTTTCTAATTACCGCTATCCAAGTTCTTACTGGGCCTCACAGTTAAATTCCAAAATCTTCCGAAAACAACCGAAGACTCGTCCAACTGACGAAATCCTATTTTCACGATAGATGGTTTTGCATCAGGCTGGACGGAGTGCAGTCGACGAGGCGGAGAATCAGGGGTGGGGTTCCCCATAGCTCTTTCTTCTCGCCGGCACTCTTCGGCATCTTCGTGAGCGACCTACCGCTACAACACCCCCGTAAAGTTTAACGGCGACGTGTTCAACGAGGCCTAAGGCACCACTTCCACGGCGTCCGCCGAAAAGTACCGATAATCGCCGAAGACGTCTGGGCCTCTTAATATTTTCTAATTACCGCTATCCAAGTTCTTACTGGGCCTCACAGTTAAATTCCAAAATCTTCCGAAAACAACCGAAGACTCGTCCAACTGACGAAATCCTATTTTCACGATAGATGGTTTTGCATCAGGCTGGACGGAGTGCGGTCGACGAGGCGGAGAATCAGGGCTGGGGTTCCCCATAGCTCTTTCTTCTCGCCGGCACTCTTCGGCATCTTCGTGAGCGACCTACCGCGACAACACCTCCGTAAAGTTTAACGGCGACGTTTTCAACGAGGCTTAAGGCACCACTTCCACGGCGTCCGCCGAAAAGTACCGAAAATCGCCGAAGACGTCTGGGCCTCTTAATATTTTCTAATTACCGCTATCCAAGTTCTTACTGGGCCTCACAGTTAAATTCCGAAATCTTCCGAAAACAACCGAAGACTCGTCCAACTGACGAAATCCTATTTTCACGATAGATGGTTTTGCATCAGGCTGGACGGAGTGCGGTCGACGAGGCGGAGAATCAGGGCTGGGGTTTTCCATAGCTCTTTCTTCTCGCTGGCACTCTTCGGCATCTTCGTGAGCGACCTACCGGGACAACACCCCCGTAAAGTTTAACGGCGACGTGTTCAACGAGGCCTAAGGCACCACTTCCACGGCGTCCGCCGAAAAGTACCGAAAATCGCCGAAGACGTCTGGGCCTCTTAATATTTTCTAATTACCGCTACCCAAGTTCTTACTGGGCCTCACAGTTAAATTCCGAAATCTTCCGAAAACAACCGAAGACTTCTGAACCCTTCATATTTGAATATATTATAAATTAGTAGTTTTTAATTTTAAATGATAATTCTTTGGAACGTAACATTGTGCCAAGTAAAACACGATGCCTTCCGAAGAGTTCCGAAGACCGCCGAAGACGTCTGGACCTCTTCAAACTGTAAATATTTTCTAACCATCGTTGTTCAAGTTCTCACTTGGCCTTATAAGCAAAGTCCGAAGCCTTCCGAAGAGCTCCGAAAACTACCGAAGACTTTCACACCGCCTTAAAGCTGTATACACATTCATTTAATAAGCGTTTGAGTTTATTTTGGTTCCACAAGCAAGAACCAAGCCTTCCGAAGGGTTCCGAAGATTACGAAGACTTCCGAACTACTTCAATTGTTAAAAATTGTCAATTTTATCTAATTCATGTATTTATGAAACTTATAATTATTTTTGCTTGTACTTATTAAACAAATAATCAAGCGTTTTCAGACGCCGCCCACCCGAACGATAACGAACACCCCCCCCGCTGAAGGGTGGGTGCTGATCGAATATCTTTAGAGAGTATCTTCACATCTCCCCTTTCCAGCCGAACCCAGTAGATGTTGGGTCCGGCTCTCCTTTGGATTGGGTAGGGTTCCGTCCACTTCGTCTCAAACTGATTCTTGGTGGTGGGATGTTTCCTAATCATGATTATGTCCCCAGGTGAAAATAAGGCGGGATCCTCGTCTTGGCCATATTTGACTCTGAAGCGGCGCTCGCGATCCTGAATTTGTTGGATGCGGCGACGTCGGGCTTCTCCTTGAGTGTCCACTGGCGGGTGGTGGAGGTCGTGTGGACGGGGTAGTTTATATTCCAGTAGGGCGTAACTGGGTGTAGTTCCCGCAGCTGCGTACTTCCTGGTGCGGAGGGAATACAGTATCTCGGGTAGTTTCAGGTCGTGTTGAGTCACGAAGGCTCGTAAGGCTTTCTTGAACTTCTGGTTCCGGCGTTCGACTGGGTTTGCTTGTGGGTGGAAGATTTGCGTAGTCCAGTAGTGATAGCCCCATTGATCCAGTGTCCTGTCCCACCGTCAAAACACGTATTGGACTTCGTTGTTGGTGAGGATCGCCCTTGGGTACCCATATCGGAAGATGGCTTCAGTTTTGAGTAGGTTGATGGCGGTTGCTGACTTGGTATCAGACGTAGAGTAAGCTTTGACCCATCTGTTAAACAAGTCGGCTACGACCAGTATGAAGCGATTGTTTTGACGTGAATTCACCCATGGCGTCGACGGGTATGACCTCCCATGGTCGGGTGGGTAGATGTGATCGGAGGGGTGTTTTTTTTCGATATGGTCCTCTTTTCGTAGCGGTACAAGTCCAACATTGGCTTACGTATTGCCTTACCGCGTCACCGAGCTTCGGCCAGAAGTATATTTCGCCGAGGACGCGGTAAGTTTCGTCGGGGCCTGGATGTCCATCCAGGCCGTGGAAAATTTTTTCCCTCTTGTGGGTTTTGGGGGCCTCTTTGCTGTACGAGGAACCTCTCTTGGGTCATCCGTCCAATGACTTCGTTGTCCCGTTGTGCGGTTTGTACCTGTTTGGGCAGGTCTACTAGGGTGACGTAGTTTGCCTCTGGTGTTTTTGGTGATAACAGGTGGTTTTCGCTCGTGGCCTCTTCGGAAATGTCATTGTTGACGAGGTTGTGTAAGAGATGGTCCGGGACAGTGTTGTATGTTGAAGGAAAATTCTTGTAATAGCAGGGGCCAGCGGGTGAGTTTGGAACGGGTGTCTTTGGTCTTGTTTAACCATAGCAATGCATGGCTGTCGGTGCGGAGTATGGTCGGTTCTTCATGACGGCCCAGATTACTGCCAAACATTTCTGCTCGTATACATGGTAGATTTGCTCGGCTTGGTTGAGTTTGGCACTGGTATAGCTGATGACGTTTTCTGATCCTTCAACGTCTTGGCAAAGGACTGCTACGATGCCTGTATCACTGGCGTCGGTTTGTAAAGTGAAAGGTTGGTTAAAGTCTGGTGGGTAAAGCATCAGGGGTTGGCTAATGGCCTGCTGGATGACTTGGAAGGTTTTTTCCGTCTCCGGGGTCCACTGAAAGCTGCACACAGCGGCATATAGTCCTGGAGTCCATTGGTGAGACCGAGAAAGGACCTTAGCTGTCGTCGGTTCGTGGGCCGGTCTGCTTTTTAGATTTTTTCCACGTGCTTTAGTACGGATTGATTTCCTTCGGCGGTTATGAGGTGTCCCAGGTATTCGATATTTTGTACCCCTTAGCTGCGTTTTTATAGTGCTAGGTGGAGCCTGTGTTACTCGAGACACTCCAGAACGAGTCGAATGTGTTGTAGATGCTCCTCCCAGGTGTTGAAATAAATTATCAAGTGGTCCAGGTAGACGAGCACAAACTTGTGGAGATAGCCTGCCAGTACTTCTAGTGACATCAGTTTCTAAAAACTGGCAGGGGCATTTTTCAGACCAAAAGGCATAACGCGGAACTGATAGCTAGCTCCATCGGGCGTGGTAAATGCTGTGAGGGGCTTGGACTCGGAATCGAGCGGTAGTCTGCCAGTAGCCTAATATGAGGTGATGGTGGTGAATACAGGTGCTGTGCCGAGGTCTCGTAGTGTTTCGTGGATTATTGCGGGTTCGAGTTCTTATCTTTGGTGATGAAGTTGAGTCGCTGGTAGTCGACGCAGAACCTTGGCCTCTCATCCCTTTTCTCAACGATTACTATCGGAGAGGTGCTAGGCTCAATGGTTCGGTTAGCCAACATTTTTTCTATTTCGGCGGCGATGATGAGCTTCTTTTGGGGAGAGTATCGATAAGGCGGCAATCGGAAGAGTGTGTGGATTGGTCCGTATTGTGTGGTGGTTGGTTGTGTAGACCCGTTGACCACTGATTGAAACTCCCCAGAAGGCTGTTGACTCTAGGTAGGAGCTCTGCTGGGAACTGGTGGGTTGCGGTTTGTTTGGATGGTCTACTGGTGGAGACGGGTGTCGTTTTTCGGTTCCAGAGGAGTGTTTGGAGGTTGTCTACTCCAAAATGTATGGATCTTCTCTCGTGATCCATACTGCTTTCTGGCGTGGAAGACATGATTGCCCCAAAATGATGTTCTCTGCCAAGTTGGTCACTACCAGGAAGGTTTCATGGTTTGTCACGTTTTCAAGTGTGAATGGTGTGCCCTTCATGGCCATATTTGCCTCTGTTTTGGCTAGGTTAGCGGAGGTACAATAGGGTTGTACCTGTGAGCCTTTGAGCAAGTAGGTAATCGACCTTCCCTGATCATACATGAAGTTGCGCCTGTGTCTAGTGGTACGTTGCTGGTCGTTCTGTTTATGGTGACAGGATCAATGTTTAGTCGTGCAAGTTTGTTTCGCCCGGTTGGGCGGTGTGCTGGCGCGACTAAACATTACCCACAATGACCCATTACCGAGGATCCACGTCATCATAGACAGAACGACCAGCAACGTACTACTAGACACAGGAGCAACTTCACGTATAATCAGGGAAGATCGATAACCTACTTGCTCACAGGCTCACAGGTAGAACCCTATGGTACCTCCGACCACCTAGCCGAAACAGAGGCAAAGATGGTCATGTAGGGCACGTTATTCACCCTTGGAAACGTGACGGACCATGAAACCTTCCTGGTAGTGACCTACTTGGTAGAGGACATCATCTTGGGGCAATCAAGTCTTCCACGCCAGATAGCAGTAATGGATCACAAAAGAGGATTTATACATTTTGGAGTACACAACCGCCAGACACTCCTCTAGAACCGAAGGACGACATGCGTCTCCATCAGTAGACCACCCAAACAAACCGCAACTCACCAGTTCCCAACAGAGCTCCTACCCAGATTTAATAACCTCCTGGTGGAGCTTTAATCAGTCGTCGACGGGCCCACATAACCAACCACTACTTCCAGCACTAGTCATACGATACGGATCAATTCACATACACCCTTACGATTGCCGTCTTACCGATACTTTTCCAAAAAGAAGCTCATCATCGCCGCCAAAGTAGAAGAAATGTTGGCTAACCAAATCATTGAGCCCAGTACCTCAGCCTACAACTCTCCTACAGTAATCGTAAGAAAGAGGAATGGGAGGCCCAAATTCTGCGTCGACTATCAGCGATTCAACTCCATCACCAAAAATGAGAACTCGAACCCGCCGATAATCCACGAAACACTACGGTACCTCGGCACGGCATCTGTATTCACCACCCTGGATTTTAAATTAGGCTACTGGCAGGTACCGTTCGACCCCGAGTCCAGGCCCCTCACATCATTTACCACGCCGATGGAGCTAGCTATCAGTTCCGCGCCAAGAGTTTTGGTCTGAAAATGCCCTAGCCAGTTTTCAGAAGTTGCTGACCCAAGAAGTACTGGCAAGCTATCTCCATAAATTTGTGCTGGTCTACCTGGAAGACTTCCAACACCTGGGAGGAACATCTACAACACAGGCTCCACCTAGCACTAGAAAAATACAGCTTTGGGGTACAAAATATCATATACTTGAGGCATATCATAACCGCCTAAGGAAACCAACCCGTCACCAAAGTACGTGGAACAAATCCAAAAAAGCACGCCGGCCCACGAACCGACGACGGCTAAGGTCCTTCCTCGGCCTCACCAATTGGCTCCGGGACTATATCCCGCGGTGTGCAGATCTGCAGTCACCAATAACTAACTTACTCCAAACCAACCGACGCTTCCAATGGACTCCGAAAACTGAACAAGCCTTCCAAGCCATCTAGCAGGTAATTAGCTAACCCCTGAAGCTTTACCGACGAGATTTTAACCAACCTTTCACTTTACAAACCGACGCCACTGGTACAGGCATTGTAGTAGTCCTTTACCAAGACGTTGAAGGATCACGAAACAGCATCAGCTATACCAGGACCAAAACCGAGGAAGAATACTATGTAAACGAGCAGTTTGACGGTTATCTGGGACGTCAAGTAGTACCGATCATACTTGAAAGACAAACCTTTTACACTCTGCGCCGACAGCCGTCCATTGCTATGATTAAATAAAACCAAAGACACTCGTTCTAAGCTTATCCGCTGGACCCTGCTATTACAAGAATTCCCCTTTGACATACAACCTGTCCCCGGACCCAGAATGAGCTTCCAGACCATCTCTCATGCCACCCCGTCAACAATACGAGCGAGAACCGCCTGTTACCAACAAAAACACTACACGCAAACTACGTCGCCTTAATGGACCTGCCCGAATGGGTACAAACCGCACAACGGGACAACGAGGCCATTGGACGAATGACCTGAGAAAGCTCCTCGTACAGCAAGGAGGTTTATGGTGACGAGGATCCTTGGTAGTGGGTCATGTTGTGTCATGTTTAGTTGCGCCAGTTTGTTTTGCTCGGCCGGGTAGTGTGCTGGCGCAGCTCGGTCGCGGTGTCGTTTCCCGAGTTCCTGGTTGGAAAATTTCGGTGCCAATGTCTTTGTGGGCAGACGCGGCACCTTGGTAGTTGTTCTACTGTGGGTGGACGTCTGACAGCTGGTATGGGGTTGGTCGTCTTTGTTGTCGCCTCCTATACGTTTGCTTCGATTTTCGTAAGACGGGCGACCATTTCCCATACTGTTGTGGGCATGTGACACTGAATTGGGTTTCTCAGTGACGGCACGAGGAGGTTCGTGGACTGTCCCGGTTGATGTTTATTTTTAGACGGCGGGCTTGGTTCTATGTTCAGCTCGTGTACTTGATATAGGGTGGCAAACCCTGACCAACCGACTTCACTGCGCTTCGACTAGCCTGGTACAGGGACAGTAGCTCCAGCGCTTCCACTAGCCTGGAGCCAGCATCTTGGCGCTTCCGTTAGCCCGAAATCTATCGTAACCTCAAACCAGCACTTCCAATAGCCTGAAGAGGGGCATAACAGCATCTTGGCACTTTCCCTAGCCCGAGACCCATCGTAAGGTCAAACCGGCGCTTCCACTAGCTCGGGTTGCCCTATAACCGGCACCTGGTGCTATCGTCGAGCAAGCATTACTTTCACCGACTACTTTAAATTTGACTCTTTCACGCCAATCGCCTACTGTTTCACGGTTCTGAGAGGTAGCAGTCCCTACAAGAGACATTGAAATCTGCATTCCTCCACGTCTCAGAACTGTGGTGACGTTCGTATTAGAGCTTGTGTACGATTAAACCTATTCTTAGTAGTTAAATAAATAAAAGCGACTTTTTCCCCTCCTTCGTTCATTTAGGAAACAAAAACGTAACTTCTACAAGCGAACAACTTAAACTTAAAGCCGCGCAATAGAAAATTGCACTTCTATTTGAAGCAATAATGGAATGCAAATTCGAGATTGCATTCCTCTACGAATGCAGGAACTCGAATTCAAATATTCCAGGAATTACAGAAACTAATTAAACTTTTTCACTTTATTCAGCTTTCATTTCGCAAAGATTACCCTTGTTATACAAAGCTCAAACGCGGATATCTTTTAGTTTAATGACCGCAAATTAACGCGGATGTGCTTGAATATTCGAAGTTCTAGAGCTGCATATGAACAGCTTGTCAGGCTGCAATTACTGCATAATCCAGACCGGCGAACACTGCAATTATCCGGCTCGAAGGATCAATAAAGAAACGGCCATCTGGATGTAAATAATTTGTTTGAGTGGTTGTTCATAGCTGGGAGTAAAAGCCCATCTCGCGCCCAAATATTTTTTGTAGATACAAACGCTGGGCGCCACTTCCACTCAAACTCCTGTTACATAAGCAAACGATAGTTATACATTTCATTAGCAACGAAGCTTTCGCATAAAATTTAACATCCCCATTAAGTAATTGCTTTAATCTATCTTATGGCTGTTTTTAGTTGCGCGCAATTAAAGTTGAAACCGACAGTGCAATGCGATCGAGAGCTTACGTGTGAGCCGCTTTAACTCAACACGCTCGCTTAATGTGTTAATGAACTTTGTAGAGAAAAGCAATTATGTAAATTGAATCATAAACCGCTCCAAGTCAATGTCATAAAGTGCAATCTACTTGAAAATAGGAGAGTTGGAGTTACATAAAGTGCTTGAGATTGCAGAAACGTTTAGTATCGAATGGAAAACTACGACATTAAACAGGTTCTGTAGTTGCTTCAGCTTAAAGCGTGCCTTCCCAAAGCTTTTCTTGTATGCTGTCCAATGGGTTTCGATACGAACGCAAGTTTCAGGGTAGTTTTGCTCGAACTTAAAGCGCTTTCGATTGTTGGTGGTTTATAAAATTTTCAAAGCAGGCTCTAGTGAGCTTTTTGTATGCAGTCCAGTGGGTTTCTGTACAATATACTCTCTCTCTCTCTCTGCCTCGCTCTCTCTCACACACACCCACTCCCTCTCTCTCGCGCTCACACTCTCTCCTCTCTCTTCTATCACTCGTACCTCTCTCTTCTCTCACGTCTCTCCCTTCTCTCTCTTCTCTCTCTTCTCTCTCTTTTCTCTCTTCCCTCTCTTCTCTCTCTTCTCTCGCTTATCTCTCCCTTCTCTCTCCCCTTTCTCTTCTCTCTCTTCTCTCTTCTCTCTCTTATCTCTCTTCTCCATCTTCTCTCTCTTTCCTCTACTCTCTCTTTCTCTCTCTTCTCCTTTTTTCTGTTCTCTTTCTTCTCTCTCCTATCTCTTCTCTTTCCTCTCTATTCTGTCTTTTCTCTCTTTTCTCGCTCTTATCTCTTTTCTCTTATCTCTCTTCTCTCTTCTCTGTCTGGGGTCTCATCCGGGCGATGTTCTGGCGTTGCCCGGCCGATGCGTCGTTTCTCGAGGCTTTGGTTGGGCACTCGCAGTGCCAACTGCGTTATTGGCAAAAGCGATGTCTTGGTAGTTACTGCAGTGTGGGTGGTGGTCTTGCTGCTGGCGTAGGTCCGGTTGTCTCTTTTGTTGTTTCCTTTGCATTCTCTTCTATATTAGTGGGGCGGGTGATCATTTTTCATAGAGTTGTCGGCATGTGACATTGAATCGGTTTGGGAAGTACAAGGAACCAATTTGGGTAGAAATGTGTCGTTAGAGGCACCCGTCTTCAACCAGAAAGTCATAGAGAAGTTTTTTCTCGTGTCAGTTTTGGGGGCTTCTTTGCTCTAGGGTCTTCCGTTCCATGGCTTTATTTTCTTCTACAGCTTGCACACATTTGGCCTGTAGTCTACATGGGTTGGCGTCGCCGTGGATCAATGTAGTAAGCGTAAGACTACGGATCCCAAGGTCCCGGGTTCATATCCCGACACGGTCGACTGCTTGAAAAATGGCAGGTGAGCATTTTTCACAAAAATTACGCCCTCGTTCGGATGAGAGGTTAAATGGAGGTCCCGTGTGTGAGTGTTGTCACGCACGTTAAAGATCCCTACCTTGCCTGTAACGGCAAGGGTTCGTCAAAATTCTAAATTTCCAGGCAACAAAAAACTCGCCTCCTGGCCAATGTAGTACCTTCGGGTGGAGCATTGGAAATGTAAATGAACGGTCTACATGGGTTGGTGTCCGGTGGTAACAGGCGGTTTTCTCTTGTGCTTGCAGTTGTAGTTGGTTGTGTTAGCCCATTGATCACTGGTTGGAATTCTTTCCAACCAGGTTAGCTACTACTAGGAAGGTATCCGAGGATGAATGGCGTGTGGAATTTTTCTCTAATAGCCAATTTGTTCCTGCTTCGGTTAGATCGGCAAAAATATGATAACCTGTAGATATCGGATCTTCTCTGATCATGTATGACGCTGCTCCTGTATCTAACAGCGCACTATAGTTTGTTTGTGTATGGTGACACGAATCCTTGGTAGAGAGACTTCGAATGTTGTATTCACTCACGCCAGTTCCTTTCATCCAGCCGGGCGATGTTCTGGCGTTCCTCGGCCGATGCGTCGTTTCTCGAGGTTTTCGCTGGGCTGTCCGGGTGTCAACGGCGTTATGGGCATAAGCGGCGACTTTGTAGTTACTCCGGTGTGGGTGGTGGTCTTGCTGGTTGCGTAGGTGCGGTTGTCCTTTTGTTGCTTCCTTTGCATTCTCTTCTATCTTGGTGAGGCGGGTGACCACTTCCCATATAGTTGTCGGCATGTGACATTGAATCGGATTGTGAGGTACAAGGAGCCGATTTTGGGCAGAACTGTGTCGCTAGAGGTACTCGTCCTCAACCAGAAGGTCTTAAAGGATTTTTTCTCGTGTCGGTTTTGGGGGTTTCTTCGCGCTAGGGTCATCCGTCCAATGTCTTTATTTTCTTGTTGTGCAGCTTGCACACGTTTGACCTGTGGTCTGCATGGTTTGGTGTCCGGTGGTAGCAGGCGATTTTTGCTTGTGCTTGCAGTTGTAGTTGGTTGATCACTGGTTGGAATTCTTCCCGAAGACTACTGAACTCGTGCAAGAATTCGGCTGAAAACTGGTGAGTTGCAGTTGGTATGAAAGGTTTGTTGATGGTGACGGGCGTCTTCTTTCGGTTCCAGTGGAGTTTCTACTGTATGGAGTCTCGCTCGTAGTCCCACTGTCTAACATTAAACCAAGGATTGCTCAAGGAAGATATCCTCGGCCAGGTTAGCTACTATCGGGAAGGTCTCCGAGGGTGAATGACGTGTGAAATTTTCATTTAATGGTCAATCTGTTCCTGTTTCGGCTAGATGGACAGAGATATGCTACCCTGTGCACTATAGGTTTGTTTCTCTATGGTGACCGGAATCCTTGGTCGAGAGTCATCGTGGGTTGTATTCAGTCACGCCAGTTTCTTTCGTCCGGCCGGGTGATTGTTTTGGCGTTGCTCGACCGATGCGTCGTTTCTCGAGGTTTTGGTTGTGCAGACCAGGTGCCAACGGCTTTATGGGAAAAAGCGGCATCTTGGTGATTACCCGGTGTAGGTTGTGGTCTTGCTGCTGGGGTAGGCCCAGTTATCTCTTTATTTGCTTTCTTTGCGGTCTCTCTTATCCTGGTGAGGCGGGTGACCATTTCCCATAGAGTTGTCGGTATGTGACATTAAATCGGATTGGGAAGTACAAGGAGTCGATTTTGGGTAGAACTGTGTCGCCAGAGGAACCCGTCTTCAACTAGAAAGTCGCAAAATATTGTTTCGTGTCAGTTTTGGGGGCTTCTTCGGTCAAGGGTCATCCGTCCAATGGCTTCATTTTCTTGTGGTGTAGCTTGCACACGTTTGGCCTGTGGTCTGCATGGTTTGATGTCCGGTGGCAACAGGCGGCTTTTGCTGGTGTTTGCAGTTGTAGTTGGTTGTGTTGGCCCATTATTCACTGGTTAAAATTCTTCCCGAATGCCACTAAACTCGTGTAAGAATTCGGTTGGAAACTGGGGAGTTGCTGTTGGTGTGAATGGTTTGTTAAATGTGACGGGTGTTTTTCTTAGGTTCCAGCGGAGCTTCTACTGTATGGAGTCTCGCTCGTAATCCTACTTTCTGGCGTCAAAGTCAGGATTGCCCCAGAATATTCTCAACCAGCTTAGCTATTACCAGGAAGTTTTCTTGGTTCCTCGCGTATCCGAGGGTGAATCGCGTGTGGAATTTTTCTCTAATGGCAAATCTGATCCTGCATCTACTAGATCGGCAAAAATATGATAGAGTGTGGATATCGGATCTTCTCTGATCATGCATGACGAGCTCCTACATCTAACAGCGCACTATAGGTTTGTTTGTGTAAGGTGACCGGAATCCTTGGTAGAGAGTCATCGTGGATTGTATTCAGTCACGCCAGTTCCTATCGTCCGGCCGGGCGATGTTCTGGCGTTGCTCGGCCGATGCGTTGTTTCTCGAGGTCTCGAGGTCCCGGTGCCAACGGCGCTGTGGGTGAAAGCGGCATCTTGGTAGTTACCCGGTGTGGGTGATGGTCTTGCTGCTGGCGTTGGTCCGGTTGTCCCTTTTGGTACTTCCTTTGTATTCTCTTCTATCTTGGTGAGGCGGGTAACCATTTCCCATGCGACATTGAATCGGATTCTTCAATGTTGGAAAACGGGGTTCTTGAACAACTTTGTCGCAGTTGATCTTATTTTTAGGTGGCGGGCCTGTGGCACCTTAGTGCTAAGGACACTATTTGCACGCCCGTAAAGTTTGACGACGGTACTGTTTCTTTTTCTTAATCTTCTTTGGGGATTAAACCACTCATAGTGGTTTAATCCCCAAAGAAGATTAAGAAGAATACTAAACAAACCACAACAGACGGTACTGTTTGCTCCCACCATGGTCACTTCTGGTACTGGAAGCCTATCCAATAGTACTTTTTGGATTCACAACGTTTCTACAGTTTGTTTTTAACTCCGCAAGCTATACGTTGGTGCTATTTGCATCCACAACGTTTTTTAACACCGCCAGCTTTAACAGTGGTACTATTTGCACTCCAAGCCGTTCTGCACTCTCTTATAACACTCCAAGCTTTAACAATTGAACCATTTGTTTGAACTTTAGTCGTTCTTGATTTTTGGAGATTGCTAAGCTGAGCTTTCAGTGGGTTCCAGTACATAAACACACATTTAAACATGTAGCTTCTTCCATTATCATTTTGATTTAACAAACTTAGAATATGACTACAACGTTTGAATTGCAACCGACAGATGTCTATCAGTAGTAGTTCGTATAACCAGGAATCCTCTCGTTGATCAGAATATTTGCCTCGTCCCGTGCAAAACTAGAACCGATCGTTCGTTTCAAGGTTTTGTCTAGTGATATATTCGTAGTTAAGTTAATGGCATCGCTTTCTCTCTTTCTCTATTTTTCCTTTCTCTCTTTCTCTCTTTCTCTCTTTCTCTCTTTCTCTCTTTCTCTCTTTCTCTCTTTCTCTCTTTCTCTCTTTCTCTCTTTCTCTCTTTCTCTCTTTCTCTCTTTCTCTCTTTCTCTCTTTCTCTCTTTCTCTCTTTCTCTCTTTCTCTCTTTCTCTCTTTCTCTCTTTCTCTCTTTATCTCTTTATCTCTTTATCTCTTTCTCTCTTTCTCTCTTTCTCTCTTTCTCTCTTTCTCTCTTTCTCTCTTTCTCTCTTTCTCTCTTTCTCTCTTTCTCTCTTTCTTTCTTTCTCTCTTTCTCTCTTTCTCTCTTTTTCTCTTTCTTTCTTTCTCTCTTTCTCTTCTCTTTCTCTCTTTCTATCTTTCTCTCTTTCTTTCTTTCTCTCTTTCTCTCTTTCTCTCTTTCTCTCTTTCTCTCTTTCTCTCTTTCTCTCTTTCTCTCTTTCTCTCGTTCTCTCTTTCTCTCTTTCTATCTTTGTCTCTTTCTCTCTTTCTCTCTTTCTCTCTTTCTCTCTCTTTTTCTCTCTTTCTCTCTTTCTCTCTTTTTCTCTTTCTCTTTTTCTCTCTTTATGTCTTTCTGTCTTTCTTTCTCTCTTTTTCTCTTTCTCTCTTTCTCTTTTTCTCTCTTTCTCTTTCTCTTCTCTCTTTCTCTCTTTCTCTCTTTCTCTCTTTCTCTCTTTCTCTCTTTCTCTCTTTCTCTCTTCTCCTTCTTCTCTCTTTCTCTCTTTCTCTCTTTCTCTCTTTCTCTCTTTCTCTCTTCTCTCTTTTTTCTCTCTTTTTCTCTTTCCCTTTTTCTCTTTTCTCTTTCTTTCTTTCTCTTTCTTTCTCTCCCTCTCCTTCCTTATTTTCCTACCCTCCCTCCTACCATACCCACGCTTTTTCCATCACCCCGCTTCTCTCTCTCCTGCCCCACACCCTTTCTATATACTGTTTCTGCAATGTTTAGTTTTACAGAAACATTACATATCGACAATGAGCTACAATCGTTCGAGCTTAAAGCGCTTCCGGTCGTCAAAGCTTGCCAAACTCCACCAAGCTTTTTTTGTATGCGTCCAGTGGGTTCCTGTACGCACACACTTCAGTGTATCGCTTGTGTAAATGATAAAGACACTGGACCTTCCGTTTTATTTATTTCACAATCCCGCTGGGGCAATTTAAACGATGTCGTATGCAACTCGCGTTACCTTCTGCCCTAACGATTTCCTATTACGATTCCGAAACGTGCAGATGCATCAAAATCAAACGAACAAATTTTTTACTTGGACTTTGCGACAGTTTCAGTAGTAAATTAAACTAGTTCCATACAAATATGGACAGTTTCACGTGTTCATACACGTGACCACGCATTGGAACTCAACCGCACGGGATTTCCCACGTGGTTGTAGTTAATTAACGGGTTGGAGTGGTTAGAAATCCCCCATTTCCCCATCATATATATATCTGCACAAGTATTTTATTGTATCGAAGTTTATTGGATATACATACACCCAACGAAGCGAAACTTGATGAGGGGTTGCATGCTGCTGCACGTGATCCCAGCACGATTGCTTTGATTAACTGGAATTGAATTTATAGGAGTTCGTTTCGAATTACTCGATTTGGAGAAATTCAAACGTTTGTTGCGAAAACACCATTTGCCTGAAAGCTTTTGTAAATTAGTTTGGTCGCGTTCTCTTTAATAAACCCTTGGGAATATTCTCAGATGATATTTTTCTATTTGGAGACGGTATCGAGGGAACAACAAGTCAATTAAGGGTTTGTTTCGGTTGGGAAAAGGGGGTTGCTCTTACTGACTCTTGAATTTGATTTTCTTCTACGTCATACAAGTGGAAAGCCGATCTCTAGCTGTAAAACTGAAAAACCCTTTACGACAGAATGAGGTCCATAATAATGATGAGTGTTAAAGGTTTCACAGTTAAACAAGGGGTTGAAGTAAAAATTTTAGACACGCGAACGCCGTCCTCTGTAATCAACAAAAGAGGTGATCGTACAAGTTGCCAGAGCAGAACAAATACCTGAAGGAAACATTTAATTGATTAATTTTAAATTAATTTAGTCTAATTGACTACTACTACTTTAATTTAGTACGATTTTAATATAATTTAATATAATTAAATATAATTTAATTCTAATTAATTTTAATTGCAGCTCATATATTTTAATTAATTTTAATTTAATTGAACATAATTTAGTTCTAACTTATTTTATTTTTAGTTTATTTTAAATTTAATTTACTTAAATTTACCTCTAAACGCTTTAATTTATTTTATTTTACTATACTTGAATATAATTTAGTTCGAATTTATTTTAATTCTAGCCCAGCTTACCTTTAATTGATCTGAATTTATTTTAATTGGCTTTAATTTATTTTAATTTCGTATACTTAATTAAATATAATTCATTCTAATTGATTTTAATTTTAATTCTTACTATTTATTTTAATTTGCTTTAATTTTTAATTAAATTTAATTTAATATAATTCGGTTCTATTTATTTTAATTTGATTTGAATTTTATTTTAATTATTTTTGTTTATTTTAATTTCTTAGAATTTAATTTAATTGAATATAATTTAATCTTTGTCTACTTTAATTTTAGCTCCATTAATTTATTTTAATTTTGTATAACCTAATTAAACATAATTTAGTTCTAATTTTTTTAAATTTTAGAGACCATTTTAATTTTAATTCTTACTGTTCATTTTAATTCGCTTTAATTGTTAATTTAATTTAATTTAATATAACTAGGTTCTATTTATTATAATTTTATTTCAATTTAATTTTAATCACATCTATTTATTTTAATTTCTTATAATTAAATTTAATTGAATATGATTTAATCCTTGTCTACTGTAATTTTAGCTCCATTAAATTATTTTAATTTTGTATAACTTTATTAAATATAATTTAGTTCTAATTTATTTAATTTTAGATCATTTTAATTTTAATTCTTACTATTCATTTTTATTCCTTTAATTTTTAATTAAATTGAATTTAATATAGTTCGGTTCTATTTATTTTAATTTCTTATAATTTAATTTACTTGAATATAATTTAAAACTCGTCTACTTTTAATTTTAGCTAGTTTAATTTATTTTAATTTTGTATAACTTAATTAAATATAATTGAGTTCTAATTTATTTTAATTTTAATTCATTTTAATTTTAACTCTTACTATTTATTTTAATTCGCTTTAATTCTTAATTAAATGTTATATAATTCGGTTCTATTTATTTTAATTTTATTTCAATTTAATTATAATCTTTTCTATTTATTTTAATTTCTTTTAATTTAATTTAATTGAATATAATTTAATCCTTCTCTATTTTAATTTTAGCTCATTTAATTTATTTTAATTTCGTACAACCTAATTAAATATAATTTAGTTCTAATTTATTTAATTTTAGATCATTTTAATTTTAACTCTTACTATTTATTTTAATTCGCTTGAATTTTTAATTAAATTGAATTTAATATAATTTGGTTTTATTTATTTTAATTTTATTTCAATTTAGTTTTAATTATTTCTACTTATTTTAATTTCTTATAGTTTGATTTAATTGAATATAATTTAATCCTTGTCTACTTTAATTTTAGCTCGTTTAATTTATTTTAGTTTCGTGTAACTTAATTAAATATAATTTAGTTCTAATTTATTTAATTTTAACTTTTACGTTAATTGCGTTAATTTTTAATTAAATTGAATTTAATATACTTGGGTTCTGTTTATTTTGATTTTATTTCAATTTAATTTTAATTATTTCTATTCATTTTAATTTCTTATAATTTAATTTAATTTTTATTTATTTTAATTTTAGCTCGTTTTTGTTTTAAATGCTTTAAGTTTATCTTAATTTGCTTTAATAATATAAATTGGAACACTGTGGCACGACGTAAATTAAAATAATTAACACCCCTTTAACACAAAAATATTGTTAGAAAACTATATACGTACTTCGACTACTATGTGGGCATTATCAGTGGTAAACTAAAAAATAATATGCACTAGAAATTGAAAGTTGTTCAGGAAACCCTTCTGAAAATATTCTCCTCGCCACGTAGGCTGCAGTGATCTTTCTCAACAAACAATTTATTTAGTTTTTACAATATTTTTTGTGGTAAAGGGGTATTAATTATTTTAATTAATTTTCTGTAATTTAATTTAATTTATTTGAATATAATTTGGTTCCTATTTATTTTAACTTTATTTCATTTTAATTTTAATTTTCTTCTACTTATTTTAATTTAAATTAACTTAATTTATAGAACTTAGTTCTAATTTATTTTAGCTTTAATCTTATCTAATTGTTCTAATTCGTTCTAATTTATTTTAAAATAGTTTAATTTAATTGAATATAGTTTACTTCTAACTTAGTTTAATTTAGAAAATTTTAATTTTAATTTATTTCAATTTATTTTAATTTGTTTTAATTTATTTTAACTTGAATATGGTTTATCCTATTTTATTTTAATTTTGAATCATTTTAAATTTCCTTTATTTAAATTAATTTTAACTTAATTTAATAGAATGTAATTTAATTCTAATTTATTTCAATTTTAAGTTACCTTAATTTTAATTTATTTTAATTCCTTTAATTTATTTTAATTTAGTATAATTTAATTAAATATAATTTAGTACTAATTTGTATAATTTTGGATCATTTTGAATTTAATTTTTACTATTTACTTTAATTCGTTTTAATTAGTGTTAATTAAATTTAATTAGTATAATTTGGTTTTATTTATTATAATTTTATGTCAATTTAACTTTAATTATTTATATTTATCTTAATTAAATTTAATTGAATCCTTGTTTATTTTAATTTTAGGTCGCTTTTATTATAAATGTTCTAATTTATCTTAATTCGTTATGTTTGATGTAATTTAATTTAATTTAATTGATTATAATTTGGCTCTAATTTATTTCAATTTATTTAAATTTTTTCTACTTATTTCAATTTAAATAACTCAATTTAAACAACTTAAGTCGAATTATTTTAATTTTAGTTTATTTTAGTTTCAATCGCTTCTATTTTTCTTAATTCATTCTAATTTACTTCAAATTGGCTTGATTTAATTGAATATAAATTATTTTAATTTAGAACATATTTGTTTTAATTTATTTCAATATAATTTAATTCGCTTTAATTTATTTTAACTTAATTTAAATTAATTGGTTATGATCTATTTCTATCCCAATTGAATTTTGTGTCGTTTTAATCATAATTTATTTCAATTAATTTTAACCCATTTAATTAACCTGCACGTTATTTAATTTTAATTTATGTGAATTGCAAGTTACCTTAGTTTTAATTTATTTTAATTCGTTGTAATTTATTTTAATTTCATCATCATTTTGTTTTCGACCTTACTTAAGGTCGATTTGACGCAGCTCTAACTTCTTTTCTATTCTGTGCTAATCTAAAGAGTTGTACATACCTTCCCACTTAAATCTCTAATTTTAATTTAGAATAATTTAATTAAATACAATTCGGTTTTAATTTATTTAAATTTTAAATTATGCTAATTATAATTTTTACTCGCTTTAATTTATGTTAATTAAATTTACTTTAATATAATTTGGTTATAATTCATTTCAATTTCATTTTAATTATTTGTATTTATATTTATTTAATTTAGTTGAATATAATTTAATTCTTGTTTATTTTAATTTTAGCTAGTTTTTATTTTAAATGTTCTAATTTATCTTAATTAGCATTAATTTGCTGAATTTAATTTAATTTAAATAAATATAATTTCCTTCCAATTAATTTTAATCTACTTATTTTAATTTCAATTAATTTAATTTACAAAACTTAGTACTAATTTATTTTAATTTTAATTTATTTTTATTTTAATCCTTTTTATTTGTCCTAATTCGTTCTAATTTATTTCAAATTAGCTTAATTTAATTGAATATAATTTGGTTCTAATTTATTGCAATTTAAAACATTTTAATTTTAATTTATTTTAATTCGTTTTAATTTACTTCAACTTGATTAAAATTAATTGACTGTGATTTGTTTCTACCTTATTTTAATTTTGAATCGTTTAATTTTAATTTATTTCAATTAATTTTAATTTTATTTTAATTGATCTTTAATTAATTTAATTGAACATAATTTAATTCTAATTTATTTCAATTTTAGGTTACCTTAATTCTAATTTATTTTAATTCCTTTTAATTTAGAATAATTTAATTAAACATAATATAGTTCTAATTTGTTTAACTTTTGATAATTTTAATTTTAATTTTTACTCTCTATTTTAAGTCGTTTTAATGTATGTTAATTAAATTTACCCTAATTAAATTTGGTTCTAATTTATTTCAATTTTATTTCAATTTAATTTTAATTATTTATCTTTATTTTAATTTAATTTATTTGAATTTAATTTAATTCTTGTTTATTTTAATTTTAGCGCTTTTATTTTAAATGTTCGTTATAATTTCATGTAATTTACTTTACTTTAATTGAATATAATTTGATTCCAATTAATTATAATTTTATTTCAGTTTCATTAAATTTTTTTTCTACTTATTTCAATTTAAATTACTTCAATTTAAACAACTTAGGTCCAAGTACTTTAATTTTAGTTCAAATTAGTTTTTATATCTTCTATTTATTTTAATTCGTTCTAATTTATTTCAAATTAGCTTAATTTAATTGAACATAATTTATTTTAATTTAAAACATTTTAGTTTTAATTTATTTCAATATAGTTTAATGTGTTTTAATTTATTTTAACTTAATGTAGATTAATTGGTTATGATCTATTTCTATCATACTTGAATTTTTGATCGTTTTAATTATAATTTATTTCAATTAATTTTAACCCATTTTATTTAACCTGCACATAATTTAATTCTAATTTATGTGTATTTTAAGTTACCTAAGTTTTAATTCATTTTAATTTAGTATAACTTAATTAAATATAATTTAGTTATAATTTATTTAAATTTTAGATTATTTTAATTTTAATTTTTATTCGGTTTAATTTATGTTAATTAAATTTACTTTAATATAATTAAGTTCTAATTCATTTCAATTTTATTTGAATTATTTGTATTTATTTTAATTTAATTAAATTGAATATAATTTAATCTTTGTTTATTTTAATTCTAGCTAGTTTTTTTTTAAACGTTCTAGTTTATCTTAATTAGTTTTAATTTGCTGCAATCTAATTTAATTTAATTAAATATAGTATCATTCCAATTTATTTTAAACTACTTATTTTAATTTAAATAATTTATAAAACTTAGTACTGATTTATTTTAGTTTTAATTCATTTTATTTTAATCTTTTTTATTTGTCCTAATTCGTTCAAATTTATTTTAAATTAGCTTGTTTTAATTAAATATAATTTGGTCTAATTAATTTTAATATAGAATATTTTAATTTTAATTCGTTTTAATTTATTTTAACTTGATTTACATTAATCATTTATAATTTATTTCTATCTTATTTTAATTTTAGATCATTTAATCTTAATTTATTTCAATTAATTTTAATCCTATTTTAATTGACTTTTAATTAATTTACTTGAATATAATTTAATTCTAATTTATTTTAATTTTAGTTTACTTTAATTTCAAATTATTTTAATTCGTTTCAATTTATTAATTGAATTGAATTGATTTAATTGTAATTTATTGAATTTTAGTTAATTTTAATTTTAATTTATTTCTATTGATTTTGATTCGTTTTAAATTTACCTTATTTTAATTTAATTTAATTGAATATAATTTAATCTCAGGTTAATTTAACCTTAATTCAATTTAATTTTAATTTACTTCTATTTACTTTAATTTGTTTTAATTTAATTAAATTTAATGTAATTTAGTTTAAACTTATTTTAATTTTAGTTCATATTAATTTGAATTTTTCTATTTATTTTAATTCGTTTTAATTTACTTTATTTTAATTAACTTAATTAAATTAAATCATTTAAATTTTAATTTATTTTAAGTTATTTTAATTTGTTGTCATTTATTTTAGCATAATTTGATATAATTGAATATAACTTAGTTCTTACTTATTTTAATTTTATTCTTTTTTAAATTCAAATTTTTCTATCTATTTTAATTTGCTTTATTTTAATTTTATTAAATATAATTAATTTCTAATTTATTTCAATTTTAGATCATTTAAATTTTAATATATTTTAGTTAATTTTAATTCGTCTTACTTTATTTTACTGTAATATTATTTAATTTGAATTTATTTGAATTGTTGATCACTTCAACTTTGTTTAATTTATTGTAATTTATTTATTTTATTTATATTTATTTTTATTTAATTTGGTTTTGGTTTAATTTAATTAATTTACTGATTTTAATTAAATTTACTTAGACTAATTAAACTTAATTCATTTTAATTTACATATTCTGTTTTAGCTTACTTTAAATTAATTTTTTTAATTTAATTTATTTCAATTCCATTTGTTTCCACGTAGTTTATATAAATATCTAATTACTCCATTTATTTCAATTAAATTTATTGCAATTTAATTTAATTCGTTTAATTATTTATTTATTTTGTATTAACTTATTTTAATTAAATTTATTTGTATTTAATCTAAATTAATTTAATCTGTTTAATTCATTTGATTGTTTCATTATTTTATTAAGTAGCTAAAGTAGACATTTTATATTTACAAGTCCCACATTCCTGAACTAAGGAAGTGATTAGACAAAGCTCTAGAGCTTAAAAAGAACCAGACAATAACATTATTTGGCAGTTATTAATTTGCTTTTAATTTAATTTAATTAATTTGATATAAGAGGACGTATTTCAATTTATTTTTGGTCAATTTAATTAATTTTTAATAATTATGATTATATTCTATTTAGTTTGTTTTAATTTTATTATTCTAATTAATTTCAATTAAATCTACTTAGGTGTAGTTTGGTTTTAGTTAATTTAACTAATTTTTTTAAACTTTTAATTTATTTTGGTTTAATTTGTTTTACGCCAGTAGACATTAATTTAACAAATGTAGCTAATTTATTTTAAATTAATTAATTTTAAGTTCGTTTATATTAAAGTTGTCTATTTCATTATTTTTAAATTAAATCCACTTTGATTTAATTCAGTTCAGCTCTTATTTTAATTGAATTGGTATTAGATTAATTAATTTTAATTGAATATAATTTAACTCAGTGTATTTAATTACTTCGCTATATCAATTATTTTAATTAAATTTCTGTAATTTAATTAATTTTGCTTTAATCTAATTTAATTGACGTAATTATTTAATTATGTTACTTAATGTATTTTGATTTAAATTAATTTAATTATTTGATTATTATGTTAAGTAATTAAGGTAAGCGTATCAGAATTGCGAACACCACATTCCTAAATAAAAAATAAAGGGTGTGGTTGGTCAAGGTTGTAGAATAGAACAAGAAACAGGCGATAATATTATTTGATTGTACTACCAGTTTATTTAATTTTAATGTAATTTATGTAATTTTGGGTCAATTAATTTAATTGCTTAATTGCTGTATTTGAATTCAATTTTATTATTATAATATACCTTGGTTTAATTTAATTAGTTTAATTAGCTCAATTAAATTTGTTTTGATTTAATTAAGTTTTAGTATACTTTAACTAATTTGATTAATTTTAGTATAATTTATTTTACTTAAATTTGTTTTGATTTAATTTAACTTAATTAATTTACTTTAATTTTAAATTGATTTCTTTTAATTTAATTGATTTTAATTCAATTGATTTTAATTTTAATTAACCCATTTCTTTTAATTAAATTTATTTCGATTTAATTTCCTTACGCCGGTAGTAATACTAATTTCACTTAAAATATTTAGACAAGCACAGCTCCCCTTTCTCTGTATTAAAACATTTTCAAACGTTATACAAAGGGGTGCATGGGACTCTTGGGATGCAGATCAAATGGCCGTTAAAATAACAAAATTAACGCGTTTCAGACCTTTGACGAATGTTATTCCTCTGTACGTTTAATCTCTGTACGATCGTACCAAGGGACAGGGAGATATCTATATCCAACTGTAATTTTGTCGGATCTGCTCTGGTATCCTGGGATACAAAGCAAACGTTATTACAAACGCTTTATCCAACACACACGTGCTCGTTAGCCACCATTTCACTATGTAATTATATCGCAATTTTCAATCGTAAATACACACCTTGGTGAATCCTTTCCATCCCTCACAAAATTTATAACTCCAGCCCCAACCCCAACTCCATCTCCATTTACCTTCAACATTCTGCATTTTGGGCTAATCAAACAACATCTAAATAAATGACTGATCCACATGTCAATGCACGTGATTACGGGTCACGCCATGTGCACGAACACGGCCGTTCTACGATTCCCACGTGATTAAAGCTAATTAAAGGGTCGATGTGGTTTCGAAATTGGTCCCAGCTCATCGTCATGTTTCTCATGAAACATTTAGTCGTATTCAGGTGTATTGGAAATATATAAACTTGATGAAGCGAAGCTTTGTAGAGGGTTGCAAACGGTTCTCAGAAGGTTTCTAGGCTTGTTTGGGTTTTTCCAATTTGAATCGAGTCCTTAGGAACGCACTTTTAGTTAGGAAATGTGTCGTGTTGGCATAGAGTATCCAAGTTAATCTTTGTTTTGGTGGGCGGTACGTTAGGTCGTTCTGATTATTCCTGGAAAAATGTTGCTGTTAGAGTGTCTTGAGCTTGTTGAGCATTGCGGTGATACAGTTTTCCACTCGGGTATGTCTAGAAGACCTTTATATAAAGCTAACGACCTTGACATACTGTATGACGTCATAACTTTAATACGTTGAGTTGATTTTGCGTATCGAACTAGAATAATAACAAGGCTATCGGTATATAATCGAGAAATTAATAGAGGAAACGCTCAGGGAAGAAACAAGTTTAAAATATCCAAGTTTTAAGATTTTCAATTTTAAAAGTCTCAATTGCCAAAATTTTATTTTCCAAAAATTCCGAATTTTAAGATTTCCATTTCCAAAGTGTCCGATTTTCAAAATATTTCATTTTTAAAATTGATGCTTTTAAAATCTATATTAAAAAATTTCTTATTAATTTAAAGAATTTTCAAAATTTTCGAGTTTTAAGATTTGTAATTTAAATTAAAATGTTCTAAACTTTTAAAAATTTTACAATTTGGAGTTCTTAATACTCAACAAAATTTGGAGTTTCAGGATTTCCATTCTCAAAATTTTTCATTTTCAAGCAATTCCATTTTTTACAAGTTCTTAGGATCTATATTCTTTAAATTGCTATTTTTCAATATTTTTAGATTTCAAAATTTGTAATTTTAATATATTTCAATGCGAAACGTTTTAAATTTTTTAGGTTTCCAAAGTTTTGATTTAAAAATATTAATTTCCAACGTTACCTAATTTTAAAATTCGACTCTTATAATTTCCGATTTCTAAAAATCCCTATCTATAATATTTTTTATTTGAAACTTTTAAACTTTCGAACTTCATTATCCATAATCTTCCAATTTCTATTTTTTTAAATTTCTAGGTTTCAACAATTTCTAATTTTAAAATATTTTAACTTCAGACGTTTTAAATTTTTTAGGTTTCCAAAGTACAGAGCTTCTAATATCAAAGTTTTCAACGTTCAAAGTTTTGATTTAAAAATTTTAATTTCCAACGTTACCTAATTTTAAAATTCTACTCTTATAATTTACGATTTTTAAAAATCCCGATTTGTAAAATTTTTTATTTGAAACTCTTAAACTTTCGAACTTCATAATCTCTAATCTTCCAATTTCTAATTTCTAAAATTTCCAAGTTTCAACAATTTCTAATTTTAAGATATTTTAACTTCAAATGTTTTAAATTTTTTAAGTTTCGAAGTACAGATCTTTTAATATCAAAGTTTCCAAAGTTCAAAGTTTTGATTTAAAAATTTTAATTTCCAACGTTACTATATTTTAAAATTCGACTCTTATAATTTGCGATTTTTAAAAATTCCAATTTATAAATGAAACTTTTAAACTTTTGAACTTCATAATCTCTAATCTGCCAATTTCAAATTTTTAAAATTTCCAAGTTCCAACAATTTCTAATTTTAATATATTTTAACTTCGGACGTTTTAAATTTTTTAGGTTTCCAAAGTACAGAGCTTATAATATCACAGTTTCCAACGTTCAAAGTTTTGATTTGAGAAAATTAATTTCCAACGTTACCTAATTTTAAAATTCGACTCTTTTAATTTCCGATTTCTAAAAATCCGAATCTATAATATTTTTTATTTGAAACTTTTAAACTTTCAAACTCCATAATCTCTAATCTTCCAATTTGCAATTTTTAAAATTTCCAGGTTTCAACAATTTTTAATTTTAATATATTTTAACTTCAAATGTTTTAAATTTTTTAGGTTTCCAAAATACAAAGCTTCTAATATCAAAGTTTTCAACGTTCAAAGTTTTGATTTAAAAATTTTAATTTCCAACGTTACCTAATTTTAAAATTCGATTTTTATAATTTGCAATTTTTAAAAATCCCAATTCGTGAAATTTTTATTTGAAACTCTTAAACTTTCGAACTTCATAATCTCTAATCATCAAAATTTCAATTTCTAAAATTTCCAGGTTTCAACAATTTCTAATTTTAATATATTTTATCTTCAGACGTTTTAAATTTTGCAGGTTTCCAAAGTACAAAGCGTCTAAAATCAAAGTTTCCAAAGTTTAATGTTTTGATTTGAAAATTTTAATTTCCAACGTTACTATATTTTAAAATTCGACTCTTATAATTTGCGATTTTAAAAAATTCCAATTTATAAAATTTTTTATTTGAAACTTTGAAACTTTCGAACTTCATAATCTCTAATCTGCCAATTTCAAATTTTTAAAATTTCCAAGCTCCAACAATTTCTAGTTTTAATATATTTTAATTTCAAACATTTTAAATTTTTTAGATTTCCAAAGTTCAGAGCTTCTAATATCAAAATTTCCAACGTCCAAGTTTTGATTTGAAAATTTTAATTTCCAACGTTACCTAATTTTAAAATTCGACTTTGATAATTTGCGATTTTTGAAAATCCCGATTCATAAAATTTTTTATTTAAAACTCTTAAACTTTCGAACTTCATAATCTCTAATCTTCCAATTTCCAATTTTTAAAATTTCCAATTTTCAACGATTTCTAATTTTAATATATTTTAACTTCAGACTATTTAAATTTTCTAGGTTTCCAAAGTTTAGAGCTTCTAATATCAAAATTTCCAACGTCCAAAGTTTTGAATTGGAAATTTCAAATTTCTAAAGTAGCCTAATTTTAAAATCTCGATTTATAAAAGTGCTTATTTTAAATTTCGAATTTTAAAATCTCCAATTCTTTCTCGAACTTCAAATGTATAATCTTAAAAAATTTCAATACTCAATATTTCCAAATGCAAAATTTGCAATTTTCAAAGCTTCTAAATTTTAGAACGCCGTATTTTCTAAAATCTTGGTTTCTAAATTTCCAGATTTTGTCTTCAGCATTTAAAACTCCCAATTTTAAACGCCCCTAGTAGTAAGCGTCTCCCACTTTTAAAATTTTAAAAACTGAAGATTAGTTTTATTCTTAACTTAATTTACAACTTACAACTTTCGAAACTAGTGTAGTAAAAGATCTAAAAGCAAATGAGCAATAGCGCAAAAAGCAGAAGAGCAAGAGAGCCGAAGAGCAAGCAGAGTAAAAGACTAGAAGGGCAAAAGAGCAAACGAGTTTAAGAACAAAAGAGCTAAAGAGTAAAAGAGTAAAAGAGTAAAAGGGTAAAAGTGTAAAAGAGTAAAAGAGTAAAAGAGTAAAAGTGTAAAAGAGTAAAAGAGTAAAAGAGTAAAAGAGTAAAAGAGTAAAAGAGTAAAAGAGTAAAAGAGTTAAAGGGTAAAAGTGTAAAAGAGTAAAAGAGTAAAAGAGTAAAAGAGTAAAAGAGTAAAAGAGTAAAAGAGTAAAAGAGTAAAAGAGTAAAAGAGTAAAAGAGTAAAAGAGTAAAAGAGTAAAAGAGTAAAAGAGTAAAAGAGTAAAAGAGTAAAAGAGTAAAAGAGTAAAAGAGTAAAAGAGTAAAAGAGTAAAAGAGTAAAAGAGTAAAAGAGTAAAAGAGTAAAAGAGTAAAAAAGTAAAAGAGTAAAAGAGTAGAGCAAAAGAGCAAAAGAGCAAAAGAGTAAAAGAGTAAAAGTGTAAAATAGTAAAAGAGTAAAAGAGTAAAAGAGTAAAAGAGTAAAATAGTAAAAGAGTAAAAGAGTAAAAGAGTAAAAGAGTAAAAGGTAAAGAGTAAAAGAGTAAAAGAGTAAAAGAGTAAAAGAGTAAAAGAGTAAAAGAGTAAAAGAGTAAAAGAGTAAAAGAGTAAAAGAGTAAAAGAGTAAAAGAGTAAAAGAGTAAAAGAGTAAAAGAGTAAAAGAGTAAAAGAGTAAAAGAGTAAAAGAGTAAAAGAGTAAAAGAGTAAAAGAGTAAAAGAGTAAAAGAGTAAAAGAGTAAAAGAGTAAAAGAGTAAAAGAGTAAAAGAGTAAAAGAGTAAAAGAGTAAAAGAGTAAAAGAGTAAAAGAGTAAAAGAGTAAAAGAGTAAAAGAGTAAAAGAGTAAAAGAGTAAAAGAGTAAAAGAGTAAAAGAGTAAAAGAGTAAAAGAGTAAAAGAGTAAAAGAGTAAAAGAGTAAAAGAGTAAAAGAGTAAAAGAGTAAAAGAGTAAAAGAGTAAAAGAGTAAAAGAGTAAAAGAGTAAAAGAGTAAAAGAGTAAAAGAGTAAAAGAGTAAAAGAGTAAAAGAGTAAAAGAGTAAAAGAGTAAAAGAGTAAAAGAGTAAAAGAGTAAAAGAGTAAAAGAGTAAAAGAGTAAAAGAGTAAAAGAGTAAAAGAGTAAAAGAGTAAAAGAGTAAAAGAGTAAAAGAGTAAAAGAGTAAAAGAGTAAAAGAGTAAAAGAGTAAAAGAGCAAAAGAGCAAAAGAGCAAAAGAGTAAAAGAGTAAGAGTAAAAGAGTAAAAGAGTAAAAGAGTAAAAGAGTAAAAGAGTAAAAGAGTAAAAGAGTAAAAGAGCAAAAGAGCAAAAGAACAAAAGAGCAAAAGAGCAAAAGAGTAAGAAGAGTAAAAGAGTAAAAGAGTAAAAGAAAAGTAAAAGAGTAAAAGAGTAAAGAGTAAAAGAGTAAAATAGTAAAAGAGCAAAATAGCAAACGAGTAGAAGAGCAGAAGAGCAAAAAGTAAAATAGCAAAAGAGGAGTCAAAGAGCAAAAAGAGCGAAAAGAGCAAAAGGAGCAGAAAAGCAAAAGATCAGAAGAGCATAAGATCAAAGTAGTAAAATAGTAAAAGAGCAAAAGATCAAAAGATCGAAAGCGCAAAAGATCAAAAGATCGAAAGATCAAAAGATCGGAAGAGCAAAAACCGAAAGACCGGAAGGCCGAACGAACAAAAGAGCAAAAGAGCAAAAGAGCAAAAAGCAAAGCAACAAAAGCGCAAAGCCGCAAAAGCGCGAACGAGCAAAAAGAACCGCAGGGCGAAAAGTAAAAGAGCAAAAAAGCAAAAGCGAAATAGTGTAATAGCAAAAGAGCGAAATGGCAAAAAAAGCAAAAAGCAAAATATCAAAGGAGCAAAAGAGCATAAGAGCAAAAGAACGAAAGGGCGAAAGGACGGAAGCGCGGAAGAGTGAAAGATCGGAAGATCGGAAGAGCGGAAGAGCAAAAAGAACACAAGAGCAAAAAGCAAAAGAATAAAATATCAAAAGGGCAAACCAGCAAAAGGGCAAAAGAGCAAAAGAGGAAAAATACAAACGCGCAAAACAGCAAATGAGCAAAAGGGAAAAGCAACAGAGCAAAAGATCAAACAAGCAAAAGGGTAAAAGAGCGCAAGAGCAAAGAGCAAAAGGCTAAATATAAAAGTAAAACAGCAAAAGATCTAAAGAGCGAAAGGGCTAAAGGGCTAAAGGGCAAAAGAGCGAAAGAGCGAAAGAACGAAAGAGCAAAGGAGCGAAAGAACGCAAGAATGAATGAGCGTAGAGTGAAAGAGCAAAAGGGCAAAAAAGCACAAGAGCAAAGCGGAAAAAACAACAGAGTCAAAGATCAAAGATCAAAAGAATGCAAGAGTGTAAAAGGGCGGAAGCGTAATAAAAGTGTAATAAGTGCGAATCAGCAAAATATCAAAACGAGCCAATGTGTAAAAGGGTAAAAAAGCAAATGGACAACGAGAAAAGCGTAAAAAGGCAAAAACCAATATATCAAAATACAAAAGAAAAAAGCAAAAATAGAAGAGTTGAGAAGCAAAGAGGCAACCTAACAAAGAAGTAAACGAGCAAAAGAGCAAATGAAGCATTGCGCGAACGACCAAGCGTGTAATCGAGCAAACCAGCATCGGAGTAAACATATGCTCAAAAGTACAAACGAGCAAAGTACGAACAAGCTACGACCAAACGAGAAAGTGACAAAACAAGCCAACTAGCAGTCGAGCAAACTAGCAAACGAGTGTGATTTCTCGAAAGACTGGTCCAGGCAATTTAATGAGAACGCCTCGCTATATTATTCCAAGACTCCTACTTAGTACGAGACGTCAGCAGGCTTGTCTTTCAACAGCAGCCAGATTTTGTGATCAACAGTAAGATGGATCTCTCGAAAGATTGATTTCAATCAATTTAATAAGAACGTCTAATCGTAGATCTTCTGCTCAATACAACATGACATAATCTCCGTTCAAGATATTCTTATACAAAAGACACTAAAACAATTTTGCAGGATCAACCCAGAATTTTGAGGAAAAATTGGAAATAAATTTTATTGAGGGCTTCTTGCTGGACAACAGTTAGAAGATCCAGATCCATAAGTATTATCAACTTGTACGTACAAATACACAAGGTTAGCCGTTGAAAATTTAACAGCATTGATGCGGTTTGTCTCTTAGGGCGGTGGTTTCGATCAGTACGTGGCACCATCCACCCCTCGAGTTCACTACATTTTATGCAACGTTGTTGTAGTTCTAAAAGAACTTTAGCATTTTTATGTGAATCAAGCGGTGCATCACATTTTGCCAGAAAAACTCCCATAAAACAGCTTTTATAGAAATAAAATACAATGATACTGCTTGTGTTCATTGGGCTGTAGTTTTGGTCCTGTATCTGTTGAGTTACGCAAGGGCGAGCGCCTGTTAGCAATATACATTAAATATGACGCAGGAATTTGTGTTATTCCATATCTGTACCCTGACATTTCGTCTCAAGAATGTAATAAACAAAAGAAATGTTACTAATCAACCCTTAGAGTTACGTACGATCCTCATTCCTTCCTTTCTGATTTAATCAACTACTAAAATACATCCAGGTCTCATCCTCGAAACATACAATTTTCCGGATTTTTTGCCAACATGCCTACATCGAAATAGTTTGGAGGACGCGGATTTTATCTCGCCCCCGCTTCTTTCTAACAAATATTTAAACGATACTGACTAAATATATTAAAATAAAGTCTCAGGAATGTAATAGAAAGAAAGATTCTCTGGAAGATGTAATTAGCTTAAAGGTTACTAGAAGACCAGCTTCTATTGGGGTTGAGTTAATATCTATTCTATTTTCAGAAAATGTCAGAAAGACGCAAAGGCAGCTAGATACGTTTTTTCAACCACCTACCCTTGCCCTTCAAAGCTGAAACCGAATTAAGCATTTGACAAATCCTCGTGGAACATTTAAACATCAAGGTTAGTTTACGTTTTAGTTGTTCACCCAACATCCCCTAAGTTTTAATTTTTGAAAATTTCTATTTTCAAAATATTTTATTTTCAAAACTAATTATTAAAATTTACAATTGGGAAATAACCGATTTTCAAATTTTCAAATTACAGAATACGTGGTTTTGTAAGTATTTGAAATTTCTAAATTCGTAGTTGGTAATTTTCAAAATTTCCCACATTCAAAATTTCCATTTATAAATTTTTAAATTTTAAAGTAGCCGAATTTTACAATATACAATCTCGATGTATAAAATTTCCCTCTTTTAAATTTCAAATGTTTAAATCTCCAATTCTTTTTATCAAACTTTAAAATTTCTAATTTATAAAAATTATAATATTCAAAATTTCCAATTTTCAAAGTTTCCAAATTTTAAAACACTATATTTTTCCTATTTCCCAGTTTCCAAATTTTCAGGTTTTATTTCCGGTAATTTTAAATGCCCCTAGTAATAAAAAGTCTCCCACTTTTAAAATTTTAAGACGTTTAACGTCACTTTCAACCTTCCTATCTTCTAACTTTTAAAATTTCCAGTTTCAGGTTTCAATTTCTAAAATTTCTATTTTTTAAATAGCTTTTTTCAACAATCAAATTATTAAAATGTACAATTAAAAAAAAAACACTTAAAAATGACCAATTTTCAAAATATGCAGTTTTATAAATTTGAGATGTTCTAAATTCGTGGTTGCTAATTTTCAAAATCTTTAACGCTCAAAATTTTGATTTGAGAATATTCCATATTTAAGATTGCCCAATTTTAGAATTTATAATTTTCAAAATATCAATTCTTATAATTTACAATTTTTAAAAATGATGGTGAAGGTTAGAGGTTCTGAAAATCTAAAGTTTTAAAATTGAAGATAATTAAACTTTTATTGTAAGAAAATTTTATAAATCGAGATTTCTAAAAATTACAAACTAAAAAATTGACTGTAAAAAATAATGAATTTTAAAATATTGCAGCCTTGAAAACTAAAGATCGTGATGTTAGAAATTTGAGAAGTTCTAGGAGCCCTTAACTTCAAAAATCTTCAAATTTGAAGTGTTTCAAATTAGAAAATTTTACAGGCACTGGAAGTTTTACAAATTAATAGGTTTACAAGTTTCGTTTCTTTCTAATGTAAATTTTTAAAATATTAAATTGTAAACACAAAATTTTAAATTGTAAATTTTAAAATTTTAAATTGTAAGTTTAAAATTTTAAATTGTGAATTTTAAAGTTTAACTTGTAAATTTTAAAATTTTAAATTGTAAAATTTAAAAACCGCAATCATAAAAATGGTATATTTTGAAAACTAAGAATTTTAAAATTTGAAAACTTTCAAAATGGAAATTTCTAAAATTGGAAGTTAAGAAGAATAAAAATTTGCCAACAAGTGATTGGCTGTTTTAAAATTTATTACTAAAAGTGTTTTAAACAGAAAACACTAAAACCTGGAATCTGGAAATTGAAGACTTTGAAAATCAGAACCTTTAAAAATTGGAAATTTTGGCAACTGTAGAAGTTGAAATGTTTGAAAATTAGAAGTTTTAAAAACCTAAAATTTTAAAAATAGTAGATTTTTAATGTTATATGGTAGAAAAACGTAATAAATCGGGATTTTAAAAAACTGTAAATTATACAAATCGAAGTGTATAAAATTCTATATTTGAAATTTGGCAATTTTAAAAATTTAAATTTTTTTAAGTTAAAAATTGTAAAATCTAGAAATTTAAAAATTACAAACTTCGAACTTGAAGTTCTTAAAAATTAGAAATATTTCAAATTGAATTATTTTTAAATTCCAAAAATTTTAAACAAAAGATTGGAGAGTTTTAAAGTCGGAACCTTTTATAATCGGAAAATTTTATAAATCGAGGATCCCAAAAATTGTAAATTGTAAAAATTGAAGTATTTAGAATTCTATATCTTAAAAGTTGACAATTTGAAGATTGAAGATTTTGAAATTCAATATTTGAAAATTAGGAACCTTGAACTTTGAAAATTTTTAAATTTTAAATATTTCAAATCTCATAACTGCAAATTTTGAAACCTGCAATTTTACAAATAGCCTTGTATATTTTGAAAATTTAAATGTTGAAAGTAGGACCACAAAGTTTTCAAAAGTTAAAAATTGTGAAAACGTACTCAAAAAATTAGAAATTTAAAACTGGAAATGTTTAAAATTTCTTAAGATACGAGCTTTAAAAATCTGTAAAATTTGGAATATTTTAAATTCAAAAATTTTACAATTGCAAAATTTGAAATTTAGAAATTTTGAAATTGGTAACTATATAAATTAGCTCATTTAAGCAGTAAAATTTAAAAACCTAAGTTTAAGAAATTGGATATTTTAAAATTAGAAATTTCGGAAATGGAAACTTGTAACTGGAAACTTCAGAATTTGGAAATTGTAATAATTGATTGTAAAATTTTAAAAATGGGATGTATTTGTAACTGCAAGCGTATTATAATTGGGGGTTTGTGGTTTCAAAACTGGAAAAACTGACACCTGCAAATTATGAAAATAAGATATTTTAAAATTCTGAAATACTAAAGATTGGAAATTTACGAATTGGGTTTTTAACAAAGTTATGATGTTGAAAATTGTAAATTTTAAGGCTAAATGACTTAAAGAAATAGAATTTTTAAAATTAGGGATGTTTTATCTTTTGTAGTAGAATAATTTTGTAAACAGAAATTTTTAAAATCGCATATTTTAAAAATTAAAATGTTTACGTTTCTGTTTAAAATTTGCAATCTTTAAAATTAAAAAATTTTAAAAATTTAAAATTCTGCAACTATGCACTTTGAAGACGAAATTTTAAAAAATTGTAAATTTAAAATTTGGCAATTTTGAAAATTGAAAATTTGTTAAGTTGAAAATTGTAAAACATAAGAATTTAAAAAGTACAAACTTTGAATTTGAAGTCCCTAAAAATTAGAGATACTTGAAATTGAAATATTTTTAAATTCCTAAAATTTTAAATAAAGTTAAGTTTTAAAGATTGGAGAATTTTAAAGTCGGAACCTTTTATAATCGGAAAAATTTATAAATCGAGGTTCCTAAAAATTGTAAATTGTAAAAATTAAAGGGTTTAACATTCTATATTTTAAAAGTTGACAACTTGAAGATTGCAGAATCTTGGAGGTTGAAGATTTTGAAATTCAAAAATTTGAAAATTAGGAACCTTGAAGTATGGAAATCTTTAAATTTTAAATATTTCAAATCCCATAATTGCAAATTTTGAAACCTGGAGTTTTACAAATAGCCTTATAAATTTTGAAAATTTAAATGTTAAAAGTAGGATATTTTGAAAGTTAAACATTTTTGAAACAGAAACTTGCAACTGGAAACTACAGAACTTGAAAATTTTAAAAATCCTACAAAGCTTAAAGAATTTGAAATAATAAAACTTAAGAATTTCTAAAATGTTAAATTTCCAAAATTTAAGTCTTGAACATCGGATTTGTTAAAAATTGAAAATTTTGAGAATTAGGAATAATGAAATCAAAATCTTTAAAAATTGGAAACTATAAAAATTAAAGTGTACCAGAAATTTTAAAAATTAGAAATTAGTAAACCGCAAAGTTTTCAAGAGTTAAAATTTGTGAAAACGGATTCAAAAAATTAGAAATTTTATAACTGGAAATGTTTAACATTTTTTAAGATACGAGCTTTAAAATGTTTAAAATTTGGAATATTTCAAATTAAAAATTTTACAATCGCAAAATTTGAAATTTAATTTTGAAAATTAGTAACTATATAAATTAGCTCATTTAAATAGTAAATTTTAAAAACTCAAGTTTTTAGAAAATGGCTATTTTGAAAATTAGAAATTTTGGAATGAGAAACTTGTAAACGGAAATTTCAAAATGTAGTAATTGTAATAATTGATTGTAAAATTTTAAAAATGGGATGTACTTGTAACTGGAAAGGCATTAAAATTGGGGTTTGTGGTTTCAAAACTAGAAAAATTGACACCTGCAAATTATGAAAATAAGGTACCTTAGAATTCTGAAATACTGAAGATTGGAAATTTTTGAAATGGGTCTTTAACAAAAGTTATAATGTTGAAAATTGGAAATTTTAAGGCTAAAGGAGTTAAAGGTATAGAATTTTTAAAATTGGTGGTGTTTTATCTTTTGTAGAAGAAAAATTTTGTAAACAGAAATTTTTAAAATGGCAAATTTTAAAAATTAAAATGTTTACAATTCTGTCTAGAATTTGCAGTCATAAAAATTGGAAAATTTCAAAATTTAAAATTCTGCAACTACACAATTTAAAGACCGGATTTTATAAAATTGTAAATTATACAAATCGAAGTGTATAAAATTTGGCAATCTTGAAAATTGAAAATATTTTAAGTTGAAAATTGTAAAATCTAGAAATTTAAAAGTACAAACTTTGAACTTGAAGTCTCTAAAAATTAGAAATACTTGAAATTAAAATATTTTTATATTCCAAAAATTATAAATAAAGTTAAGTTTTAAAAATCGGAGAATTTTGAAGTCGAAACCTTTTATAATCGGAAAATTTTATAAATCGAGGTTCCTAAAAATTGTAAATTGTAAAAGAAGTGTTTAAAATTCTCTATCATAAAAGTTAACAATCTTGAAGAATGCAGATTTTGAAATTCAAAAATTTGAAAATTAGAAACCTTGAACTATGGAATCTTTAAATTTTAAATATTTCAAATTCCATAACTGCAAATTTTAAAACCTGCAATTTTACAAATCGTCTTGTAAATTTTGAAAACTTAAATGCTGACAGTAGGATATTTTGAAAATTAGAAATTTTAGAAACAGAAACTGGAAACTTTGAAATGTCCAAATTAGCAATTAATGAATTTTAACGTTTTAAAATTTTAAAGATGGCAGACGTTTGTTACTAGAAGCATATTAAAATTGAGGTCGTGCAACCGGACAAATTTAAACCTAATATCTGAATACGCGTTTACAATTTCCAATTTCCAATTTTGACGAAACTGTATTAGAAAATTTCCAGTTATCAAAATTTTCAGTTGCCAAGACTTCAATTTTATAATGTACAGGTTTTAAGTTTCAATTTCGGTATTCCCGACTTAAAATTTCCAACGTTTTGAAATTCCTACCGTTATAATTTCGAATTTTCCAAGTTCTCACGATCTAGTCCGTAATTTAAAAACTTTTAATTGTTAAACACTTTCAGTTTTTGCATATTTTAGGAACGAGCTTTCCAATTTCCAACTTTTGGTTTTAAAACTACCAATTTGAAAGATTTCCAGTTTTCAAACTTTAACTATCATAATTTCCATTTGCAAGTTCCGATTTCCAAAATATTGATTTTAAAATATCCAATTTTCAAAATTTCCCATTTTTAGAACTTGCATTTTTTCCGTTATTAACAACTTTCCAATTTAAACAACCTATTAATCTACAGCCATACCACGCGTCAGAACCGGTGTCAGTTTCTAAATAATTTTTTAATTTTCTCCCTCGAAATAAAAATCTCAGGACTTGACGACATTTCTATCATAAAGCAGGTTCGACGACGTTTCCAATATATATGAAAAGTTAAACCAAATCCGCATTCGCCATTTACATGCCGATCAGCAACCGAAATTGCTTTTATCAAACATAAACCGTCGCGCTTTCATAAATCGGGAAAAGCATTAGCGTTAAACCACGTTTGCTTTTACATCCGTGTGATTTGAAAATTAAATCGTATATCGCCTCTAAAGCGCTTATACCACTGTAAATATTTTACTTGAACGCTTATTATTAAAGGTTTTTAGTGTCGCTACGTGATTGCTATACTGGCGGTGAATATTAAATATGAGATATACAATAGGCGCAGTTTGGGTAGTATATATATATTTATATATATATATATATATATATATATATATATATATTGGCGTGTTTGCGTCGATGAACTCTTAATATCTTCTGTGGGTCCTCAACTCTCTTTGTATCGTTCTTAAAAGCCTTTAGTATTAACTTCCTTTAGAATAGCACAATAGTAGATAGAATAGGTATGTTTTAGAACACTTCGATCCTCACTCGATCGATCCCCTCACCCTGCCTTCTATTTCGCAGTTGTTGAGGTGGTGTGCCTTGTAAATTCTGACGATCCTCAAGACACTTCTGGCGCACACCGTTTTTCACTGGATCACCGCCCTCTTCTTCCCCTTTCTGCTTGCCTACTAGTTGTAGGGTGTTGAAGTGGGTCTTATGACAATTCTCATGACTCATTCGAATTCTTCATTATGTTTATCGGCTTTGCGGGTGTCCTAATCGGCATTTTGCGGGCTAGAAAATTTTTAACGATAGTGATAGGCAGATATAATTAGCATCGTGAAATTACATAGGATTATTCAGCACTATTATTTTAATATTATAATTTTACTTTTTAACATATATCATTTTTAATATTAGACTAGTATAAGTGTGTTCTTAAATTTTAGAATTAAGTTGACTCCATAATTGGACTTATATGTCTGTGTAGACTTTATTAATAAATGAAATAAATGAAATTATGTTTATCGGCTTTGCGGGTGCCCCATTCGGCATTTTGCGGTCTAGAAAAATTTTCAACGATCCTCATGACTCGTATGAATTCCTCATTATGTTTATCGGCTTTGCGGGTGCCCCATTCGGAATTTTGAGGTTTAGAAAAAATTTTTAAAAATTTTAAATCGGGCTAACATATGCACTCAAAATTATATGGCATAGGTATGGGTAATCAAAATTGTAAAGTTTAATTGTTTCCGTTCTCTGGGATCGGTGATTGAGCACAGAAATAAAAATAAACTGCAATATATATAGAAATAAAAATTTATTAGACAATCTATACACAGTAGTAATAAATTCTTTGTATATATCTATATTTACAATAATATTATCATTGTACATGTTTTTAGGCTAAACATGTATATACATTGTGACCCTAAAACAGTCACGTAATGTGTACAACTTAAATCCGAGCAATATATACAACTTATAAACTAAGTAAAATAAAATCTATTATCTATTTCACTATGCCCCCATGCATACGTTAAGGTCGTGTTAGGGATGACGAAACGCTTATCATCAGCGCCCGATAAACTAACCTTGCTAAGTAACATCGTAAACAAATCATGTTTTTTGCTTCTAATAGTTCGCATCGAATGCACGAAGGCTCGGAAGTTACTGTTATGTGCTACGTCCTTAAAACTATCAACACTTATACCCTGCACAACACTACGCTTAACCCCTTTAATCTTTTTTATTACATCCCTTTCGCTAACTATACAGTAACTCTTGGCGCGAGTACCCACAAACTCCAAAACTATCTCACCACCAAACTCATCCTTGAACTTTCCGGGCACTTTCTTGTTTACAAGTGGGATCTTATATTTATTGTCTGCGTGGTAGTCACTAGTGTCGAATAGGTCCAGGCAGGCATGAATATCACTGTACAAGTCTTCTGTTTCGACACTATACACGAGCGAATCGGTATCTGTATACAAAAGCGAAAGCTTAGACCCATACAGAGGCAACAGTTTCTCATAGTGAAAGTCATAAATCAAGGTTTTTGATAGGTCTAAAATTGAAAAACCTGCATATATAGGTTTATTATAGGTGACTTTAACGCGGTCCATCTGTATGAGTGCTAAATTTTCGCCTAGTACCAGATTACAATTAAAGTTCGGGCGGGTAATCAGGGTACTCGCACACAAGGTCTTCCGGTTACTCTCCCACCGAGTCACAAGCTTCACGTCGACGCGCTTGTCTATATTTTCCATGGTTTTACCAAAGATGGCATTGTTCATGAGTTTGAAAAAGTCCTTCTCAAAAGCGTTAGTGGCACGAGTGCGAAGGTCTGTGTTCAACTCGATATAAGGCTTCAACCATGGAAACTGGTCGAACTCGAGAACCCGATGGATGGAGGTCAACACTAATTCATTCCGCACACACTGCTGTAGATTCCTTCGGTACGTTTATATATCTGCAGAGCGTAGGTAAATTAAAGGTCATCATAGCTTTTATTAGAACTCTAATATTTTCAGTGGATCCTAAAATATTAACAAAAAATTATTAAAAATCTATTAGAAACCATAAATTATCCCGAAACTAAGCCGAATTTACGCTAAATTAAAATTAAATATGTAATTCATATATGCAACATTAAAAGCTCGTCAAAACGTGTCAACGATCATATATAATATACACGTCTATCTAAAAAGCGAATACTATACATATAATTACGCTAAAATGTGTCTTTTAAACCGTAAAACTTGCAGTATAATCTAAAAAATATGCTGTTAAATATGTATACAAAGGTTTAATACTCACGTTCAACCACTTCTCAAAACTGCATTGATAGTAAACAGGAACCCGGGAAAAAAAAACTGGTCCGAGCACACTTTACGTTATTATATCAAAATATATCGTAACAATATGCACCAGGAGTAAACACCTGAGGTCCATCTATATTCATACTACACAAACTATACCTATGTGCTATTCTTTTCGGTTGTCTCGATTTGTTAACGCAGATTTCTGCTAAATAATAGCACATAGGTATAGTTTGTGTAGTATGAATATAGATGGACCTCAGGTGTTTACTCCTGGTGCATATTGTTATGAGATATGCTAATATAATAGTGTGAAGTGCTGCAGGCTCAGTTTGTTTTCCGGTTTTTACTGTCCGTTAATCATAGCAGTTAGGTGAGTGACACATTTAATTTAATTATACGGAAATTCGGCTTAGTTTCGGGATAATTTATGGTTTCTAATAGATTTTTAATAATTTTTTGTTAATATTTTAGGATCCACTGAAAATATTAGAGTTCTAATAAAAGCTATGATGACCTTTAATTTACCTTCGCTCTGCAGATATATAAACGTACCGAAGGAATCTACAGCAGTGTGTGCGGAATGGATTAGTGTTGACCTCCATCCATCGGGTTCTCGAGTTCGACCAGTTTCCATGGTTGAAGCCTTATATCGAGTTGAACACAGACCTTCGCAATCGTGCCACTAACGCTTTTGAGAAGGACTTTTTCAAACTCATGAACAATGCCATCTTTGGTAAAACCATGGAAAATATAGACAAGCGCGTCGACGTGAAGCTTGTGACTCGGTGGGAGAGTAACCGGAAGACCTTGTGTGCGAGTACCCTGATTACCCGCCCGAACTTTAATTGTAATCTGGTACTAGGCGAAAATTTAGCACTCATACAGATGGACCGCGTTAAAGTCACCTATAATAAACCTATATATGCAGGTTTTTCAATTTTAGACCTATCAAAACCTTGATTTATGACTTTCACTATGAGAAACTGTTGCCTCTGTATGGGTCTAAGCTGCTTTTGTATACAGATACCGATTCGCTCGTGTATAGTGTCGAAACAGAAGACTTGTACAGTGATATTCATGCCTGCCTGGACCTATTCGACACTAGTGACTACCACCCAGACAATAAATATAAGATCCCACTTGTAAACAAGAAAGTGCCCGGAAAGTTCAAGGATGAGTTTGGTGGTGAGATAGTTTTGAGTTTGTGGGTACTGCGCCAAGAGTTACTGTATAGTTAGCGAAAGGGATGTAATAAAAAGATTAAAGGGGTTAAGCGTAGTGTTGTGCAGGGTATAAGTGTTGATAGTTTTAAGGACGTAGCACATAACAGTAACTTCCGAGCCTTCGTGCATTCGATGCGAACTATTAGAAGCAAAAAACATGATTTGTTTACGATGTTACTTAGCAAGGTTAGTTTATCGGGCGCTGATGATAAGCGTTTCGTCATCCCTAACACGACCTTAACGTATGCATGGGGCATAGTGAAATAGATAATAGATTTTATTTTACTTAGTTTATAAGTTGTATATATTGCTCGGATTTAAGTTGTACACATTACGTGACTGTTTTAGGGTCACAATGTATCTACATGTTTAGCCTAAAAACATGTACAATGATAATATTATTGTAAATATAGATATATACAAAGAATTTATTACTACTGTGTATAGATTGTCTAATAAATTTTTATTTCTATATATATTGCAGTTTATTTTTATTTCTGTGCTCAATCACCGATCCCAGAGAACGGAAACAATTAAACTTTACAATTTTGATTACCCATACCTATGCCATATAATTTTGAGTGCATATGTTAGCCCGATTTAAAATTTTTAAAAATTTTTTCTAAACCTCAAAATTCCGAATGGGGCACCCGCAAAGCCGATAAACATAATGAAGAATTCATACGAGTCATGAGGATCGTTGAAAATTTTTCTAGACCGCAAAATGCCGAATGGGGCACCCGCAAAGCCGATAAACATAATTTCATTTATTTCATTTATTAATAAAGTCTACACAGACATATAAGTCCAATTATGGAGTCAACTTAATTCTAAAATTTAAGAACACACTTATACTAGTCTAATATTAAAAATAATATATGTTAAAAAGTAAAATTATAATATTAAAATAATAGTGCTAAATAATCCTATGTAATTTCACGATGCTAATTATATCTGCCTATCACTATCGTTAAAAATTTTCTAGCCCGCAAAATGCCGATTAGGACACCCGCAAAGCCGATAAACATAATGAAGAATTCGAATGAGTCATGAGAATTGTCATAAAACCCCCTTCCCCCCTTCAACACCCTACAACTAGTAGGCAAGCAGAAAGGGGCAGGAGGGGGGCGGTGATCCAGTGAAAAACGGTGTGCGCCAGAAGTGTCTTGAGGATCGTCAGAATTTACAAGGCACACCACCTCAACAACTGCGAAATAGAAGGGTGGTGGGGATCGATCGAGTGAGGATCGAAGTGTTCTAGAACATACCTATTCTATCTACTCACAATTTAATTATTGCTTTTAAAAGAAGGATCTTGATAAATGTAATTAAAATTTATATAGACTGGCACTAATTCTGATACTTGCGTACTACTTCAGATCTTTGGATTTCCTAAATTTCGCCAAACCTCAAATTAGAAATTCTTTTTTTTGTAAATCAGAAATTTAGGAAATAGTACATTTCGAAAGAATAGAAAAGAAGTTAGAGCTGCGTCAAACCGACCTTAACTAAGGTCGAAAACAAAATGATGATGATGATGATACATTTCGAAATCAAAATTCTCTAAAGTCAAATTGAAATCAGGATTTCTAAAATGTGGAAATTTTAAAACCAAAGTTTTCAAAAGAAAAAAATTGTGAAAACGTATTTAAAATTTGTAAATTTCGAACCCTGAAAAATTTCAAAACTGGAAGTTCTCAACTCTTAAAAGTTTTAAAATTACAGACTGCAAAACATGAAAATTAATTATAAAATTAAGAACTTGTAAAATTATAAATTACAAGAATTTAGATGCTGACTATTGAGTATTTTAAAACCTAGACATTAATTTTGAAACCAGGAAATTTTAAAAAGCGATACTCGAGAATTAGAAAGCTCGAACCTAGAAAACTGTAAAAACTGTAACTCTTTAACATTTAAAAATCTTAAAATTACAAACTACAAAACCTGAAAACTTAGAGAATTTGAAGTTATAAAAATTAGGAGTTTCCAAAATTGCATTTTACCTTGTAAATTTTGAAAACTGGAAACGTTTAACACTTAAAAGTTTTAAAATTACAAACTTTAACCCTGGAGAGTTGCAGAATTTAAAATTATAAAACTTAAGAATTTTGAAATTGCTTAATTTTCAAAATTTAAGTTGGGAATGTTGAAGGCCGCAACTTTAAAAACTGGATACCATAAAAATGGAATTCTTAAAACTGGTAATTTTGAAAATGGGAATTTTTGAAACCAAAGTTTTCAATGCTTGGAAATTGTGAAAACGCATTTAAATTTTAGAAATTTTGAACCTTAAAAATTTAAAGAACTGGAAATGTTTAACTTTAATAAGTTTTTAATTACAAACTATTGATCCTGAGAACACGAAAAATTTAAATTTTAATAGCTAAGGATGTTAAAAACGTTAATTTCACAAATTAGGGTCCTGAAAATTAACTCCTTGAGAAGCTGGAAATTTTGAAGGTCATGAACATTAAAAAAATCGGAACTTTGAACAAAGGAAAATTTCAGCTTGGATAACTTAAAAATTTTAAAATAGGTAGTTTCGAAATCAAAATTTTCAAAAGTTGGATTATGGAAACGTATTCAAAAATTAGAAATACCGAACCTTTAAATTACAAACTTTAAATCCTGAGAACTTAGAGAATTTTAGATTATAAAAATTAACAGTTTCCTAATTTTAAAAATGTATGTCTAGGACATTGAAAATTTTTCAAATTGGAAAGTTTGCGGGTCAGGGATGTTTTGAAATCGGAAGCTTTAAACAAATTGGAAATTATAAAAATTGAAGTTGCTATAATTATACGTTCAAAAAATTTGGCAACCTTAGAAATTGAAGATCTTGAGGTTAAAAACTTTAAAAGTCCAAGATTCAGAAACGTACAAATTTGTGAATCAGAAATTTTTAACTTTGTACTTCTGAAAAAATTTTAATTTGCAAATTTGGAATTCTTAAAACTTGTTAATTTCACAAATAGATTTTTTTAAATTGTAAATTTAATTTTTTTTGAAAATGTAGAATTTGTGTTTTAAATACGATATTTTAAATATCAGAAACTTTAAATTTTAAAAAATCTTAAGAATTTAAAATATTTAAAATTAAAATATTTTAAAATTGTAAAGTTTAAATCTTGAAAATTACTGGTTCTACAAATGGGATTTTTAAAATTGTAAATTTTAGAAACTTAAGCGTCGAAATAAAAACGGGTTTAGAACAAAAATTTTGCTTTATGAAAATCTTATATATCTAAAATATTTCAAATTAAAAGTTTTAAAACTGCCAATTCTGAATCTTGGGGATTTTAAAGTGGATTGCCTTTTTTAAAATTGTAAATTTTAAAAACTTGCGTTGAAAATGGGACGTCTTAAAAATTTTGAATCTAGAATATCTTAAAACTTAAAATATTTTAAATTCCGCAATTGTAAAATAGCAAATTTCAAATTCTGGTAATGGTGGAAAATGGTATTATTATAAATGTCTTTTTCAAATTGTAAATTTTAAAAAGACACTTTGGAAATTAGACATTTCAACTTTGGAAACCTTGTAAAATTGAAATACTTTGAATTAAGAAATATAAAATTGAAAATTGTGAATCTAAAGGATTTTAGAAATTAGTATTTTACAAATAGGCTTTTTAAAATTGTACATTTAAAAACTTATATTGAAAATCGGATACATTGAAATTTAGAAATTGAGAACTTTAAAAGTTTGAAAAATTTTAAAAATTTCGAATTAAAAATATTAAAATTGCAAATTTCCAAGCTTTAGAATTTTAAAGAGTTGGTAATTGTACAAATAGGCTTTTTTAAAATTGTAAAGTTTAAAAGTTTGTGTTGAAAATGGACAGGTTGAAATTCGGAAATTTTAAAGTTCAAAAATCTTAAGAATTTGAAATTTTTCAAATAAAAATATTAAAGTTGCAAATTAGGAATCTTGGAAATTTTGAAAATGGCAATTGTACAAACGGGATATTTTTAAAATTGTAAATTTTAAAATTATGATAAATTGCATATTTTAAACCTAATTTTAAGAATTCGAAATATTTCAAATTATATATTTTATAATTGCAAATTTTGCACTTTGGGAATTTTAAAAATTAGAAATATTAAAAATTGGTTTTTTTAATTTTTAGAATTTAAAAATTTAAGTTGTAAATAAAATATCTTGAAAAATAAAATTTTAATCTATAAAATTCTTGAAAATTTAAAATATTTCAAATTAAAAAATTTTGAAACTGAAAGTTTTCAATCCTTGGGGTTTTGAAAATTAGTAATTTTTTTAATAGTTTTGTTTAAATTGTAGATTTTTGAGACATTGTAGTGAAAGTGAAACATTTTGAAAATTAGAAGTTTTGAACTTTGAAAATCTTAAAAACTAAAAGTTTTAAATTGCAAGTTTGAACTAAAAATTTTAAAAATTGGAAATTTTACAAATGGTATTTTTCGAAAGATGTGGAATTTAAAAACTTAGATCGTAAATGGGATATTTTGAAAAATAAAAATATAATCTATGAAATACTTGAAAATATAAAATATTTCAAATTAAGAAATTTTGAAAATGAAAGTTTAGAATTCTGGAGTTTTTAAAAATTAGTTTTTGTTTCAACTGTAAATTTTGGAGACTTGTAATGAAATTGTAATATTTTGAACATTTGAACTTTTGAACTAAGAAAATCTTAAAAATTTATAAATTTCTAATTAAAAATTTTTTAAATTCAGAAATTTTAGAACTTTCTTATTTATGAAAATTGGTAATTTTAAAAATTACCCGTCTTTAAATTAAAAATGTTGAAACATGTGTTGAAATTGCGATATTGCAAAAATTAGGAATTTTAAACTTTAAAGATTTTAAAAAATTTGATTAGCTTCAATTTAAAAATTTTAAAACAACCGATTGTAAATTTTGGGAATTTTAAAAAAAGGTAATTTTACATATGGGCTTTTTGTTAAATTGTATACTTATGTTATAAAAATAGAACATTTTGGAAATTTAAATTTTTGAAATTTGAAAATATTTAAAATTTAAAGTTTCTCAAAAAAATACTAAATTGAATATTTTAAATATTGGGCGTTTTAAAAATTAGAAATTTTACAAATGGATCTTTTTAAAATTATAAATTATTAAAACTTAGGTTTTGCCAAAGAAATATTTTACAAATTAGAAATTATAAACTTTGAAAATTTTGAAAATTTGTAATGTATTAAATTAAAAGATTAAATTTGAAAATCTTTAACCTAAGCGTTCTAAAAATTGGTAATTTTACAAATAGGTTTCTTTAAATTGTAGATTTGAGCAACTTCTGCGTTGAAAATGGAATAGTTTGAAAATTAGCACATTCAGACCTTGAAAATTTAAAAAAGTTGAAATATTTCAAATTAAAATTTTTTTGAATTTTGAAAATTTAGAACCTCCGGACTTATGAAAATTGGTAATTTTAAAATGGACTTCTTTCTAAATTGTAAATTTTGAAAGTTTATGTGTTGAAATTAGAATATTGTAAAAATTAGAAACTTTAGTTTTCAAAATTTTGAAAAATTTGAAATGTATTAAATTAAAAGATTAAATTTGAAAATCTTTAACCTAAGCGTTCTAAAAATTGGTAATTTTACAAATAGGTTTCTTTAAATTGTAGATTTGAGCAACTTCTGCGTTGAAAATGGAATAGTTTGAAAATTAGCACATTCAGACCTTGAAAATTTAAAAAAGTTGAAATATTTCAAATTAAAATTTTTTTGAATTTTGAAAATTTAGAACCTCCGGACTTATGAAAATTGGTAATTTTAAAATGGACTTCTTTCTAAATTGTAAATTTTGAAAGTTTATGTGTTGAAATTAGAATATTGTAAAAATTAGAAACTTTAGTTTTCAAAATTTTGAAAAATTTGAAATGTTCCAAATTTAAAAATTGTAAAATTATCAATTTTGAACTTTGGGAATTTTGAAAATTTGTTGTTGAATCTTTGAAAATTTAAAAATTGGTAATTTCAAAATAGGCCTTTTTTAAAATTGTAGATTTTAAAAACTTATGTTGCAAATGGAATATTTTGAAAATTAAAATTTAAAAATTTGAAAATCTTCAAACTTAGGTATGTTTCAAATATAAAAATTTAAAATTGCAATATTTTGTATCTTGGAAATTTTTTAAAATGGTAATATTACAACTGGGTTATTTTTAATTTTAGATTATGGGAAATTCTATAAACTAAAAGCTGTAAACTTCTAAAATTCTTAAAATTATAAAATATACCAAATTAGAAAAGTTTAGAATTACAAATTTTAAATTTTCGAAAATTTTAAAATTGTTAATTTTACAAATGGGACATTTTTTTGTAAATTTTAACAACGCATGTGTTCAAAATGGGATATTTTAAAACTTAGAAATTTTGAACTTAGGTAATATTAAAAAAATTTAAAATTCTTCAAATTAAAATTTTTTAAAACTATCAATTTTTCATCTAAGGTATTTTGAAAATTAGCTATTGATTTTAAAAGCTTATGTGTAAAAATAAGATATTTTGAAAACTAGAAGTTTAAAACTCTGAAAATCTTAAAAATTTAAAATTTTTCAAATTAAAAATTTTTTAAATTGCAAATTTTGTATCGTGGAATTTTGAAAATTCGTAATTCTACAAATATTGTTTTAAAGAATTGTAGATTTTTAAAATTTAGGCGTTAACAATGAGACGTTATGATACCTGGAAAATCTTCAATATTTCAATATTTCAAATTAAGAAATTTTAAAATTTGCAAATTTTGATTCTGGAAATTTTAAAAATTGTATAATTTGCAAATGGCGTTTTTAATTTTATTTTTAAATTGATATGGGTTCAAATTGGAATATCTTTAAAATTAGAAATTTAAAATTTTCAAAATCTTGAAAATTTGAAATATTTTCTGTCATAAAATTTTATAACTGCAAATTTTAAATTTGGCAATTTTCTAAATTGATAATTTTAGAAATGGATTTTTTAGATGTAGGAAACTTATGTGTTAAAAATTAGAAATTTATAAAATTGGAAATCATAACTTTAAAAAATCTTAACAGCTTGAAATACTTTAAATTAAAAAATTTTAAAATTACGAATTTTGATTCTTGAAAACTTTTGAAATTGCTAATTTTACTTATAAATGCGTTTAAAATTGGGTATTTTGAAAATTAGAAATTGTTAACCTTGAAAATCTTATAAATTTAAAATATTCCAAATCAAATGTTTTAAACTTGCAAATTTTAAATCTTGGGATTTTCAAAGTTGGCAATTTGGCAAATAGTCTTTTTTTAAAACTGCAAATTTTAAAAACTTGTTTTAAAATGTTATATTCTAAAAATTGAAAATTTTGAACTTTGAAAATTTGAAATATTTTGAATTAAAGATTAGAGAAACTGCAAATTTAAAAACTTGTTATAAAATTTGAGCATTTTAAAAAATAGATGTTTTAGAAACTCAAAATTTTGAATGTAGTAAATTCAGAATTTTAAAGATTGAACTTTTAAGAAGTTCCAATTTTTAAATTTCCCACAAAAATTTTTAAATTTACAATCTCCAAACTTCCTATCTTCAAATTTTTACTTTACAAATCTTCAATTTTCCATTCGAATTTTAAAATTTTAAGTTTTTTAAACTTTGAATTTAAAATTTTTGATTTGTAATCAGGAACCTTCTTATTCCTTCCTTGAACATTTAGTAATTCAATCTATTTTTATAATATATACCGATATCCTTGCTCTGATTCGGGTTGTTATGCAGAATCACCTAACCCTGTTAAAACTATGACATCACACAGTAAATCAATGTCGTTAGCTTTATAAAAAAGCCTTCTAGACTTTATGAATCACTACGATCAATACGCTCTCACTACCAAATTAACCAACGTTTTGCCAGATGTAATCAGAACAACGTAACGTACCGCCCACCAAAACAAGCATTTGATTGATTACGAACAGTAATTGAAACAGGAGTACAATTAATCTAGATATACAATACGTATACGAATTATTATATTAGAAGTGTAACATGACAGCAAATTTGTCATTAGCGTGTACGTGTGTAACATTGTTCCGCAAATCGATTAAATCTAACGGCAAAATTAAATGGAACATGACGCGAAATTTTAATTAGGGCGTTCACATTTTAACTTAACCGAAAATGTGTTCGGGAGTTTCGAACAATTTGTAAAGCTATTTACGTTGATACGACCGTAAAGTTTAGTATTCATATGACTCGTTAGTAAAACGAGAGAGGGTTTCTAATATGGGGTGGAAATTTTATCATCTACTTAATAGCCTCTTAAATATTACAAATTGCGACTTGGTGGTTTTAATGGTCTTGTGTAAGCGATTTTGTAAATTTATGCATGTTTTTGATTTTTTTTTAGGGGTGGAAGGTGGAAGTATGCCTTCTTAAAGGGACGTTGCTTCCCGAGCTTGCTAAAGCTTTGTATAAAGCTTTATAGACAAATAAGTTCATAGAACAATTCCATTTAATTTAACTAGCGACTTGTAAATTACGAGAGCCATTAGGGTCACAAAATTCAAAATCACCGATTAAAAATTTTTCAATACAAAATTTCCAATTTACAAATTTAAAATTAGCGAATTTTCCAATTTTAAAAATTTGCAAAGCTAAATTTTTAATTTTTTTAATTTCCAGTATGTAGATTTCCAGTTTTCAAACACTGAATTTCCAATTCTCAAAAATTACAATATTCACATTGTTACAATTTCACAATATTATTGAAACAACAGAATGAATAAATTTCTAATTTTAAAATTTTTTAAATTTTCGAGTTTCAAAATTTTCAATTTTTGTACTTTAAAATGTTTTTAAATTTTAAAATTTACATTTCTTAATAAATTCGTTTTTGTAGTTTTCAAATTTACAACTTTCACTTTAAAAGATTTCCAATCTCAAATTCTTGTTCAAAAAATTATATTTTCAAATTCAGAAACATGCCTTCAATAAGATACTGAGATTCATTTTGCGATCTTTAAACTTCAGATTCAAAAGCTTCAGATTTCAAAAACTTTGGGTCAACAGAATTTTCCATAATGAAAATTACCTATTCCCGAAATTTTCTCTTTAAAGCTATCTTGTTTTCAAAATTTCAGATCTTGGAATTTTTTATTTTAAAATTTCATGTCATTAAAATTTTTAATTTGCAACTTCGCAAATTTAAAATTTCCGACAAGTAATTTCCCAATTTTTAAATTTAAATTGTCTAAATTTCCATTTTTCAAACATTACACTATTTTCATTGTTTCAATATTTCAGAATTTCTAGCATCCTAATTTTTAAATATTTTAGACTTTAGATTTTACAATTTTACAATTTCCCAGGTGTTTGATTTCAAACTCGACATTTTTTAAAACCATTGATTTTTGATTTTAAAATTTTTTAATCTTTAATTTGCATTCTTATAATTTTCAATTATTAAATTTTTAATTTTCAAGCTTACAATCTACAAATTTTCACTCAACAGCAATTTCAATTTCTTATTCTAATTTTAAAAAGTCTTCCGGGCTTTAAAATTTCTATATTAAAAATTTTTTAACTTTAAAATATACTTTCACTAAGCTTCCGATTTTAGATTTTGCAATTTTTCAAGTTTCATATTTAAAAATTTTCGATTTCAAAAATTTCAGATTTTTAAATTTTTTGATCAATAAGATCCGCTATTTCCAAAATTTTCGCTTCAAAGCTTTTAAAGTTTTAAATTTTCCAAATTTTGAATTTAAAATTTCTTGTTTCCGATTAAAAATTTTCCAAATTTCAAGTATAAATTGTATGAATTTTCAATTTTCAATAATTACACTACTCGCATTATTCTAATTTATCAATATTTTTAAATTGCTGATTTTCAAAATACAGAAATTTGTGTTTCTAGATTACATATTTTAATATTTCGCAATTTTCCAAGATTTCCTTTTTTCTATTTTTAAATATTTGTTTGTTTCAAAGTGATTAAATTTTTAAATTTGAATTTTAAAATTTTTAAGCATCCGATCTCTTAATTTTTACGCCACAGGAACTCCAATTTCTAATTCTAATTTTAAAAATTACAAACTTAAAATTTCCGGATTATAGAATTCCGGATTTTAAAAATTTTAAAATAATTTTTACGAAACCTTCGATTTTAAATTTTGCAATATTCAAATATCAGGTTCTGACACATTCAATTTCTAAAATTTTTAATTCTCAGAATTCTTGATAATTGATATTCCACAATTTGTATTTAAATGTATACTACCTGTAAATTTCCAATTTCCAAAATTTTAGAATTTAAAATTATTGATTTTAAAATTTCATACATCAAAAATCTCGAATTTATATTTTTCAAACTTTATAATAAACTTGCATACCTCTGATTTTAAATTTTGCGATCTTTAAATTTCAGATTTTTGATTTTAAAAGCGTTGAATTTTTAAAATTTTTAGTGCCAAAATTATAATTTTCAAGAACTCAGTTTTCCGAATTTTAAAATTTCATATCGTCGAGGCTTTAGTTTCAATATTTCCATTTTTAAAATTTCCGATAACTGGATTTCTTATTTTCAACCTCAAATTATCTAAATTTCTATTTTTCAAAAAAGACACGACGTATTGGTCTAATTTTCACAAAATTCCAAATTTCCTAATGTTTAAAATACCATAATTTATGTGTCTAGAAATCCAGATTTTATATTTTAAAATTTTTCAAACTTTTTATTTTCAAAGCCTCTATGTTTAAAATTTTTGGTTTTTGCTGTTTAATAGTTCCAAATTTCAAATTAATAATTTTCAAGCAATTTACAAAATCTCCAATTTTTAATTCTAATTTCTAAAGTTCCTACTTTAAATTTTCCAATCTTCTAATTTAAAATTTTTTGCAATCACGTATTTCGATTTTCATAATTTAGAAAGAATTGTATGTAAAGTTTCCTAATATTGATTTTAAAATATTTGGTTTTCAAAATTTTATTTTTGGTAGCCCCAATTTCTTAAATTTTAAATTGCTAAATTTACAATTTTCCAATTCTTGAAAAGGTTTTTGATTATCAGGATTTCCTATTTCCAAGATTTTCGTTTTAAGAATTTCTTATTTTCTAAAATATTTAAATTATATAATTCCACATTCTTGAAATTTTGATTTTAAAAATTTAAATTTTAAAATTTCGAATGGTCAAACTTAATTTTAGGAGTTTCCATTTTTAAAATTACGATTATTGAATTTCTAATTTTCAACCTTACTTATAAATTTCCATTTGAAACGTTACGCTTTATACATTTTCGCAATTTTATAATTCTTCTAATAAAAAAATTGTCAATTTTATATATTTCAGATTGTTTAGGTACAAGTTTTCAAATCCCTATTTTTAAAAAGGAAAATTTATTAAATTTCCAAGTGGTAATTTTATATTTTTAAACTTTAAATATTCTTCGCTTTTGGAAAATTGTAATATTCACATTGTTCCATTTTCTCAAAATTTCTAATTTCCTAATTTTTAAAATTTCAAAATTCATAATTTTTCTAAGTTAGAAATTTAAACGTTCTACGGTTCTCACGTTTCAGATTTTCAAAACCTTCAATTTTTACAACTTTCGATTTTTGAAATTCCAATTTCGAAACATCTTAATTTTATAAATTGCAGTTCATAACAATATTAAATTTGTAATCTTCAGTTTTTAAAGTTTCACTTAAAAGGTTTCCAATATTTAATTCTAATATTCAAAATTCATATATTTAAATTTCTGAGTGACGAAATTTTCGATTTTTAAAATCTTCAAATTTAAAGATATACTTTTACAAAGCTCCTGGTATTAATTTTTGCAACTTAAAAATTTTTAATATCAAAAACTTTGAATTTTCAGTATTTTTGATTATCAAGATCTATTCTCTATTTTTGAAATTCTCTCTTTAAGAATTTTTTGTTTTCAAAATTTCCAGTTTTCATAATTTCAGATTTGATAATTTTGATTTTAAAATTTATTTGAGGAATCCAATCATTACTTTACAAGGTTTCCAATTTTTAATTCTAAATTTTAAAATTCATATATTCAAAATCCACGGGATTTCAGAATCTCAATTATAAAATTTTTAAATCTTAATATGCGTTTTCAAGCGTATGCTTTTAAATTTTGCGATTTTCAAATTTTAGATTTAAACACTTCCGATTTTAGAAATTTTCAGAATTCCGTATTTCCAAATTTTTTTTTATAAATTTTGAATTTAAAATTTGCAAAGCTTTTAACTTGGAAGTTCCCGTTTTTAGAATTTGCTACAGTTAAGCCTCAATTTTCAACTTTATATGGTCTAAAATTATATTTTACAAAAATTGCACTATTCCCGTTGTTTGAATTTTTCAAAATTTCCAATTACCAAATTTTTAAAATACCATACTTCATTAGTCTCTAGATTTCAAAATTTTATATTCAACTATTCCCTAAATTTGTAATTTCAAAATAGTAAATTTTTAAATATTCGATTTTTGTTATTTATTAACTAACTTCAAATCTTTAAATTGACATTTTTGTAATTTCCAGTTTACAAATATATGGTCGTCAACCACACAATTTTTAAATTTTTACTTTGCAAGATCTTAAGCTTCCAATTCTAATTTTAAAAATTCATATAATCAAAATTTCCGTGTCGAAATTCCCGATTTTTAAAATTTCAAAAAACTTTTAAGATTTTCGATAATCATGATTTCCTATTTACAAAAATTTCGTATTTTTGATCCCTATTTTTAAAGTTTCTAATAAAATTTCAGATTTACAAAATTTTAAATTCATAATCATTAAATTTAAAATTTCATAAGTTCAAAACTTTTAAATTTTAAATGCTTATTTTTAAAATTTCTGATTTCCAAAGATTTGTTTTCAAGATGTGCCGGCTTTTCTACGGTTTCGTTTTTTTATTTGCCGATTATGAAGGTTTTATATTTCAAAATGTCTGATTTGTGAACCATTCAGTTTTAAAGTGTGGTTTCGATTTAAAATTTCAAATCTTGAATTAATGATCTTTAATGTTTTCAATTTTAAAGTTTGAAATTTTACTGATTTATGATTTCAAACTTTGCGATTTTCAAAATCTTTGACAAAAAATCTCCTGATTTTAAAATTTCCGTTTTAAAATTTCTGATTTGCAAAGCTTTCAGTTTTTAAAGTGTGCCGGATTTCCAAAAGTTTCGATTTTAAAATTACAGATATTTATTTGCCAATTTTCAAAGTGTTCGATTTTAAAGTTTGCGGTTTTAAAAAATTGTGTTTCTATAGTATTAGGTTTTAATATTTCAGATTTTTAAAATTGCTGATTTACGGAGCGTTGAGTTTTCAAAGTGTCGAAATTACAAAGTTTTCGATTTTAAAATTGCAGTTTCTTCAATTGCTAATTTTCAATGTATGAAGTTTTAAAACTTTATGATTTTAAAGTTTGGGATTTTTTAAATCTTCGATTAGAAAATTTCTTGGTTTTGAATTTCCGTTTTTAAAATTTCTGATTCGCAAAGCTTTCAGTTTTTAAAGTGTGCCGGATTTCCAAAGGTTTTAATTATAAAATTACAGATATTTATTTGCCAATTTTCAAAGTGTTTGTTTTTAAAGTTTGGTGTTTTAAAAAATTGTGTTTTTATAATATTCGGTTTTAATGTTTCACATTTTTAAAGTAGCTGATTTACAAAGCCTTTAGTTTTCAAAGTGTCGGAAATTCAAAGTTTCCATTTTCTTTCTTTCCAGTTTCTTTAATTACCGGTTATCAAAGCATGAAGTTTTCTAAATTTATGATTTCAAAATTTACGATTTTTAAAATCTTATATTATCGGTATTAATATTTCAGATTTTTAAAACATCTGATTTGCGAAGCTTCAGTTTTTAAAATGTCAAAATTCCAAAGCTTTGGATTTTAAAATTGCAGTTTTTTTAATTGTTGAACATCAAAGTTTTAAAAATCTATAATTTTACAATTTGCAATTTTTTAAATCTTCGATTAAAAAATTTCTTGATTTTAAGAATTCCGTTTTTAAAATTTTTGATTTGCAATGTTTCCAAAGCGTGTTGGATTTCCAAAGGTTTCAATTTTAAAATTACAGATACTTATTTGCCAATTGTCAAAGCGTTCGATTTTAAAGTTTGCGGTTTTAAAAAAATTGTGTTTTTATAATATTCGGTTTTAATATTTAAGATTTTTAAAATAGCTGATTGGCAGAGCCTTCAGTTTTCAAAGTGTCGCTGTTCCAAAGCTTTCGATTTTAAAATTGCAGTTTCTTTAATTGCTGATTATCAAAGTATGATGTTTTAAAAACTTATGATTTTAAAATTTGCGATTTTTAAAATATTTGATTAGAAAATTTCCTGATTCTAAAATTTCTAATTTCCAAAGTTGTCAGTTTCCAAAGTGTGCCTGATTTCCAAAGGGTTCGATTTTAAAATTGTTTCTTTAATTGCCGATTATCAAAACATAAAGTTTTAAAAATTTATGATTTCAAAATTTGCAATTTTTAAAATGTTTAATGTGAAAATTTCTTGATTTTAAAATTTACTTTGTTTAGACTTCTGATTTTCAAAGTTTTCAAAGTGTGCCGGATTGTGTTTTTATAATATTCGGTTTTAATACTTCAAAGTTTTAAAATAACCGATTTGCAGAGCCTTCAGTTTTCAAAATTCCAAATCTCAAAGCTTTCGATTTTAAAATTGCAGTTTCTTTACTTGCTGATTTTCAAAGCGTGAAGTTTTAAAAATTTATGATTTTAAAATTTGCGATTTTTAAAATATTTGATTAGAAAATTTCCTGATTTTAACATTTTCGTTTTTAAAATTTCTGATTTTCAAAGTTTTCAGTTTCCAAAGTGTGCTTGATTTCCAAAGGTTTTGATTTTAAAATTGTTTTTTTATTTGCCGATTATCAAAACATGAAGTTTTAAAAATTTATGATTTCAAAATTTGCAATTTTTAAAATCTTCGATTTGAAAATTTCCTGATTTTAAAATTTCTTTTCTTAAAATTTCTGATTTCCAAAGTTCTCAGTTTTCAAAGTGTGTTTGATTTCTAAAGGTTTCGATTTTAAAATTGTTTCTTTAGTTGTCGATTATCAAAGCAAGGAGTTTTAAAAATTTATGATTTTAAAATTTGCGATTTCCATAATTTTTGATTAGCAAAATTTCATATTTCAAAGCGTATAAGATTTTTGAGGTTGTGGAAGCTCTTGGGCCTCAGCGTTTAGAAAGCCAATGGCTATAGCTGGATCTAGCTTTTATCTTGTAAAATTTAATGATAAAGATACATTTTTAGGGGTTGTTCACGTCAATTCATAACCACGACAAACAACGATAATTAACGTCAAAGTTCAATGATACATTATGAGCTCGTTCTATTATAGAGTTGATAATGTTGATCAACTTGATTGGATCTAAATGATTTAGTATCTCATAAATTACAAGCCTTTGTAGATACCGGTAGGTGCACGTGCAAATACAGAACAGCGGAACTGTATCAACAACATCCCTCTACATTATTAAAGATAACAAATGGGTTTATTTGAATAATAAAGAGCCTTTAATAGTCACAGCAAACTTCACAAATACTCGTTTCTAATTTGCAGCGCCCTCTATAATCCAACAGCAGCAGCCTAGCTCGCATGCTAACGAACACAAACTGCTTGGATCTCAAAGATAAAGCGAAGAAGTACACACAGGGCTTAACGCATAGCCCTTATTAAACTTTCAAAGTAATCAAAAGTATTATTAATTTTAATATATCCCTTTCTGGATGAGAATGATGATGACATTGAAGTTGTTCAACAAAGATTAATTAAAATTTACTTTGGAAAAGTTTGCTGCCGTTTTGTTTTTAGAGGTTTAAGAGAAGGGTAAAAATGTAATTTGTGTATCAGGGTGGATTCGTGGAGAGATTTAAATGTCACGTGTGTTTTGTAAACTCTGGAACTAAAAGGGAAATATGTCCGAGTTTGAAGGTTCGTAAGCCTTTAGCTCGGAAGTTGTTTGGAGATTTATATTGCGGAGTCGGTGTGTTTTGACGAGTTTGCTTGCTACTGGAATCGATTCGGGTCTCTGCTTTTGTGACGATCCAGGGGCGAAATTCTGGAATGATTTCATTTGTTATTTGTTAGATAAGTCCCGGTGAAATGATTTAAAAGTATATCGTTGCCTATAACTTTGTTTTGAACTGCTTAAATGCATAGCTCCACTTTAATTTTCTCACTAAAATTTCCAATTTCCAGAGAATATTTTCGATTTTAAAATTTTCAACTTATTAAGTTTCAAATTTGTGAAATATCAAATCCGAGAAATTTTTTATTTTTACTTTGGAGATCTTTATAATTTCCAACATTTGAAATTTCAAGAATTTCCATTTTCTACAAATTTTTGCTTTAGAAATCCTATAATTTCCCATTTACGAAATTTCAAATAAAAGAAAATTTTCAATTTTAAAAAATTCCATTTTTCACAAATTGAAAACAGAGAAACTTTTTCATTTTAAAATTTCCGATTCAGAGAGCCCAATTTCCGAAATTTCAAGTCATAGATTTTCAAATTCAAACTTTCTAGTTTTTAAAATTTCCTATTTTTAAAATTTTAAATCAGAAAAAAACTTTAACTCTAGAAGATTGAATTTTTAAAATTACAAATTGTAGAAAATTTGCAACTTTGTAATTTGAAACTTTTGAAATTACCCATTTTCAAAACTTCCAACGGAGAATTTTTAATTTTAAATTTTTGTAATTTTAAATTTCCAGTTTTCGACATTTCACATCAGTAAATCTATAATTCTAAAATTCACAAATTTTCAATTTTAATCATCGAAATTCAAATCGGAAAGAATTGTTAATTTTTAATTTCCAAATTCTTATAATTTCCAACTTTTATATTTCAAATCGAAAAAAATTTTTAATTTAGAAATTATGATTTTTAAAATCATCAATTATTACAAACTAAAATCAGAAAAAAAATTTTACTTTAAAATTTCCAATCTTTAAAATATCGTTTTCAAAATTTTAAATCAGCCACTTTCAAATTCAAAATTTCTAGTCTCTAAATTTCCAGATCTCAAAATTTCAAAACAAAGAAAATTTTTAAATTTTAAATTTTTAAAAGTTCAATTTTTGAAATTTCAAAGTAGAAGGAATTTGCAATTTTATAATTTCAAATTTTTAAAATTTTCCATTTTCAAAATTTCAAACTGAAAATTATTAATTTTAAAATTTCCAATTTTTACCATGTTCAATTTTTAAAGTTTAAAACGCCCAGGTTTCAAAATTTAAATTAGAATATGTATCTCTAAAAATTACAATTTTTAATTTTTGGTCTTTCAAATTAAAAAATTTGCAATTTTAAAATTTCCCATTTTTAAAACTTTAGACAGAAAATTTTTAATTTTGAAACATTCAATTTTTAAAATTCCAATTTTTGAAATTTTTTATCTAAAAATTTTCAATTTTAGAATTTTCGATTTTATTAATCTTCCATTTTTGAAACTTCAATTCGGAGATTTTAAATTTTTAAATTTTTATAATTTTCGATTTTTCTATTTTAAACCCGAAAAAAGTTTCAATTTTAAAATTTACAGTTCCAAATTTCCGATTTTTGGAATTGAAATCAAAAAAAATTTCCAGTTATAAAATTTATAGTTTTTAAACTTTCCAGTTAAAATTTCCAATAAGAAAAAATTTTTTACACTAAATGTTTCAATTTCTACATTTTCAATTTTTGAAATTTTAAATCAGAGAAAATCGGCCATATTAAAAGTTTAAATTTTTAAAATTTCCAATTTTTATAGTTGCGCAAGAGAAAGTTTTTACTTTTAATATTTCCAATTTGTTAAATTACCAAATTTTTGAAATTTCAGTGCTGAGAAATTTTAATTTTCCAAAATAATTTCTAATTTTCGTAATTTCGAAGCAAAGATTATTAGTTTTTAAATTTTATAATGTGTAGAATTTCAAATCCAAAATTTTTAAACCGGGAAATTTTAAACTTTCAAATTTTCAGCTTCTAAAATATCTAATTTCTAAATTTTCAAATCAGTAAGTTTTCAATTCGAAGATTTTCAAAGTATCTATGACTTTATATGCTATTAGTCAGATATAGTCCCGGTAAAATGAAATAAAGGTATATCGTTATCTGCATAGCTCCATTTTAATTTTCTCTTTAAAATTTTCAAATTTCAGAGAATATTTTCGATTTTTAAATTTTTAATTTGTTTCCAATTTTTGAAATATCAAATCAGAGAAAATTTTTATTTTTACTTTGGAAATCCATATAATTTCCGATTTTCGAAATTTCAAATCATTGAAAATTTTCTATTTCAAAAATTTACAATTCTTAAATTTTCTAGTTTCACAAATTAAATCCAGACAAAATTTTTTACTTTAAAATTTCAAATTCAGAGAGCCCAATTTCCTAAATTTCAATCAGAGATTTTAAAATTCAAAATCTCTTCTGTTTAAAATTTCCTTGTTTTCAAAATCAGAGAAAATTTTTTACTGTAGAGGTTTTAATTTTCAAAATTTCCAATTCTTGAAATTTCAAATCGTAGAAAATTTGCAATTTCATAATTTTAAATTTTTGAAATTTCCAATTTTCAAAATTTCCAACGGAAAATTTTTAATTTTAAGTTGTTATACATTTAAATTTCCCATTTTCGACATTTCACATCAAAAAATCTTTAATTCTAGAATTCACAATTCTTCAATTTTCAATCGTCATAATTCAAATCGGAAAAATTGTTAATTTTCAATTTCCAACTTCGTATAACCTCCAACTTTCAAAATTTCAGATCGAAAAAACGTCTAACTTTAAAAGTTGTAATTTTTTTAAATTGTCAATTTTTAAAAATTGTAATCAGAAAAAATTTATCACTTTAAGATTTCCAATTTTTAAAATATCTAGTTTTCAAAATTTTGAATCAGACAGTTTCTAGTGTCTAAATTTCCAGTTCTCAAAATTTCAAATCAAAGAAAATTTTTAACTCTTAAGTCTCTTTTTTTTATAGTTCAATTTTTAAAATTCAAAGCCGAGAAAATTAGCAATTTTATAATTTCAAATTATCAAAATTTTACATTTTCAAACAAACTAAAAATTTTTAATTTTAAAATTTTTAATTTCAACAATTTTCAATTTTTAAAATTTAAAATTGGTTTCTAAAATTCCCAGGTTTCAAAATTCAAATAAAAAAAAATAACAATTTTGAAAATTTTCAATTTTTGATATTTCAAAGTAAAAAATTTTCAATTTTAAATTTACTATTTTTAAAACTTCCAACAGAAAATTTTTAATTTCGAAACATCCAATTTTTAAATTTTCAATTTTCGATATTTTTCATCTAAAAATTTTCAATTTTAAAATTCTTAATTTTATTAATCGTCCATTTTTTAGTTTTTAAATTTCTAAATTTTAATAATTTCCAATTTTCCAAATTTTAAACCCGAGAAAAGTTTCCATTTTAAAATTTACAGTTTCCAAATTTCCGATTTTTGAAATTGAAATCAGAGAAAATTGTCATTTATAAAATTTATAGTTTTTAAATTTTCCAGTAAAAATTTCCAATAAGAAAAGTTTTTTACTCTGTTTAAATTTCTAACATTTTCAATTTTTGAAATTTCAAATCAGCAAAAATCGGCCATATTAAAAATTTAAATTTTGAAAACTAACCGGAAATTAATCGACTTCATTAACCGACTAAATAATATTTTTTGTATGTCACGCTGGGTTCATTCCAAAAGCTCCTAAGAAGCAGCAGCTAGAAAGCCCAAGAAAATTGAAATATATTCGTTTGTCTTTTGCACCAACCACACTTTGCTCAGATTTACGCTAGATTTGCCTCATTTCGAAAGAACTACTTGTAGTTTGTGTGGTACTGCGTGGGGAGGAGTTGAAGCATCTATTTCCTAAGCTTTAGCTAGTAAAAGCTTTTTAATAGAAGGGATGAAGGAACAAAGACGTGTAAGTAGATCGCGTTTCCCAACATGGACCAACTTTTAAAACCTTGTAAGCTTCTTCCAACTTACAACCCGCTCCATTTACGTCATAAATCTAATCCGAGCGTTAATTAACAAAGCGCGAGGATATCAAATATCCCGAAGGTTTCCTATCGGGTACACAGCAACGGCTGCATTGTCAACAGACAGGTTGGTTTAATTTCAGCAAACGAATGGGAAGGTAAACAACACTGGAGAGACTTTCACGTGTTTCGAAAAGTGACACTAACCTCACAAATCCCTGGGTTCACAATATTTATCACTAGCTGGCTCCTTTGTACGTGTACATAACTTTGTCGGGTGTCCACTTCAACGCTTCCGACCATTTTATTTATCCAATAAAGGCGGTTATTGTACAATGATGTCCCTGATGATGGATTTTGTGAATTGTACGAATGGGTAAGTATTACGATGGGATGAAAAAGCTTTCTATGCAGGCTGCGGAAACTGAAACTTCTGCAGTATTTTTGTTAGGCAAATGAAGCTCTGTAGTTAGATGCAGCTCATAGTTTGTTTGACTGAATGCGGTATTAATTATAAATTAATCCAGCAACTGTTTCATATGTCGGTGAAGGAATTAGCTATATATCGAATCATCGACTATTTGAATTGTGGCTGAAGGTGTAAGCTATAAATCGCTTCATTGCTCATTTTAATTGTAGCTACAAGTCGATTTAAAACTATTTTAACTGCCGCTGTAGGTGTTATCTATAAATCGATTCTTTACTAATTTAATTGTGACGCGTATCGCGTATCGCGTATCGCGTATCGCGTATCGCGTATCGCGTATCGCGTATCGCGTATCGCGTATCGCGTATCGCGTATCGCGTATCGCGTATCGCGTATCGCGTATCGCGTATCGCGTATCGCGTATCGCGTATCGCGTATCGCGTATCGCGTATTGAGCATCGCATATCGCGTATCGCGTATCGCGTATCGCGTATCGCGTATCGCGTATCGCGTATCGTGTATTGCTTAACGCGTATGGAGTATCGCGTATCGCGTATGAAGTATCGCGTATCGCGAATCGCGTATCGCGTGTCGCGTGTCGCGTGTCGCGTATTGCACATGGCGTATTGCGCATCGCGTATTGCGTATCGCGTATTGCGTATTGCGTATTACGCATCTCCTAACGAGTATTGCGTATCCCGCATCGCGTATCGTGTATAGCGTATTGCGTATCGAGTATTGCGTATCGCGTATCGCGTATCGCGTATCGCGTATCGCGTATCGCGTATCGCGTATTGCGTATCGCGTATCGTGTATCGCGTATCGCGTATCGCGTATCGCGTATCGCGTATCGCGTATCGCGTATCCCGTAACGCGTATTTCTTTCCGCCCGACTGTAATCTGTACAATTTCAACATTGTATACCAAACATGCATAAAAGAATAAATTAACTTTTTGGAAACCTAACACACACAACCACACAAACACGAGCGCAAACACACACACACGCAAAACAATTGTGCCCTTCTATGATCTGGATATCCGGCTGGAGATGGTCTGGATCGAAGAGTACAAATTCTGCGGAATGCTTTTCCTCGAACACTGAAATTTCCGGCTGCCGATGGTCCTGGACAGAGAGCTAGAGCACGAAGCAGAAACAACACCAACACCACCACAACTATTAACCACCACAAAATAAAACAAATACACAAACGCAAACCCAAACACACCCACACAACACATACAAACACAAATTGTGCCCCTCAATAATCCGGATTTCCGGCTGCCAATGGTCCGGATCGAAGGGTACAAATTCTGCGGTGCGTTTTCCCTCAAAGACTGAGATTTCCGGCTGCCGATGGTCCTGGTCAGAGAGCGAGAGCACAACACAGAAACAACACCAACACCAACACAACAATTAATCAAAACAATAAAATACACACGCGCACACACATAAACACACATACACAAACATCGACACTTACTTACTCACACACAAAACACCCAAACACAAACCCGTACAACAATGATAGTAACCACAACAAGTGCTGCCTTGACGCGGCAGGGACGTGAACAAAGCCTGGGTCACAGACAAAGCGGGGTGGTGGCGGGTGGGAGACGCGGGAGGGCCTCGGAAACTCCTGGTTATCCGGAGGACCGAAGGGTTTTTTTCGCTTCCCTTAGCCTGCCGCTTCACCGAACTGTACGATTGAAATAAAAATCCTAGGCACGGTCAAAGCACAGGTTACAATGGTGGGAAAACAGGTCTGTCTAAAATGTCAGATGACAGACGACTAGAATGTTAGATTTCTAAAAAAAAGTGCCGTGTCAAGTGATACCCTTTGCGTATCGCAAACTGGGCATTGCGTATCCCGCGTCGTGAATTGTGTGTTGTGTTCCGCTTATGAATAAATCGTGTAACGCGTATTGCATATTGCGCATCGCTATCGTGTATCGCGTGTCGCGTATTGTGTACCGCGTTTTGCGTATCGCGTGCTGCGTACTTTGTCCAGTGTATCGCAAATCGAGCGTTGCGTTCAGCGTACCCCTTATCGCGTATGGTGTGTTGCGTATTGCGTATCACGTACCGTGTATCGCATATCGTGTATCGCGTATCGCATAGCGCATTGCTAATCGCGTGTCACGAATTGCGCAACGCGTATCGTGTAGCTTGTGCCACTAATTGTGTACCGCTTACCGTGTATCACGTATTGCGTTTCACGTATCGTACATCGTATATCGCGTATTGCGTATCGCATATCGTGTATCATATCGCGTATCTGGATTTCCAGATGGCGATAGTCCAGACTAATAACGCAATCTCCGTTAAGCAGTTTTCTTTGACGACTAGAGTTTCCGCCTGTCGATGATCCTGGTTCTAAAGAGGGAACGTAACACGTAACACGTAACACGTAACACGTAACACATTTACACAACTCTCACCCACAAACACGCACACATACAAACATAACACTCTCTCTCAAACCTGCGCACACACATAGACGCACACACCTTACCCACGGTTACTTTCTCAAACGCCTTTTCAACATTTGAATTTTCGGCTGCCGATGGTCCGGACTGATATGGCAATATCCGTTGAGCGTTCTTCCTCGACGACTGGGATTTCCGGCTACCGATGGTGCTAGTCCTAGAAGGGCAATGTAACACGGATATATATCAACAACACACACACAATACACATTCACGCATACACACCAACCTTTCCCACACACATACACACACGTAGCACATCCCAGCATGCGCGCGCACACACATAAATACACACCTTATTCACGGTTACTTTCGGAAGAAAGCCAGGTCTGCTTAAATTTCAGGTAGCAAGCTACTAAGACGTTTTAACAAAAAAATAAATAAATATAAATCACGTTTCACGTGTCACGTGTCACGTGTCACGTGTCTCGTGTACACGTCACGTGTCTCGTGTACATGTCACGTGTCACCAGTCATGTGTCACGTGTCACGTGTCACGTGTCACGTGTCACGTGTCACGTGTCACGTGTCACTAGTCATGTGTCACCTGTAATGTGTCATTTATCACGTGTCACGTGTCACTTGTCGCATGTGACGTGCCAAGTGACACCCTTTGCGCATCGCTTGCTGTGCATTGCGTTTCGCACGTTGCCAATTTTATGTGGTTTTCCCCGCGTATCGCTTATCGTTTATTGCGTATCGCGTATAGTGTATCGCGTATTGCGTAACGCGTATGGCGTATTGCGTACCGCGTTTTGAGTATCGCGTATTGCACATCGCGTATTGCGTGTCACGTGTCCTTGTCACTTGCTGCAGGTGACGTGCCAAGTGACACCCTTTGCGTATTGCGCGTTGCAAATTGTGTGGCGTTTTCCGCGTATTGCGTATCATGTAGCGCGTATCGCTTACTTGTCACTTGTTGCAGATGACGTGCTAAGTGTCACCCATTGCGTATTGCGTGTTGCGAATTGTATGTTGTGTAACGCGTATTGTGAATCGTGTTTCGTGTATCGGGTTTAGTATTCTTAGTACAGTGTGTCGCGTGTTTTGTGCCGTGTATGGCGTAGCGCGCCTAGGTTATTGCGTATCGTATATTGTATATCGCGTACTTCGTACAGTGTATCGCGTATTGTGCACCCCGTATTGCGTATAGCGAATCGCGCATCGCGCAGCGCGTATCGCGTATCGCGTATCGCGTATTGCGTATCGCGTATCGCGTACCACGTATCGCGTATCGCGTATCGTGTATCGCGTATCGCGTGTCGCATATCGCTTATCGCGTATTGCCTATGCGTATCGCGTATTGCGTATTGCGTATTGCGTATTGCGTATTGCGTATTAAGTATTGCGTATTGCGTATTGCGTATTGCGTATTGCGTATTGCGTATTGCGTATTGCGTATTGCGTATTGCGTATTGCGTATTGCGTATTGCGTATTGCGTATTGCGTATTGCGTATTGCGTATTGCGTATTGCGTATTGCGTATTGCGTATTGCGTATTGCGTATTGCGTATTGCGTATTGCGTATTGCGTATTGCGTATTGTGTATCGCGTACCTTGTACCGAATATCGCGTACTGCGTATCGTGTACCACGAATCACGTATCGCATGCCGCGTATTAGGTATCGCGTATCCGTATTGCGTATCGCGTATTGCGTATCGCGTATCGCGTAAGGCGTATTGCATATCGGGTATGGCGTATGGTGTATCGCGTGTCGCATATCGCGTATGTGTATCGCGTATCGTGTACCGCGTATCACATATCGCGTATCGTGCATAGCGTATCGAGTATTGCGTATCATGTTTCGCGTATAGCGTAACGCGCTTAGCTCATCGCGTATTGCGAATCGTCAGTTTCGTATAAAATATCGTTTATCTCGAATCGTGTATCGCGTATCGCGTATCGCACTTCACGTATCACATATCGCGTACCGCGTTTTGAGTATCGCGTATTGCACACCGCGTATTGCGTGTCACGTGTCCTTGTCACTTGCTGCAGGTGACGTGCCAAGTGACACCCTTTGCGTATTGCGCGTTGCAAATTGTGTGGCGTTTTCCGCGTATCATGTAGCGCGTATCGCGTATCGCTTACTTGTCACTTGTTGCAGATGACGTGCTAAGTGTCACCCTTTGCGTATCGCGCGTTGCGAATTGTGTGTTGTGTTCCGCGTATCGTGAATCGTGTTTCGCGTATCGGGTTTAGTATTCTTAGTACAGTGTGTCGCATGTTTCGTGCCGTGTATGGCGTAGCGCGCCTAGCTTATTGCGTATCGCATATTGTATATCGCGTACTTCGTACAATGTATCGCGTATTGTTCACCGCGTATCACGTATAGCGTATCGCGCATCGCGTATCGCGCATTACATATTGCGTATTGCGTATCGCGTGCCGCATATCGCGTATCGCGTATTGCCTATGCGTATCGCGTATTGCGTATTGCGTATCGTGTATCGCGTACCTCGTACCGTGTATCGCGTACTGTGTATTGTGTACTCACGTATCACGTATTGCATGCCGCGTAATGCGTATCGCGTATCGCGTATCCGTATCGCGTATCGCGTATCGCGTATTGCGTATTGCATATCGGGTATGGCGTAAGGTGTATCGCGTGTTGCGTATCGCGTATGTGTATCGCGTATCGTGTACCGCGTATCACATATCGCGTATCGTGCATAGCGTATCGAGTATTGCGTATCACGTGTCGCGTATAGCGTATCGCGCTTAGCTCATCGCGTGTTGCGAATCGCCAGTTTCGTATAGGATATCGTTTATCTCGAATCGTGTATCGCGTATCGCGTATCGCACTTCACGTATCACATATCGCGTTTAGCGTATTGCAGATCGCGGTTTAATTGTAGGTCAAAGATCTGGTTTTAACTATAAGTCAACTCATCCACTATTTTATTTATGTTTGAAAGTGTTCACTACAAATTTAATTCATCGAATGTATTTAAATGATCCTTCTTTAGTTGTAGGTTAAAGTGCTAACTATAAACTAAGCTATCGTTTATTTTAGTTGTAGCTGACGATATTAACTACAACCGCGTATTACGTACCGCGTATCGCATATTGCGTATCGCGTATCACACATCACGTATAGCGTATCGCGTATCGCGTATCGCGTATTGCGTATCGCGTATCGGGTATCGCGTATCGCGTATCGCGTATCGCGTATCGCGTTTCGCGTACCGCGTATCGCGTATCGCGAGGTCGCGGGTCACTTGTCACTTGTCGTAGGTGACGTACCTAGTGACTCCTTTGCGTATCGCAAGCTGCGCATTGCGTGTCGCCCGCCACGAACTGTGTGTCGTGTTCCGCTTTTCGTGGATCGTGTATCACACACACACACATATCTAACTCACGGTTACTTTTGTGGGGACGCAAGGCCTTGTTAAATTTCAGGTATCAGACTAGTGAAACGTTGGAACATATAAATAAATAAATAGATAAGAATCACGTATCACGTGTCAGGTGTCTCGTGTCTCGTGTCACATGTCATTTGTCATGTATCACGTGTCATTTGTCAAGTGTCGCGTGTCACGTGTCACGTATCACGTGCCACTTGTCATGTATCACGTGGAACGTGTTACTTATCACGTGGCATGTGTCACGTGTCACTAATAACGCATCACGTGTTACTTATTGCATGCGACGTGCCAAAAGACACTCTTTGCGTCTCGCGTGCTGCGCATTGCGCATCGCGCGTTGCAAATTGGATGTCGTATTCCGCGTATCACATAACGTGTTTCGCTCATCGCGTATCGCTTATCGCGTATCGCGTATCGCGTATCGCGTATTGCGTATCGCGTACGGCGAATCGCGTGCCACTTGTTACTTTTTACAGGTGACGTGCCAAGTGACAGCCTTTGCGTATAGTAAGCTGCGCATTGCGATCGCGCGTTGCGATTTTGTGTCGTGTTCTGCGTATCGTGAATCGCGTATCGCGTATTGCGTATTATGTATCGCGTATCGCGTATCACATATCGAGTATCGCGTACCTATAACTATAACTATAACTATTTTAATTGTACTGTATTGGTACTAACTATAATCATTTCTTTGACTATTTTAACTGTAAGTGAAGGTGTTAACTATAAATCGATTCATCGACTAGTTTAATTATTGGTGAAGGTGATAACTACAAATCACTTCATCAGATCTACATTAATGATCGTATTTTACCTGTAGGTCAAAGTACTAACTATAAACAAACACATCGACTATTTTATTTGCAGAGGAAAGTTTTACCATAAATTAATCCACCGGCTTTTTATAAAAAAATTTTTATATTTTTATTATTATTGTTGTTATCATTCAATCTGAATATTGTTACGATTAGGTAAATTCCCAAATTTGATTACATGAGTTGCCGTCACGGATAAGGCCTACAAGTTAACATACAAACCAGGAGCTTACCTTGTCTTTAATAGAAGTCAGGGTGTTTCTAGGTCAAGATCGCCGTCGGGTTGCTTTTTCTGTGTGGACCAATTCTAGCGGCGAAGTGAATGCGCCTATACTGTAGCGGAGCACTAAATAGTAGCGGTAGGGTACAAGGACACAAGAGGAATTACTTTGCCAAACTAACGCACGCACACACGTCCGATGGTAAAAGTTATCTACTTAAAGAAGCTTTGTTCCCACGAGCTCTAGTATCCCTACCATTCCATACTTCTCAACGCGGACCGTTACCACATCGCATTTCTTTAGCCTGGGAACGCGAGCGCATGCGTTTAGATACTATAGATCATTGAGTTGATGTCCTGGAGTTTGTGGGAAACTATAATCGGCCAAATTTGCACTTAAATGTTTAATTTAAGCATGGGAAAAAGCTTTCCCAAGTTGGATTTAAAAATCCCCTAAACCTAAACATATTTACTGGCTAACTGGTATTGAATTATTATTTATTGCCTACTAATTATTTAAATATATACAAGTCTCACTGATAATATAATTTTAACATCACTTATCATTCAGGAAGGCTAGCTCTAAATCACATCGCCAACCCTTAAAAGCACACTACCCTATTCTTTTTCAAATTTTATTCTTGACCATTATTTCACTACAGCCCAATAAACACAACACTTATCAAAGCGTCGTCTCACTAATAATATTTTACAGGTTTCCTTCCGTTTACAACTAACACAAGCTCCAATTGCAGCATAAATCTAACGATAGCAGCGTTCATTAACAGGGGTTGAAAGGGTAATATCAAATATCCCGGAGGTGTTCTCTCACCTACATTGCTACGGCCGCCACGTCGACAGACAACTTAGTTTAATTTGAGAAATGAAATGAGCGAAGCAACGCAAATCCCAGGGTGAACAATATTTATCGCTTGGTAGTCTATTTGGACAGGTGTCGCTGGTCAAAGCTAGCTCACACTGTTAATAAAAAACAAGTTTTGTTAACTACAGCATTTTCAGACTTTGCACAAACAGGGAGAATATTAAACTAAGGGGTTAAAAAACTGGCGAATGTATTTAATGAGAGCATGTCGTAAATTTGCTTAATTGTGTAAAGTTTCATTATTAAAGTTTTTCCCAAAGGGTCAATAATTTGTCTAGCTATAAACGATTTCTTTTACGTAGCGTGCTAATGACTCACATCTTTATGCACAAGCAGTATTTTATTATCAAGCTAGACTGAATTTAAAATACTTGTTTAATTATAAGGAATACGTGCATTTTTGTAATTTATGGGAGAAAGAATAAATTGCTCCTGCATGACTGGACGATGTGAGCGCGAGTTCAAACCTTTCGTTAGCTTTTGGAAAAATGATTATGCTTGTTTTGCTTGGTCTGTGGTTTTTGTAACGATACGCTGGGAAAGCCTGATTTTGGAAGCTGGTTTACGCGCAAACTGGAGTTCGTAAACGTTCCTACAGAGTTGAAACTAGTCAATATCGTAGCAGTTGATTATAATTTTTATAGTTAACTACAAAGTGTTACAAACATTCAACAATTTTCCAGTAACACTAACCCAAAGTAATGATTGCTGCTGCAGCAAAAAAGTACGTTTATAGATATAAACAGAAATAAAAATCGGGACTTTACACTCTTCCTATTAAACGTAGAAAAACACATAGAATTCAGTAAATAACTGGCACAGGAAAACTTATTTGTACACATCGCACGAGCTAAAAACAAACTATTGAATCATGAAATTGCTCCGACTTACCCTACAACCACAATAGTCATAATGTTGTATATAGCGAAGGCATTATTTTAGATTACTTTTAAAATATTACATTGTAACACAATCAGTAAGGCGCACATCCTTTGTTCCAGGAAAACTCGCTACTAAAGACTACTATTGCATCACCCATAGCTACGCCATCATGCCCATAATAATTTTTAACAATCAACAAAAGTGTACTTAACAATAAAACCAACATGCGTTACATGCTTGAGAGGAATTAAGAGCTTACAAGGACTAAACACCGCCACTATGGCGTACTTCCCCAATATTCATATTGTAATAAACCTACAGCCATAAAAGCGGTGCGAACGTAAAACCACTTTCAAAAGTATGGGAACAGATAGCTGGGCATAGGAAGAGGCCGAAATTGACCTCGACCTTAAAATAGCTTCAGACGCACACTTGTGGAACGAAAAAATAACATAACTGAGACGAAAACTTATAAAACCGACTGATCTGATCTATTCTTCCATTTTCAGTTATAGAGCTCTGAATTCGATTGACATGCAACCGTCGGCGTATGGGATGAAGTTAATTATCAGACTATTCAAGATATTAAATTTTGGGATTGTTAGTAAACAAATTACCAAACGCAAGTGAATACACGGAACGAACAATACCGTTAGAGCCTGAAAGTGTTCTTTGTTTGAAGATTTTACTCAACTCGAAATTGGAGTATTTGATTGCCGGCAATTAAAAGATTGAAGCACTAAAAGGTCGGACGGAATTTTGTTAAAGGTACAACAAAACCTGTAAGTTAACGTATTTTTGCTTTCCACGTTCTGTACATTTCATACTATTGTACATTTGAAATTTGTAATTAATTTGTTGTAATAATACAAAAAAACTAAAATTATTATTGAGAGGATTTTTACGTTGGTGCCCGCTTAGTGAAAGCGTATTGTATCCCTGAAATTTTTATTTGAAAAAACGCAACAACTGTATCCGCATAATTTACATCTACAAGTTGATTTGGTTGGATGTCAATAATAGAAAGGTCTAAGTGATTTTATTTAAATACGCGCATGTTTAATAGAACTTAGTTTTGTTTTGTTTGTTTTGATAATATAGGTTAGGTGAACAAGACTTGAGTTTATGTTACTATTTGTGTTTATTTTAAATTAATAGGTGAGCAAGGCGCACACAAGGTTCTAACAACCTCTACTGTAATAAGAACAGTCTTTTTCTCCCCCTCCCTCCTCTCCCGTGGCACCCATCTTACGCATAGGCTTTATCACGTTTGGTTTAAGCTTCAACGCTTATATAGACAAGGAGTTCAATGATCTTCCAAAGAATTTATAAAGGTGATAGAATTTGCACTCCTTGAAAGTAATTTGCGTTTATTGAACCCAACCCGCACCACCGAAAGCAAGCCGGTGCACATTTTACCGTTACGTCACTGCTTTTGTGGAGTTAAATCGATTCAGGTACTTAATGTCGAAAAAGTAGGTAACGCTAAGCATAAGCAAAGAGCGGTTGTACCAAAAGAACACGCCCACGGTGTGTATGTATGTGTTTGTGAGTGTGTGTGTGTGTTTGTGCGAGCTGTGTGTGTTTTGGCGAAAGTGTGTGTACATTTGGTCCTGACCATCTGCAGTCGGAAATCCGGAGCGAGCGTTGTGTTGGTGGGTGTTTCGTTCGTCCCCGTTCCCGATTAGCGGCAGCCGAAAATCCGAAACAGGAAACTAGAAACAGGGATGCCCGCGTCCGCGGTGTGTGTATTGTGTGTGCGCGCTTATGTGTGTTGTTGTGTAAGTGTGTGTGTGTGTATTTTGTGCGTGCTTGTGTGTGTAGTAGGGTAAGTGTGTGTACAGCTGCTGCTTAAAAACGGCGACCGAAAATGTGGAGCAAGAGCTGTGTAGTTGGTAGTTTCGTTCCTCCCCGTTCCCGACTATCGGCAGTCGAAAATCCGGAACAGGAAGGTCTAGAAACCGAGAGAGCCACAACCGCGGTTTGTGTATGTGTGTGTGTGTGTGTGAGTGTGTGCTTGTGTGTTGTGGTATAAGTGTGTTTACATCTGCCCCTGACCTTCTGCAGCCGAAAGTCTGAGCGAAAGGAGTTTCGTTCTTCCTCGTTCCCGACTATCGGCAGTCGGAAATCTGGAAGAGGAAGTTGTAGAATCAAGGTGGTCCCCGTCTGTGGTGTGTGTTTATGTATGTGTGTGTTGTGTGTTTGTGCGTATTGTGTTTGTGCTTGTGTGTGTTGTAGTGTAGGTGTGCGTATGTCTGCTCCTGACCATCTGCAGCCGGAAATTCGATTGGGTGTTTTGCTTTTTCCCGTTCCCAGCTATCGACAGCCAGAAATTCGGAACCAAAAAATCTAGAAATAGGGAGGTCTACGACCCCAGTGTGTGTGTAATTGTGTGCGTGTATGAGTGCGTGTGTGTTTGTGCGAGTTGTGTTTGTGTGTTGTGGTGAAAGTGTGTGTACATCTCCTCCTGACCATCTGCAGGCGGAAATACGGAGCGAAAGGTGTGCAGGTGAATGTTTTACTCTTTCCCGTTTCCGGCTATCGACAACTGGAAATTCAGAACAGCAAGGTTTAGAAGCAGGGAGGTTCACGACCGCGGTGTGTGTGTGCGAGGGTGTGTGCGAACGTGAGCAAGAGGTGTGTATGTGCGTGATTCGTATCTCCTCGTTCCCGCCCATCGGCAACGGAAAATCGGGAACAGGAAAGTCCACGCCAACGGTGTGTGTATGTGCGTGCGTGTGTGAGTGCATGTGTGTGTTTGTGCGAGTTGTGTTTGTGTATGTTGTGGTGAAAGTGTGTGTACATCTGCTCCTGACCATCTGAAGGCGGAAATCCGGAGCGAGAGGTGTGCAGGTGAATGTTTTGCTCCTTCCTGTTCCCGATCATTGGCAGCCGGAAATTTGGAACAGAAGGGTCTAGACGGGTGGTCCACGAACGTTGTGTGTGTGTGTGTGTGTGTGAGCGAGTGTGTGTGTGTTGTAGTCTAAGTGTGTGTGCAGCTGCTCCTGACCGTCTGCAGGAAATCCGGACGGAGAGGTGTGTAGGTGGGCGTGTCGTTACTCCCCGTTTCCAACCATCTGCAGCCGGAAATCCGGATCAGGAAGGTCCAGAAGCAGGGAGGTCTACGCCCATGGTGTGTGTATATATGTGTGTGTGTTTGTGCGTGTTGTGTGTGTGCTAGTGTGTGCTGTGGTATAAGCTGAAGTCAAAGCGAGAGGTGCGTAGGTGCGTGCTTTGATTTTTCCCCGTTCCCAACTATAGGCAGCCGGAAATCCGGAACAGAAAGCTCTAGAAACAGGATGGTCTATGCTCGCGGTTTGTGCTGTTGTATGTGTGTGTGTGTGTGTTTGGATGTGTTGTGCGGTAAGTGTGTGTATATCTGCTCTTGACCGGAGGGAGAGGTGTGTAGCTAGGTGTTTTGTTCCTCTCAGTTCCAGACCATCGGCAGCCAATAATCCGGAACAGGAAGCTAGAAACAGGAAGGTCCACGCCTGTGGTGTAGTGTGTGTATTGTGTGTGTGCGTTTATATGTGTTGTGGTGTAAGTGTGTGTACAGCTGCTGCTTAAAAATTGCGGCTGTAAATGTGGAGTGGTAGGTGTGTAGGCGGTTGATTCGTTCAACCCCGTCCCCGACCATCAGCAACCAAAAATCCGAAACAGGAATTTCTAGAAACCGGGGTGGGGGTATGCGTGTGACTACTACGCCCAGGGTACTGGGTTTGAATCCCGACACAGTCCGCTTGAATCTTTTAGGCGAATTTTTTTTACAAAAATACACCCTCGCTCAGATGAGGGGTAAAATTGTACAAAGCACAAGCGGTCTTGTCGTTTAGTACAAATTGGTTGCACGTAATCCAGTAATCCAACTTGGTGTGAAGGAAAGCATCCACCAACGGAACACTTTCACCTGTAACCGGAATTTTTAAATCTGTATTTACGTTCGTGCTTGGAAACTCGTTTCACTAGCACTTAAATTACTCGGTGATTACGTGTCTGTCGAATACAGAAGAAAAGAGGCTTAAATGAACGTTCCCTTCTATTATGATCTCCCATCCAGGGAATTGCCAGATTTTGCTCGCTTACACAGATAGTGCGCCTGAAGCTGTGCTACTGTTGAGTTCGATGTCACTCTGTTTAGGTCCCCGGTCATCTGGTTCTAATATTTTTGAATTTGTATAACTGTAAATTTACGAGTTTATTTCTTGGGGTAGTTTACTGTCGTTTCGGCTTTTTGAAGCTTGTGTGAAAGTTTACGCATACGCTCTCTTAGGCTGGTGATTTACCGAAATGTCTGTATTTTTTAAAATTAGTATGAAGGGGTGTAAGATGCCGGTCTTTACTTACTGCTCGTTGTATTAAATATACATTAGGGTTTTAATGTTTATTTGTGTGTCTTAGTTTAATATTACAATGAAGTAGCCACCTATCAAAGCTTCCATTTTCGCACTTGAAACTTTCATATAACGTAATATTTGCTCAAATAAAGCGCGGTCATCTGGTTCTCATCTTCTTGAATTTAAATTACTGTAAATTTATGAGTTTATTTCTTGGCGTAGTTCACTATGGTTTTGGCTTCTTGAAGCTTGTGTGAAAGTTTACGCATACGCTTCCTTAGGCTGGTAATTTATCGAAACATGTCTATATTTTTTTAAATTAATATAAAGTGGTGTAAAATGCCGGCCTTTACTGCTCGTTGTATTAAATATACATTACGGGCTGTAATATTTATTTGTGTATCTTAGTTTAATATCACAATGAAGTAGCCACCTACCAAAGCTTCCATTTTTGCACTTGAAACTTTCATATAACGTAATATTTGCTCAAATAAGGCACGGCCATCTGGTTCTCCCCTTTTTGAATTAGAATTACTGTAAATTTACGAGTTTATTTCTAGGGGTAGTTCACTATGGTTTCGGCTTCTTGAAGCTTGTGTGAAAGTTTAGGCATACGCTTTCTTAGGCCGGTGATTTATCGAAATATGTCTGTATTTTTTAAAATTAATTTAAAGGGGTGTTAGACGCCGGTCTTTACTGCTTTAATATTTATTTGTGCGTCTTAGTTTTATATTATAATGAAGTAGCCACCTACCAAAGCCTCTATTTTCGTACTAAGTTCATTTAAATTACTGAAACTTTTGCATGACGTACTATTTGCTCAAGGAAAGCGCGGTTATCTGGTTCTCACCTTTTTGAATTTGAATTACTGTGAATTTACGAGTTTATTTCTTGGGGTACTTAACTATGGTTTTGGCTTCTTGAAGCTCGCGTGAAAGTGTATGCATACGCTTTCTTAGGCTGGTGATTTACCGAAATACGTCTGTATTTTTTAAATTAATATAAAGGGGTGTAGGATGCCAGTCTTTACTGCTTTAATGTTTATTTTTTGTGTCTTAGTTTAAGATTATAATGAAGTAGTCACTACCAAAGCTTCTATTTTCGTACTAAAGCTCATTTAACTTACTGAAACTTTTGTTCAAATTAAGCGCGAGGGTTACAGATTTCCTTATTGCGATCGATTCCATGCTGTTTATATGTAACACACGCCCAGTCAAAGATTATGGTCAATAACAAAAAAATACGTGTAAATATCATTGACCTTCGGTTGCTGAGCTTTATAGCTTGCACTCAACCCCTTAAAATAATACAAAACTAACGACTCTCCATTTACAGCGTTAGAAAGATAAAATCCAACATTAATAACGCTTCAACTCTCTACTCTATTCCAACTTCCGCACTAAGCTGCACGAGAATCAAATTTCCATTTAACTCCAGCTTTAATTGCAGGGAGGAAACTTAACAATAGCTCGCGCCATAGAATTTTCACTCAATATAATTTTATAATAATTCTATGTAAGTGTACCGTAATAATTTGCGTGTCTCTGACAGGAAGTAATGACATGACAACCGGACGTTCCGAGCAGATTGCGGACGTATGCACGTAACGAACGGTCGTGGAAGTTTGTTTGAAACAATGTGGAGCTAGCTACAAGCTTACGGTTAATTAAACAGTTATATAGTAGAACGTTTCGTGACTGTGTTGACGGTGACAATTACTGACCGGCCAGATATTATTTGTAGATGAATAGGAGGGTGTATGTAGGGGATCGTGTGGCGTTACGGTAACGGTTTGCTAGAGGTCGTGAGCTGAGTGAAACAAAATATTGAGAACGATACGCGTCCTGAAGCAACTCCAGCTTTAGGTTTATTTACTTCGAAGGGTATTGAGATTTACAACCCCTTTGTGGAAAACAGATGAAATGTCTAAAAATATGCTGGAGTATATTCTTACGCGTTAATAGCTCCACAATTTTTGTAAACTATTTATTTAGATAGTGTGTGGCCCCGGTGTTAGATCACGTGAAAAAAAGCTGTAGACATTTTCCCACGGTTTGCAACGGTCACATGACGCCTTCAGACGCCTTCAACGAGGTGAAGTAGAGCGGTCGTCGTTGGTAAAGGCCAAGCCAGAAGTAGACGTTCTTTTTTAACTAGTTGTGGAGTAGTGCATTATAGACATGTAGTGAAGTGCTCCCTATCTGATTTCTGTATCTATCGTACCCGTTCTCTTAACTACGTTTTCGAAACAGAAACATCATTCACCACCGAAAAGCGGCTTTACCGCGAGAAGGTTTACTTGAGGTAGATAAAACCACATACTACACAGCTGTCAGAATTAAGGAATGGTAAACGATTTAATTGACCTCTGCTTTTTGCAACTGTGTAACGTACCTCCTCCCGTTATGCAAAGTGAGTAAACTCAAATAATAAGCGAATAACAATATCTACTTCCATGTACAATTCTACATAATGCAGGTTAGCCCTTTGGTCAAGCTTGCAGAACAGAGATAACGAAAAATGGGAATTCATGGAGCGTAGCTCAGAAGTCAAAGGAAGCGCTGGCTGACGCTTGCTAACCTGACTGAAATACAAGAAGCCACCTACGTCTAAGAAGGTATAATAGCTGAATACATGGAAAAACGTAATTACCCACAACCACATCCGCAAGGTCGGTGATGCCGTTTAGAAATACGCAAACTAGTGCCGAACCTGTTCCGCTATCAAAGGAAGCTTATGCCAGCAATAGCAGTAAAAGCAGGCAAAACTTTAGCCACAATAGGAACTAATTCCTCGACAACAGCAAATAAAGAAACAGTATCTGGTGAAACTTTGACAATAACAGCAACAGGTATCACAAATACGGGTTTGCCAACTTTAACAAGACTTTCTCTATCCGCATTAGAAGGTGGCGCAACACGTTGGGCGCCAAAAATTCATGTTACTGTATTCCGCGCAAACACAAAAGAAAACAGTTGCCTTAGACGATTTAAAACCGCCTGGCCGTCCCACAAGCAGCCTACACCGATGTAATTCACGCTGTCAACGACATTGCAATGGCAGAAACTCAATGTCGGCTGACAACAACATTACAGCCAGTTTCCCGCAGAATCAACCAGTGAGGGTCGCGTTGTATCTTCAATAACAGCGACATGCCAACCACAGGTCAAATACGTCACTTTGGCGTTATTTAAACACGTCTAAGATGCATAGAATGAGAAGGAAGCTATAAGCCGAATGACTCGCGAATGGTTAAGCCTCCGACCACGGGGTACTCAAAGACCACATATAGAAGGTAGACTTTTGGTCGAATACGGTTGTTTTAGGCAGCCCAAAATTACCTAGTCTTCCCTCTAGCAGTCTACACCTATGTAATTCACGCCGTCAACGATATCACAAGGGCACAAACCCAATGCCGGCTGACAAAAGCATCAAAGCCACTAGCCACCAGATTCCCGCAGAACCCACCAGCAAGGGTCCCCTTATATCTCCAACAGCCACATGCCAGCCGCAGGCCAACTACGTAATTCTTGCCTTATTCAAACACGTCTAAGATGCACAAAATGAGAAAGAAGCTATAAACCGAATGACTCGCGAATGGATTAACATCAAATAACAGGGTCCTCAAAGACACATGTAGAAGGGGACCTTTTGGTCGAAGACGGTAGCCTTAGGCAACCCAAAACCGTCTAGTCGTCCTTCTGGCAGCCTACAACGATGCAATAGACGCCGTCAACGACATGACAAGGGCAGAAGCCAGATGCAGCTGACAAAGCCGCTAGTCACCAGATGCCCGCAGAAGCCAATAGCAAAGGTCACCTTATAGCTCCAATAACAGCCACATGCCAGCCACAGGCCAACTACGTAATTTTGGCCTTATTTGAACACGTCTAGGATGCACAAAATTAAAACGAAGCTATAAACCGGATGACTCGAGAATGGTTCAACATCAAACCATTGAGTTTCCAAAGACTACACGTAGAAGGGAATTTTGGCTTATGCAACCCAAAACCGCCTAGCCGTTCCTCGAGTAACCTACACTAATTGAATACGCACTGCCAACGGGCAGAAGCCCAATGCCGGCTGACACCAGCATTAAAGCCACTAGCCACCAGATTCCCGCAGAACCTCATGCAAAGATCGTCATGTGTCTCCAACAACAGCCACGTGCCAGCCACAGGCCAACTACATATTTCTGGCTTAATTCGAACACGTCCAAGATGCATAAAATTAGAACGTACCTATAAACCAAACGACTCGAGAATGGTTTAGCATTAAACCTCGGAGTCCCCAAAGACCACACATGAAAGGGGACCTTTTGATCGAATACGATTGCCTTAGACAACCCAAAACTGCCTAATCTGCCTTTAGCAGCCTACAACGATTTAACGGGCAGAAGCCCGATGCCGTCTGACACCAATACCAAAGCCAGTAGCCACCAGATTCTCGCAGACCGCCTAGCAAGAATCGTCTTGCATCTACAATAATAGCCACGTGCCAGCCACATGCCAACTACGTAATTTCAACCTTATTCAAACACGTCCAAAATGCTCAAAATGAGACCGAAGTTACAAACCGAATGACTCGAAAATGATTCAGCATCAAACCACGGGTCCTCAAAAAACACACGTAAAAGCAACACTGTTGGTCGAATACGGTTGCCTTAAGCAACACAAAACTGCCTAGTCTCCCTTTAGTAACCTACACCGACGTATTACGCACTGTCTACGGGCACAAGCCCGATGCCGGCTGACACCAATATCAAAGCCATTAGCCACCAGATTCCCGCAGACCGCTCAGCAAGGATTGTCTTGCATCTACAATAATAGCCACGTGCCAGCCACAAGCCAACTATGTAATTCTGGCCTTATTCAAAAACGTCCAAGATGCACAAAATGAGAACGAAGCTATAAACCGAATGACTTGCGAATGGTTTAACATCAAACAACAGGGTCCTCAAAGACACATGTAGAAGGGGACCTTTTGGTCGAAGACGGTAGCTTTAGGCAACCCAAAACCGTCTAGTCGTCCCTCTGGCAGCCTACACCGATACAATAGACGCCGTCAACGACACGACAAGGGCAAAAGCCAGATGCAGTTGATAAAGCCGCTAGTCACCAGATGCCCGCAGAAGTCAATAGCGAAGGTCGCCTCATAGCTCCAATAACAACCACATGCCAGCCACAAGCCAACTATGTAATTTTGGCCTTATTTGAACACGTCTAGGATGCACAAAATTAAAACGAAGCTATAAACCGGATGACTCGAGAATGGTTCAGCATCAAACCATTGAGTTTCCAAAGACTACACGTAGAAGGGAATTTTGGCTTATGCAACCCAAAACTGCCTAGTCGTTCCTCTAGTAACCTACACCAATTTAATACACACCGCCAAGGGGCAGAAGCCCAATGTCGGTTGACACCAACATCAAAGCCACTAGACACCAGATTCTCGCAGAAACCCAAGAAAAGATCCCCATGTGTCTCCAACAACAGCCACGTTCCAGACACAGGCCAACTACGTTATTCTGCCCTTATTTGAAAACGTCGAGGATGCGTAAAATGAGAACGACGCTATAAACCGAATGACTCAAAAATGGTTCAGCATCAATCCATGGGGTCCCCAAAAACCACAAGTAGAAGGGACCCTTTTGGTTAAATACGGTTGTCTAAGGCAACCAAAAACTGCCTAGTCCCCCTTTAGCAGCCTACACCGATGTAATTCACGCCGTCAACGACATCACAAGGGCAGAAGCCCGATGCTGGCTGACACCAACACCAAAGTCACTAGTCACGAGATTCCCGCAGAATCCGCCAGCGGGAGTCGGCTTGCACCTCAAATAACAGCTTCCGGTCAACTACGTAATTCTGCCCTATTCGAATACTTTAGGATGCACAAAATGAGAACGAATCTATAAACCGAATGACTCGAAAATGGTTTAGCATCAAACCACGGAGTCCCAAAGACCACACGTAGAGAGGAATCTTTTGGTCGAATACGGTTGACTTGGGCAACCGAAAACCGCCTAGCCGTCCCTCTAGCAGCATAGGCCGATGTAACACACGCCATCAACATCACCACGCGCTTAACCGACCTTACTTTTACCCCAAGGTCAGTAACACCGTTCAGAAATACGTCAGCCAGTATTGGACCCGTGTCCTCGTCAAAAGAGGTTAACTGCCTTCCCCGTACCTGCCGCCAACGCAACGACCTACTGCAAAAAATCACATTTAGGTATGACGACCCAAACACTATCCTCACGAACAATGGAACTGTGTTTACCTCTAATTGATGGAACCGTACAATGACCATGGAGTTGTCACCATTGGACCACCCTCATATTATACCCGCAAGTCAACTGGATAGAAGACAAAACCATTAAAAAGTGTAAAACCCACATTGACCTATGTATAAGCGTGGATTTCTGCTGGTTTACAAGTTGATCTATACCATCCGTCTGCCCAAGTGGCGAAAATTGGTTCGAAGTCAAGGACAAGTCAACCAGGACCACCTTGCGGACAAAGAAACGTTTCTCGTAGTCTCTTACTACGCCGAAGACGTAATTTTGGAACAACAGCGGTTCGCCCGTTTAAAGATGGTCATGAATTATGAACAGGACACAATCCACTTCGGGACTATCCATAGAGGCCAAACACTCCACTGGAGCAGGAGCCCACTGCTGACTCAAAAACTCACCCATGAAGTTCACTAGCCAACAACTTGTCGAAAACAATTAACAGCAATAGTGGTCTGCTACCTCCAAAAACAACTGCATGCCAGTCACAAGCCTTATTCGAACACGTTGAGGATGCACAAAATGAGAACGAAGTTATTAACCGAATGATCCAGGAACGGTTCAGCATCAAATAACAGGGTTCCCCAAACACCACACGTAGAAGGGAATATTTTTGGTCGATGACGGTTGCCTTAGGCCATCCGATACCACCTAATCATCTCTCTAGCAGCCTACACCGATGTAATACACTCAGTCAACGACATCACAAGGGCAGAAACCCGGTGCTAGCTGACACTAACATCAAAGCTACTGGCCACCAGGTTCCCGCAGGGTCGCCTCTAATAAAAGTCACATGTCAGTCACCGGCCAACTACGTAATTCGACCTTATTCAAACACGTCCAGAATGTACACAATAAGAACGAAGCTATAAACCGAAAGACCCCTAAAGCCACACGTAGAAGGGCATCTTCTGGTCAAATACGGATGTCTTAGGCAACCCAAAACCGCCTAGACGTTTGTTTAGTAGTCTATGCCGATGTATCACACGCCATCAACGGAATCACCAGCCACCTAAGTGCTGAGGCACTTAGCCGATGTTACTTTTGGCCCAAGGTCGGTAATACCGTTCAGAAATACGTCAGCCGGTGCTGGACCTGTGCCCTCATCAAAAGAGGTCGGTGCATTCTCCGTACCTGGCGCCTACGTAACGACCTACTGCAAAAAGTCATATTTAGGTGTGATGGCTCAAAGACCATCCTTACGAATAATGAGACTGCGTTTACCTCCAACTGATGGAACCGTACGATGACCAATGGCGTTATCGCCGTTGGACCACCTTCATATTACACCCGCAAGCCAACTGGGTAGAAGACAAAATCGTTGTAAAGGGTAAAGCCACATTGACCTTCTGGATACAGGCTTGTCGTTATTAATGATCTGCTGGTTTACACGTTGATCCATACCATACTTCTGCCCAAGTGAACAAAATGGGTTCGAAGACACAGTCAATGGTAGGTTTACCCAGGGCCACGTTTCTAGTAATTTTTCACCTCGACGAAGACGTTATCTTGGAATAACGCGGTTCGCCCGTTTAAAGGTGGTTATGGATTATAAACGGGGCTCAATCATCTTCGGACTATCAATAAACGAATACTGCACTTGGGCAGAAGCCCGATGCCGGCTGACACCAACATCAAAGCCACTAACCACCAGATTCCCACAGAACCGATCAGCGAGGGTCACATGATACCTCAATAGTAACCACATGCCAGCCTCAGGACAACTGCGTAATTCTTTGTCTCATTAGTAGAAAAAGGGGACGAAGCCATGTACCGAACGACCCAGGAACTGTTTAGCATCAAACAACGGACTCTCAAAACTCACACGAAATCGACCAAAATTTTTTGGTAGAAGACGTTGCTTTTGGCGACATGGTACCACCAAGAGCCACATAAACGTCTCTCCAGAACTGCGACTTGGTCATACAAATCAAAGGGGATGCCCCGCCCCCACTTCAAGTTTACAAAAAACCCGTATGAAACGTTGGTAATAGTTGGAAAACCCACAAACAATAAAATCGGCGTCTACAGATATTCTTCAATCTATCTAACAAAATGTTTTACACGGCGCTAGCGTTTCTAGCCCGGAGTCAAAGTTGACATGTTCTCCAATCTTGCAGAACAGAATTGATGAGAGGTTCTTAGTCAAAGAAAATTTAGGGTATTTTGTAGTACATAAAATGAATTTAAAAGAAGTACAACTCTGCTATTCCAGTGTTTCCCTTCGTGTTCTTTCGTGAAGTAGAAGTTACCCTGCAATATATATATTTCCTACATATATAACCATAAAATCTGATTGTTAAACAAAATTTGTTTGAACGCAGCATTATTTTCTTGTACAGGGATATTTCGTATTATCAAGTTGATGCACGAGTTTGCATTACCATGAACTTATCTCATTCCCTTAAGTCTCTTGAGATAAAACATTAAATAGGTTTCTGTACTGTAGGGAAATAAGGACGTGTCTTTCAAGTCAAAGAGACCCCTTTCTTATAATCCTATGCATCGCTTATAATGCAGGGTTGCTTTAATAGACTTTTATGTCCAAGCAAATTGAAAATGTCTACTTATGGGGTTGTTTATTGGTAAAGCCGCTGTGACGTCACAGAAATTAATGTTTGTCTTTCGCATTGCAACTTTTACGCTGCCAGTAAGTTTTCTGACTTGTAAACGTCATGACTTTTGTCGCATAATAGAAAACAACTGCTAACGTTAAGAAGGCTAGAAAATTGTATACGCTAAGGTCGCGGTTAAGATTTATCGAATGTAAACTATTAAATACAAAAGGGTTTATGGGATGGTGAGGGCGGGATTTTCTAATTAAATATCCCTATTCCCAAATTACAACGTTTTTAGTTCCCAAAGTTTTCATATTCTTTGGTTTCTAAAATTTCCAGTTCTCGGAATATCCGAATTTCTAAATTTCCAATTTTTTAACGTTCTAATTTTCAAAATTCCGAATTTTTAAATTTCATGTTTTCAAAATTTCCGTTTTTCAAAGCGTTTATCTGACAAATTTCTATTTCCTAGTACTTCCGATTTAAAATTGTCAAATTCTTAGGATTTTCAACTAAGGAAATTTCCAATTCTTAAAATTTCCATTCTCAAATTTTTTGGTTTTTAAAATTTTAAATCTCGAACTTTCCAATCTTAAAAATTTCCAATTCTCAGATATCCGATTTTCCAAATTTTTAATTCCAGATTTTCCGGTTCCTTAAATTTCCGGATCTCAATTATTGCTAGGTTTAAAGTATTTCAGTTTTCAAACTTTTAAACTCATAAATTCCTAATTCGCTCGTTCCCGATTCCAAAAATTTAAAATTCTCGCAATTTTCAATTTCTAAAATCCGTTTCTCACAATTCTAAATTCTCAATATACCTAAATCTCAAAGTTTTCAGTCCCCAAGTGTTAATCTTCAAAATCTTCAGCTTAGAGAATGTTAAATTTTTAAAATTTCTTTTTACGAGGCTTTTCAATTATGAAGGTTTCTATTCTGAAAATTCCTAAATTTAAAAATTCTAAATTTTTAATTTATGCAAGGCTTAAGATTGTTCGTTCCGAAAATGTTTAACCACGAAACTTTCCGTTTTTCAACTTTCTACCTTCCAAATACCCGATGTTCAAAATTTTCAATTTTTTAAACTTTAAATTTTCAAATATTCCAATTTCTAAAATTTCGCTTTTTAAAATTTTAAAATATTTCTAATATGAAATATGTCAATTTTACAAACTCCCTAATATTGAAAATTTTCACTTCACAAAGAATCAGGTTTCCAAAATCTCCAATTCTAAAAATTTCAGAGTCCAAATTTTCCAAAATTTCCGGATCTCAAATTTCTGAAGTCTAACGATTTCAAGTTCTCAAACACTTAAACTCCCAAATTTTCTACCTCAAAATTTAAGATGACAAAATTTAAAATGTTCAAAATTGTCAATTCTGGTAATTTCAATTTTCAGATTTCTACATTCTCAATTTCGATTTTTCAAATTTTTAGTTTCCAAAATATTAATTTCCAGACTTTGCATCCTAGAAAACATTAAAATATTACGTTATTCTATTCAAAGCTTCACCAATTCCTAACATTTCCAATTTACACAATTTTCTATTTTCAATATGTTGATTCAAAACTTCTAGATGCGTAATTTATTCAAAACTTAAGATTTTTCGCTTCCAAAGTAATAAGATTTCCACTTTCAACCTTTCTACATCTTAAAATAATCGATTTTCAAAATTTCTGATTTGTAAAACTTTAGAATCGAAAAATGTCCAGTGCTTAAAACTTCTTATTTTTAAAATTCCAAAATTTCAACAATAAAATATTAGTGAATTCCAAAATGCCCAATTTTCAAACTTTAAGGTTTTAAGAATTTTCACTTAACAGAAAATTTGATTCTGAAAATTTCTAGTTCTCCAAATTTTTAATTAAAAAAATTACAGAATGGAAACATTCTAATTCTTTAAATTTCTAAATCTCTGTAATTCTAAGTCTATGAATTTTTAGTGGAATTTTTTAGACTGACAGATTTTCAATTCTGAGAAATTTCGATTTCAAAATTTTTAAATTATAGTAACTAAAAATTTTCAAAATTTTCAATTTGCAAAATTCTGATTCTCAAAACTCCAAATTCCAAATATACCCACATATCAAATTTCCAGTCTCAAAATGTTAATTTCAAAATTTTCCAATTTAGGAAATTTTTAATTTTCTTAATCAGAAGTTTGCACTCCTTGAAATCCACAATTTTTAAATTTTTTAATATACAAATTTTGTGACCTGAAAATTCCAATTTGCAAATTTCCAATTTTGTAACTTTCTAGTTCTCAAACTTCCGGATTTTTAATTTTTTCGTTGACAACTTTCAAAATTTTCTATTTTCAAACGTTAATCTGACAAATTTTAATTTCCTCTTACTGCCAATTTAAAATTATCAAATTCTTAGGATTTTCAATTTAGAAAATTTCAGATTTTTAAAATTTCCCATTTTTAAAATTTCCTTTCCCAAATTATTTTGTTTTTAATTTTTAAATCTTGAACGTTAAGTATCCAAAATGTTGAATTCTCAAACTTTCCAATCTTAAAAATTTCCAACTGTAAGGTATCTGATTTTCCAAATTTCGATATACAAACATTTCAATTCTTTAAATTGCTGGATCTCAATTATTGCTACGTCGAAAGTTTTTCGATTCTCAAACTTTTGAATTCACAAATTTCCAATCGTGCGCTTTTGATTCTAAAAATTTAAAATTCCCAAAATTTTCAATTCCTAAAATTTCTTACCATTCTTAGTACCCAATATATTCAATTCTCAAAGTTTTCAATTTCCAAATGTTTGTTTGCAAACTCTCCAGCTTAGAGAATTTTAAATTTTGAAGAAGATTTTGATTTCTGAAAATTTCTAGATTTAAAAATTCTGAATTTATAATTTATGCAAAGCCTAAGATTATCCGTTCCGAAGACATTTAATCGCAAAACTGTTCGTTTTTAACTTTCCACCTTTCAAAATAATCGATTTTCAAAATTTTTAATTTTTTAAACAAATAATTTTGAATATTTCCATTTATCAAAACTTGCGATTTTAAAAATTTTAAGAATCCAATGGTTAAATATTTCCAGTTTCCAATATATCAAATTTCCAAAATTCCGGATCTCAAAAATTTTCGCTTCTCACCGAATCAGGTTTCCAAAATTTATAATTCTAAAAATTTCAGAGTTCAAATTTTCCAATTTTTAAATTTCCGGATCTCGACCTTTTGGAAATCTAAAGTTTTTCGGTTCGCAAACTTTTAAATTTCCAAGTTTTTGTCTCGGAATTTTATATTACAAAATTTAGAATCTTTAAAATTGTCAATTTACGGTATTCTAATTTCCAGAATCTTAAATTCTCTATATATTCGAATTTCCAAATTGCCAGCTTCCAGAGTGTTTATTTCTAGGCATTCCATTATAAAAAATTGGAAATGCTTTCAAATTCTAGAAACTTCCAATTTTCAGAATTTCCCGTTTTCGATGTCTCCGATTCTAAAAATTCTACATTCGTAATTTATTCAAAGCTTAATATTTTGCGTTCGCAAAGGAGTAAACTTTCTTCTTCCAAGTTTTACACGTCTCAAAATAATCGATTTTTAAACTTTCTAATTTGTAAAACCTCACTCTCAAAATTTTCCAATTTTTAATACTTACAACCCTTAAAATTTTCAAATTCCAATATTAAAATATTAGTGTATTCTAGTTTGCAAGATGTATAATTTCCAAACTTTATGGTTTTAAAAATTTTCACTTTCCAGAAAATTCGAATTTGAAAATTTCCAGATATTCAAATTTTAAGTTCTAATAATTTCGGAACGAAAATATTCCAATTCTTTAAATCTAGGAAGCTTAACGTTCGTTTGTATATAAATTTTTTTTCTTACAAACTTTTAAACTCATGTCTTTTCAATTCCCAGGATTTTCTATTTCACAATTTTCAAATTCTCGAAACTATAAATTTACAAAATTGCCAATTCATAGAATTCTGATTCTTAAAGTGTCGTATATTTTCAAATTTTTATAATTATAACTCTTAAAAATGTTTAAACTTCAACTTATGAAATTTCAAATTTAGAAAACTTTCAATGCTCGAACCGTAATGCCATTTCTGATTCTTAAATTTAAAATTTCGCAACGCATCCAAATCATAGAACTTCCAATTCTCAAGTGACATTTCTCAAAATCAAGAGGATCTTCAATTCTCAAAAGTTCAAATTCTCAAACCGGCCAATCTTCAAAAGTTACAATTCTCAAAAGTTTCAATCTTCAGAGACTCCAATTCTCAAAATTTCCAATATAGTTAGCTATGATTCAGCTTTTAGGATATTTTACCGGATACCGCTGTATCAATTTCAAACCTTCTGTTCTTCAAAATCTCCACTTTTTAAAATATCCATCTTTAAAATTCTTTTTATTTGCAATTCTTAAAATTTCTGATTTTTGAACTTTTGTAATTTTCAAATTTCAATAATTTCGATAATTCTCAATATATAAAAATCATAAAATTTCTGATTCTCAACTGACACAGATTTCTCAAGATATTTAATTTGAGCAAAATCGCACATTCTTAGAAGTTCCAATTCTCAAAACAACCAACTTTCATAATTTCCAATTCTCAAAATGCTCAACCTACAACTTATGAAATTTTTAATTTAGAAAATTTTTAGTACTCTAACCTCAATGCCAGTTCTAAAAATTTCTGATTTTTGGATTTCTAATTTCTCAACGTATCCAAGTCATAAAACTTCCTTGAGATCAAGAAGGTCTCCAATTCTCAAAAATTCAAATTCTCAAAACATCCAACTTTCAAAAGTTACAATTCTCAAAAGTTCCAATCTTCAGAGACTATAATTCTCAAAATTGCCAATATACTTAGCTTTGATTCAGCTTATTTAAGATATTTTTTACCGGATACCGCTGTATCAATTTCAAAGCTTCTATTCTTCAAAATTTCCACTTTTTAAAATATCTATCTTTAAAATACTTTTTATTTACAATTCTTAAAATTTCTGATTTTTGAACTTTTGAAATTTTCGAATTTCAATAATTCTAACTCTTAAAATGCTCAAACTTCAACTTGCGAAATTTCTAATTTCTAATTTTTAATGATTGAACCTTTGTGCCAGTTCTAAGAATTTGTGATTCCTAAATTTCCAATTTCTCAACGTAATCAATTCATAAAACTTTCAATTCTCAACTGACACATTTCTCCAGGTCAAGAAGATCTTTGCTTCCCAAAATTTCAAATTCTCGAAACGTCCAACTTTCAAAAGTTACAATTCTCAAAAGTTCCAATCTTCAGGGACTCCAATGCTCAAAATTTCCAATAAAGTTTGCTTTTATTCAGGTTTTTTAAGATTTTTTTACCGAATACCGCTGTAGCAATGTCAAACCTCTTGCTTTTTAAAATTTCGACTTTTTAAAATATCCATCCTTGAATTTTTTTTAATTATAACACACAAAATTTCTGATTTCAAGGTCTTTAAACTATTGAAATTTTCGAATTTTGATAATTCTGACTCTTAAAATGCTCAACCTTCATCTTATGAAATTTCTAATTTAGAAAATTTTTAATACTCTAACCTTAATGCCAGTTCTAAAAAGTTCTGATTCTTAAATTTCTAATCTTTTAACGTATCCAAATTACAGAACTTCCAATTCTCAACTGACACAATTCTCGACATCAATAATATTTTCAATTTTCAAAACTTTGATTTCACAAAACATCCAACTTTCAAAAACTACAATTTTCAAGGGTTTCAATCCTCAGAGACTCTAATTCTCAAAATTTCCAACAAAGTTAGCAATATTTTTTTACTGAATACCGATGTATCAATTTCTAGGCTTTTGTTCTTCAAAATTTCCACTTTTTAAAATATCCATCTTTAAAATTTTTTTTATTTGCAATTCTTAAAATTTCTGATTTTTGAACTTTTGAAATTTTTAAATTTCAGTAATTCTAACTTTTAAAATGCTCAACCGTCAACTTATAAAATTTCAAATTTAGAAAATTCTTGATGCATGAACCTTAGTGTCAATTCTAAATATTTCTGCTTCTTAAATTTCCAATTTCGCAGCGTATCCAAATCATTGAACTTCCAATTCTCAATTGACACATTTCTCGGGATCAAGAAAATCTTCAATTCTCAAAAGTTCAAATTCTCAAAATGTCCAACTTTGAAAAGTTCCAATCTTCAGAGACTCCAAGTCTCAAAATTTTCAATAAAGTTAGACTTTATTCAGCTTTTTAAAAATATTTTTCACCAGAAATCGCTGTACCAATTTCTAAGCTCAAACCTTAATGAGTTCTAAAAATTTCTGATTCTGAAATAAAACTTCCAATTCTCAGCCAACACATTTTTCAAGATCAAGAAGATTGAAAATTCTCAAAGCTATTGAATTCTCAAAACATCCAACTTTCAAAAACTACAATTCTCAAAAGTTCCAATCTTCAGAGACTATAATTCTCAAAATTGCCAATATAGTTGACTTTGATTCAGCTTATTTAAAAATTTTTTACCGGATACCGTTGTATCAATTTCAAAGCTTCTGTTCTTCAAAATTTCCACTTTTTAAAATATCCATTTTTAAAATTCTTTTTAGTTGCAGTTCTTAAAATTTCTGATTATTTAACTATTGAAATTTTCGAATTTCAATAATTTTAACTCTTAAATACCCATCCGTCAACTTTTGAAATTTCTAATTTAGAAAAATGTTAATGCTCAAACAGTGACAGTTCTAAAAATTTCTGATTCTTAAGTTTCCAATTTCTTAACGTATCCAAATCATAGAACTTCCAATTCTCAACTGACACAATTCTCGAGATAAATAACACCTTCAATTTCCGAAACTTTGATTTCTCGAAATATCCAATTTTCAAAAACTACAATTCTCAAAGGTTCAAATTTTTAGAGTTTCCAATTTTCAAAATTTTGAATTTTTGAATTTCGATGATTCTAACTCTTATAATGCTAAACCTTTAACGTATAAAATTTCTAATTTAGAAAATTTTTAATGCTCGAACTTTAGTGTCAGTTCTAAAAATTTCTGCTTCTTAAATTTCCAATTTCTCAGCGTATCCAAATCACAAAACTTCCAATTTCTAACTGACACATTTCACGAGATCAAGTGGACCTTCAATTCTCAAAAGTTCAAATTCTCAAAACTTCCAATATTCTAAAGTTACGAATCTCAAAAGTTCCAATCTTTTGAGACTCCAATTCTCAAAATTTCCAATATAATTAGTTTTGATTCATCTAATTTAAGCTAATTTTTTTTATTTGCAATTCTTAAAATTTCTGATTTTTAAACTTTTCAAATTTTCGAGTTTCAATAATTCTAACTCTTAAATTGCTCAACCTTCAACTTATAAAATTTCAAAGTTGAAAATTTTTAATGCTCAAACTTTAATGCCAATTCTAAAATTTTTTGATTCTTCAATTTCTAATTTCTGAACGTATCCCAATCATAGAACTTCCAAATCTCAACTGATACTTTTCCCGAGATCAAGAAGATCTTCAATTCCCAAAAGTTCAAATTCTCAAAACTTCCAACTTTCCAAAGTCACAATTCTCAAATGTTCCAATCTTTAGAGACTCCAATTCTCCAAATTTCCAATTTAGTTAGCTTTGATTCAGCTTATTTAAGATATTTTTTTTACCGGATACCGATGTATCAATGTCAAACCTTCCGTTCTTCAAAACTTCCATTTACTAAAATATCCATCTTTGAATTTTTTTAATTTATAATTCATAAAATTTCTGATTTCAAAGATTTTGAACTATTGAAAGTTTCGAATTTCAAAAATTTTAACTCATAAAATGCTCAACCTTCAACTTATAAAATTTCTAATTTAGAAATTTATAACACTCCAACTTTAGTGCCAGTTTTAAAAATTTCAGATTCTTAAATTTCTAATTTTTCAACTTATCCAAATCACAGAACTTCCAATTCTCAACTGACACATTTCTCAAATCATTTTTCAAGATCAAAAAAATTTTCAATTCTAAAAACTTTGATTTTCCAAAACATCCAACTTTCAAAAATTGCAATTCTCAAACGTTCCAATCTTCAGAGACTCCAATTCTCAAAATTTCAAATAATTCGCAACTGACACATTTCTCAAGATCAAGAAGATCCTCAATTCTCAAAACTTAGAATTCTTAAAACGTCCAACTTTCAAAAGTTACGATTCCCAAAAGTTTTAATCTTCAGAGAATCCAATTCTCAAAATTTCCAATAATTCAAAACTGACGCAATTCTCAAGATCAATAAATATTCAATTCTCAGAACCTCAAATTCTCAAAACGCCTAACATAGTAAGTTACGATTCCCTAAAGTTACAATCTTTAGAGGTTCCAATTCTCAAAACGTCAAGTCCTTAAAATTTTTAAAATAATTGGTTTTGAATCGGTTTATTTAAAATATTTTTTACCGGAAGCCCCTGTATCAATTTCAAAGCTTCTGTTTTTTAAAATTTCCACTTTTTAAAATATCTATCTTTAAATTTTTTTAAATTCAAAATTCATAAAATTTCTGATTTCAAGGTCTTTGAACTAATGAAATTTTCGAATATCGATTGTTTTACCTCTTAAAATGCTCAACCTTCAAGTTATGAAATTTCCAATTTAGAAAATTTTCTATGTTCGAACCTGTGTCAGTTTTAAATATTTCTGCTTCTTAAATTTCCAATTTCTCAACGTATCCAAACCATATAACTTCCAATTCTCAACTGATACATTTCTCCATTTCTTCCATTCTCAAAAGTTCAAATTCTCAAAACGTCTAACTTTCAAAAGTTCTAATCGTCAGGGTTGTCAATTTCCAAAACGTCAAGTTTGTAAAATTTCCAATTCTTAACCGACACATTTTTCGAGTTCGAAAAGATCTTCAATTTTCATCAGTTCAAATTCTCAAAACGTCCAACTTTCAAAAGTTACATTTCTCAAAAGTTCTAATCGTCAGGGTTTTCAATTTCCAAAACGTCAAGTTTGTAAAATTTCCAATTCTTAACCGACACATTCTCGAGATCGAATAGATCTTCAATTCTCAATAGTTTAAATTCTCAAAACGTCCAAGTTTCAAAAGTTATAATTCTCAAAAGTTCCAATCGTCAGAGTTTCCCATTTTCAAAATGCCAAGTTTGCAAAATTTCCAATAAAATTAGCTTTAAATTAGCTTATTTAAAATATTTTTCCCGGGTACCACTGTATCAATTTCTAAATTTATGTTCAAAACTTCTACTTTTTAAAATATTCATTTTCAAAACTTGTTTCTAATTCTTAAAGTTTCTAATTTCAAAATTTGTAAATTTTTAAATTTTCCAATCTCGATAATTCTAACGCCTAAAGTGCGCAAACACACACCAGCTTCGAAAATTCCCAATTTAGAAAAATTTTAGCGTTGGTGATTTAGAGCCAATTCTAAAAATTTCTAGTTTCTCATTGTATCCAAATCAAAAAATTTCTGATTCTAAACTGACACAGCTTTCTCAAAATATTAAATTTAGCAAAATTGCAAATTCTTAGAAGTTCCAATTCTCAAAGCGCCCAACTTTCAAAATTTCTAATTCCAAAAACGTCCAATTTTCATAATTTCCAATTCTCAAAGCGCCCCACTTTCAAAATTGCTAATTTCCAAAACGTCCAATTTTCATAATTTCCAATTCTCAAAATTTCTAACTTTCATAGTTTCCCATTCTCAAAATTTCCCACGTAACTGACTTTGATTTAGCTTAATATAATGATGTTTTACCGGATACAGCTGTATCGATGGCTGTTTTATCTTAATTTACAAGAAAACCTCGGTAGGTGAGCACACGCAATTGTTTAATCAGACCGATACGATTCGTGGATTTTCCAAGATATTTTTACAGTTCTAAGGCATCTACGTTCAACGTGCGCTTTTCTTCCATTAGCGTAAAATCGCATAATAAAATTCTTTTCATGTACAATAAACCAAGAAAACATTCCCATTATATCTAAGAACCTAAAGCAAATTCACCCCAACGGCAGCTCACAACATTAAACGATATCGCACTTTTGTCTTTTATATAAAGACATCTCGCGTGCAACTCCGCCATCTATATTATCTCATCCATAAGGGTTACATCCTTACACTAAAAGTAAAAGAACAACCGCGATTTCATACACGGAATACTTTTACGACTGCAATTTTAATCTTTGTAGGGACATTTCACCTCTATCTCCACCAAGAATAAAAAGAAACAACATATCAAAACGGTCGTGATTAGAGTGGGTTGCTGCAAACCGAGACGCCCTTTGGCGCTGCTGGAAAATTGTCTGGCGTAACTTTGTCGAAGAGGAATGAAAACATAGTTTAACTCCTGCCCGGCTGTCTTCTGGAACGTTTTTTATGATTTTCTTTCCTCGTCCGTAACTGGTTTATAGGGGTTGGTTGGGGTTTGTTAGGATTTGGTGATAAAGGGAACACATGGTGAGTTTTCCTAGAGTTATATTTTTAACTGTGCGGACTTTAGCTTGAACTCGAAAACGTGAGCGTGATGAAGTTTGCTGTCATAACTTCAGGTCTCGTGGAGTTTTCTAGCCTGTTATTTATAGTTCTGTCGCGTGATTGGTTACTGCTTTGGAACCCAAACTCCCGTAGTCGCAGAACATTTTCACTGCTAAAAAATTTACAATTTCATGTAAATTCAATAAACTCTAACTAAGCTCAAAATATTAGATTTTCATAATTTCCAATTTTCAAAATTTACAAATATTCGATCTCTAAAGGGTCGCATTTTCAGTTCTCAAAATTTCTTTGTTATTTAAAAGTTCCAATTGTCAAAATTTTCATTTTGAAACCGTTCAATTTTTTAAATTTTGAATTTTCATAGCTTCTAATTTTAAAATTTGAAAATTTACGATGTATAAAAAGTGACAATTCCAGTTCTCAAAATTTCCTTACTTTCTAAAACTTCCAAGTATCAAAATTTTCATCTTGAAAAACCTTTAAATTTTCTAAATTTAGAGTTTTCATAATTTTCAGTTTTCAAAATTTACCATTTTTTGATTTCTAAAACCGCATGACCAGTTTTCAAAATATCTTTCATTTTTTAATTTCCAATTTGAAAACTTTAAATTATTCCAAATCTTAAATTTTTATAATTTGCAATTTTTAATATTTCTAAATTTTAGATTACCAAAACGTCGCATTTCGAGTTCTTAAATTTTTCTTGCTATTTAAAAGTTCCAATTGTTAAAATTTTCATTTGGAAACCCTTCTCAAAATATCCTTAATTTTAAAACTATCATCATTTTGAAAATCTTTCCATTTTCTAAATTTTCTAAATCTTAAAATTCACAAATTTTCGATTTCTGAAACTTCACATTTTCACATCAAACTTTCTTTAATTTTTAAAATTCTAATTATCACAATTTATATTTTGAAAACTTTTCAACCTTAAAACGTCGAATTTTCATATGTTCCAATTTTTAAAATCTACAAGTTTTTGATTTTTAAAACGTCGCACTTCCAATTCTCAAAATTTATTCGCTTCTATAATTTCTTATTATCAAACTTAACATTTTGAAAATCTTTCTAGTTCTAAATTTTCAATTTTCATACTTTTCCATTTTCAAATTAATAAACGTTCGTTTTCTAAAACATCGCATTTCCATTTCTCAAAATTTATTTATTTTTTAGATTTCCCAATTATTAATACTTTTATTTAAAAAATCTTTCAATTTTCTAAATCTAAATCTTTCAAAATTTCCCAATTTTAAAATTTGCAAATTTTAGATTTCTAGAACATCACACTTCCAGTTCTCAGAATTTTTTTAATTTTTAAAATTTTCAATTATTAGAATTGTCATTTTGAATACCTTTTATTCTCTAAATCCCAAATTTTCATAATTCTCTATTTTCAAAATTTACAAAATTGTCATTTCTAAAACGTCGTTTTTTCAGTTTTCAAGAATTTTTAATTTTTAAAATTTCACATTATCAATATTTCCTAAATTTTGAATTTTCATAATTTCCAATTTTTAAAATTTACCAATTCTTGATTTCTAAAGCGTCACAATCATACTTCTCAAAATTGCCTTGCCAAATTGTCAAATTATCAAAATTTCCATTCTAAAAATTCTCCAATTTCCTAAATTTCTAAATCTTTATTGCTTTTTATTTTTAAAATTTGCAAATTTACGATTTCTAAAACATCGCATTTCCAGTTTTCAAAATTTCCTTATTTTTAAAATTTCCGATTAAAAAAATTTTCAAAAATCCTTTCAATTTTCTAAATACTGGATTTTCAAAATTCACAAATTTTTTATTTCTAAAACGTCCTATTTCAAGTTCTCAAGATTTCCATGCTTTTTAATTTCCAATATTAAAAACTACCATTTGAAATCTTTCTATTTTCTAACTCAAAGATTTGTAAAATTTCCTATTTCTAAATTTTCTAAATCTTAAAATTCACAAATTTTCGATTTTTAAAACCTCACATTTCATTTAATAAAATTTCTCTAATTTTTAAAATTTCTAATTCTCAGAATTTATATTTTGAAAACCTTACAACTTTAAATTGTCGAATTTTCATATGTTCCAATTTTCAAAATTTACAAGTTTTTGATTTTCACTTCCAGTTCTCAAAATTTCTTCGTTTTTAAAAGTCTTTATTAGCAAACTTAACATTTTAAAAACCTTTCTATTTATTTTAAAATTTCCATTTTAAAATTCTTTCGTCTAAAGTTCAAATTTTCATAATTTCCAATTTTTATGATTTACAAATTTTCGATCTCTAAAACGGCACATTTCTAGATCTTAAAGAATCTCTAGTTTTTTAAATTATTATCAAAATTTCCATTTTGAAATCCTTTCAATTTTCTAAATCCTGAATTTTCACAATTCACAAATTTTCGTTTTTTAAAACTTCGCATTTCTAGTTCTCAAGGATTCTTTGCTCTTTAATTTTAAATTATCAAAACTATCATTTGGAATTTTTTTATTTTCTAACTCAAGGATATGGAAAATTTCCCATTTCATAAATTTTTGATTTCTAAAACGTCAAATTCTCAAAGTTTCCTGATTTTAAATTTTTCCAATTATCAAAATTTTCATCTTAAAAACCTTTACATTTTGTAAATCTCGAGTTTTCATAATTTTCAGTTTTTAAAATTTACAAATTTTGCTTTCTAAAACCTTGCATTACCAGTTCTCAAAATTTCTTTAATTTTTTTAATTTCTAGTTTTCTAAATTTCCATTTTGAAAACTTTGAATTATTCCAAATCTTGAATTTTAAAAATTTGCAATTTTTAATATTTATAAATTTTCGGTTTCCAAAACGTCGCATTTCCAGTTCTCAAGATATCTTTAATTTTTAAATTATCATCATTTTGAAAACCTTTCAACTATCTAAGTCTTCTAAATCTTAAAATTCACAAATTTTCGATTTCTAAAACCTCGCATTTTCAGTTATCAAAATTTCTTTAATTTTTACAATTCCAATTATTACAAATTTATATTTTGAAAACCTTTTAACCTTAAAATGTCGAATTTTCATGTTCCAATTTTCAAAATTTACAATTTGATTTTTAAAACGTCACACTTCCAATTCTCAAAATTTCTTCGTTTTTATAATTTCTTATTATCAAACTTCATTTTGAAAATCTTTCTATTTTCTAAATTTTCAATTTTTATAATTTCCCATTTTCAAAACTAATAAATCGTCGTTTTCTAAAACGTCCCATTTCCAGTTCTCAAAATTTATTTATTTGTTAGATTTCCCCATTATCAATATTTCTAGTTAGAAAATCTTTCAATTCTCTAAATCAATATTTTTAATAATTTTCCATTTACAAAATTTCCAAATTTTTGAGTTTCTAGAACAAAACACTTCCAGTTCTCAAAATTTTTTTAATTTTTAAAATTTTCAATTATCAAAATTGTTAGTTTGAGTACCGTTCCATTATGTAAATCCCAAATTTTCATAATTCCCTATTTTCAAAATTTACAAAATTTTCATTTCTAAAATGTCGTTTTTCCAGTTTTTAAAAATTTTTAATTTTTAAAATTTGACATTATCAATATTTCCTAAATATTGAATTTTGATAATTTCCCATTTTCTAAAATTTACTAATTCTTGATTTCTAAAGCGTCACAATTCCACCTCTCAAAATTTTCTTACCAAATTTGCAAATTATTAAAATTTCCACTTTAAAAATCCTTCAATTTTCTAAATTTCAAAATTTTTATTGCTTTTTATTTTTAAAATTTGCTATTTTACGGTTTCTAACACATCGCATTTCTAGTTTTCAAAATTTCCTTATTTTTAAAATTTCCGATTAGAAAAACTTTCATTTCTAATTTGGAAACCCGAATTTTCATAATTTTTAATTTTTAAAATTTACAAATTTTTCACTTATAAAACCTTGCATTTCTAGTTCTTAAAACTTTAAAAAATTTTAGAATTTCCAATTATCAAAATTTCCATTTTAAAAATCTTACGTCTAAAGTTCAAATTCTCATAATTTTTAATATTTACAAATTTTCTATTTCTAAAACGTCACATTTCTAGTTCCCAAAGAATCTTTAATTTTTTAAACTATTATCAAAATTTCCATTTTAAAATTTTTTCAATTTTCTAAATTCTGAATTTTCTCAATTTACAAATTTCTGATTTCTAAAACTTCGCATTTCTAGTTCTCAAGATTTCTTTGCTTTTTGATTTCCAATTACAAAACTACCATTTGGAACTTTACTATTCTCTAACTCAAGGATTTGTAAAATTTCCCATTTCATAAAATTTACAAAGCTTCGTTGCATTTCCAATTCTCTGTTTTCTGATTTTTAATTTTTTTAATTATCCAAATTTTCATACTTTCATAATTTCATAATTTCAAATTCTCAACATTCTCCATAATCAAAATTTTCAATTTTTCAAATGTCAATTTCCAAACTTTTTGATTCCAAACTTTCTTATCACGAAAATTACAATTTTGAAAGTTTGTAATTATTATAACTTCTAATTTCCGTAAGTTCCAATGCTCACAATAATCATTTGCTACAATTTAAAGATTTTACAAGCTTTAATCGACATTAATTCTCGTTCTCATAATTTCCAATTCACATAATTCCATATCTTCCCAATTTCCAAGTCTCCATCACCAAATCTCATAATTTTTTATTCTCATACTCTTTATTTCTAATAATTTAGAATTCTGATTGATCCAGATTTTCAGTCTTCGCTGCTTTCTGGTTTCAATATGTCAAGTTCTCATAATTCCTAACGATCATTATTTCCAAATCTGTTTTTTTTTTCGACAGTTATCGGATACAATTCCCATTGAATCTAAATCCATACTATCCAAGCACCATTCGATCCAATTTTCATATAATCTATAACCCATTGACTTTCATTTCCATACGGGTCAAATCTTATTGGATCCAGTTTCGTAGGCTCTAACTTCCAATTAATTCAATTTCTATAAGATGCAAATTCCATTGAAACCAATTTTCGTAGGATCCAAATTCCATTCGAACCAATTTTTATAGGATCCAAATCCCATCGGAACAAATTTCTATGGTACAAAGTCCCATTTGAACAAATTTCCATAGAGCCTAATTCATTTTGTATCCAAATTTTTTGGAACCAATTTCCATAGGATCCAAATACTATTTAACTCAATATATTTAAAACTCAATTCCATTGTATCTAATTTATATAAAACACAAATTGGATCCAATCTCCATTTGCTTGAAATACTTTGGTTCCAATGTTTATAGGATCTAAAATCCATTGGAACTAATTTCCACGGCATCCGAATTCATTGAAACAAAATTTAAATAGTTCCTTAATCTCATTGAGACCAATTTCCATAGTACTCAAATCACATTGTATCCAATTTCTACAAGATTCAAATTTTATTGGAACCAATTTCAATAGGATCTTTATTCCGTTGGATTCAATTTCCATAATACTCAAATTCTATTTTGTCCAATTTATATATCCATTGGACCCAATTCCCATATGCTCGAAATACTTTGGATCCAATGTTTATAAGATCTAAAAGCCATTGGAACCAATTTCCATGGAATCCAAATCCATTGAAACGAAATTTATATAGTTCCCTAATCCGATTGTAACCAATTTCCATAGTACCCAAATCACATTGTATTCTATTTCTACAGGATTTAAATTTTATTGGGACCAATTTCCATTGAATCCAAATTCCATCGGATACAATTTCTATAATACTCGAATTCCATTGTATCCAATTTATATAGAACACAAATCCTATTGCACCAAATCTCCACATGCTCCAAATACTTTGTATCCAATGTTTATACGATCTAAAATCCATGGAATCCAAATCCATTGAAACAAAATTTCCATAGTACTCTAATCCCATTGGATCCTATTTCCATAGTACCCAAGTCAAATGGTAGCCAATTTCTACAGGATTTAAATTGTATTGGAACCAATTTTAATGGGCTCCAAATTCCATTGGATTCAATCTTTATAGTACTGAAATTCCCTTGTAAACATAATTTCTATAATGCACAAATGCCATTGGGTCAATTCTCTATATGCTCGAAAGACTTTGGATCCAATTTTTGTAATATTTACAATCCATTGGAACCAATTTCCATGGGATTCCAATTCCACTGTATCCATTTTCCAAAGCACACAATTTTATTTAATTCAATTTATACAGGGCATATCCCATTGAGACCAATTACTGTAATATTTAATTTCCATTGGATTCAAATTCCATTGGACAAAATTCCTTTATGAATAAATTCCACAGGACCTAATTCTTATGGGAACAACTATAGACTAGAGACTAGAGACTAGAGACTAGACACTAGAGACTAGAGACTAGAGACTAGAGACTAGAGACTAGAGACTAGAGACTAGAGACTAGAGACTAGAGACTAGAGACTAGAGACTAGAGACTAGAGACTAGAGACTAGAGGATAGAGACTAGAGACTAGAGACTAGAGACTACAGACTAGAGACTAGAGACCAGAGACTAGAGACTAGGGACTAGAGACTAGAGATTAGAGACTGATGACTAGAAACTAGAGATTAGAGACCAGAGACTAGAGACCAGAGAAACGAGGCTAGAGGCTAGTGAGTAAAAACTAGAAACCTACAGACTAGAGACTAGAGACTGAGACTGAGACTGAGACTGAGACTGAGACTAGAGACTAGAGACTGAGACTGAGACTAGAGACTGAGACTAGAGACTAGAGACTAGAGACTGAGACTGAGACTGAGACTAGAGACTAGAGACTAGAGACTAGAGACTAGAGACTAGAGACTAGAGACTAGAGACCAGAGACTAGAGAGAGACTAGAGACCAGAGATGAGCTGAGACTGAGACTAGAGACTAGAGACTAGAGACTGAGACAGAGACTAGAGACTGAGACTAGAGACTAGAGACTAGAGACCTAGAGACTAGAGACTAGAGACTAGAGACTAGGAGACCTGAGACTGAGACTAGAGACTAGAGACTAGAGACTGAGACTAGAGACTAGAGACTAGAGACTGAGACTAGAGACTAGAGACTAGAGACTAGAGACTAGAGACTAGAGACTAGAGACTAGAGACTCAGAGACTAGAGACTAGAGACTAGAGACTAGAGACTCAGAGACCAGAGACTAGAGACTAGGAGACTAGAGACTAGAGACTGAGACTAGAGACTAGAGACCAGAGACTAGAGACTGGAGACTAGGAGACTAGAGACAGAGACTGAGACTAGAGACTAGAGACTAGAGACTAGAGACTAGAGACTGGACAGAGACTAGAGACCAGAGACTGAGACAGAGACTAGAGACTAGAGACTAGAGACTGGATGACTAGAGACTAGAGACTAGAGACCAGAGACTGAGAGACTAGAGACTGAGACGAGACGCGAGACTGAGACGGACTAGAGATGAGACTGAGACTAGAGACTAGAGAACCAGAGACTAGAGACTAGAGACTAGAGACCAGAGACTATGAGACTGAGACTAGAGACTAGAGACTAGAGACTAGAGACAGACTGAGACTAGAGACTAGAGATTAGAGACTGAGACTAGAGACTAGAGACTAGAGACCAGAGACTAGAGACCAGAGACGAGGCTGAGACTAGAGACCAGAGACCAGACAGAGACTAGAGACTAGAGACAGAGACTCAGACAGACTGAGACAGAGACCAGAGACTGAGACTGAGACTGAGAAGATGAGACTAGAGACTAGAGACTAGAGACTAGAGACTAGAGACCTGAGAGACTAGAGACTAGAGACTAGAGACAGAGACCTAGAGACTAGAGACCAGAGACTAAAGACTAGAGATTAGAGACTAGAGACTAGAGACTAGAAGACCAGAGACTAGAGACAGAGACTAGAAGACCAGGACAGAGACTAGCAAGACTAGAGACTAGAGACTAGAGACCAGAGACTGAGAGACTAGAGACTAGAGACGGACGACTAGAGACTAGAGACTAGAGACTAGAGACTAGAGACTAGAGGCTAGAGACTAGAGACCAGAGACCAGAGACTAGAGACTAGAGACTAGAGACTAGAGACTAGAGACTAGAGACTAGAGACTAGAGACTAGAGACTAGAGACTAGAAACTAGAGACTAGAAACTAGAGACTAGAGACTAGAGACTAGAGACTAGAGACTAGAGACTAGAGACTAGAGACTAGAGACTAGAGACTAGAGACTAGAGACCAGAGACTAGTGACTAGATACTAGTGGCTAGAGACTAGAGACTAGAGACTAGAGATTAGAGACCAGATACTAGAGACCAGAGAAACGAGGCTAGAGACTAGTGAGTAAAAACTAGAAACTAGAACCTAGATATTAGAGAGTCGAGCCTCAAAGCTTGAGATTCGAAACTCGAGATTCGAGATTCGAGACTAGGGACTTGGGACTCGAAGCTCGAAACTCCAGACTCTAGACTCCTGACTCAAAACTCGAAACTCGAAACTTGTAGCTTAAAGCTTGTGACTTAAACTCGAAGCTTGAAGCTTGAGGTTCAAAGCTCAAAGCTCGATACTCAAAGCTCGGAGTTTGGTGCTATGAGCTTGGAGCTCGGATCCCGTGGTTCAAAGCAGAAAGCTTGAAGCTAAAAACCAAATACTAGTAATCCAATTTTTGTAATATTTACAATCCATTGGAACCAATTTCCATGGGATTCCAATTCCACTGTATCCATTTTCCAAAGCACACAATTTTATTTAATTCAATTTATACAGGGCATATCCCATTGAGACCAATTACTGTAATATTTAATTTCCATTGGATTCAAATTCCATTGGACAAAATTCCTTTATGAATAAATTCCACAGGACCTAATTCTTATGGGAACAATTTTCATCGTGTCCGAAATATCGGGTTGTCAGTTGCACGCGGGAGATATCTGCCGTTCGGGATCTAACATGGTCATATAACAATATAAAACTTTGAGAGTAAGGTAGGTTCAGAAGTAACACGGGGTTGTCCCACCACTCACCTTTTGTACTGACTTTCGCCATAAAACGAAGCGACAAAAGTACACACGATCTTCAAGCGTTTTAGGTGTAAACTTACAAATTCTGCAAGGTACAACATTGGACAAATAACGAGCTCCAAATTCGAGCACGTTTCACAGTCCATAAACCACCAGCGAACTACCCCTATCTCGTTTTTTTAACGCCAACGTCACAATAAAATCTACAGATTTTGAAGCTTGATTTATAAAGCTTACGTTATCGTCGACCAACACCCCAAAGCTGTAAATAAGCTGTTAAATTATAAATCCCGCATCTAAAATCTGCTTTATAGTGGAAAAGCGAAATTAAATTCAGTAATTAGAATTTGGTCGGGGGAAAATTTCGGTGATAAATGATAACGTTGAAACATAGCGACGATCAAAATGCCATCAAAGTACGGGTCAGCCAGTCCTTTGTGCCTTTGTCTTTCTCCCTCTAACGCTACACCGCTTTTAAATAGGATTGATGCAGCTTTTTGTGGTTTTGGCGGGTTTTCCTGTCAGTATTGAACGTTTTTGCTCTGGCTGCAATAAACGAAGATGGGGGAAAAACGAAAAAAGCACAGCTTGGAGAAACTGTATTAATGACAGGCTATAAATATATTGGAAAGGCAGGAGCAGGAAGGCGGGGGGTTATGTTACAGAATGCAAAGCCTCTGTCATTTTAGCATATGTCAGGAGCGTTTCTGAACGAAGCTTGGGAAATAGAGAAAGCTTCATGATGGTTTACAAAGGTTGGATAATTTCGCAGCTGCAGACGCGTTAGATTGATAATGACAAAATTTCCATCTCACACCTGCAAGTTCAACTGACAAATGACATAAACACCTTCTAAATGTGATAAACAGACCTTTCTCGATCTAAAACTAATTAGTCTTTGACAGAATAGTGTGGAACGGATATTTTAGCTAGAGGGAGATCAGCTCCAAAATATTTATTTCATACTCTAGAAAATGCACGTGTCTTCCTACTGTAAAGCATCGTTGTAAATTTAAACGTAAGCAAAAGAAGACTAAAAGCTTACCATTTGTGAAACCATGTTTAGGGATGATGCGGATCCGTTGATGGACGTTGAATCGAATATTCCTGGAAAAAAATTAAAATTAATACTATTTCAGTATTTCGTTAGGCTACATTTCAACTGGGGAGGTAAAGCTAATAAAACCATAGTATAGAATAAAATAATGGATAAAGATATATTTACCCCAATATAAAACTAAGAATAAATTAATTTCAGCAAGGGATGTGGTAAAAATAATCAAATTAACCGTTAGTAAAAACAGATTTTCATAATTATTTTATGAGTAAATAGATAATCTTAAAAATAGAACAGTAAATATAACTACAGTATTTTCTTAAGCTACTTTTCAATTAGGGAAGAGGGTGGAAGGTACTAGCAGTAAAAATAGCCATATGTCCAAAGAATAAAGGGTTAATAAATTTTCTTGAAAATATAACTAGAAATAAAATGTCGACATTTCATTGGGGTAGTGGGTCAAAAATTATAGAAGTAGCCATTAGTAAAAAGCAGATCTTCAGAAAATAATGGCTAAATAAATAATCCTGAAAACAGAACTGAAAGTCAATATAATTTCACCATTTCAATAAACTACATTTCAAAAGGGGAGAGAGGCATTTCTTTTAGTTACATTTCAGTTAGGGAGAGAGCGGTTTATGAGAAATGGGATGAAAATAATTAGGTAATTAGCCATTGGTAATGGACCGAGTCAGGTAAAAGAATTGGGAAATTGAAAAAGAAATTCATTGGTAATAAAAATCGTTTAGAGATTTATTTAATTCATATTTCAGTTAAGAGGAAATGAGTTGATAATAATAATTAAGTCCTTTGTCATTGGTAATACAGTCATTGGTAATAAAAATTATTTAGGGATTTATTTAATTTATATTTCACTTAAAGGGAAATGAGTTGATAATAAATAGGTCATTAGTCATTCGCAATAGAGTAATTGGTAATAAATATCATTTAGGGATTTATTTAATATATATTTCAATTAGGAAAAAATGAGTTGATAATAATTAGATCATTAGTCATTGGTAATTAAAGTCGTTTATATATTTATTTAATTTATATTTCAGTTACGAGGAAATGAGTTGATAATAATTAGGTCATTAGTCTTGGTAATTGTCATGGTAATAAAAATTATTTAGAGATTTGTTTAATTAATATTTCAGTTACGAAGAAATGAGTTGATAATAATTAGGTCATTAGTCACTGGTAATAAAAATCACATACAGATTTATTCAATTAACATTTCAGTTAAGTGGTAATAAGTTAATAATAAATAGGTCAGGAGTTAATGGTAATAGAGTTATTAGTAATAAATATAGTTTAAGGATTTATTTGTTTATAGGAGGAAATGAGTTGATATTAATTGGGTCATTAGTCGCTGGTAATATAGTCATTGGTAATTAAAATTATTTAGGGATTTATTTATTTTATACTACGGCTACGAGGAAATGAGTTGATAACAATTAGGTCATTCGTCATTGGTAACAGTCATTGGTAATAAAAATCCTATCGTGATTTGTTTAAATTATATTTCAGTTACGAGAAAATGAGTTGAAGATAATTAGGTCATTAGACATTGGTAATTGAAATCGTTAAGGGATTTATTCAATTTACATTTCAGTTAAAAGGAAATGAGTTGGTAATAAATAGGTCAGTAGTCATTGGTAATAGAGTCATTCGTAATAAATATAATTTAAGGATTTATTTAATGTATACTTCAGTTACGAGGAAATGAATTGATAACAATTAGGTTATTAGTCATTGGTAATAAAAGTCATGTCAGGATTTGAGTTACGAAAGAACGAGTTGATGATAATTAGGTCATTAGTCATTAGGTCATTCGTCATTGGTAATCAAAATCATGTTTATATTATATTAAATTTCAGTTAAGAGTAAATGAGTTGAAGATAATTAAGTCATTAGATTTTGGTAATATAAACCGTTTAGGGGTTTAATTAATTTATATTTCAGATAAGAGAAAATGTGTTGATACTAATTAGGTTGTTAGTCATTGGTAATAAAATCAATGGTAATAAAAATCATTTACAGATTTATTTAATTTTTTTTTCAGTTAAGAGGAAATGTGTTGATAATAACTAGGTCATTAGTGATTGATAATAGAAACATTTGTAATACATTTCATTTAGGGATTTATTTAATTTGTCTTTCAGTTAAGAGGACATGAGTTAAAAGTGATTTAAGTCATTAGTCATTGGTAATAAAATCATTTAGGAATTTATTTAATTTGTATTTTAGGTAAGAGGAAATGAGTTGATAATAATTAGGTCGTAAGCCATTGGCAATAGTCATTGGAAATAAAAATCATTTAGAGATTTATTTAATTCATATTTCAGTTAAGAGGAAATGACTTGATAATAATTAGGTCATTATATATTGGTAATAAAAGTCATTTAAGGATTTATTTAATTTATATTTCAGTTAAGAGGAAATGAGTTAAAATAAATAAATCAATAGTCATTGGTAATAAATATTATTTAAGGATTTATTTAATTTATATTTCAGTTACGAAGAAATGAGTTGATGATAACTAGGTCATTAGTTGTTGGTAATAAAATTGCTAATAAGAATCATTTAAAAATTTACTTAATTTATACTTCAGTTAAGAGGAAATGATTTAATAATAATTAGGTAGTTAGTCATTGGTAATAGAGTCATTAGTAATAAAAATCATTCACAAATTTATTTAATTTAATTTTTAAGTTTCCTTGAATTGATACTAATTAGGTCATTAGTAATTGGTAATAAAGTCTTTGGTAATACAAATCACTTAGAGATTTATTTAACTAGTTTTTCAGTTAAGAGGTAATGGCTTAATAGTAATATAGTCATTAGTCATTAGTAATAAAGTAACTAGTAATAACAATCATTTAGGGCTATATTTAATTTATATTTCAGTTAAGAGGAAATAAGTTGATAATAATTAGGTCATTAGTCATTGGTAACAGTCATTGGTAATAAATATCATTTATGGAAGTGAGTTGTTGGTAATTATGTCGTTAGTCATTAGTAATAGTAATTGGTAATAAAAGTCGTTTAGGAATTTATTACTTTATATCTTAGTGAATAAGAAACGAGCTAATAATAATTAGGTCATTAATCATTGCTAATTAAGCCATTGATTATAAAAGTCATTAAGGGATTTATTTAATTTCTATATCAGTTAAAAGGAAATGAGTTCAGATTAATTGGGTTAAGAGTCTAGAGTCTAGAGACTAGAGACTAGAAACTACAGACTAGAGACTAGAGACTAGAGTCTAGAGACTAGAGACTAGAGACCAGAGACCAGCGACCAGAGACCAGAGACTAGAGACTAGAGACTAGAGACTAGAGACCAGGACCAGGACCTGGACCAGAGACCAGAGACTAGAGACTAGAGACTAGAGACTAGAGACTAGAGACTGAGACTAGAGACTAGAGACTAGAGACTAGAGACTAGAGACTAGAGACTGAGACTGAGACTAGAGACTAGAGACTAGAGACTAGAGACTGAGACTGAGACGAGACTGAGACTGAGGACTAGAGACTAGAGACTGAGACTAGAGACTAGAGACTAGAGACTAGAGACTAGAGACTAGAGACTAGAGACTAGAGAGTAGAGACTAGAGACTAGAGACTAGGACTAGAGACTGAGACTGAGACTGAGACTAGAGACTAGAGACTAGAGACTAGAGACTAGAGACTAGAGACCAGAGACTAGAGACCAGAGACCAGAGACCAGAGACCAGAGACCAGAGACCAGAGACCAGAGACCAGAGACCAGAGACCAGAGACCAGAGACCAGAGACCAGAGACCAGAGACTAGAGACCAGAGACTAGAGACTAGAGACCAGAGACCAGAGACCAGAGACCAGAGACCAGAGACCAGAGACCAGAGACCAGAGACCAGAGACCAGAGACCAGAGACCAGAGACCAGAGACCAGAGACCAGAGACCAGAGACCTAGAGACCAGAGACAGGACAGAGACCAGAGACCAGAGACCAGAGACCAGAGACCAGAGACCAGAGACCAGAGACCAGAGACCAGAGACCAGAGACCAGAGACCAGAGACCAGAGACCAGAGACCAGAGACCAGAGACCAGAGACCAGAGACCAGAGACCAGAGACCAGAGACTAGAGACTAGAGACTAGAGACTAGAGACTAGAGACTAGAGACTAGAGACTAGAGACTAGAGACTAGAGACTAGAGACTAGAGACTAGAGACTAGAGACTAGAGACTAGAGACTAGACTGGACTAGAGACTAGAGACTAGAGACTAGAGACTAGAGACTAGAGACTGAGACTAGAGACTGAGACTGAGACTAGAGACTGAGACTGAGACTGAGGACTGAGGACTAGAGACTAGAGACTAGAGACTAGAGACTGAGACTAGAGACTGAGACTAGAGACTGAGACTAGAGACTAGAGACTAGAGACTAGAGACTAGAGACTAGAGACTAGAGACTGAGACTGGACTGACTGGGACTGAGACTGAGACTGAGACTGAGACTGAGACCTGGAGGGCTGAGACTGGAGGCTAGAGACTGAGACTAGAGACTAGAGACTGAGACCAGACACTGGAGACTGGAGTTAGAGACTAGAGACTAGAGACTGAGGACTGGCGACTGAGACTAGAGACTAGAGACTAGAGACTGAGACTGGGGGCTAAAGGGCTAGAGACTAGAGACTAGAGACTAGGGACTAGAGACTGAGACTAGAGACTGGAGACTAGGACTGGACTAGGACTAGAGACTAGAGACTGAGACTAGAGACTAGAGACTAGAGACTAGAGACTAGAGACTAGAGACTAGAGACTAGAGACTAGAGACTAGAGACTAGAGACTAGAGACTAGAGACTAGAGACTAGAGACTAGAGACTAGAGACTAGAGACTAGAGACTAGAGACTAGAGACTAGAGATTAGAGACCAGAAACTAGAGACCAGAAAAACGAGGCTAGAAACTAGAGAGTAGAAACTAGAACCTAGATATTAGAGAGTCGAGCCTCAAAGCTCGAGATTTGAAACTCGAGATTCGAGATTAGGGACTTGGGACTCAAAGCTCGAAACTCCAGACTCTAGACTCCTGACTCAAAACTCGAAACTCGAAACTCGAAGCTTGTAGCTTAAAGCTTGTGACTTAAACTTGAAGCTCGAAGCTTGAGGTTCAAAGTTTAAAGCTCGATACTCAAAGCTCGGAGCTTGGTGCTATGAGCTTGGAGCTCGGATCTCGTAGTTCAAAGCAGGAAGCTTGAAGCTAAAAACCAAATACTAGTAATCTATTACGTTTTTTTTCGAGGCAGCCACGTTGGGCGCCAAATTTATGTTACGGTAATCGTGGCCGTGCGTAACTCAAAGAAAAAAACAAAGAAATGACCGGGCTCAATCGGAGAGTAGGGGGGGTTGTAGAAAGCAGACTGACATATAATGTATGCGGCGGTAAGGAGTTAGTGACAATACCTGCAAGAAAATTAGCTAAGCAAACCTGAAAAAAAAAGAATAAGCATAGCAGCAATGAAACGTTTAAGTTATTCAGTACTTTGTAGAATGTAAAAAAAAACTGTTTGGATAATCTATATAATATAACAACGGTAAAAGCAGTACAAAAATTTTTAGTACAAAGTGAGGTAATATTGGGGAGTAGCAGAAACGTTTCCTCACACACCAATTAGACATAAATCAAACAAAATTTTAACAAAAAAATAAATAGGTAAGCACAATTGATATGAGTAATTCAGTAAATAAATAGGTAAGACACAATTGATATGAGTAATTCAGTAGTATTGATCTTTCTTTCTTTCTTTCTTTTTTTTTCTTATGTTTTAAAATATCATGCAAGTCTTTTGTAAAAGGTATCAGAACTACAAAGATATGGTAAAGCAACGGATAGATATTTAAAGTAATAAAAGGTAGGAAATAGTTCAACTTACAAAAAGTCCTTCAGTAACGCTTCCTTGCAATTGAAGTGATGGATTCACGATGTCCTGCACTAACGAAGCACTTCACCCTTGACTGTGAGGGTGTTGATGGAACTTATCACACGTCACACTAATCACACCTACGCATCTCACTGGGGTTAGCAGCAGACACCATCACGCGACGGAACTATGTAGCATTGATAAATTTCTTGTTAATTCTATTTCCTAAGACAACAATTTCGAAATATTCTGAAGCACTAGTTTAATTTCAACTGGGACCAAAGGTATATTATTTTCATAAACATCCCAAAAAGCAGTGAGAAACTTCAACCAATACCTTTGTAAACCGGTAGTCTGTTATATTTCGCAAATAACGTAATTCGCGCAAGCAATGATCTATTTTAGATTCTTTGGTGTTAGAAAAATGCAGAAACTACAATATCCACTGTATTTAAATAAGCCAAAGTATGCACTAATCTGATAAAACAAAGGGACACTAGACTAGATCTCACACACATTAATCCTAAAGAAAGAATCGGTCAGTTTAGCAAGTTCTACGACTATTATTTCACAAGAAAAACAACTAACAACAATTAGTAGGCACGCGTAAGCAATAAAACCGTCCGTCAAATGTTCCGTAAAACACACGTGCCTCGAGTTCAACAAGCTCTACCTCTTCTATTTCCAACAGAAAATCAACTAAAAACATGCCGTGCTTGTTCAGGAACAATACGAAAATTAATCCCGCATTAATTCTCACTATTGTCAAAAGCAGAAGGAAGCAGTCTTTTTAACGTACTTAGTATATCGGAACAAAGAACAGAACTCCGACTGTTCATCTGTTCATCCAACTCGTTGTTATTACAACCGCACTTGTGGTCAATCAAAACACGTTCCATATATAGCATACTTCCTTCAAATGTCATCAGAACTACACTCTCAATCTGTTTATATAAACTCTTGTCGACTATTATCGCGACTTCGTTAATAACATAAGGAACATCCAAAACGTGAATGCCGCAATCACATCCAATAATTAATTACAGCGGTTTATCATTTCCGATAAGTTGGAAAGTAATTTACGAATAATCCAATTTACAATTCATTCATGATAATACGACGCATTCGTCAACGAGTTAATAAATATTAAATATAGAAATAGTAATTTTTAGAAATGTATTTATAATTTGGGAAACAGCGTAAAATGTTAAAACTACAAAACTGCCCGTTACAAATCCGAGTCCCGAAATCCCGAGAAACTCAAACCTAAACCCGAAACTCGAAACCAGAAACTCGAAATAAGAAACCGGTAAATCAAAAACCAAAGCACGATGCGCGAAATCCGAAAGACGAAACGCGATACCCCAAATCTAAAACGGAAAATTATTTTTCAGGTTCAAAACCGAAACTCGAAACCTGAAACCTAAATCACGAAGCACGAATCGCGAAAACATATGCAATAACCCTAAATCCTTAACCTTAAACCCTAAACCACACTCTATAAACTCTAAATCATAACCTAAACCTGGGCCTGGGCCATAACCATGAGCCATGGGCCATGAGGCCATCCATGAGCCATGAGGCCATGGCCATAAACCATGAGCCATGGGCCATGAGCCATGCCATGGGCCTAGTCCTGGGCTTGGGCCACTCGGCCTCGGCCTCGGCCCTGGGCCCTGGGCCTGGGCCTGGGTCTGGGCCTGGGTCTGGGCCTGGGCCTGGGCCCTGGGCCCTGGGCCTGGGCCTGGGCCTGGGCCCTGGGCCTGGGCCTGGGCCTGGGCCCTGGACCCTGCCTGGAACCCTGGGTCCTGGGCCTGCAAACCAACTGGGCCTAAACTCCTATAAACCACATAAACCATAAATACCTAAACCATAAACCATAACCATAACCATAACCATAAACCATAAACCATAAACCATAAACCATAAACCATAATAACATAAACCATAAACCATAAACCATAAACCATAAACCATAAACCATAAACCATAAACCATAAACCATAAACCATAAACCATAAACCATAAACCATAAACCATAAACCATAAACCATAAACCATAAACCATAAACCATAAACCATAAACATAAACCATAAACCATAAACCATAAACCATAAACCATAAACCATAAACCATAAACCATAATAAACCATAAACCATAAACCATAAACCATAAACCATAAACCATAAACCATAAACCATAAACCATAAACCATAAACCATAAACCATAAACCATAAACCATAAACCATAAACCATAAACCATAAACCATAAACCATAAACCATAAACCATAAACCAATTGGTAATAGATTATTTAGAAATTTGTTTAATTTATATTTTAGTTAAGAGAAAATGAGTTAATAATAATTATTAAATTAGTCATTGGAAATAGAGTCATTGGTAATGAAAATTTAGGGATTTCTCTAAATTAAATTTCAGTTAAGAGTAAATAAGTTGATAGTAATTAAGTGATTAGACATTAGTAATAGAGTCATTGGTAATAAAAATCATTTACAGATTTATTTAATTTATTTTTCAGTTAAGAGAAAATTTGTTGATAATAATTAGGTCATTAGTCATTGGCCATAAAAATGTTTGTAATACATTTCATTTAGGAATTTATTTAATTAGTCCTTCTGTTAACAGGAAATGAGTTAATTGTAGTTTAGGTCATTAGTCATTGGTAATAAACTAATTGGTAATAAAAATCATTTAGGGATTTATTTAATTTATAGTTTTGGTAAGAGCAAATGAGTGGATCATAATTAGGTCATAAGTCATTGGCGATAGAGTCATTCATAATAAAAATTATTTAGAGATTTATTTAATTCATATTTCAGTTAAGAGGAAATGAGTTGAAAATACTTAGGTCAGTAGTCGTTGGCAATATATATCGTTGAAGGATTTATTTAATTTATTCTTTAGCTACGAGGAAACGAGTTGATAACAATTAGGTCATTAGTCATTGGTAAGTCATTGGTAATAAAAGTCATGTCGGAATTTGTTTAATTTATATTTTAGTTACGAAAAAATAAGTTGATGATAATTAGGTCATTTGTTATTGGTAATAGTCATTGGTAATAAAAATATTTTAGGGACTTATTTAATTTATATTTCAGTTAAGAAGAAATGTGTTGATAATAGTTAGGTTGTTAGTCATTGGCAATAAAGTCATTGGTAAAAAAAATCTTTCAAAGATTTATGTAATTTATTTTTTAGTTAAGAGGAAATGAGTTGATATTAATTAGGTCATTAGTCAATGTTAATAGAAGCATTTGTAATACAAATCATTTAGGGATTTATTTACTTTGTCTTTGAGTTAAGAGGAAATGGGTTAATAGTAATTTAAGTCATTAGTTATCTGCAATACAGTAATTGGTATTAAAAATCATTTAGGGACTTATTTAATTTATATTTCAGTTAAGAGGAAATGAGTTGATACTAATTAGGTCATTAGTCACTGGTAATAGAATCATTGGTAATAAAAATCATATAGAGATTTAATTAATTTATATTTCAGTTAAGAGGAAATGAGTTGGTAATAATCAAGTCGTTAGACATTGGTAACAAAAATCATTTAGGGATTTATTTAACTTATATTTGAGTTACGAAGAAATGAGTTGAAAATAATTAGTTCGTTAGTCCTTGGTAACAAAGTCATTGGTAATAAAAATCTTTCACAAATTTATTTAATTTATTCTTCAGCTAAGAGGAAGTCAATTAATGATAATTAGGTCGTTAATCATTGGTAATCGAGTCATTGGTAATACAAATCATTTAGAGATTTATTTAATTTGTCTTTCAGTTAAGAGGAAATGAGTTGATAGTAATTAGGTCATTAGTCACTGGTAATAGAGTCATTGCTAATAAAAACCATATAGAGATTTACTTAATCTATATTTCAGTTAAGAGGGATGAGATAATAATTAGGTCATTAGACATTGGTAATAATAATCATTTAAGGATTTATTTAATTTATATCTTAGCTAGAACTAAATGAGTTGAAAATAATTAGGTCATTAGTCATTGGTAATAGAGTCATTAGTAATAAAAATTATCTAAGGATTTATTTAGTTGCATTTCAGTTAAGACGAAATTAGTTGATATTAATTAGGTCAGTAATTATTGGTAATAGAATCACTGGTAATAAATATCATTTAGGGATTTATTTAAATGATATTTCAGTTAAAAGGAAATGCGTTGATACTAACTAGGTTGTTAATCATTGGTATGAGTCATTGGTAATAAAAATAATTTAGGGATTTATTTAATTTGTATTTCAAGTACGAGGAAATGAGTTGATGATAATTAGGTCATTAAGCGTTGGTAGAAAAATTCATCTATAGAGATTTATTTAATTCTTATTTCATTTAAGAGGAAATGAGTTGATAATAATTAGGTCATTAGTAATTGGTAAGTCATTTGTAACAAAAATTATTTAGGGATTTTGGTCAAGTAGAAAATAAGTGGATAATAATTAGGTCATTAGTCATTGCTAAGGGTCATTAGTAATAAAATCATTTAGAAATTTATTTAATTGATATTTCAGTTATGAAAAAATGAGTTGACGATAATTAGGTCATTAGTCATTGGTAATAAAAATTATTCACAGATTTAATTAATTTATTTTTCGGTTGAGGAAATGAGGTAATAGCAATTAAGTCATTAGTCATTGGTAATGAAGTAACTGGTAATAAAAATCTTTTAAGGATTTATTTAATTTATATATCAGTTAAAGAGAATGTGCCAACTTGTAGATGGTCTCGCGCTTCAAAGAGCAAGGGTCTGTGTAAAAAATTAGTCATTACTCGCATACCAACAACTTAATTCATCGTACACAGGGTCGTTTCATTCTAACATAACAGATTATCACGGATACAACCCCTAAAACATAACCACACAAAATCCCGAATTGAAGCCATTAAAACTCCTGCATTATTAAGCAATCAACAAACTTTCATACCTAAACATATTAAAAGTTACCCCAAATTCAAATTCATAATCACAACTTCGCTTGCGAATTAATATTCCAAGTTTAATCGAATTTGCAGGACAAAAGCATAAAATGAAACACAAATTTGCAATATGAATACATAGTAGGTTAGGTACATGTGCATGTGTGTATCTGTCGCCAACGCTGACACATTAAAATTGTTTTTGTCGTGTTTATCAAATAATCTTCGCCTAAATGAAGCTACGTATCGTTTGCATTTCGTAATTAAAGCTTTGTCTGCAATCTGTTTTATGTGGGATTTGAGTGTTTTTTTCTATCGGCGCCTGTATTTAATAAAACTTGTAAATCGTAGTCTATTGGATTATTTAAAACAGCTTTTGTTTTAGGTGTTGTTAATGTGACAAGCTTTAAAGCTAGGTGATTTAATGTCTATGGACATTGGTACGAGATTCAGTTTGTTACACTTTCATCAAATGCAACAGACTCCATATTTTTTACAACGCTAAGATTTATAGAAGTCTTTCCTACTTTCTTAATGAACAAATAGTAACTTTCAGCCAATCAGGTACTTTTGCGATCATGCCGTGCTGTTTGCGAACGAGTCTAACCTCCGGCAGCCTCCATTGACGATCAATCGCGCATTGATCAGCCTAAGACCGTGGAAACGACTCAAGTAGGTTTTTCTCTATCAAAACGTCAAGGAACTACGACAGGAAACAAACATAAATTGCGCAAAAATAGTAGGACCGTGCTCCAGTCCCGCAAGGTCGTTCTAATCTAGCTCAGTTCGATTCATAGCAACCGAAGGGATTTGAATCGGCATTTATTTCCAAACGGACAACTAAAATGTTGGAAAACCCGTTCCATCTAGCCTAGGAAATCAAGATAGTTACATGGACCTAATGGAGCGGGAATTAAGTGGAGAAAGTGTAACTTGGAGCGGAATTTGCCATGACCAGTCAAGAATAGGATAGTTGTGCGGCTGAAGTTTTGTATGTGGTTGGGGATGTCGGTAATGGTGGGTGTATCTGCCGGTTTTGGAGTGGGACCATGATTCTTGCCAAAGATGAAGGAGGGAGTTGTAAATACGGGTCTTGATATTGGAAGTAGGGATTATACGGTATGTGCGTGGGGATACTGTTTCATTGTAGAGGTGGATTGGACGAAGAAAGTTTAGGTTACGGTTTGAACGAAGTGGTGTAGCTGAATGTCTAGAGGGGGGATGTTAGGATGATGTAAGGCTGCAGCGGAGGTGGTACTGAATGCTCGGGGGACGTATATAAAGTAAGGTCGTATGATCGGATTTGGGATTCTGCGTGAGTGGGGATTGTCAGGAGTTAACAGGAGTTAACAGCGTATCGGACGATGGGGATAATGATACTACTAAAGATGTCTTCTTGTAGGTAGGGTTAGTTGGATTAATTTCGGTAGGGATTGTTGGATGTTGTACAGGAGTATCTTTGTTTTAGATCGAATTTTTTGTAGGTGGGGGTGAATTTTCAATCGGGTTTCTAGGTGAATGCCAAAGAATGGAACAGATTCGGAAAATCTTAGGGGATTTTCAAAATGTGGATAGCAGGGCCTCGGCGAGGGTCGAGGAATCTTTTTAGAAGCAGCATTTTAGATTTGGTAGGGGAAGATGGGTTGTTTGTTAAGGATTGACCATTGTTCGATGTGTTAGATTAAAATTTTTGCAGTAGACTGTTGTTCAAGACGAGAGTTGCCGTGGATAAGGAATATGAGGTCGTCTGCGTAAGCAAAAGTGTTTGTATTGGGGATGTTCGGAACAAGGAAATAGTTGATGGCTAGGTTTCAAAGGTAAGGGAAAGAACGGATCTTTGAGGACAGCTTTGTGATAGGTTTGTGGTGGAGAAGAAATAGTTTGTTTGGAGGGTTGCTGTACGGAATGATTTTGAAGATATTGGAGGGGAAATTTAGTATCTTCAGTTAGTTAAGGATATTGGGCCACCAGAAGTAATCAAAAGCAGAATAAAAGTCGAGAAAAATTACTAGGACATATTTAGATTGTGATGATTGGACTTTGGAAATTGGGGGATGGATAGTTTGTTCAGCGCTGTGACCTTATCGGAAATCATGTTAGTGGTTGGAAACTAAGGAATTGTTATCACTGTAGGACTGAAGTTTGTATAGGGTTAGTTTTTTCAGGAGTTTATCGATGGCTGAAAAGAGGACGATTGGTCGGTAGGAACGTGGATCTTCGGGATGTTTTGCTGGTTTTAGAAGAATGATGACGTTTGCATGTTTGAAAGTGTCAGGAGAGGTACCGGTAGTTAGACATTTTTGAAGTAGCTTGTGAATGGATTGACGGATGAGTGACCATGACTTTTGGCTAATTCTGTTGGGGATATTATCAGGACTTGGAGATTCATGAGGATTTAATTTGGAAGTGATAGAGTCTAAAAGGTCAGTGTCGAGGGTATCATCAGGAGCGGTGTTTAGAGGGAATGTACAATTGTTGATGGTATGGTGTTGTTGGAAGAAGTCCGAGTCCGAGGCCGAGTTCGAGTTCAAGTCCGAACCCGAGTTCAAATCCAAGTTCGAGTCCGAGTTCCAGTCCTAATTCGAGTCCGAGCCCAAGTACGAGTCCGAGTCCAAATCCGAGTCCGAGTCCGAGTCCGAAACCGAGTCCGAGTCCGAGACCGAGTCCGAGTACGAGTCCGAGTTCGCGTCTGCGTCCGAGTTTGAGTCTTGTCCGTGTCCGGGACCAAATCCGAGTTTGAGTTTGAGTCCAAGTTCGAGTCCGGGTGCGGGTTCGAACCCGAGTTCGAACCCGAGTCCGAGTCGTAGTCCGAGTTCGAGTCTGAGTGCGAATCCGAGTCCGAGTCCGAGTCCAACTTCGAGTTCGAGTTCGAGTCCGAGTCCGAGTGCGAGTCCGAGTCCGAGACCGAGTGCGGGTCCTAGTCCGAGTTCGAGTTCGAGTCCAAATACACGTGCGAGTCCGAGTCCGAGTTCGAGTCCGAACTCCTAAGCCGAGTCTGAGTCCGAGTCCAACTCCTAGTCCGATCCTAGTCCGAGTCCGGGTTCGGGCCCGAGTCCGAACCCGAGTCCGAGTCTGAGTCCGAGTCCAAGTGTTTGGTATATGTTAGCCCATAATCGACAGTGACGCCTGGTTAGCTAACCGCAGAAGATGGAAGAATATCTTGTCCATTCACGTTCAAACAAAATTTCTTTGCTTTACGACTCACATCGAGGTCATTCTGGGGCAAGAGTAAATTTATTTCAATACATCCGGGTTCGGGTCTGAGTCCGAGCCGAGACCGAGGCAGAGTCCGGGCCCGAGTCCGAGGTCGAGTCCGAGTCCGAGTTGGTGTCCGAGTCCGAGTGCGGGTCCTAATCTGAGTCCGAAACCGAGTGAGAATTCGAGTCTGAGTTCGAGTCCGAACTCCTAAGCCGAGTCTGAGTCCGAGTCCAACTCCTAGTCCGATCCTAGTCCGAGTCCGGGTTCGGGCCCGAGTCCGAACCCGAGTCCGAGTCTGAGTCCGAGTCCAACTGTTTGGTAAATGTTAGCCCATAATCGACAGTGACGCCTGGTTAGCTAACCGCAGAAGATGGAAGAATATCTTGTCCATTCACGTTCAAACAAAATTTCTTTGCTTTACGACTCACATCGAGGTCATTCTGGGGCAAGAGTAAATTTATTTCAATACATCCGGGTTCGGGTCCGAGTCCGAGTCGAAACCGAAGCCGAGTCCGAGTCCGAGTGCGGGTCCTAGTCTGAGTCCGAAACCGAGCTCGGGTCCAAGTCTGAGTCCGAGTCCAAGTTGGAGAGTTCGAGTCCGAGTCTGAGTCCGAGTCCGAGTCCTAGTCCGAATCCAAGGCTGAGTCCGAGTCCAAGTACGAGTCCGAGTCCAGGTCCGTGTCCGAGTTCGACTCGAGACCGAGTGTGGATCTGAGTCCGAGTCTGAGTCCGAGTCCGAGTTCGACTCCGACTCCGACTCCGAGTCCGAGTCCGAGTCCGAGTCCGAGTCCGAGTCCAAGTCCAAGCCCGAATCCGAGTCAGAGTCCGAGTCCGAGTCCAAATACGAGTCCGGTCCGGGTCCGTGTCCGAGTTCGAGTCCGAGTCCGAGTCCGATTCCGAGTCCGACTTCAAGTTCGACTACAATTCTGATTCCAAACCCGAATCTAAATCTGAATTCGAATCCGAATGCAAATCCGAATCCAAATTGGAATCTAAATCCGAATCCGAATCCGTATCCGAATCCGAAGCCGAATCCGAATCCGAATCCCAATCTGAATCCGAATCCAAATCCGAATCCGAATCTGAATCCAAACCCGAATCCGATTGCGAATCCTATTCCGAATCCGAATCCGAATCCGAATCCGAATCCGAATCCGAATCCGAATCCGAATCCGAATCCAAATCCGAATCCGAATCTGAATCCAAACCCGAATCCGAATCCTAATCCGAATCCGAATCCGAATCCGAATCCGAATCCGAATCCGAATCCGAATCCGAATCCGAATCCGAATCCGAATCCGAATCCGAATCCGAATCCGAATCCGAATCCGAATCCGAATCCGAATCCGAATCCGAATCCGACTCGAATCCGAACCGAATCCGAACCGAATCCGAATCCGAATCCGAATCCGAATCTGAATCCGAATCCGAATCCGAATCCGAATCAGAGTCCGAATCCGAATCCGAATCCAAATCCGAATCCGAATCCCAATCCGAATCCGAATCCGAATCCGATTCCGAATCCGAATCCGTATCCGAATCCGAATCCGAATCCGATCCGAATTCGAATCCGAATCCGAATCCGAATCCGAATCCAAATTCGAATCAGAATCCGAATCTGAATTCGGATTCGAATGCGAATTTGAATCCGAACCAGAATTCTAACACGAATCCGAATCCGAATTCGAATCCGAATCCGAATTTGAATCCGAATCCGAATCCGAATCCGAATTGGAATCCGAATCCGGATCCGATTTCGAATATTAATAACATTATAAAATCATACTTTTCTGATAATTGCAATTTAATAACATAAGAACCTACGTAACAGAAGAATTAGTACTCTTTATTCTTTTTGCTAAATTCCGCCTTATTTATCTACTTCCTACTAATTGATATCTCATTTATTCCATTGTATTCTTTATTATAAAAAGAAAAACCAAATTAAGCTCTCCTATTTATTTCAGCTTTCATGCACGAATCCAACTTCACAAACAAAACCCATCTGAGACTTGCAACAATCTCCTCACGTAGCGACGTTGGGCGCCAATAGTCTGCTTTAGCTTCCTTAGCTAATTGAAATACATACTATAATGCCTAGGGTGCGCTTGAACTTGTAGAAGCGGCAATTCAAATTAACTGCTAAAGTTCCCCGAGGCAATTAAACTCGAGACGATTTAACTGTGTGTTAACGGAAACTACTGATGTGGCATTTGTGGGACAAATCACCCTGAAGTTGTATATTATATTAAGAAACGAGAAAATATCAACTCGCGTTGTTATTAATTCAAAAGACCGACAGGTTGGATAGATTCTTGCCTATGCTTTGCATAACCGCTTTGACTTTGAAAAGGGTGCGTGAAGGGATAACGTTTCAGTAGCTTTATATTGCTTACTGTCTCTAAGGAAAAGCAGTTTTGACAATTGGTTGGTTTTTGTAAAGGAGAAGCGGCGGTAGATTAATGGGTTCGAAAGCTGAGGCTGAGGAATACCCTTGGTGTGTTAAAGCGGCCGCTTTTTAAAACACGTAATTTACTGACGCCTGCAAGCTTCTTAGGTTAACCCACCTCGTTGTTTCGATTTTACTAATTCAAGCATTTCAGGTCGTCTTTTGTTAGCAACACAGGTCGTTTCCTAGTAGTGTTATCCTCAAGTAACGACTCTCAGGCGTAAGCGGGCTCCAGCAGGCTGTCTTACATACCATAATCATCAAGCTTAAAACAACGTCTTACGCTCTTTTCCAGGAAGCAACCCTTGTGCTTTAACCGCCCGTGTGTAGTTCGAAAATATCAGCTCGCGTTGTTATTAAATCAAAACAGTGACGACCTGGATACCCTTCGACTCTGTTTTACATAACTGTCTTGACGTTGAAAGGGGTTGAAAGAATAGCTTTACATTACTTCCTTGCGTGTCTTCTGAATAAAGCAGGTTTGCCAATTTGCTGCTAAGAAGTTGTCTTTGCAAAGCTTAGCTCTGATAAAAATTACTAAACGCCCGGTGTTTTACTTGATGGGACTTTTTAGAACGCTTTGGGGATTCAAATTAAGAAATCCAAAGCGACTCGCTTGTTTTCTATATACGGAGATGGATATCTTCATCTATTATTTTTTGTAGCGCACGCCAACACTATTTAAAGATGCTCACGAAAAGCACCCATAAAATCTTTATAGTGTCCTCGCGTTAAAGTAATATTGCAGTTTATTGCACTTGCTGAGAAACACATAAAGATGAATTTAATCCAGTCGCCAGACTATGTGCAGTCGTTATTATCCTGCAAGGATTAAGCGGATATACAACTATTATTAACTTGACGGCAGAGAGATAAAAAGTATATCCTTAAGCTTCATAGTTGCAGTTTGTCGAGGATATTAGGCATGTAATATTGATTTCTTGACCGCCGCGCACTGATATTAAAAAAAAAGCCTGATATTAATGAGCCTGCGGTTTGTAATCGCTAAAATATACGAAACTATTATCGATTTCAGAGTGTAGCCAAACAGAATACAGGTTTTAGTGTTGAATTGACTCATTTATTAATATCTGCATATCACGTTACTCTCCTTATAATTTGGCTGAAGTTAGCGGAGCGCAGAGCGCAGAGGCCGGCGCGCGAAAAACGTACCACTAGTCTTAATTTTATAATTTTTGGTTTTCGCTATTGCCCGATTTGGTGGCATTTGCGACAATTTGGTGACTCATTTAAGCAATACGCTATTTTCAGCAGAAGCGAGCTTCACGTTTTAAGTTGCAGGATTCAAGTTTCAAATTTCAAATATCAGGCTTTGAGTTTAAAGTTTTGAGTACCGAGTTTCAGGTTTTGAGTTGCGCGTTGCGAGTTACGAGTTACGAGTTGCGAGTTGCGAGTTGCGAGTTGCGAGTTGCGAGTTGCGAGTTTCGAGTTTCGAGTTTCCAGTTTCGAGTTTCGAGTTTCGAGATTCGACTTTCAAGTGTAGAGCATCGACTTTCGAGTCTCCAGTTTGGAGCTTGAAAATTCAAGCTCGCATAAATAGATAGATTTCAGGTTTCAGGTTTCAAGCTCGAAATTTTGAGTTTAAGTTGAATGTTTAAAGTTTAGTTTAACGTTTCTGGATTTTTTCAAGGATCAAGTTTCAAGTTGCGTATTTATAATTACAAGTCACGAGCTTCGAGTTTCGGGTTTCGGGTTTCGGGTTTCTGGTATCGGGTTTGGGTTACGAATTTCAGGTTACGGGTTTATAATTTAACTTTAAAGAGTTAGGGTTTTTGGGTTTATGGTTAAAGGTTTGGAGCCTGAGGTTTAGGATTTAAGGTTTAGGGTTTAGGGCGTATGGTCTAGGTTTAGAGTTTAGGTTATAGGGCTTAGGGTTTCCAGTGTTGGCTTGAGGTTTTGTGTTTAATGTCTAAAGTTTAGGGTTTAGGGTTTAGGGTTTAGCGTTTGGGGTTTGGGGTTTAAAATTTGGGGTTTGGGGTTTAGGGTTTGATGTTTTGGGATTGGAGTTTAGGGTTTAGGGTTTGGGTTAAGGGTTTGGGGCTTAGGGTTTACGGTTTAGGGTTTGGGAATTGGCGTTTAGAGATAAGGGTTTAGGTTTTATGGGAAAGGGTATATTGTTTCAGGTGAAGGATTTACGCTTTAGGGTTTAGGGTTTTTATGGTTTAAGTCAAACCCTTTAGGGTATACTGTTTACTGTTTAGGGATTGAGGTTTAGGGTGTAGGGTTTAGGGTTTAGGGGTTAGGGCTTAGGGATAAGGGTTTAAAGTTTAGGGTTTAGGGTTTCAGAGTCTAGGGCTTGGGCTAGGGTTTAGGCCTAGGGTTTAGGGCCAAAAGCTTAGGATCTAGGGTTAGGGTCTAATGGTTGGAGTTTAGGGTTTAGGGTTTAGGGTTTAGGGTTTAGGGTTTAGGGTTTAGGGTTTAGGGTTTAGGGTTTAGGGTTTAGGGTTTAGGGTTTAGGGTTTAGGGTTTAGGGTTTAGGGTTTAGGGTTTAGGGTTTGGGGTTTAGGGTTTAGGGTTTAGGGTTTAGGGTTTAGGGTTTATGGTTTATGGTTTAGAGTATAGGGTATAGGGTATAGGGTATAGGGTATAGGGTATAGGGTATAGGGTATAGAGTTTAGGGCTTAGGGCTTAGGGCTTAGGGCTTAGGGTTTAGGGTTTGGGGCTTAGGGTTTAGGGTTTAGAATTTCGGGTTTTGGGGTTTAGGGGTTTAGGGTTTATGGTTTAGGGTTTAGGGGTTAGGGTTAGGGTTTAGGGTTTAGAGTTTAGGGTTTAGGATCCGGAAATAAAGTTTATGTTTTTGGGTTTTGGGTTTTAGGTTTAAGGGTAAGGGTTATGGTGTAGAGTTTAAGGGTTTAGGATTTAGGATTTCAGGTTTAGGATTTAGGATTTAGGATTTAGGATTTAGGGTATATGGTTTAAGGTTTGGAGCCTGAGGTTTAGAATTTAAGGTTTAGGGTTTAGGGCATATGGTTTAGGTTTATGGTTTAGGGTATAGGGCTTAGTGTTTCCAGTGTTGCTTGAGGTTTTGTGTTTATGGTTTAAAGTTTAGGGTTTAGGGTTTAGCGTTTGGGGTTTGGGGTTTAGGGTTTGATGTGTTGGGATTGGAGTTTAGAGTTTAGAGTTTAGGGTTTGGGTTTAGGGTTTAGGGTTTGGGGCTTAGGGTTTATGATTTAGGGTTTGGGAATTGGCGTTTAGAGATAAGGGTTTAGGTTTTATGTGAAAGGGTATAATGTTTCAGGTGAAGGATTTACGCTTTAGGATTTAGGGTTTTTATGGTTCAAGTCAAACCCGTTAGGGTATACTGTTTACTGTTTAGGGTTTGAGGTTTAGGGTTTAGGGTTTAGGGTTTACGGTTTAGGGTTTAGGGTTTAGGGTTAAGGATTTATGGTTTAGGGTCTAAGGTTTAGGATCCGGGGTTAAAGTTTATGTTGTTGGTTTTGGGTTTTAGGTTTAAGGGTTAGGGTTATGGTGTAAGGTTTAAGGGTTTAGGATTTAGGATTTCGGGTTTAGGATTTAGGATTTAGGTTTTAGGTTTTAGGATGTTTAGGGTTTAGGGTTTAGGGTTTAAGGTCAAGCTTTTAGGGTTTCGGGTATAGAATTTAACGTTAAGGATTTAAGGTTATTGTATAGGTTTTCGCGTTTTGTGCTTCGGCAATTAGGTTTCAGGTTTGGAATTTTCCGCTTCGGATTTCGGGTATCGCGTTTTGTCTTTCGGGCCTCGCGCATCTTACTTCTAGCTTCGGGTTTCGGATTACGGGTTACGGATTTCTTGTTTCGAGCTTCTGGTTTTGTGTCTCGGGTTTCTGGTTTCGAGTTTCGGGGTTGGGTTTCAACTTACGGGTGACGGGCTTTGGGATTTGGGTTTCGAGTTACGGGTTTTGGGATTCGGATTTCGGGTTTTGGGTTTTAAGTTTTGAGCTTTGAGTTTTGAGATCCGAGCTCCAAGCTCATTGCACAGAGTTCCGAGCTTTGAGTATCGAGCTTCGAGCTTTGACCTTCGAGTTTCGAGCTGAGAGCTACAGGCTTTGAGCTACGAGCTTTCAGTTTCAAGTTTCGAGCTTCGAACCTGGAGTCTGGAGTTACGAGTCTCGAGTCTCAAGTCCCGAATTTCGAATATCCCATCTCGAGCATCAAGCCTCGAGCCTCGTGTATCTAGACTCAAATCTCTAGTTTTTACTCTCTAGTTTCTAGTGTCTATTCTATATTCTCTAGTTTCTAGTCGCTAGTCTCTAGTCTCAAGTCTCTAATCTCTAGTCTCTAGTCTCTAGTCTCTAGTTTCTTGTTTCTAGTGTCTAGTTTCTAGTTTCTAGTTTCTAGTCTCTAGCTTCTAGTCTTTAGTCTAGTCTCTAGTCTCTAGTCTCGAGTTTCGAGTATCGAGTTTCGAGTATCGAGTTTCGAGTTCGAGTTTCGAGATTCGAGTTTCGAGATTCGAGTTTCGAGTTTCGAGTTTCGAGTTTCGAGTTTCGAGTTTCGAGCTTCAAGTTTCAAGTTCCAAGTTTCAAGTTCCAAGTTTCAAGGTTTAAGTTTCAAGTTTCAAGTTTCCAGTTTCAAGTTTCAAATTTCAAATTTCAAGTTACAAGTTACAAGTTTTAAGTTTCAAGTTTCAAGTTTCAAGTTTCAAGTTCCCAGTTTCAAGTTTCAAGTTTCAAGTTTCAAGTTTCAAGTTTCAAGTTTCAAGTTTCAAGTTTCAAGTTTCAAGTTTCAAGTTTCAATTTCAAGTTTCAAGTTTCAAGTTTCAAGTTTCAAGTTTCAAGTTTCAAGTTTCAAGTTTCAAGTTTGTAGCAGTGTAAAATCCTGCTAATATCCTTATAGGTAGGCAATCCTAATTACGGAGCATAGACATCTATGGAAGTATATATTTCTAGTGCGCGTAGAACAAATTAGAACGGAGTAGGGGTTCGAGGTCCGACGGCCATACTCGAGGCCATCGTGGTTTTTCTGGTTCTTGTTGAGTCAAACTCGCAAGCAAGATGATGTGTCGAAAAATCGTTTTGATAATGATAATTCTTGCGAAGAAGCGAGTTCGTCTGAAAATGTTTATTTAAGAAACTTACAGCAGGCTAGTGGTAAGAGAGCTTTCTTTTAAATAAAATTTGGCTAATGAGGTATTACAAATTTTAGCTGTTAAGTACGATCGAAATAAATATAATTAAAGACTGATGCAACAAATTGGACTTGAGTAATGGAATCTATTATGAAGAATGAATATTCGAATTTAATTTAACACGCGTGACGAAATTACAAGTGCAAGATGGAGAGCAAGGGTTGATGCTACACTTTCATTGTTCATAGCAAGGGTCAAATCGAGTCAAGGACGCAGCTGTCGGTTAGGTTGGCTGTGGGCTGTTGGCAGTCAGATGACATTGTTTTCCTACAAGTTGTAACTGGGTAATTATATCTTTCTTATCGGATCGGGTTTGGAACAAAACTTTTAGTTTAAACAAAGAGTAAATACTATAAATTTTATTTGTAAAACATTCCTGGACGTTTTAAAGTTAATTTTTTTAAATTGTTAGAAAGTCAATGGATGCCTGCGAAGTCCGCAGTCACTCGACATTAAAATTTGATCTATAATTGACCTTTACCTCAATCTAATTTCACTTGTATAATATAGCACCTTTGCAGAATGTGCTTAGTACACATTTGGTGTATTAATAAAACAGTGTAACACTGATAAGGTTATGAGCTCAAACACTTATCGGCGCATTTGATTTATTTGTAAAAGATTTAACGTAATTTAATTCTTTATTAATTGATATAAAAGTTGGGACTTATGAAAGTTTAAGTCGCCTTGTAAATAATTTTGTTAATTGAATTGTTTTATTAATTGATATAAATTTGGACTGGTGTGTTGTGACTTAGTGCATTAAATGGTACACTACTGTGTTAAGCTATACCGGTCAGCCCACCCCTGAGGAAGTTATTAGATGTTTCATGCTCTTAAATGATTATAGCTTAGGCTATGTGTTTGTGGTAAGCAAAATTTAGTGTTTTGTTTAGATTCTGCCATACTTGAGGAGACGGAGTTTGCAGCCAGTGCATCAGTCCCGAGGTAATTGGTATAATTCTACTCCCTTACAGATAGGTGCAACAAGGAGCAGGACAAGTTTCAAGTTTCAAGTTTCAAGCTTCAAGTTTCAAGTTTCAAGTTTCAAGTTTCAAGTTTCAAGTTTCAAGTTTCAAGTTTCAAGTCTCAAGTCTCAAGTCTCAAATTGTAAGTTTCAAGTTTCAAGATTCAGGCTTCTAATTACAAATTGACAGTTGAAAATTGAAAGTTGAAACTTGAAGTTGAAAGTTGAAAGTTGAAAGTTGAAAGTTGAAAGTTGAAAGTTGAAAGTTGAAAGTTGAAAGTTGAAAGTTGAAAGTTGAAAGTTGAAAGTTGAAAGTTGAAAGTTGAAAGTTGAAAGTTGAAAGTTGAAAGTTGAAAGTTGAAAGTTGAAAGTTGAAAGTTGAAAGTTGAAAGTTGAAAGTTGAAAGTTGAAAGTTGAAAGTTGAAAGTTGAAAGTTGAAAGTTGAAAGTTGAAAGTTGAAAGTTGAAAGTTGAAAGTTGAAAGTTGAAAGTTGAAAGTTGAAAGTTGAAAGTTGAAAGTTGAAAGTTGAAAGTTGAAAGTTGAAAGTTGAAAGTTGAAGTTGAAAGTTGAAAGTTGAAAGTTGAAAGTTGAAAGTTGAAAGTTGAAAGTTGAAAGTTGAAAGTTGAAAGTTGAAAGTTGAAAGTTGAAAGTTGAAAGTTGAAAGTTGAAAGTTGAAAGTTGAAAGTTGAAAGTTGAAAGTTGAAAGTTGAAAGTTGAAAGTTGAAAGTTGAAAGTTGAAAGTTGAAAGTTGAAAGTTGAAAGTTGAAAGTTGAAAGTTGAAAGTTGAAAGTTGAAAGTTGAAAGTTGAAAGTTGAAAGTTGAAAGTTGAAAGTTGAAAGTTGAAAGTTGAAAGTTGAAAGTTGAAAGTTGAAAGTTGAAAGTTGAAAGTTGAAAGTTGAAAGTTGAAAGTTGAAAGTTGAAAGTTGAAAGTTGAAAGTTGAAAGTTGAAAGTTGAAAGTTGAAAGTTGAAAGTTGAAAGTTGAAAGTTGAAAGTTGAAAGTTGAAAGTTGAAAGTTGAAAGTTGAAAGTTGAAAGTTGAAAGTTGAAAGTTGAAAGTTGAAAGTTGAAAGTTGAAAGTTGAAAGTTGAAAGTTGAAAGTTGAAAGTTGAAAGTTGAAAGTTGAAAGTTGAAAGTTGAAAGTTGAAAGTTGAAAGTTGAAAGTTGAAAGTTGAAAGTTGAAAGTTGAAAGTTGAAAGTTGAAAGTTGAAAGTTGAAAGTTGAAAGTTGAAAGTTGAAAGTTGAAAGTTGAAAGTTGAAAGTTGAAAGTTGTTGAAAGTTGAAAGTTGAAAGTTGAAAGTTGAAAGTTGAAAGTTGAAAGTTGAAAGTTGAAAGTTGAAAGTTGAAAGTTGAAAGTTGAAAGTTGAAAGTTGAAAGTTGAAAGTTGAAAGTTGAAAGTTGAAAGTTGAAAGTTGAAAGTTGAAAGTTGAAAGTTGAAAGTTGAAAGTTGAAAGTTGAAAGTTGAAAGTTGAAAGTTGAAAGTTGAAAATTTAAAGTTTTGAACTGATAGTCGATAGTTGAAAGTGAAAGCCGAAAAATAAAATATGAAGCTTATACCTTACACTTGAAAATTAAGATTTGCAACCTTAAACTTGAAACTTGAATGCCGAATTTTGAAACTTGTTTCTCGAAACTTGAAGCTCTAAACCGCTGACCTGGCTTCTCTAAACTGGTAACTTGTAATATGCAAATTCCAACCCGTTACTAGGGTTACTTTTAATTTTAGATGTGCGTACCACTAGTTTACATAATCCCTTATCATCCGCTCATCCCAAATCACTGACCCTATATCTTACTATTTTGCAGGAATAACTATTGTTATATCTACATGCTGGATATCTTGGCGTCAAGCAACTATAACCTGGAGCTTACAATGACGAAGGGCTGTAAAAACCTGGTGCTTGGCGACTGCAAAACTTTCACTCGTTTTCAGCCTTTTACACAATGAATCTACTTATAAACACTCCCACCCCCATTCATCCACTAACGTATTATAAGACATCGATGCCGCTGTTATAAGGTGATATACCTCCAGCTGATGAATCATCGCTGTTGTAATAGAAATTCCACTGTCGCTGAAGATTCGAGTACAATTCAAAAGCCAGACTGAGCTCCAAGACTTAAAATATCTAACTTGGAAACGGATTCCATGCAAGTTTCCTTAATGAACATGCGATGTTTGAAGCTTTGTCTGAACATATTACAAGTCGATTGTGGTTATATGACGAGCGTCTCGTAATGAACACCTCGATCTAAGAATGTACCTGTACCGTTAATTAAAAATTACTGGGGATCGAATCAGGTTCGGTACCGCTTTCAGTATGCCGTCATTGCTACGGTTGTTCTTTTACTACATCTACCCTTTCTGTAAGTAGAAACTTTAGATATTTCTCCACCAGAAGGTTCACCCTGTAAAGAGCTTTCCACCTCCTAATTAGAAACTCTGGCACTGAAGCATGTGTATCTTTGCTGTACAATCAACGAAACATGGATGTTGATCGGCTACTCTTCAGAATAACCATCCCTAATTGCATAATACAAAAATTATACCGAGCACCATCCCTGAATTAATAAATGCAACATCGACTAACACCAACTCCACTTTATTAAATACGCAATTTAAAATAGGAATCCTGTAGCGGTTGACTGGCCAATCCAATCACAGGTAATGCAAATTCCTGTTGTTTGAATAGATCAAACACAAAAGGCCTTTCATACACAGCGCGCTTTTAAATTAGATTTGTATTATCGAAGTGAGTTTGTGAGTTTTCATATTCTGAGGGACGTTTGCGTTTTCGTATAAGCGGTTTACGACTTTATACGTGCAGCAGCTTAAATCGGTTGTTTTATTGTTATGCAGAACGTGGGATTTTGTTTGCGCTATATTGAATTCCGCGAAAAACGTTTCCATATTTGGTTCTTGCGTGGTTTGTATGAAGCGGTCTTGTACTTACGATCGAGCTGACATCCATTCCTGTTGGCCACATTAAGAAACCCTGCCAGCTCAACTCCCATTTCTCTCTCAAATAGCTTATTAACTGTAATCGCGGGTTGGTTCCACAGCTATCAAAATAAATAGCTTCTTTCCATATTTATTTATAAACGGCCCAAAGTGTTTCCGCGTCCTTTTACAAAAAACAATGTTTCCATTGAAATCAAAATCAACAGCTTTGTTTCGTGTTTTTTGTAAGCGTTAGGCATTAGACATTACGCCTTCTTAATTCCTTTAACGGAAAATAACAAGGCAAAGTTAACAAAACTCTCTGCGTACTCACCAGGGGTGAAAATAAGCGAAAACGCACAGAGGCGTTTATAAAAAAGGATTAAAAGCTGCTTTGTAATGTTCGTTACTTAAAAATTTGAAATAATTTAGAAAATTGTTTCTAAGCTCGAGACTCGAGACTCAAAACTCGAGTCTCTAAACTCGAAACACAAGATTGGAAACTAAAAACTTGAAACTCAACAATCCAAACTCTAAACTCCAAACACCATACTCGCAAAACGAAACTCGAAACACGAAACTCGAGACTCGAGACTCGAGACTCGTGACTCGTGACTCGAGACTCGAAAATCGAAACTCGAGACTCGAAACTCGAGACTCGAGACTCGATACTCTAGGTTCGAAAATCGAGACTCGAGCCTCGAGACTCGACACTCAAGACTCGAAACTCGAAACTCAAAACTCGAAACACGAAACTCGAGACTCGAAACTCGAAACTCGACACTCGAAACTCGACACTCGATACCGAATACCCGATACTCAAAACTTAACACTCGCAACCCACAACTCAAGACTCGAGACCTGAGACCCGAGATTCGAGACCCGTATCATGAATGCCAAATGACCAAGGTCGAAAATCGAAAGTCGAATGTCGAAGGTTGAAGCTCGAAATTCAAAATTCGAATTTCGAAACTCGAAACTCGAAGCTCGAAGCTTGAAGCTCGAAACTTGAAACTCGAAATTCGAAATTCCAAACTTGAAACACGAAACTCGAATGTTAAAGCTTAAAGTTCGCAACTGGAAACTCAAAACTCGAAACTCGAAACTCGAAACTCGAAACTCGAAACTTGAAACTCGAAAGTCAAACCTCAAACTCAAAACCTGAAACTCGAAACTTGTAACTCGAAACTCGAAACTCGAAACTCGAAACTCGAAACTCGAAACTCGAAACTCGAAAATCAAAACTCGAAACTCGATGTCCGTAACTTGAAACTTGAGACTAGGAGCTCGAACTTTAAAGCTAGTAGCTTGAAGCTCGATGTTCGAAGCTCGAAGTTTGAAACTCAAAGCTTGAACCTTGAAGGTCGAACCTCGAAGCCTGAAGCTCAAAGCTCGAAGCTTGAAGCCAGAAGATCGAATCTCTAAGTTCGAACTTAGAAGCGCGAAAATCGATTCTCGAAACTCGTAACTAAAAACTTGAACCTGGAGCTCGGTGCTCAAATCTCGAAGCTCACAGCTAGAAGTTCGAACGTCGAAGCTTGAAGCTCAAAGATCGAAGCTCGAAGCTTGAAACCCAAAACTCTGAACTCAAAGCTTTAAGCTCGAAGCGCAAAGCTCGAACCTCACAGCTAGATGCTCGAAGGTCAAAGCTCGAAGCTCAAAGCTCGCAGCTCGCAGCTTGAAGCTGGAAACTCGAAACTTTGAACTCAAAGTTTTAAGCTTGATTCTTGAAGCTCGAAGCTCGACGCTCTGAGTTCAAAGTTCGAAAATCAAAGCTCAGCTCTAAGCTCGAAATTGAAAGCGTAAAGCTCGAAATTCGAAGCTCGAAGATCGAAGCTCGAAGATCGAATCTCTAAGTTCGAATTTAGAAGCGCGAAAATCAATTCTCGAAACTCGTAACTAAAAACTTGAACCTGGAGCTCAAAACTAAAATCTTGAAGCTCACAGCTAGAAGCTCGAACGTCGAAGCTTGAAGTCCAAAGCTCGAAGCTCGAAACTCGAAGCTTGAAACCCGAAATTCTGAACTCAAAGCTTTAAGCTCGAAGCTTAAAGCTCGAACCTCAGCTAGATGCTCGAAGGTCGAAGCTCGAAGCTCGAACCTCAAAGCTCGCAGCTCGCAGCTTGAAGCTGGAAACTCGAAACTCGAAACTCTGAACTCAAAGCTTTAAGCTCGATTCTTGAAGCTCGAAGCTCGACGCTCTGAGTTCAAAGCTCGAAAATCAAAGCTCATCCGGAAGTTCGATATTCGATGCTTGTGACTTGAAACTCGAATCTGGAAACTTCAACTTTGAAGCTGGAAACTCGAAGCTCAAAGCCCGAAGCTTGAAGCTCGAATCTCGAAGCTCAAATCTCAAAGTTCCAAGCTCGAAGCTCGAAACTCGAAACTCTGAGCTTTAAACCGAAAGCTCGAAGCTCGAAGCTCTAAGCTCAGAGTTCGAACCTCAAGATCGATTTTCAAAGCTCATATATCTAAGCTCCAATCTCGAAGCTCGAAGCTCGAAACCCGGAACTCGATACTCGAAGCTCGTAACTTGAAACTTGAAACTTCGAAGGAGGAAACTAGAAGCTCGAAGCTAAAAGCTCAAAGCTCGAAGCTCGCAGCTCAAAACTCGAAACTCGAAACTCGAAGCTCTAAACCCAAAGCTCGAAGCTCAAAACTTAGAGTTCGAAGCTCGAAGATAGATTTTTGAATCTCATATATTTAAGCTGAAAGCTCGAGGCTCGAAGACCGAAACTCGATACTCGAAGCTCGTAACTTGAAACTCGAAACTGAAGACTTCAACTTCGGAGGAGGAAATTAGAAGCTTGAAACTCAAAGCTAGAAGCTCAAAGCTCAAAGCTCGAAGCTCGAAGCTCAAAGCTCAAAGCTCAAAGCTCAAAGCTCAAAGCTCGAAATTCGTAACTTGAAACTCTAAACTGTAAACCCAATACTCGAAACTCGATGCCCGTAACTTGACACTCGAAACTGGGGACTCGAACTTCAAATCTCGTAGCTCGCAGCTAAAAGTTTGAAGCTCGAAGCTCGAAATTCCAAGCTCGAAAGTCGATATTCGAAGCTCGTATCCTGAAACTCGAAACTGAAGACTTCAACTTCGAAGGAGGAAACTAAAAGCTTGAAACTCGAAGCTATAGGCTCAAAGCTCGCAGCTCGAAATTCGATACTCGAAACTCTAAACTGGAAACTCAATACTCGAAACTCGATACCCGTAACTTGACACTCGAGACTGGGGACTCGAATTTCAAAGCTCGTAGCTCGCAGCTAGAAGTTCGGAGCTCGAAGCTCGAAACTCCAAGCTCGAAAGTCGATATTCGATACTCGATTCCATTATTCAAAACTCGAGACTAAAGACTCTGAATTTGAGAATCGATACTAGAGACTAGAGATTCGAGTCTCGAGCCTCGATACCCGCGAGTCAAGATGCGAGACTCGAGACTCGAGATCCCAAACTCATAGCTCGAAGGTTGAAATTCCGAACTAGAAACTCGAAACTTGAGACTCGAAACTCGAAACTCGAAACTCGAAACTCGAAACTCGAAACTCGAAACTCGAAACTCGAAACTCGAAACTCGAAACTCGAAACTTGAAACTCGAAACGCGAAATTCGTAACTCGAAAGTCGAAACTCAAGGCTCGAAAATCGACACTCGAAACTCGAAACCCGAAACTCGAAACTCGAAACTCGAAACTCGAAACTCAAAACCCGAAACTCGAAACTCGAAACGCAAAACTCGAAATTGGAAACTCGAAACTCGAATCCTGTAACTTGAAACGCGAGTCTGGGAACTCGAACTTCTAAGCTTGAAGCTTGAAGCTCAAAGCTCGAAGCTCGATGTTCGACGCTCAAGTTCGAAGCTCGAAACTTGAAGCTCGAAAGTCGAAGCTCGAAGCTCGAAGTTCGAATTTCGAAACTCGAAGCTGAAAGCTCGAAGCTTAAAGCTCGAAATTCGAAGCGGAAACTCGAAATTTGAAATTCCAAACTCGAAACTCGAATCCCGTAACTTGAAACTCGAGCATGGGAACTCGAACTTCTAAGCTCAAAGCTCGAAGCTCGAAGCTCAAAGCTCGAAGCTCGAAGCTCGAAGCTCGATGCTGGAAGTTCGAAGCTCAAAACTTGAAGCTCGAAAGTCGAAGCTCAAAACTCGAAGCTGGAAGTTCGAAACTCGAAGCTGGAAGCTCGAAGGTTAAAGCTCGAAACTCGAAGTTTGAAGCCCGAATCTACGACCTCGAAGCTGGATGTTCGAATATCGAAGCTCAAAGCTCGACATTCGTATCTCGAAGCTCAATGCTTGAAGCTCCAAACTCCGAACCGGTTGTCAGGATTGATCGATGCTTATGAGAAACTTTGTAGGTTAAAATTGTCTCAGAGTAGTCAGTTCTTTTTACGACAGATGCCAATGAAGATTTCTAATCTGTATAATTCTTCAGCCATAGGAGGTGAAGGGAGCTTTTGTGTATTTGAATTTAGGTCGCCTCTGAATGGTCTCTTTGTCTAGATCAAAAATGATAATCTGTGGTAGTTTAGATTTGAGAAGGTGGATGCTATTTGCTACAAATTATTAAATATCGAATATTTTTTATGTTGACTGTGCACTGGTCCGATGAGCTGAAGCTCTAGCAAAGCAAGTGATTACTTTCCAAACTGCGAATAAGCACAAAATATTTTAAAATATTAATCGGTTTTCTGCTTATAAACGACTGAGGATTTTTAACTTTTGTTGCAGCCATGGCTGTCACAATTAATTGCTTCGTTCTGTGCTTTTTCTAAGCGATCTAATGCGTTGCCGAATCCAACACAAACCGATTTAAACGCTCTCAAGTTAAAATTTCGAATGTAAACTTACATAAAATCCTTTTTATGCGACGATCATCTCATTTATGTTTTATTATTCTCTTGGACTCGGGGCAAAACAAAAAAAAATAACGATCAAACAGCCAACGCTGACTATTCCCATATCAACTCCCACTCAACCACTCTTGAGGTTATCTCCAGTTGTCTATATAGACTCAACGATACCACAGAGTGCAATGCATTTTCATACAAGCTCTCAAACTCCGTCGTTATCTAACTAGCGCACGTCTTTCCAAAACGAGAAGTTGTAGAGCCACAATCAACTTTATGAGAAACAGGCGAGGAAAACTGCATGTTTGAAGGAAATCTCGAGGCGAATTGCTTGTCTCTCGGTGGATATGGAGATGAAGTTGAATGTAAGAATTGCATCGGGTGTCGTCTGTTTTAATCGTAATCGCAAAGATAGTGGTGCACAGCAGTTTGTACGAGGTTGTATGGAATAGATTCTAGTTTGTTAATTATGATGGGGTTCGTGGTCCCTGTGATAGTGTACCTTGTCCTTAGCTAACAAAATCCCTTTTTAAATCATGAAACTAATGAAAACTTGTCCAATTACTCTGATGGTTTAACAGTGCACCTTGATCGATTTCTATTAAAACGACGCGCCTTAATTATCAAACTATGCGCGTTTAAAGAATATTTTCGAACGATAACGTATAAAATAAATTAATAAATCACAAGCGATACAACGTGTTCTTTCAGGCATCGAAACACGACATTCTCAACTAAAATCGCTCCTTAACCTGCTATTGCTTCCGGATGCGAGCTTTATTTCCATCGAATTTCCGGCTATTTTAAAGAAGTGGTGCCACCTCGTACCTTTTGACGTAGTGTGCGATACTGTCAAACGACTAGGCGAGAAAATTTGATTTTATCAGTCAGAATAGGTTGCTGTGAAGGATTCGATTTCGTGTTAGAGGTCTTTGGGGGATGTGAGAAATAAACCCAACTCGAGTGGCTGTAGAAAACGAAAAGTGAAATCTGTTGTGCTTGGGTATCGTTTCGTTTTCTGGTGACGGTTATAGCGAAAGCTAAGCTTAGAAAAATAAACCTATTAATATTTATATTCATTTTATCGTTAGAATCGGTTGAGAACACCATGAGTTTTGATTAACCGCTAAGAGGTTAGAACGCGTATTTTATAAATGTAGCAAACTGTGGCTGACGCTGAAAAAATCAATTTTAGGGGTTTTCTGAATAATTAATTTGGGTATATTTCGCATAGTTGTATAACTTTTGTAAATTACCTTTTTGTGTTTGCGTAGTAATCGTTTTTATAGTGTGAGAAGCAACGTTTGTAATTGACATACATCGGCTACCCGATCAATCAGGACGTCGAACGAAGAAGGATCGTGGTCTACAAGTTGTAGGGAGCGCCACTGTTTTGACTACTTTATCACTAAATGCTTGTGCGTGAGTAGCGCATTACAAACTATATAGTGGAGTGTTTATCCGTCGATTGCATTCCTCTCCTTTATCATACCGTATGCTTTATGTGCTCCCCGCTTACGGTTGTAGACAATATGCGACTACATAACAAGAATTGGACTAAGAAAATAATCCGTACCCACGACGCAGCAATCTTGGGTAAAAGAATAATTTTATATTAACTAGCTTGCTAATAAGATATAATTTACAAAGGTAAACAAGTATGAATTAAATACATTGTTATTTTGAAACGTAAGTTATTTTATTTCATTATTAATTTCAATTAATTCTAGTACGCCCTCTATTCAAGTATGCGATCAATTATTGTACTGTACTCTTTATTTACCGTTATAATAGACTGTTCCTAGGATTTATGCCCTTCGTAGCCGTACACACACTAAATAAGGGAAAAACGTTTCTAAAATACGATACTCAAAACTCGAGCCGAGATACGGGATGAGATTCAAGACTCGGGAGCCAAGGCAAGAGATTCGAGATTTAAGACTCAAGACTCGAGACTTGAAACTCGAGACTCGAGACTCGAGACTCGAGACTCGAGACTCGAAGCTCGGGGCTTAAGACTCAAGACTCGAGAGTCGAAACTAGAAACTCCCAACACAAGACTCAAGACTCGAGACTCAAAACTCGAGACTCAAAACTGAAAAGTCAAAACTCGTAACTCGAAACTAGAAACTAGAAACTAGAAACTAGAAACTAGAAACTAGAAACTTAAAACTCAATACTCCAAACTCCAAACTCCAAACTCCAAACTCCAAACTCCAAACTCGAAGATCAAATCTCGAAGCTTAAATCTCGAAGCTCGAAGCTCGATACTCAAAGCTCGTAATTTGAAACTTGAACTTTAAAGTTCAAAACTCGAAACTCTAAGCTTAAAGCTTTAAGCTCCAAGTTCTAAGCTCGAAGCTCATAGTTCAGAGCTCGAAGATCGAAATTCAGCTCGAAGTTCGAAGTTTGAAGCGCGAAGGTCGAAGCTCGAAGCTCAAACCTCGAACCTCGAAGCACGAAGCACGAAACTCGAAATTTGAAGCTCGAAGCTCAAGCTTGAAACTAAAAGCTCAAAACTCGAAGATTGAAGTTCGAAACTCAGCTCAAAGCTCAGAGTTTGAAGCTCGAAGCTTAAAGCTCGAAGCTTAGAGCTCGAAGCACGAAGCTCGAAGCCCGAAGCTCGATGCTTAAAAACCAAAACTCTGGACTCAAAGCTTTAAACTCGAAATTCGAAGTTCAAATTTTAAAATTCGTAATATGTGTCTCGGGGATCGAAACTCGAAATTCGAAACGTGAAGTTTATACGTCAAACATTGAAGCTGAAAGTTCGAAGTTTGAAGCTCGAAGTTCGATGCTCGAAGCTCTAAGATCCAAGTTCCAAGTTGAAAATTCTAAACTTGAATCTCGAAGCTCGAAGATCGAAGATCGAGACTTGAAGCTCAAAATTTAAAACTTGAAATCCGTAACTTGTGCTTCGGGAAATGAAACTCAAAATTCGAAACTTGAAGTATAAAAGTCAAGCTCCGAAGCTCGAAGCTCCAAGCTGCAAGTTGAAAATTTGAAACTCGAAATCAAAGTTCTAAAGTCGAAGTTTGAAACCCGAAACTCGAGGTACGAATCTCGAAGCTCAAAGCTCGAAACTTGAATATCAAAAATTGAAACTCAAAATCTTGAACCTCTAAAGCTCAAAACTCAAAATTCGAAATTCGAATGTCAAAACCCTAAACTCCAAACTCAAAGCTCGAAACCCGATACTCCACACTCCAAACTCGAAATTCGAAACTCGAAACGTAAAACTTAAATTCCGAAACGCGAAACTCGGGACTTGAAACTTCATGCTTTGTACCCGATACCTGACACTCGAGACTGGAGACTCGAAACCCGAAATTCGAAACTCATAACTCGAAATTCGAAACTTGTAACTCGAAATTCGAAACTCGAAACTCGAAACTTAAAACTTGAAACTTGGAACTCGAAACTCGAAACTCGAAACTCGAAACTCGAAACTCGAAACTCGAAACTCGAAACTCGAAACTCGAAACTCGAAACTCGAAACTAGAAACTCGAAACTCGAAACTAGAAACTTGAAACTCGAAACTAGAAACTCGAAACCTGAAATTCGAAACTTGAAACTCGAAACTTGATACTAGAAACTCGAAACTCGAAGCCCGTAACTTGAAACTCGAAATTGTGAACTCGAATTTCAAAGCTCGAAGCTTGAAACTCGAAACTCGAAGCTCGAAGCTCGAAGCAGCTCGAAGCTCGGAAATATAAACTCGAAGCTTTCAGTTCAAAGTGTTAAGCTAGAAGTTCAAAGCCTGAAGCTCGAAACTCAGAGTTCGAAGCATGAAAGTCAAAGCTCAGCTCTAAGCTCGAAGTTGGAAGCGAGAAGCTCAAAATTCGAAGGTCAAAGCTCGAACCTTGAAGCTTGTGCACGAAGCTAGAAGCACATAGCTCCAAGCTCGAAGCTCGAAGCCCAAAGCTCAATACTCGAAGCTCGAAACTCGAAATTCGAAGTGCAAAACTTAAAATTCGTAACTTGTGTCTCGGATATCGAAACCCGAAATTCGAAGCTTGAAGTTTAAAGGTCAAGCTCCGAAGCTCGAAGCGCCAAGCTCTAAGTTGAAAATTCGAAACTTGAAATCAATGTTCTAAAGTCAAAGTTTGAAACCCGAAACTCAAAGTACGAATTTCGAAGCTTGAAACTGAGAGCTTCAAGTTCGAAGTTTGTAGCTCAAAGCTCGAATATCGAAGCTCGAATCTCGAAGCTCGAATCTCGAAGCTCGAAGCTCGAAGCTTGAAGCTTGTATATCAAAATTGAAACTTAAATCTCGATCCTTTAATCTCAAAACTCAAAATTCGAATGTCAAAACTCGATACTTCAAACTCAAAACTCGAAATTCGAAATTCAAATGTCAATACCCGAAACTCGAAACTCGAAGTTCGAAACCCGATACTCCAAACACCACACTCGAAATTTGAAACTCAAAACGTGAAACTTAGATTCCGAAACGCAAAACTCGCGATTCGAGACTTGAAACTTCATACTTCTTACCCGATACCTGACATTCAAGACTGGAAACTCGAGACTCAAAATTTGAAACTTGAAACTCAAAACTCGAAACCCGAAACTCGAAACTCGAAGCTTGAAACTCGAAACTCAAAACTCGAAACTCGAAACTCAAAGCTCGAAAGTTGAAACTCGAAACTCGAAACACGAAATTCGAAACCTGATACTTGAAACTCTAAACTCGAAGCCCGTACTTGAAACTCGAAACTGTGGACTCTAATTTCAAAAACTCGAAGCTCGAAGTTCGCAGTTCGAAGCAGCTCGAAGCTCGAAGCTCAAAGGTCGAAACTCGGAGCTCTAAGTTCAAAGTGTTAAGCTCGAAACTCAGAGTTCGAAGCTCGAAAGTCGAAGCTTAGCTCTAAGCTCGAAGTTGGAAGCGAGAAGCTCAAAATTCAAAGCTCAAAGCTCGAACCTCAAAGCTCGAGTACAAAGCTCGAAGCTCGAAGCTCGATGGTCGAAGCTCGAAGCCCAAGGCTCAATACTTGAAGCTAGAAACTCGAAATTCGAAGTTCAAAACTCGAAATTGGTAACTTGTGTCTCGGAAATCGAAACTCGAAATTCGAAACTTGAAGTTTAAAGGTCGAGCCTCGAAGCCCGAAACTCAAAACTTGAAGTTCGAAGCTCCAAGCTCAAAGTTGAGAATTCTAAACTCGAATCACGAAACTCGAAGCTTGAAGGGCGAGACTCGAATTTCGAAGCTCGAAATTCGAAGTTCAAAATACAGAAATTCGTAACTTGTGAGTCGGGAATCAAAACTCAAAATTCGAAACATAGAGTTTAAAGGTCAAGCCCCGAACCTTAGTTGACAATTCGAAACCCAAAACTGAAAGCTCTAAGATCGTGTAACTCGTAACTCGTAACTCGTAACTCGTAACTCGTAACTCGTAACTCGTAACTCGTAACTCGTAACTCGTAACTCGTAACTCGTAACTCGTAACTCGTAACTCGTAACTCGTAACTCGTAACTCGTAACTCGTAACTCGTAACTCGTAACTCGTAACTCGTAACTCGTAACTCGTAACTCGTAACTCGTAACTCGTAACTCGTAACTCGTAACTCGTAACTCGTAACTCGTAACTCGTAACTCGTAACTCGTAACTCGTAACTCGTAACTCGTAACTCGTAACTCGTAACTCGTAACTCGTAACTCGTAACTCGTAACTCGTAACTCGTAACTCGTAACTCGTAACTCGTAACTCGTAACTCGTAACTCGTAACTCGTAACTCGTAACTCGTAACTCGTAACTCGTAACTCGTAACTCGTAACTCGTAACTCGTAACTCGTAACTCGTAACTCGTAACTCGTAACTCGTAACTCGTAACTCGTAACTCGTAACTCGTAACTCGTAACTCGTAACTCGTAACTCGTAACTCGTAACTCGTAACTCGTAACTTGTAACTCGTAACTCGTAACTCGTAACTCGTAACTCGTAACTCGTAACTAGTAACTCGTAACTCGTAACTAGTAACTCGCAACTCGCAACTCGTAACTCGTAACTTGTAACTCGTAACCCGTAACTCGTAGCTCGTAAATCGTAACTCGTAGCTTGTAGCTTGTAGCTCGTAACTCCTAACTCATAACTCAAAACTCGCAGCTCGAAGTTCGAAGCTCGAAGCTCGAAGCTCGAAGCTCGAAGCTCGAAGCTCGAAACTCGAAGCTCGAAGTTCGAAGCTCGAAGCTCGAAGCTCGAAGCTCGAAGCTCGAAGCTCGAAGCTCGAAGCTCGAAGCTCGAAGCATTAGGCTCGAAGTTGGAAGCTCAAAACTCGAACCCCGAAACTCGAAGTTCGAAGCTCGAAATTCGAAGTTGGAAGCTCCAAACTCGAACCTCGAAATTCGAAGTTCGAAGCTCGAAATTCGAAGTTCGAAGCTTGAAGCTCGAGGTTCGAAACTCGAAGCTCGAGAATAGAAGCTTGAAGATCGAAACTCGACGCTCGAACTTTTAGGCTCGAAGTTGGACGCTTAAAACTCGAATCTCGAAACTCGAAGTTCAAAGCTCGAAGCTCGAAGTTCGAAGCTCGAAGCTTAAAGCTCGGAAGTCTAACGAGCCCGAAATTCGAATGTACAAATTTTAAGCTCGAAGTTCGTAGTTCGAAGCTCGAAGATTGAATATCGAAGCTCTAAGCCTGAAGTTCGTAGCTCAAAAGCGCCGCCCTGGTTGTGAGGATTTATCTCCACTTATGAGAAACTTTGAAGGTTAAAATTGTCTCAGAATAGTCAGACCTTTTTACGACGGATGGCAATGAAGATATCGAATCTGTATAATTCTTCGGTCATAGGAGGTGAAGGGAGTTTTTGTGTATATGAATATAGGATGCCTCTGGATAGGTTTCTTTGCCTAGATCAAAAATGATAATCTGTGGGAGTTTAGATTTGCGGAGGTGGATGCTTACAGTTGCCATATGGTCTGGGCAGAAGAATATAGTGAAGTCAGAGAACGTATTCATACGCTCTTCTTGTAGCATTCTTTGTAGCTCACGCGTCCTGTGGGGTAGTTGTTGAATCCCGACACGGTCCGCTTGAAAAATGTTAGGCGAGCATTTTCCCCAAAAATACGCCTTTGTTCGGGCTCCCATAGAGGTGTGCTTTTTGTAAGCCATCTAATGTGTTGCAGAATCCAACACAAACCGATTTAAACGCTCTCAAGTTAAAACTTACATGAAATCCTTTTCATGCGACGATCATTTCATTTTTGTTTTATTGTTCTCTCTGACTCGAGACGAAACAACATAAAATAACGATCAAACAGCCAACGCTGACTATTCCCATATCAACTCCCACTCAACCACTCTTGAGGTTATCTCCAGTTGTCTATATAGACTCAACGATACCACAGAGTGCAATGCATTTTCATACAAGCTCTCAAACTCCGTCGTTATCTAACTAGCGCACGTCTTTTCAAAACGAGGAGTTGTAGAGCCACAATCAACTTTATGAGAAACAAGCAAGGAAAACTGCATGTTTGAAGGAAATCTCGCGGCGAATTGCTTGTCTCTCGGTGGATATGGAGATGAAGTTGAATGTAAGAATTGCATCGGGTGTCGTCTGTTTTAATCGTAATCGCAAAGATAGTGGTGCACAGCAGTTTGTACGAGGTTGTATGGAATAGATTCTAGTTTGTTAATTATGATGGGGTTCGTGGTCCCTGTGATAGTGTACCTTGTCCTTAGCTAACAAAATCCCTTTTGAAATCATGAAACTAATGAAAACTTGTCCAATTACTCTGATGGTTTAACAGTGCACCTTGATCGATTTCTATTAAAACGACGCGCGTTAATTATCAAACTATGCGCGTTTAAAGAATATTTTCGAACGATAACGTATAAAATAAATTAATAAATCACAAGCGATACAACGTGTTCTTTCAGGCATCGAAACACGACATTCTCAACTAAAATCGCTCCTTAACCTCCTATTGCTTCCGGATGCAAGCTTTATTTCCATCGAATTTCCGGCTATTTTAAAGAAGTGGTGCCACCTCGTACCTTTTGACGTACGTGTGCGATACTGTCAAACGACTAGGCGAGAAAATTTGATTTTATCAGTCAGAATAGGTTGCTGTGAAGGATTCGATTTCGTGTTAGAGGTCTTTGGGGGATGTGAGAAATAAACCCAACTCGAGAGGCTGTAGAAAACGAAAAGTGAAATCGGTTGTGCTTGGGTAACGTTTCGTTTCCTGGTGACGGTTAGAAAAATAAAGCAATCAATATTTACATTCTTTTTATCGTTCAAATCGTTTGAAAACACCAGGAGTTTCGATTAACCGTTAAGGGGTTGAAACGTCCGTGTTTGTAGATGTTGCAAACTGTGGCTGAAGCTGAAAAATTTTGTAAAAAAAAATTCTGTCACTTTGTAAGTGTTTTCACTTTCAGTGGGGTAAATAACGAACCGAACATGTTATCCATTGACCCAGATTAGAACACAATCCTTTGACGAAAGATTACGCTTAATTTAGAACTTACTTAAACTTTATTTATGTGATACTACGGGATTCTAAAACGTTCTTTGTTTATTTAAGGGTTCCCAAGCGCTGCACACATCAAAACTCCAAAAAATCCAAAACATCAATTGATCAGGAACCCAATTTGTACATATAAATAACCGAAGCTTTATTTTTCTGACATAGAGGAAGACATCTGTTTTAAAAGCTTCCGATCGGGCAACCTGGCGTCTGTCGGTTGGAATTATACACTTTCGGAAACACACCTACCGGTTTAACACTTATTATATACGCTTCAGGTTCAGGGTTTCAGGTTTCGGGTTGCGTGTTTCGGATTTCGGGTTTCGGATTTTTGGTATCGAGTTTCGTGTTTGAGGTAACGGGTCTTCGGTTTATGGTTTCAGGTTTCGGCTTTCGGGATTTAGGCTCCGGGTTTTGTGCTCCGGGTTTCAGGTTTTATGTTTTAAATATCAAGTTTTAAGCTTCGTGTTTTAGGTGTCAGGTTTCAGGTTACAGGTTTCAGGTTTCAAGTTTCAAGTATCAAGTTTCAAATTTCAAATTTCAAATTTCAGGTTTCAGGTGTCAGGTTTCAGGTTTCAGGTTTCAGGTTTCAGGTTTCAGGTTTCAGGTTTCAGGTTTCAGGTTTCAGGTTTCAGGTTTCAGGTTTCAGGTTTCAGGTTTTAGGTTTCAGGTTTCCGGTTTTAGGTTTCAGGTTTCAGGTTTCAGGTTTCAGGTTTCAGGTTTCAGCTCTCAAATTTTAGGTTTCAGGTTTCAGGTTTCAGGTTTCAGGTTTCAGGTTTCAGGTTTCAGGTTTCAGGTTTCAGGTTTCAGGTTTCAGGTTTCAGGTTTCAGGTTTCAGGTTTCAGGTTTCAGGTTTCAGGTTTCAGGTTTTAGGTTTTAGGTTTCAGGTTTCAGGTTTCAGGTTTCAAGTTTCATATTTCAGGTTACAGATTACAGGTTTCAGGTTTCAGGTTTTAGGTTTCAGGTCTCAAGTTTTAGGTTTCAGGTTTCAGGCTTTAAGTTTCAGGTTTCAGGTTTCAGGTTTCCGCTTTCGCATTTCAGGTGTCAGGTTTCAAGTTTTAAATTTCGGGTTTCAGGTTTAAGATCTAAGGTTTCAGGTATCAGATTTCGGGTTATAGGTTTCAGGTTTCAATGTCAAGGTTCAGGTTTCAGGGTTTCGGTTTTGAGTTTTGGGTTTCAGATTTTGAGTTTCAGGTTTAGGGTATCAGGTTTCAGGTGTCAATGTTAGAGTTTCCGGTGTTAATGTTCGGGTTTCAGGTGTCAGGTATCAGTTCCATGTTTCAGGTTTTAAGTCTTGAGCTTCAAGCTTCAGGTTTTAGGTTTCAGATTTCATGTTTTTGGTTTTAGGTTGCAGGTTTGAGGTTTCAGGTTTCAGATTTTAGGTTTCACGTTTCAGGTTTCAGGTTTCAGGTTTCATGTTTCAGGTTTCAGGGGTCATGTTTCATGTTTCAGGTTTCAGGTTTCAGGTTTCAGGTTTCAGGCTTCAGGTTTCAGGTTTCAGGTTTCATGTTTTAGGATTCAGTTTTCAGGTTTTAGGTTTCGTATTTCAGATGTCAGGTTTCAGGTTGTAGTATTCGGGTTTCAGGTTTTAGGTCTAAAATTTCGTGTATCAGATTTCGGGTTTCAGGTTTCAGGTTTCAATATTCGGGTTTAGGTTTCAGGGCTTCAGTTTCAAGGTTTGGGTTTTAGGTTTTGGGGTTCAGGTTTAGGTTATCAGGTTTTAGGTATCAGGTACCAGGTTTTGGGTTTCAAGTTGTAGGTGTCAATGTTAAAGTTTCAGATGTCAATATTCGGGTTTCAGGTGTCAGGTTTCAGTTCCAAGTGTCAGGTTTTAAGTTTCGGGCTTCGGGCTTCAGGTTTTAGGTTTCAGATTTCATGTTTCAGGTTTCAGGCTTCAGGTTTTAGGTTTCAGATTTCATGTTTCAGGTTTCAGGTTTTAGGTTTCAGGTTTCGGGTTTGAGGCTTCAGCTTTTGGCGTTTAGGTTTTACGTTTCAGGTTTCAGGTTTCAGGTTTCAGGTTTCAGGTTTCAGGTTTCAGGTTTTAGGTTTCAGGTTTCAGGATTAGGTTTTAGGTTTTAGGTTTCAGGTTTCAGGTTTCAGGTTTCAGGTTTTGGGTTTCAGGCTTCAGCTTTAAGATTTTTGGTTTCACAATTCAGGGTTCAGGTTTCAGGTTTCAAGTTTCAGGTTTCAGGTTTCAGGTTTCAGGTTACAGGTTACAAGTTACAGGTGTGAGGTAACAGGTTACAGGTTTCAGGTTACAGATTACAGGTTACAGGTTACACGTTACAGCTTCCAGGTTTCAGGTTTCAGGTTTCAGGTTTAAGGTTTCAGGTTTCAGGTTTAAGGTTTCGGGTTTTAGGTGTGAGGTTGGCAGTTTCAGGTTTCGGACTTTAGGTGTCAGGTTCCTGGCTTAAGTTTTCAAATCTCAGGTTCCAAGATCCAGATTCCAGGCTTAAGGTATAACGTTTTAGGATTAACGTTTCATGTTTTGGGTTTTAGGTTTCAGGTTTTAGGTCTCCGGTTTCGGGTTTCGGGCTTTGTGCTTTGTGTTTAAGGTTTTAAGTTTGAGGTTTTACCTTTTAACTTTAAGTTTCAAGTTTCTAGGTTTTAGCTACTAGCTGGTAGCTTCTAGCTTCGAGTTTTAAACTTCAAAGTTCAAGCTGCAAACTGCAAACTGCAAACTGCAAGTTAAACGTTTAAGCTTCTATTTTCGAGCTTCAAGCTTCAAGCATTAAGCGTCGTTTCAAGCGTCAAGCTTCAAGCTTTAGGTTTCAAGTTTCAAGTTTCAAGTTTCAAGTTTTAAGTTTCCAGTTTCAAGTTTCTAGTTTTAAGCTTCAAGCTTCAAGTTTCAAGTTTCAAGTTTTAAGCTTCAAGCTTCAAGTTTTAAGTTTCAAGTTTTGAGTTTCAAGTTTCAAGTTTCAAGTTTTGAGTTTCAAGTTTCAAGTTTCAAGTTTTGAGTTTCAAGTTTCAAGTTTCAAGTTTCGAGTTTCAAGTTTCAAGTTTCGAGTTTCGAGTTTCGAGTTTCGTGGTTTCAAGTTTCAAGGTTCAAGTTCCAAGTTTCAAGCTTCAAGTTTCAAGTTCAAAGTTCAAAGTTCAAAGTTTCAAGTTTCAAGTTTCAAGTTTCAAGTTTCAAGTTTCAAGTTTCAAGTTTCAAGTTTCAAATTTCAAGTTTCAAGTTTCAAGTTTCAAGCTTCAAGCTTCAAGTTTCAAGTTTCAAGTTTCAAGTTTCAAGTTTCAAGTTTCAAGTTTCAAGTTTCAAGTTTCGAGTTTCAAGTTTCAAGTTTCAAGTTTCAAATTTCGAGTTTCAAGTTTCGAGTTTCGAGTTTCAAGTTTCAAGTTTCAAGTTTCAAGTTTCAAGTTTCAAGTTTCAAGTTTCAGTTTCAAGTTTCAGTTTCAAGTTTCAAGTTTCAAGTTTCAAGTTTCAAGTTTCAAGTTAATCAAGTTTCAAGTTTCAAGTTTCAAGTTTCAAGTTTCAAGTTTCAAGTTTCAAGTTTCAAGTTTCAAGTTTCAAGTTTCAAGTTTCAAGTTTCAAGTTTCAAGTTTCAAGTTTCAAGTTTCAAGTTTCAAGTTTCAAGTTTCAAAGTTTCAAGTTTCAAGTTTCAAGTTTCAAGTTTCAAGTTTCAAGCGTTCAAGTTTCAAGTTTCAAGTTTCAAGTTTCAAGTTTCGCAAGTTTCAAGTTTCAAGTTTCCAAGTTTCAAGTTTCAAGTTTCAAGTTTCAAGTTTCAAGTTTCAAGTTTCAAGTTTCAAGTTTCAAGTTTCAAGTTTCAAGTTTCAAGTTTCAAGTTTCAAGTTTCAAGTTTCAAGTTTCAAGTTTCAAGTTTCAAGTTTCAAGTTTCAAGTTTCAAGTTTCAAGTTTCAAGTTTCAAGTTTTAAGTTTCAAGTTTCAAGTTTCAAGTTTCAAGAATGAAGAATCAAGAATCAAGTTTCAAGTTTCAAGTTTCAAGTTTCAAGTTTCAAGTTTCAAGTTTCAAGTTTCAAGTTTCAAGTTTCAAGTTTTCTAGTTTCAAGTTTCAAGTTTCAATTTTCTAGCTTCATGTTTCAAGTTCCAAGTTCCAAGTTTCAAGTTTCTAGTTTCAATTTTCATGTTTCAAGTTTCAAGTTCAGGTTAAAGAGCAGCAGCGGTGTTGTAGCTGCAGTAGTAAAGGTGCGCTTGTGCACTGTTCTTCTGTATTCATTATGCGTTATTAAAGACTTCTGGTCTAGATATTTCAGTTATTCTTTGACTCGCTGAACACGTGATACATAACCTTGAAGCTCCAATACATAATCCGAAACCTCTGTAATGCTTTTGGGAATACCGAATACATAGTTATTTTTCTGCTCGATGTGTACTGCGTTGGCCAGTAGCGGAGAGAAATTTTTAATTGCAATTAAACGCTATTCTAACTTATCCAAAGAAATGCGATCGTTGCCTTGTCTCCTACGCTAGTACTTATTCCTGAAACCAGCCCAACTCTATGATACCAATCAAACACCCTTCGATCCTGAAACCCTCATTTTTGCGTGTTACGTTGAAGCGTATGTCCTGCTTCCGTTGAAAGTCGTTACAAAACGTATTTCACAAACGACATAAATTCGTAGAAATGCGTTTGCTTTTCTGTAGTGTATTGATTTTCAGGTTTCCGTTTACTGGAGGTCGTTGACATCGACTGCCGTTGTCAAAGAAGCCGAAAACATCCTGGCACTGTATAATAGATACGTGTTGGCTCACGTTCTCGTGACTTGCACGAGGTCTAGCTTGAGAATTGATGATTGGTGTTGTTCTCGGTTAAGCACGAAAGTTAGACAACCCTTTGTAAAGCTTTTGGGGTTGGATATACTTTATAAAGTTACGAACTCGACGTTTCGAGATCTAGTCTCAGCGTTTTCTTGTTGCTCTAAGAGCCTTAAACCAAAAACGCTTTAAAATTCCAAAACAAAGTAAAGCTCCTGCATAGATCTAAAAATAACCGCTACACTTTGCCCTAGTGAAGCTCTCGTCCTCTTCGTTTCAATACTATAAACTACCCTCTCAAAATAAATTTATCTAATTGGCTGCAAATACGTCAATCAATCATCATTTGCAAAACTTTCCGTGAGGGAATTTAAATGCTAAGATCAAAGGGTTAAATTAACTTTAAATTACTATACTCCCTTCGAATTAAATTTGAGTGCCAATCAGCGACACCACGAAAAATCGAAAGTCGTAATTAACCGATACTCATAATTGTACGACTTGTTCGAGTGGAATAAAAGGATGGAGGAGTTTATCGGATCAATCATGCGGTTTGTCTCAGGATATACAGTCCACCTCGCACCCTAGCAGTCAGTCATCGATTGAGTTGTACGTGAGGCCCTTCGGAAAATGCGAGTTCTTCACTGACGTTTTGTAAGCCTTTTAATTAAACAATTGAATGTATTTGCTAAGCTTTTGGAAGAGAACATTCTGCAGCAGAAAATAGTTTTACAAATTTTCAAAAACGTTTTTAAATAATTGAACGGCAGGGTTGCAACTGTTTTAGACTGAAGGTGCTTGCAAGACGCACAAATTGTACAAAGCAGTAGGAAACCTCAATCCCTAACCTTTCAAAATGTTACTAGGTTATCAATAGCGGTTGATCAATTGAGATGCACATTTTAAGTAACGATATGATCAAGCTTATGACATTGCTAAGGTAATGAGCGGTAGAAATCAGTTCTCATTGGATACTTAAACATTGGAAGGATTTTAATTAGTTCTTGACGCTACACGCACTTTCTTAAGCTAGAAAGCTACGAAGTTATTCTTAAACTGATTTCAATTTCAGCCTAGGTAAACGCGCGACAAAGAAGCTTTTACAATAGCATTTAACTCATTTAGATCGTTAGACCTGAGAAAAAAGTAATTTCAATAGCACATTAAGCCCTTCTTTATCCGAGACATTCCAATTCTGCAGACGCGCGCCTTAGGGAAATACGACTATTTAATCGATGCGGCAATGTCGTGGGATGAGGCGGTTTGCAGATGCAAAGACAAACCGCTTGATTGATCCGACGGGGCTTTCGTCCCGTAATTACTATTCAAATAAGTCCAGCGATGTCTGTATGACGCGGAATTGTTAGTTAGAATTTGGGTTTCTAATTGGTCAATTTGTTATGATAATGATTTTGTTTCTGGGAGGATTATGTCATTACCTTATTCCGCTTGCTTCAACGTTCCGTTTATAAATGCATATTTTAGGAGTGGTGCAAGCTATGGACTTGATCAAGGGGTAATGTTGAATGTCTACGGATTAAATCGTAGTTACTCCAGGATCGCGATCATAAAGTGAATAAATTGAAGTAGAATTACGCAGTTCCAATTCTTTGTTTTACCATTTTGAACGCGCAGGGCTGTGAGGGGTTCGGGTTTCGGGTTACGGGTTTCAAGTTTCAGATTCCAAGTTTCAGGTTTCAAGTTTCAGGTTTCAAGTGCCAGGTTTCAAAGTTCAAGATTCAGGTTTCGGGTTTCAGTTTTCATTTTTAGGTTTCAGTTTTCAGGGTTCATGGTTTTAGGTTTTAGTTTCCAATTTTTAGGTTTCAGGTTTAAGGTTTCTGGTTTCAGGGGTTAGGCTTCCGGTTTCAGGCTCCAGGTTAGGTTACAGTTTTCAGGTTTCGGGTTTCAGGGTTTAGGTTTTAGTCTCCAAGCTTCAGGTTTTAACTTTTAGGTTTCAGGTGTTAGGTTTCAGGATTCAGGTTTTAGGCTTTAGGTTTCAGGTTTCAGGTTTCAGGTTTCAGGTTTTAGGTTTTAGGTTTCAGGTTTTGAGTTTCAGGGTTTAGGTTTCAGTTTTCAGACTCCAACTTTCAGGTTTCTGGTTTCAGGTTTCAGTTTTTAGGTTTCAGGTTTCATGTTTCAGGTTTTGGGTTTCAGGTTTCGTAATTAAGGTTTCAGGTATAAAGTTTCGGGTTTCGGGTTTCATGTTTCAGGTTTCAAGTTTCAAGTTTCAAGTTTCAGGTTTCAGGTTAGGTTTCAGGTTTTGGGTTTCAGGTTTGAGATTTCAAGTTTTAAGTTCGGGTTTTAGATTTCGGGTTTCAGGTTTCGGGTTTCGAGTTTCAGATTGCAGATTTCAGATTTCAGATTTCAGATTTCAGATTTCAGATTTCAGATTTCAGATTTCAGATTTCAGATTTCAGATTTCAGATTTCAGATTTCAGATTTCAGATTTCAGATTTCAGACTTTCAGTATTTCAGATTTCAGATTTCAGATTTCAGATTTCAGATTTCAGATTTCAGATTTCAGATTTCAGATTTCAGATTTCAGATTTCAGATTTCAGATTTCAGATTTCAGATTTCAGATTTCAGATTTCAGATTTCAGATTTCAGATTTCAGATACGAGATTTCAGATACGAGATTTCAGATTTGAGGTTTCAGGTTTCAGGTTTCAGGTTTCAGGTTTCAGGTTTCAGGTTTCAGGTTTTAGGTTTCTAGTTTCAGGTCTCAGGTATCAGGTTTTAAATTTCAGGTTTCAAGTTGCAGGTTTCACAATTTAGGTTTCAGTTTTCAAACTTTAGGTTTCAGGTGTCAGGTTTCGGGTTTCGGTTTTTGGGTTTCAGATTTCAGGTTTCGGGTTTCGGGATTCAAATTTCAGATTCCATTTTCAGGTTTCAAGTTTCAGGTGTCAAGTTTCAGGTTTCAAGTTTTAGGTTTCAGGTTTCAGGTGCTAGGTATAAAAGTTCAAGTTTTAAGTTTCGGGTTTCAGTTTTTATTTTTAGGTTTCGGTTTTCAGGTTTCATGTTTTATGTTTAAGGTTTCAGGTTCAAGGGTTTAAGTTTAAAGTTTTAGTTTCCAATTTTCAGGTTTCAGGTTAAAGGTTTCAGGTTTCAGGGTTTTGGCTTCATGTTTCGGGTTCCAGGTCAGGTTTCAGTTTTCAGGTTTCGGGTTTCAGGGCTTAGGTTTCAGGTTCCAAGTTTCAGGTTTTAAGTTTTAAGTTTCAGGTTTTAGGTTTCAGGTTTCAGGTTTCAGGTTTAAGGTTTCAGGTTTAGGCTTTGGTTTTAGGTTTCAGATTTCAGGTTTCAGGTTTCAGGTTTCAGGTTTCTGGTTTCAGGTTTCAGGTTTCAGGTTTCGGGGTTTAGGTTTCAGTCTTCAGATCCCAACTTTCAGGTTTCAAGTTTCAGGTTCCAGGTTTTAGATTTCGGGTTTCAGGTTTAGGGTTTTTTCAAGTTTTGGGTTTCAGGTTTCGTGTTTCAGGTTTCAGGTATAAAGTTTTGAATTTCGGATTTCATGTTTTACGTTTTGTTTCATGTTTCATTTATCATGTGGCATGTATCACGTTTCAGGTCTCAGGTTACATGTTACAGGTTAGAGGTTTCAAGTCTCACGTTTTAGTTTCGGGTTTCAGGTTTAAGATTTCAGGTTCAGGCTCCAGGTTTCAGGCTTCAGGTTTTAGGTTTGAGCTTTCAGGTTTCAGGTTATAGGTTTCACGCTTCAGTTTTCAGTTTTCAGATCTCAGGCTTCAAGTTTCAGGCTTCAGGTTTCAAGTTTCGGGTTTCAACTTTCTGGGTTTAGGTTTCAGATTTCAGATTGAAGTAGGATTACGTAGTTTCAGTTCTTTGTTTTACTGTCTTGAACGCGCAGGGCTGTAAGGCCAATCCCTTGTTGTAATTTATGCCGTAGAGAGACATCGTTCTTAAAAAAACAGTTCAACTACTCGCAATATTTTTGTATACTGACCCGGATTTCTTTGTACGACGCGGATTGCTTAGTTAGAATTTGGGTTTCTAATTGGTCAATTTGTTATGATAATGATTTTGTTTCTGGGAGGATTTTGTTATTACCTTATTCCGCTTGCTTCAACGTTCCGTTTATAAATGCATATTTTAGGAGTGGTGCAAGCTATTGACTTGATCAAGGGGTAATGTTGATTGTCTACGAGTTAAATCGTAGTTACTTCAGGATTGCGATTATAAAGTCAATAAATTGAAGTAGGATTACGTAGTTTCAATTCTTTGTTTTACTGTCTTGAACGTTCAGGGCTGTAAGGCCAAACCCTTGTAATTTATGCAGTTGAATCGTTATTAAAAAAAAAAACAGTTTACCACTCGCAATTTTTTTGTATACTGACACGGATTCCTTGATAAATTTGTTGTTCACTAGTTTTTCGAAGTCGGAGCCGCTTTGCCACCGCAACCATTCCGATATCGTTAGGTTGCAAGACTACTTTTTACAAACGCAACGAAAAAAATAATCAGACAAGTCGCTTAAACCGATCAAGCAAAAAGTTTAACTCGCAAATAGAACACCTCTCAAGTTGATCCAAAAATGAAATCTTACAATTTAGTCCTTTGATGACAGGTTGAATCAAAATATCGACAGATTACCTCAATTTAGTAGAAGACCCTGTGCTTGAACTAAAATTACACGTTTTACGAACACCACCGGTTACATTTTGTATGAAATGTATTTTTTGTATATTAAAATTGCCTATTTAAAGGTTCTTCATGAATCCCTCTTCCAACACCGTGAAACTCTTCGCCCAATAAATAATCCTTAAAATTACCGAGTCCAAAAGAATGTTAAATTTATCTAACTAAATACATTCCTTTTCACTTCCATTGGTTAAAGCCCCTTCTACTGAATAATAAAAATGTCAGTTAATAGGAATTTCATCAGCGGAAGGGCTTGTTAATTAGGAGACATGTTGCTCGCAAGAGGTAATTATCGTGTACCTTCATACGGTAGCCAAATCGCCCTGATACAGCATCCCTTGTTATAAACGTAATATGCAAACCGGGAATACAAATTGAGGGAAACACTCAACTTTGCAAATTTTAAAAGAGCCCTTGTTTCTGCCTTTCCGCGATGAATATTCTGAATACTAAAGGGACGTTAGGTTTTCCTACTCTCTAACGAAAAGTTCGCTTAAGGTGTATTAACCAACGATAGCTGTTCTCCAGGTAAAACTCTAATTCAAAAGCATTATTTAAGTGCCAATTTACTCCAGCGTTCGGTTGGTATCTCACGCTAGCAAATGTAATCTTATCAAATATCACCAATTTAAAATTTAAAAAAGGGCTCAAGGGTGCTAACGAGGTGGTTCTGGATCAAGAGACGCAAGGGCAATATTTATTGTCGAATTCGTACAAATGTTTAACCTAGAACTAGTATACAGCTTCAGGCGAAGACCAAATTTTTGTGTCATGAACACTTAACCTGGTTTTTTAATATTCTGCAAGCTGTAGCTTTCCATGAACTAGGTCCAGGATTGGGCTAAAACCATGAGTTGTACCTTAACAAAGGTATTATTTTGTTACCCTAAGCATCGCTGATTTCATACAAGTGTTAGTCGTACAATTAGTTTACCGTTTCTGGATATACATGGGATGGTATGCTACATCTAACGGAAGGCACAGACGATGACCAAACTATGTGTCCTGAACACTTAAACTGGTTTTTTAATTTTTTGAAAACTGTAGCTTCCCATGAACTAGGTCTAGGTTTGGGCTAAGACCATGAGTTGTACCTTAACAAAGGTATTATTTTGTAACCCTAAGTATCGACGATTTCGTACAAGTGTTAGTCGTACAATTAGTTTACTATACCCGGATATACATGGGATGGTATGCTACATCTAACCGAAGGCACAGACGATGACCAAACTATGTGTCCTAAACACTTAACCTGGTTTTTTAATTTTTTGAAAACTGTAGCTTTCCATTAACTAGGTCTAGGTTTGGGCTAAAACCATGAGTTGTACCTTAACAAAGGTATTATTTTGTTACCCTAAGTATCGCTGATTTCGTACAAGTGTTAGTCGTACAATTAGTTTACCGTTCATGGATATACATGGGATGGTATGCTACATCTAACCGAAGGCACAGACGATGACCAAACTATGTGTCCTAAACACTTAACCTGGTTTTTTAATTTTTTGAAAACTGTAGCTTTCCATGAACTAGGTCTAGGTTTGGGCTAAAACCATGAGTTGTATCTTAACAAAAGTATTATTTTGTAACCCTAAGTACCGACGATTTCGTACAAGTGTTAGTCGTACAATTAGTTTACTATACCCGGATATACATGGGATGGTATGCTACATCTAACCGAAGGCACAGACGATGACCAAACTATGTGTTCTGAACACTTAACCTGGTTTTTTAATTTTTTGAAAACTGTAGCTTCCCATGAACTAGGTCTAGGTTTGGGCTAAAACCATGAGTAGTACCTTGACAAAGGTATTATTTTGTTACCCTAAGTATCGCTGATCTCGTACAAGTGTTAGTCGTACAATTAGTTTACTGTTCCTGGATATACATGGGATGGTATGCTACATCTAACGGAAGGCACAGACGATGGCCAAACTATGTGTCCTGAACACTTAACCTGGTTTTTTAATTTTTTGAAAACTGTAGCTTTCCATTAACTAGGTCTAGGTTTGGGCTAAAACCATGAGTTGTACCTTAACAAAGGTATTATTTTGTTACCCTAAGTATCGCTGATTTCGTACAAGTGTTAGTCGTACAATTAGTTTACCGTTCTGGATATACATGGGATGGTATGCTACATCTAACGGAAGGCACAGACGATGACCAAACTATGTGTCCTGAACACTTAAACCTGGTTTTTAATTTTTGAAAACTGTAGCTTCCATGAACTAGGTCTAGGTTTGGGCTAAAACCATGAGTTGTACCTTAACAAAGGTATTATTTTGTTACCCTAAGTATCGTTGATTTCGTACAAGTGTTAGTCGTACAATTAGTTTACTTTCCTGGATATACATGGGATGGTATGCTACATCTAACGGAAGGCACAGACGATGACCAAACTATGTGTCCTGAACACTTAACCTGGTTTTTAATTTTTGAAAACTGTAGCTTACCATGAACTAGGTCTAGGTTTGGGCTAAAACCATGAGTTGTAACCTTAACAAAGGTATTATTTTGTTACCCTAAGTATCGACTGATTTCGTACAAGTGTTAGTCGTACAATTAGTTTACTGTTCCTGGATATACATGGGATGGTATGCTACATCTAACGGAAGGCACAGACGATGACCAAACTATGTGTCCTGAACACTTAAACCTGGTTTTTAATTTTTGAAAACTGTAGCTTCCATGAACTAGGTCTAGGTTTGGGCTAAAACCATGAGTTGTACCTTAACAAAGGTATTATTTTGTTACCCTAAGTATCGCTGATTTCGTACAAGTGTTAGTCGTACAATTAGTTTACCGTTCCTGGATATACATGGGATGGTATGCTACATCTAACGGAAGGCACAGACGATGACCTAAACTATGTGTCCTGAACACTTAAACTGGTTTTTAATTTTTGAAAACTGTAGCTTCCATGAACTAGGTCTAGGTTTGGGCTAAAACCATGAGTTGTACCTTAACAAAGGTATTATTTTGTTACCCTAAGTATCGCTGATTTCGTACAAGTGTTAGTCGTACAATTAGTTTACCGTTTCTGGATATACATGGGATGGTATGCTACATCTAACGGAAGGCACAGACGATGACCAAACTATGTGTCCTGAACACTTAAACTGGTTTTTTAATTTTTTGAAAACTGTAGCTTCCCATGAACTAGGTCTAGGTTTGGGCTAAAACCATGAGTTGTACCTTAACAAAGGTATTATTTTGTTACCCTAAGTATCGCTGATTTCGTACAAGTGTTAGTCGTACAATTAGTTTACCGTTTCTGGATATACATGGGATGGTATGCTACATCTAACGGAAGGCACAGACGATGACCAAACTATGTGTCCTGAACACTTAAACTGGTTTTTTAATTTTTTGAAAACCGTAGCTTCCATGAACTAGGTCTAGGTTTGGGCTAAAACCATGAGTTGTACCTTAACAAAGGTATTATTTTGTTACCCTAAGTATCGCTGATTTCGTACAAGTGTTAGTCGTACAATTAGTTTACCGTTTCTGGATATACATCGGATGGTATGCTACATCTAACGGAAGGCACAGACGATGACCAAACTATGTGTCCTGAACACTTAAACTGGTTTTTAATTTTTGAAAACTGTAGCTTCCATGAACTAGGTCTAGGTTTGGGCTAAAACCATGAGTTGTACCTTAACAAAGGTATTATTTTGTTACCCTAAGTATCGACGATTTCGTACAAGTGTTAGTCGTACAATTAGTTTACCGTTTCTGGATATACATGGGATGGTATGCTACATCTAACGGAAGGCACAGACGATGACCAAACTATGTGTCCTGAACACTTAAACTGGTTTTTAAATTTTTTGAAAACTGTAGCTTCCCATGAACTAGGTCTAGGTTTGGGCTAAAACCATGAGTTGTACCTTAACAAAGGTATTATTTTGTTACCCTAAGTATCGCTGATTTCGTACAAGTGTTAGTCGTACAATTAGTTTACCGTTTCTGGATATACATGGGATGGTATGCTACATCTAACGGAAGGCACAGACGATGACCAAACTATGTGTCCTGAACACTTAACCTGGTTTTTTAATTTTTTGAAAACCGTAGCTTCCCATGAACTAGGTCTAGGTTTGGGCTAAAACCATGAGTTGTACCTTAACAAAGGTATTATTTTGTAACCCTAAGTATCGACGATTTCGTACAAGTGTTAGTCGTACAATTAGTTTACCGTTCCTGGATATACATGGGATGGTATGCTACATCTAACGGAAGGCACAGACGATGACTAAACTATGTGTCCTGAACACTTAAACTGGTTTTTTAATTTTTTGAAAACTGTAGCTTCCCATGAACTAGGTCTAGGTTTGGGCTAAAACCATGAGTTGTACCTTAACAAAGGTATTATTTTGTAACCCTAAGTATCGACGATTTCGTACAAGTGTTAGTCTTACAATTAGTTTACCGTTCCTGGATATACATGGGATGGTATGCTACATCTAACGGAAGGCACAGACGATGACTAAACTATGTGTCCTGAACACTTAAACTGGTTTTTTAATTTTTTGAAAACTGTAGCTTCCCATGAACTAGGTCTAGGTTTGGGCTAAGACCATGAGTTGTACCTTAACAAAGGTATTATTTTGTAACCCTAAGTATCGCTGATTTCGTACAAGTGTTAGTCGTACAATTAGTTTACCGTTTCTGGATATACATGGGATGGTATGCTACATCTAACGGAAGGCACAGACGATGACCAAACTATGTGTCCTGAACACTTAACCTGGTTTTTTAATTTTTTGAAAACCGTAGCTTTCCATGAACTAGGTCTAGGTTTGAGCTAAAACCATGAGTTGTACCTTAACAAAGGTATTATTTTGTTACCCTAAGTATCGTTGATTTTGTACAAGTGTTAGTCGTACAATTAGTTTACCGTTTCTGGATATACATGGGATGGTATGCTACATCTAACGGAAGGCACAGACGATGACCAAACTATGTGTCCTGAACACTTAAACTGGTTTTTTAATTTTTTGAAAACTGTAGCTTCCCATGAACTAGGTCTAGGTTTGGGCTAAAACCATGAGTTGTACCTTAACAAAGGTATTATTTTGTTACCCTAAGTATCGCTGATTTCGTACAAGTGTTAGTCGTACAATTAGTTTACCGTTTCTGGATATACATGGGATGGTATGCTACATCTAACGGAAGGCACAGACGATGACCAAACTATGTGTCCTGAACACTTAACCTGGTTTTTTAATTTTTTGAAAACCGTAGCTTTCCATGAACTAGGTCTAGGTTTGAGCTAAAACCATGAGTTGTACCTTAACAAAGGTATTATTTTGTTACCCTAAGTATCGCTGATTTCGTACAAGTGTTAGTCGTACAATTAGTTTACTATATCCGGATATACATGGGATGGTATGCTACATCTAACGGAAGGCACAGACGATGACTAAACTATGTGTCCTGAACACTTAAACTGGTTTTTTAATTTTTTGAAAACTGTAGCTTCCCATGAACTAGGTCTAGGTTTGGGCTAAAACCATGAGTTGTACCTTAACAAAGGTATTATTTTGTTACCCTAAGTATCGCTGATTTCGTACAAGTGTTAGTCGTACAATTAGTTTACCGTTTCTGGATATACATGGGATGGTATGCTACATCTAACGGAAGGCACAGACGATGACCAAACTATGTGTCCTGAACACTTAAACTGGTTTTTTAATTTTTTGAAAACTGTAGCTTCCATGAACTAGGTCTAGGTTTGAGCTAAAACCATGAGTTGTACCTTAACAAAGGTATTATTTTGTTACCCTAAGTATCGCTGATTTCGTACAAGTGTTAGTCGTACAATTAGTTTACCGTTTCTGGATATACATGGGATGGTATGCTACATCTAACGGAAGGCACAGACGATGACCAAACTATGTGTCCTGAACACTTAAACTGGTTTTTTAATTTTTTGAAAACTGTAGCTTCCCATGAACTAGGTCTAGGTTTGGGCTAAAACCATGAGTTGTACCTTAACAAAGGTATTATTTTGTTAACCCTAAGTATCGCTGATTTCGTACAAGTGTTAGTCGTACAATTAGTTTACCGTTTCTGGATATACATGGGATGGTATGCTACATCTAACGGAAGGCACAGACGATGACCAAACTATGTGTCCTGAACACTTAACCTGGTTTTTTAATTTTTTGAAAACCGTAGCTTTCCATGAACTAGGTCTAGGTTTGAGCTAAAACCATGAGTTGTACCTTAACAAAGGTATTATTTTGTTACCCTAAGTATCGTTGATTTTGTACAAGTGTTAGTCGTACAATTAGTTTACCGTTTCTGGATATACATGGGATGGTATGCTACATCTATCGGAAGGCACAGACGATGACCAAACTATGTGTCCTGAACACTTAACCTGGTTTTTAATTTTTGAAAACGTAGCTTCCATGAACTAGGTCTAGGTTTGGGCTAAAACCATGAGTTGTACCTTAACAAAGGTATTATTTTGTAACCCTAAGTATCGCTGATTTCGTACAAGTGTTAGTCGTACAATTAGTTTACCGTTTCTGGATATACATGGGATGGTATGCTACATCTAACGGAAGGCACAGACGATGACCAAACTATGTGTCCTGAACACTTAAACTGGTTTTTAAATTTTTTGAAAACTGTAGCTTCCCATGAACTAGGTCTAGGTTTGGGCTAAAACCATGAGTTGTACCTTAACAAAGGTATTATTTTGTAACCCTAAGTATCGACGATTTCGTACAAGTGTTAGTCGTACAATTAGTTTACCGTTCCTGGATATACATGGGATGGTATGCTACATCTAACGGAAGGCACAGACGATGACTAAACCATGTGTCCTGAACACTTAAACTGGTTTTTTAATTTTTTGAAAACTGTAGCTTCCCATGAACTAGGTCTAGGTTTGGGCTAAGACCATGAGTTGTACCTTAACAAAGGTATTATTTTGTAACCCTAAGTATCGCTGATTTCGTACAAGTGTTAGTCGTACAATTAGTTTACCGTTTCTGGATATACATGGGATGGTATGCTACATCTAACGGAAGGCACAGACGATGACCAAACTATGTGTCCTGAACACTTAAACTGGTTTTTAATTTTTGAAAACCTGTAGCTTCCATGAACTAGGTCTAGGTTTGAGCTAAAACCATGAGTTGTACCTTAACAAAGGTATTATTTTGTTACCCTAAGTATCGTTGATTTTGTACAAGTGTTAGTCGTACAATTAGTTTACCGTTTCTGGATATACATGGGATGGTATGCTACATCTATCGGAAGGCACAGACGATGACCAAACTATGTGTCCTGAACACTTAACCTGGTTTTTTAATTTTTTGAAAACCGTAGCTTTCCATGAACTAGGTCTAGGTTTGGGCTAAAACCATGAGTTGTATCTTAACAAAAGTATTATTTTGTAACCCTAAGTATCGTGATTTCGTACAAGTGTTAGTCGTACAATTAGTTTACCGTATACCCGGATATACATGGGATGGTATGCTACATCTAACGGAAGGCACAGACGATGACCAAACTATGTGTCCTGAACACTTAAACTGGTTTTTTAATTTTTTGAAAACTGTAGCTTCCATGAACTAGGTCTAGGTTTGGGCTAAAACCATGAGTTGTATCTTAACAAAAGGTATTATTTTGTAACCCTAAGTATCGACTGATTTCGTACAAGTGTTAGTCGTACAATTAGTTTACTATCTGGATATACATGGGATGGTATGCTACATCTAACCGAAGGCACAGACGATGACCAAACTATGTGTCCTGAACACTTAAACCTGGTTTTTAATTTTTGAAAACCGTAGCTTCCATGAACTAGGTCTAGGTTTGAGCTAAAACCATGAGTTGTACCTTAACAAAGGTATTATTTTGTTACCCTAAGTATCGCTGATTTCGTACAAGTGTTAGTCGTACAATTAGTTTACTATACCCGGATATACATGGGATGGTATGCTACATCTAACCGAAGGCACAGACGATGACTAAACTATGTGTCCTGAACACTTAAACTGGTTTTTTAATTTTTTGAAAACTGTAGCTTCCCATGAACTAGGTCTAGGTTTGGGCTAAAACCATGAGTTGTACCTTAACAAAGGTATTATTTTGTTACCCTAAGTATCGCTGATTTCGTACAAGTGTTAGTCGTACAATTAGTTTACCGTTCCTGGATATACATGGGATGGTATGCTACATCTAACGGAAGGCACAGACGATGACTAAACTATGTGTCCTGAACACTTAAACTGGTTTTTTAATTTTTTGAAAACTGTAGCTTCCCATGAACTAGGTCTAGGTTTGGGCTAAAACCATGAGTTGTACCTTAACAAAGGTATTATTTTGTTAACCCTAAGTATCGACGATTTCGTACAAGTGTTAGTCGTACAATTAGTTTACTATACCCGGATATACATGGGATGGTATGCTACATCTAACGGAAGGCACAGACGATGACCAAACTATGTGTCCTGAACACTTAACCTGGTTTCTTAATTTTTTGTAAACTGTAGCTTCCCATGAACTAGGTCCAGGTTTGGGCTAAAACCATGAGTTGTATGTTAACAAAGGTATTATTTTGTAACCCTAAGTATCGACGATTTCGTACAAGTGTTAGTCGTACAATTAGTTTACTATACCCGGATATACATGGGATGGTGTGCTACATCTAACGGAAGGCACAGACGATGACCAAACTATGCGTCCTGAACACTTAACCTGGTTTCTTAATTTTTTGTAAACTGTAGCTTCCCATGAACTAGGTCTAGGTTTGGGCTAAAACCATGAGTTGTAACTTAACAAAAGTATTATTTTGTAACCCTAAGTATCGACGATTTCGTACAAGTGTTAGTCGTACAATTAGTTTACTATACCCGGATATACATGGGATGGTATGCTACATCTAACCGAAGGCACAGACGATGACCAAACTATGTGTCCTGAACACTTCCCATGAACTAGGTCTAGGTTTGGACTAAAACCATGAGTTGTACCTTAACAAAAGTATTATTTTGTAACCCTAAGTATCGACGATTTCGCACAAGTGTTAATCGTACAATTAGTTTACTATACCCGGATATACATGGAATGGTATGCTACATCTAACCGAAGACACAGACGATGACTAAACATTGTGTGTTATGAACACTCAAAAAAAATTATAAAAAATTAAGAAAATGATTAGGTTAAAATCATGATTTATATCTCAGTAGAAGTATCTTTTGGTGCTGTAGTTCACACTTAATGGATTTGCATGGGATGCAATGATACAGCCAGTTGAAGGCACATACGAAGACTAAATTTCGCGTGACATATTGACATCAACTGCTTCTAAAATTTCTGCAAACTGCTTCAGTAGACGCAGAATACGAATTCTGGTGTCTCCTCCGCCACACTCTACACTCCTCCAGCACTCTCCACATTTCTTCACCTCACTTTACATCTCTACACCTCACTCCACCTCACTCCACATCACTCTACATCTTTCCACATCACTCCACATCTCTCCACATCCCATTACATCCCTCCACATCCCATCACATTCCTTCGCATCCCTCCACATCCCTCCACATCGCTCCACATCCCTCCACATCCCGCCACATCACACCACATCGCTCCACATCCCTCCACACCAGTCCACATTCTTCCACATCACTTCACATCCCTCTACACCCCTCCACCTCCCGTACCCTCCGCCCACCTCTTGACCCTCCACATCACTCCACCCATCTCTAGACCCCTCCATATCACTCTACATCCCTCCTACCTCCACATCACTCCGCATCCCTCCACATCCCTCACATCCCTCCATAGTCCACATCCCATCACATCCCTCCACTTCCCATCACATCCCTCCGCATCCCTCCACATTACTTCACATTCCTCCACATCCCGACACATCACACCACATTACTCTACATTCCTCTTCATCAGCCCACATTACTCCACATCCATCTACACTCTTCTACCTCCCGTCCCCTCTGCCTACCTCTTGACCCTCTACATCACCCCACATCACTCCACCCACCTCTTGACCCCTCCACATCCCTTCACATCACTCCACATTTCTCCCACTTCCACGTACCTCCGCATCCCTCCACATCCCTTCACGTCCCTCCACAACACCCCACATTACCCCACATCACGCCACATCCCTTCACATCACTCCACATCACTCCACATCACTCCGTCACTCTACATTCCTCCACATGCAAACAAAATGGTAGGACTTTAATACTTTTTTTGCGGCACAAACTAAAGAAAAGATTTGGTTAAAACCATGTTTTATATCTCGTAAGAAGCATACCTTTTCCTCCAAGTCTCGACGATTTTGCACAAGTATTAATCGTGCAACTAGTTCGCGGCTTCTTGGTTTACATGGGATTCGACTCTGCGGATAGCTGAATTTTTCAATTTTTTTGCAAGTACCAGCGTACATGCTAGGAAAGGGATTTCGTACAAGCGTTATTCATACAACTAGTTCCTAGTTTCCAAAGTAACGTGAAATGCAATTCTACTTCAGCGTTAATCTTACAGGTAGTTGACGGTTCCCCAGTTTATATAGATGCAATTTTATTTCAACCTACATTTTTCAATTTTCTGTACAAGTTAGGAAAGAGATTGGGTTAAAACCATGATTTGTGTCTCCCGGATTGACATGGGATGTAATGCTACATCAAGCTGAAAGCACAGACGATGCCTTATTTTTACGTGTTATGAAGACTTAGTGTGGATTTAAGATTCCTCTGCAAGTTGTAGCTTCCCTCATATGCTAAAAAAGCGATTGAGCTAAAACCATGATCTGTATTTTAAAAGGAGTACCATTTTATTGCTCAAAGTCTCGCCGATTACGAAATGTTAAACGGACAAGTACTTTACAGTTCCCGGATTGACATGGGATGTATTGCCACATCTAATCGAAGGCACAGACGATGACCAAACTTAGTGTGTCATGGATTTTTAATCTTCTGCAAGCTGTAGCTTCCCGTAAACATGTGATGAAATTCTACAACAAAATGAATTTTTTTATTCTTTTGTTGGTTATGTACAAGGAGGAAACCATTGAGTTACAACCATAATCTTTATCTTAGCAGATGTATGCCTTTGTGCGCTAAGTCTCGACGATTTAGTGCAAGTGTTAATCCTACCACTGAATTAGAGCTCCCCTGTTTACATAGGATGCAACCCTACAACGTGCTGAATTTTTTATTCCTTCTGTTGGTTCCGTACATGCTAGGGAAGCGATTGGGTTACAACCATATTTTCTATCTTAGCAGATGCATCTCATTGCTGCGCTAAGTCTCGACAATTTAGTGCCGGTGCTTATCCCCCACTTGATTACCGTTCCCCTGTTTACTATTCTGCATCGAGTTAAATTTTTATTTATTCTGTTTGTTCCATACTTGCTAGGGAAACCTTTGGGATATAACCATGATTTCTACCTTAGCAGATGTACCGCTTTTCGACGCCAAGTCTCGACTATTTAGTACAAATATTAATCCTACCACTAGATTAGAGTTTCCTGTTTGCATGGGATGCAATCTACACCGAGCTGAATTTTTTAAACTTTCTGTTAGTTCTGTACATGCTGAGGAAACGATTAGCTTACAACCATGATTTCTATCTTAGCAGATGCATGCTTTTGCTGCGCTAAGTCTCGATGATTTAGTGCAAGGGTTAACCCTACCACTAAAATTGACTTCCCCTGTTTGCATAGGATGCAATTCTACATCGAAACGAATTTTTTATTCTTCTGTTTTTTACGTACGAGGAGGGAAACCATTGGATTACAACCATGATTTCTATTTTAACAGATGCATTTCTTTGCTGCGCCAAGTCCTGATAATTTAGTGCTACCACTAAATTTGAGTTCCCCTGTTTACTATTCTGCATCGAACTGAATTTTTATATATTCTGTTTGTTTCGTATTTGCTAAGGAAACCTTGGGGATACAACAATGATTTCTACCTTAGCAGATGCATCTCCTTGCGTCGCCGAGTCTCAACGATTTAGTGAAATTGTTAATCCTACAACTAGATTAGAGTTCCCCTGTTTACATGGGATGCAATCCTAGTTTGAGCTGAATTTTTTAATTCTTCTGTTGGTTCCGTACATGCTAGGGAAGCGATTGGGTTACAACCATGATTTCTATCTTAGCAGATTCATTCCTTTGCTGCGCGAAGTCTCGATGATTTAGTGCTACCACTAAATTTAAGTTCCCCTGTTTTCTATTCTGCATCGAGCTGAATTTTTATATATTCTGTTTGTTTCGGATTTGCTAAGGAAACCTTTGGGATACAACAATGATTTCTACCTTAGCAGATACATCTCTTTGCGTCGCCGAGTCTCGAAGATTTAGTGCAAGTGTTAATCCTACAACTAGATTAAAGTTCCCCTGTTTACATGGGATGGAATCCTAGATTGAGCTGAATTTTTTAATTCTTCTGTTGGTTCCGTACATGCTAGGGAAGCGATTGGTTTACAACCATGATTTCTATCTAAGCAGATGCATCCCTTTGCTGCGCTGAGCCTCGATGATTTAGTGCAAATGTTAACCCTACCACTAAATTAGAGTTCCCTGTTTACATGAGATGCAATTCTACATCGAGCTAAATCTTTCAATCCTTCTATTGTTTACGTACTTATTAGAAGCACGATGTAGTTGCTTTGTTTCTCGATAATTTCGTAAAAGTGTCAAACGTACAATTACTTTACAGTACCTGGATGTACATGGGATTGCATGCTGCATCAAGCTGAAAGCACAGAGGACGTTCAAATTTTGTATTTCATTTTGAATTTACTTGCCTTTGTAATGCTTTTGGAAGCTGCTGCTTTTCCACAAGCTGCGAAAACAATTGGGTTTAAACTACGATTTGTAATTTAAACACCACATTCTTTTATTAGTCTGTCTGTAATTTTCTTCAGTAGGTGTAGTTTACAGTTTCTGGCTCTACATGGGATGCAACGCTACACCTTGCTGTAACAAATAACTTGTACTCAAAAGTTAATTTTCAGAATTGACTTAATTTGGTTCTTTATCCTCATGATTTAACATCGATTGGCATAAGATGCTTTGCGCCTTTTCCAAGGATTATTCCTTTTGGATTTAATCCTCATGACCTATATTATCAACGCCGCTGCTTTCAAATGCACGAACCGGCAACCACATGCTATTAGAAAAAACATTTTCACGCCCTTTTACCATACTTATGGAATTATAACATTTATTGAAGCACATTACGCCCTACTTCATTAGCAAAAAAGTACTGCTTACGAAACATACGACTCACGAGACCAACTTGGCGTAGTATACCCAAATCACCTTAACAGCATCTCTTATAATAACGCGTGAATACAAATTGAAGTAACCCTACTTTGCGAATTTCAAAGGTGCTTTTGTTCTTCTTCTTTTACGCGATGCTCGTTCTGAATACTAAACAGATGCTAAGTGACTGTTCTACCCTTTTCAGAACCTATTGATTGACATCGAAAGTTGCAGTGTGTTACGAGTCTTTTGGATATGGAATTTTAGGGTGTACCGGCTAAAGCCCCTTTAATATACGTATCGTTTGTTTCAGTATACCTAGTCGAGGAGATGATAAAAGCTGTCGGATAATTATATTTTATAATAAGCCCCTTATGCTATCACGTCCCCAATGCGCTACTCGTATTACGACATTAGGTTCGTACGCGAAACTAATTCAAGCTTAGTATTTAATTTAAACGTAAACTTGGTTGATTTTCGAGGATCGAAGCTGTATAGTTTTCGACTTCTTCCACACATTTAATAAAACTACGCTTTAACATTTTTGACATGCTGTCCAATGTGTACTAGGTTTATGACTTTGCGTTAGGTTTCTTAGTAAATAACCGATGAAAATGAAACGCCTTTAAGTGTCTAATTGCATGACTTTCCCATCAGCAAGACAAAATTTGTTTAGGTTTTTTTGAAGCATCGCATGCCGAGGTTTGGGTAATTACTATCCGCAAGCAATAGGTTATCATAATAGGGTATCAGTAACTGGGCAAAAAGTATAGAACAAATAAAACAAAAGAAGCAAATAAAAATGCAGTTTAGACAAAATAAGGGGTATGCTAACTCTTGGTAAAGTAACCAAGGTTTATTGCCTTTTTATACCTTGGTTAAATAACAAAGGTTAATTTCATATCTAAATTTTGGTTAAATAATTCTTTTAATTTAAAGCCTTGGTTAAATAACCTAAGTTCATTTACGTTCTAACCCGTGGTTAAATAATACGAGCCAATACTTATTCTATATTTGTTGTGTTTTTTTGTATTTTTCTTGATCTTCTTTGGGTTTAATTTAATTTAATTTAACTCCCAAAGAAGATCAAGGAAAGTACAGGCCAATTGCATTCTTAAATCTTGATTGAAGAACCTCTTTAAACCTTGGTAACAGAATCCTGGTTAATTTCCTTTCCAAGACTTGGTTAAATATACAAAGCTAGTTTCACCTCTACACCGCGGTCAAACAATACAGATCTATTGCCTTCTTAAGCTTCTCAACTTGATTGAAAAACCAAGGTTGATTACCTCTCCAAACCTTGGTTACATAATCCTGGTTAATTTCCTTTCCAAGCCTTGGTTAAATAACCAAAGTTAATTTCACCTTTAAACCGTGGTCAAATAACACAGGTCAATTGCCTTCTTAAGCTTCATAAACTTGATTGAAACACCAAGGTTAATTACTTCTCTAAACCTTGGTTAGTTAATCCTGGTTAATTTCCTTTCCAAGCCTTGGTTAAATAACCAAGGTTAGTTTCACCTCTAAACCGTAGTCAAAAAACACAGGTCAATTGCCTTCTTAAGCTTCTTGAACTTGATTGAAAAACAAAGGTTAATTACCTCTCTAAACCTTGGTTACATAATCCTGGTTAATTTAATTTCCAAGCCTTGGTTAAATAACCAAAGTTAATTTCACCTCTAAACCGTGGTCAAAAAACACAGGTCAATTGCCTTCTTAAGCTTCTTGAACTTGATTGAAAAACCAAGGTTAATTACCTCTCTAAACCTTGGTTACATAATTTTGGTTAATTTCCTTTCCAAGCCTTGGTTAAATAACCAAAGTTAATTTCACCTTTAAACCGTGGTCAAATAACACAGGTCAATTGCCTTCTTAAGCTTCTTGAACTTGATTGAAAAACAAAGGTTAATTACCTCTCTAAACCTTGGTTACATAATCCTGGTTAATTTAATTTCCAAGCCTTGGTTAAATAACCAAAGTTAATTTCACCTCTAAACCGTGGTCAAAAAACACAGGTCAATTGCCTTCTTAAGCTTCTTGAACTTGATTGAAAAACCAAGGTTAATTACCTCTCTAAACCTTGGTTACATAATTTTGATTAATTTCCTTTCCAAGCCTTGGTTAAGTAACCAAAGTTAATTGCACCTCTAAACCGTGGTCAAATAATACAGGTCAATTGCCTTCTTAAACTTGTCTAAGCATTTGTAAATTAATTTAGTTTCATTTCTTCCTGAACGTTTGTTAAATAACCAAGATTACGTCCTCTCTACACCTCGATTAAATTCCCAAAGTTGCTTAAATAACCAGGGTTAAAAACATTCCCAAACCTTTGTTAAAAAATCAACATTAATGTCATTTCTAAATTTTAATTAGATAACCAAGGTCAATTTGTTTTCTAAAGCTTTGTTGAAAACTAAGGTTAATTTTCTTAAACCTTGATTAATTTCCTTTCTAAGCTATGGTTAAGTAACCAAGGTTAATTACATTTAAACTTTGTTTAAATAACCAAGGTCAATGTCCTATAAACTTTTGTTAAATAACCTAAAATATATTTTTCTAAACTTTGATGAAGTAACCGTGTTTAATTTCCTCTCAAATGCCTGTTTAAACAACTAAGAACAGTTTCCTTTTTAACCTTTGATTAAATGCCAAGGTAACTTTCTCTAAACCTTGGATTAATAACCAAAATTAGTTAGTTTCTACACCTTGGTTAAATAACCAAGTCTAATTGCTTTTCTAAGTCTGTTAAATAACCAAGGTTAATTTTCCCAGTAACCCTTAAGGGACTGTTAAATCGTGATTAACAACCAAGTTAAATTTTTTCCCAGATCTTGGTTTAATAACCATAATTTATTTCACGTTTAAACCTTTGTTAAATAAGCGAGTTAATTTCTCTTCTAAACAATGGCTAAATAATTGAGTTTAATTAATTTCTTAAACCTTTGTTAAATAACCGAAGGTTAATTTTCTTTCTAAAGCTTGGTTAAATAAACCATATTATTTTTTTGAAACCTTTGTAAAATTACAACGGTTAATTTCGCTTCTAAGCCTTGGTTAAATAGGCAAGTTTAATTACCTTTCCAAACCTTAGTTAAATAATCAAGCTTAATTTCCTTTCTAGACCGTTTTTAATTAACCAAAAACAGCTTCTTTCCTAAATTTGGATATATAATTATATTTAATGCCAACCCTTGGTTAAATAACCAAGCTTGAGTTTTGTTCTATTTATTGGTAACGTAATCAAGGTTGTTTGCCTTTTTATACCTTGGTTAAATAACAGAGGTTAATTACCTATCTAATTTTTGTTAATTTCCTATAAAAAAAAACCAAAGTTAATGTTCCTTCTAAGCCATGGTTAAATAAAACAGACTAATGGTCTTCTTAAATCTTGGTTGAAAAACCAAGATTTATTTCTTCTCTTAACCTTGATTATATAATCCTGGATAATTTCCTGTCTAAGCCTTGGTTAAATAACCAAAATTAATTTCCTCTCTAAGCAGTAGTCAAATAATATAAGTCAACTGCCTTCTTAAACCTTGGTTAAAAACTGAAATTAATTCCCTTTCTAAACATTTGTCAATTAATCTAGTTTAATTTCTTTTCTGAACGTTTGTTAAATAACCAAGGTTATGTTCCTTTCTAAAACTTGATTAAATACCCAAGGTGAATTTTCATCTCAAACCATGGTTAAATAACCAAGGTTGATTTATTTTCTAAACGTTGAATAAATAAACAAGATTAATTTTTATTCTATACTATTGATAAATCTAAATTAGCATGCTTTCTAAGGTTAATTACTTTTCTAAACCTTCGTTCAGTAATCAAGGTTAATTTCCTTTGTAACTCTTTGATAAGTAGTCAAAGATTGCTTTTTCCTAAACTTTGATTATTTGACCAGATCAACTCTAATACTTAGTTGAATAACCAAGGTTAATTACCGTTCCTGACCTTGGTTAAATAACCAAGGTTAGATTCCCTTCTAAGCTTTGTTAAGTAACGAGAGATTGCTATCTTCCGAACTTTAACTACATAATCGTAGTTAATTTCAGTTCTAACACTTAGTCAAATAACCAAGGTTAATTTTGTTTCTACCTCTTGGCAAGATAACCAATGTTAATTGTTTTCTATGTCTTGGTTAAATAATAAAGGTGGTAAATTTCTTTCTATACCTTGGTTAAATAATCCAAATTAATTTACCTTCTAAGCATTGGTTAAATAACTAAAGTTAATTTCCACTTCAAACCGTGGTCAAGTAATACAGGTCAGCTGCTTTTAAACCCTGGTTAAGAAACTAAGATTAGTTCCTTCTCTAAACATTTGTTAAATAAGTTAATTAAATTTTTTTCTGAACGTTTGTTAAATAACCAAGGATACGGTCCATTCTAAACCTTGAATAAATACCCAGAGTTGGTTAAATAACCAAGGTTGATTTTTTTCCAAACGTTGGCTAGATAAACAACATTAATTTCCATTTTAAACAATTGTTAAATAACCTAGGTTGGTTTGCTTTCTAAACCTATGTTAAATAACCAAGGTTAACTAAATTTCTAAAATTTGGTTAAATAATCAAGATTAATTTCATATGTAACTCTATTCTAAGTAACCAGTTTTTCATAACCTTTAATTTTATAATCATAGTTGCTTTCAACTATAATACTTGATTAAATAACCATTCTTAACCTTGGTTAAATAACCAAGGTTGCGTTCCCTTTGTTAAGAAACCAAAGACAGTTTCTTTTCTAAATTATGATTACATAATCGTAGTTAATTTCAACTCTAATAGTTGGTTAAATAACCAAGGTTAATTTGGTTTCCAACCCTTGGTATATAACCAAGGTTAATAGTGTTCTTATGCATTGGTTAATTTCCTTTCAAACTTTGATGAAATAATCCAATCTAATTTCCTTTCTAAGCCTTGGTGAAATAGCTAATTGCTTTTATAAACTTTGTTTAAAATAGCAAAGCATTTCCTCTCCAAAATTTGGTTAAATAAATAAGATCAAATTCTTTTCTAAACATTTGCTTAATCACCATGGTTAATTTCCCTTTTAAATCTTTGTTAAACATTCATGGTTGGTTTATTTATTAAACCTTGGTTATATAGCCAAGATTGATTTTTTTGTAAACTTTGGATAGACAAACATGAATAGTTTCATCCCTAAACTATTGTTATATAACCAAGGTTAATATCTTTCTTAAACATTGGTTAAATAACCAAGATTAACTTTTTTCAAAACCTTGATTGAATTATCGAAGTTAATCTTTTTCGAAACCTTAATTCAATTACAATAGCTAATTTCCTTTCAAAAACCTTAGCTAAATAACTAAGGTTAATTACCTTTCTTAACCTTGATTAAATAACCACATTTAATTTTTTCTCTAAGCCTTGGTTAAATAACCAAGTTAATTTCCACTCCAAAACCTCGGTCAACTAATACATGTCAGCTGCCTTCTTAAACCCTGGTTAAGAAGCCAAGATTAATTTCTTCTCTGAACATTTGTCAAATAATTTAGTTTATTTTCTTTTCTGAACGTTTGTTAAATAACCAAGAATACGTTCTATTCTTAACCTTGATTAAATACCCAAAGTTGGTTAAATAACCAAAGTTGATTTCTGTTCTAAACCTTGGCTAGATGAACAACATTAATATCCATTCTACACAACTGTTAAATAACTCAGGTTGGTTTGCTTTCTAAACCTACCTTAAATAACCAAGGTAAACTAACTTACCAAAATTTGGTTAAATAAGCAAGGTTAATTTCCTATGTATCTCTTTGTTAAGTAACCATTTTTTCCTAACATTTGATTCTATAATCATAGTTGCTTTCAATTATAATACTTGATTAAATAACCAAGGTTAATTATTATTCCTAACCTTGGTTAACTAACCAAGGCAAAGTTCCCTTCTAAAGCTTTGTTAAGTAACCAAAGATAGTTTCTTTTCTAAATTTTGATTATATAATTGTAATTAATTTCAACTCTAAAAGTTAGTTAAATAACTAAGGTTAATTTCGTTTCCTACCCTTGGTATAATAACCAAGGTTAATGATCCTCTTATGCATTGATTCATTTCCTTTCTAAATCTTGGTGAAATAATCCAAACTAATTTCCTTTCTAAGCCTTTGTGAAATAGTAATAGCTAATTGCTTCCATAAATTTTGTTTAAAATAACCAAGCATTTTAATCTTTAAACTTTGATTAAATAATTAAGATTAAATTCTTTTCTAAACATTTGCTTAATCAGCATGGTTAATTTTTCTTCTAAACCTTTGTTAAATATCCAATGTTGGTTTCTTTATTAATAAACCTTGGTTAAATAACCAAAGTTGTTTTTATTTGTAAACCTTGAATAGACACAGGAATAATTTGATCTCTAAAGCAATTTTATATAACCAAGGTTAATATCTTTTTTAAACATTGTTTAAATAACCAAGATTAACTTTTTTTGAAACCCTGATTGAATTATCGAAGTTAATCTTTTTCGAAACCTTAATTCAATTACAATTGCTGATTTCTTTTCAAAAACCTTAGCTAAATAACCAAGGTTAATTACCTTTCTTAACCTTGATAAAATAACCACATTTAATTTTTCTCTAAGTAACCAAAGCTAATTTCCCTTCCAAACCGTTGTCAACTAATACAAGCCAAATGCCTTCTTAAACCTTGGTTAAAAAACCAAGGTTAATTTTTTCTTTAAACATTTGTCAAATAATTTAATTTCTTTTCTGAACGTTTGTTAAATTACCAAAAATACGTTCCGTTCTGAACCTTGATTAAATACACAAAGTTGGTTAAATAGCAAAGGTTAATTTCGTTTCTAGCTCTTGATATAATAACCTAAGTTGCTTGTTTTCTTATGCCATGGTTAAATAAAAAACGTTAATTTCCTTTCTAACCCTTGGTTAAAAAACTAAATTATTTTCCTTTCTAAGCCTTGGTTAAATAACCAAATTTAGTTTGACATCTAACCTTTTGTCAAATGCCCTGTTAAATCGTGATTAAAAACCAAGGTTAGTTTCTTCCCTAAACCTTGGTTAAACAAGCAGGATTTATTTTGTTAACTTTTAACTTTTAAAAATCGGTTAAAAACTAAGTTTAATTTATTTCTTACACCTCTGTTACATAATCCAGGCCGATTTCGTTTCTGAATCTTTATTAAATAGACAAGGTTAATTTCCCTTGTATATCTTGATTAAAAAACCAAGGTTAATTTTTTAAAACTTGGTTAAATATCCATATTAATTTTTTCAAAGCCTTGGTAAAATTACAACAGCTAATTTTTTCTGTAAGCCTCGATAGAAAGTCAAGGTTAATTAACTCTCCAAATTATGGATGAATAACCAAGTTTACTTTCCTTTCTAAAACTTTATTAATTAACTAAGAATAACTTCATTTCTAAACTTTGGTTACATAATCATATTTAATACTTGGTTAAATAACCAAGATCAATTTTCTTTTTAATTCTTGGTAAAATAATCTTGGTTAAATAATCAAGGGTAATTTCTTCTTTAAACCATGGCATAAAATACACGTATACCCTTTTCTGATCCTTGGTTACATAACCAAAGTTAGTTTTCTTTCTATATCGTAGCTTACACATTCAAGATTGATCCTTTTTTTAACTTTGGTTAGATAACCAGAGTAAATACCATTACTAAGCTTTGGTAAATAACTAAGTCTAAAGTCCCTTCTAAAATTTGGTTAAAATGACAAGGTTGTTTTTCTTTCTAAATCTTAATTAAGAAATCGAGGTTATTTTCCTTGCTGAACCCTGGTTATAGAAATAGTGTTAATAGACCTTCTAACACTTGGTTAACTAACCAAACTTAATTTTCTTTTTAAACCTTAGTTAAATAAATAAAGTGAATTCCTCTTCTAATCCTTGGTTGAATATCTAGGTTAATTTCTGTTCTAGAACTGGTTAAATAACCACTGATAACTTCTTCTCCAAGCCTGGATTAAGTAATAAAAGTTAGTCCCTTTTCTAAACCTTGGTTAAATAACCAAAATTAATTACTTTTCTATATCTTAGCTTATTAACCAAGATTAATTTACTTTCTAAATTTCGGTTAAATAACCAAGGTTAATTTCGTTTCCAACCATTGGTATAATAACCGAGGTTAATGGTCTTCTTATACATTGGTTAATTTCCTTTCTAAACTTTGGTGAAGTAATCTAAACTAATTTTTTTCTAAGCTTTGGTGAAATAATAATTGTTAATTGCCTTAATAAATTTTGGTTAAAATAGCAAGGCAATTTCCTCGCCAAACCTTGGTTAGATAAATAAGATTAAGTTCTTTTCTAAACATTTGCTTAATCACCATGGTTAATTTCCTCTTTAAACCTTTGTTAAATACCCAAGATTAGTATCCTTATTAAACCTTGGCTAAATAGCTAAAGGTTGATTTTCTTTGTAAACTTTGGATAGACAAACAGGAATAATTTTATTTCTAAACCATTGTTATATAACCAAGGTTAATATCTTTTTTAAGCATTGGTTAAATAACCAAGATTAACTTATTTCAAAACCTTGGTTGAATTACAGCAGTTAATCCTTTCGAAATCTTAATTAAATTACACTGGTTAATTTTCTTTCAAAAATCTTAGCAAAATAACCAAGGCTAATTACCTTTCTAAACCTTGGTTAAATAATTACACGTATTTTCTCTCTAAGTCTTGGTTAAATAATCAAAGTTAATCTCCCCTCCAAATCGTTGTCAACTAATACAGGTCAATTGCCTTTTTAAATTTCTCCTCTAAACATTTGTCAAATAATTTAGTTAAATTTCCTTTCTGAACGTTTGTTAAATAACCAAAAATACGTTTCATTCTTAACCTTGATTAACTACCCAAAATTGGTTAAATAACCAAGGTTGGCTTCTTCTCTAAACCGTGGCTAGCTAAACAAAATTAATTTCTATTCTAAACAATTATTACATAATCCAGGTTGGTTTACTCTCTGACCCTAGGTTAAATAACCAAGGTTAACTAACCTTCCAAAATTTAGTTAAATAAGCAAGGTTAATTTCTTATGCAATTCTTTGCTAAGTAACCATTTTTCCCTATCCTTTTATAATTATAGTTGCTTTCAATTCTAATACTTGATTAAATAACCAAGGTTAATTACCATTTTAACCTTGGTTAAATAACCAAGTATAAGTTCTCTTCTAAAGCTTTTTCAAGTAACCAAAGATAGTTTTTTTTCTAAATTTCGATTATATAATCGTAGTTAATTTCAACTGTAATAGTTGGTTAAATAACCAAGGTTAATTTCATTTCTAACCCTTTGTATAATAACCCAGGTTAATGGTCCCCTTACGCATTGGTTAATTTTCTTTCTAAGCTTTGGTTAAATAACCAAAGTTAATTGATTGGCTTCTTCTCTAAACCTTGGTTAAACAACTAGGATTTATTTTGTTAACTTTTAACTTTTATACATCGACTGATTATTTCTTAAACCCCTGTTACATAACACAGGCTGGTTTCTTTTCTGAACCTTTATTAAATAGACAAGGTTAATTTCCTTTATATAACTTGATTAGAAAACCAAGGTTAACTTTTTTTAAAGCTTGGTTAAATAAACGACATTGATTTTTTTCCTTGGCTAAATAAATAACATTAATTTCCAGTCTAAGCAATTGTGAAATAACGGAGATAGGTTTGCTTTCTAAACCTATGTTAAGTAACCAAGGTTAATTAACTTTCCAAAATTTGGTTAAAGAATCAAGGTTAATTTCCTATATAGCTCTTTTTTAAGTAACCAGTTTTCCTAACCTTTGATTTTATAATCATAGTTGCTTCCAACTCTAATCAAGGTTAATTACCATTCCTAACCTTGGTTAAATAACCAAGGTTAACTTTACTTCTAAAGCTTTGTTAAGTAATCAACGGTGGCTTCTTTTATAAATTTTGATTATATAGTCGTAGTTAACTTCAACTTTAATGGTTGGATAAATAACCAAGGTTAATTTCGTTTCCAACCCTTGGTATATAACCCAGGTTAATGATCCTCTTATGAATTGGTTGATTTGTTTGTTAAATTTTGGCTAGATAGACAACAAATAATTTCTATTTTAAACAATTGTTAAATAACCGATGTTGGTTTGCTTTCTAAACCTAGGTTAAATAACCAAGGTTAACTAACTTTCTAGTGTTTGGTTAAATAATCAGGGTTAATTTCTTATGTAAGTGTTTGATAAGTAATCAATTTACCTAACCTTTGGTTTTATAATCATAGTTGCTTCCAACTCTAATACTTAATTGAATAAACAAGGTTAATTATCTTTCCCCAAGGTTAAGTTCCCATCTAAAGGTTTGTTAAGTAACCAACGGTAGCTTCTTTTCTAAATTTTGATTATTTAATCGTAGTTAACTTCAAGTTTAATAGTTGGTTAAATATTTAAGGTTAATTTCGATTCCAACCCTTAGTATATAGATAAGGTTAATGGTCCTCTTATGCATTGGTTGATTTTTTTCTAAACTTTGGCTAGATAGACAACATTAATTTCAATTCTAAACAATTGTTAAATAACCTAGGTTGATTTGCTTTTGAAACCTAGGTTAAATAACCAAGGTTAACTAACTTTCCAATATTTGGTTAAATAATTAAGGTTAATTCCCTATGTAACTTTATGCGAAGTAACCTAACCTAACCTAACCTTTGATTTTATTATCATAGATGATTCCAACTCTAATACTTGATTGAATAACTAAGGTTAATTACCACCCTAAGGATTGGTTAAATAACCAAGGTTAAGTTCACTTCTAAAGTTTGTTAAGTAACCAAAGACAGCTTCTTTTCTAAATTTTGATTATGTAATCGTATTTAATTTCAACTCTAATAGTTGGTTAAATAACCAAGGTTAATTTCGTTCCCAATACTTGGTACAATAACCAAGGTTAATGGTCCTCTTATGCCTTGGTTGATTTCCTTTCTAAACCTTGGTGAAATAGTCCAAACTAATTACCTTTCAAAGCCTTGGTGAAATAGTAATAGCTAATTGCTTTTATAAATTTTGTTTGAAATAGCCAAGCAATTTCCTCTCCAAACTTTGGTTAAATAAATAAGATTAAATTCTTTTCAACTCTAATGCTTGGTTAAATAACCATGGTAAGCTTCGTTTTTAACCTTTGATATAATAACCAATGTTAATTGTTTTCTTATGTCTTGGTTAAACAAAAAAGGCAAATTTTCTTTCTAAACCTTGGTTAAATAATCCAAATTAATTTACTTTCTAAGTCTTGGTTAAATAAACAAAGTTAATATTCCCTCGAAACCGCTGTCAATTGATACAGGTCAATTGCCTTCTTAAACCTTGGTTAAAAAAACAATTTCTTCTCTAAACATTTGTAAAATAATTTAGTTTAATTTCTTTCTAAACGTTTGTTAAATAACCAAGAATACGTTCCATTCTTAATCTTGATTAAATACCCAAAGTTGGTTAAGCAATCAAGGTTGATTTTTTTTACAAACCTTGGCTAGATAAACAATATTAGTTTCCCTTCTAAACAATTGTTAAATAACTAGTTGGTTTGCTTTTTAAACCTAGGTTAAATAACCAAGACTAACTAACTTTCCAAAATTTGGTTAAATAATCAAGGTTAATTTCCTATGTAACTCTTGCTAAGTAACCATTTTTTACTTAACCTTTGATTTTGTAATCATAGTTGTTTTCAACTATAATACTTGATTAAATAACCATTCTTAACCTTGGTTAAATAACCAAGGTTGCGTTCCCTTTGTTAAGAAACCAAAGACAGTTTCTTTTCTAAATTATGATTACATAATCGTAGTTAATTTCAACTCTAATAGTTGGTTAAATAACCAAGGTTAATTTGGTTTCCAACCCTTGGTATATAACCAAGGTTAATAGTGTTCTTATGCATTGGTTAATTTCCTTTCAAACTTTGATGAAATAATCCAATCTAATTTCCTTTCTAAGCCTTGGTGAAATAGCTAATTGCTTTTATAAACTTTGTTTAAAATAGCAAAGCATTTCCTCTCCCAAAATTTGGTTAAATAAATAAGATCAAATTCTTTTCTAAACATTTGCTTAATCACCATGGTTAATTTCCCTTTTAAATCTTTGTTAAACATTCATGGTTGGTTTATTTATTAAACCTTGGTTATTTAGCCAAGATTGATTTTTTTGTAAACTTTGGATAGACAAACATGAATAGTTTCATCCCTAAACTATTGTTATATAACCAAGGTTAATATCTTTCTTAAACATTGGTTAAATAACCAAGATTAACTTTTTTCAAAACCTTGATTGAATTATCGAAGTTAATCTTTTTCGAAACCTTAATTCAATTACAATAGCTAATTTCCTTTCAAAAACCTTAGCTAAATAACTAAGGTTAATTACCTTTCTTAACCTTGATTAAATAACCACATTTAATTTTTTCTCTAAGCCTTGGTTAAATAACCAAGTTAATTTCCACTCCAAAACCTCGGTCAACTAATACATGTCAGCTGCCTTCTTAAACCCTGGTTAAGAAGCCAAGATTAATTTCTTCTCTGAACATTTGTCAAATAATTTAGTTTATTTTCTTTTCTGAACGTTTGTTAAATAACCAAGAATACGTTCTATTCTTAACCTTGATTAAATACCCAAAGTTGGTTAAATAACCAAAGTTGATTTCTGTTCTAAACCTTGGCTAGATGAACAACATTAATATCCATTCTACACAACTGTTAAATAACTCAGGTTGGTTTGCTTTCTAAACCTACGTTAAATAACCAAGGTAAACTAACTTACCAAAATTTGGTTAAATAAGCAAGGTTAATTTCCTATGTATCTCTTTGTTAAGTAACCATTTTTTCCTAACATTTGATTCTATAATCATAGTTGCTTTCAATTATAATACTTGATTAAATAACCAAGGTTAATTATTATTCCTAACCTTGGTTAACTAAGCAAGGCAAAGTTCCCTTCTAAAGCTTTGTTAAGTAACCAAAGATAGTTTCTTTTCTAAATTTTGATTATATAATTGTAATTAATTTCAACTCTAAAAGTTAGTTAAATAACCAAGGTTAATTTCGTTTCCTACCCTTGGTATAATAACCAAGGTTAATAATCCTCTTATGCATTGATTCATTTCCTTTCTAAATCTTGGTGAAATAATCCAAACTAATTTCCTTTCTAAGCCTTGATAAAATAATAATAGCTAATTGCTTTCAAAATTTGGTTAAAATAGTAAACTTTGGTTATATAAATAAAACTAAATTCTTTTCGAAACATTTGCTTTATCACCATGGTTAATTTTCCTTTTAAACCTTTGTTAAATACCCAAGGTTAGTTTCCTTATTAAACCAAGGTTGATTTTCTTTGTAAACCTTGGATAGACCATGAGAAATAATTTTATCTCTAAACCATTGTAATATAACCAAGGTTAATGTGGTGTTTAAACATTTGTTAAATAACCAAGATTAAATTATTTCGAAACCTTTATTAAATTACAGCAGTTAATCTTTTTCAAAGCCTTAATTAAATTACGTCAAGTTTCCTTATATGAGTTAAATAACCAAGGTTAAATACTAAGGTTAATCTCCTTACCAACCCTTGATTAGGTAATCAAGATTAATTTTACTTTCTCCTCCTTGATTAAATAACCAGGGTTATTATTTTTTCTAAACTTATGTCAAATAACCAAGGTTAAATTCCTATTTAAATAATCAAGCTAATAATTTTTTAAAGCCTTGACTAAGTAACCGAAGTTATTTGCGTATTTAAACATGTGTCATATAACAAAGGTCAATTGTCTATCTAAACTTTGATTAAATAACCCAGGTTAACTTCCTTTTTAAGTCTTGGTTAAATAACTAAGGTAATTTTCCTACTGTGCCTTTATCAAATAATACAAGTTAGTTGCCTTCTAAAATCTTGATTAAAGAACCAAGATTTGTTTTCTCTCTAAAACTTGGTTAAAAAGTTGATTTCAACTTTAATATTGGGTTAAGTAACTAAGGTTAATTACTCTTCCAAACCAAGGTTAAATAATCAAGGTTAATTTTTCCTATAAAACTTTGTTAGGTAATCAAAAATAGTTTCATTTCTGAATTTTGGTTGCGTAAACGTAGTTAATTTCAACTCTAGTACTTGGCTAAATAACCAAGGTTCATTTCTTTTTTAACCCTTAGTATAATAACCTTTTTGTGCCTTTGTTACATAGCAAAGAATAATTTCCTTTTCAAATCTTATATAAATAATCAAAATTAATTTCCATTCCAAGTCTTGGTTATATAACCAAAGCTAATTTCCCCTCTAAGCCTTGGCCAAAGAATAAAAGCTAATTACATTCTTAAATCTTGGTTAAAATATCAATCTTTAAGCTTTGGTTAAATAAATACGATTAAATTCTGTTCTAAACTTTTTCCAAATAACCAAGGTAAATTTCTCTTCTAAACCTTTGTTAAATATCCAAAGTTAAATTTTTTTACACTTTGGTTAAATAGCAAAGGTTGATTTTCTTTCTTGAGCTTAGATAGATAAACAAGATTAATTGCCCCTCCAAAGCATTGTTAAATAGCGATGGTTAATATCATTTGTAAACCTTGGTTAAATAAGCAACATTAATTCTTTTCGAAATATTAGTTGAACTACAGCAGCTAATTTTTTTCGAAACCTTAGTTAAATTACAAAGGCTAATTTCTTTTATAAGCCTTGGTTAAATAAGCAAGGTTAATTTCATTTCTAGACCATGGTAAATAACCAAGAATAGCTTCTTTTCTGAATCTTTTCTGAATCTCAAATACTTGGTTAAATAACCAATCCTAACTTACATTCAAACCCCTGATTAAGTCACCAAAACTAAACCTTGGTTAGATAACCAGGACCAATTTCCCTTCAAAACTTTGGTTAAATGACTAAGCTTAATCTCCTTACTAATCCTTGATTAGAAAATCAAGGTTAATTTTGCTTTCTCTTCTATTATTAGATAACCTGAGTTAATATCTTTTTTAATCTTTAGTTAAATAACCAAGGTTAACTTTCTCTTTAAATAATCAAACTAATACTCTTTTCAAGCCTTGACTAAATAACCAAAATTAATTGCGTATTTAAACATGTGTCAAATAACAAAGGTTAATTTTCTATCTAAACGTTTGTTAAATTTCCAGGCTAGCTTCTGTTTTAAGCCTTGGTTATATAACTAAGGTAAATTTCCTTCCAAGCCTTGATCAAATAATACAAGTTAATCGCCTTCTACCCAAATCTTGGTCAAAGAACCAAGATTAATTTTCTCTCTATACTTTGGTTAAATAGCTAATTTAGAAAGGAAATTGACCTTGGTTATTTAACCAAAGTATAGGTCAATTGCCTTCTTAAACCTTGGTTAAAAGCCAAAAATAATTTCTCCTCTAAACATTTGTCAAATAATTTAGTTTAATTTCTTTTCTAAACGTTTGTTAAATAACCAAGAATACGTTCCATTCTTAACCTTGATAAAAAACCCAAAGTTGGTTAAATAACCAAGGTTAATTTCGTTTTTAACTCTTGGTATAATAACCAAGGCTACTGCCATGGTTAAATAAAAAAAACGTTAATTCCCTTTCTAACCTTGGTTAAAAGATCAAATTATTTTACTTTCTAAGCTTTGTTTAAATAACCAAGGTTAATTTGGCATCCAATCCTTTTAAATCGTGATTAAAAACCAAGGTTAGTTTCTTCAATAAACCTTGGTTAAACAACCAGAATTTACTGTGTTAACTTTTAACTTTTAAACATTGGCTAAAAACTAAGTTTAATTTATTTCTTAAATCCCTGTTACATAACCCAGGCTGATTTTTTTTCTGAACCTTTATTAAATAGACAAGGTTAATTTTCCTTATATACCTTGATTAGAAAACCTAGGTTAACTTTGTTTTTAAAACTTGGTTAAATAAACGATACAAATTTTTTTCGAAACCTTGGTAAAATTACAAAGGTTAATTTTATTTCTAAGCCTTGGTAAAAAAGCCAAGGTTATTTAACTTTCCAAATAACCAAGTTTACTTCCTTTTCTAAAACTTTATCAATTAACCAAGAATAACTTTGGTTATATAATCATATATAATTTCAACTCTAATACTTGGTTAAATAACCAAGATCAATTTTTTGTCTAACCCTTGGCAAAATAACCAAGGTTAATTGCTGTTTTATACCTTAGTTAAATAACTAAAGTAACTTTCTTACTAAACTTGGTTAAATAACCCTGGTTACTTTCTTTCTAAGCCTTGTTTAAATAACCAAAGGTAGTTTCCCCACTAAACCTTGGTTAAATAATGCAAGTTGTCTTCTGACATCTTGGTCATAGAACCTACCCCCTCAGGGCTATCCACCTTGTAGTGGTGAGGGGGCACTAGTACCTTTTGCGAGGGAGCTTAATACGTTAAGGTCTAACGCAAAGGGGAAGCCAAGGGTAGCACACATCACCTACACTTACAAACACACCCAATGCACGCACACAAACATAACGTACACGCTAACTCTTACACGCATACGTGCATGGCCTAACACTTCACATTTACACAAACTGTACCTTTCAGCATCTTTTTCTGTCCTATTAGGGGGATGCTCTAGTTCCCCGATTCTTTTTCTTCGGGTCCTTCTTGGCTATTAGGTTAACCGAGTGCAGAAGGGCCCATTTTATCTTGTCTTCTTTTCTTCCTTGAATCGCATGAAATGGACATGATTAGGATATTATTGGATTTGACGTTTGGAGCTGACGCCACGGCGTGTAGTGTCGAAGATATGGGAACCATATTGAGGAAGGCATAAAGCGTCTGTTGGGTGCCCGGCCTAGCAAGCGCTTTGGAGGGTGTCCACGTCGTCGGGGGCGTGGAACCTCGGAAAACCCGTAGGGTTAGTAAGAGGCAGGAGCCCCAGGAGGTTGATTAGTCCTCCCAGCGGGGCATATCGTGTTGCAGCATGAGTCCATGTTGGTGGTGGCGGTTTTTCTCCACCATGGTGTAACCCAACAGGAAAGCCTTCCAAGGTCAGGGATTAAACCAAAATGGATGTGCAAATTGTGAGTAAGGAGGATTCGTCTGCGCAGGTAGGAGCTGTAAGAGTAGGAAAGCTGATAGATGTGGATCAGGAAGAGGACCAAAAGGTGACTAATGTAGACCAAAATCCAGTAAAGACGCTTCATAGCCAGTACGACTGGAAAAATGTTCAAGACCCAACAGCTAGGCGGTCTGCTCTTTCTAGATCCCCGACCGGACCGATAGCCACATTGAAATACATGGAGGAAGTAAGGGCCGAAGGTTGGCATACTCCAATGAGTATGCCGGGTACGCTCACAGGGCTCGAAACACAAACCTTCAATGACTTGCCGCTGGGCAAGAATAGCATTGAAGGGGAAGAACAAGCAAAATGCGGAAATCTGGTACCGGAAGGAGAGAAAACTTATGGAATAATCTCCAAAACGACTAGGGTTATCAGCGAAAAGAAGGTTAACGACAGTAGTGCTATAGAAACGTCATCCCCGGAAGTAAAGGGTGACAAGAAAAGGAAAAGGAAACGGAAAAGGAGGATAATAAAATCTGATGACGATGAGGCAACAACGAGTCTACCGACGAACTTGAACCTGCAGATGCTACTACACAGAGTTGAAGAGATAGCAATCTTCAAAAATAGTAGAAGGTCTGTTCATCTTGAGCTAAAAATGGGTATAGACGAAACGCTAGCTCTAGCAAAAAAAGCAATCTCGGAATATGCTGTATTAGAAAAGGGTCAGAAGGACTTAAAAGATAGAGTCAAAGCCCTCGAAGAAGAATGCCGAAAAATCAAGATTGCTAATATTACTACAAGTAAGGAAAACAAAGAGATGTGTACCCAGACCTACGGGACAGAAGTGGTCATGGAGCTACCACGTGAGATATCTTGGGAAATCTGGCAAGATATCAAACGCAGGGACTGGGATCAAAACCTATTTCAGAATGTTGAGGTGGTTGTGGGGAATCCCATATTGACTAAGGACGAAACTACCAAAGTGGTCGTGGTTGAGCCTGGAGATTTCGATATGAGTGAGAGCATCCAGCGGTATTACAGGGACAGGTTTCCGGAGCTGCTAAATACCAGTGAAGCGGTAGAAGTGACAGAGAACTTTATTCGGGTCCGATCAAGAGGCCCCGAGGCAATAAGTAAAAAGGAGGTAGTGAAAGCTATTTATGATGGCACCGAGAAGGGGATATTCGAGATTATGCTAAAACTAAAGGAAAAAACTAAGGAGGATAGTCAGATAGCAATGCATCGCGTAAAGGCTGTAAATGTAGCGGCTCTGGGCAGAATAGTGCAATGGATATTTAACGAGACGAACACAAAAGTAGAGATCTATACTCCCGGGAAAAACAAAGAGACGGAGGCTAACTATAAGAAGCACCATCAGGCAGGGAATCGTATGCCCTGGTGTTAGAAAAAAAAGGCTTAGACTATAAGTCGCTACTCAGCGAAGTGAAGGCTGGGCTGAAAGACTGCGAGGCGCTGGAAAGTATACAAGAAGTACGCAGCACTAAGCAGGGGAAGTTACTGATTAAAGTGAACAGAGATGAAAATGTGGTGAAAAGGATTAGAGACGCCATAAGGACAAGCGACGAGAAAATTTCAACTAAACAACTAGGTAAACGTGAGAAATGGGTATCACTGTACCAGAGAGGCCTGGACGGAGTGACAAACAGGCAAGAAATTATGACCGTGTTGCAACAGAAGCTTGGGAACATAGATGAGACGAGGTGTAAGTTGGGGGAATTGAGGCCTTATGCCAGGGATACACAGGCGGTTACCTTGTCTCTTGGCGAAGAGGATGCGGGTAAACTGCTAAAAGAGGGTCTGAGAATAGGAAAAGTGACATGCAAAATCGAGAAGAAGATCGAAATTCCCAGATGCTACCGATGCTGGGAACATGGGCATATCACGAATGCATGTAAAGGCCCGGATAGGTCTAAAGCTTGCATCAGATGCGGTGGAGAAGGACACCGGGCTAGTGGCTGCAAAGCAGAAGAATTTTGCATTCTTTGCAACAGAGCTGGTCACCAATCTGGAAAAGGCCGATGCAAAGCCTTTCGCAGAGCCCTGATTGATGCCAAACGAGCCCTTAGAGGTAATATCCGCGAAGGCAACCAACTGTGATGAAAACAAGCTGTGATAGTACTGTGATATTAGAAATAAGTTTTATTAATGTGTTACTAGCGATAAGTTTTATTTATACTATACGGTGATGCCCCTTATTTATTTACTTCATGTCTGTAAAGTTCATACAAATTAATCTGAACAAGGCGAGGTTGGCCCATAGCCTTCTGGACGCAACCTGCGTGGATATGAATATTGACGTTATTATAGCCAGTGAGCCAAATAAGGCACGAGCTAAAGATTGGCTAAACGATAGAAAAGAAGTAACAGCGATAGCAATTAAAAAGACTGGACTTGAGATAAGTGAGCAAGGAGCAGGAGAAGGCTATGCGTGGGTACAATTGGGGAAAACCGGAGTGATGGTTGTAAGCTGTTACTTCTCGCCAAATCGAAGCTTTGAGGAATTTGATGATTTTCTTGTGGAGCTGCACAGGTAAGGGGAAAAAGGTAATAGTAGCTGGGGATTTCAATGCCAAAGCTATAGCGTGGGGCTCTAAGATTACTGATAGAAGAGGAGACGCAATGATGGACTGGATGGCCAGTCTGAACCTTGTAATCATCAACAAAGGGAGCTCACCAACATTTAGCAGAGGTGATACGGAACCGGTGATAGATATCACCATGGCATCTACGGATATAGCAGGTAGAATTCACCGATAGCAAGTTAGCGATGAGGAATCCCTAAGCGATCATAAATATATTACCTTTGAAGTAAAAGACGGACATATTGTGCAGCCTAAACCAGAGCGACCAATAGGGTGGGCATTGAGTAAGCTGGATAGAATGAAAGCGAGACGAATGCTTCAACAAGAAACACAAATAGAGTGTCAAAACCATAGAGAACTTGCAAAGCTAATGCAGAAGGTGTGTGACTCGTATATGCCAAGAAAAAGGTACCCACTTCATGGACGTAAACAGGTGTACTGGTGGACCAATGAAATTGCGGCCCTAAGAAGGGACAGTAATAAAGCTAGGAGAAAGTATCAGCGTAAAAGAAATGGAATCCTGGAAGATGGTCTTTTGGAGAAGGAAGAATATTTAGCAAAACGGAAAGAGCTGCACCGGGCAATCAAGAATAGCCAGAAACTTTGCTGGCAGGAACTGTTAAAAGAGCTGGATAGTGATATATGGGGCCTGGGCTACAAAATTGCAACAAGGAAGCTCAGGAAAGTAGTAGGTGGAAAGATCTCATGGGAAAAGGCGGTAGGATTCTTAGAAATTCTATTCCCGCAAGACAAGAGAGCAAGAGAATGGAATATCCAGGTACCAGATAAAAACGACATTCCACTGTTTAGCGAAAAAGAGCTTCTTTTTGCGGCAAAAAAGATGAAGGAAAAGAAAGCCCCAGGTCTGGAAGCCGTACCAACGGAAATAGTTAAAGAGATAGTGGTAGCTATCCCAAAACAGGTGTTACATGCAATGAACCAGATACTGGTACAAGAAGTTTTCCCATATCGATGGAAAAAGGCGAAAGTCCTGTTAATTAAAAAACCAGGAAAAATGGATGATAATGCGTCGGCATATAGACCTCTGTGTCTAATTGACAGCATAGCGAAACCAGCAGAACACTTGATACATGAGAGGTTAAAAGCAGAAATAGAAGAAAAAGGTGGGTTAGCGACAGCTCAATTTGGCTTCAGAGAAGGACGTTCTACTCTGGACGCCATTCAACAAGTTACTGCAGCTGCGATGTATGCGATGGAAGGGACGCATAGAACTTCAGAAATGTGCTTGTTAATCGCACTGGATGTTAAAAATGCATTCAACACAGCCAAATGGGATAGAATTATAAATGCGCTGGTAAAAATGAGAAAATCACGATATCTAATTAAGATGATTGGTAGCTATCTCCAAGATAGAAGAATTACATATATAAACCTTGAAGGGAGAGAGAAAACATTTCCAATAACAATGGGAGTACCCCAAGGATCGGTGCTAGGACCTGTACTATGGAATGTCATGTATGACAAGGTGCTAAAACTGGAATCACCGACTGCCACCAAAATTATTGGCTACGCCGATGACCTGATGGTAGTAGTGACGGCCAAAGATGCAAAGGGGTTAAAAGAACAAGCTGAAAGATCGATTGCGCTGATTGAAAATTGGATTGGAGCTAGCACCGAACAAAACGGAAATGATAGTAGTGACCAGACAGAAGAAAATACCGCCAGTGACAGTGACGATGGGAGGCTTAGAGATAGAAGCAAGTAAGGAGCTGAGATACCTGGGCATCACCCTGGACAATAGACTTTCCTTCAAGAAACATTTAGAGACCCAGACAGTAAAAGCCCAGAAAGCACTAGAGGCGGTTAACAGACTAATGCCCAATATTGGGGACCCGGGGGCTAATAAAAGGAAAATTCTAGCGGCAACAGTAAACTCAATATTACTATATGGAGCGAATATCTGGCAGCATTGTCTAGTACACCAAAGTAGAAGAGCACTTTTACTAAAAATACAAAGGCCTATGGCAATAAGAATTGCAAGTGCATACAAAACAGTATCGCTGGACCCGGCACTAGTGATAGCGGGGGTTATCCCATTAGATCTGCTGGCCAAAGAACGAAAAGACAGATGGGAACTCAACATGGGAAAAATCGAAGCCCGACAACTAACTATGGAGAAATGGCAACGTAGGTGGCACCAAACCAGGAGTAAATTGACACGCAAGATAATAGCGAATTTAGAGCCATGGATTAATAGAAGCCATGGACAAGTAGGCTATTATATGACACAAGTCCTGAGTGGGCATGGCTGCTTTGCGGACTACCTGCTTAGGATAGGCAAGTACGCGAGCGACCGATGTATCATGTGCCGACAACGAGATAGTCCAGAACACACGCTGTTTGAATGTAATCGATGGGACAGACAGAGACTAGATATGGAATTAGAGATAGGGCAAATAGTAACACCGGAAAATATGGTCAATCTGATGATTGAATCAGCAAGATACTGGGCAACAATTACAAAATACATTAACCAGATAATGAAAGGAAAAGAAGAAGCTGAGAGGAAAATACAATGTGAAGTTGACCATTAAAATACAGAGAAATTTCTGTTACCCTACAGTAATCTTGATGTAATACCTAACGGTGGTCCCAAGATTACTTGTCACAAGCAGGAAGAGAGGGAAGGGTTTAGTTGGCCAGCATGGATTCCTGAGTGGGGAGCCCGGGGGGATGAGTTTCTCAATCTCCCGGTCTACCCGCTCAGGAGCCCACGCGAATCCAACACTACTTGCCGCAAAGACCCTAGCGGCAAGAGTCTTCCCCATTGTAAGGAGCTCTAAGCCGTAAGGCAAAGGGCAAGATTCCTAATCCTCTTTAAAAAAAAGGGTCATAAAACCTAGGTTAATTTGCTCCCTAAAACTGATATACCCAAGGTACATATCTCTAAATCCCGTTTCTGAGAAATTCCAATTCCATACTCAACAAATCAAAACTTATTCACTTGTACACGTATCAATAGATGGCGCCCAACGCGCGCACCAACAAACAAGATCATGTATTATATTTCTACGAGCATTTTTGCATCGACTGCCCTTGTTCGTCTTTGATCCCGTTTCCTTCCACATGCCTTCTTTTGTTTCATACCAACCCTTGTACTTTGAAGCGATGCTGTATTAAACGCAGCAGCGTTTCCTTGATCAATGGGATTCCAAAGCGTATTTGAAGGTCGGGGTGATTTATGATTAGTTGAGAAGTTGAGAAAGTTAGGTTTCGGTATCTTTAAGGGTTTGGGTGTCACAAGTATAAAAGGAAAGTCTAAATTTCACAACTATTACACTGTAGCAGGGTGCTATGCTGGTCAAGCGTTTGGAAGGATCTCCCGCATGCTTAGACTAAGAATTTACACCAATCCAACACTACAACGCTCTACGATTCAGCCTTCAGTTCCCTTCAATCCTCTGAAACCTAGCTCGCGGGTTTACAACGCCATTGGAAAGCTGAAACCGCCACAAACAGCAAAAATTAATAAGGTTTCTTCTGTATACGTATACGCTTTCCAATCTCAAATGTTAACCGTAACGATACGGCGTTTAATACAACATCGTTACCTTCACAACAAGACGGTTGCTATGAAACCAAGCAAACCTTGCAAAGATATGTTCAAGATCAAAGAAACAGTCTTAACAATTTGCAAATAACGATGAAAGGATGCCTTAGGAAATGTAATGATTTTTAAAAATTGGGGCCTTTGTTAGCTCAAGGTTGAACGAAATTTATACATAGAAACGGGTTTGAATTGATGTTTATTGAGAAATAAATTTAAGGGTGTATTGTTAAGGGTTGCTTCGTGGAGGACGAGAGGCGGTATGTAGCGGCAGCTAGTGGTACCTGCGGGACTGTGAAATTTATTTTGGTTACCGGACGACTTTGACTGTAACTTCTTGACCTTCAAGACAACCCAACATCGTTAAGCGCAGCAATTTTTGGGCCAAAGAGCTATAAGGGCTTGAAGTGTGATTTAACTACGTCACATGGGTGATTATATTAAATACCACATACAGTTAAACGCCCTTAAGCTAGTGCTTTTATAAACTTTTATAAACGCCTCATGGACTTCAATTCTCTTCGTTAGACAGTGTCCTTTTATGGCCTAAATGAAGACGACTAAACATTTTCTCACAAACGCATGCTTTTAAAACAAATCCAGAACTATAAACATATCAAGGACGGGCAATGCGGTCTAAATCGTCCATTTTAAATTGAAAGGTGGAGGAGTGAAAAACACGTTCATAGTATTGCTCAAGAAATCATGAGTTTGGACGTAGAATAGGCAGAATGAGGGATAAATATCTGTACGAAAAACCTTGTTGAATAACCAAAATTACTTACCTTACCTTGGCCAAGTAACTAACCTATACCTTGGTTAAAAAAACACAATTAATTTAACCTTTCAGATCTTGGTCAAATGTCTAAGGTTAATTTCTCTTCCAAACCTTGGTTAATTTCCTTTCTAAGTTTAGGTTACATAACCAAGGTTATTCATCTTACTAGAACTTGGTTAAACAGCCAGGGTTAATTTGTCTTCTAAATTTTGGTTAAAACCAAGGTTAATTTTTATTTTAAACCTTGGTTATTTTCCCTTCTTAGTTTTGGTTAAATATTCCAAAGTTAACTATTTTACTAAATTTTAGTTAAATAGTCAAGATTAATTTCTCTTCTAAATCTTGGTTAAAAACCAAGGTTAATTTTTCTTTTAAACATTGGTTAATTTCTTTTCTTAGTTTTAATTAAATAACCAAGGTTAACTAACTCAGTAAAACTTAGTTAAAAAGTCAAGATTAACTTCCCTTCTAAATCTTGGTTAAAAAACCAAGGTTAACTTTTTTAAACCTTGGTTAATTCCCTTTCTCAGCATTGGTTAAATATCTCAAAGATAACTATTTTACTAAAACTTAGTTAAATAGTCAAGATTAATTTCCCTTCTAAATCTAGGTTAAATAACCAAGGTTAACTTTTTTAAACCTTGGTAAATTTCCTTTCTTAGTTTTGATTAAATAACCAAAGTTATCTTTTTTACTAAAACTTAGTTAAATAGTCAAGATTAATTTACCTTCTAAACCTTGGTTAAATAACCAAGTTTAATTTTTCTTTTAAACCTTGGTTAATTTCCTTTCTTCCTTTTGGTTATATAACCAAAGTTAACTATTTCACTAAAACTTAGTTAATTAGTCAAGTTTAATTTCGTTTCTAAATCTTGGTTAAATAACTAAGGTTTTTTTAACCTTGGTTAATTTTTTTTCCGTTTTGGTTAAATATCCCAAAGTTAACTATTTTACTAAAACTTAGTTAAAGAGTCAAGATTAATTTCTCATCTATATCTTGGTTAAAAACCCAGGTTAATTTTTTTTTAAACCTTGGTTAATTTCTTTTCTAAGTTTTGGTTAAATAACCAAAGTTGTTCATCTTACTAAAACTTGGTTAAATAGTGATGGTTAATTTGCATTCTAAATCTTGGCTAAATAACCAAGGTTAATTTTTATTTTAAACCTTGGTTAATTTGCATTCTTAGTTTTGGTTAAATAACCAAAGTTAATTATTTCACTAAAACTTTGTTAAATAGTCAAGATTAATTTCTCTCCTAAATCTTGGTTTAATAACCAAGGTAAATTTTTTTAAACCTTAGATTTGGTTAAATAACCAAACTTAACTATTGTACTAAAACTTAGTTAAATAATCAAGACTAATTCCTCTACTAAATCTTGGCTAAATAAGCAAGGTAAATTTTTCTTTTAAACCTTGGTTAATTTCCTTTCTCAGTTTTGATTAAATAACCAAAGTTAACTATTTTACTAAAACTTAGTTAAATAGTCAAGAATAATTTCCTTTCTAAATGTTGGTTAAATAACCAAGTATAATTTTTATTTTAAACCTTGATTAATTTCCTTTCTCAGTTTTGGTTAAATAACCAAGGTTAACTATTTTAGTGACTCTTAGTTTAATAGTCGAGATTAATTTCCTTTCTAAATCTTGGTTAAATAACCAAGATTAATTTTTTTTAAAACCTTGATTAATTTCCTTTCTTGGTTTTTGTTAAATAACCAAAGTTAACTATTTTAGTAAAACTTAGTTAAATAGTCAAGATTAAATTCCCTTCTAAATCTTGGTTAAATAACCAAGGTTAATTTTGTTTAAGCGTTGGTTAATTTCGGTTCTCAGTTTTTGTTAAATAACCAAAGTTAACTATTTTAGTAAAACTTAGTTAAATAGTCAAGATTAATTTCCTTTCTAAATTTTGGTTAAATAACCAAGATTAATTTTTCTTTTAAACCTTGGTTAATTTCTCTTCTTAGTTTTTTTTTTAAATAACCAAGATTAACTATTTTACTAAAAATTAGTTCAATAGTCAAGATTATTTCTCTTCTAAATCTTAGTTAAAAAACCAAGGTTAACTTTTTTAAACCTTGGTAAATTTCCTTTTTTAGTTTTGATTAAATAACCAAAGTTAAGTATTTTACTAAAACTTTGTTAAATAGTCAAGACTAATTTCCCTTTTAAATCTTGCTTAAATAACCAAGGTTAATTTCGTTTCCAACCCTTAATACAATAACCAAGGTTAATGGTCCCCCTGAGCCTTGTTTGATTTTCTTTCTAAACCTTGGTTAAATTATTCCAAACTAATTTCCTTTCTAAGCCTTGGTGAAATAATAATAACTAATTGCTTTCATAAATTTTGGTTAAAATAACAAGCCAATTTTCTCTTTAAACTTTGGTTAAATAAATAGGATTAAATTCTTTTCTAAACACTTGTTTAATCACCATGATAATTTCCTTTCTAAACCTTTGTTAAATAATAAGTTAGTTTTCTTATTAAACCTTGGTTAAATAGCCAAGGTTGATTTTCTTTCTAAACCTTGATTAGACAAACAGGAATAATTTCATCTCTAAGCCATTGTTATATAACCAAGGTTTTTATCTTTTTTAACCATTGGTTAAATAACCAAGATTAGCTTATTTCGAAACCTTGATTGAATTATAGCAGTTAATCTTTTTGGAAACCTTAATTAACTTACAACGACTAACTTCCTTTCAAAAATTTTAGCGATATAATCAAAGCTGGTTACCTTTCTAAACCTTGATTAAATAATCACAATTTTCTCTCTAAGCCTTTGTCAAATAACCAAAATTAATTTCCTTTCCAAACCGCTGTCAATTAATACAGGTCAATTGCTTTCTTAAATCTTGGTTAAAAAATCAATTTCTTCTCTAAACATTTGTAAAATAAATTAGTTTAATTTCTTTTCTAAATGTTTGTTAAATAACTAAGAATACGTTCCATTCTTAACCTTGATTGACTACCCAAAGCTGGTTAAATAACCAAGGTTGATTCCTTTTCTAAACCTTGGCTAGATAAACAACATTAATTTTCATTCAAAGAAATTGTTAAATGACCCAGGTTGGTTTGCTTTCTAAACCTAGGTTAAATAAACAAGGTTAACTAACTTTCCAAAATTTGGTTAAATAAGCAAAGTTTAGAAAGAAACCCAACTTTGATTGTGTAACCAAGGTTTAGAAAAATATTAAATCTTAGTATTTAACTAAGATTTAAAAAGGAGAGGTTTAGAAAGGAGATTTAGAAAAGGAATTAACCTTGAGTAAAATATATAACCTTGGTTATTTAACCAAAACTTAGAAAGGAAATTACTCAAGGTTTAAAAGAAAATTTAACCTTGGTTATTTAAACAAGATTTAGAAGGGAAATTAATCTTGACTATTTATCCAAGTTTTAGTCAAATAGTTAACTTTGGTTATTTAACCAAAATTGATAGAGAAAATTAACCAAGGTTATTTAACCAAGATTTCAAAAGAAAAGTAAATTTGGTTATTTAACCAGAATGAAGTTATCCTTAGTTACTTGAGCAGGGTTTAGGAAAGCAATCTATTTTTGTTATTGAACAAGGTTAAATAAGTTATTTAACTAAGGTTAGAAATAGTAATTAACCTAGGTTAAATAACCAAGATTAACTAACTTTCCTAAATTTAGTTAAATACGCAAGGTTAATTTCCTATTTAACTCTTTGATAAGTAACAATTTTTTTCCTAAACTTTGATCTTATAATCATAGTTACTTTCAACTGTAATACTCGATTAAATAATCAAGGTTAATTTCATTTCTTTCTCTTGGTATAATAACCAAGGCTACTTGTTTTCTTATGCTTTGGTTAAATAAAAAAACGTTAATCTCCTTTCTAACCTTTGGTTAAAAACCAAATTATATTCCTTCTAAGCCTTGTTTAAATAACCAAGATTAATTCGACATCTAACTCTTTGTCAAATATTACAAGTTAATGCCCTGTTAAACCGTGATTAGAAACCAAGGTTAGTTTCTTCCTTAAACCTTGGTTTAACAACCAGGATTGATTTCCCGTCCATACTTTTGTTAACTTATAACTTTTAAACATCGGCTAAAAACTAAGTTTAACTTTTTTCTTCAACCCTGTTACATAACCCAGGCTGATTCTTTATCTCAATCTTTATTAAATAAACAAGGTTAATTTCCCTTGTTTACCTTGATCACAAAACCAAGGTTACCTTTTTTTTTAAAGCTTGGGAATGTTAAATCGATTAACAACAAAGTTTAATTTCTTCCCAGATCGTGGTTAAATAACCGTGATTTATTTCCCGTTTGAACTTTTGTTAAATAAGCGAAGTTAATTTCCTTTCTAAACATTGGCTAAATAATTAAGTTTAATAAATTTTTTAAACCCCCATTAAATAACCGAGGTTAATTTTAGATAAAACTTCATTAAATGGCCAAGGTTAATTTCCTTTACATACCTTGATTAGAAAACCAAGGTTAATTTCTTTTCTTAAGCGTGGTTAAATAAACTATGTTAATTTCTTGAAACTTTTGTAAAATTACAACGGTTAATTTCGTGTCTAAGCCTTGGTTAAATAGGCAAGTTTCATTACTTTCCCAAACCTTGGTGAAATAACCAAGCTTAATTTCCTTTCTAGATCTTTGTTAGTTAACCAAAAATAGCTTCTTTCCTAAATTTAAATATATAAGTATATTTAGTGTCAACTCTTGGTTAAATAACCAAGCTTGAGTTCCGTTCTAACTATTAATAAAAAAAAACAACGTTGTTTGCCTTTTATACCTAGGTTAAATAACAAAGGTTAATTACCTATCTAATTTTGGTTAATTTACTTTCAAAAAAAAGCAAATTTAATTTTCTCTCTAAGCCATGGTTAAATAATACAGACTAATTGTCTTCATAAATCTTGATTGAAAAACCAAGGTTAATTTCCTCTCTAAACCTTGGTTATATATTTCCGGTTAATCTCTTGTCTAAGCCTTGGTTAAATAAACAAAATTAATTTCCCCTCTAAGGAGTGGTAAAATAATACAAGTCATCCACCTTCTTAAACCTTGGTTAAAAACAGAGATTAGTTTCTTTTCTAAATATTTGTCAATTAATTTAGTTGAATTTTTTTCTGAACGTTTGTTAAATAACCAAGATTATGTTCCCATCAAAACCAATGTTAATTTTCATCTCAAACCTTGGTTAAATAACCAAGATTGATTTATTTTCTAAACGTTGAATAGATAAACAAGATTGATTTCCATTCTAAACCATTGATAAATAACCTAGGTTAGATGCTTTCTAAGCTTGCATTAAAATAACCAAGGTTAATTGTCTTTCTAAATCTTCATTCAATAATCAAGGTTAATTTCTTTTGCAACTCCGATAAGTAACCAAAGATAGCCTTTTTCTAAACTTTTATTATATGATCATAGTTACTTTTAACTCTAACACTTAGTTGAATAGCTAAAGTTAATTACATTTCCTAACCTTGGTTAAATAACCAAAGTTAAGTTCCCTTCTAAAACTTTTTTAAGTAATGGGAGATTGTTATTTTCCGAACTTTAATTATATAATCGTAGTTAATTTCAGCTCTAATACTTGGTTAAATAACCAAGGTTAATTTCGTTTCTAACCTTTGGTATTATAGCCAATATATGTCTTGGTTAAATAAGAAAGATAAATTTCCATTCTACACCTTGGTTAAATAATCCAAATTAATTTACTTTCTAAGCTTTGATCAAATAACCAAAATAAATTTCCTTTCCAAACCGCTGTCGACTAATACAGATCATTTGCCTTCTTAAACCTTGGTTAAAAACCAACTTCTTCTCTAAACATTTGTTAAATAATTTAGTTTAATTTCCTTTGTAAACGTTTGTTAAGTAACCATAAATACGTTGCATTCTTAACCTTGATTAAATACTCAAAGTTGGTTAAATAACCAAGGTTAATTTCGTTACTAACTCTTGGTATAATAACCAAGGCTACTTGTTTTCTTATGCCTTGGTAAAATAAAAAACCGTTAATCTCCTTTCTAAACGTTAGTCAAAAGACCAAATTATTTTCCTTTCTAAGCCTTGTTTAAATAACCAAGGCTAATTAGACATCTAACCCTTTATCAAATATTACACCTTAATGCCCTGTTAATTCGTGATTAAAAACCAACTTTAGTTTCTTCCCTAAACTTTGGTTAAACAAGCAGGATTTATTTTGTTAAGTTTTAACTACCAAACATCAACTAAAAACTAAGTTTAATTTATTTCTTAAACCGCGGTTACATAACCCAGGCTGATTTTTTTTCTGAACCTTTATTAAATAGACAAGGTTAATTTTCCTTATATACCTTGATTAGAAAACCAAGGTTAACTTTCTTTTTAAAACTTGGTTAAATAAACGATACAAATTTTTTTCGAAACCTTGGTAAAATTACAACGGTTAATTTTCTTTCTAAGCCTTGGTTAAAAAGCCAAGGTTATTTAACTTTCCAAATCTTAGACGCATAACCAAGTTTATTTTTTTTTCTAAAACTTTATTCATTAACCAAGAATAACTTTGGTTATATAATCATATTTAATTTCTACTCTAATACTTGGTTAAATAACCAAGATCAATTTTCTTTTTAAACCTTGGTAAAATAACCAAGGTTAATTGCCGTTTTATACTTTAGTTAAGTAACAAACTAAACTTTGGTTAAATAACCTTGGTTATTTTCTTGCTAAGCCTTGCTTAAATAACCAAAGGTAGTTTCCCCTCTAAACCTTGGTTAAATAATGCAAGTTGTCTCCTGACATCTTGGTCATAGACCCTAGGTTAATTTACTCCTTAAAACCGATATACGTTTCTGAGAAATTTCAATTCCATACTCAACAAATCAAAACTTATTCACTTGTACACATATCAATAGATGGCGCCCAACGCGCGCACCAACAAACAAGATCATGTATTATATTTCTACGAGCATTTTTGCATCGACTGCCCTTGTTCGTCTTTGATCCCGTTTCCTTCCACATGCCTTCTTTTGTTTCATACCAACCCTTGTACTTTGAAGCGATGCTGTATTAAACGCAGCAGCGTTTCCTTGATCAATGGGATTCCAAAGCGTATTTGAAGGTCGGGGTGATTTATGATTAGTTGAGAAGTTGAGAAAGTTAGGTTTCGGTAGCTTTAAGGGTTTGGGTGTCACAAGTATAAAAGGAAAGTCTAAATTTCACAACTATTACACTGTAGCAGGGTGCTATGCTGGCCAAGCGTTTGGAAAGCATCTCCAGCATGCTTAGACTAAGAATTTACACCAATCCAACACTACAACGCTCTACGATTCAGCCATCAGTTCTCTTCAATCCTCTGAAACCTAGCTGGCGGGTTTTCAACGCCATTGGAAAGCTGAAACCGCCACAAACAGCAAAAATTAATAAGGTTTCTTTTGTATACGTATACGCTTTCCAATCTCACTTGTTAACCGTAACGATACGGCGTTTAATACAACATCGTTACCTTCACAACAAGACGGTTGCTATGAAACCAAGGAAACCTTGCAAAGATATGTTCAAGATCAAAGAAACAGTCTTAACAATTTGCAAATAACGATGAAAGGATGCCTTAGGAAATGTAATGATTTTTAAAAATTGGGGCCTTTGTTAGCTCAAGGTTGAACGAAATTTATACATAGAAACGGGTTTGAATTGATGTTTATTGAGAAATAAATTTAAGGGTGTATTGTTAAGGGTTGCTTCGTGGAGGACGAGAGGCGGTATGTAGCGGCAGCTAGTGGTACCTGCGGGACTGTGAAATTTATTTTGGTTACCGGACGACTTTGACTGTAACTTCTTGACCTTCAAGACAACACAACATCGTTAAGCGCAGCAGTTTTTGGGCCAAAGAGCTATAAGGGCTTGAAGTGTGATTTAGCTACGTCACATGGGTGATTATATTAAATACCACATACAGTTAAACGCCCTTAAGCTAGTGCTTTTATAAACTTTTATAAACGCCTCATGGACTTCAATTCTCTTCGTTAGACAGTGTCCTTTTATGGCCTAAATGAAGACGACTAAACATTTTCTCACAAACGCATGCTTTTAAAACAAATCTAGAACTATAAACATATCAAGGACGGGCAATGCGGTCTAAATCGTCCATTTTAAATTGAAAGGTGGAGGAGTGAAAAACACGTTCTTAGTGTTGCACAAGAAATCATGAGTTTGGACGTAGAATAGGCAGAATGAGGGATAAATATCTGTACGAAAAACCTTGTTGAATAACCAAAATTACTTACCTTACCTTGGCCAAGTAACTAACCTATACCTTGGTTAAAAAAACACAATTAATTTAACCTTTCAGATCTTGGTCAAATGTCTAAGGTTAATTTCTCTTCCAAACCTTGGTTAATTTCCTTTCTAAGTTTAGGTTACATAACCAAGGTTATTCATCTTACTAGAACTTGGTTAAATAGTCATGGTTAATATGACTTTTAAATGTTAGTTAAATAACCAAGGTTAATTTTTATTTTAAACCTTGGTTAGTTCCCATTCTTAGTTTTGGTTAAATAACCAAAGTTAACTATTATACTAAAACTTAGTTAAATAGTCAAGATTAACTTCCCTTCTAAATCTTGGTTAAATAACCAAGGTTAATTTTTTTTAAGCGTTGGTTAATTTCGGTTCTCAGTTTTGGTTAAATAAACCAAGTTAACTATTTCACTAAAACTTAGTTAAACAGTCAAGATTAATTTCCCTTCTAAATGTTGGTTAAATAACCAAGGTTAATTTTTATTTTAAACCTTGGTTAATTTCCTCCTTTAGTTTTGGTTATATAACCAAATTAACCATTCTACTAAAACTTAGTTAAATCGTCAAGATTAATTTCGTTTCTAAACCTTGGTTAAATAACCAAGATTAATTTTTCTTTTAGACCTTAGTTAATTTCCTTTCTCAGTTTTGGTTACATAACCAAAGTTAACTATTTTAGTAAAACTTAGTTTAATAGTCGAGATTAATTTTTCTTTTAAATTTTTGTTAATTAACCAAGGTTAATTTTTCTTTTAAACCTTGATAAATTTCCCTTCTTAGTTTTGGTTAAATAACCAAGGTTAACTATTTTCGTAAATCTTGGTTAAATAGTCAAAATTAGCTTCCCTTTAAATCTTGGTTAAATAACCAAGGTATATATTTTTTTATACCTTAAATTTGGTTAAATAACCAAAGTTAACTATTTTACTAAAACTTAGTTAAATAGTCAAGATTAATTTCCCTTCTAAATCTTGGTTAAATAACCAAGGCTAACTTTTTTAAACCTTGGTAGATTGCTTTTCTTAGTTTTGATTAAATAACCAAAGTTAACTTTTTTACTAAAACTTAGTTAAATAGTCAAGATTAATTTCCCTTCTAAACTTTGGTTAAATAACCAAGGTTAATTTTTCTTTTAAACCTTGGTTAATTTCCTTTCTTAGTTTTGGTTATATAACCAAAGTTAACTATTTCACTAAAACTTAGTTTATTAGTCAGGTTTAATTTTTCTTCTAAATCTTGGTTAAATAACCAAGGATTTTTTAAACCTTGGTTAATTTTTTCCCTCAGTTTTGGTTAAATATCCCAAAGTTAACTATTTTACTAAAACTTAGTTAAAAAGTCCAGATTAATTTCCCTTCTGTATCTTGGTTAAAAACCCAGGTTAATTTTTTTTTAAACCTTGGTTAATTTTCTTTCTAAGTTTAGGTTAATGAACCAAAGTTATTCATCTTACTAGAACTTGGTTAAATAGTCATGGTTAATATGACTTCTAAATCTTCGTTAAATAACCAAGTTTATTTTTTATTTTAAACCTTGATTAATTTCCTTTCTCAGTTTTGGTTAAATAACAAAAGTTAACTATTTTACTAAAACTTAGTTAAATAGTCAAGATTAATTTCCCTTCTAAATCTTGGTTAAATAACCAAGGTTAACTAACGCAGTAAAACTTAGTTAAATAGTCAAGATTAACTTCCCTTCTAAATCTTGGTTAAATAACCAAGGTAAACTTTTTTAAACCTTGGTTAATTCTCTTTCTCAGCATTGGTTAAATATCCCAAAGTTAACTATTTTACTAGGTTGTGAAGGGTATGTAGAGCTTTTTAGATTAGCACAGAATAGAAAAGAAGTTAGAGCTGCGTCAAACCGACCTTAAGTAAGGTCGAAAACAAAATGATGAACTATTTTACTAAAACTTAGTTAAATAGTCAAGATTAAATTCCATTCTAAATCTTGGTTAAATAACCAAAGTTAAAATTTCTTTTACTTTGGTTAATTTCTTTTCTTAGTGTTGGTGATATAACAAAAATTAACTATTTTACTAAAACTTAGGTAAATGGTCAAGATTAATTTTCCTTCTAAATCTTGGTTAAATAACCAAGGTTAATGTTTCTTTTAAACCTTGGTTGATTTGCTTTCTCAGTTTTCGTTAAATAACCAAAGTTTACTATTTTACTAAAATTTAGTTAAAGAGTCAAGATTAATTTCCCTTCTAAATCTTGTTTAAATAACAAAGGTTAATTTTTCTTTTAAACCTTGGTTAATTTCCTTTCTTAGTTTTGGTTAAATATCCCAAAGTTAACTATTTTACTAAAACTTGGTTCAATAGTCAAGATTAATTTCCATTCTAAATCTTGGTTAAGTAACCAAGGTTAATTTTTTTTTAAACCTTGGTTAATTTCCTGTCTTAGTTTTGGTTAAATATCCCAAAGTTAACTATTTTACTTAAACTTGGTTCAATAGTCAAGATTAATTTCCCTTCTAAATCTTGGTTAAATAACCAACGTTAATTTTTTTTAAATCTTGGTTAATTTTCTTTCTTAGTTTTGATTAAATAACCAAAGTTAACTATTTTATTAAAACTTAGTTAATTAGTCAGGTATAATTTCTTTTCTAAATCTTGGTTAAATAACCAAGGTAATTTTTTTTTAACCTTGGTTAATTTTCTTGCTCAGTTTTGGTTAAATATCTCAAAGTTAACTATTTTACTAAAACTTAGTTAAAGAGTCAAGCTTAATTTCCCTTCTATATCTTGGTTAAAAATCAAGGTTAATTTTTTTAAAACTTGGTTATTTTCCTTTCTCAGTTTTGGTTAAATATTCCAAAGTTAACTATTTTACTAAAACTTAGTTAAATAATCAAAATTAATTTCCCTTCTAAATCTTGGTTAAATAACCAAGGTTAATTTTTTTTTAAACCTTGGTTAATTTTCTTTCTTAGATTTGGCTAAATAACCAAACTTAACTTTGTTACTAAAACTTAGTTAAAGAGTCAAGATTAATTTCCCTTCTAAATCTTGGTTAAATAACCAAGGTTAATTTTTCTTTTAAACCTTGTTTAATTTTCTTTCTTAGATTTGGCTAAATAACCAAACTTAACTATTTTACTAAAACTTAGTTAAAGAATCAAGATTAATTTCCCTTCTATATCTTGGTTAAAAACCAAGGTTAATTTATCTTTTAAACCTTGGTTATTTTTCTTTCTCAGTTTTTGTTAAATAACCAAGGTTAACTATTTTACTAAAACTTGGTTAAATATCTAAGTTTAGTTTCCCTTCTAAATCTTGGTTAATTAACCAAAAGTAAGTTTTCTTTTAAACCGTGGGTACTCAAGGTTAATTCTCTTTCTAAATCTCCTTTCTAAACCTCACCTTTTTAAATCTTGGTTAAATGGCAAAAACAATTTTTTTCTAAACCTTGGTTACACAATCAAGGTTGGTTTTCTTTCTAAACCTTGGTTAAATATATAGATTGTGAAGAGAATTATAACACGCAAATCCCTATGAATTTTCTATATTTTTAATAACTAAACTACATGTTTCAAACCTCAGGCTGGTCCATACTCAGGTTAACAATAAACTAACCAAAGTAAATTTCTTTTCTACGCCTGAGTTGTGTAAGCAAAAATTTTTTTTTTTAATCTGTTTTAAATAACTTATTTTCTATGTCTTCGCTAGATAACTGAACATTAAGTGAATAACGAAGACAAATTTTTTTTCTAAAACTAGTTTAAATAACCGAGGCTAATTTTCTTTCCAAACCTTGGTTAAATATTCAAACTCAAATACCTTACTTAAGATGGCGAGAAATCATTTCCCTAGTTAAACCTTGATTAATTTCCTTTCTAAGTTTTGGTTAAATAACCAAAGTTATTTATCTTACTAAAACTTGGTTAAATAGTTATGGTTAGTTTGGTTTCTAAATATTGGTTAAATAACCAAGGTTAATTTTTATTCTAGTCCTTGGTAAAATACAAAAAATTAATTTCCTTTCTAAACATTAGCTAAATAACCATGGCTAGTCTCCTTTTCAAACCCTGGTTAAATGGTAAAAATAATTTTCATTTTGAACCTTGGTTGAATAACCAAGATTGGTTTCCTCTTTAAACCTTGGTTAAATAATCTAGTTTGGTTCATTTTCTAAACCTTGGTTACGTTACTGAAATTAACCTTCTACCTAGAATTTAGCTAAATATCCTAAGTTAATCACCCTGTAAAACCATGGTCAATTCTTTTATATCTTGGTTAAACAACCAAACTTAATTATTCATCGAACCTTTGTTTAAATATTCAACCATAAACAGACTACTATACTCAAGGTGGCTAGCAGTTAACCTCCTCTCTAAACTTTAGCTAAATATCCATTGTTAATCTCTTTGTTTAGACCATGGTTAAATGGTAAAAATAATTTTAATTCTAAACCTTGGTTGAACAAACCTTGGTTAAATAATCTAGTTTGGTTTATTTTCTAAACCTTAGTTACGTGACCGAAATTAATCATCTACATAAAATTTTGCTAAATATCCTAGGTTAATAACCCTGTAAAACCATGGTTAAATTATCAAAGTCAATTTTTCTATACCTTGGTTAACAAACAAAGTTAATTATTCATTGAAGTCTTAGTTAAATAACCAAAGTCAGTGTTTTTTCTAAACCTTGGTTAAATAACCAAAGTAAATTTCTTTTATAGACCATGGATAAATAACCAAGGGTCACATCCTTTCTAAACCTTGATTAAATACCCAAGGTTAATTTCTTTTCTTAAAATTGGTTGAGTAACCAAGATGAATTCTTTCCTAACTTGGTTAAGTAAGTTAAGTTAATTTATTACCTAACCCCTGCCTAAGCAATCAATTCGGTTACAAATCTCAGGAAAATTTTATTTCTAAATCTAAATCTAAATCTTAGCAACTAAGGCCAATAAGATTAATTTCTTTTTCAAACTCTGTTTAAAAACCAAGTTAATTTGCTACCTAAGCCGAATTTAACTTTTTTCCTAAGCGTTATTTACATAACCAAGGTAATTTTTTTTTCTAAACCTGAGTTGTGTAACCATAACTAACTTCTTTTCTGAATCTATAATAACCAAGGTTGCCTTGGTTAAATAACCAAGGTTAACTTTTTTTGAATATTAGGTTAATAATAAAAACAAATATCCTTTCTAAAACTGGGTTGAATAACCAAAGCTAATTTACCTTCTTACCTTCTTACACGTTTTTTCCTTTTTAATCTTTGGTTATATACCCAAGTTAATTTTCTTTCTATTTCTTAGTTACAGGATCAAGATCGATCTTTTTTCGTAACCTTGGTTAGAAAACCGAGTCTAGTACCCTTACTAAGCCTTGGTAAATAGTCAAGGTTAAATTGACAAGGTTTCATTTCTTTATAAATCTTTATTAAAAAACCGATGTTATTCTCCTGTCTGAACCCTGGCTATAAAATTAGAGCAGTAATATACCTTCTACCCCTTGGTTAATTAACCAAATTTAATTTCCCTTCTAAACCTTAGTTAAATAAATAAAGTGAATTTCTTTTCTAATCCTTGGTTAAATATCCAAGGTTAATTTCTGTTCTAAAGCTGGTTAAAGCCGCTGATAACTTCCTCTCCAAGCATTGATTAAGTAGTCAAAGTTAGTCTCTTTTCTAAACCTTGGTTATATAACCAAAATTGACTACTTTTCTATATGTTAGTTTATTAACCAAGGTTAATTTCCATTCTAAACTTTGGTTAAATAACCAAAGTCCATCGATAAATAATCGAAACCTCTTCGATTTTAAAACCTTGTTTAAATAATCTTGGTTAAATTCCCTTTCTAAACCTTGGTTACAAAACCTAGGTTAATTTCTTTTCTAACTTTGGTTAAACATCCAACGTTTATTTTCTACGTCAACGTAGGTTAAATAACCTAGATTAGTTGCCTTTCTAAACCTTGGTTTTATAACTACAGTGAATTTCCTTTCTAGACCTTAGTTAAATAACCAGGAAGAATAAATTTCTAGACCTTGGTAAAATTACCAGGGTTTATTTTTTACCTAAACGTAGGTCAAATCACGAATTTTTCTAAATCTTGGCTAATTGATCAAAGTAAATTTCCTGTCTGAACCTTGATTAAATAACCAGGATTAATTAACCTTTGGTTAAATAACCGTTTTTTAATTCCTTTCTAATCGTTGTCTACATAACCAAAGTAGATTTCTTTTTCTAAGCCTGAGTTGTGTAACCAAAACTAATTTCTTTTCTAAATCTTTTTTAAATAACCAAGGTTGACTTATTTTCTATGTCATGGTCAAATAACCAAGATTAATTTCTTTTCTGAAGATAAGGTGAATAACCAGACAAATTTCCTTTCTAAAACTTGGTTAAATAACCAAGGCTAATTTGTTTCCTAGAGCTTGATTAAATATTCAAACCTAAATACCTTACTCAAGATGGCCAGAAATCGTTTCTCTCGTAAAGTTGTTTAAATATGTCAAGTTGATTGTCTTTCTAAACTCGGGTAAAATAACCAAAGTGCGTTTCCTTTCTAAATTTTAGTTAATTACCCAGTATTATTCCACCCTAAACCCTGAATAAATATCCCAAAATAATATTTTTTCTAAATTTTTGTTAACTAACCAAGGATAGTTCCTTTCTAAAGCTTGTTTAAAAAACCTAGGGTAATTTGCTATCTAAATTTTGGATAAATAACCAAGTTTGAATACATTTCTAAACCTTGGTTAAAAAACCCAAATTGATTTCTTTCCTAAACTTTGGTTAAATAACCAAGGTTAATTTCCTTTTTAAACCATGATAGAAATACACGTAATTTCCTTTCTAATCTTTGCTTATATAACCAAAGTTGATTTTCTTTCTATATCTTAGTTACAGGCTCAAGATCGATTTTTTTCTTAACCTTGGTTAGAAAACCAAGTCTAGTACCCTTACTAAGCCTTGGTAAATAGTCATAGTTAGCTTGACAGGGTTTCGTTCATTTCAAAATATTAATTAAAAAATTGAGATTATCCTTCTTTATGTCAGGTTAAAGAATTAGAGTGTGAATATACCTTTTAACCTTTGGTTAACTAACCAAACTTAATTTCTTTTCTAAACCTTAGTTAAATAAATAAAGTGAATTCTTTTTCTAATCCTTGGTTGAATATCCAAGGTTAATTTCTGTTCTAGAGCTGGTTAAATAGTCATTAATAACTTCATTCAGTAATAAAAGTTAGTCCCTTTTCTAAACCTTGGTTAAATAACCAGAAATGAAATTAATCATGGTTTAGTCCTGGCTATCTAACTAAAGTATAGAGAGGAAATTAGCTTTGAGTACTTAATCAGGTGTTAGAATAGAAATTAGGATTGGTTATTTAACCAAGTAATTGAGAGTGAGTAAAATCTGATTATTTAACCAAGGTCCAGGAAAGAAACCATTCTTGGTTATTTAACAATGGTCTAGAAATGAAATTAACCTTGGTTTTCTAGTCAACAGTTAGTAAGGAGATAAAGCTTAGTCATTTAACCAAGGTTTGGAAAAGAAGCTAGTCTTGGCTATCTAACTAAGGGTTACAGCGGAAATTAGCCTCGTGTACTTAATTAGAAGTTATAATGGAAATTAGGATTGGTTATTTAACTAAGTATTTCAGAGTGATTCAACTATGATTATTTAACCAAGGTTCAGAAAAGAAACTATTCTTGGTTATTCAACAATGGTCTAGAAATGAAATTAATCTTGGCTATTTAACTAAGGCGTATAAAAGTCATTATTTGACCAAAGCTTAGAGGGGAAATTAACTTTGGTTCTATAACCAAGGCTTATAAAGGAAATTAATTTGGATTATTTATCTAAAGCTTAGAAAGAAAATTATCCTTTGCTATTTAACCAAGACAAGAAAGTAATTAATCTTGGGGTAAAAAGGAAATTAACCTTGGTTATTTAGTCAAGTATTAGGGTTGAAATTAACTACTTTTATGTAACCAAAGTCTACAAATGAACCTAGCTTTGCTTACTTAACAAAGTTTTATAAAGAATTTAACCTTGGTCTTTTAACCTAGGTTTGCAAGGGCAATTAACCTTGGGTATTTAACCAAGTATTAGAGCTGAAATTAACTGTTTAACCAAGTTCTAGAAAGGAAATTAATCTTGGTGCTTTAACCAAGGTTTAAGAAGGCGATTAAATTGTATAATTTGACTAAGATTTAAGCCAGAAATTAACTTTTGTTATTTAGCGAAGGCTTAGAAAGGAAATAACCAACATTGTTTAACCAAGGTTTAAACAGGAAGTTAACCTTTGTTATTTAACCAAGGTATACGAAGGTTACTAGCCTTGGTTATTTTAACAAGGATTAGAAAGGAAATTAATTTGTGCTATTTAACCAAATATTACAGTTGAATTTCAATATGATTATATATCTAAAGTTAGGAAAAAAACTATTTTTGTTCAATATACAAAGGTTTATAAAGGAAATTAGTCTTTCTTATTTAACCAAGGTTTGGAAAGTTAATTAACCTTGATTATTTAACTAAGGGTTGAAAAGGTAATTAATTAACCATTTTTATTTAACCAAGGTTTTAAAAAAATTAATATCGTTTATTTAACCAAGCTCTAGAAAAGAAATTAACCTAGGAATTTGAACCAAGATTTAAGAAAGTAATTAGTTTTTATTATTTGACCAAGGTAAACGGGAAATTTACTTTGGTTACATAACCAAGGCTTAGAAAAAAAATTAGTTTGGATTATTTATCTAAAGTTTAAAAAGGAAATTATCCTTTGGTATTTAACCAACGCATAAGAAGGTAATTAATCTTGGTTATTAGATCAATGGTTAGAAAGGAAATTTACCTTGGTTATTGGCCAAGTATTAGAGTTGAAATTAACTACGTTTATGTAACCAAAATTTAGAAATGAAACTACCATTGATTACTTAACAAAGTTTTATAGGGAAAATTAACCTCAGTTATTTAACCTAGGTTTAGAAAGATAATAAACCTTGACTATTTAACCAAATATTAGAGTTACAATTAACTAGTTAACCGAGTTTTAGAGAGGGAATTAATCACGGTTTTGTAATCAAGATTTAATAAGGTGATTAACTTCTATTATTTGACAAAGATTTAAAGCAGAAATTAACTTTTGTTATTTAACAAAAGTTTAGAAAGAAGATAACCAGGATTATTTAACCTAGGTTTAAAAAGGAAGTTAGCCTTTGTTATTTAACCAAGGTATACGAAGGTAAATGACCTTGGTTGTTATGAAAAGAATTAGAAACAAAATTAATCTGTTATTTAACCAAGTATTAGAGTTGAATTCCAATATGATTATATATCTAAAGTTAGGAGAAACAGCTATTTTTGTTTAATATACATAGGTTTATAGAGGAAATTAAGTATTTCTAGTTAACCTTGGTTATCTAACCAAAGCTAAGAAAGGAAATTAACCGTTGTTATTTAACCAAGGGTTTAAAATATTAATATCTTTTATTTAACCAAGCTCTTGAAAGAAAATTAACCTTGGTTTTCTAATCAAAGTATGCAAGGCAAAATTAACCTTGGCTATTTAACTAAAGTTTAGAAAGGAAATTAATCTGAAATATTTTAACTAAGGTTTAGAAAAGAAAGCAGCCTGGGTTATTTAAAAGGTTGTAAGGAATAAATTAAATTTAAATTATTTTGCCAATGTTTAGAAGTGAAATTAATCTCGGTATTAGCAAAAGTTCAGACAGAAAATAAATCTTGGTTATTTAACCAAGGTTTCAATCACGATTTTACACGGTATTAACTTATATCATATGACCAAAGTTTAGAGAAAAACTTAACCTTGGTTATTTATCCAAGGCTTAAAAAAATTAACCTTGGTTATTTAAAGAAAGTGTAGAAAAGAACTAATTTTGGTTATTCACCCAAGGTTTAGAAAAATTAGCCTTGGTTTTTTAACCAAGGGTTCGAAAGGAAATTAACCAGAGTTGTTTAAAGAAAATTAAACATTTTGCTTTATCAAAGTTTCGAAAAGCAGCCAGAGCGAATAGATACAGCGTTAAGAACTATTAGAATCAGTGGAATTAATAGAAGGAAGAGACTGAATAGGCCTAAAAAGGAAGCTAACCTCTGAATTTAACCAAAGTTTAGATAGAAAATTGACCTTTGCTATTTGATACATGTTTAAATACGCAAATAACTTTGGTTATTTAGTCAAGGCTTGAAAAGGGTATTAGCTTGATTATTTAAAGAGGAAGATAACCTTGGTTATTTAATTAAAGTTTAGAAGAGACATTAACCCCGGTTACCTAAACAAGAGAGAGAACGCAAAATTAACCTTGGTTATGTAATCAATGGTTGACAAGAAGTCATTTAACCAAAGTTTGGAAAGAAAATTAGTCCTGGTTATCTAACTAAAATGTAGAGAGGAAATTAGCATTGGTTACTTAATCAGGGGTTATAATGGAAATTAGGATTGGTTATCCTTGGTTATTAAACATTGGTCTAGAAATGTAATTAACCTTGGTTATTTAACTAAGGCTTATAAAAGGAACTCAGACGTTGTAATTTAACTATAGTTTCGAAAAAAATTAACTGTGTAGTACAAGCAATGTTTCGAAAAAAAGTAATCTTGGTTACTTAACCAAGGTTTAAAACTAATATTAACCATCGCTATTTAACAATGGATTAGAGGGGAAATTAATCTTGTTTATCTAACCAAGGTTAAGTGAAAAAGCTAACCATGACTATTTAACCAAGGTTTAAGGAGAATTTAACTTTGGATATTTAAAAGAGGAAATTAACCGTGGTTATTTGGAAAAAGTTTAAAAAAAAATTTAATCTTATTTATGAAACCAAAGCTTAAAGATTAAATTAATCTTGGTATTTTAACCAATATTCAAGGATGTAACTAGCTTTTATTATTTGACCAAGGTTAAAGGGGAAATTAACCTTGGTTATATAACCAAGGCTTAGAAAGGAAATTAATTTAGACTATATATATAAAGTTTAGTAAGCAAATTAACCTTTGTTATTTAACCAAGGCATACGAAGGCAATTGATCTTGGTTATTATACCAAGGGTTAAAGGGGAAATTAACCTTGGTTATTTAGTCAAGTATTAGAGTTGAAGTTAACTACGTTTAAGTAACCAAAGTTTTAAAATGAACCTAGCTTGGATTACTTAACAACGTTTTATAGGGGAAATTAACCTTGTTATCTAACCTTGGTTTGGACGGGTACTTAACCTTGGTTATTTAACCAAATATTGGAGTTGGAATTAACTATTTAACCAGGTTTTAGAGAGTAATTTAATCTTGGTTCGTTAACTAAGATTTAAGAAGGCCATTAACCTGTATTATTTAATCAAGGTTCAGAAGGGAAACTACCTTAGTTATTTAACCAAGACTTAAAAAGCAAGTTAACCTTGGTTATTTAACCAAGTATTAGAGTTGAAATTAACTACGTTTGTGTAAGCAAAGTTTAGAAATGAAACTTAGCAAAGTTTTATCGGGGAAACTAATCTTTGTTATCTAACCTAGGTTTAGAAGGGTAATTAACCTTGGTTATTTAATTAAATATTGGAGTTGGAATTAACTATTTAACCAAGTTTTAGAGAGGAAAATTGTCTCGGTTTTTTTACCAAGATTTAAGAATTCGATTTGACCAAGGCTTAGAGGGAAAGTTAACTTTGGTTATATAACCAAGGCTTAAAAAGGATATTAATTTAGATTATTTATCTAAAGTTTAGGAAGGAAATTATTTTTTGCTGTCTAACAAAGGCATAAGAAAGTAATTGATCTTGGTTATTATACCACGGGTTAGAAAGGAAATTAACCTTGGTTATTTAGCCAAGTATTAGAGTTGAAATTAACTACGTTTATGTAACCAAGGTTTAGAAATGATCTTACCTTTGATTACTTAACAAAGTTTTATACGGGAAATTGACTTGGGTTATTTATCCTTGGTTTGTAAGGGTAATTAACTTTGGTTATTTAACCAAATATTAGATTTAGAATTAACTATTTAACTAAGTTTTAGACAGGGAATTAATCTTGCTTCCTTAACCAAGATTTAAGAAAGCGTTTAATTTGTATTATTTGATCAAGGTTTAGAAGCGAAATTACTTTAGTTATTTATCCAAGGCTTAAAAAGGAAGTTAACCTAAGTTAATTAACCAAAGTTTAGATAGAAAGTTGACTTTTGTTATTTGACACATGTTTAAATACGTAAATAACTTTGGTTATTCAGTCAAGGCTTTAAAAGGTTAATAGCTTGATTACTTAAATAGGAAGTTAACCTTGGTTATTTAACTAAAGTTTAGAAAAGATATTACCTTGGTTATCTAATACAAGGGGAGAAAGCAAAACTAACCTTGGTCTTCTAATCAATGGTTGGTAAGGAGATTAATCTTCGTCATTTAACCAAAGTTTGGAAAGAAAATTAGTCCTGGTTAGATACCCAGGACTAATTTTCTTTACAAACTTTGGTAGATATCAGAGGTTATCAGGGGTTAGAATAGAAATTTGAATTGGTTATTTAACCAATCTCAGAGTGATTAAATTATGATTATTTAACCAAGGTACAGAAAAGCATTCTTGGTTATTTAACAATGGTCTAAAAATGAAATTAACCTTGGTTATTTAACTAAGGCTTATAAAAGGAAATCAGACGTAATTTAACTTAGGTTTTGAAAAAATAAACTGCTGTAGTTCCATCAATGTTTCGAAAAAAATTAATCTTGGTTATTTAACCAAGGTTTAAAAATGATATTAACAACAAATGATTTAACAATGTTTAGAGGGGAAATTAATCTTGTTTATCTATCCAAGGATAAGAAACAAAATCAACCTTATTTATTTAACCAAGGTTTAAGAAGGAATGTAATTGTGAATATTTAACAAAGGTTTAGAAAGGAAATTAACCGTGGTTACTTTGAAAAAGTTTAGCTAAGCATTTAATTTTATTTATTTAACCAAAGCTTAAAGAGGAAATTACCCTGGGTATTATAACTAAGATTTAAGAATGTAATTTGCTTTTATTAGGCTTAAGGTGGAAAATTAACCAAAGCTTAGAAAGAAAATTAGTTTGAATTATTTATCTAAGGTTTAGATAAGAAAGTATCTTTTGCTATTTAACCAAGGTATAAGAAGGCAATTAATCTTGGTTATTATACCAAGGGCTAAAAAGGAAATTAACCTTGGTTATATAGCCAAGTACTAGAGTTGAAATTAACTACGTTTGTGTAACCAAAGTTTAGAAATGAACCTAGCTTTGATTACTTAATAAAATTTTATGGGTGAAATTAACCTTGGTTATTTAACCTAGGTTTCAAAGGGTAATTAACGTTGGTTATTTAACCAAATTAATTATTTAAGTTTCAGACAGGGAATTATCCATGGTTTTTTAACCAAGATCTAAGAAGACGTTTAATTTGTACTATTTCATAAAGGCTTAGGAGGGAAATTACCTTAGTTATTTAACCAAGACTTAAAAAGGAAGTTAACCTGGGTTATTCAATCAAGGTTTGACCTTTGTTATTTGACACACGTTTAAATACGCAAATAACTTTGAATACTTAATCAAAGCTTGAAAACGGTATTAGCTTGATTATTTAGATAAAAAGTTAACCTTGGTTATTTAACAAAAATTTAGAAAAGGTATTAACCCCGGTTATCTAATTAAAGGAGAAAAAGCAAAATTAAACTTTGTTGTATCATAAATGGTTAGTAAGAAAGTTAATCTTAGTCATTTAACCAAGTTTGGAAAGGAAAATAGTCCTGGTTATCTAACTAAGGTCTAGAAAGGAAATTACCTTTGCGTAGTTAATCTAGGGTTATAATGGAAATCAGGATTGGTTATTTAACCAAGTATTTCAAAGTGACTAAACTATGATTATTTAACCAAGGTTTAAAAAGGAAGTTAACCTTTGTTATTTAACCAAAACCAAGGTATACGAAGGCATTTAACCTTGGTTGTTATAACAAGGATTAGAAAGGAAATTACTCTGTTATTTAACCAAGTATTACAGTTGAATTTCAATATGATTATATATCTAAAGTTAGGAGAAACAGTTATTTTTGTTTAATATACATAGGTTTATGGAGGAAATTAAGTATTTCTAGTCAACCTTGGTTATATAACCAAGGCTTAGAAAGGAAATTAACCGTTGTTATATAACCAAGGGTTTAAAAATATTTTGTTTAACCAAGCTCTTGAAAGAAAATTAACCTTGGTTTTCTAATCAAGGTAAAGAAAAATTAACCTTGCCTAACTAAAGTTTAGAAAGGAGATTAATCTGGGATATTTTAACCAAGGTTTAGAAAAGAAAACAGCCTGGGTTATTTACTAGGGGTTTAAGAAATAAATTCTTATTTATTTTGTCAATGTTTAGAAGTGAAATTAATTTCGGTTTTAAACAGGAAGTGAATCTTGGTTATTTAACCAAGGTTTAGGGAAGAAATTAAACTTGGGTTTTAATCACGATTTACAAGGTATCAACTTGTGGTATTTGACGAAGGTTTAGAGGGCGAATTAACCTTGGTTCTCTAGCCAAGGCTTAAAAAGGAAATTAACCTTGGTTTTTTAATCAAGGTAAATAAAATTAACCTTGGCTGTTTAACTAAAGCTTAGAAAGGAAATCAATCTTGGATATTTTAACCAAGGTTTAAAAAAGAAAACTGCCTAGGTTATTTAATAGGGGTTTAAGAAATAAATTCTTATTTATTTTGCCAATGTTTAGAAGTAAATTAATTTCGGTTTTAGACAGGTAACGAATCTTGGTTATTTAACCAAGGTTTAGGGAAGAAATCAAACTTGGTTTTTAATCACGATTTACAAGGTATCAACTTGTGGTATTTGACGAAGGTTTAGAGGGCGAATTAACCTTGGTTCTCTAGCCAAGGCTTAAAAAGGAAATTAACCTTGGTTTTCTAATCAAGGTAAATAAAATTAACCTTGGCTGTTTAACTAAAGCTTAGAAAGGTAATCAATCTGGGATATTTTAACCAAGGTTTAAAAAAGAAAACAGCGTAGGTTATTTAATAGAGATTTAAGACATATCTTCTTATTTATTTTGTCAATGTTTAGAAGTAAAATTAATTTCGGTTTTAGACAGGAAATGAATCTTGGTTATTTAACCAAGGTTTAGGGAAGAAATCAAACTTGGCTTTTAATCACGATTTACAAGGTATCAACTTGTGGTATTTGACGAAGGTTTAGAGGGTGAATTAACCTTGGTTCTCTAGCCAAGGCTTAAAAAGGAAATTAACTTTGGTTAGTTAACGAACTTGCAGAAAGCAATTTGGGTTATTCACCCAAGATTTAGAAAAAATTAGCCTTGGTAATTTAACCAAGAGTTCGAAAGGAAATTAACCTGAGTTGTTTAAAGAAAATTAAACATTTTGTTTTACAGAAGAACTAACAGAACTAAATGGAGATGAACGAATCGAATGGTTAGAATGCAGAAAAGAACTCAAATGGATGAAAGGGATTAACAAATTATAAATAAAAAGCCAACATATACCCTTCGCCATAATACACAAAACATAAGCCATCTCACCCCATTTGTACATACAAATACCACAAAAAATTTAAGGCATTCATCTATAAATAATAATGATTACATTAAATTTGCTCTTTTCCTATTGGTCGAAAATCAATAAATTTGTCTTTGATATCTTTTATAATGTAAAAATTAATCGATTTTCGACCAATAGAAAAAGAGCAAACTCAAATTTTGCTAAACCATTCTTTACTATACGATTATACCCTTGTTCGTGACGCGTTCTTGCTTTAACCCGTTAATATTGCAATTTTTTATAAGGGTTACGTGTTGTTAGTGTAGACATTTGGAATTTTTATTGTAACGCCTGCAGATGCGGCAACCCAACTAACAGATTTTTAACAATGGCGGCCAAGGACTACTTTTATTTATTTCTATACTTATCAATACCTTTCGCTATTCATTTTAATTGTTTCGAGACGTTTTTTAATTTTTCGTCTTGTAGAAACTCAAAAATCTCTTGAATTTAATATATTTTTTGTCAGGATGTTCCAATGGCCACCTAAAACTTCCAATAGGCGTGTCTTGTGTGTAAAAAGGACGTGGCTTTCGTTAATTTTAGCCAATGGTGTGATTTTAAAACCATTTAATGCACTTCTAGGTACAGCCTCTCTCAGTTATTAGTCATTTTGAGAATTGGAATCTAAGAATTTTTGAACCTTTCAAGTAGAGAATTTTGAAAATTGGGGATCTTGTACATTGGAAATTTAGTATAAGAATTAGTGATTTCAAAACAAATTTGAAAAAAAATTTGTTTTTTGGAAAAAATTGATAATTAATTAATTTTGAAAATTATAAATTTTCAAAACCGAAAATTATAAAAATTAGAAATTATGAAAGTTGGATGTTTTCAAATAGGAAACCATAAAGATTGGAAATTTCAACAAATAAACGATTAGAAATTAGAAATTATTGGAAAAATTAAAAATAATGAAATTTGAAATTGAGAAATGATCACAGTTATAAAAAAATCAAAAATTTTTAATTGGGGCTTATGAAAATTAGTAATTGAAAATTGAAAATGTCAAAAATTCAACAATTTCAAAATTAGAAAGTTTTAAAACTGAAATTTTGATTCAAAATTGGAAACTTTATTAATTAGAGATTAGAAAAATTAAAATTGTTAGGAATTTCGCAAATTTTAAATTTTGAAAATTAGAAATTTCGAAACCGGAACATTTTAAATAACCAAAAAAAGATGAACATTAGAAATTTTGAAATTAAATATTTTGAAATTTGTAAATTTTTAAAATAATTTTTATAAACATAAAATTATTTAAAAAACAAATCAGGGAAGTGAAAATTTTAATAAAAATAAATTTTTCGAAAATAGGAAAGGACAGTGCTTGGAAATATTTAAAATTGCAAATTTGAAACCAGTAAATTGCAAACTGAGGATTGTGTTGGAAAATGAAACTTTTTGATATTTGGAAATTTTGGAACCGAAATAATGGAAATACTTAGAAAACAGTGAAAATAATGGAAATTTTGAAATTCCTAATTATTCGAATATAGATTTCTTTGGAAAGTAGTTTTGATAATTGGCAACTATGGGAATTGGAAAATTGTCAATTAGTAATTTTAAAAACTGGAGAGCTGAAATTTTTTGTGGGTGGAAGTGTTAAACACAAAACCTGTAGGAAATTTAGACCATGAAAATAGGAAAATTTGTAAACGAACTTGGAAATGTCGAAAATATGAAATTTTTGGTTAGGAATTTAAGAATTAAAAATTATTGAAATTGTTTTTAAAAATTAAAAAAATTTCCAAACAGAAAATTTTAAAAAACCAAATTTCAAAGTTATAATAATTTGAAAAAGGCAATCGGAAATTATAAAAACTAGAAATTGTGAAAAGGAAAAATTAAAAATTTGAATTTTAAACAATTGAATATCATAAGAATTTATCTATAATTGAAAAGTTATGTAAATTGCAAATTTCGACGTGTGATTTGAAAATAGATCTCATTGAAAAATAGTAATTTTGAAAATTGGAAACTATGAGAATTGGAGAAAGTGATGATTTTAAAATTAGAAAGCTTAGAATTTCTAAAAGTGAGACTATTAAACATTGAAACGATAAAAATTAATAAAATAGAGAAATTTAAAAATTTGAAAACAAATTTAGAAATGTCGAGAACATGAAGTTTTTAGATTGAAAATTTAAGAATTCAAAATTTTGAGAATCATTTTAATAAATTTAAAATTTTTGAAACAGGAAAACTAAATTTCAAAAACTAAATAATTTGAAAAATGGAAATTTGGACAATCGAAAATGACGAAAATTGAACATTTTGAAATTGAAAAAATTGAAGATTTGAAATTTAGAGAATTTGAAATTATAGGAATTGAAATTTATAATCAAAAAAGTTACATAAATTGTCAGTTCCGAAGTTTGAAGCAAAAACAGACTTTTTGAAAAATGGTTATTTTGATAAATGGATACTATGGAAATTGGAAAAATTGATAATTTTAAAAATTGGAAATCCTAAAATTACTAATAGTGGGACTTGCAAACAACAGACCCTTAGAAAATTTGAACCACTAAAAATTTAAGAACAGGAGAATTGGAAAATTTGAAAACGAACTTGAATATGTCAAAAATCCTAACTTTTTGATTGGAAATTTAAGAAATTAAAATTTTAGAAATTATTTCTATAAATCTGAAATTTTTAAGACAGGAAATCAAAATAAAAAATTTCAAAGATGAAGTAATTTGAAAAATGTAAATTTCGAAATCGGAAATAATAAAATTGAAAATTATAGAGCTGAAAAATTGAGAAATTGAAATTTGTAGAATGGAACCTATACGAATCGAAATCCATAATAGAAAAATTGCATAAATTGTAAATTTCAAAGCTTGTGTATTGCAAAAAGATTCCTTTAAAGAAGAGTAATTTTTATATTTGGAAACTATAAAGATTGGGAAAATTGATAATTTTAAAAATTGGGAAAATGAAAATTTCTAAAATTTCTACAATTTCTAAAATTTCTACAATTTCTAAAATTTCTAAAATTTCTAAAATTTCTAAGATTTGTAAAATTTCTAAAATTTCTAAAATTTCTAAAATTTCTAAAATTTCTAAAATTTCTAAAATTTCTAAAAAAAATTTAAAATTTCTAGAATTTCTACAATTTCTAAAATTTCTAAAATTTCTAAAATTTCTAAAATTTCTAAAATTTCTAAAATTTCTAAAATTTCTAAAATTTCTAAAATTTCTAAAATTTGTAAAATTTCTAAAATTTCTAAAATTTCTAAAATTTCTAAAATTTCTAAAATTTCTGAAATTTCTGAAAAATTAAAAATCCTAAAATTTTTAAGTTCTAACCTTTCTAAAATTTGTAAAATTTTTAAAATTTACAAAATTTCTAAAATTTGTAGAATTTCTAAAATTTCTATAATTTTAAAATTGCTAAAGTTTTAAAAAATTTAAGATTTCTAAAATGTTTGAAATTTCTAAAAAATCAAAAATGTCTAAAATATCTAAACTTTCTAAAATTCTAAAGTTTCTAAAATTTCTAAAATGTCTAAAATTTCTAAAATTTTTAAAATTTCTAAAAAAAATTAAAATTTCTAAAAGTAGAACGGTTAAACGTTGTCACTTTCAAAATTTAAACCCCAAAAATATACAACTAGGAAAATTGTAAAATTTGGAAACAACTTGGAAAAGTTGAAAATTCGAAGTTTTTGGATTGGAAACACTCAAGAATTGAAAATTATAGGAATAATTTAATTTAAAGCGTTAAAGATTTAGAAAATTCGAAATTTGGAAATGTTATAAATTCAAGAATTTTAAGTCAAAAGTTTTGAAAATAACTAACTGTAAATTTAAAATTTTTTAAACGGGAAACTTTAAATAACAAAATTTTAAGTTAAAATTTACAAAAATTGGAAATTGTGGAATTGGAAAAAGAAACTTGAAATTTAGGGAATTGGAAATTATAAAAATCTTTATGCACAATTGAAAAATTGTGTAAATTGCAAATTTTAAGGCCAATTTCGAAAATAGGTTTCTTTGGAAAGTAGCAACTTTAATAATTGGATACTATGAGAATTGGAGAAGTTGATAGTTTTAAAAATGGGAAAGCTGAAGCTACTAAAATTAAACCTTTGAATAATTTAAACCACGTAAATTTAGAAAATATAAAAATTGAAAAATTTTAAAACGAATTTGGAAATGTTCAAATTTCGAAATTTTTAAATTGGAAATTCAATAATTGAAAATTTTTAAAATGATTTTAGCAAATTTAAAAATTTTAGAACAGCAAATTTAAAAAACACGATTTCAAAGGTTGATTAATTTGCAGAATGGAAATTTGAACAATCGGTAATTACAAAAATTGGTAATGGGAATTGGAAAAATTACATATCTGAAATTTGGAGATCTGGAAATTATAAGAACTGAAATCTAAATTAAAAAATTGTAAAAATTGCAGATAATTCTAAAAATCTTCAGAAGATTACCACTCAAAGTTTTGAAAATAGAAAAATTGCAGAATTTGAAAATGTCGGAAAACTTCAAATTTTTAGTTGGAAATTTGAAAATTGAAACTTTTAAAAATCCTTTTGTAAGTTTTATATTTTTAAGCAGGTAATTTTAAAAATAAAACATCAAGGATTGAACAATTTGAAGAATTAGAATTTCATCAATTAAAAATTAAAAAATTGGAAATTGTGAAATTAGAAAAATTGAAAATTTGATTTAGAGAATTAAAAACTATAAGAATTAAAATTCATGATTGTAAAGTTGAGTAAATTTCAAATTTCCAAACTTGTTTCGAATTTATATATTTTTTTGAAAAATTGTTTTATAAATTGGAAAAATTGGAAATATTTAAAAATTGGAAAGCTGAAAATTTGAACCACAAAATTTTAGAAAATATGCAAATCGTAAAATGTAAAAACAAATTTCAAAAATCAAAATTTAATATTTTATAACAGGAAGTTTTAACAAACGAAATTTTTTAAAGATCAAATATTTTGAAAAATAGTAATTCCAACAATCAATGATTGTGAAAATTGTAAAAATAAAGGTTTGTAATTTTTTAAAATTGGAAATTTTGAAGCCCGTTTCCAAACTGCTTTTGTTCAAAATGGTAATATTCATATTCAGAAATTCTAGAATTGGAAAAATTTAAAACCTAAAAACTTGGAAAATTTAAACCACTAATAATTTAGAAAATAAAAAATTGGAAAATTTGATAGCAATTTTGGAAATGATGAAAATTTGAAATTTCTATTTGAAAATTTTTAAAAATCACTTTTGAAAATTTGAAAATCTTTAAACGGAAAATTTTAATACACAAAATTTCAAAGATTGAAAATTTGAAAAATGGAAGCTTAAACAATCGGGAATTATAATATTGAAAGTTGTGGAATTAAAAAAATTAAAAATTTGAAATATAGAAGATTAAAAACTATAAATGCAAATTTTGAAACTTGTTGCGAAAATAATTTACTTTGAAAAAAGATAATTTTGTTAATGGAAGCTTTGAGGATTGGAAAAGTTGATTACGTCAAGAACTGGAAGCTGAAAATTTCTAAAAGTGGGCCTGTACGCACTAAACTTTCGCAAATTTAAACCCCGAAAAATTAGAAAATAGGAGAATTGGAAGTTTTGAACACAAATTTGGAAATTTCGAAAATTAGAAACTTTTAAATTGGAAATTCAAAAATTAAAAATGTCAAAAATTCAACAATTTCAAATTTGGAAATTTAAAAACTGACATGTTGAAGGTTCGAAATTATATTAATTAAAGCTTTGAAAATTTAAAAAGTTTGTAAAGTTTAACTTTTAAAAATTAGAAATTTCGAAAAGAGAAAATTTTGTTAATTGGAAAATGATGAAAATTGAAAATTTTAAAGTTAAACATTCTGAAATTTGTAAATTTTTTTAAATGGCATTTTCATAAACATAAAATTATTACAAATAACAAATCTAGGAGGTGACAAATTTAATAATTAAATTGCTTGAGAAAAGGAAATCCTCTAAATCTGAAATTTCAGAGCTTGAAGGTATTTAAATTGCAGATTTAGAAATATTGAAAAGCAGTTGAAAAATGAACCTTTTTTTATATTTGGAAAAAGAATTTTTAAAATTGGACAATTTGAAAACAAAAACATCCAAAACCAAAATTCAAAAATTGGATATCTTTAATATCGTGTAAATAAAATTCTTGAATCCTGAAAATTGCATATTCTAAAAATATGTCGAAAGATTGTAAAACCTTCGGAATTCATAATTTCCAACAAAATTCAAAATGTATAGATTTACAATTTCAAATTTTTTATATTATGAAATTTACATCGGCAATTCCTATTTTTGAAATGTTCGATATTCCAAATTTTCAATTTTAAAAGTTCGCAAATATTAAATTTCTTTCTTAAAAATTTTAGTTTTCCATTTTTAAATTCGTCTATTTGCAAAATATCCAATTTTTAAAACCAGCAATATTTATAATTCCTCAAATTTCAGATTTACAAAAAAAATACATTTTGCAAAATTCTACAAAATTTTAATTTGAAAGGTTCGCCTTTAGAAATTCCTTCTCTATAAATGCTTTAATTTTTGTAATCCTTATTTTCATAATTATTTACATTTATGGAAATTGCAGTTTTAAAAATTAAGAAAATTTAAACTATTTAAATTTAAAATTTTTAATTTTCAGAATTACAATTTTCGTAAATTTGTTAAAATTTCCAATTTTAAAATTTCTAACAGAAATTTTAAATTTTTTATATTATAAAATTTGCGTCGATTTCTTATTTTTAAAAGTTTAATTTTACAAATTTCTAATTTTAAGCTTGTAAATATCTAATTTCCTATTAAAAATATCGAATTTTTAATAATTTCAATTCTTCTATTTTATATTCTTCCATTTTGTAGAGGTTTATATTTTCAATATTTTCAATTTTTAAAATTATCAACTTTTGGTATTCCAAAATTTTCAAAATATTTATTTTTTAAAACGTTCAAAATTTCCATTTTATTGAATTGTCGATCGAACGATTCGATTTTCTTTTCCAAATATTTGAATTTCTTAATTCCCATTTCCAAAATTTTGTGTTTAAAATTTTTTCTGCCAGAGGTTTAATTTCTATAATTTTCAATTATCAAAATTTCTTATTCCAAAAATTTCTAAAATTTAAAATTTTCGATTTGCAAAGTTTCTAGTTTTTTTCAATTTGCAAAGCCCCTGCTCAAGTTATCACATTTTTCTCACTTTTAAATTTCAATTTCAAAGTTTGAAAATTTGAAAAATGGAAATTTTAGCAATCGGAAATTAGAAAATTGAGGATATTGGAAATCTTAAATTTAAAAAATTGAATATTATAACAATTGAAGGTTGTATAAAATGTAATATTTGAAGATTGTTCTATAAATAGATTTCTTAAAAATGGTAATTTTAAATATTGGAAATTTTACAATTGAAAAAATTAAACTGAAGATTTCTAAAAACCTAAACTTTTAGGAAATTTAAACTACGATATATTTAGAAAATAAAAAAATTGCAAAATTGGTATACAAATTTAGAAATTTCAAAAAAAATTTAATTTTTAAATTGGAAATTTAAAATTGAAAATTTTGAAAATTATTTTTGTAAATTTGTAATACTTATAATCAGGAAGTTTTAAAATTTTGAAATTGAGTAACTGGAAAAATGGAAATGTTTATCATTATAAATTTGAGATATTGGCAATTTCAAAATATGGAAATTTCAAATAGCAAAAATTGAAAATTTGATAAACGTGACTTTTTGAAAATTGGACATTATGAATCTGTAATCCATTATAAATTTGAAATTTATATAAATGATAAAGTTTTAAAATATTTCTTAGAAAAATGGATTTTTTGAAAATTGGTGATTTTGAAAATTTCGAAGTGGCCGATTGAAAACTCATAAAAATTTTAAAAATTGGGGAGGTAAAACCACTGAACATTTAGAATATTCTACCTTTAAAAATTTAAAAATTAGTTAATTAGAAAATTCAAAAGGAGAAATTTGGAAATGTTAAAAATTCAAAATCCTTATACTTTGAAAATTTAGATATTAGTAATTTTGAAAATGGTAAATCAAAGATTATTATGTAAATTTGAAATTCTTTAGCATAGAATTTTATATACCAAAATGTCAAAAATTGTAATGCTCTAAAATTAAAAATTTTGAAATTAAGAAAACTGTGAATTTTAAAAATTGTGATTGTGAAAATTGGAAATATCGAGAAATAAAATTTTTAATAAGTTGCACATTATGAAACTTGTGCTTAAAAATTGATTTTTGGGATATAATTTTGAAATTGGAAATTATGGAAGTGGAAAAATTGAAAGTTGCAACAATTGGACATTTTAAACTTTGAAAATTTCTGAAACTGATTTTTAAATACTGGAAATTTTAAAAATTTATTTCATGAATTATTTGCAAAAGTTAAGCAGTGAAGAATTTTTAAAAATTTGGAATTTAGAAATTAAAAATTATGAAAATCGGAAAATTTAAAAATAAATTTCTAAATATGATATTTTCTAAAACGAAATTCTAACTATCGAAATTTCAGAAATGTTAAAAACTTCAAAAAATTGGGTTTGAAAGCAAGACACATTAAAACCTTTACACTTTTCTATAATTATAAAATTGGAAACTTTGCAAATAATTTGGAAATTTGAAAATTGAGATGTCTAAATTCTAAAATTTCGTCATTTGGAAATTTTGAAAATAGAAAATACTTATAAAAATTTTGGAAATTTCACTTTAAAAATTTTAAAAACAAAAATTCAAAAAATTAAAATTCTAGAGAAATAAATCTGGTATTGTAATAATTGAAAATTTTAGAAATTTTAGAGTTTGTCAGTTGAAAATTTTGGAAAGCGAAATTTAACAAATTGGAAATCTTTAAAAATTTCAAAACAAATTGTTTTGAAGGATAGAATGCTTTGATAATTACAAATTTTGATACTTGGAAAAATTGGAATTAAAAAAATTGGAAATTGTAAAAATTTTAGTTTCAAATTTCAGAACTTGTGCATTTTGAAATATCACCGTTAAAAAATTTAGAAAATTAAAAAATTTGAAATTTTGAAAATTTAAAATTTTTGGAACTAATCTACAAATTCAATATATTTAAAATTGGAAATTTTTACGCAAAAGTTTAAAATCATGAACAAATCTTATAAATTAGAAATTTAAGAAATTGTGAATTTTAAATTGAAAGTATTAGAAATTTTGTTTAGGAAATTGGAAATAAAAATGTTTAAAATTGGAATTTCATTACAAAAATAAGTGTAATTCCAGAAATTTAAAAATTAAAAATTTTAAATGTAAATGTAAAATTTTGTTTCTGTAAATCAGAAAAATTTAAAACCAAGAAATTTCAAAAATTGAAAAGTTGAAAATTGGAGATCCTGCAAGTTGTTGATTCGAAAATTGGAAGCTATTAAAAAAATTCACGCACTGTTAGTTATGGATGTTGGGACAAAAGAAAATCCTTAAAAATGGATTTGGAAATTGGATATTTTGAAAATTCGAAATTTTGTAATTAGTACACTTGGAAATTGCATATCATAATTAGAAAAACAAATTTTTTAATTTAATTTTCAAAAATTGCGTTTTTGAAGCTGAAAAATTTCAGGTTGAAAATTTTTGAACCGAAGGATTTTAGATTGGAAATTTTGAAAATTGTAGGTTCTGCAAATCGGAAATTTGACGAAAAACATCTGTAAGTCCTAATTTCTAAGCATATTTTTTCCAATCGAAATCCAGTCGTGTTAACATCAAAAACCCCGAAAGGTCCTCTCGCGCCTTGATCACCAACAACTCAACCCGATCTAATTCATCCCCTCAAAAGCTTTGCATCGTCGTAACCTACACCGCGCGTTTTGATTTACAACTCAAAAGAATATTTTTTCTATCTAGATAAAATCCATCATGCGAATTCTCTTATATTGGCCTTCGCAGTTACAGATTTCAAAGGGGAACGAGATATATCTTCTGTAACATGTTACTTTATTTATCCCCGTCCGTAGACATTCACACACGGAAACACATTTCATTTTTCCTGGGTACGTCGTAACGTCACATGAATATCAGATCGCGAGCGTACGTGAAAGGATTTTTTATAAATTGACTCTGGTGGTCTTGCTACGAATGTAAGCCGTTCTCTAACCTTACTTTGTAATTTGGGATTCATGATGCGAGAGATGCATGTTTTGCATACGCTGGGATTTTTGCTCCTATAAAGCTTCCGTGAATTATCTCGTAAACACATATGACGGCGACATAACCTTAAATATAAAACGCGCTTGATTTCGTGGCGTTTGACCACTCAAATTACAAATGTATAGAGAAAAAGTTATTATGAAAGTCGTTCACAGGAATAAAATACGTTGGAAATTCTTTATACGTAAAAAGGAAAGTGTTTGTTTAACCAGAAGGTAGGTAAAGTTTTGTTCAGTATAGCACATGCAAAAAAGTTTTACAATTTTCGGAAGTTCTTGTTTCCAGAATTTCTAATTATTAAATTTACAAAAATTAAATTTCTATTTTTTAAAATTTCCAATTTACAATATTACTCAACGAAAATTTCCAATGTTCAATGTTTCTAAATTTCAGAATTTCCAGTTTCCGAAATTCAGGTTCTAAAATTTTCGTTCAAACCAAGACACTTTTCCAAAATTTTCTTCAAAATTACTAGTTTATTCAAATTTGCAATTTCATGGATTCAATTTTTTCTGAATTTTTTAATTTTTAAAATTTTTATTTTCAAGGTTTCGTATTTTACAAATTTTCACACCTGTAAAGATACTAATTTTTAACCTCTACAATTAAGAAATACAATTTCCATATTTTCGAGAATGTTTTTTTTTTTAAATTTCTAATTTTCAAAGATTTTGATTAAAAAATTCAAAAAATTTTAAATATAAAATCGCGTTCTTAACGTTAAAACTCAAAATTTCAGTTCAAAATCTTTAAAATACAAATTAAAATCTTACAAATTCAAAGTTCAGAACCTAAAAAACTCAAAAATGAAGCTCATGAATTCAAAAGTGTAAGACAAATAAAAAAATTCCAAAATTTAGAGATTACAAAACTGTTTTCAAAAATTCATAAAACCCAAAATTTCATAAACCACAAATTTCCAAATTCACAAATTCATAAATTTATCGATACGCCTTTTAAAAATTCATATGTTCAAAAATTACCAATTCAACAATTTCATAATTTCGAAAACAGAAATTCAAAATAAAAAATTTTAAATTCATAATTGAAAATCGTAACAGCGGTCAAAAACCTGTAAACTTTGAAAACTCAACAATTTCAAAACGCAGAATTTTAAAAACTAAAAATGCTAACACTCAAAAATTGAGTTTAAAAGTCCAAACAAAAAATTCAATTATTCAAAATTCGCAACCTACACACTCATTTCAAAAATTTGAAAATACGAAGTTTAAGTTCAAAAATTCAAAAATATAAAACTCAAATCAGAAACCCATAAATTAATAAAAGAACTCAAAGCTAAGAAATTTAGAAATTTAAAATTTAAAGAAACTCAAAAAATTTAAAAACTGACAAATTATAGCAAATTTTCAAATTCGCAAATTCAAACACTCGCAAATCGCATATTTGAAAATTCAAAAATTCGTTATTTATAAAAATTTGTAAACCGGAAATTTTAAAATTGAAAGATTCAAAAATTCAAAAATTCATAACAAAATTTCAAGAATCAAAAATTCAGAATCTAAGAAACCCATTTCAAAAATTTAAAAATACGAAGTTCATGTTCATAAATTCAAAAATATAAAATTCAAATCTGAAATCCATAAATTAATAAAAGAACTCAAAACTAAGAAATTCAAAAATTTAACATTTAAAGAAATTCAAAAAATCCAAAAACTGACAATTTAGCAAATTTTCAAATTCGCAAATTTAAACACTCGCAAATCACAGATCTAAAAATTCAAAAATTTGTTATTTATAAAATTTGGAAATTTGTAAATCCGCAAATTTTAGAATTGAAAGGTTCCAAAATTCAAAAATTCATAACAAAATTTCAAGAATTGAAAAATTCAGAATCTAAGAAACTCATTTCTATAATTTGAAATTACGAAGTTCATGTTCATAAATTCAACAATATAAAACTCAAATCTGAAACCCATAACTTAATAAAAGAACTCTAAAACTACGAAATTCAAAAATTTAAAATTTAAAGAAATTCAAAAAATTCAAAAACTGACAAATTAGCAAATTTTTAAATTCGCAAATTCAAACACTCGCAAATCACGTATTTGAAAATTCAAAAATTTGTTATTTATAAAATTTGGAAATTTGTAAAACCACAAATTTTAAAATTGTAAGATTCAAAAATTCAAAACAAAATTTCAAGAATACAAAAATTCAGAATCCAAGAAACTCGTTTCTAAAATTTGAAAATACGAAGTTTGTGTTCATAAATTCAAAAATATTAAACTCAAATCAGAAACCCATAAATTAATAAAAGAACTCAAAAACTAAAAAATTTAGAAATTTAAAATTTAAAGAAATTCAAAAAATTCAAAAACCGACAAATTAGCAAATTTTCAAATACGTAAATTCAAACACTCGCAAATCACATATTTAAAAATTTAAAATTAGTTATTTATAAAATTTGGAAAGTTGTAAAACCACAAATTTTAAAATAAAAAAATTCAAGAATTTAAAAATTCAAAACAAAATTTTAAGAATTCAAAAATTCAGAATCTAAGCAACACATTTCAAAAAATTGTAAATACGAAGTTCATGTTCATAAATTCAAAAATATAAAACTCAAATAAGAAACCCATAAATTAATAAAAGAACTCAAAACTAAGAAATTCAAAAATCCAAAAATATTCAAAAATTTAAAAATTCAAAACAAAAATTCAAGAATTCAAAAACTCAGAACCTAAAACTCATTTCTAAAATTTGAAAATACAAAGTTCATGTTCGTAAATATAGAACTTAAATCAGAAATTCAAAAATTAATAAAAGGTTGCAAAAACTAAAAATTCAAACATTTAAAATTTTAAAGAAATCCAAAAATCCAATTATTAACAAATTGGCAAATTTTTTAATTCGCAAATTTACGCACTCGCAAATCACATATTTGAAAATTTAAAAATTCGTTATTTAAAAAATTCGGAAATTCATGAAACCAAAAATTTTAAAATTGAAAGATTCAAAAATTCAACAATTCAAAAATTCAAAAATTCAAAAATTCAAAAATTCAAAAATTCAAAAATTCAAAAATTCAAAAATTCAAAAATTCAAAAATTCAAAAATTCAAAAATTCAAAAATTCAAAAATTCAAAATTCAAAAATTCAAAAATTCAAAAATTCAAAAATTCAAAAATTCAAAAATTCAAAAATTCAAAAATTCAAAAATTCAAAAATTCAAAAATTCAAAAATTCAAAAATTCAAATTTTTTTAATTTTCCATGGTTTAAATTGTCCTATTTTCTAAATTTCCATGGTACAACTTTATAATTATAGATTTTAGTTTTTATAATTTCCAATTTTATAAATTTCAGACTTTTAATTTTTCCAAATCAGTTTTCAATTTTTGTAGTTACTGATTTTCCAAATTTTTATTTTTCAAATTAATTAACCTTCGAAAGCTTGTTTTAAAATTTTCAGTTCTAAAAATTTTTAAATTTGCAAAAATAATTTAAAATTTTTAATTATTAAATTTCTAATTTATAATTTCAAAGTTTCAACATTTTCAAATTCCTTTTAAAATTTTCCAATTCAGTTTCTAATTTTTGTAGTTACCGAGTTTCCAAATTTCTATTTTCCAAATTTATCAACCTTCGAAACTTGTTTTTAAAAGTTTCAATTCTAAAAATTTTAAATTTTCAGAAATAATTTCAAAATTTTCTATTATTAAATTTCCAATTTAAAATTTCAAAGTTTCAACATTTCCAAATTCATTTTTAAATTTTTCAATTTTTTTATTTTTTTAAATTTACCTGGTTTAAATTTTCCAAAGGTTTAATTTAGAAACTTTCAGCTTTCCAATATCTAAAACTATCAATTCTTCTAATTCCCATAGTTTCCAATTATTAAAATTAACACTTTCCAAAGAAATCTACGAAACTGGTCTCAAAATTTGCAATAGATTTCGATTCTTATATTTCCAATTCCCTAAATTTCAAATTACCTTTTTCCAATTTTTAGAAATTTCAATTCAAAATTTTATTTTTTAAACTTTCCTGTTTAAAAACTTTAAAATTTACGTTATTTTAAATTTCTCGAACTAAAATTTTTGAATTTGTAGCATTTCCTAATTTTGAATTTTCTAAATATTTTGCGGTTAAATTTTCCAATTTTTTAGTATTCTTAATTTTTCCAATTTTGAAATTTCGAATTATACCAAATTTTCAAAAAACTATTTCAAAAGCAGCCTCGAAATTTGTAAATTGTACAATTTCCCATTTATGGTTCTTAATTTTAATAATTTTAAATTTTGAGCGTTTTCAAATCAAAAGTTTTTAATTTTTATAATTTCCGATTATCGAATTTTCCATTTACCAAATTATTCACTCTTAGAGAATTAAATTTTTAAAACGTTTTATAAAAAGTTATTCACTTGTAAGTTTTTCCAATTTTTAAGTTTCGATTGGCATCAGTTGCGATTTTGCACACAATTTGGTCATTCGAGCCGCACTCAAGGATGATATTAAAGTCTAAACGGCCACTACGTAAATATAGATTAATAAACACACTCAAGCGTGAAATTTCCAGCTTTCAACAGCTTTAGGTTCGAGTAACTCAAGCTTTGCACGTTAGTAACTAAACATTTTGAAACCCAACCTTCCCTGTTAAAGCAAATACCGTGAAACCTTATATAAACTTGTAAATGAAACAACCGAAGCGCTAAAAGCCCTAAACCCAGCACATTGTGTTTGTTCTATCAAAATGCAACGTATGCACTTAGAGGTAATGCAGCGCTATTACGAAAATACATCTTCAGGGACACGATGTTATGTTTCGGAGCCATATGGCGTTTTCTCACTCCTACACTTGTTTTAATAAATACAGAGCATTCGAGTATATGGCGTACTATGTTATTGTAATGGCGGCAATCATCGCTGCTTATTATTCTCATTTATTTGTGGCGGTTCGTAGGGGATGGGATAACGAAACGAGGGTTTATTGATTCTTAGAAAATAGGGTTCTCAATTATTAAGAAGTAGCTGAGATTGGAAATCAATGCTGTATGAAACGATTGAAAGCGTGTGTTCGCGCTGATCCTGTCAGACAAAAAGGAAAAGATTGTAAAAAACTACCCCGCATTAAATCTTAATAGGTGTGAACGTTTTGAAAACAATTTATCAACAAACGTGACTTTGTCAGGTATTGTATATTACGCCACGTTGGGCTGTTCGCTCGTTCGCTCGCCTGTTCGCTAGTGTTTCGCTCGTCGACGCGCTGGTTTCTTCGATTTTACTTACTATTCTGACGTTCGTTTGTTTATGTTTAGTTTCTTTACTCGCCTGCTCTTTCGCTCGTTTGTTTATTTAACGTAGAGCTGTTCGCTCGCTCTCGCTCATTGGGACTATAGCTTCTTCGAGTTTAGTCCTTTTGTTCGAATGTTAGTTTGTTTACTTATCTGTTAGTTTCCTTTCTCGCGTGCTATTTCGCTCGTTCGTTTGTTTAACGTAGATCTGTTCGCTCGCTCATCGCTCGTTGGCGCGATAGTTTCTTCGATTTTACTTCTTTCGTTCGAATGTTATTTAGTTTGTTGATTTGTTAGTTGCTCGCTATTTCGCTCGTTCGTTTGTTTAACGTAGAGCTGTTCGCTTGCTCATCGCTCGTTGACGCGATAGCTTTTTGATTTTTCTTCCTTCGTTCGAATATTAGTTTGCTGGTTGATTTGTTAGTTGCTTTACTCGCTTGCTATTTCGCTCGTTCGTATGTTTAAGGTAGAACCGTTCGCACGCTCATCGCTCGTTAACGCGATAGCTTCTTTGATTTTCCTTTCTTCATTTGAATATAAGTTTGTTTGTTGATTTGTTAGTTTCTTTAGTTGCTTCCATTTGTTTTTTTGGCGCGGCTGTTTGCTTGTTCACACGTTTTGCTCACCTGCTTGCCAGCTTGGTTGCCAGTGGTGTTGGTTGCTTGTTTGCTAGAGCGTTCATTTGTTTGTTTGCTCGTTTGCTTGCAGCTTGTTCGATTGGTCGCTTGTTTGCTTGTTCGCGGGATCGCTTATTTACTTTGTCGCTTGCGCGCTGGCTCGTTTGTTCGCTTGCTCGCCTGTTTGCTTGTTCGCTTGCTCGCTTGTCCGGTTGTTTGATTGCTTGCTTGTTGGCTTGCTTGCTTGCTCGATTGTTCGCTTGTTTGCTTGTTCGCTTGTTCGCTTGTTCGCTTGTTCACTTGTATACTTGTTCGCTTGTTCGCTTGTTCGCTTGTTCGCTTGTTCGCTTGTTTGCTTGTTCGCTTGTTCGCTTGTTCGCTTGTTCGCTTGTTCGCTTGTTCGCTTGTTCGCTTGTTCGCTTGTTCGGTTGTCCGCTTGTTCGCCTGTTCGCTTGTTCGCTTGTTCGCTTGTTCGCTTGTTCGCTTGTTTGCTTGTTCGCTTGTTCGCTTGTTCGCTTGTTCGCTTGTTCGCTTGTTCGTTTGTTCGCTTGTTCGCTTGTTCGCTTGTTTGCTTGTTCGCTTGTTCGCTTGTTTGCTTGTACACTTGTTTGCTTGTTCGCTTGTTCGCTTGTTCGCTTGTTCGCTTGTTCGCTTGTTCGCTTGTTCGCTTGTTCGCTTGTTCGCTTGTTCGCTTGTTCGCTTGTTCGCTTGTTCGCTTGTTCGCTTGTTCGCTTGTTCGCTTGTTCGCTTGTTCGCTTGTTCGCCTGTTCGCTTGTTCGCTTGTTCGATTGTTCGCTTGTTCGCTTGTTCGCTTGTTTGCTTGTTCGCTTGTTCGCTTGTTTGCTTGTACGCTTGTTCGCTTGTTCGTTTGTTTGCTTGTTCCCCTGTTCGCCTGTTTGCTTGTTCGCTTGTTCGTTTGTTCGCTTTGTTCGCTTGTTCGTTCTTGTTCGCTTGTTCGCTTGTTCGCTTGTTCGTATTCGTCTTGTTCGCTTGTCGCCTGTTCGCTTGTTCGTTGCTTGTTCGCTTGTTTGTTCTTGTACAGCTTGTTCGTCTTGTTCGTTTGTTCGTTTGTTTCGTTGTTCGTTGTTTGTTGTTCGCTATGTTACTTGTTTGTTTGCTTGTTCTATTCCTTGTTTGCTTGCTTCGCTTGTTCGCTTGTTCGTTTGTTTGTTTGTTGCTTGTTCGTTGTCGTTTGTTCGTTTGTTCGTTTGTTTCTTTCGTTGTTCGCTTAGTTCGCTTGTTGCTTGTTGCTTAGTTCTGCTTGTTTCGCTTGTTCGCTTGTTCTGTTTGTTCTTTGTTTGCTTGTTCGTTTGTTTGCTTGTTCAGCTTGTTCGCTTGTTCGCTTGTTCGCTTGTTCGCTTTGTTTCGCTTGTTCGCTTGTTCGTTTGTTCGCTTGTTCGCTTGTTTGCTTGATTTGTTTCTGTTCCTTTTGATTGTTCGCTTGTTCGCTTGTTCGCTTGTTTGTTCTTTTTCGTTGTTTGCTTGTTCGATTGTTCGCTTTTGTTTCTTGTCTTTGTTCTCTTGTTCGCCTGTTCGCTTGTTCGCTTGTTCGCTTGTTTGCTTGTTCGCTTGTTCGCTTGTTCGTTTGTTCGCTTGTTCGCTTGTCGCTTGGTCGCTTGTTCCAATTTGTTCGTTGTTTGCTTGTTCTTGTTTCCTGTGCGCTGTGTTCTGCTTGTTCGTTCGCTTACTTTTTCGCTTGTTTGCTTGTTCACTTGCTCGCTTATTCGCTTGTTTGTTTGTTCGTTTGTTCTCTTGTTCGATTGGTTGCTTGTATAATTGTTCTCTTGTTCACTTGTTTGCTTGTTCGTTAGTTTGCTTGTAAGCTTGTTCGCTTGGTCGCTTGTTCATTTGTTCGTTTGTTTGCTTGTTCGCTTGCTTTACGCTTGCCCGCTTGTTTGCTTGTTCGTTTCTTTCCTTTTTGATTGTTCGCTTGTTCGCTTGCTCGCTTGTTCGCTTGTTCGCTTGTTTGTTTTTTTTTGTTTTCTTGTTCGATTGTTCGTTTGTTTGCTTGTTCTTTTGTTCTCTTGTTCGCCTGTTCGCTTGTTCGCTTGTTCGCTTGTTTGCTTGTTCGCTTGTTCGCTTGTTCGTTTGTTCGTTTTTTTTGTTTCTTGCTTGTTCGCTTGTTTGCTTGTTCGTTTGTTCCTATGTTGCTGTTCGTTGTCGCTTGTTCGCTTGTTCGCTTGTTTGTCTTTTCGCTTGTTCGCTTGTTCGTTGTTCGCTTGTTCTTGTTCTTCTTTCGTGTCGCTTGTTTTGCTTGTTCACTTGCTCGCTTATTCGCTTGTTTGTTTGTTCGCTTGTTCTCTTGTTCGATTGGTTGCTTGTATAATTGTTCTCTTGTTCGCTTGTTCGTTTGTTCGCTTGCTTGCTTGTTTGCTTGTTCGCTTGTTCGCTTGTTCGTTTGTTTGCTTGTTCGATTTTTTGGTGCCTTGCCTTATTTGGTTGTTTCTTGTTTATTGTATTCGTTGCTTGTTGTTGCTCTGCTTGTTCGCTTGTTCGCTTGTTCGCTTTGTTCTTGTCGTTTGTTCGCTTGTTTGTTAGTTCGTTGTTCCTATTTCGCTTGTCTGCTTGTTCGTCTGTTACGCTTGTTTGTTGTTCGCTGTTCGCTTGCTCGCTTGTTCGCTTAATTCGTTCTTTTGTTCGCTTAGTCTTGCTAGTTGCTAGTTCTCTTTTTTCTAGTTCACTTTTTTCTTTGTTTACTTGTTTGCTTGTTTGTTAGTTTGCTTGTTCGCCTGTTCGCTTGGTCGCTTGTTCATTTGTTTGTTTGTTTGCTTGTCCGCTTGCTTTTAGCTTGCCCGATTGTTTGCTTGTTCGTTTTTTGCTTGTTTGTGTATCTGTTCGCTTGTCGCTTGCTTGTTCGTTTTTTGCTTGTTCGCTTGTTCACTTGCTTGCTTGTTTGTTTGTTCGCTTGTAACTTGTTCGATTGTTCGGTTGTTCGCTTGTTCGCTTGTTCGCTTGTTCGCTTGTTCGCTTGTCTTTGTTTCGCTTGTTCGCGTGTATGCTTGTTTGCTTGTTCGCTTTTGTTCGCTTGTTTGCTTGTTGTTCTTGTTAGCTTGTTCGCTTGTTGCTTGTCGCTTGTTTCGCTTGTTCGCTTATTTGCTTGTTCGTATGTTTACTTGTTCGCTTGTTAGCTTATTTGCTTACTCTGTTTTGTTTCCTTGTTCGCCTGTTCGTTGTTCGCTGTTCGCTTTGTTTGCTTGTTGCTTGTTCAGCTTGTTCGCTTGTTCGTTGTTGTTGTTCGCATTTTTCGTCTTGTTGTTGTCGTTGTTGCTGTTTAATTCTCTTGCTTTCGCCTGTTCGCTTGTTCGCTTGCTCGCTTGTTTTTTGTTCGCTTGTTCGCTTGTTCGCCTGTTCGCTTGTTCGCTTGTTCGATTGGTTCTTGTTATTTTCTTGTTCGCTTTTTGCTGTTCGCTTGCTTCGTTCGCTTGTTCGCTTGTTCGCTTGTTCTGCTTGTTCGATTCGCTCTTGCTTGTTCGCTTTTTACTTCGTTTGCTTGCTCGCTTTCGCTTGTTCGCTTAGTTCGCTTGTTGCCTGTTCGCTTGTTCGCTTGCTCGCTTGTTCTGCTTGTTCGCTTCTGTTCTTGTCTCTGTTCGCTTGTTCGCTTGTTGCGTCTGCTGTTCTGTTCCTTTTTTGTTCGCTTTGGTTCTTTGTTTCTTGTTGCTTGTATTTGTTTCGCTTGTTGCTGTATGCTTGTTCGCTTGTTCGTTTTTTGTTCGTGTTTCGTCCGCTTCGCTTTGTTCGCTTGTTGCTTGTTCGTTTTCGCTGTTTGCTCTGTTCGCTTGTTTGCTGTTCGCTTTTCGCTTGTTCTTGTTGACTTTTTTTTGCCTTGTTCGCTTGTTCGCTAGTTCGCTTGCTTGCCTGTTCGCTTGTTCGCTTGTTCGCTTGTTCGCTTGTTCGCCTGTACGCCTGTTCGCTTGTTCGCTTGTTCGATTGTTCGCTTGTTCGCTTGTTCACTTCTTTGGTGTCTCGCCTATTTGAGCGCTTGTTTGTTTATTCCTCTGTTTGCTTGCTCGCCTGTTTGCTTGTTCGTTTGCGTGTTTGATTGCTTGTTCGTTAGTTCGAGTGTTTGTTTATTCGCGGTGCTTGTTCTCTGCTACGCAATTTGTTTTGTTTCCTTCCGCTGTTCGTTTGTTCGATTATTCGTTAGTTTGCTAGTCTGCTTGTTTGCTAGTTCCTTTTGTTGCTACGTTTTCTTTTTCCTTGTTGCGCTTGTTTGCTTGTTTGCTTGTTTGCTTGTTCGTTGGTTCGCTTGTTCATTTGTTCGCTTTGTTGCTTGTCCGTCTTCGGCTTTTGCTTTTGTCCTCGTTCTGGTTGACTTGTTCGTCTTCGCTTACTGCTTTTTGCTTGTTCGCTTGTTCGCTTGTTCGCTTGCTCGCTTGTTCGCTTGTTCGCTTGTTCGCTTGTTCGCTTGTTTGTTTATTTGCTTGTTCTCTTGTTCAATTGCTCGCTTGTTGCTTGTTCCTTCTTTTGTTCGCTTGTTCGCTTGTTCGCTTGTTCGCCTGTACGCCTGTTCGCTTGTTCGCTTGCTGTCGTTTGTTCGCTTGTTCGCTTGTTCGACTTTTTGTTCTCGCTTGTAGCGCTTGTTCGTTGCTATTCCTCTGTTTGTTGCTCGCCTGTTTGCTTGTTGCGTGTTTGCGTAGTTTGTATTGCTTGTTCGTTTTGTTCAGTTTTGTTTATTGCGATTGGATGCTTGTTCGTTGCTCCATTCTTTGTTCCTTCGCTCGTTTGTTCATTAATTCGTTAGTTTGCTAGTCTGCTAGTTGCTAGTTCTTTTTTTTCTAGTTTTCTTTTTCCTTTTTGCACTTGTTTGCTTGTTCGTTAGTTTGCTTGTTCGCTTGGTCGCTTGTTCATTTGTTCGTTTGGTTGCTTGTCCGCTTGCTTTTAGCTTGCCCGATTGTTTGCTTGTTCGCTTCTTTGCTTTTTGATTGTTCGCTTGTTCGCTTGTTCGCTTGCTCGCTTGTTCGCTTGTTCGCTTGTTCGCTTGTTCGCTTGTTTGTATAATTGCTTGTTCTCTTGTTCAATTGCTCGCTTGTTCTTTTGTTCTCTTGTTCGCTTTTTCGCTTGTTCGCTTGTTCGCTTGTTCGCTTGTTCGCTTGTTCGTTTGTTCGTTTGATTCACTTGTTCGCTTCTTTGGTGTCTTGCCTATTTGAGTTTTGCTTGTTTGTTTATTCGTCGTTCGCTGGTTCGATCGCTCGCTCGTTCGCTTACTTTTTTTCGCTCATTTGCTTGTTTGCTTGTTCGCTTGTTCGCTTGTTTGTTTGTTCGCTTGTTCTCTTGTTTGGTTGTTCGCTGGTTTGCGTGTTCTCTTGTTCTCTTGTTCGCTTGTTTGCTTGTTTGTCTGTTCGCTTGTTTGCTTGTTCGCTTGTTCGTTTGTTTGCTTGTTCGCTTCTTTGGTGTCTTGCCTATTTGAGTGTTTACTTGTTTATTTATTCCTCTGTTTGCTTGCCTGCCTGTTTGCTTGTTCGTTTGCGTGTTTGATCGCTTGTTCGTTAGTTCGACTGTTTGCTAATTCGCGTGCACGCTTGTTCGTCTGCTACCAATTCGTTTGTTCCCTCGCTCGTTTGTTCGTTAATTCGTTAGTTCGCTAGTCTGCTAGTTACTAGTTCTCTTTTTTTAGTTCACTTTTTTCTTTGTTCACTTGTTTGCTTGTTCATTAGTTTGCTTGTTCGTTCGGTCGCTTGTTCATTTGTTTTTTTGTTTGCTTGTCCGTTTACTTTTTCGCTTGCCAGCTTGTTTGTTTGTTTGCTTGTTTGCTTGTTCGCTTGTTCGCCTGTTCGCTTGTTCGCTTGTTCGCTTGTTCGCTTGTTCGCTTGTTCGCTTGTTCGCTTGTTTGCTTGTTCGCTTGTTCGCGCGTTCGCTTGTTCGCTTGTTATTCATGCGCCAGTTTGATGTTCATTTTCTCGCTTGTTCGCTTGCGTGGTTGTTCTTTTCGCTTTTGTTTACCGGTTAATGCGCTAATATGAGTGCTTGCTTGTTTGCTCCTTTTGCTTGCTCCTACGTATGATTGCACATTCACACCTTCACTTGCTGCTCGTTGGTTGATTTGCTGATTCGGGTGTTGCTTGTTTGCTTGCTTGTGCGTATGCTCATTTATTCGTTAAAACGATTTGTCGGCTACTCGGTAACGTTCTCAAAAGCTTGCTTGTTAACGCATTAACTGACTTGAGCGTTTGTTTGTTTGCTTAATTGCTCATTCGTTTGTTCGCTCGTGTTTATGTTGACTCGCTCGTCCCTTTGCTAATTTGTTTAACCGCTTTTTGGAATACATATGCAGTTGCAGGTTCCTTTGTAAAACCGTTTGGTCGGCTGATTGCTAGTGCTCACGTTCGTTTGCTTATTTACTCGCTAGTTTAATTGTTTCTTGTTCGCTTGTGTAATAGTTCATTCGCTCGTTCGTTAGCTGCTCATTGCCTGACACAGCTTTGTATGTTTGGTGAATTTGTTTATTTCTCGTTCGCTTGCTTGAGCTCTGTCCCTTTTTGCATTATAACTAGCGTTCCGGTTTGTTCGTTCGTTCGTTTACGCGCGTGTAGCTATATTACACGTTCGCCTCATTGCTGGTTTGTTTACTCGTTTGTTCGCTTGCTTGTTCGTTAATTCGTTTCTCCAGTTGCACGTAACCTCTCTCATTTCTTCGTTTACGCGTGATTGTTAGTTCGATTGTTCGCAGCTCTCGTTTGGTTGTTTGCTTGTTTCTTTGACGGCAAGTGTGTAAGTGCGGTCGCTTTTTGTTTTACTGATTACCATATAAGTTAAAAAATTGCAACGTTGAGGGCATAAGCAAACGTTTCCTTGTTTGTATTAAAAGAAGGGTCTTCTAAGCTACCCCACGTAGAAATTCTACTTTCCTAACCCTTTCCCCTATTACCTTCTACGTTTAACTCAAATGCATTAAAAAAATAGAACGCCGCAACCTAGAGTTCAGACCGTAAAGTAAAACAAATGCCAAATTTAGAAGCCAGCTGGAGTTGATACACTCAGGCGTGCAGTAAAGTATATTCTTTGTATCCCTTCAACGTGATTTCCCATGCGGCCACAGTGTCATGCCCTTGGCGATTGGCCGTAAATTCGCATTGAATATGTCCCTGTAAACGTTGTAATCCAAAGAATAAATACTCTCACGCACTGAGCGGAAATTCTGTCTACGTAATTGTTAAAACGTGCTTTCCATTTAGCAAATCTGTGCCGCAAAACTCGATAAAAGAAAGGTTCAACCTAGTTATTTTCATAAGCGCCAAGGAAATTAGATGCGTTTGCAAAGCTTAAGCGTCTTTAAGAAGTTAGAAAAATATACAAACAAACAAATGAAGCAAAAGAAGCAAGCAGCAAACAAGCAAATGAGCGAAAAAGCGAACATGCAGACAAGCGAACAAGTGATCAAGCGATCGAGCCATCAAGCAAACAGGCGATCAAGCAACAAAGCGATCAAGCGATCAAGCGAGCAGGCGATCAAGCGATCAAGCAACCAAGCGATCAAGCAAGCAAGCGATAAAGCGATAAAGCGATCAAGCGATCAAGCGATCAAGCGATCAAGCGATCAAGCGATCAAGCGATCAAGCGATCAAGCGATCAAGCGATCAAGCGATCAAGCGATCAAGCGATCAAGCGATCAAGCGATCAAGCGATCAAGCGATCAAGCGATCAAGCGATCAAGCGATCAAGCGATCAAGCGATCAAGCGATCAAGCGATCAAGCGATTAAGCGATCAAACGATCAAGCGATCAAGCGATCAAACGATCACTCGATCAAGAAATCAAGCGATGAAGAAATCAAGCGATCAAGAGATCAAGCGATCAAGCGATCAAGCGATCAAGCGATCAAGCGATCAAGCGATCAAGCGATCAAGCGATCAAGCGATCATGCGATCAAGCGATCGTGCGATCAAGCGATTAAACGACCAAGCGATCAAGCAATCAAGAGATCAAGTGATCAAGCGATTTAGAGATCAGGTGATCAGGCGAACAAGCGAGCACGCGAGCAAACGCGCAAGCGAGCAAGTGAGCAACAGCAAGCGAGCAAGCCTCATACTATGTAATTCGTAGATAACAAACACGCGACTGCTAGTGAGCAACCGGTAAAAAGTTTTAGCGATGAAATGAGCAAACGCAAAAGCGAGCTAGTAAGTGAATAAAAAAACTAACAAACTAAAAAACTAGCAAACATAGTGTGAATGAACGATTAAACGAGCGTACAAGCGAGAGGAGCAAGCAAGAAAGCGCATAAGTGAAACACCGCATAAACAAACAAGCTGACGAGAAGGCTGGTGAGTAGCTGACAAACGCACAAGCAAGCGAACGAGTGCATAAACAAACAAAAAAAGAGACGCATTAGTGAGTCAACCAGTGAGCAGCAAGCAAACGAATGAATAACCGATTACTCGAGCGAACAGTCGAAGGGTCAAACAAGCTAACGAACGAGAAAGAAATAAACCAACAAACAAGCAAACGAGCGAGAAAACAAACTACCAAAAGTGCAAGTGAGTGGATTAACTAATGAGCAGAAAACGAACAAATGATTGAACTATCCCACTAGCGAACAAGCACAGGAGCAAACGATCGAGCAAAAAAAAACTAACGTCCAGACAAGCAAGCGAACGAGAACGCTAGTGAACAAACGGCAAAACGTTTCCACAAAGGAAAGAGCAAGCACACGAGCGAATACATAAACCAGGAAAAGAGTGGATAAACGAGTCAACTAATGAGCAGCAAGCGAACGAATGAATGAACGATCACACAAGCGAACAAGCAAAAGAGCAAAGAGACATGCACGCAAACAAGAACGATAATGAGCAATCGGCAAAGCGCTTAAACTAAGAAATGAGCAAACGCACAAACAGGCGAATGAGCGCATACACAAACCGGCACAGGAGCGAACGAGGGAATCGCCAATTAGTTGCGGATGGATAAATGAGAAAACAATCAAACCAGCGATCAAACAAAAAAGCAAACCAGCAAAGGAGCTAACGAGCGAACAAGCAAACAGCAAACGAGCGAGAAAATTAACCGAATAATGTGCAAATGACCAATCGAGCGAAAAAGCAAAACAGGCAAAGATTCTAAACAAGCTAGCGAGTTAGCGTGAGAGAACAAATGAACGAGCAAAATATGTAAACACGCGCGCGCGCACAGATACGCGCACACTCACGCACATACACACATAAATTCGAAAGGTCAATTTTGTAGTTAAAGCGCAAACAATAACAGAAGAAAGAAACAAACTAGGGAACTAGCAGACGAGTCAAAGCGCGAGCAAACTAGCAAATGAGTCAATGAGCAAACTTAATGAATGACCGCTCGCACAAAGGAACAAACAATAGAGTAACCGAGCGAAATTCTAACAAATAAACAAGCATTTGTGTAAAAGAGCAAATGGACAAACGAACAAATGGGCGACCGAACAAACAAGAAAATTGGTAAAACAACGAAGCAAGAAAACTGGCAAACGCTACGTACTCAAGCACATGCGCGCACACTCGTGTGCTCACCTGCACATACACGTATTTACATGCGAGATAAAATGTTTGTAGTGAAAGAGCAAACAATAAAAAGGCAAAGAAGCAAACGAACAAACTAACAAATGAGTCGAAGAGCGTACTAACAAGTGAGTAAATAAACGAACTAGCGAACGAGGAATGGTGTGAACGAACGAATGAGCGAATAAGCGATCGTAGGACGGAACAAATGAAAGAGCAAACGAACAAACAAGCAACTGAGCGAAAGAGCATACAAGCGAACGAAGAAAAAGCGATCGAACGGACAAACAATCAGAAAAAGCAAACAAGCGTGAGGAAGAACGAGTAGGCCCGAAATACTAGTACACACGCGTGCGCACACTTGCACACATATGCAACCGCGTAAATTTAATACTTCCAAGTAGGGTTTTGAGTTGAAAGAACAAATAATAAAAGAGCAAAGAAGCAAACGAACAAACTAACAAATGAGTCAAAGAGTGTACTAAAAGACGAGTAAATGGGTGTGTACAAACGAATGAGTGAATAAACAATCGTACGACGGAAGAAATGAAAGAGCAACTGAACAAACAAACAAACACACAAGTAAACGAGCAACTAAGCGAAAGAACACACGAGCGAGCGAGCAAAAAGCGATCGAACAAACAAACAACAGAAAAAGCAAACAAGCAAGTGAGGAAGAACGTGTGAGCGCGAAATTCCAGTACACACGCGTGCGCGCACTTGCACACACACGCAACCGCGTAATTTCAATATTCCCAAGTAGGATTTTTGTAGTGAGAGAGCTAACGGACAAAAAGAAGTAAACGAGCGAACGAACACACAAGTAAACGAGCAACTGAGCGAAAGAGCAGACGAGCGAGCGAGCAAAAAGCGATCGAACGAACAAGCAACAGAAAAAGCAAACACGCAAGTGAGGAAGAATGAGTGAGCGCGAAATTCCAATACACACGCATGCGCACAATTGCACACACACGCAAGCGCGTATTTTCAATATTCGCAAGTAGGATTTTTGTAGTGAGAAAGCTAACGGACAAAAAGAAGTCAACGAGCGCGAATAAACACACAATAGCAAAGAGCAAGACGAAGCAAGAGCGAGCAAAAGCGACGAACCAAAGCCAAACAGCAAAAAGCAAACAAAGCAAGAAGAGCACGAGTAGCGCAAATAGCGCTAAAAGAGCCGCGAATTTCAAAGTCAAGCAAGAGAGCAGAAGCAAAGACCAAAAGCAAGAGCGCAAAGCAGAGCCAAACGAACACAAAGTCAAACGAGCAAACTGAGCGCAAAGAGTCAGACGACGAGCGAGCAAAAAGCAGAGCAAAAGCAAAGGCCAAGCAAAGAGACAAGCCAAACAACGCAAGAGAAGAAAAGTAGAGCCAAGCCAAATTTCCAATAGTCACAGCAATAGCCACATTGGCACAAAGCAAGCGACGTAACTTACAAATTGCAAGTCAGGATTGAAAGTCAAGAGAGCTAACGAACAAAACAAAGACGTCAAACGAGCGCATACAACAGCATGTGCAAGTAAACCGCAGCAACATAAGCGAAAGAGCCAAACGACAGAACGAGCAAAAAGCGACGAGCCAACGAACAAAGGCCAAAGCTCAAAAGCCAAAGAGCCAAAGAACCATAGTGCCAAATACCCAAACAGCCAAACACCTAAACAGCCACATAGCTAAAGGTCCAAAGAGTGTCGGGGCAAATGTACCAAAGAACCAAGGAGCAAAAAATCCAAAGACTGAATGAGCCAAGCAGACAAAGAGTCAAAGAGCCATAGATCTAAGGAGTCAAAGCGCAAAGAAGCCAACGAACCAAAGAGTCGAAGAGTCAAAGAGCCAAAACACTATAGCGTCAAAGTATCAAAGCGGCAATGAGCCAAAGAGCCAAAGAGCGAAGGAGTCAAAAAGCCAACGATCCCGTTAGAATAAGAACAAAAGAGCAAATGTACAAAAGGCGAAAGAGCGAAGGCGCAAAGGAGTTAAGATTAAAAGATCTAAAGAGTAAAAACGCAAACATACAAAAGAACCAAAATCTTAGAAAAGCAGAAAATTATAAGTTTAAGCAAGCTGCAAGTCCGAGTCCCCGAGAGGAACGAGTAAAGGCCGAAAAAGTAAATCCAAAAAAATAAACGGCAAAAGACAAAAGAGCAGAGGAGCTAAAAAACAGTTGAGCGAATGATCAAATGCGTGCTGGAGCAAAAGGGTGAAAACCATAAAAACAAAGACCAAATAAGAAAACGAACAGAGAGCAATACAGCAACAAATTGAATGGCAAAAGAGCAAGAGCAAAAGAGCTAACGAACATAACATCTAATACAAACCTGCGAAAAAACACAAAAAACAAAAGAATAAAAAACATAAGCACTTAGTGCCAGAAGAGCAAAAAGAGCGAAAACGCCAAAAAGAAGAATGCTCAAAAAGCAGGAGAGCAAAGGGGTAGAAAATCGAGCCCTAAAGTGTGGGGTGCAATACAACATATGCGCGAAGGAGAAGAAGACGAAATGTAAAGAGCGAAAGAACAAAACGCGTAAAATGACCAATAGGCAAAAAAGCAAAAGTCAAAGCTGCAAAAAGGAAGCAACAGCGTAAGAAAGCAAATGAACAAAAGTGCAAGCGGTCAAGGAGAAAAAGAGCCTAAGAATTAAAGAGTAAAAGAACAGAAGAGCTAAAAATAAAAGAAAGAAGAAGCAAAGACCAAAAGATCGAAAACACAAACTCGCAAACAAACCAGAGAACAAAGAACAAAAGAACAAAAGTAAGTTCAAAAGAGAAAAAAGAGCAACAACTGAAGCGGGCAACAAGTACGAGACCGTGCGGGGAAAAGAGCAAGAACAACCGCGCAAGGGACAAAAGTGCATAAAAGTGGAAGAAGAAAACGCGCAACAACAGAGCTAAATAGTAAAGGAGCTGAAGGAACATGTGAGCGATTGAGCAAACGCGCGCTAGAGCGAAAGAGCAAAAGAGCAAGACTACAAGATAGAAAAAGCGAAAGGGTTAAAAGCAAAAAAATGAAAGAGCCCAGAATGGTCTAATGAACAGAAGCAGTACAGCAAAGGACGAAAGGGCGAAATGCAAAAGCGCAAAAATAGGAAAAGAGCAAAGGAGAAAATAGCAAAAGAGCTAAATGCGAGCGTGCAAAAAGTATAAAAGTATAAAAGCTTAAGATCATCCTAGCAAAAGAACAAAAGCTCAAAATAGCTAAAAGCTTTAAAAAACAAAGGCTCAAAAAGATAAAAGAGCAAAGCTTCCACCGAGAAGCAAAGCAGCTAATCTGAGAATGACCTAAAGAGCGAAAAGACCATACGGGGAAAGGGCAACTGACTAATGCGGCAACAATAAAACTTAAAAGATCCTAAAAACCGAAAATACAAAAGAGCAAAAGTATAAAGGAGCAAAAGCGGAAAAGAACATAAGCACAACAAGCAAAAGAGCTGCAGCAAAGGAGCAAGCAAAAAAGCAAAAACAAAAAGCATTGAAAAAAGGGCAAATAGCAACAAAGCAAAAGGGCAAGAAGGCAACAGGGCCTAAAGGCAAAAGTAAAAAACGGCAAATGGGCAAATAGAAAAAGCGACAAAACGGCAAAAGGGCAAAAGAGTAAACTGTTAAAGGGGTAAAGTGGCAATAGGGCAAAAAAAGAAAAGCAAAACGGCAAAACGGCAGAACGGCAAAAAAGCAAAAGGGCATAAAAGAAAAAGGAAAAGAGCAAAAGTGCAAAGGTGCAAAAAGGGTAAAAGATCAAAAAGACAAAAGGACAAAAGCGTAAAAGAACAAAAGGGCAAAAAAGCAAAAGGGCGAAGGGGCAAAGAAGGCTAAAGGGTAAAGAAGCAAAGGGACAAAAGGACAAAACCAAAAGGGCAAAAAGGCAAAAAAGCAAAAGGGCAAAAGGACAAAATGGCAAAAAAGCAAAGTGACAAAAAGTGAAAGGGTAAAAGAGTAAAAGGGCAAAAGGGCAAAAAGGCAAAAAGGCAAAAGGGCAAAAGAGCAAAAGAGCAAAAGGGCAAAAGGGCAAAAAGGCAAAAAGGCAAAAGGGCAAAAGGGCAAAAACGCAAAGAGCAAAGGAACAAAGAAGCAAAAAACAGAACAACAAAAGAGCAAAGGAGTAAACGGGCAAAAGGACAAAAGAGCAAAAAGCAAACCGCAATGAAAAAGAGGCAAAGATCAAAAGAGCGAATAGGATTTTTATAGTGAGGGAGCTAACGGACAAAAACAAGAAGTAAACGAGCGAACAAATACACACGTAATCGAGCAACTGAGCGAAAGAGCAAATGAGCGAGCGAGCAAAAATCAATCGAACGGACAAACCAACAAAAAAGCAAACATACAAGTGAGTAAGAACGACTGAGCGCAAAATTCCAATACACACGCGTGCGCACACTTGCACAAACACGTACCCGCGTAATTTCAATATAACCAAATCACAAAGCCAAAAAAACAAAAAGCTAAAAAGCCAAAGAGCGTAAGAGTCAAAGATCCAAAAAGCCAGAGAACCAAAGAAACAAAAAAACGAAGAAACGAAAAGCCTAAAAGGTATGAGCCAAAGAGTCAAATAGCCAAAGATCGAAATAACCAAAGGACCAATAGGCCAAAAGGCCAAGGACCAAGGGCAACGGGCCAAGGAACAATAAAGTCAAAGAGTCAAAGAGACAAACAAACAAACAGCTAAATAGCAAAAGATCCAAAGAGTCACAGAGTCAAAGAGCCAAAGAACCAAAGAGCCAAATATCCAAAAAGTCAAAAAGCCCAGCAGACCAAGAGCCAACGAGCCAAAGATCCAAACAGACAGAGAGCCAAAGATCTAAAGAGCCAAAAAACCAAAGAGCCAAAGAACCAAAGAGCCAAAGAGCCAAAAAGCCAAAGAGCCAAATAGTCAAATAGCCAAATAGCCAAAAGGCCAAATAACCAAAGAGTCAAAAAACCAAAGAGCCAAAGAGCCACAGAGCCAAAGAGCCAAAGAACCAAAGAGCCAAAAAACAAAGCCAAAAACAAAAACCAAAGAGCCAAACCGCTAAAGAACCAAAGAGCCAAAGATCCAACAAGCCAAAGAACCAAAGAGCCAAAGAGCTTAAAAGCCAAAAATCTAAAAAGGCAAAAAGCCAAAGAGGCAAAGAGCCAAACAGCTAAAGAATCAAAAAGCCAAAGGCCAAAGAAACAAAAAACCAAAGAACTAAAGAGCTAAAGAGCCAAAGAACCAAAGAGCCAAAGAGCTTAAAAGCCAAAAATCTAAAAAGGCAAAAAGCCAAAGAGGCAAAGAGCCAAACAGCTAAAGAACCAAAAAGCCAAAGGCCAAAGAAACAAAAAACCAAAGAACCAAAGAACCAAAGAACCAAAGAGCCAAAGAGCCAAAGAACCAAATAGTCAATGCGTAAAAAGCCAAAAACCTATGAGCCAAAGACCCAACGAGCCAAAGGGCAAAAGAGCCAAAGCGCCGTAGCACCAAAGCGCCAAAGCGGCAATTAACCAAAGAGCCAAGGAACCGAGAGGTCAAGGAGTCAAAAAGCCAAAAATCCCGCTAGAATGAGACCAAAAGAGCAAAAGATAAAAACTGCAAACGGCGAAAGAGCGAAGGAGTTAATATTAAAAAATCTAAAGAGCAAAAACGCAAACATGCAAAAGAACACAAGTTTAAAAAAGCAAAAAATTAAAAGTTTAAGCAAGCTTCAAGTCCGAGCCCGAGGGAACAACGAGCAACGGCCAAAAAGGTAAATCCAAAAAAACAAACGGCAAAGAACAAAGGATCAGAGGTGCTAAAAAAACAGTTGAGCGAATGAGCAAATGCGTGCTGAGCGAAAGGGCACAATAACTAGAAAGCAAAAAAGCAAAACAACAGAATGAAATACGAAAAAGTGAAAACCATAAGAACAAAGGCCCAATAAAAAAACGAACAGAGAACGATAGAGCAATAAATTGAAGGGCTAAGGAGCAAGAACAAAAGAGCTAACGAGCAAAATATCTAAATACAAACCTGCGAACAGACACAAAAGACAAAAAAATAAAAAACATAAGCACTTAGTGTCAGAAGAGCAAAAGAGCGAAAACGCCAAAGAGAAAAATGCTCAAAAAGCAGAAGAGCAAAGGGGGAGAAAATCGAAGCTTAAAGTCTGGGGTGCAATGCAGCATATGCGCGAAGAAGAAGAAGAGCGAAAGAACAAAACGCGTAATATGACCAAAAGGCAAAAAGCAAACGTCAAAGCTGCAAAAAAAGCAACAGCGTAAGCAATCAAATGAACAAAAGCGCAAGCGGTCAAAAAGCAAAAGAGCCTAAGAATAAAATAGTAAAAGAACAGAAAAGCTAAAACAAAAGAACGAAAAAGCAAAGAGCAAAGATCGAAAACACAAACTTGCAAACAAACCAAAGAACAAAAAGACCAAAAGTAAGTTCAAAAGATAAAAAGAGAAACAACAGTAGCGGGCAACAAGCTCGGGACCGTGCTGGAAAAAGAGCAAGAACAAGCACGCAAGGGAAATAAGTACATAAAAGTAGAGTAGCAAAACGCGTAACAAAAGAACAAAATAGAACTAAAGCATTAGAAAAAACAAATAAACAACGAGGAAAGGGGAACGAGCAATGGCCTAAGGGCAGACCCAAAAGAGCAAACAGCAGAAGACGCACGAAATAGTAAAGGAGTTGAAAGAACATGTGCGCGAATGAGCGAGCAAATGCGCACTAGAGCGAAACAATCGAGCAAATAACTGAACGAGCGAACTGGAAATCTGATCGACAAGCGAACTAGTGACAAGTAAACGAGGTGACAAGCTAGCAAGCGATCGAATTAGTAAGAAACCGAAAGGGTGAAACCAGAGAACATGCGAGCGAATGAAAGAGCGAACTATCCAGCTTAGCACACGAACTTACACGAACAACGAACGAAAACAACGCTCTAAAAATTTTCACATAAACCGTTGTTTTCATCAACTTAAAGGGCAAAACCTGAGAGCGGAAAGAGAGAGCTTGCTAATTTAATTTACTAATTGAACCATTCGCTTTAATTCGCTATTATAAAGTTATAAATGGGGTCTCTTCTTATTTAAGTGGTAAAGGCATCTTTTGTTCATTCCGCTTTCTCACTAAATATGCACTTCCGCCCCTCAAGAACTTTTCTTTCATTCCAATAATACCCTGGAATTAAAACTTCTTTGTGTCGCTAAAAGGACTGCTAATAACAAAACGCTTTAAGTAGATAAAAGCGAACCCTGTTTGTTGTATTAAAATGTCGGTCAGGGGGTTGTTGGGAGAAAGTCTACTTTAGGATGATTTTTAAATGACTTACCGGTTGATGAGTCGTTGAACGGCTCTGATTCTGCTTCTGGAATAAAAGAAATATTTTTAGAAGAGTTTTAAGTTTTGTGGGGGTGAAAAAATAACAACCCTGTAACATTTAAACCGTCTATTGGCTCGTATGGGGTACGAGCAGTCGAAATATTTCCTCATACTGAACAAAAAATTTACAATATTTATTGGATTAGAAATATTTGGCGTCCGCTAACAAATGTTCTAACACCTCAAATCAAATACAAGCTCAAACAAGTACATTTGAGAACAAACATGAAAAGTAACTACATTATAAAGTCGGAACCAATGGGAAAAAGTAAAACAAACAAGCGAACTAACAATTTAACAGGTACACGAACCGACTCGCAAACATATGATTAAACAAGAGAAGAAAGAAGCAAACGGTCGGTCAAAAAAACAAATAAATAAAGAAAAGTTCGAGCATAAAAACAAATGAAAAAGCAAAAGCCAACACAAAAGCGAAAGGAGCAAAGAAAAGGAGACGAAATAGCAAGCGAACGCGCATGTGAACAAATCAACAACCGATCGACAAACGAATGAATTACTGAACAAACAAACGAGTCTACAAACAACCAACAGAATGGAAAACAACTAATCAAGCACACAAGCAAACGAGCAAGCAAGCAATCGAGCAAACGAGCAAGGGGGCAAAAGAACAAACGAAAAACGAAGAGCAGACCAAAAGAAAAAAGGTACAAAAGTGTAAAAGGGTATAAGAAGGAATGGCAAAAATACAAAGGTAAAAGAATGAAAGCGTAAGCGAGCAAAAGAGCAAAACTGATCGAGCAAAACCAAATGCGCAAAAAGACAAAAGAACAAAATTGTAAACGAGCAAACCGCCCTCACGACAATAGAGCAAAAAAAAAACAAAAAACAAACGAATAAAAGAAAAGGCCAAAGCAAAAGCGTATAAGGTCAAAAAAGAGAACAACAAAACAACACGAGGAAAGAACAAAAGAGTAAATAAACAAAAGAAATAGAAACAAAGTAACAAAAGAACGAATCCCAAAAGAAAAAAGCAAAAGAGCAAAACTCATAAACGTGTATAGGTACTAAAAACAAAATCAGAGAGCGGACGAGCAAAAAAACAACAGAAGCAAAAGATAAAAAAAGCAAAAGCGCAGATAAAGCAGTTGCTCAAAATGCCAACGATCAAAACGCCCAAATGCACAGATCAAAACAACAGAAGCAAAGTGCACAGTGCAAGAAGAGCAAAATGCGAAAGAACGAAGAACAAAATAAAAAAGGCAAAGAGCACGTAGCAAACGTGCCAATGGAGAAAAGAGTAAAGTAGAGAAACGTAAAAAGCCAAAACGACAAGCGAGTAAAATTGCTAAATGTCTAACATGCAACAAGAAGAATAAATAAACAAAAGAATCAAGAGCGTAACAAAGCAAATGAGCAATAGCGCAAGTGAGCAAAAAACAAATGAGCCAAAGTTGAACGGGATCAAAGAGCAAAAAACATAAGAACAAATGTCGAAAGAGCAAAAGATCAAAACAGCAAAAGTGCAAACAAAGAAAAAAGCAAAATAACAAACATCAAAATCGCATATGCGAAAGGAAGCAAACGAGCAAAAGCTTAAGCTGGCAACAAGGCAAGGACCAATCGGGCAAAAGTGTAAGTGCGAATAATCAAATAAGAAAAGTGCAGAAAAGCGGAAACGTAAAACTCGCAATAAAAGAATTAAATATTAATAAAGCGAAAAGCAAAACAACAAATGAGAAAAGAGTAAAGGGAATGGGCAACGGCAAAAAAAGCACATTCAACAAAGCAAACGGCAAAAAACAAAAGAGTTAAAGGAGCTAAAACAACAAGTGAGCGATTGGGCAAACGCGCGCTAGAAAGAAACAGGATAAAAGAAAAAAGGCAAAAAAACAAAAAACCAAATGGAAAAGAGCAAAAGATAGTAAAGCAAAAAAGACAAAAAAAACACATGAGCAAACGAAGAAAAAACAGCACAGTAACATAGCAAACGCGCAAAATGCAACAGAGGTAAAGAGTCAAAGCGCGAAAAACCAAAGCGTAAAAAAGATGAAGAGCAAAAGGGCCAAAGAATCAAAGAGTCAAAGAATGAAAGGGTCAAAAAGTCAAAGAGTCAAAGAGTCAAAGAGTCAAAGAGTCAAAGAGTCAAAGAGTCAAAGAGTCAGAAAGTCAAAAAGTCAAAGAATCAAAGAGTAAAAGAGTAAAAGAGTAAAAGAGTAAAAGAGTAAAAGAGTAAAAGAGTAAAAGAGTAAAAGAGTAAAAGAGTAAAAGAGTAAAAGAGTAAAAGAGTAAAAGAGTAAAAGAGTAAAAGAGTAATAGAGTAAAAGAGTAAAAGAGTAAAAGGGTAAAAAAGTCAGAGTCAAAGAGTCAAAGAGTAAAAGGGTAAAAAAGTCAGAGTCAAAGAGTCAAAGAGTCAAAGAGTCAAAGAGTCAAAGAGTCAAAGAGTCAAAGAGTCAAAGAGTCAAAGAGTCAAAGAGTCAAAGAGTCAAAGAGTCAAAGAGTCAAAGAGTCAAAGAGTCAAAGAGTCAAAGAGTCAAAGAGTCAAAGAGTCAAAGAGTCAAAGAGTCAAAGAGTCAAAGAGTCAAAGAGTCAAAGAGTCAAAGAGTCAAAGAGTCAAAGAGTCAAAGAGTCAAAGAGTCAAAGAGTCAAAGAGTCAAAGAGTCAAAGAGTCAAAGAGTCAAAGAGTCAAAGAGTCAAAGAGTCAAAGAGTCAAAGAGTCAAAGAGTCAAAGTCAAAGAGTCAAAGAGTCAACGAGTCAAAGAGTCAAAGAGTCAAAGAGTCAAAGAGTCAACGAGTCAACGAGTCAACGAGTCAACGAGTCAACGAGTCAACGAGTCAAAGAGTCAAAGAGTCAAAGAGTCAAAGAGTCAAAGAGTCAAAGAGTCAAAAAGTCAAAGAGTCAAAGAGTCAAAGAGTCAAAGAGTCAAAGAGTAAAAGAGTCAAAGAGTCGAAGAGTCAACGAGTCAAAGAGTCAAAGAGTCAAGAGCCAAAGAGTCAAAAAGCCATTGAACCAAAAAGCCAACAAGCTAAATAGCCAAAAAGCCATAGAACCACGAAACCAAAAAGCAACAGAGCCAAGGCGCCAAAGAGTCAAATAGCCAAAAAGCCAGAAAGCAAAAAGCAAAAACCAAAGAAACAAAGAGACAAAGAACCAGAAATCCACAAGGCCAAAGAACCAAAGAGCCAAAGAGCGAAAGAGCCAAAAAGTCAAAGAGTCAAAAAGCCAAAAAGCCAGAGATCCAAATAGCTAAAGAGCCAAAGAGCCAAAGAAATAAAAAGGCAAAACGCCAAAGAACCAAATAGTCAAACAGATAAAGAACTAAAGCGCCAAAGAGCCAAAAAGCCAAAGCGCCAAAAGGCGAAAGAGCCAAAGATCCAAAAAGCCAAAAAGCCAAAAAGCTAAAAAGCCAAAAAACCAAAGAGTCAAAGAGTCACAGAGCCAACGAGCCAAAGAGTCAATGAGCCAAAAAGCCATAGATCCAAAGCGCCAAAGGGACAACGGACCAAAGGGCTAAAGAGCCAAAGTTCCAAAAAGCCAAAAACCGAAGAGTAAAGATTTAAAGGGCCAAAGAGCCAATAAACCAAGGAGCCAAGAAGCCAAATAGTTAAGGAGCCAAAAGGCCAAGGAGCCATTGAATTAAGGATCCAAAGGGCCAAAAGGCCAAAAAGTCGAACCGCCTAATCAACAATGTGCCAAAGAGCCAAAGAGCCGATGAGCCAAAGGGCTAAAAAGTCAAAGGGTAAAAGAGACAAAAAGCAAAGAGTCTAAAAGCCTAAAACCTAAGAGCCAAAGAGTCAAAAAGCTAAAGACCTTACGCGCCAATTGGCCAAAAGACCAAAAGGCCTAAGAACAAAAGAGCCAAAGAATCAAAGAACCAAAAAGCCAAAGAACCAAAGAACCAAATAGCCAAATATCCAAATAGTCAAAGAGTCAAATAGCCAAAGAGCCAAAGAGCCAAAAAGCCAAAGAGCCAAAGAGACAAAGAGCCAAAGAGTCCAATCAATCAAAGAGTCAAAGAACCAAAGAGCCAAAGAGCCTAGCGGCAAAAGAGCCAAAGAGCCAAAGAGCCAGAGAGCCAAAGGCCAACGAGCCAAAGAGCCAAAGAGCCAAAGAGACAAAGAACCAAAAAACCAAAGCGCTAAAGGGCCAAATGACCGACGGGCCTAAGAATCGAAAAACCAAAACAAAACAACGAGCCAAAAAAACTAAAGAACCAAATAGCCCAAGAACTAAAGAGCCGAATAGCCAAAAACCCAAAGATTCAAAAAGCCAAAGAACAGAAGAGCCAAAGAGCCAAAGAGCCGAAAGGCCAAACAATCGAAACCCCAAACCGACCATATGTCAATGAACCAAAGAGCCAACGAACCAAAGGACCAAAGAGTCAAAGAACAAAAAAGACAAAGAGCAAATAGTCAAAAACCAAAGAGCTAAAGGGTCAAGCAGTTAAAAAGTCAAAGATCCCTCTAGAATGAGAACAAAAAAGCAAAAGAGCAAAACGCAAAAGGATAAAATAACGAAAAGGCGAAAGAACGAAAGAGCGACGCAGCTAATATTAATAGATCTATATAGCAAAAGCGCAAACATACCAAAGAGCAATAGCTCAAAAAAACAAAAAATTAAAAGTTTAAGCAAGCTGCAAGCTCGAGGCCGGCGCAGGTACAAGCAACGGCCGAAAAGGTAAATCCAAAAAAACAAACGGCAAAGAACAAAAGAGCAGAGCAGCTATACGAACAGTTGAGCGAATGAGCAAATGCGTGCTGAGCAAAAAGGCACAATAACTAAAAAGCAAAAAAGCAAAACAACATAATGAAAATACGAAAAAGTGAAAACCATAAAAACAAAGGCCAAATAAGAAAACGAACAGAGAGCAATAGAGAAATAAAGTGAAAGGCAAAGGAGCAAGAACAAAAAAGCTAACGAGCAAAATATCTAAATACAAATCTGCAAAGGGACACAAAGATCAAAAGAATAAAAAACATAAGCACTTAATGCCGGAAGACCAAATGAGCGAAAACGCCAAAGACTAAAAGGCTCAAAAAGCAGGGGAGCAAAGCGGCAGAAGATCGAAGCGCATTTACGCGAAAGAGGAGAAGAGCGAAATGTAAAGAGCAATACAGCAACAGAGAAAAGGCAAAGGAGAAAAGAGCAAAAGAGTTAAATGCGAGCCTGCAAAAGGGCACCATGAACAAAAAGGTAAAAGACAATAAAAGTTTAAAAACTTAAGACCATCCTAGCAAAAGAACAAAAGTTCAAAAAGCAAAAAGCTTTAAAAACAAAGACTCAAAGAGGTAAAAGAGCAAAGCTTACACCGTGAAGCGCAAAGTGGTTAATGCGGAAAAAAGTTAGAGAGCAAAACGTAAAGAGACAAGAAGTAAGGACGCGAAAGGATCATATAGCAAGACAGCAGCATAGAAAAAACGATAGGATGGAAAGCAAAAATACAAAAAAGGCGAAATGGTCAAATGAAGAGAAGAGCAATACCTCAACAGATCAAGGGGTAAAATGCAAAATAGAAAAAAAGCAAAAGTGCAAACGGGCAAAAAAGCAAATGAGCAAAAGAGCAAAAGGGCAAATGGGAAGAGAAGCATAACAGCAAAAGAGCAGAAGATCAAAAGAGCAAAAAGCAAAAGCCAAAAAAGTAAAAGCGGAAAAGAGCTAAAGAGCAAAAGGCAAACGCCAAAGAGCAGAAGAATAAAATAGAAAAAGCGCAAAAAGCAAAAAGCAAAAAAAAAGCAAAAACAAAAGAACAAAGGAAAAAATGAGCAACGAGAACAAAAGGGCAAATGAACAGCAGATCAAAAGAGCAAGAGAGAAAACAATAGCAAAAGAGCAAAAGCAAAAAAGGTGAAAAGGCAAAAGAACAATAGATAAAAATAACATAAGAATAAAAGAGCAAAATAGCAAAGAAAAGAGCAAAACATCGAAAGAGCAAAAGATCAAAAGACAAAAAGTAAAAGTAAAAGAGCAAAAAACAAAAGGCAAGAGGACAAAAGAGCAAAAGTAAAAGCAAAATAGCAAAAGAGCAAAGAGAAAGAGCGAAAGAGCAAACGCGCAAACGAGAACGCGAAAGAACGAAAGGACGAAAAGCAGGCGAGCGAAAGAGCAAAAGAGAAAAACACAAGAGCGAATGAGCGCAAGAACAAAAGCAAAAGAGCAAAAGAGCAAAGAAGAAAAAGAGCGAAAAAACAAAGAGCGAAAGAACAAAATAGCATAAAAAAGAGCAAAAAACAAGAGAGCAAAAGAGCAAAGAGGAAAAGGTAAAAGTAAAAAAGCAAAAGAACAAAGGGCAAGAGAGCAAAAGAGTAAACGCAAACCCCAAAGAGAAAGCTTAAAAGAGCAAAAGAGCGAAAGAATGAAAGAGCGGCAGCCAAAAAGCAAAAGAGCAAAATAGCAAAGTGAAAAAGAATAAAAGAACAAAAGAGCAAAGAGCAAGAGGCAAAAATAAAAAGAACAAAAGAACATAAATGCAAGAGGACCAAAGAGCAAAAAGCAAAAGCAAAAGAGCAGAAAAGCAAAGAGAAAGATCAGAATAGCAAAAAGTAAAAGAGCGCAAAAACAAAAGAGCAAAACAACAAAAGAACGAAAAAGCAAACGGGCGAAAGAGCAAACGAGAAAACACAAGAGCGCAGGAGCACATGAACAAAAACAAAACGCAAAAGAGCAAAAGAGCAAAAAAGGAAAAGAAGAAAAGAGAAAATAGAATAAGCGCATAAAAGAAAAAAGCAAAAAATAAAAAGCCAAAGGACCAAAAAGGAGTAAAAAGGAGTAAAAGAAACAAAAGAACAAACGAACGCCAGAGCAAAAGAGCAAAACAGTAAAATAGCAAAAGAGCAAACGAGCAAAACAAAAACAAAGAAGCAAAGCACAATAAACAAAAGACCAAAAAGCAAAAAGAGCAAAAGAGTCGGAGAGTAAAATCGTAAAAACCAAAAGGAAAAAGGCAAAACCAAAAAGCGTCAAAGAGCAAAAGAGCAAAAGCAAAAGAGCAAAAGAGTAAAAGAGTAAAAGAACCAAAGAGTAAACGGCCAAAAGAGCAAAAGAGCAAAGAAAATATTTAAACCCGCAAAAGAGCAAGCGGGTAAAAGAATAAAGAGCAAAATGGCAAAAGAGCAAAGAGTAAAAGAGAAAAAGAAAAGCGTAATAGCACAAAAGACCAAAAGAGCAAAAAGATTTCAAAAGAACAAAAGAACGAAAGGACAAAAGAGCAAAAGGACAAAACGCAAAACGCAAAACAGCAAAACAGCAAAAAGCAAACAAGTAAAATAGTAAAAGTGAAAAACGAGCAACAGAGCAAAAGAGCAAAATAACATAGCATAGCCCCCAATAGAGCAAAAGCACATCCTAGCAAAAGAGTTTGAGCGCAAAAGTGCAAAAGAGCAAACGGGCTAAGCAGCAAAAAAGCAAAATAGCAGAAGTGCACAAGTGCAAAAGTGCGAAAAGCAGCAGTGCAAAAGATCGAAAGCGCGGGCGAACAAAGGAGCAATAGAGCAAACACGCGAACGAGCAAAAGAGGGCAGGAGAAAAGAGCAAACGCGCAAAGGCTAGAGCGACAGAGCAAAAAATCAAACGAGCAAAAGAGTAAAAGAGCGCAATAACAAAGAGCAAAAGGCTAAAAATATAAGAGCAAAACTGCAAAAGGTCAAAAGAGCGAAAAAGCTAAAGGGCAAAAGAGCGAAAGAGTGAATAAGCGAAAGAGTGAACGAACAAAAGAGCAAAAAAGCACAAGAGCAAAACGGAAAAAACAACAGTCAAAGTTCACAGATCAAAAGAATTCAAGAGTGCAAAAGTGCGGATGCGTAATAAAAGTGTAATAAGTTCGAGTGAGCAAAATATCAAAACGAGCCAATGTGTAAAAGAGTAAAAAAGCAAATGTGCAACGAGAAAAGCATAAAAGGGCAAAAACCAATATATCAAAAAAAACAAAAAAAAGCAAAAATAGAAGAATTGAGAAGCAAAGAGGCAACCTAACAAAGAAGTAAACGAGCAAAAGAGCAAATGAAGCATTGCGCGAACGACCAAGCGTGTAATCGAGCAAACCAGCATCGGAGTAAACATATGCTCAAAAGTACAAACAAGCTACGACCAAACGAGAAAGTGACAAAACAAGCCAACTAGCAGTCGAGCAAACTAGCAAACGAGTGTGATTTCTCGAAAGACTGGTCCAGGCAATTTAATGAGAACGCCTCGCTATATTATTCCAAGACTCCTACTTAGTACGAGACGTCAGCAGGCTTGTCTTTCAACAGCAGCCAGATTTTGTGATCAACAGTAAGATGGATCTCTCGAAAGATTGATTTCAATCAATTTAATAAGAACGTCTAATCGTAGATCTTCTGCTCAATACAACATGACATAATCTCCGTTCAAGATATTCTTATACAAAAGACACTAAAACAATTTTGCAGGATCAACCCAGAATTTTGAGGAAAAATTGGAAATAAATTTTATTGAGGGCTTCTTGCTGGACAACAGTTAGAAGATCCAGATCCATAAGTATTATCAACTTGTACGTACAAATACACAAGGTTAGCCGTTGAAAATTTAACAGCATTGATGCGGTTTGTCTCTTAGGGCGGTGGTTTCGATCTGTACGTGGCACCATCCACCCCTCGAGTTCACTACATTTTATGCAACGTTGTTGTAGTTCTAAAAGAACTTTAGCATTTTTAGTGAATCAAGCGGTGCATCACATTTTGCCAGAAAAACTCCCATAAAACAGCTTTTATAGAAATAAAATACAATGATACTGCTTGTGTTCATTGGGCTGTAGTTTTAGTCCTGTATCTGTTGAGTTACGCAAGGGCGAGCGCCTGTTAGCAATATACATTAAATATGACGCAGGAATTTGTGTTATTCCATATCTGTACCCTGACATTTCATCTCAAGAATGTAATAAACAAAAGAAATGTTACTAATCAACCCTTAGAGTTACGTACGATCCTCATTCCTTCCTTTCTGATTTAATCAACTACTAAAATACATCCAGGTCTCATCCTCGAAACATACAATTTTCCGGATTTTTTGCCAACATGCCTACATCGAAATAGTTTGGAGGACGCGGATTTTATCTCGCCCCCGCTTCTTTCTAACAAATATTTAGACGATACTAAATATATTGAAATAGTCTCAGGAATGTAATAAGAAAGAAAGATTCTCTGGAAGATGTAATTAGCTTAAAGGTTACTAGAAGATCAGCTTCTATTGGGGTTGAGTTAATATCTATTCTATTTTCAGAAAATGTCAGAAAGACGCAAAGGCAGTTAGATACGTTTTTCAACCACCCACCCTTACCCTTCAAAGCTGAAACCGAATTAAGCATTTGACAAATCCTCGTGGAACACTTAAACATCAAGGTTAGTTTACGTTTTGGTTGTTCAGCCCAACATCCCCTGTTACTTTCGTTCACCCCCATTGAACTCCGACTACTGCAACGTTTTCCCCTTTGTCTAAACGAGTTATAAAATATCAAAGAAATAACCCGAAAAGCTTCCACCAATCGCGTACGATGTAACGAACTATGATCCCGTTAATCATAGTAATTGGGAATCCCAGATTTCAGGAGCATCGGACAACAGGAAATATGGAAATTACGCGCCCAAATTATACTATCGAACCACAAATAGCTAATCATCTATCGCAATTTATACAGCTGTCAAGGTGAGTTATGACAGCATTATTCCAGCACTATTTTGCGCACTAACAGAATACAAATTATACAATCAATCGTAGAGCTAGCTCGTTCTCATTGGAAAGCCGCAAGCTTTTTGGGCAAAACGTCCGTACGCCCAAAGCGACTGAATGTGTAACGTACATTTTTATAGCTTAACATTTTACGCTTTTTCCCAATTAGTAACTACTATTTCTATATTTTATATTTATTAACTCCTTAGGCGAATGCATCGTATTATAATGAGTGGATTGCATCGTTCTTGTCTTGCCGTTCGTATAGATTTTGTTCCTTATGTGGATATACAAGTCTAGATAATAGACGATAAGAGGTTGTAATAGAACGAGTTGAATAAACAGATGAGTAGTTGTAGTTTGTTCTTGGTTCCTATATATTAATTACGTTAAAAATACTGCTTCTTCTTTGCTTTGACAATAGTGAGACTTAAGCGGTATGAATTTTCGAATTGTTCATGAACAAGCACGGCACGATTTTAGTTGTTTTTCTTGTGAAATAAAAGTTGTATATTAACTGTAGAAAGTGAAGTGCTAATTCCGATTGAAGTAGTATGGTTGATAGGCGAACGTGTTTGGTCGACGCACGTGTTTTACGGAACATTTTACGGACTTACTTTAGTGATACACGTGCTTTACTCATTGTGGTTTTGGTGCTTTGTCTTTTGATATTTAAACTGTGTGCGATCTAGTTTCGCGGTCCTTTTTATCAGAGTAGTGCATACTTTGGATTATCCAAGTACAGTTAATACTGTAGTTTCTGAATTTTCTAACCCCAAAGAATCTAAAACAGATCATTGTTTGCGCAAATTTCGTTATTTGCGAAATATAACAGATTACCGGTTAAAAAAGTATTGGTTGAAGGTTCTCACTGCTTTTTGGATGTTTATGAAAATAATATACATTTGGTCCCAGTTGAAATCAAACTAGTGCGACAAAATATTTCGAAATTATTGTCTCAGGAAATAGAATTAACAGGAAATTTATCAATGCTACATAGTTCCGTCGCGTGATAATGTCTGCTGCTAACACCAGTGAAATATGTAGGTGTGATTAAGGTAACGTGTGATAAGTTCCATCAACACCCTCCTAGTCAAGGGTGAAGTGCTGCGTTAGTGCCGGACATCGTGAATCCCACACTTCAATTGCAAGGAAGCGTTACTGAAGGACCTTTTGTAAGTTGAACTATTTCCTACTTATTCTTACTTTAAATATCTATCCGTTGTTTTGCCATATCTTTGTCGTTCTGATACCTTTTACCATAGACTTGCATGCTATTTGAAAAAAAAAACAAGAATCAACAATACTGGATGACTCATATCCATGGTGCTTACCTATTAATTTTTTGGTTAAAATTTTGTCTGATTTATGTTTAATTGGTGTGTGAGGAAACGTTTCCGCTACTCCCCAATATTACCTCACTTTGTACTAAAAATTTTTGTATTGCTTTTACCGTTGTTAGATTATATAGATTATCCAAACAGTTTTTTTTTACATTCTACAAGGTACTGAACAATCTATGCTCGATCAGCATGCTATGCTTTTTCTTTATTTCAGGTTTGCAGGACTAATTTTTTTTATTGCAGGTATTGTTACTAACTCCTTACAGCCGCGTACCTTATCTGTTGGTCTGCTTTCGACAACCCCCCCTAATCTCCGATTGAGCCCGGTCATTTCTTGGATTTTCTTCGTGTTACGCACGGCTACGAGCCAACGTAGCATAAATTTGGCGCCCAACGTGGCTGCCACGATAAACATAACAAATGTATGAATCACAGCCGTTTTTCAAGAGCCGAACTCTGATGGCACTAAATCCACCACAATCAAATTAAAAATTAATAGAATACTAAGCAAACGACGAAAAACATGTAGAATAATCGATTTTAGGGGTGGTCTTCATAAAAATTTTAAGGGGTGACGGTGAGTAGCTTTTTGAACGTGCTTGCAAAGGTTCCCAAAGCATACTGATATTTTGATCTTCAAGATCAAGCTAGCTTAAGTCACTTCGTTATCAGAAAAGCCTCACTTCCTTCACTTAAATTCAACCGATAGCGTTAGCAACTTTTCTTCAATCAATAAAGAAATCTTTATTCCAAAGTATTCCAAAATCAGTAAAGAACTGTAAAATCAATAAAAAAATCTTTAACCTTTCGCAAAATCAATTACAAAACTTTATCCTATGACTCGAACTATAAGATTTCCGTACAAACGATAGCATTCTGAAATTTGTTTCAATCAATAAAGAAATCTTCATCCCAAAGTATTCCAAAATCAATAAAGAAATGTAAAATCAATAAAATAATCTTTAACCTAAACGTATTCGCAAAATCAATTACAAAACTTTATTCTATGACTCGAACTATAACATTTTTGTTCAAACGATAGCATTCGCGGTGATTCCGTGTGAAACCACTTTGTAACAATTTTATTTTCGCAGTAAAAAATCTATTCATGAAAGGTACAACGAATGTTAAAACACCTTTATTAACTAAAGTAATAATACGTGTAACAATCAAATCCTTACATTAATACAGTATCTAGAGTCGTTAGTCTATTTGTTTCGGAGTTCGGTGTATTCCACAGCCACTGGCGCGCGCGTGAGAGGTTTGACAACCCCACTCGGGACGCTCCCACGATAGAAGAACGCGGCAAAAGGACTCGTCGATAGGTAAGAGCAGCGACAGCATGCATTTGAAATTAATGGCGAGTGACCTCCGGGTCGCATTATTTATGTGACACACTTCCTGAGTAACGCGCAACGACAACTTAGAATCTACAATTTAGAAACCCTAACTTATAGACTACGCAATGAAAAATTACATTTGTAACTAAGATTAGACAACGGAAGATTACGCTACAAAAGTTATGCAGCCTTGAATCAATGTGAAACCCGCTTCGCTTCAACACCTGTATTTAAAGCATGGAAAGCAAGAATAATTAGCTGCAGATTCCGCACGGCGATGTAGTTTCCATTCCAGCCAAGGACAACAGCCGGGGTTTGGTTCGTAATAGCTTTAAGATTTCCTCAGTGCTTCCTTCTAAAAGCACGTTATTTCGTTTTGTTTTATAGAAGCACAAATTTGTTATTCAGTTTATCTGTAGCTAAGCTGGTTTCTCCAGTATCAAATTTAATTTCACTTAGTTTCGTAGATATGTGACTACACGTGGCTTCAACATAAATTAACAGCTGCGGTTACGTCACCTGTTTGTTTGAAATATGCCGTCAACAATTGCACATTGCAAGCAGATGTTTAGTATTACATTACTACCACCTTTGATAAAATTAGAGAATATCTTTGTGAATATTTTGACTTCAAATCGATTTTAATACTGTTAACTTAAAAGAAAGTTTTGTATATTAATTTGTAAATGACCTCAGATCTGATTGGGTTAGAAAACCTAGTATAACCAGTACACTGGGTTGTAATATATTTGAGTAAGAATCAATGTTGCATAATCTTGTACAATATTATTTTCTTAAGTAATTCAGCAGTATTCATTCTATTTTATTGCACTTAAATTTTATTTACAGAAACAGAAAAATCTTTATAAATTTATAATCCACGCTCTAAAGTCTTTTATTTGACTAATTTGCATCAGACCTGATAAACAAAAGCAATAAGGTTACAATTTTTGACACGCCTTGAAAATATTCTCTATGAATTTTAGGTATTTGAGGACCACAATTTGTTCCCTTCATTGCTCATAGTCCAGACCTATCGAAGCTTTGCAGACAACTGCTTGGAGCATGTGACAGCACTATCTGTTAGACACAGTATGCTGCCAGCCATGTAGAGCCACCAGAGAAAAATCGTTTTTTCTCCACTGGTCCGCCAGCCTCACGCATGGGCGCTAGTGAAACGAATTTTCCTGGCCAATCCCACACATGGGTGCCAGTGAAATGTTTTCCATATTTCTCTGGCCGACACTACTTTATTATCACCATGCTCCAAGTCAGGTGTCTGCAAAACAAAGTCTTCCGACGTAACTAGGGTCTATTCCTTGCAGAGCTATGAGCAATGGGGGTAAGTCAAAATCTGTAGGGGGTCACACTCAAACTAAAACAAACAGGCGCCACCAAGTCCAGATTGATTTATGTTAATGTCATGGCAAATTTCTAAGGGCGGACGTGGAGACCCAAAGGAAAAAAGATCGCCTTCGCTGACACAAAAACTTGTCTTAACAGAATAAGACGCTGTTCCTGTAAGGAAAAATAATAATTAAGTCACATAGAAAATGGGAACACTATTTGTGTCCCTCAAATATATCTAAAAATGCAAAAAGAATGTTTCCTACATAAGGGTACCATAAAAATTGAACTCTTATTGCTTTTTGTTTATCAGGTCTGATCAAACTAGATCAGAATAGAAAGACTTTAAGCGTGGATTATAAATTTACTAGAAAGAATTTTTTCAGTTTCTGTAAATAAAATTTAATGCAATAAAATAAAATGAATACTTGAATTACTTGAAGAATTATTGTAAAGTTTATCAACTTGATTCTTACTCAAATATATTACAACCCAGTGTGACTGGTTATACTAAGGTTTTCTAACCCAATCAGATCTGTGTAGGTCATTTACAAATTAATATACAAAACTTTCTTTTGTTAACAGTATTAAAATCGATTTGAAGTCAAAATATTCACAAAGATATTCTCTAATTTTATCAAAGGTGGTAGTAATGTAATACTAAACATCTGCTTGCAATTGTGCAATTGTTGACGGCATATTTCAAACAAACAGGTGACGTAACCGCAGCTGTTAATTTATGCTGAAGCCACGTGTAGTCACATATCTACGAAACTAGTGAAATTTAAATTTGATACTGAGAAAACCAGCTTAGCTACAGATAAACTGAATAACAAATTTGTGCTTCTATAAAACAAAACGAAATAACGTGCTTTTAGAAGGAAGCACTGAGGAAATCTTAAAGCTATTACGAACCAAACCCCGGGCTGTTGTCCTTGGCTGGAATGGAAACTACATCGCCGTGCGGAATCTGCAGCTAATTATTCTTGCTTTCCATGCTTTAAATACAGGTGTTGAAGCGAAGCGGGTTTCTTACATTGATTCAAAATGCATAAATTTTGTAGACTTTAGATATTCCGAAATATGATGGATACCAATTCCAGCTAAAATCTGTTTGTTGTGTTGGATATATTTTGAACGATAATAAAACCAATTTCTTGTAAAATCAGCTTATGGCGTTGGGTATATATTCCGAAGGATAATGGATACAAATTCCAGATGAAATCAGTTTATGCCGTGAGAAATATTCTGAAAATGATAAATACCAATTCCTGGTTTTTGATATACTTTGGGCGATCATAAAACCAATTCCGCGTAAAATTACTTTAAAGTGTTATATAAATTCCGAAGGATGATGGCTACCAATTCCTGATGAAATCTCTTTATTGAGTTAGATATACTTTAGGCTATGATAAATACCAATTTCTTATCAAATCAGTTTATGTTGTTGGATATATTTCGAAAGTAGATGAATATTAATTCCTGGTTGAATCAGTTAATGCGTTAGACATAACCCGTGACCTGGTGAAATAAGTTTATGGCGTAGACTGCATTCCAAAGAATGATGCATACCAATTCCTTGTGAAACCAGGCTATAACGTTGGACTTATTCCAAAGCAGATGGATACCAATTCCTGGCGAAACAGGTTTATGGCGTTAAGTATATCTCAAGAGGTAATGGATACCGAACCCTCTTAAATCAATTAGTGTCGCTACATATACTCCGAAGGATGATGGATACTAAGTTTTGTGAAATCAGTTTAAGGCGTTAGATCAATTCCGGGGAATGATAGATATCAATTCCTTGTGGAATCAGTTTATGAAGTTAAATATATTCCGAAGATAATGGATTTAATCCTGAGTTCTCTGTGAAATTGTTAACACGATAGATATGTTCCGCAAGACGATTGTTTAGGCTTATTTACCCTATTTACACGTTTTACCTTAAGCTTATAGATATTAATTAATGTCGCTTATCCTTTAACCTAACAGTACTTAACCCCTTCCTATAATCCGGTTTTATCCACTACCTACCTACAAGAAAAGGGACTAAATGGTGAGAAAGGACAGAAATTTCAGTGCTTCGAAAGTCGTAGCAAGCGTCACATGTACGCAATATGTTGTCGTGGTTATTTTGCAGTAATTAGTGCCGTACAATCGGTTCGTGTGCTAATTAACATTACTACAGTCCACAATCAATTAATAGTTTCGTTACATTGATCGACCAGCGTTGAATCAAGATCGCAGTCATTAAAGGTAGGTGAATTCCATATCATTGGTTCATCCCTTTATCCCTTCATTTTGGTTCCTTTCGACCGCATTAATTAATATTTGCATATAAAAATTGATTATCTAATCAAACAATTAGAGTAATCAGGGCAGTTTTACACATTAATAGTAATTGCAGTTAGGTTTATTTCATAATATTGTGCATGCCGTTGCATTTTAAAAATTTTAAAATTTAAGTGCATTAAAAAAAGCAGTTAATTTAAATTAAGCGTATACAAATAGGAAAAACATCATTGCGATACCCCTGTTCTAAGAACTTGCATTGTATACCTGAAGCTGCACTAATCTATTTTGGTGAGAGCTTAAAGAACCGTTATTCCTCGAGGTATCTTAAGGGTTGTGGTCAACACAAATCTCATTTTAACGTTAAATTAAAGTGTCACTCAGGATTAGCTACATAATTGCTAGTTTATGAAAATTGGTAGAGTAGTTACATGTTCATCATTAGTTTGGGTTTACATCTTTAAGATTTGTTATTTTTGTGACAAGGGTACTCGTGTTTAGGGGAATAGCTATTTTGTTCGAAATGACTCAGATGCTTATGGACCGTCTTATAGTAGATGGAAAAGAGTGTTTGGATAGAATAGAAAATTTGTTTGAAAGTATTTCCAAGTTGGAATATAATCTTGAAAACCAAGCAATCGCTTCGATGATGGTACAGTCAGCTGTAGAGATAAAGGAAGAATTTGATGCATCCTACAAAAGGTGTGTGTTAGACGAGGATGATTCGGACAGTTTGAGTCAAATTACAGCAATCAGAATTGAATTGGATAAAACTTTAATATCAATTAAAGTTATTGGGGCAAAATTTGTTAGTTTGGTTGAAAGTAAGCAGGAAGCAAAACCGTTTTCTACAAGTAGATCGTCGTATGATACCGCTGGTATAGGTATCACCAGTAATTTAAAACTTCCAAAGGTCGCAATTGGGAGCTTTTCTGGACGCATAGAGCATTGGGAATCGTTTCATAGTTTGTATAAAAATCTCATTCATTTAAATACACAGTTATTACCAATCGAAAAGTTTTATTTCTTACTGAAGCGTTGGATGTAGATTCCAGAAATTTAATTCGTCATCTACCAATAAATAATGACAATTATGAAATTGCATACTCCGTTATAGTACAACGCTATGACTCACGTCGTTTGATTGTCAATACATATTGGTCAGCTCTTGAAAATTGTCCTAAGGTGAAAGCAAAATCACATACAGAACTTAGGGATTTGTTGAATTGTTTTACAGAGAATTTGTCAGGTTTACGTCAAATAAAAATTGATTTACTTAATTTAATATTGTTTAATTTGTTGAGCAAAAAGGTTGATGCTGACCTCTTAAAGGCATTTGAGGTTGAAAATAATGAAGAAATACCTACATACGAGCAATTGAAATCATTTCTTGAAAAACAGTGTAAAGCTTTGGAAATTAGTAGTATGATTACGTCCGAACCATCGAAGTCAAGTTCAAAACACACATTGAATACAAACATTAAGGAAAAGCGTTTTCTTTTAATCCGAAGTCATATGTTAAAACCTCATTACTTACAACTTCAAACGCGGTAAAATGTTTGGTTTGCAATGGTAATCATCAGATTTATCGTTGTCAAATTTTTTTGGATAAGGTTCCTCAAGAAAGGTATAATACTGCAAAGGATAAAAATTTGTGTATCAATTGTCTTCAAGATACACATAAAATTGCAACATGCCCTTCAAAATCGGAATGTAAAAAAGTCACAAAAAGGGTCACAATACCCTCCTTCATTTTGAAAATTCTGCTTCTGTTGTTGAAACAAAACCTGCTGCTGCAGATGTTTCAAATGTGGCCTCTACTTCAAATTGTAGTACATTGTTCTCGTCGAAATTGTCAAGTGCTTCTACATTGTTATCAACAGTTCAAGTTTCTATTCGCAATGAATTTGGACAAGCGCAAATCGTAAGAGCATTATTGGATTGTGGAAGTATGGAATCTTTTATAACGGAAAAATGCCGTCAACGGCTTGGATTAAATAAATCAAAGGTTGCATTAAAGGTAGAAGGGTTGGGGTTAGCGTCATCTCATATTACCGGAAAGGTAGTTTGTAAAATTAAACCCGTTGGACACACAATGCCAGAATATTCAGTTCAAGCATTTGTATTGCCAGAAATTTGTGGAAAGTTACCAACGGCTCCAATCTCTTCGAAAAATTGGATACATATAAAAGATTTAGACTTAGCCGATCCCTCTTTTGATAAACCAGGTAATATAGACTTGTTGTTGGGAGCAGATATTTTGCCCGCACTTTGGGTAATGAAACTCGTTCGGGTTCACCTGATGAACCAGTTGCAATTCGCACTTCATTTGGTTGGTTACTGACAGGCAAATTTGTGTCTCCAGTGACAAGTGGCACGTCATTGTGTGCATTCGTAGAACCCTTAGAGTCTAGTATCACTAGATTCTGGGAACTGGAAAACATTCCAGACATTCCAACACACAAGTTATCCCCACAAGAGGAAATTTGTGAAAAACACTTTCGTAGCAATTATTCGAGAGACAAAACAGGTCGTTTCGTTGTATCGTTGCCGTTTAGTGGTCCTGAATCGTTGTTTGTTGGGTCTCGGGATGTCGCACTTAATCGGTTTTATTATTAGAACGTCGCTTGGAAAAGAATCAGGAATTATACACTTTGTATAAACAATTTATGCAAGACTATTCCGACAGTGGGCATATGACACCAGTAAATGCTTCAATTAGTAGCAATATTCCATCTCCGGAATATTATATTCCGCACCATGCGGTTATGAAACCGGAAAGCACTACTACACAAATTCGAGTGGTATTTGACGCATCCGCGGTTTGTCCCAGTGGTGGTTCATTGAATGAACATTTGATGCCAGGACCTCCGCTTCAGAAGGATATTTTTGCTTTGTTGTTGGATTTTCGTTTATATCCCATTGTATTAACTGCCGATATTAAACAGATGTACAGGCAGATTTTGTTGCTCCGAATCATCGGGCTTATCAAAAAATACTTTGGAGACCAACGTCATCAGAGTCAATAGTCGAGTATCAATTGAATACTGTTACCTACGGAGTTACTTCATCACCGTTCTTGGCAATGCGTGTTATTAAGGAGCTTGCGAATGCTGAAGCACCTAAATATCCAAACGCTGCCAAGGTTTTGTTGTCTGATGTTTATGTCGATGATTTGGTTACCGGGTGCAGTTCACCGGATGAAGCTAAACGTCTAGTTTCTGAATTAAATCAGATTTGTGAGGCTGGAGGTTTTACATTGAGAAAATGGAATAGTAACATTGCTAGTATCATTGATGATTTACCAGAATCTTATCGTTATCAACAAGCTGTTTCCTTCGAGGAATCTAACAATGTTACCCAAAAGGTATAAGGTTTGCGTTGGCAACCGTCGCTTGATCAATTCTTCTATGATACAAATATCATAGACAGACCATGTACTAAAAGAAATATGTTGTCCGAAGTAGCAAGGATCTTTGATCCGTTAGGGCTATTAGCGCCTTTAGTATTTTTGGCCAAGCATTTAATACAATCGCTATGGATTTTAGGATTTGAATGGGATGAAAGTCCCCCGTTGACCATAAGTTCAAAGTGGAAAATTTATTTGCAACAAATGTCGCAATTATCAGACCTTAAAATTCCTCGGTGGATTATTTCTGATGATGTTCAAGATCTACAGCTGCATGCGTTCTGTGACGCTTCTGAGGCAGGGTATGCTACTGTGATTTACTTTCGTACTGTTGACATACAGGGTGATATAAAGGTTGCCTTAGTATGTGCAAAATCTAGACTTGCGCCCACAAAGCGCATATCGTTGCCAAGACTCGAATTGTGCGGCGCTGTGTTATTGTCTGATGTAGTGGCATTTGTCCAAAATACATATAAAACTCGTCTGTCGTTAGATCGTATAGTTGCTTGGTCCGATTCTACAGTCGCTCTGTGTTGGATTCGATCGTCATCTTATAACTGGAAAACTTTTATAAGTAATCGGATTTCGCATATTCAGGATCGCGTTCCTCCTGCATCTTGGAACCATGTTCGGTCACATGATAACCCCGCAGACTGCGCCTGTAGAGGATGTTAGCATCAGATTTAGTCAATTATCAGTTATGGTGGACAGGCCCTCCTGGTTGTCACTTCCAGAAGAAAATTGGCCGGTTACCCACATGCCAAAGTTAATCGATACATCTCCAATAGATGTGGAGAAACGTACATTGGTATTAAATGTTGTTGTGACAGATAATTTTTTAGATTCATTACTAGAGAGATTTTCAAATCTACAAAAAATATGTAGAATTATTTCATATGTTTACCAGTTTGTTCGTAAGTTACAATTTTCTAGACAGGCAGTTGGTGAGAATTTGGATAACGTGTCTGTGTCTCAGCAACACGCTATGGAATTATTGATTAAAAGAATTCAGCAAGAATCATTTGGTCAGGATATAGAAAATATTAAACGGGGTAAGGTAATTAGTAAACATCTTCGACCTCTTACCCTTTTTATCGACTCGCGTGGTTTGTTGAGGGTGGGCGGTCGGCTCAGAAACTCGGAATTACCATATGAAACAAAATTTCCATTGGTACTTCCTCGCACTCACAGATTAACAGAATTAATCATCTTGGACTGCCATAAAACATACTTACACCCTGGTCTTAAAGCCACACAATTTTTACTAAACCAAAATTATTGGATTTTGTCAGCAAAAAGAGTCATACGTCAGTGTTTAAAATCTTGTATTCGATGTTTTAGAGTGAAACCAATTGCTTATTGTCCTCCGATGGGTGATTTGCTTGCATCAAGGTTTACCTCTGTAAAAGCCTTCCTACACACGGGAGTTGATTTTGGAGGTTCTTTCTGTATTCTCATGAGCCGTAATCGAGGTGTAAGGTCACTAAAGGCTTACATTTGTTTATTTGTTTGCTTCAGCACAAAGACTCTTCATTTAGAGCTTGTGTCAAGTTTGTCGGCGGATGCTTTTATAGCCGCGTTACGACGCCTTATAGCCCGCCGGGGTAAATGCCTGAAACTCTATTCCGATTGCGGTACTAATTTTGTTGGAGCATCGAACGAAATCTCGCAACTGATGACTCAATCAGCGCATGCTGAAGGAATTGAATTCGTGTTCAATCCTCCCTCAGCTCCTCATTTTGGAGGGTTGTGGGAGGCTGGAATTAAGTCTGTCAAGACACATTTAAAAAGAGTGATTGGCGACCAGATCTTATCATACGAGGAATTAAACACGGTTTTAATTCAGGTTGAAGCCATTTTAAATTCAAGGCCTCTGTGCCCCATGAGCTCAGATCCGAATGATTTTCATTTTAAGTCCGTCCCATTTTTGAATATAGAGCCTGTTTCTGTCATACCCGATCCAGTTCTCCTTGAGTTGGAAATATCAAAATTAGATCGTTGGCAACTTATTCAACGCATCCAACAATCATTTTGGAAGCGTTGGCGTAATGAATATTTGCATTCTTTGCAACAGAAGGCAAAATGGTTTACCCTACTTCTGAGGCGAAAATTGGAACGTTAGTCTTAATTCATGACAATCAAGTCGCACCTTTACACTGGAAATTAGGGCGCATAGAAAAACTGTATGTTGGTTCAGACAACATTAGCCGCGTGGCAGGTGTGAAAACAATGCAAGGTTTTCTCAAAAGACCACTTGTTAAACTATGTCCTCTTCCTTTGTAAAAATAGTTTTAGTATTTTTCGTAAGTGTATACGTATAAGTATTTGTTGCCGTTTACTTTTAAAATAAGTTGCTTCACACTTATTTTGGTGGGCGGTATGTTTAGGCTTATTTACCCTATTTACACGTTTTACCTTAAGCTTATAGATATTAATTAATGTCGCTTATCCTTTAACCTAACAGTACTTAACCCCTTCCTATAATCCGGTTCTATCCACTACCTACCTACAAGAAAAGGGACTAAATGGTGAGAAAGGACAGAAATTTCAGTGCTTCGAAAGTCGTAGCAAGCGTCACATGTACGCAATATGTTGTCGTGGTTATTTTGCAGTAATTAGTGCCGTACAATCGGTTCGTGTGCTAATTAACATTACTACAGTCCGCAATCAATTAATAGTTTCGTTCCATTGATCGACCAGCGTTGAATCAAGATCGCAGTCATTAAAGGTAGGTGAATTCCATATCATTGGTTCATCCCTTTATCCCTACAACGATAGATACCAACTCTGTGTCAACTTAGTTTATTCGATATATTCCAAAGTATAATGGATACCAAATCCTTGTAAAATCAGTTAATTGCGTTAGAAATATTCCGAAGGATGATGGATACCAGTTCTTTGTGAAATCTGTTTATGGGATTAATGATACTCCGAAGAAAAAAGATGGTGGATACCGATTTCTGGTGAAATCAGCATTTTACATCTCAGATTCCTATGACATCAATTAATACTCTAGATATGTTCCGTAAGACCGTGGGTGCCAATATCGTGTGAAATCAGATGAATGTATTCCGAAGTATTATGGATACCAATTCCTGATGAAATCAGCTACCAAATCCTAATGAAATCAGTTTATGGCGTTAGATATATTCCGACAGAGGATAGATACTAATTCTCTGTAAAATCAGTTTATGATGTTAAATATATTTCGAAAATGGTGGATACCGATTCCTTAAGAAATCAGTTTATGGTGGTGGAGAACCTTGTTAAAGTACTTAATGCATTCAATATATTACGAAAGAAGCTAGATACCAATTCCGTGTGAAATCAATTTATGTTGTTAGATATATTCCGAAGATCGTGGATACCAATTTATGCTGATGCTTGATATATTTGGAAGCAAAATGGATATCAATCCCGTGTGAAACCTGTTTACGGTGTTAAATATATAGATACCAATTTCTCGTACAATCAGTTTATGGCGCTAGATTTAATTCGAAGTCTGATACATAGCAGTTTTACGTGAAATCAGTAATGCGGTAGATATATTCCGAAGGACGATATATATACTAATTCCGTGTGAAATCATCGTATGGCGTTAGAAAAATCGCGAAGGATAATGGATACCCATTCCTTGTGAAATCAGTTCATGGCGTAAGAAATATTTCGAAGATGGTTGGATATATTCTAGGCGACGATAAAAACCAATTCTGTACGGAATCAGTATATTGTAATAAATAATTCCTAAGAGAATGGATACCGATTACCTGGAAATCAGTTTATGACGTTAGGTATATTCAAAAGGGGGATGATACCAATTTCTTTTGAAATTCGTTTAAGGCGCTAGGTATATTCCGAAAATCATGGATATCGGTTTCTGCTGTTGCTAAATATATTCCAAAGGAAAATGGATAGCAATTTGTTTAAGGTGTTAAATATATTTCGAAGATGATGGACACCAATTTCTTATATAATCAGTTGATGGCGCTAAATTCGGAGTCTGATGCATAGCAGTTTCACGTGAAATCAGTTTACGCGTTAGATATATTCCGAAAGACAATTTATACTAATTCCTTGTGAAATCATCGTATGACGATAGATATATTCCTCAAAATAATGGATACCAATTCCTTGTGAAATCAGTAAAATATTCCGAAAATGACGGACTCCGTTTCATGGTGAATCAATTTATGGCGTTGGATATATTCTGGGCGATGATAAAAACCAATTCTGTACGGAATCGGATTATTGTGATAAATTATTCCGAAAATGATGGTTACCGATTACCTGTAAAATTAGTTAATGACGATAGATATTCAGAAAAGTGATGGCTACCAGTTTCTTTTCAAATTAGTTTAAAACGTTAGACATATTCCGAAGATTATGTATATCAACTCCTACTGTTGCTAGATATATTCCAAAGGAAATGGATAGCAATCCCGTGTAAAATTTGTTTAAGGTGTTAAATATATTCCGAAGATGATGAATACCAATTTCTTGTATAATCAGTTTATGGCGCTAAATTCGGAGTCTGATACATAATAGTTAACGCGTTAGATATATTCCAAAAGACGATCTATACTAATTCCATGTCAAATCATCTTATGGCGTTAGATATATTCCTAGAAATGATGGACACCAATTCCTAGTGAAATCGGTGAAATATTCCGAAGATGACGGATTCCATTTCATAGTTAATCAATTTATGGTGTTGGATATATTCTGGGCGATGTAAAAACCGAAATAAGTTCGATACTAATTCCCTATGAAATCAGTTATATTGTTAAGTTATTTTGGAGAGGAGGATACCAGTTCCTGGTGAAATCGGTTTATGGTATAATGTATATTCCGATGGACAATGGACACCAATTATTTGTGAAATTGGTATATACCGCTAGATATATTCCGAAGGGAGATGGATATCAATTCCGTGTGGAATCGGTTTAATGCGTTTGATATGTTCCGAATAATGATGGGTATCGATTCCTGTTGAAATCAGTTTATTGCGTTTAATCTATTCCGAAACGTGTTGCATACCGATTGTTTGTAGAATGAGTTTACAGTTTTAAATATATTCCGAAGATAATAGACATCGATCCCTTGTGAAATCAGTTATCCGTAGGACAATGGATACAAAATCCATGTGAAATCGATCTATAGCGTTAGATATATTCCAAAAGAAGATGGATGCCATTTTCGTATGAAATTGATTTATAGCGTTAGATATAATCTGGACGATGAAACATGCCAGCTCCCTCTTAATTCAGTTAATGGGTCAGATATATTTGGCAGGATAACGATACCAATTCCGTGTGAAAATATCTTATGGTGTTTGAAAGACGATGAATATCATTTTTTTCTGAAAGACGATGTTTCCATTTCCTGATGAATCAGTTTATGGCATTGGATATATTCTAGGCGATTATATAAACCAATTTCTTTTGAAATTAGTTAATGACTTTGGATATATTCCGAAGATGTTGGATACAAAAGTTTATGGCGTTAGAGATATTCCAAAGGAAGAAGGATACCACTTTTTTTTGAAAACAGTTAATGTCGTAAGATATATTCCGAAAAATATTGGGTACTAATTTCTTTTGAAAGTAGTTAATGGCGTTAGATATATTCTGGATGCTAATTCCTGGTGGAATTAGTTTATGGCGTTGAGTACATTTTGCACGATGAGAAATTACTTGTGAAACCGCTTCATGGCGTTGAATATAATCCGAAGGATGATAAATACCAACTCCTTGTGCAATTAGTTTACGGCGTTAAAATATTCCAAAGATAATGTATTCCAATACTTGGTGAAATCAGTGTCTAGCGTTGGATATCCATTAGGCGATAATAAAAACTAGTTTCTTGTCGTTAGATATCCATTGGGGGATGATAAAAACTAGTTTTTTGTGAAATCGCTCTATGACGTTGAATATATTCCAAAGGATGACAAAACACCATTTCCTTAAAAAATTATTTTATGGCGTTAAAAATATTCCGAAGATATTGTATTCCAATTCCTGGTGAAATCAGTGCCTAGTGTTGGATATCCATTGAGAGATGATAAAAACTGTATTCCAATTCCTGGTAAAATCAGTGTATAGCGTTGGATATTCATTGGGAGATGACAAAACTAGTTCCTTGTAAAATCGCTCTATCGCGTTAAATATATTCCAAAGAATGATAAACACCAATTCCTTGTAAAATTATTTTATGGCATTAAAAATATTCCGACGATAATGTATTCCAATTTCTGGTGAAATCGGTTTCTGGCGTTGGATATCCATTGGGCGATAATATAAACTAGTTTCTTGTAAAACTGTTTCATAGCGTTGAATATATTCCAAAGAACGATAAACACCAATTCCTTGCGAAATCATTTTATGGCATTAAAAATAATCCGAAGATTATGTATTCCAATTCTTGGTATAATCGATATTTAGCGTTAGATATCCATTGGGCGATAATAAAAAATAGTTTCTTGTAAAACCGTTTTATAGCGTTGAATATATTCCAACGGATGATAAACACCAACTCCTTGTGCAATTAGTTTACGGCGCTAAAATATTCCGAGGATAATGTATTCCAATTCCTGGTAAAATCAGTGTCTAGCGTTGGATATTCATTGGGAGATGACAAAACTAGTTTCTTGTAAAATCGCTCTATAGCGTTAAATATATTCCAAAGGATGATAAACACCACTTCCTTGTAAAATTATTTTATAGCGTTAAAAACATTCCGAAGATAATGTATTCCAATTCATAGTGAAATCGGTGTTCAGCGTTAGATATCCATTGGGCGACAATATAAACTAGTTTCTTGTAAAACCGTTTCATAGCGTTGAATATATTCCAAAGGATGATAAACACCAATTCCTGGTGAAATTATTTTATATCATTAAAAATATTCCGAAGATAATGTATTCCAATTCATGGTGAAATCGTGTCTAGCGTTAGATATCCATTGGGCGATGATAAAAGCTAGTTTCCTGTAAAATCGCTCTACGGCGTTGAATGTATTCCGAAGGATGGTAAACACCATTTCCTTGTGAAATTATTTTATGACGTTAAAAATATTTCGAAGATAATGTATTCCAATTCCTGGTGAAATCGGTGTCTAAAGTTGGATGTCCATTGGGCGGCGATAAAAACTAGTTTCTTGTAAAACCGTTTCATAGCGTTGAATATATTGCAAAGGATGATAAACACCAATTCCTTGTGAAATTATTTTATGTCGTTAAAATATTCCGAAGATGATGTATTCCAATTTTTGGTGAAATCAGCGTCTAGCGTTGGATATCCATTGGGCGATGATAAAAACTAGTTTCTTGTAAAATCGGTCTATGGCGTTGAATGTATTCCGAAGGATGATAAACACCATTTTCTTGAGAAATTATTTTATGGCGTTAAAAATATTCCGAAGATAATGTATTTCAATTCCTGGTGAAATAAGCGTCTAGCGTTGGATATCCATTGGGCGATGATAAAAACTAATTTCTTGTGAAATCGCTGTATGGCGTTGAATATACTCCGAAGGATGATAAACACCAACTTTTTGTGCATTTAGTTTACGGCGTTAAAATATTCCAAAGATAATGTAATCCAATAACTGGTGAAATCAGTGTCTAGCGTTGGATATCCATTGGGCGATAATAAAAACTAGTTTTTTGTAAAACCGTTTCATAACGTTGAATATATTCCAAAGGATAATAAACACCAATCCCTTGTACAATTAGTTTACGGAGTTAAAACATTCCGAAGATAATGTATTCCAATTCCTGGTAAAATCACTGTCTAGCGTTAGATATCCATTGGGCGATGATAAAAACTAGTTTCCTGTGAAATCGCTTTATGCGTTAGATATACTCCAAAGATGATGGACTTCAATTCCTCGTGAAATAAGATGGCGTTAGTAGAAAACACCAATTTCATTTAAAATTAGTTCCGAAGGAATATATTCCAATTCCTGGCGAACCAGTATCTAGCATTGGACATCTATTGGGCGTTGATAAAAACTAGTTTCTCGTTAAATCACTTTATTGCGTTCGATATATTCCAAAGATGATCAATACCAATTTTTAGTAGAATCAGTTTACGGCGTTAAAAACATTCCAAGGGAAGATGGAAACCAATTCCTGATGAAATCGGGTTTATAAAGTTAGAAACATTCCAAGGGAAGATGGAAACCAATTCCTGATAAAATCAATTTATAAAATTAGAAACATTCCAAGGGAAGATGGAAACCAATTCCTGATGAAATCGGGTTTATAAAGTTAGAAACATTCTAAGGGAAAATGGAAACCATTTCTTTTTGAAATCAGTTTATAAATTTAGAAATATTCCTAAGGAAAATGGAATCCATTGCCTGATATAATTACTTTGTCTAAAGTCCCTTAGCCCAAACCCTACTAACTAACACAAAATCCCTAATTGAACATTTCTCTTTGGCTCAACGGGTTGGTGGATGCGCATGTATGGAATTACCAAGCACCTACAGCTAAGCATCCTTTCCCCGCCTGCTAGTACGAAATCGGTAACGTACCTAAGCCCAAACCTTTTATAGTACAAATATGGCGTCGTAGTGGTTCCCCTACAACTCCGTTCAACTTTTTTGTCTTTACCTATAGCAAAGCGCTAGCGTAAATGGTAGCGGCACTTGCAGAACCGTACGTCCGCCACTCAAATCTCTACGCAACGTGACTGAGCTTTTGTAGGAGTCCTAAGAGGGTTCCGCTCGTGGAAGCTAGTCACTAGCCGCTTCTATCAAAAGAAAATTAAGCCAATCTCTAGTAAAGTAGTCGTATTCAACCGGAGCTGAGTGCATGCTTTGAGACCAGCGGAATATTTGAATATTAGGGAAGGTTGGAAGACAAATCGCTTTATATACAATGCCAGTTGTGTCATAAACTCCAAGCGACGTAACATAAATTTTATTAAATTACATTTATCGCTAGCTTGAAAAGCAAACTAATTATAACCCCATTTTTGCACGCTTACAATCTACTTAACCTAACATTTTCCTAAAATAATTTCAGGAGTTATTTCAGAACACGCTCTTGAAGCGCCAGCAAGCTCTTAATGATATCGCAAATATTTGAAGAGGCATTAACTTCTATTTTATCGAGAGATTGTAAATATTTTCTCTTACATTAAATTTTATATTAATCGTTTGCTTTACATCGCATTTCTGCGGAAGGGAATGCATCGCATTTCGGAACGTATCTGTTACTCAAGGCATTACCCCAACTGATCAGCTAACACTACCCTGATTACGACTTTCTAAAATCACGACGTATGTAAATCGGAAAACGCAACGAATTAATATCGCTTCAAAGTCTTTGTAATTCCCCTAAGTGATTTTTAAGCGTCGCGGGGATTTACCAAGGGAACGAAGGGCGGTCAGACGTTAAACAGAGCTGTTTTTTTTGTTTACTTTGTTGATTAGCTTCTCGAATGACACATAAAATTGGCCCAATTTTTTTCTAGCTTTATTACCAGTGAAAAAGCCGTTCAAGAGCTGCAGTTCAATATACCAGACGGTTCGCGTGTGACTATTGCTTAATCTAGCTAAAAGGGGTGCTTTTTTCCGCTAACAAACACTTATCACAAAGGCAATTCTTGGGATATGTTAATTAAATTCCTTGATCAAAGCAAATATGCCTGTACTATTGCTTGAACATAAACCTAAGGGTGCGAATTTTAGGATGAAACCTATATTGATTTTTCGAAAACTTTTATGATTGAAGAAAGATGCTATGAAGGGTGCAACTTTTAGGACAAAAATCTCTTTATTGATTAGAAGAAGTTTTGAAGACTTGCGGTTAAACACAACATGGGGGTGCGAATTTTTGGACAAAGATCTCTTTATTGATTAGAAGAACTTACGAACACTTACGATTAAACTTAAGTTCGGAATATATCCAAAGTCATTAACTAATTTCAAAAGAAATTGGTTTATATAATCGCCTAGAATATATCCAATGCCATAAACTGATTCATCAGGAAATGGAATCATCGTCTTTCAGAAAAAATTGATATTCATCGTCTTTCAAACACCATAAGATATTTTCACACGGAATTGGTATCGTTATCCTGCCAAATATATCTGACCCATTAACTGAATTAAGAGGGAGCTGGCATGTTTCATCGTCCAGATTATATCTAACGCTATAAATCAATTTCATACAAAAATGGCATCCATCTTCTTTTGGAATATATCTAACGCTATAGATCGATTTCACATGGATTTTGTATCCATTGTCCTTCGGATAACTGATTTCACAAGGGATCGATGTCTATTATCTTCGGAATATATTTAAAACTGTAAACTCATTCTACAAACAATCGGTATGCAACACGTTTCGGAATAGATTAAACGCAATAAACTGATTTCAACAGGAATCGATACCCATCATTATTCGGAACATATCTAACGCATTAAACTGATTCCACACGGAATTGATATCCATCTCCCTTCGGAATATATCTAGCGGTATATACCAATTTCACATTGTCCATCGGAATATACATTATACCATAAACCGATTTCACCAGGAACTGGTATCCTCCTCTCCAAAATAACTTAACACTATAACTGATTTCATAGGGAATTAGTATCGAACTTATTTCGGTTTTTACATCGCCCAGAATATATCCAACACCATAAATTGATTCACTATGAAATGGAATCCGTCATCTTCGGAGTATTTCACCAATTTCACTAGGAATTGGTGTCCATCATCTCTAGGAATATATCTAACGCCATAAGATGATTTGACATGGAATTAGTATAGATCGTGTTTTGGAATATATCTAACGCGTTAACTATTATGTATCAGACTCCGAATTTAGCGCCATAAACTGATTATACAAGAAATTGGTATTCATCATCTTCGGAATATATTTAACACCTTAAACAAATTTTACACGGGATTGCTATCCATTTCCTTTGGAATATATCTAGCAACAGTAGGAGTTGATATACATAATCTTCGGAATATGTCTAACGTTTTAAACTAATTTGAAAAGAAACTGGTAGCCATCACCCTTCTGAATATATCTATCGTCATAAACTAATTTTACAGGTAATCGGTAACCATCATTTCGGAATAATTTATCACAATAATCCGATTCTGTACAGAATTGGTTTTTATCATCGCCCAGAATATATCCAACGCCATAAATTGATTCACCATGAAACGGAGTCCGTCATTTTCGGAATATTTTACTGATTTCACAAGGAATTGGTATCCATTATTTTGAGGAATATATTTATCGTCATACGATGATTTCACAAGGAATTAGTATAAATTGTCTTTCGGAATATATCTAACGCGTAAACTGATTTCACGTGAAACTGCTATGCATCAGACTCCGAATTTAGCGCCATCAACTGATTATATAAGAAATTGGTATCCATCATCTTTGAAATATATTTAACACCTTAAACAAATTGCTATCCATTTTCCTTTGGAATATATTTAGCAACAGCAGAAACCGATATCCATGATTTTCGGAATACACCTAGCGCCTTAAACGAATTTCAAAAGAAATTGGTATCATCCCCCTTTTGAATATACCTAACGTCATAAACTGATTTCCAGGTAATCGGTATATATCATCTTAGGAATTATTTATTAAAATATACTGACTCCGTACAGAATTGGTTTTTATCGTCGCCTAGAATATATCCAACGCCATAAAGAATTTGGTATCCATCATACTTTGGAATATATCGAATAAACTAAGTTGACACAGAGTTGGTATCTATCGTCTTGCGGAACATATCTATCGTGTTAACAATTTCACTGAGAACTCAGGATTAAATCCATTATCTTCGGAATATATTTAACTTCATAAACTGATTCCACAAGGAATTGATATCTATCATTCCCCGGAATTGATCTAACGCCTTAAACTGATTTCACAAAACTTAGTATCCATCATCCTTCGGAATATATGTAACGACACTAATTGATTTAAGAGGGTTCGGTATCCATTACCTCTTAAGATATACTTAACGCCATAAACCTGTTTCGCCAGGAATTGGTATCCATCTGCTTTGGAATAAGTCCAACGTTATAGCCTGGTTTCACAAGGAATTGGTATGCATCATTCTTTGGAATGCAGGCTACGCCATAAACTGATTTCACCAGGTCACGGGTTATGTCTAACGCATTAACTGATTCAACCAGGAATTGATATTCATCTACTTTCGAAATATATCCAACTGATTTGATAAGAAATTGGTATTTATCATAGCCTAAAGTATATCTAACTCAATAAAGAGATTTCATCAGGAATTGGTAGCAATCATCCTTCGGAATTTATATAACACTATAAAGTAATTTTACGCGGAATTGGTTTTATCATCGCCCAAAGTATATCAAAAACCAAGAATTGGTATTTATCATTTTCAGAATATTTCTCTCGGCATAAACTGATTTCATCTGGAATTTGTATCCATTATCCTTCGGAATATATACCCAACGCCATAAGCTGATTTCACAAGAAATTGGTTTTATCATCGTTCAAAATATATCCAACACAACAAACAGATTTTAGCTGGAATTGGTATCCATCATATTTCGGAATATCTAAAGTTATAAAGTGGTTTCACACGGAATTGGATTTACCATCGCCCAAAATATATCCAACGCCATAAACTGATTTCACGAGGTATTGTTATACATTATCCTTTGGAATATATCTAATGCCATAAACTGGAATTACAAAGATTTGGTTTTTATTCGCCCAGAAAATATCCAACACAACAAACGGATTTCAACTAGACTTGGTATCCATCATACTTTGGAATATCTAACGCCATAAAATTAGCACCATAGACTGATTTCACATGGAATTAGTGTCCATCACCTTCGGAATATTTCTATTAACATAAACAGATTACACCAGGAGTTGGTATCCATCATCTTCGAAATACATCTAGTACAATAAGCTGATTTTACAAGGATTTAATATCCATCCTATATCAGAATATAGTAAATGTCTTATTCTGGTTTTGCCAGAAATTGGTTTCCATTGTGCTTTGGAATATATCTATCGCATCAACTGATTTTGCAGAAACTGGTACGTATAATACTCCAGATGATACCTAACGCCATAAACTGATTTCACAAGGAATCGGTATCTATCTTCGGAATATATTTAGCACCATAAACTGATTTCAACATGAACCGGTATCCATCTTCGAAATATATTTAGCACCATAAACTGATTTCACAAGGAGTTGGTATGCATCATCTTCGGAATATTTCTATTAACATAAACAGATTACAGCAGGAGTGGGTATCCATTATTTTCGAAATACATCTAGCACAATAAGCTGATTTCACAAGGATTTAGCATCCATCCTACATCGAAATACATTTAATGCCATAAGCTGGTTTCGCTAGAAATTGGTTTCCATTGTCCTTTGGAGTAGATCTAACGCATCAACTGATTTTGCAGGAACTGGTACATATCATCTTCCAGATGATATCTAACGCCATAAACTAATTTCACCAAGAATCGGTATCCATCTTTGGAATATATTTAGCACCATAGACTGATTTCACAAGGAATTGGCATCTATCATCTTTGGAATATTTCTATTAACATAAACAGAGTACACCAGGAGTTGGTATCCATTATCTTCGAAAAACATTTAGCACAATAAGCGGATTTCACTAGGATTTAGTATCCATCCTACATCGAGCCATGAGCTGGTTTCGCCAGAAATTGGTTTCCACTGTCTTTTGGAATATATCTAGCGCATCAACTGATTTTGGAGAAACTGGTGCGAATCATCTTCTAGATGATATCTAACGCCATAAACTGATTTCACCAGGAATCGGAATACATCTTCGGAATATATTTAGCACCATAGACTGATTTCACAAGGAATTGGTATACATCATTTTTGGAATATTTCTATTAACATAAACAGATTACACCAGGAGTTGGTATCCATCAACTTCGAAGTACATCTAGCACAATAAGCGGATTTCACTACGATTTAGTATCCATCCTACATCGAGCCATGAGCTGGTTTCGCAAGAAATTAGTATCCACTGTCTTTTGGAATATATCTAGCGCATCAACTGATTTTGCAGAAACTGGTGCGAATCATCTTCTAGATGATATCTAACGCCATAAACTGATTTCACCAGGAATCGGTATCCATCTTCGGAATATATTTAGCACCATAGACTGATTTCAGAGGGAATTGATATCCATCATCTTCGGAATATTTCTATTAACATAAACAGATTACACAAGGAGTTGATATCCATCAACTTCAAAGTACATTTAGCACAATAAGCTGATGTCACTAGGATTTGGTATCCATCCTACATCGAGCCATGAGCTGGTTTTGCCAGCAATTGGTTTTCTTGGTCTTTTGGAATATATCTAACGCAGCAACTGATTTTGCAGGAACTGGTACGTATCATTCTCCAGATGATATCTAACGCCATAAACTGATTTCACCAGGAATCGGTATCCGTCTTTGGAATATATTTAGCACCATAGACTGATTTCGCAAGGAATTGGCATCCATCATTTTCGGAATATTTCTATTAACATAAACAGATTACACCAAGAGTTGGTATCCATCAACTTCGAAGTACATCTAGCACAATAAGCGGATTTCACTAGGATTTAGTATCCATCCTACATCGAACCATGAGCTGGTTTTGCCAGAAATTGGTTTCCATTGTCTTTTGGTATATATCTATCGCATCAACTGATTTTGCAGAAACTGGTGCGAATCATCTTCTAGATGATATCTAACGCCATAAACTAATTTCACCAGGAATCGGTATCCATCTTCGGAATATATTTAGCACCATAGACTGATTTCAGAGGGAATTGGTATCCATCATCTTCGGAATATTTCTATTAACATAAACAGATTACACAAGGAGTTGGTATCCATCAACTTCGAAGTACATGTAGCACAATAAGCGGATTTCACTAGGATTTAGTATCCATTCTACATCGAGTCATGAGCTGGTTTCACCAGAAATTGGTTTCCACTGTCTTTTGGAATATATCTAGCGCATCAACTGATTTTGCAGAGACTGGTGCGAATCATCTTCTAGATGATATCTAACGCCATAAACTGATTTCACCAGGAATCGGTATCCATCTTCGGAATATATTTAGCACCATAGACTGATTTCACAAGGAATTGGTATCCACCATTTTCGGAATATTTCTATTTACATAAACAGATTACAGCAGGAGTTGGTATCCATCAACTTCGAAGTACATCTAGCACAATAAGCGGATTTCACTAGGATTTAGTATCCGCCCTACATCGAGCCATGAGCTGGTTTCGCCAAAAATCGGTTTCCATTGTCTTTTGGAATATATCTATCGCATCAACTGATTTTGCAGAAACTGGTGCGAATCATCTTCTAGATGATATCTAACGCCATAAACTGTTTTCACCAGGAATCGGTATACATCTTCGGAATGTAAATAGCACCATAGACTGATTTCACAAGGAATTGGCATCCATCATTTTCGGAATATTTCTATTAACATAAACAGATTACACCAGGAGTTGGTATCCATCAACTTCGAAGTACATCTAGCACAATAAACGGATTTCACTAGAATTTAGTATCCATCCTACATCGAACCATGAGCTGGTTTCGCCAGAAATTGGTTTCCACTGTCTTTTGGAATATATCTAGCGCATCAACTGATTTTGCAGAGACTGGTGCGAATCATCTTCTAGATGATATCTAACGCCATAAACTGATTTCACCAGGAATCGGTATACATCTTCGGAATATATTTAGCACCATAGACTGATTTCAGCGGGAATTGGTATCCATCATCTTCGGAATATTTCTATTAACATAAACAGATTACACAAGGAGTTGATATCCATCAACTTAAAAGTACATTTAGCACAATAAGCTGATTTCACTAAGATTTGGTATCCATCCTACATCGAGCCATGAGCTAATTTCGCCATCAATTGGTTTCCTTGGTCTTTTGGAATATATCTAACGCATCAACTGATTTTGCAGAAACTGGTACGTATCATTCTCCAGATGATATCTAATGCCATAAGCTGATTTCACCAGGAATCGGTGTTCATTTTTGGAATATATTTAACACCACAAGGAATTGGTATTCATCCTTTTTCGAAATATTTTTATCCTTTAAACAATTTAACCGCAATTTGGTATCCATTATCGTCCGGAATATATCCAACACCATAAACCGATTTCACCAGGAATTGGTATCCATTATCCATTGGAATATATCCATTGCCATAAACTGGTATCATAATTAAAACGCAACGCACGTTTTTAAAAATAATGCGCTGCTTTCGCAATCCTTTAAGCAAAATAACTGCACTTTGGAAGCGAACTAGCCGTTTGTATAACAGTTTCCCCTAGTTATAAGCATGCAGAAACCCTTCAAATCAGGCGGTACGCCTTTAGAAACACTTTCTGAAGTAGGTTAATTCAAAAACGTCTACGATTTTTCACACACTGCGTTTCTTTAGCAACGTCTTTAACAAAAATCGGTAGATTTGTATCGCCCCGCATTGCGTTTTGATCTGGATGCAATTTCTCCCAATTTACCCTCTTGAATTAATGGATTAGCAGTTAGCGTTGTCACTAGAAGGAATAAATTTTGTATTTACAAGTATATTTCATATTTCCTTATGTCATACCCTCCCTGTGGAGCTGAATGCGGCGATTTAGGATTCCACAGTAATGTCCAATCAAGTCTGATCACACACAGTGGTTAATTAGTGCTAAACAATTGCTTTAATCAAACTCATCGAAATGATTGTCCTAGGGCTTGCATTATCTCGATAATAAGCTTCAGGATGGCTGTACTGCTCTGTACGGCTCGATTAATCCCCTACGCAGACCGTTGGCTACGAGAACATCGTAAAAGAAATGGGATCGGAATTTTACTTACACCCTTTTCGCGCTTCTTTGAAAAACTGGTTAATTTTAATCCATTGATTAATATTGAAGTTGCTTAAAAATTTGCATAGAGGTCGACTGAATCGGATTAGGTCCATTAAGTTTGTTAAATGGTTTGAGAAAAAGTTTTTCTTTCTAGAGCCCAAGAAAAACCTTTGCTCTCTTCATTACATGAAATTATAATGAACAGAGTTTGTTCTAGAAACTTGAAAAACTAACCGAATGCACATTTTCTGATTTATTCAAAGCCGCCATATTTTTACATAAATCCATTGCAAGAAAACGCTGCGCCAGTTTTAAATTATGCATCGAAATTCTTACATAAATCCGTCGCAAGAAAACGACTGCGTCAGTTTCAATTTATGCGTCGAAATTCTTTCATAAATCCGTCGCCATCAAACAACTGCGCCAGTTTCAATTTATGCATCGAAATTCTTACATAAATCCGTCGCAAGCAAACGACTGCTCCAGTTTCAATTTATGCATCGAAATTCTTACATAAATCCGTCGCAAGAAAACGACTGCGTCAGTTTCAATTTATGCGTCGAAATTCTTTCATAAATCCGTCGCCATCAAACAACTGCGCCAGTTTCAATTTATGCATCGAAATTCTTACATAAATCCGTCGCAAGCAAACGACTGCTCCAGTTTCAATTTATGCATCGAAATTCTTACATAAATCCGTCGCAAGAAAACGATGGCGCCAGTTTCAATTTATGCATCGAAATTCTTACATTAATCCATCGCAAGAAAACGCTGCGCTAGTTTCAATTTGTGCATCGAAACTCTTACAGAAATCCGTCGCAAGCAAACGACTGCGCCAGTTTCAATTTATGCGTCGAAATTCTTACATAAATCCGTCGCAAGAAAACGACAGCGCCCATTTCAATTTATGCATCGAAATTCTTACATAAATCCGTCGCAAGAAAACGCTGCGCCAGTTTTAATTTATGCAACGAAATTCTTACATAAATCCGTCGCCAACAAACAACTGCGTCAGTTTCAATTTATGCATCGAAATTCTTACATAAATCCGTCGCAAGAAAACGACTGCGCCGGTTTTAATTTATAAATCGAAATTCTTACATAAATCCGTCGCAAGAAAACGATGGCGCCAGTTTCAATTTATGCATCGAAATTCTTACATTAATCCATCGCAAGAAAACGCTGCGTTAGTTTCAATTTGTGCATCGAAACTTTTACATAAATCCGTCGCAAGCAACCAACTGCGCCAGTTTCAATTTATGCATCGAAATTCTTACATAAATCCGTCGAAAGAAAACGACAGCGCCCATTTCAATTTATGCATCGAAATTCTTACATAAATCCGTCGTAAGAAAACGACTGCGCCAGTTTCAATTTATGCATCGAAATTCTTACATAAATCCGTCGAAAGAAAACGACAGCGCCCATTTCAATTTATGCATAGAAATTCTTACATAAATCCGTCGCAAGAAAACGACTGCGTCAGTTTCAATTTATGCGTCGAAATTCTTTCATAAATCCGTCGCCATCAAACAACTGCGCCAGTTTCAATTTATGCATCGAAATTCTTACAGAAATCCGTCGCAAGCAAACGACTGCGCCAGTTTCAATTTATGCGTCGAAATTCTTACATAAATCCATCGCAATAAAACGACTGCCCCAGTTTCAATTTATGCATAGAAATTCTTACATAAATCCGTCGCCAGCAAACAACTGCGTCAGTTTCAATTTATGCGTCGAAGTTCTTTCATAAATCCGTCGCAAGAAAACGATGCGCCAGTTTCAATTTATGCATCGAAATTCTTACATTAATCCGTCGCAAGCAAAACGACTGCGCCAGTTTCAATTTATGCATCGAAACTTCTTACATAAATCCGTCGCAAGAAAACGATGCGCCAGTTTCAATTTATGCATCGAAATTCTTACATAAATCCGTCGCAAGAAAACGACTGCGCCAGTTTCAATTTATGCATCGAAATTCTTACATAAATCCGTCGCAAGCAAAACGCTGCGCCAGTTTCAATTTATGCATCGAAATTCTTACATAAATCCGTCGTAAGAAAACGACTGCGCCAGTTTCAATTTATGCATCGAAATTCTTACATTAATCCATCGCAAGAAAACGCTGCGCTAGTTTCAATTTGTGCATCGAAACTTTTACATAAATCCCTCGCAAGAAAACGGCTGCGCCAGTTTTAACTTATGCATCGAAATTCTTACACAAAACCGTCGCAAGGAAACAACTGCGCCAGTTTTAATTTATGTATTGAAATTCTTACATAAATCCGTCGCAAGCAAAGGATTGCGCCAGTTTCAATTTATGCATCGAAACTCTTACATAAATCCCTCGCAGGAAAACGACTGCGCCAGTTTCAATTTATGAATCAAAATTCTTACATAAATCCATCGCAAGAAAACGACTGCGCCAGTTTCAATTTATGAATCGAAATTCTTAAATAAATCCGTCGAAACAAAACGACAGCGCCCGTTTCAATTTATGCATCGAAATTCTTACATAAATCCGTCGTAAGAAAACGCTGCGCCAGTTTCAATTTATGCATCGAAATTCTTACATAAATCCATAGCAAGAAAACGACTGCGCCAGTTTCAATTTGTGCATCGAAACTCTTACATAAATCCGTCGCAAGCAAACGACTGCGCAGTTTCAATTTATGCATCGAAATTCTTACATAAATCCGTCGCAAGCAAACGACTGCGCCAGTTTCAATTTATGCATAGAAATTCTTACATAAATCCGTCGCCAGCAAACAACTGCGTCAGTTTCAATTTATGCATAGAAATTCTTACATAAATCCGTCGCCAGCAAACAACTGCGTCAGTTTCAATTTATGCGTCGAAATTCTTTCATAAATCCATCGCAATAAAACGACTGCGCCAGTTTCAATTTACGCATCGAAATTCTTACATAAATCCGTCGAAAGAAAACGACAGCGCCCATTTCAATTTATGCATCGAAATTCTTACATAAATCCGTCGTAAGAAAACGACTGCGCCAGTTTCAATTTATGCATCGAAATTCTTACATAAATCCGTCGCAAGAAAACGACAGCGCCCATTTCAATTTATGCATCGAAATTCTTACATAAATCCGTCGCAAGAAAACGCTGCGCCAGTTTTAATTTATGCAACGAAATTCTTACATAAATCCGTCGCCAACAAACAACTGCGTCAGTTTCAATTTATGCATCGAAATTCTTACATAAATCCGTCGCAAGAAAACGACTGCGCCGGTTTTAATTTATAAATCGAAATTCTTACATAAATCCGTCGCAAGAAAACGACTGCGCCAGTTTCAATTTATGAATCGAAATTCTTACATAAATCCGTCGCAAGAAAATGGCTGCATCATAATATGCATAAATTAAAACTGACGCAGTCGTTTTCTTGCGCTGGATATATGTAAGAATTTGGCAGAATCAGAAAATTTGCTTTCGGTTAGTTTTTTTTCAAGTTTCTAGAACGAGCTCTAGAGCTCATATAGGAGAACCGGCTCGATTGTGCGGCTCTTGGTAGTTGGAAAAGCAGTTTTACTATTCCCATACAAATGCTGAGGGTATGTTTAGAAGTTTCTCTCGTATAGAAGGACGGCCAAGAAGAGAAGGTTTTCTGGTCGTTCTTTTGGCCATCGGACCGTTTTCTGTTTAGTAATTCTAGATACTTTTTATTTCAAACGACCCCAAGGAAGCTAATCTTGTCGTTAGTGAAAACGTTTAGTGCTTTTCTCTTTTAAAGTTCTAACAGTCGGAAAAGGAATCAAACTCGTCTTTCAAAAGTTTGAGCTTTCAAATTTTAAGCCACACGTTGAACGAGCTCTCTGTAGATTCCAATCGTCCAAAGGCGTTTGCTCCTTGAAACTTTAATCTTATGCAGTTCTAAAAAGAAAACTTTCTTAGAGGTGAAATCCAGAACTTAGTTAGCTTTTTTATCGTAGAATTTTACTCACCATCCTTATGCAACTGCGAGTAATTACCGCAATTACTAAGATTATTCCTGGTCAATTCTTCTAGAGCTGATGGTGTTTAAAGCAATCTTTGCAGCCTCTAAGACCATTTGTGTCAAATCTAGCAATCTGGTATTAAGATTTGCAATCTAATAGTTAAATTTCTGTCCGGTATAATGGTTAAAACGTAGTTTTCTTCAACAAAAGCAATGTACAGGTATCTTTTGTGTCTTGCGTATAAGATGCTATAGCAAGTTTCAAATTTTGCTGTTCTCGAGTTATTAAACAATTTGCTTTTAAGCAGTTGTAGATTTTGCTGTTCTAGTAGACTATCTAGATAGCATTTTGTTTCTAAACGTACCTCAAGCAACTTGCTAATCTTGTCGTTAGTAAAACTTTTGCTATTTCTCTTTTAAATTTGCTGTTTCTAACAGTGTATAACAATTTTGCTGAATTTCTAAACTAGCAGTCTGTCAAAAGTTTTTAAAGCATTTCAAGCTATTTTAAAGCCACAGCTGTTTAACGAGCTACTTCTTTGTATTCTAACGTAGCTAAGTCAGTTTGCGCTTTGCAGTTATTAAAATTTTGCATTTCTAGCAATAGTAAAATTTCTGTTTCTAGAGTTATTAAGCAATTTTGTTTCTCTTTATAAAGCAGTTAGGTCAATTTGCTGATCTACGAGCTGATAAAGAATTTGTTGTTTACAGTAGCTAAGTCAACTTTTGCAGCCTTTGCAGTTATTAAGAATTTTGCTAATTTCTAGCAGTAGTTACTCAAATTTTTGCTGCAATTCTACAGTTAGTTAAACAATTTTGCTTTTAAAGCAGTTAGGTAAGACTTTTGCATGATCTACGACTATTAAAGCAATTTTGTTTTCTAACAGTAGCTAAATCAACTTTTTGCTGCTCTTGCGAGTTATTAAAAGCATTTTTGCTATTTCTAGCAGTAGTTTACTCAAATTTTTGCTGTTTCTACGAGTTATTAAACAATTTTTGCTGTTTCTAAAAGCAGTTGGGTCAGATTTTGCTTTTTCTACGATCTACTAAAGCAATTTTTGTTTTTCTAACAGTAGCTAAATCAACTTTTTGCTGCTCTTGCGAGTTATTAAAAGAATTTTGCTATTTCTAGCAGTAGTTAGCTCAAATTTTGCTGTTTCTAGAGTTATTAAGCAATTTTTGTTCTTTTTAAAAGCAGTTAGGTCAGATTTTTGCATGATCTACGAGCTGTTAAAGCAGTTGTTGTTTCTAACCGTAGCTAAGTCAACTTTTTGCTGCTTTTGCGAGTTATTAAAGAATTTTTGCAATTTCTAGCAATAGTAAATTTTTGCTGCTTTCTAAGAGTTATTAAGCAATTCTTGTTTTTTAAAAGCAGTTAGGTTAGATTTTGCATGATCTACGAGCTGTTAAAGCAATTTTTGTTTTCTAGCAGTAGCTAAGTCAACTTTTGCTGCCTTTGCGAGTTATTAAAGAATTTTGCTATTTCTAGCAGTAGTTAGCTCAAATTATTTCTGCTTTCTATGAGTTATTAAGCAATTTTTGTTCCTTTTAAAAGCAGTTAGGTCAGATTTTTGCATGATCTACGAGCTGTTAAAGAAATTTTTGTTTTTGTAGCAGTAGCTAAGTCAACTTTTTTCTGGTTTTGCAAGTTATTACAGAATTTATGCTATTTCTAGCAGTAGTTAGCTCAAATTTCTGCTGTTTCTATGAGTTATTAAGCAACTTTTGTTCAATTTCTAAGCAGTTAGGTCAGATTTTTGCATGTTTCTACGAGCTGTATAAAGCAAATTCTTGTTTTTTAAAAGCAGTTAGCTAAGTCAACTTTTTGCATGATCTACGAGCTGTTAAAGCAATTTATGCTATTTCTAGCAGTAGTTAGCTCAAATTTCTGCTGTTTCTATTATTAAAGAACTTTTGCAATTTCTAGCAATAGTAAATTTTTGCTGTTTCTAAGAGTTATCAAGCAATTCTTGTTTTTTTAAAAGCAGTTAGGTTAGATTTTTGCATGATCTACGAGCTGTTAAAGCAATTTTTGTTTTTCTAGCAGTAGCTACGTCAACTTTTTGCTGCCTTTGCGAGTTATTAAAGAATTTTTGCTATTTCTAGCAGTAGTTAGCTCAAATTCTTTCTGCTTCTACGGGTTATTAATCAATTTTTGCTCTTTTTAAAAGCAGTTAGCTCAGATTTTTGCATGATCTACGAACTATTAAAGCAATTTTTGTTTTTCTAGCAGTAGCTAAGTCAGTTTTTTGCAGCTTTTGCGAGTTATTAAAGAATTTTTGCTATTTCTAGCAATAGTAAATATTTGCTGTTTCTATGAGTTATTAAGCAATTTTTGTTCTTTTTAAAAGCAGTTAGGTCAGATTTTTGCATGATCTACGAGCTGTTAAAGATAATTGTAACTTTTGTTTTCAGTTAAATTTGTTTCTAGCAGTTAGCTCAATTCTTTTGCTTCTTTTAACAATGCATTTTGCATGATCTACGAAGCTATTAAAGCAATTTTGTATTTCTAGCAGTAGCTAAGCTCAATTTTGCAGCTTTTGCGAGTTATTAAAGAACTTTTGCAATTTCTAGCAATAGTAAATATTTGCTGTTTCTATGAGTTATTAAGCAATTTTTGTTTTTTTAAAAGCAGTTAGGTCAGATTTTTGCATGATCTACGAGCTGTTAAAGAAATTTTTGTTTTTGTAGCAGTAGCTAAGTCAACTTTTTTCTGGTTTTGCAAGTTATTACAGAATTTATGCTATTTCTAGCAGTAGTTAGCTCAAATTTCTGCTGTTTCTATGAGTTATTAAGCAACTTTTGTTCAATTTCTAAAAGCAGTTAGGTCAGATTTTGCATGATCTACGAGCTGTTAAAGAATTCTTGTTTTTAAGCAGTTAGTAAGCAACTTTTTCTGGTTTCAAGCTGTTAAAGCAATTTATGCTATTTCTAGCAGTAGCTAAGCTCAAATTTCTGCTGTTTCTATTATTAAAGAACTTTTGCAATTTCTAGCAATAGTAAATTTTTGCTGTTTCTAAGAGTTATCAAGCAATTCTTGTTTTTTTAAAAGCAGTTAGGTTAGATTTTTGCATGATCTACGAGCTGTTAAAGCAATTTTTGTTTTTCTAGCAGTAGCTAAGTCAGTTTTTTGCAGCTTTTGCGAGTTATTAAAGAATTTTTGCTATTTCTAGCAATAGTAAATATTTGCTGTTTCTATGAGTTATTAAGCAATTTTTGTTCTTTTTAAAAGCAGTTAGGTTAGATTTTGCATGATCTACGAGCTGTTAAAGCAATTTTGTTTTTCTAGCAGTAGCTAAGTCAACTTTTGCTGCCTTTGCGAGTTATTAAAGAATTTTGCTATTTCTAGCAGTAGTTAGCTCAAATTCTTTCTGTTCTACGTTATTAACAAGCAATTTTTGCATGATCTACGAACTTTAAAGCAATTTTTGTTTTCTAGCAGTAGCTAAGTCATTTTTGCGCTTTTGCGAGTTATTAAAGAATTTTGCTATTTCTAGCAGTATAGCTAAATTTTGCTGTTTCTATAGTTATTAAGAATTTTGCATTTCTAAAAGCAGTTAGGTAGATTTTTGCATGTTTCTACGAGCTGTTAAAGAAATTTTGTTTTTAGCAGTAGTAAGATTTTTCTGTTTCGAGTATTAAGCAATTTTGCTATTTCTAGCAGTAGTAAGTCAATTTTGCTGCTTTGCTGAGTTATTAAAGAATTTTGCTATTTCTAGCAATAGTAAATTTTGCTGTTTCTAAGAGTTATTAAGCAATTTTGTCTTTTAAAAGCAGTTAGGTTAGATTTTTGCATGATCTACGAGCTGTTAAAGCAATTTTGTTTTTCTAGCAGTAGCTAAGTCACTTTTTGCTGCTTTTGCGAGTTATTAAAAATTTTGCTATTTCTAGCAGTAGTAGCTCAAATTTTGCTGTTTCTATGAGTTATTAAAGCAATTTTGCATTCTTTTAAAAGCAGTTAGGTTAGATTTTGCATGATCTACGAGCTGTTAAAGCAATTTTGTTTTTCTAACCGTAGCTAAGTCAACTTTTGCTGGCTTTTGCGAGTTATTAAGAATTTTGCTATTTCTAGCAGTAGTTAGCTCAAATTTTGCTGTTTCTACGTTATTAAAGCAATTTTGCATATTTCTAAAAGCAGTTAGGTAGAATTTTTGCCATGATTTGTTCTACGAGCTATTAAAGCAATTTTTGTTTTTCTAGCAGTAGCTAAGTCAACTTTTGCTGCTTTTGCGAGTTATTAAAGAATTTTGCTATTTCTAGCAGTAGTTAGCTCAAATTTTGCTGTTTCTACGGTTATTAAGCAATTTTGCTCTTTCTAAAAGCAGTTGGTTAGATTTTTGCGTTTTCTACGAGCTATTAAAGCAATTTTGTTTTTCTAACCGTAACTAAGACACTTTTTGCAGCTTTTGCGAGTTATTAAAAATTTTGCTATTTCTAGCAATAGTAAATTTTTGCTGTTTCTACGAGATATTAAGCAATTTTTGCTCCCTTTAAAAGCAGTTATTTCAAATTTTTGCAAGATCTACAAACCATTAAAGCAATTTTTGTGTTTCTAGCTGTAGCTAAGTCAACTTTTTGCTGCTTTTGCGAGTTATTAAAAAATTTTGCTATTTCTAGCAATAGTAAATTTTGCTATTTCTATGAGTTATTAAGCAACTTTTGTTCTTTTTAAAAGCAGTTAGGTCAGATTTGTGCATAATCTACGAGCTGTTAAAGCAATTTTTGTTTATCTAGCAGTAGCTAAGTCAACTTTTTGCTGCTTTTGCGAGTTATTACAGAATTTATACTATTTCTAGCAGTAGTTAGCTCAAAATTTTAGCTGATTTCTACTGAGGTTATTAAGCAATTTTGCTCTTTTAAAAGCAGTTAGGTTAGATTTTTGCATGATCTACGAGCTGTTAAAGCAATTTTTGTTTATCTAGCAGTAGCTAAGTCAACTTTTTGCTGCTTTTGCGAGTTATTAAAGAATTTTTGCTATTTCTAGCAGTAGTTAGCTAATTTTTGCTGTTTCTACGGGTTATTAAGCAATTTTTGCTCTTTCTAAGAGCAGTTGGGTCAGATTTTTGCGTTTTCTACGAGCTATGAAAGCAGTTTTGTTGTTTCTAACCGTAACTAAGACTATTTTGCTGGTTTTGCGAGTTATTAAAGAATTTTCGCTATTTCTAGCAGTAGGTAGCTCAAATTTTACTGTTTGGACGAGTTATTAAACACTTTTTGCATCTTCTAAAAGCAGTTAGGTCAGATTTTTGCCTTTTCTACGAGCTATTAAAGCAGTGTTTTTTTGATTCTAACCGTAGCTAAGTAGACTTTTTGCTGCTTTTGCTAGTTATTAATAAATTTTTGCTACTTCTAGCAATAGTAAATTTTTGCTGTTTCTACAAGTTATTAAGCAATTTTTGCTCTTTTTAAAAGCAGTTAGGTCAGATTTTTGCATGATCTACGAGCTATTAGAGCAATTTTTGTTTTTCTAGCAGTAGCTAAGTCAACTTTTTGCTGCTTTTGCGAGTTATTAAAGAATTTTTGCTATTTTTAGCAGTAGTTAGCTCAAATTTTTGCTGTTTCCACGAGTTATTAAGCAATTTTTGCTCTTTCTAAAAACAGTTGGATCAGAGTTTTGCATATTCTACGAGCTATGAAAGCAGTTTTTGTTGTTTCTAACCGTAACTAAGACTACTTTTTGCTGGTTTTGCGAGTTATTAGAGCATTTTTGCTATTTCTAGCAGTAGGTAGCTCAAATTTTACTGTTTCGACGAGTTATTAAACACTTTTTGCATCTTCTAAAGCAGTTGGGTCAGATTTTTGCCTTTTCTACGAGCTATTAAAGCAGTGTTTTTTTGTTTCTAACCGTAGCTAAGTAGACTTTTTGCTGCTTTTGCGAGTTATTAATGAAATTTTGCTATTTCTAGCAATAGTAAATTTTTGCTGTTTCTACGAGATATTAAGCAATTTTTGCTCCCTTTAAAAGCAGTTAGGTCAGATTTTTGCATGATCTACGAGCTACTAAAGCAATATTTGTTTTTCTAGCAATAGCTACTTCAACTTCTTGTACTTTTGTGAGTTATTATAAAATTGTTGCTATTTTTACCAGTAGTTAGCTCAAATTTTTGCTGTTACTACGGGTTATTAAGCAATTTTTGCTCTTTTTAAAAGCAGTTATTCAAATTTTTGCAAGATCTACAAACCATTAAAGCAATTTTTGTGTTTCTAGCTGTAGCTAAGTCAACTTTTTCTGCTTTTGCGAGTTATTAAAGAATTTTGCTATTTCTAGCAGTATTAGTCAAATTTTGCTGTTTCTATCGAGTTATTAAGCAATTTTGCTCTTTTAAAAGTAGTTAGGTCAGATTTGTGCATATCTACGAGCTATTAAAGCAATTTTGTTTATCTAGCAGTAGCTAAGTCAACTTTCGCTGCTTTTGCGAGTTATTAAGAATTTTAGCTATTTCTAGCAGTAGTTAGCTCAAATTTTGCTGTTTCTACGGGTTATTAAGCAATTTTGCTCTTTCTAAGAGTAGTTGTCAGATTTTGCTGTTTTCTACGAGCTATTAAAGCAATTTTGTTGTTTCTAAGCGTAACTAAGTACTATTTTCGCTGGTTTTGAGTAATTAAGAATTTTGCTATTTCTAGCAGTAGTTAGTAAATTTTGCTGTTTCTAGAGTTATTAAGCAATTTTGCTCGTTTTAAAAGCAGTAATAAACTCATGATTTTGCTGTCATCAATCTATATGATGCTGAATTAAAGCAATTGTTGCTGTTTCTAAGCAGTTAGTCAAGTTTTTGCTGTTTTTGAGTAATTTAAGAATTTATCTATTTCTAGAGTATTAGTAAATATTTGCTATTTCTATGAGTTATTAACAATTTTGTCTTTTAAAGCAGCTTGTCAATATCTGTGGTATCTAGATGTATTAAAGCAATTTTGCTGTTTCTAGAGTAGCTAAGTCAACTTTTGCTGTTTTTGAGTTATTTCAAGAATTTTGACTATTTCTAGCAGTAGTTATACAAATTTTTAGCTGTTTCATACGGGTTATTATAGCAATTTTGCTCTTTCTAAGAGCGTTAGGTCAATTTTGCGTTTCTACGAGCTATTAAAGCAATTTTGTTGTTCTAGCTAACCGTAATAAACTCATTTTTCGCTGGTTTATGCGAGTTATTAAAGAATTTTGCTATTTCTAGCAGCTAGTTAGCTCAAATTTTCTGATTCTACGAGTTATTAAGCAATTTTGCTTTTTAAGAGCAGTTAAGTCAATTTTAGCTGTTTCTACGAGCTATTAAACAACTGTTTAGATGTCTTCTACTACTAGTCAACCTTTGCTGCTTTGAGTTATTAAGAATTTTGCTATTTCTAAGAGTGGTTAGTCAAATTTTGCTGTTTCCTACGAGTTATTAAGCAATTTTGCTATTTCTAAGAGTAATTTAGGTCAATTTTGCTATTTCTAGAGTAAATTAAAGCAATGTTTGCTGTTCTAGCAGTAACTTAAACTTTTTGCTGCTTATGTTCAATTATTGCTTTTCTAAGAGTTAGTCAAATGTTTGCTGTTTCTACGAGTTATTAAGCAATTTTTGCTCTTTCTAAAAGTAATTTAAGCAATTTTGTTGGTTCTAAGAGTAATTAAAGTAACATCCACTGTTTATAAGCCTGCTTCTACTCAATCCTGATATGGTTAATGTGAATTAATGCAATTGTTGCTGTTTCTAAGAGCAGTTAGGTCAAGTTTTTGCTGTTTCTATGAGTAATTTAAGCAATTTTGCTATTCTAAGAGTAATTTAAGCAATTTTGCTGTTTCTAAGATTAATTAAAACAACATCCGCTGGTTATAAGACGGCTTCTACTCTATCCCGATGTGGTTGATGTAAATTAATGCAATAGTTGCTGTTTCTAGGTGTGGTTAGGTCAAGCTTTTGCTATTTCTATGAGTAATTTAAGCAATTTTGATGTTTCTATGAGTAACTATACAACCTTTAATATTTATAAAGCTGTTTCCACTCAATCCTAATGTATTTGATGTGAATGAATGCAATTGTTGCTGTTTCTAAGAGTGGTTAGGTCAAGTTTTTGCTGTTTCTATGAGTAATTTAAGCAATTTTGCTGGTTCTAAGAGTAATTAAAACACGTCCACTGTTTATAAGCATGCTTCTACTCAATCCTGATGTGGTTGTTGTGAATTAATGCAATTGTTGCTCCTTCTGAGAGTGGTTAGGTCAAGTTTTTGCTGTGTCTTTGAGTAATACAAGCAATTTTGCTATTTATAAGAGTGATTTTAACGATTTTGCTGTTTCTAAGATTAATTAAAACAACATCCACTGTTTACGAGTCTGCTTCTTCCCAATCCTGACGTGGTTGATGTGAATTGATGCAATTGTTGCTGTTTCTAAGAGTGGTTAAGTCAAGTTTTTGCTATTTCTATGAGTAATTCAAGCAATTTAGCTATTTCTAAGAGTAATTTCAACAAATTTGCTATTTCTAAGAGTAAATTAAACACATCCACTGTTTATAAGCCTGCTTCTACTCAATCCTGATGTGGTTGATTTGAATTAATGCAATTGTTGCTGTTTCTAAGAGTGGTTAGGTCAAGTTATTGCTGTTTCTATGAGTAATTTAAGCAATTTTGCTATTTCTATGAGTAATTTAAGCAATTTTGTTGGTTCTACGGGTAATTAAAACAACATCACTGTTAATAAGAATGTTTCCACTTAATCCTGACGTGGTTGATGTGAATTAATGCGATTGTTGCTGTTTCTAAGAGTGGTTAGGTCAAGTTATTGCTGTTTGTATGATTAATTTATGTAATTTTGCTATTTCTAAGAGTAATTTAGGCAATTTTGCTATTTCTATGAATAAATTTAGCAATTTTGCTGGTTCTAAGAGTAATTAAAACATCATCTACTGTTTATAAGACTGCTTCTACCCAATTCTGATGTGGTTGATGTGAATTAATGCAATTGTTGCTGTTTCTAAGAGTAGCTAGGTCAAGCTTTTGCTGTTTCTATGAGTAATTCCAACAATTTTGCTGTTTCTAAGAGTAATTAAGACAACATCCACTATTTAGAAGACTGCTTCTATTCAATCCTGATGTGATTGATGGCAACTAATGCATTTGTTGCTGTTTCTAAAAGTGGTTAGGTCAAGTTCTGGCTGTTTCTATGAGTAATTTAAGCAATTTTGCTATTTCTAAGGGTAATTTAAGCAATTTTTCTGTTTCTAAGATTAATTAAAACAACATCCGCTGGTTATAAGACGGCTTCTACTCTATCCCGATGTGCTTGATGCGAATTCATGCAATTGTTCCAGTTTCTACCAGTGGTTAGATCAAGTATTTGCTGTTTCTTTGAGTAATTCAAGCAATTTTGCTACTTTTAAGGGTAATTTAAGCAATTTTGCTATTTCTATGAGTAATTTCAACAATTTTGCTGTTTCTAAGAGTATTTAAAACAACATTCACTGTTTATAAAACTGCTTCTACTCAATCCTGATGTGGTTGATGTGAATTAATGCAATTGTTGCTGTTTCTAAGAGTGGTTGGCCCAGTTTTTGCTGTTTCTCTGAGCAATTTAAGCAATTTTGCTATTTCTATGAGTAATTTAAGCAATTTTGCTGGTTCTAAGAGTAATTAAAGCAACACCCACTGTTTATAAGCCTGCTTCTACTCAATCCTGATGTGGTTGATGTGAATTAACGAAATTGTTGCTGTTTCTAAGAGTGGTAAAGTCAAGTTCTTGTTGTTTCTATGAGTAATTTAAGCAATTTTGCTATTTCTAAGAGTAAATTAAGCAATTTTGCTGGTTCTAAGAGTAATTAAAACAACATCCACTGGTTATGAGACTGCTTCTACTCCATCCTGATGTAGTTGATGCGCGTTAGTGTAAGTATTGTTGCTTCTAGGAGTGATTAGAGCAAGTTTTTGCTACTTTTAAGAGCAATTTAAGCAAGCTTGTTATTTCTATGAGTAATTAAAGCTTTTGTAGAACCTTCTAGACCCTCTTCTTATGCAGCTGGTAGCAATTCAAACTACCATTTCTACTCATCTAAGGCAACTATATATAATTTAAACTGTTTTCACCCTTTTTAAGGCTTTTTCTACAATCTTCATGCAGCTGCTGGAAGCTGAAGCAATTTCTACTATTTCTAAAAATTTCTAAAGCAGCTTTTGCTGTTTCCAAGAGTACTTAAAACAACCTTTACTGTTTATAAGGCCGTTTTCACTCAATCTTGATGTGGTTGATGTGAATTAATGCAATTGTTGCTGTTTGTAGGAATGGTTAGGTCAAGTTATTGCTATTTCTAAGAGTGCTGTTCGTAAGACTATTTTTACTCACCATCTTTGTGCAGCTGATGGTAATTGAAGCAATTTTTGCTTATTCCATATGCAGCTAATAGCAAATAAAGCAGTTTTTCCGGTTCGAAGACCATTTCTGCTCACCCTCGCAGCTGCTACTGCTTCTAAGACTAGTTTTACTCGATCATGCAGTTGTTGGGAACTAAAACAGTTTTTGCTTTCCCTAAGACCATTTTTACTCACCACCTTTGTGCAGCTGATGGTAATTGAAGCAACTTTTGCTTATTCCATATGCAGCTAATAGCAAATAAAGCAGTTTTTCCGGTTCGAAGACCATTTCTGCTCACCCTTGCAGCTGCTACTGCTTCTAAGACTAGTTTTACTCGATCATGCAGTTGTTGGGAACTAAAGCAATTTTTGATTTCCCTAAGAGCTTAAGACGATTTTTACTTATCACCCCTATGCAACGAAGAGGAATTAAAGTATTTCTATGCTTAAGACTTAGTTTTTTGTTAGATACAAATCTCATGTTTTATTCAATTTGAGCTAGGGTTTCATTGGGTTGTAGAGGTTCAAACGTTTTTGTTTTGTTTTTGAGTCCAATCAGTACAAGAGCTTTAACGACTTGTAAAATTAAGTCTAATTTTTAATCCCTTTCAAGCCGCAAAGTCAAGCAAAATGCAATTATCAAAAGATTATCTTAAAGCACTTTTATAATAAAAACGTTGGGGCTGAAAAGGAATAAATAAGAAACCCCCGACTAAAAGGAAAGCAAACAAACGACTCCCTTTTAAGGAGTTTTATACACGCGAGACGCGACTCTTCTGTATACGAGTCTAAATTAAAATCTTGTGCAGTTCCTCGCATAATTAATAGCGTCCTCCTGATGAACTAATTAAGAGGACGTGCACGCGACCTGAATTTAACATGAGGACTTTGGAAGTTAAGTTTTTAGGGGATGGGTTTGTGCTAGGGAGTACATAGTGCGCCTACTGTTAGATAACTCACCGGAATCTAGGTGCAGCGAGTAACGTATGGACAGTCGCACGCTCCACACCCCTTACTATCGCACTATTCACCCGAACGTATCCTGTAAATTACGGCGTCGCGACGCCTCGACACCGAATCGACCGAAACATCCCAACGTTTCAGTGTGACTGACCGAAAGGGGTTTGATATCAAGCAAGGGCTGCTGGTGTGGATTTTGCTTTCAGCGCGCGCGCATTCCCTTTCCTGAATATCCCGAACGTTCCAATCTTCCCCGCTTTCGAACAAAAATCTGTCTTTTTATGCTATTTATCTCATCCTTCGTTTCGTTTACATGTTCCTATTTCATTTCACATTTCCACTCTACTAAATCTGTTTTCTTGAGTCATTTATTATGGGCTTAGTTATGCCTAAAGTAAGGGTGGCTGTGAGAAAAGCGTAAATGTAAGGGTAACCGCAAAAACCGCGAAGCTTTTGATGTTTGTGAATCTTGAGAGGTGTTTTGTTTGAGGAGGTGTTAGATTTGGAGTTGTCTTTTGATAAGAGAGCGTGATGTTTGGTGGATTGTTGTCAGAAGTAGGGCGTTTTAGAGTGTTTGGTCTGAGGGCCGGTGACGTGCGCTGTGAACGCGGATGGCGATGGTCGAGACTGAGTAAGAGACGCGTATAAACAGAACAAGCGCGCGCAGATACACACGCACACGCACATACCAGCGCGAACACACACACCATACACTAACGCACGCGTACACACAAAAAACACACCCCAAAACACGCACACGTTGAAACACCAACTCAAGACAGAACAAGACCGACAGTGTTCCAACTGCGTCAGGCATGCTTAAAACGTCAGACCGCGTACCAGAAAGAGGTTGGGAAAAAAGTAAAAAAAGGAACCCACACACCAACTCGCACCAAACACACACACACACTGATACACACGCTCACACATACACGTAAAAAAGACAAAAAAACACGCACAAACACACGCCCACACATTTATAAACCAAAAACCAAACAATACCGAACTGGATCAAGCATGTTTAAATTGTCAGACATCATGCAAGCAGCTGGTTAAGAAAAGAAGTAAAAAAGAATAATAAAAACAAGTACGTTCAAACAAAAGTACACCAAAACCGACAGTGTTCCAACTGGTTCGGGCGTGTTTAAATTGGCGGAGAGCATGCTACAAACTAGTTACAGAGAAAAAATAATACAAACAATTACGTTCAAACAAAAGTGCAAAAAAAACCGACTGTTTCAACTAGTTCAGGCATGTTTAAATTGCCGGAGAGCATGCCACGAACTGGTTACGAAAAAAAATTAAAAACAATTACGTTCAAACACAAGTGCAACAAACCGACAGTGTTTCAACTGGTCCAGGCATGTTTAAAACGCCGGAGAGCACGCTACAAACTGGCTACGAAAAATAATTATAAAAACAATTACGTTCAAACAAAAGTGCAACAAAACCGACAGTGTTCCAACTGATTTGGGCGTGTTTAAATTGCCGGAGAGCATGCTACAAACTGGTTACAGAAAAAATAATAAAACAATTACGTTCAAACAAAAGTGCAAAAAACCGACTGTTTCAACTGGTTCAGGCATGTTTAAATTGCCGGAGAGCATGCCACGAACTGGTTACGAAAAAATTAAAACAATTACGTTCAAACACAAGTGCAACAAACCGACAGTGTTTCAACTGGTTCAGGCATGTTTAAAACGCCGGAGAGCATGCTACAAACTGGTTACGAAAAAAATTATAAAACAATTACGTTCAAACAAAAGTGCAACAAAACCGACAGTGTTCCAACTGATTTGGGCGTGTTTAAATTGCCGGAGAGCATGCCAGGAACTGGTTACAAAAAGATAAAAACAATTACGTTTAAACAAAAGTGCAACAAACCGACAGTGTTTCAACTGGTTGAGAAATGTATAAATTGCCGTAGAGTATTCCAAGAACAGGTTACGAAAAAAAAATTAAAAACAATTACGTTCACACACAAGTGCAACAAAACCGACAGTGTTTCAAATGGTTCAGGCATGTTTAAATTGCCGGAGAGCGTGCCACGAACTGGTTACGAAAAAAAATTAAAAACAATTACGTTCAAACAAAAGTGCAACAAAACCGACAGTGTTTCAACTGGTTCAGGCATGTTTAAATTACTGGAGAGCATGCCACGAACTGGTTACTAGTTTCGAAAAAAAAATAATAAAAACAATTATGTTCAAACAAAAGTGCAACAAAACCGACAGTGTTTCAACTAGATCAGGCATGTTTAAATTGCCGTAAAGCATGCCGGGAACTAGTTACGAAAAAAAAAAATAAAAACAATTACGTTCAAACAAAAGTGCAACAAAACCGAAAGTGTTTCGACTAGTTCAGACACGTTTAAATTGCCGGAGAGCATGGCACGAACTGGTTACGAAAAAAATAGTAAAAACAATTACGTTCAAACAAGAGTGCAACAACACCGGCAGCGTTTTAACTGGTTCGGCCTTATTTAAATTGCCGGAGAGAGCTAATTACGGGAAAAAAATAAAAACAATTATGTTCAAACAAAAATGCAACAAAACCTAAAGTCGTTTCAACTGGTTCAGACATGTTTAAATTGCCGGAGAGAGGCTAATTACGGGAAAAAATAAAACAATTATGTTCAAACAAAATGCAACAAAACCTAAAGTCTTTCAACTAGTTCAGACATGTTTAAATTGCCAGAGAGCGTGCTACGAACTGGTTCCAAAAAAAAGAAGTACTTCAAACAAAAGTGCAACAAAACCGACATTGTCTCCACTAGTTCAGACATGTTTAAATTTCCAGAGAGCGTGCCACGAACTGGTTATGAAAAAAAATAATAAAAACAATTACATTCAAACAAAAGTGCAGCAAAACCGACAGTGTTTCAACTGGTTCAGGCATGTTTAAATTGCCAGAGAGCGTGCCGCGAACTGGTTACGAAAAAAAATAATAAAAACAATTACGTTCAAACAAAAGTGCAACAAAACCGACAGTGTTTCAACTGGTCCAGGCATATTTAAATTCCCGGAGAGCATACCTCGAACTGGTTACGAAAAAAAATAACAAAAACAATTACGTTCAAACAAAAGTGCAACAAAATCAACAGTGTGTCAAGTGGTTGAGGCATGTTCAAATTCATGGAGAGCATGCCATGAACTGGTTACGAAAAAAAAACAAAGACAATTACGTTCAAACGAAAGTGCAACAAAACTGACAGTGTTTCAACTGGTTCGGGCATGAATAAATTGTCGGAGAGTATGTCACGAACTGGTTACGAAAAAAAAATAATAAAAACAATTACGTTCAAACAAAAGTGCAACTAAACCGACAGTGTTTCAACTGGTTAAGGCATGTTTAAATTGCCTAAGAGCGTTTCACGAACTGGTTACGAAAAAAAATTATAAAAGCAATTACGTTCAAACAAAAGTGCAACAAAAACGACAGCGTTTGAACTGGTTCAGGCATGTTTAAATTGCCGGAGAGCATGCCAGGAACTGGTAACAAAAAAAATAATAAAAGCAACTACATTCAAACAAAAGTGCAACAACACCGAGAGTTGTCAACTTGTTCGGGCATGTTTAAATTGTCAGAGAGCGTGCCACGAATTGGTAACAAAAAAATAATAAAAGCAACTTACATTCAAACAAAAGTGCAACAACACCGAGAGTTGTCAACTTGTTCGGGCATGTTTAAATTGTCAGAGAGCGTGCCACGAATTGGTAACTAAAAATAGAAATAAAAACAATTACGTTCAAAAAAAGTGAAACAACACCGACAGGGTTTCATCTGGTTCAAGCATGTTTAAATTGCAGGAGAGCGTGCCACGAACTGGTGACAAAAAAAAATAAGAAACACAATTACGTTCAAACAAAAGCGCAATACCACCGACACTGTTTCAACTTGTTCGGGCATGTTTAAATTACCGGAGAGAGCTAATTAGGAAAAAAAATATAACACAATTACGTTCAAACAATAGTGCAAAAAAGCCGACAGTGTTTCAACTGGTTCAGGCATGTTTAAATTGCCGGAGAGCATGCCAGGAACTGGTAACAAAAAAAAAATAAAAGCAACTACATTCAAACAAAAGTGCAACAACACCGAGAGTGTTTCTACTTCTTCGGGCATGTTTAAATTACCGGAGAAAGCTAATTACGAAAAAAAATTAAAACAACTACGTTCAAACAAAAGTGCAATAACACCGACAGTGTTTCAACTGGTTCAGGCATGTTTAAATTGCCAAAGAGCATGCCATGAATTGGTTACGAAAAAAAATAATAAAAACAATTTCGTTCAAACAAAAGTGCAACGAAACCGACAGGTTTCAACTGGTTCAGGCATGCTTAAATTGCTGAAAAGCATGCCAGGAACCGGTTACAAATAAAATTTATAAAATTATAAAAACCAGTATGTTCAAACAAAAGTACAACAACACCGACTGTGTTTCAACCCGTTCAGGCATGCTGCCGAGAAGCATGCCAGGAACTGGTTACGAATACAATTTAAAAAATTATAAAAGACCAGTACGTACAAACAAAAGTGCAAGAACACCGACAGTGTTCCAACCGGTTCAGGAATGCTTAAATTGCCGAAAAGCATGCCAGGAACTAGTTACGAATAAAATTAAAAAAATTATAAGAAACCAGTACGTTCAAACAAAAGTGTAACGACACGACTGTTTTCGAACCGGTTGAGGGATGCTTAAATGGCCGAAAAGCATGCTAGGAACTAGTTACGAAATCAATTAAAAAAATTATAAAAATCCAGTACGTTCAAACAAAAGTACAACAACACCGACAGTGTGTCAACTGGTTCAGGCATACTTAAAATGCCCGAGACCATGCCAGCAACTGGTTACGATAAGAAGTTAAAATAAAATAAAAAAACATGTATGTTCTAACACGAACTAAAACCAAAAATGCCAACATTGATCTAACTGTGCCAGACACGCTTAAATTGTCAGAGAACATGCTAGAAACTGGTTACGAGAAAAATTTAAAAACAAGAAACCAGTACGTTGAAACAAAAGTGCAACAAAACCGACAGTGTTTCAACTGGTTCAGGTATGCTTAAAATGCTTGAGAGTATGCAAGAAACTAGTTATGATAAGAAGTTAAAAGAAAATAAAAAAACATGCTCGTTCAAACGGTAACTAAAACCGAAAAACTCCGACATTGATCTAACTAGATCAGACATACTAAATTGTCAGAGACCATGCCAGAAACTGATTACGAGAAATATTAAAAATATTATAAAAAACTAGTACGTTCAAACAAAAGTGCAACAACATTGACAGTGTTTCAACCGGTTGAGCATGCTTACATTGCCAAAAAGCATGCCAGGAAATGGTAACAAATAAAGTTTAAAAAATTATAAAAAAACAGTACGTTCAAACAAAAGTGCAACAACATTGGCAGTGTTCCAAGCGGTTCAAACATGCTTAAATTGCCGAAAAACATACCAGGAACTAGTTACGAATGAAAAAAGAAGTAATAAAAACAAATACGTTTAAACAAAAATGCAACAGCACCAAGAGTGCTTAAATTGTCAGACAGCAGCCCAAAAAAAAGTAAAAAACATACTTTCAAACAAAAACTCAAAACTTAAAAAGCTGATACTGTACAAACTGGGTCAGGCATGCTTAAATTGTCAGAGAACATGCCAGAAACTGGTTTCGAATAAAATAAAAAAAATTATAAAAACAAGTACGTTCAAACAACAGTGCAACAACATTGACAGTGTTCCAACCAGTTCAGGCATGCTTAAAATGCCTAAAAGCGTATCGGGACTGATAACGATAAGCAGTTAAAATAAAATAAAAAACATGCATGTTCAAACACTAACTAAAACCGAAAAATGCCGACATTGTCAAACATGCGTAAATTGTCAGACAGCATGCAAGAAAATGGTTAGGAAAAATTGTCTGGGATTATGAAACCAAGCTAAGCGTCACAACTTCTTTAAAGGTTTTTGCACTCTAATTATGTTTGTGCCGAACAGGTTTACTGGTTGTAGATATTCAATCTAGGAACTGGTTACAAAAAAAATTAAAAACAATTACGTTCAAACAAAAGTGCAACAAAACCAACAGTGCTTCAACTGGTTCAGCATGTTTAAATTGCCGGAAAGCATGCCACGCACTGGATACGAAAAAAAGTAAAAACAATTACGTTTAAACAAAAGTGTAACAAAACCGATAGTGTTCTAACTAGTTCAAGCATGTTTAAATTTCCGGAGAGCATATCAGAAACTGGTTACGAAAAAAAATAATAAAAACAATTACGTTCAAACAAAAATTGCAACTAAACCGACTGAGTTTCAACTGGTTCAGGCATGTATAAGTTGCAGAAGAGCGTGCCACGAACTGTTTGCGAAAAAAAAAAATAAAAACGGTTACGTTCAAACAAAAGTACAACAAAACCGACAGTGTTTTAACTGGTTCAGGCATGCTTAAATTGCCGGAGAACATGCCACGAACTGGTTACGAAAAAATAATAAAAACAATTACGTTCAAACAATAGTGCAACAAAACCGACAGTGTTTCAACTTGTTCAGGCATGTTTAAATTGCCGGAGAGCATGCCACGAACTGGTTACAAAAAAAACAATAAAAACAATTACGTGCAAATAAAAGTGCAACACAACCGACTATTTCAACGGGTTCAAGCATGTTTAAGTTGCCGGAGAGCTTGCCACAAACAGGTTACGAAAAAAATAATAAAAACAATTACGTTCAAACAAAAGTGCAACAAAACCGACAGTGTTCCAACTGGTTCAGGTATGTTTAAATTGCCGGAGAGCGTGCCACGAACTGGTTACGAAAAAATAATAAAAAGAAGTATGTTTAAACAAAAGTGCATCAAAACCGACAGTGTTTTAACTGGTTCGGGAATGCTTAAATTGCCGGAGAACATGCCACGAACTGGTTACGAAAAAATAATAAAAACAATTACGTTCAAACAATAGTGCAACAAAACCGACTGTGTTTCAACTTGTTCAGGCATGTTTAAATTGCCGGAGAGCATGCCACGAACTGGTTACGAAAAAACACAATAAAAACAATTACGTTTAAATAAAAGTGCAACACAACCGACTATTTCAACGGGTTCAAGCATGTTTAAGTTGCCGGAGAGCATTCCACGAACAGGTTACGACAAAAAAAATATAAACAATTACGTTCAAACAAAAGTGCAACAAAACCGGCAGTGTTTCAACTGGTTCAGGCATTTTTAAATTGCCGGAGAGCATGCCACGGACTGGTTTGAAAAAAAAATAATAAAAAAAATTATGTTCAAATAAAAATACAACAAAGCCGACAGTGTTTCAACTGGTTCAGGCATGTTTAAATTGCCTTGAAAGCATGCCAGGAACTGATTACGAAAAGAAAGGTGTGAGTTACACAGGCATCAATAATGTACCATTATTAGACGTTAAAAAGAAACGCGTATTACAAAGAATAACTTACAGACGAAAAGTCATTTCAGTGCATTTTGCGTGACTTGGCTGTAATAGCAAACATCAAACCTACTTTAAGTCAGTTATATCAAATGAAAGGTTGTACTATTCTGTAACTTACTATCACATCTTTGTCTTGTAGAAGTTCATTCAATCAAACTACACGTACACATACTGTGGCTATGTAACCGCACTGGGACTACCATGTGAAATAAATTAAAACTAGGTCAGAAGAACACACGACCACTGTTTACCATCCTAACTACGATCAAAAACTACATTTCTGAAGAAACAACAGGTATGGACACACACTCGTGACAGGCCGTTAAGCTGCAACGGTTATTTTCTATCAGCAAAGCACATACGCGAAGCCACCAAACTTCTTACGGTAAGACCAAAAACCATGTCGCTGGCCATGTTTGTTATGTCTGCAGTTATTTTCCAGCCACCTGAGATTTCGCAGACGTAATGGTAAGTTTACGATCTTCCCACAGAACTATCGACCCATCATTATCGGCAAGATAGCAGAGGGTGACCTGCTTTGGGTAACCCAAAAGAGCAGTTGGCATTCAGAGTAGGTTACTTCACCGTCCACCAGATCCTACGTCACGTGGAGTTCGCCACCGACGAGTTCAACAGGATGCTATCAACTAGGGTCATAGTCCTAGATGTTTCTAAGGTATTACGCAAGTGTGGCACAAGGATCTGCTTTTCAAACTACTAGATTTGGATATCCACCAACGCTTCCGAAGGCTCATCGGGTCCTTCTTGTACCAGCAAAAGCTAAAGATGGAAGCCAATGTGCGACAAAGATACTTCCTCTCGTCAATGCTCTATTTACTGTTCATTTGCGATGTTCTGCAGACAAAAGACGCCCACTTGTTTCTCTAGGCCGAAGACACCTCGGAAACCAATATGTCACTAGGCTTCGGCTAGCGACAAGAGTACTGCAGGATGCCGCTACCAACTTGAAAAAATGGTGTCCAAGATGCCTGGTCAACGTCAACCGGAATAAGAAAGGCCCATCATCCTAGCGATGAGAAACCAACGTCAAGCATTCAACGTGGAAAACAGTGTCTAAGTACCTGGTAGTGACTATCGACCGATGACTCCTGGAGACCACTTGTCAACATCCGTGTCGCACGCTCCAAGAATGTAACGTCAAACCTGTACACCTCCACGCGTTACTCAACGAGAGCAGCAAAACCTCATCAGAAGAATGAAGAACAGGTAACCACCAAGTTCAAGCAGCATCCACGCCAAGGCTCTCAAATTTCCTCCGGTAGGACCGAATGCCGTGTTCGTTACGTCTGCGTTACTTCCTGTCCTCTGAAAAAGCACAGACGCAATAGTATTACAGAAGCCTGGTAAGTATGCGACTTTCCTACATAACTACTGATCCATCATCCAATAGAAGATAGCGGAAAGTGTCGTATTTCGACTGTTTAGCAACAAAGTTATCTCAAAAAAAGCAGGTTGCCTTCAGAGCAGATCACTTCACCATGCACCAGATCCTACGTCTATTCGAGTTTGCCACCGACGAGTTCAAGAGGAAGCAGTCAACTAGGGGCCTAGTCCTAGATGTCTCTAAGGTATTAGGCAGAGTGAGGCTTATGGACTGCTCCTCAAGTGAATCCACCTAAGCTTCCGGAGTCTCATCGAGTCCTTCTGTACCAGCAAAGATTTCAGGAAAAGATGAAAGCTAGCGTGCAACAAGAATACTTCCTCTCGCTGATGCTCTACTCGCTGATCATTCGCAATGTTCCGAATATAAAAGGCACCCACCTGTCTCTCTACGCCGATGACATCTTAAACGCCAATATGCCATTAGGCTTCGGCTAGCGACAAGAAGATTGCAGATTTGAAAGAAAGTATGACCAGCGTCAACACGGAGAAGAACAACGTCAGCATTCTAGCGATCCGACACCATAGACCAAACCAAGCCTTTGTGATCGAGTCGAAGCACCTGGGAGTGACCATCGACGGAAGATTCTTGGAGACCACTCGTCAACATCCGTGTCGTACGCGTCAAGACTGTAACATCAAGACTGTACTTTTCCACACGTTACCTTACGAGAGCAGCAAAACCTCATCAGAAGATCAAAGCCCAGATTAGCACCAAGTTCAGACGACATTCACACCAAGGTGCCCAAACCACTTCCGGTAAGACTGAATGCCGTCTTGGCTACGTCTGCATTACTTCCCTGGCCTCTGAAACTGCACAGACGTAAGAATGTTACAGAAGCCTGGTAAGTCTGCAGCTTAGCTACAGAGCTACCAATCCATCATTCTCGGCAAGGTAGCGGAAAATGTCTCATTTCGACTCGAGTTCAACAGGAAGCAGTCAACTAGGGCCATATTGCTAGATGTCTCTAAGATATTAGGCAGAGTGTGGTACCAAGGACTGCTCTTTTAGCTAATCCACCTACGCTTTCAGAGGCTGATTAGAATCTTCCTGCACTAGCAAAAATTCCAAGTAGAGATAAAAGTCAGAGTGCCACAAGGATAATTACTCTTGCCGAATCTCAATTCGCTGTTCATTCGCGGTGTATCGAATATAAAAGGCACCCACCTGTCTCTATACGCCGGTACTAGGCTTCGGCTATTGACAGAAAAACTGCAAGATACCGCCACCAATCTGGAAAAACGGTTTTTAAGATGCCTGACCAGCGTCAACCCGGAGAGAAACAACGCCATCGTTCTAGCGAAGAGACACCAACGACCAAACCAAGCCATCGTGATCTTCAACGTAGAAGAATGAGTCCAAACGTCTGGGAGTGACCATCGCCCGAAGTCACCTGGAGGGTACACGTCAAACCAGTACAGCACGAGCCAGGACTATAACGTCAAGCTGGTATCCGCTGCTGAACAGAAAAATTTCTTGTTATTGTACCCAATATTCACATGTACCAAAGGCTCCACTTGGGGAGCACACGTTAATACCTGTACCACACGTGTCAATTCAACAACGTTAAACCTGCAACTTGTGCTGAGTAGGAGAAATTTCCTGATATAAAACAATCAGTCTATGAGCAGAAATTTGTAATTGCTACTCCAATAAAGATTAAGTCAAGGTGAAAGTGCTGTAATTTTTTTCCTTTAGACTATTTCGTTGTAACCAATCAATCCGCAGTTTGTACCAATGCACTTCCCAAGTCAGATCAACCAAGACCACTATCTCCTAGAGTACGTGACTCAACAAGCACACCAGCTTTGAGAACAGTCCGCTATAAGTCTCCCGTACCGCCGGCGTCTGCCCACTATCTGGTAGGTACCGAAGCTTATAGATATCCGCATTCTCCGAAGTGCCGCATTGCATTCAGCATAACTCGGACCAAAATTACCTACAACCATAGATATCATCACCTACACATCACCAGAAACAGGTTTTCGTCGTGCGACCGTATCATCCTATTTTTCAAAACCGGTTTCGCAACAATACCGACAGTGTTTCAACTGGTTGAGGCATGTTTAAATTGCCAAAGAGCATGCCACGAACTGGTTACGAAAAAAATAATAAACAATTACGTTGAAATAAAAGTGCAACAACACCGACAGTGTTTCAACTGGTTCATACATGCTTAAATTGCCGAAAAGCATGCCAGGAACTGGTTTCGAATAAAATTTAAAAAATTATAGAAAACCAGTACGTTCAAATAAAAGTGTAACCACACCCACAGTGTTTCAACCGGTTCAGGAATGTTTAAATTGCCGAAGAGCATGCCAGGAACTGGTTACGAAAAAATTAAAAATATTATAAAAAACCAGTACGTTCTAACAAAAGTACAAAAACACCGACAGTGTTCCAACTGGTTCAGGCATGCTTAAAATGCCTGAGAGCATGCAAGAAACTGGTTACGGTAAGAAGTTAAAATAAAATAAAAAACATGCACGTTCAAACACCAACTTAACAGAGAAATGCCGACATTGATCTAACTGGATCAGACATGCTAAATTGTTAGAGAGCATGCCAGAAACTGGTTACAAGAGATTGCCTTGGTTTATAAAATCAAGCTAAACGTCACAACTTCTTTAAAAGTTTTTGCACTCTATTAATGTTTGTGCCGAGCAGGTTTACCTGGTTTTCGATATTTAATCTAGGCGTCTAAAATTAAGAACGACTTTGTATTTTAAGGATAATCGTATGTCACAAAATTACCTGGTTTTAGGAAATAAATCTAGGCGTCTCAAATTCATTTGAGATTTTTGCATTTTAAAGATGTTTGCGCCTGGTAATATGAAATCAATCTGGGCGTCAAAAATTCATCAAGGATTTTTGAATTCTAAGATTATCTGTCCATAACAGAATTGCCTGTGTTTAAGGAACCAAATTAAACGTCACAACTTTTTTAAAGGTTTTGGCACTCTAATTATGTATGTGCCGAACAGGTTTACCTGGTTCCCGATATTCAATCTAGGCGCCCAAAATTAAGAATTTTGTATTTTAGGGATAATCATGCCTCACAAAATCACCTGGTTTTAAGAAACAAATCCAGGCGACACAAATTCATCAACGATTTTTGATTTTTAAGGATATTTGCGCCTAGCCGGTTTGCCTGGTTGTAGAAAATCAATCTAGGCGTCAAAAATTCATCAAAGATTGCTAATTTTAAGATTATCCATGCGTAACAAAATTTATGAAACCAAGCTAAACGTCACAACTTCTTTAAAGGTTTTTGCACATTATTTATGTTTGTGCCGAACGTTACCTGATTTTAAGAAACAAAGCGTCACAAATTCATCAAAGATTTTTGCATTTTAAGGATGTTTGCGCCTAGTCGGTTTTCCTGGTTTTATTCATCAAGGATTTTGAATTTTAAGGTTATGTGTGTGTAACAAAATTGTCTGTGTTTATGAAACCAAGCTAAGCGTCACAACTTCTTTAGAGGTTTTTGCACTCTGATTATGTTTGTGCCGAACAGGTTTATCTGGTTGTAGATATTTAATCTAGGTGTCCAAAATTAAGAATGTGGTATTTTAAGGATAAACGTGCGTCAAAAATTACCTGATTTTAAGAAACAAGGCGTCACAGATTCATCAAACATTTTTAAATTTTAAGGATATTTGCGCCTAGCCGGTTTGCCTGGTTGTATGAAATCAATCTAGCCGTCGTAAATTCATCAAGGATTTTGAATTTTAAGATTATCTATGCGTAACAGAATTTGGGTTTAAGAAATCAAACTAAGCGCCACTTCTTTAAAGGTTTTTGCACTATCATTATGTTTGTGCCGAAAAGGTTTACCTGGATGTCGATATTGAATCTAGGCGTCCAAAATTAAGGATTTTGTATTTTAAGGATAATCGTGCATCACAAAATTACCTGGTTTTAAGAAACAAGGCGTCACAAATTCATCAAGGATTTTTGAATTTTAAGGAAATTTGCGCCTAGCCGGTTTGCCTGCTTGTAGGAAATCAATCTAGGCGATAAAGATTCACCAAAGTGAGATAAGATTTTAAGGGTGATAGGGTTATGATCACTAGAAGGGATGAGTCGAATAACGTTCCAGAAGTTTATAAGGTTGTTGGCTGTAGAGAAAATTAGGGTTACATCGATGTTGGAATGTTGAAGAAAGGATTCCCGAGTTGGAGTGCAGATGGGGATATGTGTAGAGAAGGAGATCGACCTTTTAGTTATCTCTTAAAAGCTTATTAAATGCGCTTCGATTAAACTAATGCTCACCTGTACCGGTAGTTTAGATGGGATTTGCTAATTCCTTGCTAGTATATTTCCAAACGAGGGTTGTAATTTCCCAAAGCTTTAAGCTAGAAAAGTGCTTAGGTCTGTACGTAACCGACTGTAAAGCTCTCCAATTGCTAGCTGTAAAAAACCAACGCCAAGATTAATCTAGCTGAAGCTACAGCTAACCTCAGCCCATAACCATCTTACTCCATCAACATTAAAATTGTCACAACAAAAGGATTTGGGAATTTAATGGTCCTTCGTTTAGAACTAACGATGCGGCACACCGTAAATGAGTGAGCGCCATTTCCGTTTCGTCATCAAAAATTACAACGCGTTTACAGTCATCAACGTGTAAAGGAAAAAACGTCGATCGACACACAAAAATATTCGTTCAAGAAGGGGAAGCTGGAGTAAAAATTGAATCAAGCCCGAATAAATTATGAGAAAAACTCTATTATCAAAGGAAGCGATAGTAGCTTTCCATACAGAAAGTTGCGGCGATTTTATAAAATTTAGAGAAATTAAGGAAGAAAAAGGTATTGTTTGGGGATGGAGGCGGTTTTAATGTGCTTTGCAGGCTGCTTTATTTTTAAAGTAGAGATGTATGGGCGCTTTTGTTAAAAAGCTCAGAGACGAGCTTTTTCTGCATGGGTAACTTCATTTAATTATATCTAAAAAACAGATCTAGGGTTGTTTTGCTAAGAAATTGTGAATGAAATATTTAGAATTAAAATTCTGGAAATTGTAGTGTTGGGAAAAAGCAGTGTCACTTTTCTATTTGTTTAGTATTTGGCAGATGACCTAGAATTAAAGTAGCTAAGCATATATTTGAAAATCTGAAATTTCGAAAATGTGAAAATTGGACAATTCGAAAATTCAACAAGTCAAAATTTAAAAAATCGAAAATTTTGAAAATACGAAAATTCGAAAATTCTAAATTTCAAAAATTCAAAAATTCAAATATTCTAAAATTTGAAAAATATGAAAATTTGAGAACTTAAAAATTCGGAAATTTATATATTCAAAAACATAAAAAATCAAAAATTCAAAAATTTAAAAAATCTAAAATTCAAAAATTCAAAAATTCAAAAATTTAAAAATTTAAAAATTTATAAAATCAAAAATTCAAAAATACAAAATTCAAGAATTCAAAAATTAAAAATTTAAGAATTCAAAAATTCAATAATTCAATAATTTAAAAATTCAAAAATTCGAAATATAAAAATTCAAAAATTCAAAAATTCAAAAATTCAAAAATTTAAAAATTCAAAAATTCAAAAATTCAAAAATTCAAAAATTTAAAAATTCAAAAATTTAAAAATTCAAAAATTTAAAAATTCAAAAATTTAAAAATTCAAAAATTCAAAAATTCAAAAATTCAAAAATTCAAAATTCAAAATTCAAAAATTCAAAATTCAAAATTCAAAATTCAAAAATTCAAAAATTCAAAATTCAAAAATTCAAAAATTCAAAAATTCAAAAATTCAAAAATTCAAAAATTCAAAAATTCAAAAATTCAAAAATTCAAAAATTCAAAAATTCAAAAATTCAAAAAATTCAAAAATTCAAAAATTCAAAAATTCAAAAATTCAAAAATTTAAAAATTTAAAAATTCAAAAATTCAAATATTTTAAAATTCAAAAATTCAAAAATTCAAAAATTCAAAAACAAAAATTCCAAAATTTAAAAATTTTAAATTCAAGAATTCAAGAATTCAAAAATTCAAAAATTTAAGAAATAAAAAATTTAATAATTTAGTAATTCAAAAATTTAAAAATTTGAAATATAAAAATTTAAAAATTCAAAAAATCAAAAATCAAAAATTAAAAAATGCAAAAATTTAAAATACAAAGATTCAAAAATTCAAAACTCAAAAATTCGACATCTTAAAAATTGAAAAGTTAAAAAGTGGAAAATTCAAATGCTCTAAAAGTCAAAGATTTGAAATTTCGAAAATTTGAAAACATGAAATTATAGGATTCAAAGATTTGAAAAATTAAAAATTCGAAAATTTAAAAATTTGAAAGATTGAAAAATCGAAAATTTAGAATTCAAAAATTTGAATATTTGAAAATTATGTTGAATAAAAGGTGTATGGTTATTTTTGTAATGTGTAACATGTAATGTGTAACATTTACCTATGGTAAATGGCACGTTACAGCTTCAGTTATTTCTCTCTTTAAACCTCACATTTTACCTAGAAAAGTCCATCGAACCCTAATTTACACTTTACTTCTAATAGATAAGTTATAATCACAGAACATAGGAAGGTATGAGTATTTCGTAAAGTACCGTGTGTTCGGTTTCTTTGTCGCACGTTCGCGTGGTTAATTTTAAGTTATTTAAATTTGTAGTCGTAAATCTAATAGTAAAACTGTCATCCCTTGTTCCCTTATATCCTGCCATAAAAATTCCTTCTGCATCTGTAAATAAGTTGGACTAAGAGTAGTGAACAAACACTTTCTTATGGATATTGAAGCAGAACGGTCGTGACGGTTTCTTCGTTCAGTACCGTAAGTTAGTCAGGTGCCGCCGCAGACTTTCGTTGTTAAACCCCTAAAAAACACAGTGCAAGTGTAACGCAACATAGACTCAATTCGCATACAGTCCACTTGGTTAAAAGAATAGGAACTGCAGCTTAGAAAAACACAAAACACCGCGGAGGTAAGTCGATGTATAAATTTATAAGACCCCCGCGCGTGAACAAAATTGGTCCTTCGAGCCGGATCTTTAATTAAATAATTAGTTCCTATCCTTTAAGCTCCTTATACTTAAATTTATAAAATTGTCGTAGTTTTTATTATGGTTAAACGTGTTACACAGAAAAGAACATCTTGCTTACACATTTACTGTAGATTTTACGATACATTCCTTATCCTTTGTGGCAAAGACTAGGGTCGTCGTCGGTATCCTTTTATGTAAACTATTTATGAGTGTTATTGTATCCTAGATCTTTACCTTATTTGTCACTTCAAGTTGGAGCAACCATTCGGGTTCATGCAACTTGTATAACAAAGGGGTTATTGGTATTTATTTGAAACCTTAAAAGCTTTGTCGGGCAAGCACTGTAGTTAGGTGCATTTTTCTATTAATAATTTAATTTCGTAGATGAATTAGTAATTTAGCGTATTCGAGTCACGCATTGTTTTTACATTAATTTTATTGTCGTTCATTAATCATTAATCAAATATGGTTATATCAATTGATAAAGCTATTCTTGAAGCTAAATTTGTAGTTAAAAGGTTGGATCACATTTACAGCAAGATCAACCAACCGGAAGACGTATCGATTGCTTTAATTAGAGCGTCGATTAAAAGTGTCGAACAGATTGAAACGCTTTTCAAATCCTTTTGCAAGGATATTTTCTTTGATGAAGAAAGTGAACAATTGGATGAATTTTCTGCTCTTAGGGTGAAAATCGATGATTATCTATTAGATATTCGTATTATCGCTGAACAATGCGAATTAGATCGGGTAGAAAATAAGCCAAAGGTGGAAAATATGAATAATTCCTTTTCGTCAAACTGTGCAATTCGCTTGAAACATCTTTCAGTCCCCCGCTTCTCCGGACGCATATCAGATTTTGAGAGTTACAATGCAATCTATAAGCGGTTGATTCATGATAATGTCAGTTTGTCACCCGGTGAAAAATTTTGCCATCTCGTTGATACATTAGATGATTCGTCGCGTGGCTTAATAAAACACTTGCCATTATATGATTATGCATACGTGGAAGCCTATAAAATCATTACTAATCGTTTTCAGTCCAAGAGGTTATTACTTTCAACATATTTTAATGCTCTCGAAAAATGCCCTAAGGTCAGTTCCTCAGACTCGCATGCGGAACTCCGGCAATTAATTAGTTGTTTTGATGAAAATATATTCGCGTTAAGGCAGATGGAAATAGATTTATTAGATTTCATGTTGTTTAATCTGTTATCGAAAAAATTAGATACAAACATTTTAAAGCGTTTCGAATTAGGAAATAGTGACGAAATTCCTTCGTTTAAAGATTTAAGGTCGTACATTGAAAAACAATGTAAAGTGTTGGAAATAAATGACATTGCTTCAGGAACATGCTTAAAATCTCGAGATTCCGTTAAAGAAAGAGAAAAAAGAAGGTTTGTTAGCACTTCGGCTAAAACTTCTTTAGTTGGTACCACCAATGATGTTAAAAATTGTAGTTTCTGTCAAGCTGTGCATCCTATTTATAGATGTAAGCAGTTTCTCGATAAAACCCATCAAGAAAAATTTGAGGTGGTAAAGCTTAAAAATCTTTGCATTAAATGTTTAAATCCTTCACATTCGATGAAAAATTGTACGTTAGATTGGTCGTGTAGAAAATGTCATCAGTCGCACAATTCGTTGCTTCACTTCGATAAACAAGAAAAATCGGTGTCGCCACGCCGACAAACCCATCGTCAAAGGTCAGCGTCTCCTCGGAGAGCGGCGCCTAGACTTACTTCTACTAGTAGACCTAGTGAAGACAATCTGTCGTCGTCGGTTGTGCATGAACAACCTGTCACTAGTTCGTTGATTTCGACGTCATTAGAACACACAACCACGCTGTTAGCTACGGCAATGGTGTCGGTGCTTGATTATACAGGAACATTGCAATCTGTTCGTGTAATATTAGATAACGGATCCATGAAAAGTTTTATGACTGAAAGGTGCCGTCAGATATTAGGTTTAAGGAAACGGAGAGCCAATGTCACTGTTCAAGGACTTGGCTTGAATTCGTCGTTGGTGTCTGGTGCACTATCGTGTGTAGTCAGCCCCTCGGGAGCACGGTCTCCAGCATATGGAATTGATTGTTATATTTTACCTAACATTTGTAATCAATTACCTTCGTCGTCGATAGGGGTCAAGGAGTGGTCGCATACTCGAGGTTTGGCCTTAGCTGATCCTAATTTTAATGTTCCTGGTAAAATTGACATGCTACTCGGAGCGGAAATCTTTGCTCAGGTTTTGTTGAACGAGTCTCGTTGGGGTGTCGCTAACGAGCCAGTTGCTATTAAAACAACCTTTGGTTGGGTTTTAACGTGAAAGATCGTTTCCCCGAATAGTTCTATTACGTCGTTGTGTGCTTTCGTTGAACCCTTAGACAGTGACATTCGTCGATTTTGGGAATTAGAAAATATTCCCTTCAAAAAACACATTTCTCCTGAAGAAGAAAGGTGTGAAAATCAATTTGTGGAAAGTTATAGACGTAACAAGGACGGTCGTTTTGTAGTGTCCTTGCCCTTTAAAATTTCGGAACCCTCATTTGTGGGTACGAGATCAATTTGTATTAAAAGATTCTTGTCGTTAGAACGTCGTTTGCTAAAAAATCCTGAATTGTATTCAGATTATAACAAGTTGAAAATGCAAGGCATTGTCGCAACGAACTTCCAAATGTAGACTTACTTTAAAACAATTTATGTATCGCACATTAATTTTGGACCTATTTGAAATTTTGATAAAATTAATTCCCCGGGGGTCGGGTATCCGTGGTCAGATTTTGTGGGGGGTACCATATTTCGACTCAGCTATGTTAGGGGAGTCCAAATATGTATCGCACATTAATTTTGGACCTATTTGAAATTTTTTTTTTCCCGACGGAATATCGCGGGGGCACGGCGCCCCCGTGGCCCGATTTTAACTGACATCAAAACTTAAGCTCTGGACACCGAGCTGAATCGATTGATGTATCACACATTGATGTCCGACCATTAGAAAGGCCTCGGACGGACGGACAGACGGACGACAAATCGATTTCATAAACGAACGAAGTTCGTTGAAAAATTTATGGAGGATTATTTGACAAGCGGTCACGTGGTTCAAGTGAAATCGCCTGAAAATTCGTCGGGTTATGAAAAAATGTATTACATTCCCCATCATGCTGTACATAAGCGGGATAGCACTACCACCAAATTGCGTGTGGTTTTCGATGCTTCGTGTCAGGATCAATCTGGAAAGTCGTTAAATGATAGCTTGGGTATTGGTCCTGCTTTGCAAAAGGACATTGCAGTTTGTTATTGCACTTTCGTGTACATCCTATCGTAATTACGGCTGACATTAAACAAATGTATCGGCAGATTTTGGTTAAAGATACTCATCGTGATTATCAACGTATCGTCTGGAGATTTTCTCCGTCAGATCCTATTATGGACTTTAAATTAAATACTGTAACTTATGGAGTTTCGTCGTCGCCTTTTTTGGCCTTGCGTACTGTTCAAGAATTGGCAAGGTTAGAATCGATTAATTTTCCTTTCGCGTCATCGGTATTAGCGAGCGATACCTATGTTGATGACTTAGTCACTGGATGTAATTCGATTGAAGCTGCTAATCAATTAATTGGTGAATTGAATAGTATTTGCTCTAGTGGTGGTTTTCAATTAAGAAAATGGAGTAGTAATTGCCCGGAAGTGATGTCCAACTTGAGGGAGTCCCTGTCCAGTTCGGACGCAATTACATTTCAAGATAAAGATAGTGGTTCAATAAAAATTTTGGGCCTTTCGTGGCGTGCTCTTACAGATGCATTTTTATACAACTTAGACGTTGAAGAGCGCACTTGCACTAAGCGTAATATTTTGTCGGCTATCGCAAAAATTTTTGATCCTCTCGGTTTGATAGCACCTGTAGTACTGTTCGCTAAACGTTTAGTTCAAGATCTTTGGCTTTTAGGTCTCGGGTGGGACCAAGAGCCTCCATTGGAAGTCATACAAAAATGGAAACATTGTTTAGGTGAATTGCCAGCGGTTTCGAATATTGAGATTTCGCGTCGCATCGTATGTCATAATTTTAAAAAGGTGGAGTTGCATGGATTCTGTGATGCTTCTGAAGCCGGGTATGCATCTGTCATCTATTTCCGTTCGTTCGATCTAGAAGGTAATATTACCATTTCATTAGTATGCGCAAAATCGAAGGTTGCTCCTACTAATCGCGTTTCATTGCCCCGTCTCGAATTGTGTGCTGCCGTACTCTTGGCAGATTTAGTAGATTTCGTCAAAAATACTTATACAGATATTTTATCATTTAGTAATATTTTCGCGTGGTCAGATTCTAAAGTTGTTTTGTCTTGGATTCGGTCTTCCTCGCATAAGTGGAAGACATTCGTTAGCAATCGTATTTCGCATATTCAAGAACGTATTCCTCCATCTTCGTGGTTTCATGTTAAGTCCCAGGATAACCCTGCGGATTGTGCCTCACGTGGACTTTTGGCTTCAGAGTTGGTTCATCATCCATTATGGTGGACAGGACCTTCTTGGTTAGTGCGTCGTAGCGAAGAATGGCCAGTAACATCGCTGCCAAAACTTATCGACTCATCTCAGATGGACGTCGAATATCGTACTCTGTCGTTAACAGTCGTTATGTCTGACAATTTCTTAGATATGTTGTTGGATAAATTTTCAAACCTGCAGAAAATTTGTAGGATTATTACCTGTGTTCGTCATTTCATTCGTAATGTTCAATGTCCAGATTTGAGTTCAAAATATTCTGATAGTTTGTCTCTAGCTCAACAGCAAGAGGCTATACAGTTATTGATTAAAAGAGTTCAAACAAATGTTTTTTCCCAAGACATTGCTAATATTAAAACTGGAAAACTTGTTAGTAAACAACTTCGTAGCCTTAGTCTGTTTCTAGATAGTCATGATTTGTTGAGGGTGGGCGGTCGCCTACGTAACTCAGAGATATCGCATGATGCAAAATTTCCAATTTTGCTTCCTCGGTCGCATCGGTTTACTGAAATTATTATCTTAGATTGCCATGAAAGATATTTACATGCTGGTAGGGACGGTATCTTTCGGATACCTACCTTCAAGACAGTCCAAGGGTTAGTTAAACGTCCTTTGGTGAAACTATGTTTACTGCCAGTTACTTAATATTTAATGGTGTGTACACATATATTCACTTATATAAGTTTATCGGTTAGGTTTCTTAGTTAATAGCTCTAATTAGTTTTTAAATATAAAATAAGTTAGTTCATACTTATTTTGGTGGGCGGGATGTTCGGTTTCTTTGTCGCACGTTCGCGTGGTTAATTTTAAGTTATTTAAATTTGTAGTCGTAAATCTAATAGTAAAACTGTCATCCCTTGTTCCCTTATATCCTGCCATAAAAATTCCTTCTGCATCTGTGAATAAGTTGGACTAAGAGTAGTGAACAAACACTTTCTTATGGATATTGAAGCAGAACGGTCGTGACGGTTTCTTCGTTCAGTACCGTAAGTTAGTCAGGTGCCGCCGCAGACTTTCGTTGTTAAACCCCTAAAAAACACAGTGCAAGTGTAACGTAACATAGACTCAATTCGCATACAGTCCACTTGGTTGAAAGAATAGGAACTGCAGCTTAGAACAACAAAACACCGCGGAGGTAAGTCCATTTATAAATTTATAAGACCCCCCGCGCGTGAACACCGTGTTTGTTTCCAATATTTATACCTGTTAGTAAAGTTGCCTATAATCCAGTGTCCTTGATATTTATTTTCATAGTTTAACTTTGCTAAAGAATTCTGTGGTCTTTCCTTTCTTTATGACTTCAAATTCCCCTCTCTGATAATTAAGACAGATGTTTGCATGTCAAAGCGTACTGGCAAAAGTTTTCATTTTCTTGTCTGGGTTCTGTGCACAACAGGTCGTCTTAAATTCAAGGTGACAAAAATTGACCATGAGGTCGAAACAAGTATGTATTCCTTTATTAAATAATTAACTAATAGTCATCTAAATATTATTACAGATGTCTAGCTTAGCGTTTTCCTTACCTCAATAAACTACAAATCCCACCGGATTACTTTTCCGATGGTAAGAATTAAATAGATACATTTTAAATTCCTTTACATTTGTTATAGCGTGTTTAATTAATGCACGTGTTATATTTCAGGGTCGTTCTCTACCCTCATGTCTTCATACCTATATTTAAGTTCCGCTATGATGCAAATTTGCTTTGCTGTCGTTTTTTAAAGGAGATGACAATGCCGTTGTATTTTTGATTTACATTACCTCAACATGCAAATTTTAGTTTGGTTAAATATTTCTCTTAAAATAATGGATCTATGAAGTTACACACAAAATTCTACCTCATCATTTGCCGTCGATGCTACCTGGGACTCCTACAGTTTATACACCTTTAATTGGGATTTCCACAGATGGTCAGTTCAAGGAATTTTACGGTAACAACACATGTTTTACGATGCACGTGTCAGGTATGACAAACTAAAGTAATATTTATCCACGCAAAATTAAAGTGAACTGATTTCTACAAATATTAAATTCTCTTTTCATTTTTCATTTGTAAAACGTACTAATATTACAGACAATTTATTTACTATTTGCAATATTTAATTCCTAATTATACATAGTCGTACTGGACGCATACTGTCCATATGTAAGCCACATGTTTCATGAAACTTATGGTAGTCAAGTTCATTAATTAACTTATTAACGCTTTTTAAAAGCACAGTTACATTTTTTTAGTTACATAAAAACAAGTTTCATTATTTTTACTGATTTATTCTATTTCAAATGACTTCATAGAACTTTTATGATATTTTTGTTCAAAATTAAATATCTAACAAAATTTAATAAATACGATAATTAATTTGTCTATAGTTTTCTCTCAGTTATTGATGTTACAGTTATTAGTTCACCAATTCTCTTCCCCTCGAGATTTTAAGTTTCATGCAGCCTACGCAACCACGACGGTCGATGCTAGCTGTGCCAGAGCATAATTTTTTATGCTCTGTCGTGCACCTATCCTTTAATAACGCCTGAAAAAGGGTAGGGTGTAAATTAGAAATTGTGAACAAAAATATTTAGAATTAGAATTCTAAAAATTGGAAATGTTGATTGGAAAATTTAAAGTGTTGGAAAAATCAATTGTCTTCGATGCTAATTTTACGTCTTCTTTTCCATTTGATTAGTGTTTAAAGAATAAGCTAGAAAGAAAAAACTAGGCAAATATATAAAAATTTGGAAAATTAAAAATTCCATAACTAGCAAAACTTGAAATTTCAAAAATTAAAAAATATTAAAATTTAAAAATTCAGAATTTTGAAAATCCGAATATTTGAAAATTCTAAAATTTGAAAATTTAAAAAAAAAATCCCGGAATAGTCAAAAATTCGAAAATTCACAAATTTAAGTATTTGAAAACACGAAATCAAAAAGTCGAAAATAAGAACATTTAAAAGTGAAAAATCACAATGTTCAAAAATTCGAAAATGGAAAAATTGTAAAATATAAAAATTTAAAAATTTCAAATTGTATAATTTGTAAATTTGAAAATTGGAAAATTTGAACATTTAAAAATTTGAAAAGTTTTGAAAATTTGGAAATTTGAATATTTAAAATTTTGAATATTTTAAAGTTTGAAAATTAAAAATTTGAAAATTTCGAAATTTGAAAATTTTAAAAATTTGAAAAATGAAAATTTTTGTTTAAAAATTTGAAAACCTAAATATTTAAAAATTTTAAAGTTTAAAAGTTTGAAAATTTATAAAGTTGAAATTTGTAAATTTTAAAATTAAAAATTAAAGTTTGAAAATTTAAAAATTTGAGATTGGCACATTTGAAAATTTGCAGATTTGCAGATTATAAAATTTAAAATCTTAAGATCTAAAAATTTGACACTAAAAATTAAAAATTTTGAAATATGAAAATCTTAATTTAAAAATTTTATAAAACCAAAAATTGATATTTCAAGAATTCGGAAAGAGAAAATTCGAAAATTTAGAAATTTAGATTCGAAAATTCAAAAATCGAAAATTTCAAATTTCAAAAATTCAAGAACCTAAAAACCCGAACACTTGAAATTTTAAAAATTTGAAAATTTGGAAATTCGAAAATTTAAAATTTTGAAAATTAGACAATTTTAAAAATTTTGAAAAATAGAAAATTTAAAAATTTCAAAAATTGAAAATTTGAAATTTTGAAAAGTTGAAAATTTGAAAATTTAAAAGATTTGAAAATCGGATGCTTTGAAAATTTTTTAATTTGAAAATTTCAAAATTTGAAAATTTGATAATTTCAAAATTTGAAAATTAAAAAATTTTAGAATTTCAAAATTCGTCTCCGTCTCCGTCTCCGTCTCTGTCTCCGTCTCCGTTTCCGTCTTCGTCTCCGTCTCAGTCTCTGTCTCCGTCTCCGTCTCCGTCTACGTCTCCGTTTCCGTCCTCGTCGCCGTCCCCGTCCCCGTCCCAGTCCCCGTCTTCGTCTCTCTCTCCGTCTCCGTCTCCGTCTCCGTCTCCGTCTCCGTCTCCGTCTCCGTCTCCGTCTCCGTCTCCGTCTCCGTCTCCGTCTCCGTCTCCGTCTCCGTCTCCGTCTCCGTCTCCGTCTCCGTCTCCGTCTCCGTCTCCGTCTCCGTCTCCGTCTCCGTCTCCGTCTCCGTCTCCGTCTCCGTCTCCGTCTCCGTCTCCGTCTCGGTCTCCGCCTCCCACCCTATATATGTGCCTCCTTTTGTCGACCTTCTCTTTTTGTTCTTCGTCACCCACTTTCCCTGCATTCCTTCTTCTCTTCCGCCCTTTCTCCCTCTTTTATTTCCGCTTGTCGGTCCTTCCATATCCTTTCTCTCTAATCCCTTGCTTTCTCTTCCCACCCTCTCCTTTCACGCACATCCTTTTTCCCCACCATCCCAAAGTCCTTTCCTCCCTCTCACGCTCTTTCCATTCCTTTCTCTTCCTGTACTCTCTTCCTTTCTACCTTTTTCCTCCCTCTTTTTTTCGCTCTTCTCCCTCTCTCCCTTTATATCCCACCCTCTGACTCATTCTTTCTCTCTTTCTCTCTTTCTCCCTTTTTTATTACACATACGCACACGCACACACTCTCTCTTTTATTGTAATGAATTCCTATATAGCGTACGCCGAAAAAGTAAAAGAATTGAAATGCTTTGGTTTTATTTCTGGTTGTATTCACTCCAACCCTTCAGACATAACCAATATATCAGAATGCTCCGTTTAAACACGACACTTAATACAGACGTACACGTAGCCTCGAATGCATTATACGCTACAAACTGCGAGACCATAACGTCTCGTCGCAATGTTCAGCAATATGCTACGCTCGAAACTTGTTAATGTGCAATATATTACCACTGGCGGGTTCCTAAATGCTTCTTGTTTACATAGAAAGCCAATAAAGTTTAATTGTTTTACAAACAGAGAAGTTTGCGGATCTGTTTATGCTATTTACATACCAAAAGCTTTTTACTTTGTCTACACTAAGCTTAAGGGATTTTATGAAATCCTTGCTTTGGGTAGTTGAATGCCAGACGGAAAACTGTCTTGAAAATTTGATTTTGTATTGAGTAGAGTATATTAAAAGACGTGGAAGCCATTTTTAGAGTTATAATCTTCCACCTGTGCAACCTAGCTTTACTTTACAGCATTAATAAATAATTCTTGCTACTGAGGGTTGCTAGAAAATCCTTTGAATAGCTAACTTAGTCTAAATGTATCAGGAGGTTTTAAATATTATTGCATTATTTTCATTATTATTATTATTAATTTGTTATTATAATAATAATTATTAATTTTTTTATAGGGGCACCGACTGGTACGATCATTAGCTCCTGGTTCACACCGTTTGATCGGTAAATATTTGCCAGAGAAAATTCAAAAATCAAAATTGTTATAGTAATAATTATTAAATTAATATAATTATAATATTATTATTAAAGTAATAGTGAATTATTATAATTATTATTACAAAAGTATTGTTATAATCATTATTAAATTGTTGTTATTGAAGTATAGGTATTACTTTTAGTATTATCAAATTATTATTATAAAATTATTGTTGTAATAATTATTAAATTATTATAATTATAATAGAATTATTTCTTAAATTATTATTAATATTAAATTAATAGAAAATTATTATTAATACTATTACAAAAGTATTGTTATAATCATTATTAAATTGTTGTAATTGAACTAAAAGTATTTCTTATATTGATATCAAATTATTATTATTAAATTATTGTTGTAATAATTAATAAGTTATTATAATTATAGTGGATTTATTACTGCCTTTATATTTAAATAAGTATTATTATTAAAGCCATTATTATAAAGTCATTGAAATAATATTTATTATATTTTTCTAATCACAGCGGAATTATTACTTTTATTATTATTAATTTTTTTAATTAATTATTAAAATTGTTGAAAAATTGTTAAAATAATTATTAAAATATTGTAATTAAAGTAAATTTATTACTTTTAATATTATTAATATATTATTGATCATGCAATTATAAAAATAAAGTTATAAAGTTAATTAAAATACTATAATTCTGATGACATTATTACTTTATTCTATTTAAATTAGTATTATTATTAAAGTAATTATTATAAAATTATTAAGATAGTAATTTATAAATTATTATAGTTCAGTGGAATTATTACTTTTATTATTATTAATTTTTTAAATTAATTATTAAAATCGTAGAATTGTTAAAATAATTATTAAAATATTGTAGTTGAAGTAAATTAATTACTTTTATTATTATTAGTATATAATTGATCATGCAATTATAAAACTAAGGTTATAATAGTAATTAAAATATTATAATTCTGGTGACATTATTACTTTTCTTCTATTCAAATTAGTATTATTATTAAAGCAATTATTATAAAACTATTTATATAGTAATTTATAAATTATTATAATACAATGGAATTATTACTTTTTAGTAATAAAATATTATTGATTTATTATTAAAATTATTATTATAAAATTGTTGTTAAGGTAGTTATTAACTTATAAAAATTCTAGTAAAATCATTATTTTTATTATTAAATCCTTGTCATTCTTATTTATTTATTATTAAAATTATTATTATAAAATTATTGTTATAATAATTTGGAAATTATTATAATTGTAGGGGAATTATTACTGATATCATTATTAATAAATTACTATCATTTACAATTTATTATTAAGATTCATTATAAAACTATTCCTACAATAACTATTAATTTATTATAACTATAGTTGAATTAAATTCCTATTATTTTAATTTATTTGTTATTAAAATTATTAATATAGAATTATTACTATAATACTTATTAAAATATTGTAACTAAAGTAGAACTATTACTTTTATTATTATTATTATTTAATTTATTATTAAGATAATTATTATGAAATTTTGTTACAATAATTATCAATTTATTATAATTATAATAGGATTATTACTTCTTTATTAATAAATCAGTATTATTATTAATAAATTAAGTTATCTTTATTGTTAAATTATTGTTATTATTATTCCTTAATTATTAAAATTATTACTAGAAAATTATTGTTATTAGAATCATTACGATTTGAAAAGTTTTGAGTTTAAAGCTTACAACTTTAAATTTTTTAGCAACTTTCAAAATTTCAAATTTTCAAAGTATTTAATTTTTTAGATTTCTAAATCTCAATTACTTCAATCTTCAATTCTCAATTATCAAAATCTTTGGAATTTTCAAAATTTCCAATCACTAATTCTCGGCATAACCAAAATCAAAGCTTCCAAATCTCATCTCCTCCAATCTCAAATAACCAATTCTTAATTAAAAAATTAGAAAATTTGAAAATTCAAAATTTCAAAAATTTTTGAAAATCGATAGTTTGAAAAATCAAGAATTCGAAAATTCCAACAGTTGAAAATTCGAAAATTCAAAGATTCGAAGATGAAGTTTCGAAAATTTAAAAATTCGAAAACTTGAAAATTTGAAAATCTAGAAATTCGAATCTTCAAAAATTTTATATTGAAAAAAAGATCTAGGGTTATTTTAGTAATTAGAAAGTGTGAATAATAATATTTAGAATTAGAATTGTAAAAAATTGGAAATGTTGATGGAACTTTTAAGGTTTTGGAAAAATCGATTGAAAATTAGAAATTTGAAAATTTAAAAATTTAAAAAATTGAAAAATTTAAAAATTTAAAAATTTGAAAATTTGAAAATTTGAAAATTTGAAAATTTGAAAATTTAAAATTTTAAAATTTTAAAATTTGAAAATTTGAAAATTTGAAAATTTGAAAATTTGAAAATTTGAAAATTTAAAAATTTTAAAATCTAAAAATTTTAAAATTTAAAAATCTGAAAATTTATAATTTAAAAATTTGAAAATTGAAAATTTGAAATTTGAAATTTGAAAATTTGAAATTTGATATTTAAAAACTTGAAAATTGAAAAATTTCAAAATATGAAAATTAAGGATTTGAAAGTTAGAAAATTTAAAAATTTAAAAATTTGAAAATCTACATATTTGAAAATTTGAAGATTTGAAAATTTAAAAAATTGAAAAATTTAAAAATTTAAAAATTTGAAAATTTGAAAATTTGAAAATTTGAAAATTTGAAAATTTGAAAATTTGAAAATTTGAAAATTTGAAAATTTGAAAATTTGAAAATTTGAAAATTTGAAAATTTGAAAATTTAAAAATTTGAAAATTTAAAAATTTAAAAATTTAAAAATTTAAAAATTTAAAAATCTGAAAATTTGAAATTTGAAAATTTGAAAATTGAAAATTTGAAATTTGAAATTTGAAAATTTGAAAATTGAAATTTAAAAATTTGAAAATTGAAAAATTTCAAAATATGAAAATTAAGGATTTGAAAGTTTGAAAATTTAAAAATTTAAAAATTTGAAATCTACACATTTGAAAATTTGAAGATTTGAAAATTTGAAAATTTGAAGAATTAAAATTTTAAAAATTTGAAAATTTGAATATTTGAAAATTTGAAAATTTGATATTGAGAACTTGAAAATATGAAATTTTGAGAACTTGAAAATTTAAAGATATGATATTTTGGAGTTTGAAAATTCAAATCATGAGGTCGCTCTATTTCAAATACTTCATTTTTAAAATCGCGGTTTCTCTATTTTCAAATGTCGTGTTTGACGGTCCCAGTTCTCGTATTTTCAAATGTCTAATTATAAAAATCCTAATTCTTCTATTTTTGTGTAATTTTTAATATATTGTTCTTTTTTCCATTTGTTTATAGTGTTTGGCTAATAACCTAGAAATAAGATAGCGAGACAAATATATAGAAACTATAAAATTCAAAAATTCAAAAATATTAAAAATCAAAATCTGAAAATTTAAAAATTCGAAATTTTTTGAATTTTAATATTTTCGAATGTTTGTATTTTCTAGTTCGAAATCGAAAATTTGAAAATTTGAATATTCAAAAGTCGAAAATTCCAATGTTCGAAAATTCGAAAATTGAAATCTGCAAAAATTTGAAAAATTTGAAAATTTAAGATTTTAAAATTTGCAAATTTAAAATTGAATATGAAAATTTGAAAAGTCAAAAATTTGAAAATTTTAACTTTGATAATTTGAAAATTGCAATATTTGAAAATTTGAAATTTGAAACTTTGAAAATTGAAATCACAAGGTCACTCCATTTCAAATATCTCATTCTCAAAATCGCCATTTTTCGATTTTCAAATGCCGGTTTGTACAATCCCAGTTCTGGTATTCTCAAATTTCTAAATAAAAAACCCCAGTTCTTTTATTTACATTTTAAAAATTACACGCTCATTTATTTTAATTGTCTAATTTTCTAAATTGCCAGTTTTTATTTTCAAATGCTTAATTTTCAAAATTCCAATTTTTTAATTTTTAAAATCACAAGTTTACTCCATTTCAAATGTCTAATTTTCAAAGTTGCTAGTTTTTATTTTCAAACATCTAATTTTCGAAATTTTATAATTTCTAATTTTCAAAAGTACGAGTTTACTCCATTTCTAATACCTAATTTTCAAAATTGCCGGTTTTTTATTTTTAAGTGTCTAATTTTCAAAATTTGCAGTTTCATTTTCAAATGTTTATGTTTCAAAATTCCAGTTTTCTTAATCCCATCTAAACGGGCTGGAACTTGATGGTGTTGCTAAAACTTTGCTCCTGACTACTCGACAGCTGAACGTAACAGGTACGTCTACGAAGTAGCACCAACGCTTCAATGATTCATCCCTATCCTACTCCACATTTCCACAGCATTTCCAAAGATTTCCAAAGCTCCCTTAACTGGAAATGCTTCAATAATCCAACACCGAAATGTCTATTCTATTTTTCATTCGTTAAAGGAAACGTGCGTCGAGTAGTAAATGAAAAAGCTCTAATGCTCGTTAATGTTATCTTTGCTGTATCGAATGTCAGTGCTTTGAGTGTGAGCTTTAAAATATTAGGCAAACTACTACTTTGGATAGCTTTATAAAAAATATGTCTGTCTTGTAAGACTTGCATGATTGATGGTCTTAAACGAGTACTAGGAGGATTATCCGCATTGCGTGTCTGTCTCGACCGTATCGATTAGGTCCCATCGCATAGTTATTATTCCTAGTTTCTTTATTTAGATTTCAATATCGACAGGCAAAATGAAGTGGTGTGATGTCACGTTTAAGGGTATGCAGTGTGGTAGGAAATGCACAGGGTTGTGCACAATAGGACGATCACGCACTTAAAAAATCAAGATGACAAGAAAACCCGTTCCCTTGCTTAAAACAATTTTAATTTAAACTTCAATTATCTTGTGTTTTACAGCACCATTATAGAAAAATCCAGAATTCACAAAAACCCGTTCGCTTGCTCAACAGAATTCTACTTAAATCTATATTTTTTAGAATTTACAAAAACCCGTTTCTTTGCTTAACAGAAATCGAATTTAATACCGAATTTTACTGAGATTTCCAGCGGTGTTAGACAAAATTCGGAATTTATGCAAACCCGTTTACTTGCTAGCCAACAGCATTCTGAGAACATGAATTTTCTTGAATTTTATAGCGGTGCTATAAAAAAGTTCAGAATTTACGAAAATCCGGCCGTTTGCTTAAAAGAATTTTAATTTAGATCGGAATTTTCTTGAGTTTCCTAGCGGTGTTATATAGAATTTTAGAATTTACAAAAACCCGTTCGTTTGCTTAACAGAAATCGAATTTAATACCGAATTTTACTGAGATTTCCAGCGGTGTTATACAAAATTCGGAATTTATGCAAACCCGTTTACTTGCTAGCCAACAGCATTCTGAGAACATGAATTTTCTTGAATTTTATAGCGGTGCTATAAAAAAGTTCAGAATGTACGAAAATCCGTCCGTTTGCTTAAAAGAATTTTAATTTAGATCGGAATTTTCTTGAGTTTCCTAGCGGTGTTATATAGAATTTTAGAATTTACAAAAACCCGTTCGTTTGCTTAATAGATATTTAATTTAAACCCAAATTCTCTTGAATTTCTCAGCAGCGATATATAAAATTCAGAATTTATGAATATCCGTAGCATTTTGATTTGAACTTGAATTTTTTTCTTGAGTTTTATGGCGGTGCTATATAAAATTTCAGAATTCACAAAAACCCGTTCGTTTGCTTAACAGAATTCTAATTTAAACCTATATTTTCTTGAGTTTTCCAACAGCATTATATAAAACTTTAGAATTGACAAAAACCCGTTCGTTTGCTTCACAGAAATCGAAATTGAACTCGAATTTTATGGAGTTTTTAGCGGCGTTGTATAAAATTCAGAATTTATGCAAACCCGTCTGCTTGCTAACCAACAGCATTCTGATTTGAACATGAACTCTCTTGAGTCTTATAGCGGTGCTATATAAAAGTTTAGAATTCACGAAAACCCGCTTGTTTGCTTAACAGAATTTCAATTTAAACTTGAATTTTTTTGAGTTCCCCATCGCGTTATATAGAATTTTAGAATTTACAAAAACCCGTTCGTTTGCTTAACAGATATATAATTTAAACCCAAATTTTCACAGTTTCAAAGTTTCACAGCGGCGTTATATAAAAAATCAGAATTTATGGAAACCCGCCTGCTTGCTTACCAACAGCATTTTGATTTGAACTTGAATTTTCTTGAGTTTTTTAGCGGTGCTATATAAAAGTTGAGAATTCACAAAAACCCGTTTGTTTGCTTAACAGATTTCCAATTTAAACCTAAATTTTCTTGAGTTTCCAGCGGCGTTATATAAAAATTCAGAATTTATGAATACCCGTCTACTAGTTTAAGAGCAGGATTTTAATTTAAATTTAAATTTTGTTGAGTTTTGTAACGGTGTTCTATAATAATCCAGAATTCACAAAAACTCTTTCGTTTGCTTATCAGAATTTTAATTTAAAACTGAATTTTCTTGAGCTTCCCAGCGGCGATTTATAAAATTTTTGGATTTGCGAATACCAGTTCGTATGCTTAAACGAAATCTAATTTAAACTCGAAATTTATTGAGTTTCCAGCGGCGTTATATAAAATTCAGAATTTATGCAAACCCGTCTGCTTGCTAACCAACAGCATTCTGATTTGAACATGAATTCTCTTGAGTCTTATAGCGGTGCTATATAAAAGTTTAGAATTCACGAAAACCCGCTTGTTTGCTTAACAGAATTTCAATTTAAACCTGAATTTTCTTGATTTTCATAGCGGCGTTATATAGAATTTTTGAATTTTTAAAATTCCGTTCGTTTGCTTAACAGAATTTTAATTTAAACCAGAATTTTCTTGAGTTTCCCATCGGCGTTATAAAGAATTTTAGAATTTACAAAAACCCGTTCGTTTGCTTAACAGATATATAATTTAAACCCAAATTTTCTTGAGCTTCTCAGCGGCGTTATATAAAAAATCAGAATTTATGAAAACCCGCCTGCTTGCTTACCAACAGCATTTTGATTTGAACTTGAATTTTCTTGTGTTTTCTAGCGGTGTTGTATAAAAGTTCAGAATTCAGGAAAACCCGTTTGTTTGCTTAACAGAATTTTAATTTAAACCAGAATTTTCTTGACTTTTCCATCAGCGTTATATAGAATTTTAGAATTTACAAAAATCTGTTTGTTTGCTTAACAGATATTCAATTTCAACCTAAATTTTCTTGAGTTTCCCAGCAGCGTTATATAAAAATTCAGAATTTATGAATACCCGTCTGCTAGTTTAACAGCAGGATTTTAAATTCAACTTGAATTTTGTTGAGTTTTGTAACGGTGTTCTATAATAATCCAGAATTCACAAAAACACTTTCGTTTGCTTATCGGAATTTTAATTTAAAACTGAATTTTCTTGAGCTTCCCAGCGGCGTTTTATAAAATTTTTGGATTTGCGAATACCAGTTCGTATTCTTAACAGAAATCGAATTTAAACTCGAAATTTATTGAGTTTCCAGCGGCTTTATATAAAATTCAGAATTTATGCAAACCCGTCTGCTGCTTTCCAACAGCATTCTGATTTGAACATGAATTTCTTGAGTTTTGTAGCAGTGCTATATAAAAGTTCAAAATTCACAAAACCCGTTCGTTTGCTTAACAAAATTTTATTTAAACTTAAATTTTCTTGAATTTCCCAGCGGCGAAATATAAAATTTTGAAATTTGCAAACACCTGTTCTTTTGCTTAACAGATATCTAATTGAAACCCAAATTTTCTTGAGTTTTTCAACAGCGTTATATACAAATTCAGAATATATGGAAACCCGCCTGCTTGCTTACCAGCAGCATTCTGATTTGAACTTGAATTTTCTTGAGTTTTATAACGGTGCTATATAAACGTTCAGAATTTAGGAAAACCCGTTTGTTTGCTTAACAGAATTTTAATTTCAACCAGAATTTTTTTGAGTTTCCCATTGGCGTTATATAGAATTTACAAAAACCCGTTCGTTTGCTTAACAGATATACAATTTAAACCCAAATTTTCTTGAGTTTCTCACCGGCGTTATATAAAAAATCAGAATTTATGAAAACCCGCCTGCTTGTTTCAGCATTTACGAAAACCCGTTTGTTTGCTTAACTGAATTTTAATTTAAACCAGAATTTTCTTGAGTTTTTCATCAGCGTTATATAAAATTTTAGAATTTACAAAATCCGTTTGTTTGCTTAACAGATTTCAATTTAAACCTAAATTTTCTTGAGTTTCCAGCGGCGTTATATAAAATTCAGAATTTATGAATATCCGTCTACTAATTTAAGAGCAGGATTTTAATTTAAATTTAAATTTTGTTGAGTTTTGTAACGGTGTTCTATAATAATCCAGAATTCACAAAAACCCTTTCTTCAGCTTATCAGAATTTTAATTTAAAACTGAATTTTCTTGAGCTTCCCAGCGGCGTTTTATAAAATTTTTGGATTTGCGAATACCAGTTCGTATTCTTAACAGAAATCGAATTTAAACTCGAAATTTATTGAGTTTCCAGCGGCTTTATATAAAATTCAGAATTTATGCAAACCCGTCTGCTGCTTTCCAACAGCATTCTGATTTGAACATGAATTTCTTGAGTTTTGTAGCAGTGCTATATAAAAGTTCAAAATTCACAAAAAAACCCGTTCGTTTGCTTAACAGAATTTTTATTTAAACTTAAATTTTCTTGAATTTCCCAGCGGCGAAATATAAAATTTTGAAATTTGCAAACACCTGTTCTTTTGCTTAACAGATATCTAATTGAAACCCAAATTTTCTTGAGTTTTTCAACAGCGTTATATACAAATTCAGAATATATGGAAACCCGCCTGCTTGCTTACCAGCAGCATTCTGATTTGAACTTGAATTTTCTTGAGTTTTATAACGGTGCTATATAAACGTTCAGAATTTAGGAAAACCCGTTTGTTTGCTTAACAGAATTTTAATTTCAACCAGAATTTTTTGAGTTTCCCATTGGCGTTATATAGAATTTACAAAAACCCGTTCGTTTGCTTAACAGATATACAATTTAAACCCAAATTTTCTTGAGTTTCTCACCGGCGTTATATAAAAAATCAGAATTTATGAAAACCCGCCTGCTTGTTTCAGCATTTACGAAAACCCGTTTGTTTGCTTAACTGAATTTTAATTTAAACCCGAATTTTCTTGAGTTTTTCATCAGCGTTATATAAAATTTTAGAATTTACAAAAATCCGTTTGTTTGCTTAACAGATTTCCAATTTAAACCTAAATTTTCTTGAGTTTCCAGCGGCGTTATATAAAAATTCAGAATTTATGAATATCCGTCTACTAATTTAAGAGCAGGATTTTAATTTAAATTTAAATTTTGTTGAGTTTTGTAACGGTGTTCTATAATAATCCAGAATTCACAAAAACCCTTTCTTCAGCTTATCAGAATTTTAATTTAAAACTGAATTTTCTTGAGCTTCCCAGCGGCGATTTATAAAATTTTTGGATTTGCGAATACCAGTTCGTATGCTTAACAGAAATCGAATTTAAACTCGACATTTATTGAGTTTCCAGCGGCGTTATATAAAATTTAGAATTTATGCAAACCCGTCTGCTGCTTTCCAACAGCATTCTGATTTGAACGTGAATTTCTTGAGTTTTGTAGCAGTGCTATATAAAATTTCAGAATTCACAAAAAAAACCGTTCGTTTGCTACACAAAATTTTCATCTAAACCTAAATTTTCTTCAGTTTCCCAGCGGCGATATTTAAAATTTTAGAATTTGCAAGCACCTGTTCGTTTGCTTAACAGATATCTAATTAAAACCCAAATTTTCTTGAGTTTCTCAGCGGCATTATTTAAAATTTAGAATTTAGAAAAACCCGTCTTCTTGCTTACCAGCAGCATTTTGATTTGAACATGAATTTTCTTGTGTTTTGTAGCAGTGCTATATAAAAGTTCAGAATTCACAAAAAACCCGTTCGTTTGCTTAACAGAATTTTCATTTAAACCTAAATTTTTTTGAGTTTCCCAGCGGCGATATATAAAATTTTAAAATTTGCAAACACCTGTTGCTTTGCTTAATAGATATCTAATTGAAACCCAAATTTTCTTGAGTTTCTCAACAGCGTTATATACAAATTCAGAATATATGGAAACCCGCCTGCTTGCTTATCAGCAGCATTCTGATTTGAACTTGAATTTTCTTGAGTTTTATATCGGTGTTATATAAAAGTTCAGAATTTACGAAAACCCGTTTGTTTGCTTAATAGAATTTTAATTTAAACCAGAATTTTCTTGAGTTTCCCATCAGCGTTATATAGAATTTTAGAATTTACAAAAACCCGTTCGTTTGCTTAACAGATATATAATTTAAACCCAAATTTTCTTCAGCTTTTCAGCGGCGTTATATAAAATACAGATTTTATGGAAACCCGCCTGCTTGCTTACCAACAGCATTTTGGTTTGAACTTGAATTTTCTTGAGTTTTCTAGCGGTGCTATATAAAAGTTCAGAATTTACTAAAACCTGTTTGTTTGCTTAACAGAATTTTAATTTAAATCAGAATTTTCTTGAGTTCCCTATCGGCGTTATATAGAATTTTAGAATTTACAAAAACCCGTTTGTCTGTTTAACAGACATCCAATTTAAACCTAAATTTTTTGAGTCTCTCAGTGGCGTTATATAAAAATTCAGAGTTTATGGAAAACCGTCTGCATGCTTACCAGCAGTATTTTAATTTGAACTTGTATTTCTTGAGTTTTGTAGCGGTGTTATAAAAAGTTCAGAATTCACGAAAACCCGTTCGTTTGCTTAACAGAATTCTAATTTAAACCTGGTTTTTTTTGAGTTTCTCATCGGCGTTATATAGAATTTTAAAATTTACAAAAACCCGTTCGTTTAATTAACATATATCTAATTAAAACCCAAATTTTCTCGAGTTGCTCAGTGGCGTTATATAAAAATTCAGAATTTATGGAAATCCGTCTGGATGCTTACCAGCAGTATTTTGATTTGAACTTGTAGTTCTTGAGTTTTATAGCGGTGTTATACAAAAGTTCAGAATTCACGAAAACCCGTTCGTTCGCTTAACAGAATTCTAATTTAACCCTGATTTTTCTTGAGTTTTCCTGCGGCGATATTTAAAATTTTAGAATTTACAAAAACCCTTTTGTTAGTTTAACAGAAATCGAATATAAACTCAAAATTTATTGAGCTTCCAGCGGCGTGATATAAAATACAGAATTTCTAAATACCCTTCTGCTTGCTTGCCAACAGCATTTTGATTTGAACGTGAATTCTCTTGAGTTTTATAGCGATGCTATGGAAAAGTTGAAAATTCACGAAAACCCGTTCGTTTGCTTAATAAATATCTAATTTAAATCTATATTTTCTTGAGTTCACCGGCAGGGTTATATAAAATTCTAGAATTTACGACAACCCGTTCGTTTGCTTAACAGAAATAGAATTTAAACCTAAATTTTATTGAGTTTTCAGTAGTGTTAAATAAAATTCAGAATGTATTCAAACCCGTCTGCTTGCTTACCAACAGCCCTCTGATTTTAATATTTATTTTCCTGAGTTTTATAGCCGTGCTATATAAAAGTTTAGAATTAACGAAAACCTGTTCGTTTGCTTAACAGAATATTCCTTTAAACCTAAATTTTCTTGAGTTTCCTAGCGGAGATATATAAAATTTTGCAATTTGCAAGAACCCGTTCGTTTGCTTAATAGATATCTAATTTAAACCCTAATTTTCTTGAGTTTCTCGGCGGCTTTATATAAAATACCGAGTTTCTGAATACCACTCTGCTTCCTTACCAGCAGCATTTTGATTTGAAATTGTACTTCTTGAGTTTTATAGCGGTGTTATACAAAAGTTCAGAATTTACGAAAACCCGTTCGTTTGCTTAACAGAAATAGAATTTTAACCCGAATTTTATTGATTTTTCAGTAGTGTTAAATAAAATTAAGAATGTATGCAAACCCGTCTGCTTACTTACCAACAGCATTCTGATTTGAACATTTATTTTCTTAAGTTTTATAGCGGTGCTATATAAAAGTTCAGAGTTCACGAAAACCTGTTCGTTTGCTTAACAGAATTTTTATTTAAACCTAAATTTTCTTGAGTTTCATAGCGGAGTTATATAAAATTTTGCAATTTGCAAGACCCGTTCGTTTTCTTAATAGATATCTAATTTAAACCCAAATTTTCTTGAGTTTCTTAACGGCGTTATATAAAAATTCAGAATTGCTGGAAACCCGCCTGCTTGCTTACCAACAGCATTTTGATTTGAACTTGAATTTTCTTGAATTTTATAGCGTGTTGTATAAAAGTTCAGAATTCACAAAAACCCGTTCGTTTGATTAACAGAATTTTAATTTAAACCTGAATTTTCTTGAGTTTCACAGCGGCGATACATAAAATTTTCGAATTTTCGAATACCAGTTCGTATGCTTAACAGAAATCGAATTTAAACTCGAAATTTATCGAGTTTCCAGAGGCGAAAATTCACAAAAACCCGTTCGTTTGCTTAATAAATATCTAATTTAAACCTATATTTTCTTGAGCTCACAAGCAGCGTTATATAAAATTTTAGAATTTAAGAAAACCCGTTCGTTTGCTTAACAGAAATAGAATTTAAACCCGAATTTTATTGAGTTTTTAGTGGTGTTATATAAAATTCAGAGTGTATGCAAACCCGTCTGCTTGCTTACCAACAGCATTTTGATTTGAACATTTATTTTCTTTAGTTTTATAGCGGTGCTATATAAAAGTTTAGAATTCACAAAAACCCGTTCGTTTGCTTAACAGAAAAACCCTATTGTTAGCTTAACAGAAATCGAATTTAAACTCAAAATTTATTGAGTTTCCGGCGGCGTTATATAAAATACAGAATTTCTGAATACCTGTCTGCTTGCTTGCCAATAGCATTCTGTTTTGAACATGAATTCTCTTGAGTTTTATAGCGGTGCTATGTAAAAGTTCAGAATTTACAAAAACCCGTTTGTTTGCTTAACAGAATTTTAATTTATGCCTGAATTTTCTAGAGTTTCCCTTCAGCGTTATATAGAATTTTAGAATTTACAAAAACCGATTTGTTTGCTTAACAGATATCTAATTTTTTTGAGTTTCTAAGCGGTTTTATATAAAAATTCAGAACATATGAAAACCCGTCTGCTTGCTTAACAGCAGCATTCTAATTTGAACCTGAATTTCTTGAGTTTTATAGCAGCATTATATAAAAATCCAGAATTCCCAAAGAACCCGTATGCTTGCTTAACAGAATTCTAATTTAAACCTGACTTTTCTTGAGTTTCCCAGCGGCGTTATATCAAAATTCAGAATTTATAAAATCTAGTCTGCTTGTTTAACAGCAGGATCTTAATTTGAACTTGAATTTTGTAACGGTGTTCTATAATAATCCAAAATTCACGGAAACCTGTTCGTTCGCTTAACAGAATTGTAATTTAAACTTGAATTTTTTGAGCTTTCCAGCGGTGTTATATGAAAATCAAAAATTTACGAAAACCCGTTTGTTTGCTAACAGAATCCTTGGTTGGCTTAATGAGAATTCTAATTTAATTTGCCACCCAATTTTTCCTTTGCATATGACGGATTCTTTACGCCCAGTTTGGAACGGATTCTAGAAAATATGTTACATTTACCATCTTTACATAACTTTTCTTTCCGTTTCATATCGTTCACATCTTGCCTTTTCGCACCTTTACTTCTAAAGCGTTTGAAAACAATTGCCAACTTATTTGTTTTATCATAAAGGTAAGTCACGTGATTACACCTTTCCGAGGTAAATAAAAGCCTTCCGATTGCGCTTTCGATACATCAGTAAAACCCTTCAAGAAGGTGAAAAATCTCCCCAAAATAAATGAATACCACCGGGAGTTGCCACTTGTCGCTTATTTTGTAGACGTTGATGGATTATCGTTTCAGTTGGGTCTTTAACTGTTCGAACAAGGAAATAATTGTGTACTAACGTTACAGATGCCAAGATATAATCAAAAATATTTCCTGAAGGGAAGTTTTATACGGCTTTACTTGGACGAAACTTTTTTATTCATCGTTCCGGATAACCTCATAGACATCCGATAACGTTTTTTTCCTTAAAAGGCTCTCATTGCCGGATGCATGCCGAGAATGAATAGTAGGTATTTTTAATAAATATATTTTTGAAATGAACCTGTAATTTTAAAAATTACACATCATCGGATTCAGACACCGGAATTTTGAAATATAAACATTTGAAAATTAAACTGCAAATTTAGAAAATTAGACATTTGAAAATAAAAAACTGACAACTTTGAAAAATGTGCATTTAAAATAGAATGAACATGTAACTTTAAAAATTAGGCATCATGGAATTAAGAAAACTGGAATTTTGAAATATAAATATTTGAAAATTAAATTGCAAGTTTTAAAAATTAGACACTTAAAAATAAAAAACCGGCAACTTTAAAAATTAAACATTTGAAAGTAAAAACTGACAATTTTGCAAATTCGAATTTAAAATGGAATAAATCTAAAATATTAAAAATTAGATATCATGGGATTCAGAAAACTAGAATTTTGAAACATAAACATTTGAAAATTAAACTGCAAATTTTGAAAATTAGACATTTGAATATAAGAAACTGGCAACTTTGTAAATTGGACATTTAAAATGGAAAGAACCTGTAATTTTAAAAATTACACATCATGGGATTCAGAAAACTGGAATTTTGAAATATAAATATTTGCAAATTAAACTGCAAATTTTGAAAATTAGATATTTAAAAATAAAAAACTGACAACTTTGAAAATTGGACATTTAAAATGGAATAAACCTGAAATTTTAAAAATTAGATATCATGGGATTAAGAAAACTGAGATTTTGAAATATAAAAAGTAGAGTATAATTGGCAATACTGGGCCCTCATTTCCCCCAGAATCCCTCATTTCCCCACACATATGGACCAATTTACATGTAAATTCCCAAAAGGGGGAAATGAGGGAGATGAATCTCCTCCTGCTCTCTCCTTGCTCTACTCCTTGCTCGGACACCCCCCAACCATTTTGATTACGTCACACCCGCATTCTTTCCACCCGCGAGATAAATCTTTTTCCACACTTCCACCCACGAGATAAATGTACATTGTTTGGTATCAATTAATATTAGATTTTTCTCAGCTACCCGAATCTCTAAGAATTTTTTAGATTGCATCACCCCCCAGGGAGCTACCCTCATTTTAAGATTTCTTACCTATAGCGACTTTGAGCGTTCTTATAAATTTTTTTTATACATGCGATACATCTTGTTCGTCTAAAATTTTACGCAGAATTCGAATCTGTAAACAGATTTAAAATCGGACCACACCCTGCAAAGTTATACCCCTTTAAAGTCTGGAACCTCTAAATTTTGCTCTTTGCTCTATAAGCAAACCTAACAAATAGTTTTCTTCGTCTATCTATTGCATCTTTCGAGATAATCCTACCTTGTTTGGTATCAATTAATATTAGAATTTTCTCGGCTACCCAAATTTCTAGGAATTTTTTAGATTGAATCACCCCCAAGAGAGCTACCCCAATTTTAAGATTTCTTACCTGTAGCGATTTTATGGTCGTCTTTATAAATTTTTTATACATGCAATACATCTTGTTAGTCTAAAATTTTATGTAGAATCCGAATCTGTAAACAGATTTAAAATAGGGCCACCCCTTACCATTTTACACACACCCTCTGAATTATAAATTTCCTGCGGCTCATACCTAAAAGAAAATCTAAAAACTATTCTTAAAACTTTTTATTACAGACAATTTTTACTAATACAGTTTAAATTTTGTAAACCACATTTCTAAATACATATTCACAATTTTTTATCCTTAACCTAGAACTTCTCATATCGACTTGTACTTATTTACATTTATTTCTAAATAGAGCACCTTTTCCAAAGACCAACCGGACCCACATGTTTGAAATTCCTCTGATTTTGTTCTTATGGTTTCGCTTAAGACCTCGTACATATTTTCCAGATTACTAGAAGACGTTATAACCACATTTTTTGTGTTAAAGGATTTCACATCGGTAGTCTCTTCTCCCATTTTGGTGTAAACGCCGTAGAGTTCGCAACAGACTTTTACTGCTGTATGTTGTATTCTTTTTTCATTAATTAATCGAATAAATCTCTCTTTCTGCTTCCAAAGAAACTCGGGCACTCCATCCTCGACACTGGCGTTCTTTATGCGATAGCTAGCCATACGGTTGTTAAACGCAGTGCTAACCATTTCTACACCATCGTCGCTAGTAGCGGTAACTGATGCATTTTATGTCTGTTGCTCCTTAAGTGTGCGGCATACGTAGTTTTTCATTTCGAAATCGCATACTTTACACATAATTCGTGGTTGTTTCGTACAAGACCCTTTAACAGCTGGCGGAGCTGAACGTTTATGGCTTAATGACATACCATGCTGTTTTTTCTTGTGTCGCTGTAAGTTGTCCATTCTCGTAAAAGCGATACCGCAAGACCCACAGTTAAAGAACTTTGCTGCTGACGGATGTATAAGCTTAACCCTGGACGATATTACACCACGACATTTGTTCTGGTGCCGTTTGAGAGCATTTTTCCAGGTATAGGAAGCACCGCAAGAGTTGCATTTAAAAACGTTTGCAGATACCATTTTAGTACAAAACAAAATCCGCACTATAAGACTTTACATGTAAGCGAACTAACTTATAACTAAAGAGTTTACTCTTGCGTACCCGCTTTATGTACCCTATATAATGCAAACCGAAGGTTTCCGAAGATACCCGAACGAAGTTGAGGATTCGGCGGGGGACTAAATGACGTCATACTCCTTGCTGCTCGTCCAATACATTTAGCGCCAATGCATACACCTGGTTCGCTTCGTCGATGGTGCGAATGCCGTTAGTAGAAACACCGGAAAACGTTTTCCATGTTATACGGATCGCGTGCATATTAAAAATCCAAAAGGGTGATAGCACACGCACACAAATTGTGTGCAAGTCGTGCTGTAGAAGATGCAATGCTACTATAACCAAAAACACTTTAAACCATTACTAAGGAAATACCAACTTGTTGTCTACAGGATACTTACTAATAAAGCAATTTAATTTTAAATAACTTCTACGTCATATTTTAGGAAATGGAGGGCTTGAATATTTTCCAAATGAATCACCGAGCGAAAGTATATGCTTAGCGGTATTAAAATTACCCATTAATTTCACATTTTTACGACCGTGGTTAATTATAGATTAAAATTTAATTTGTTCGCATTCGAGCTTCTCGTAAACTAACATATTTTATAGCAACAATGCGCTTAGAATACATGCATACCCCTTCGCCGCGCTACTGCTATTCTTGTAATTGCTAGAAAAAGTCACTCTCCTTTTACTGTTAGGACCGATGCAAAGCACCAATTTTTTATACTTTCTATAGCACATCGCACGCTTTTTCGTATGATAATTAAATTTTGCTTCTGTAGGCTTTACACTTTCGCAAAGCGGTCGGCCGCACGTAATGATTTCTAGAACGGGTAAGTACTCGATATCGCCCAAATAGAGAATTAGATGCTCGATGTCTGTCAACTTCCAATTCCCTCGTAAAAGGTAGAAAAAACTCGGTCAATCATCCATCTAACTTAAACTTCGACCCGCTCCTGTTCTGATAATTTACAAACATTTTCAAACGACAATGGGCTCAGAATTTTAAACCTCCGAGGATCTTTAAGTCGTGATCAATTACACATCCGAGCTACCCGTAAACTAACAATGCACTGTATAATACATGCATACCCATTCTCTGCGCTACTGCTATTCTTGTAGTTGCTTGAAAAAGTCAGTCGCCCTTTTTACGGGTAGGGCCGCTAAAAAGCACCATTCCATACTTTCTTTATAAGTGTAGCACATCGCGCACTTTTTGTCGGATAATTAAATTTTTGTTTATGTAGGCCTTTACACTTTCGCTTATTTAAACATCTAATACGACCGATTAACCACTTTCGATTATTTTAACGGGGAACCACATTACACCCCGCCGCACCGTTCTTTTTTAAATTCTATGGGCTTCCACGCACTAACACCTGACGTATCTTTCCTACTATTTGTTAAACAAAAACTACCGGCATCGCTATTGTGGACGTAAGCAGATGTTTGTGGATGTGTACGAGAGTATGTAACCATATACATTAACCGGTCTAAGCTATTTTATTTAGTCCACGAAAACTACTATTTTTCTAAACCATAATTAATAATCGTCTTTATAGGTTCCACATTTCTACCGTTATCCAATGACTGGTGCTACGTACATGGAAACTTTAATTTCTTATTGGAGAGAATTCTTATTCTCCCGCGCACTGCTGCGTAGTTGCATGCCTACCCCTTTTGGAGGTATATGCTCGTTATAGGTTGTAAGACCCTCGGTTTTACTTAACTACAATTCGTGAGATCCCTTTAATCTTTTTAATCGTATCTTTCTCGCCTACAATACAGTAGGACTTAACATTACTACCAACAAATTCTAATACCGGACCCCCATTAAATACGTCTTTAATTTTCCCTACAACTTTTTTTGTTGACAAGTGTTATATTGTATTTATTATACGCAGGGTAGTCACTCTTTTAAGATAAATATATTTTGCTAGGTATCAACTAATATTAAATTTTTCTAGGGACCCCAAATCTGTAAATAGATTTTAAATAATACCAACCCCATACAAAGTTATGCGTTTTAAAGACCCAAATCACTGATTTTTGCCCATCTTTATTTAACTCCATCTTTAAAACCTTTTTCGCTACCCAAGACATATGCCTTAGCCAACCATTTTCCGAGAAATCTAAAACCGCTGTGTTCCGCGAACACCACGTGGAGATAACACGTATACTCTGCCAACCAGGATAGAAGCCAGAAGGATTTGGAAGGTGGGAGAAGAACTTAAAAATTATGGAATCTTAAAACTAATATATACAAATATAAACAACTTTCTTATATCTTTACGCCCCCCATGCGTAGATTGTTGTACTATTAGGAATGATGTACCTTTTGTCATCTTCCCTCGATAAACTAATTTTATTAATAAGCTGCGTATACAAATCGTATTCTTTTACTCCGGATACATACGCAGACAAGTACTCGATACCATCCAAATAAAGAATTGGATGCTTGGTGACTGTTAACATCCGCTTTCCTCGTGTACGCCCAGACATCCCAGCTCATGAGCACCCCTGCGCATGCACACCCCTGCCCATGCACACCCCTACGCGTACGCACCCCTGTCCATGCACGCTGCCCATGCGCACCTCTCTCTGTGCGACTGCTATTTCGGGGTAACGTCACAGCCTTTTATAAATAAAGAACAATGTTATATACTATTATAAAATGTTTATTCTGACATTATACATAACAAATTTAAAAATATTTAATGCCAAGCATAGAGTCATTTAAACTTAATTTTAATACAAAGTTATACACAGAAGACAGTCCTTTCTTTATGTTTGTTTGCAGTGGTTTTAATTTTATCTAATTTTATTCGCAGCTTAAAATTTAAATCGATACCCAAGTCTTCTATCTCCTTTTCTAGCCAATAGTTTGATACATAAAGACCGTCTAGGTTTTCGAATTGTAAAATGTACCGAAGTTTGCCTCTATATTTAAAGTCTTTGATTCCACCGACAACCAGATCCATTCCTTCGTGTAATTCTTGCAGTTTGTGACAATCTTTTAATCGCAGCTTTCCCACTATATCCTGCATACGTATCTTGTTAGCTTGATCGACTTCTTCTTGTCGGTATTGGAGGAAATTCTTATTCTCCCACAGACTGTTGCGTAGTTGCATGTCCACCACTTTTGGGAATATATGGTTGTTATAGGTTGTAAGACCCACGGTTTTAAATGATCCAAAAGGTTCTTTACTAGGCAAATATACAATGTTTAGCGGAACCCCTTTGCGTGTGGTGTACGCCAAGGTTACGAAACCCGCATTCCTTAGTTCGTCTTTGTTATCTGACATTTTGATAAATACGTTTTAGAATAACCTTTTAAAAATATACTGATTTAGTGCCATCCTTTTTGCAAGAACGCCTACATAACTAAAAGAGTCTTTTTTACTAACCACAAATGCATACAACTTGTAAAAACCAGATGTATCTAAGTCAGTCCATCGGCACATAAAATAATCTTTTAATTCTTCCTCATTTTCTCTAATAAGATGTTCTTTGTCTAACACATCTTTGTATTGATCGCGTATTGTTGCAGTGTTTTCCATGTAGTCATATTTTCGCCTTTTTGCATCCATTTCCTCTAATTCCAGTTGTCTTTTCCTTCCACTTACAGCGTATGGTATACATAATGGGGCAATTTCCTTTAGCGTAAACGGATAGAGTTTACCACCAATATTTGCGCGTTGTCGTACAACCTCTGGACGAATGTTAGGCGTATCTATAAATCCCAAGTCCGAAATTACTATTTCTTTTGGAATTGTAGAATATGGTGTGGCAGATTGTGTAAAATATGTACTACCTGCTTTAATATAGCACTTGTGTAAGATTTTTATTTTATCTTGGACATCTTCCTCTACTATCTCCAAATAATTTATAGGTAAATAGTTAAAACTAAAAGCCGAAAGCACATACTTTATCAATTTTTCCTTTTCCTCTGGTTTTTTGGACAACTTAATTTGCAAGCCTCTCAATTTCTTTGTATTACCATTCCCCCAATACACGTACTGTAGCAGGTTATTATACACTAAACAGCAGCTATTTTGTAGCTTGTCCGATAGCTTACTCCACATTTTGGTAAGTGGTACCGAGTACATTGGCGCCTTTAGGAAGTATAACTTACTATCTTCCAATAAGGTTAAACAGTCTTTTAAGGGTTTATACACCCGTTCCGCACTGACATAGCTTCCAATTGCACAGTTGTATATTGTCGCTTCCAATCGCGTAATACCATGTTCTTTGGCCAAAGTAGACGCAAATGTTTCCCTTAAACGTACATCTGGACAACGTAAAAATCTAGTATATGATTGCCAAGTTGTTTATTAACACCAGGACTTGTTATCTGGCACACAAATTTGTTGTAAATCTTAATTCTTGCATTGGTTGTTAGCCATGTTAAACAATCAATCCCGCAGTTTTATCGTTGTCAACTATAATATTACACTTTTCTTCGTATTCTCCTTATAGCAAAAGTTATGCTTTGTAGTTAAATAATTACACATCTCCATCTTGCTAAATATGCCTGCAAAATCTTGGGTTACATCCATGTCAAAAAGATAGAAATAATCTTTTTCGACTTCGTCTAATATACCTGGCAGTTCCTCCAATAAAGTTTCCAACTTAACATCTGCTAGTTCCACTTTGTATGGAACACATATAGGATTTTGGAATTTTTTATTAATGCATTCGAGGTCTTCTTTTCCGATAATTTCTTTTACTCTCTGGTCTATCTTGTTACTGCTTTCCAGAGAAAACGGAAGCTTAGCTTTAACACCATGCCTAGCGGAAACAAATCGGTTGAACTTTCTTCGTAGATAGCTGTTAAATGCACCACAAATTTCTTTTTTTAGGATAAACATCCGTTTGTTTGCAGATGCTTGATCGGTGTCAGAAAGGTCGCAAATTTTAACCAACATTATATTGTCACAAAATGGTTCTGTAATTGGTGTGTGTAGTCCGCCAGTCAGCATCTTTTCGCCTTCGACATAACAAATATTACCAATATCTGTCACCAGATTATTGTTGCACATATTTTCTGCCAACAGCCATAATCCAAATCGCTCATTTGTCGGTTTCACTTTATTCCCAAGAAGTTGAGAAACGTTAACCACCTTGGAGACGCTCATGTTTACCGTTCTAGCTACCGTCAAATACTAAATTGAATACGAAAATTTGTTCCCTTATGTATCCTACAGAGTGGAGCGTATATTACCGAAAATAGTCGAATATGTCGGACACCGCCATATCGCTTACATTCTCTGGTTTAGGAACTGTTTTGTTATCCGACCTAGGTCGGCAGGGTTGCGCATCAACATATGTCCGGATATATGTAGGTTCCTTATATACCAAATTTAATCTCCCTGCTCACATAACCACATGACCATATGACCATATGACCACATGACCACATGACCATATGACCACATGACCACATGACCATATGACCACATAACAACATGACCATATGACCATATGACCACATGACCATATGACCACATGACCACATGACCATATGACCGCATGACCATATGACCTAATTGCTTTTTAATGAGTTTTTCCATTAAAAAACCAAGTGTGGACCTAGGTTAGATAAAAGGAAAAATTAATAGCTTAGGCCAGCGCCTAATAGTACAACAATCTACGCATGGGGGGCGTAAAGATATAAGATAGTTGTTTATATTTGTATATATTAGTTTTAAGATTCCATAATTTTTAAGTTCTTCTCCCACCTTCCAAATCCTTCTGGCTTCTATCCTGGTTGACAGAGTATACGTGTTATCTCCACGTGGTGTTCGCGGAACACAGCGGTTTTAGATTTCTCGGAAAATGGTTGGCTAAGGCATATGTCTTGGGTAGCGAAAAAGGTTTTAAAATGGAGTTAAATAAAGATGGGCAAAAATCAGTGATTTGGGTCTTTAAAACGCATAACTTTGTATGGGTGGTCCTATTTAAAATCTATTTACAGATTTGGGGTCCCTAGAAAATTTAATATTAGTTGATACCTAGCAAAATATATTTATCTTAAAAGAGTGACTACCCTGCGTATAATAAATACAATATAACACTTGTCAACAAAAAAAGTTGTAGGGAAAATTAAAGACGTATTTAATGGGGGTCCGGTATTAGAATTTGTTGGTAGTAATGTTAAGTCCTACTGTATTGTAGGCGAGAAAGATACGATTAAAAAGATTAAAGGGATCTCACGAATTGTAGTTAAGTAAAACCGAGGGTCTTACAACCTATAACGAGCATATACCTCCAAAAGGGGTAGGCATGCAACTACGCAGCAGTGCGCGGGAGAATAAGAATTCTCTCCAATAAGAAATTAAAGTTTCCATGTACGTAGCACCAGTCATTGGATAACGGTAGAAATGTGGAACCTATAAAGACGATTATTAATTATGGTTTAGAAAAATAGTAGTTTTCGTGGACTAAATAAAATAGCTTAGACTGGTTAATGTATATGGTTACATACTCTCGTACACATCCACAAACATCTGCTTACGTCCACAATAGCGATGCCGGTAGTTTTTGTTTAACAAATAGTAGGAAAGATACGTCAGGTGTTAGTGCGTGGAAGCCCATAGGATTCAAAAAAGAACGGTGCGGCGGGGTGTATGGTGGTTCCCCGTTAGAATAATCGAAAGTGGTTAATCGGTCGTATTAGATGTTTAAATAAGCGAAAGTGTAAAGGCCTACATAAACAAAAATTTAATTATCCGACAAAAAGTGCGCGATGTGCTACACTTATAAAGAAAGTATGGAATGGTGCTTTTTAGCGGCCCTACCCGTAAAAAGGGCGACTGACTTTTTCAAGCAACTACAAGAATAGCAGTAGCGCAGAGAAGGGGTATGCATGTATTATACAGTGCATTGTTAGTTTACGGGTAGCTCGGATGTGTAATTGATCACGACTTAAAGATCCCTCGGAGGTTTAAAAATTCTGAGCCCATTGTCGTTTGAAAAATGTTTGTAAATTATCAGAACAGGAGCGGGTCGAAGTTTAAGTTAGATGGATGATTGACCGAGTTTTTTCTACCTTTTACGAGGGAATTGGAAGTTGACAGACATCGAGCATCTAATTCTCTATTTGGGCGATATCGAGTACTTACCCGTTCTAGAAATCATTACGTGCGGCCGACCGCTTTGCGAAAGTGTAAAAGCCTACAGAAGCAAAATTTAATTATCATACGAAAAAGCGTGCGATTTGCTATAGAAAGTATAAAAAAAAATTGGTGCTTTGCATCGGTCCTAACAGTAAAAAGGAGAGTGACTTTTCGTAGCAATTACAAGAATAGCAGTAGCGCGGCGAAGGGGTATGCATGTATTCTACAGCGCATTGTTGCTATAAAATATGTTAGTTTACGAGAAGCTCGAATGCGAACAAATTAAATTTTAATCTATAATTAACCACGGTCGTAAAAATGGGAAATTAATGGGTAATTTTAATACCGCTAAGCATATACTTTCGCTCGGTGATTCATTTGGTAAATATTCAAGCCCTCCATTTCCTAAAATATGACGTAGAAGTTATTTAAAATTAAATTGCTTTATTAGTAAGTATCCTGTAGACAACAAGTTGGTATTTCCTTAGTAATGGTTTAAAGTATTTTTGGTTATAGTAGCATTGCATCTTCTACAGCACGACTTGCACACAATTTGTGTGCGTGTGCTATCACCCTTTTGGATTTTTAATATGCACGCGATCCGTATAACATGGAAGACGTTTTCCGGTGTTTCTACCAACGGCATTCGCACCATCGACGAAGCGAACCAGGTGTATGCATTGGCGCTAAATGTATTGGACGAGCAGCAAGGATTATGACGTCATTTAGTCCCCCGCCGAATCCTCAACTTCGTTCGGGTATCTTCGGAAACCTTCGGTTTGCATTATATAGGGTACATAAAGCAGGTACGCAAGAGTAAACTCTTTAGTTATAAGTTAGTTCGCTTACAAGTCAAGTCTTATAGTGCGGATTTTGTTTTGTACTAAAATGGTATCTGCAAACGTTTTTAAATGCAACTCTTGCGGTGCTTCCTATACCTGGAAAAATGCTCTCAAACGGCACCAGAACCAATGCCGTGGTGTAACATCGTCCAGGGTTAAGCTTATACATCCGTCAGCAGCAAAGTTCTTTAACTGTGGGTCTTGCGGTATCGCTTTTACGAGAATGGACAACTTACAGCGACACAAGGAAAAACAGCATGGTATGTCATTAAGCCATAAACGTTCAGCTCCGCCAGCTGTTAAAGGGTCTTGTACGAAACAACCACGAATTATGTGTAAAGTATGCGATTTCGAAATGAAAACTACGTATGCCGCACACTTAAGGAGCAACAGACATAAAATGCATCAGTTACCGCTACTAGCGACGATGGTGTAGAAATGGTTAGCACTGCGTTTAACAACCGTATGGCTAGCTATCGCATAAAGAACGCCAGTGTCGAGGATGGAGTGCCCGAGTTTCTTTGGAAGCAGAAAGAGAGATTTATTCGATTAATTAATGAAAAAAGAATACAACATACAGCAGTAAAGGTCTGTTGCGAACTCTACGGCGTTTACACCAAAATGGGAGAAGAGACTACCGATGTGAAATCCTTTAACACAAAAAATGTGGTTATAACGTCTTCTAGTAATCTGGAAAATATGTACGAGGTCTTAAGCGAAACCATAAGAACAAAATCAGAGGAATTTGAAACATGTGGGTCCGGTTGGTCTTTGGAAAAGGTGCTCTATTTAGAAATAAATGTTAATAAGTACAAGTCGATATGAGAAGTTCTAGGTTAAGGATAAAAAATTGTGAATATGTATTTAGAAATGTGGTTTACAAAATTTAAACTGTATTAATAAAAATTGTCTGTAATAAAAGTTTTAAGAATAGTTTTAGATTTTCTTTAGGTATGAGCCGCAGGAAATTTATAATTCAGAGGGTGTGTGTAAAATGGTAAGGGGTGGCCCTATTTTAAATCTGTTTACAGATTCGGATTCTACATAAAATTTTAGACTAACAAGATGTATTGCATGTATAAAAAATTTATAAAGACGACCATAAAATCGCTACAGGTAAGAAATCTTAAAATTGGGGTAGCTCTCTTGGGGGTGATGCAATCTCAAAAATTCCTAGAAATTTGGGTAGCCGAGAAAATTCTAATATTAATTGATACCAAATAAGGTAGGATTATCTCGAAAGATGCAATAGATAGACGAAGAAAACTATTTGTTAGGTTTGCTTATAGAGCAAAGAGCAAAATTTAGAGGTTCCAGAATTTAAAGGGGTATAACTTTGCAGGGTGTGGTCCGATTTCAAATCTGTTTACAGATTCGAATTCTGCGTAAAATTTTAGACGAACAAGATGTATCGCATGTATAAAAAAAATTTATAAGAACGCTCAAAGTCGCTATAGGTAAGAAATCTTAAAATGATGGTAGCTCCCTGGGGGGTAATGCAATCTAAAAAATTCTTAGAGATTCGGGTAGCTGAGAAAAATCTAATATTAATTGATACCAAACAATGTATATTTATCTCGTGGGTGGAAGTGTGGAAAAAGATTTATCTCGCGGGTGGAAAGAATGCGGGTGTGACGTAATCAAAATGGTTGGGGGGTGTCCGAGCAAGGAGTAGAGCAAGGAGAGAGCAGGAGGAGATTCATCTCCCTCATTTCCCCTTATGGGAATTTACATGTAAATTGGTCCAGATGTGTGGGGAAATGAGGGATTCTGGGGGAAATGAGGGCCCAGTATTGCCAATTATACTCTACTATAAACATTTGAAAATAAAACTGCAAATTTTGAAAATTATACACTTAAAAATAAAAAACCGGCAACTTTGAAAAATAAACATTTGAAAGTATAAACTGGCAATTTTGAAAATTCGACTTTTAAAATGGAATGGATCTAAAATTTTAAAAATATGATATCATGGGATTCAGAAAACTAGAATTTTGAAATATAAACATTTGAAAATTAAACTGCAAATTTAGAAAATTAGGCATTTGAAAATAAAAACTGACAACTTTGAAAATTGGACATTTAAAATAGAATGAACCTGTAATTTTAAAAATTAGACAACATGGGATTTAGAAAACTGGGATTTTGAAATTTAAACATTTGAAAATTAAACTGCAAATTTTGAAAATTAGACACTTAAAAATAAAAACCGGCAATTTTGAAAATGAGACATTTAAAAATAAAAAACCGACATTTTTGAAAATTGGACATTTAAAATGGAATGAACCTAATATTTTAAAAATTAGACATAAAGGAATTTAAAAAACTGGGATTTTGAAATATAAACATTTGAAAATGAAACTGCAAATTTGAAAAATTAGACACTTAAAAGTAAAAACCGGCAACTTTGAAAATGAGATATTTAAAAATAAAAAACTGACACTTTTGAGAATTGGACATTTAAATTGGAATGAGCCTGTAATTTTAAAAATTAGACATCAAGGGATTAAAAAAACTAGGATTTTGAAATTTAAACATTTGAAAATTAAACCGCAAATTTTGAAAATTAGACACTTAAAAATAAAAACCAGCAACTTTGAAAATTCGATATTGAAAATAACAAACTGACATTTTTAAAAATTGGACATTTAAAATGGAATGAACTTGTAATTTCAAAAATTAGACATCATGGGAATCAGAAAACTGGGATTTTGAAACGTAAACATTTGAAACTTAAACTGCAAATTTGAAAAATTAGACACTTACAAATAAAAACCGGCAACTTTAAAAATTAGACATTTGAAAATAAAAAACTGGCAACTTTGAAAATTGTTCATTTAAAATGAAATGAACCTGTAATTTTAAAAATTAGACATCACGGAATTAAGTAAACTGAGTTTTTAAAATTAGACACATGAAAATAAAAATCCGGCAACTTTGAAAATTAGACATTTAAAACGGGACGAACCTGTAATTTTAAAAATTAGACATTATGGGATTAAGAAAACTGGGATTTTGAAATATATACATTTGAAAGGAAGATGAGATGCGGTCTTACAACTCTGAACATGAGTTAAACTCATCTCAGTTCTGTTTAGAACTCCCAATTGTGGCAACTGCAGCGTCGACTCATGATACTTTTTAATATAATCGATTTTGCTCAAAGCAAGTTGTACCTACACGCTTGATTCGGTTCATTACTAAACGTTGCCTGGGTATTTATGAGATGCGGTGTTACAACTCACTAAACATAAGCTGAGATCATCCAGGTTATGTTCGTAACGAGCAACTCTGACAAATTCAGCGTCGACTCATGATATTTCTAAATCTAATCGTATTTGCTCAAAGTAATTTTTTATTTACAGGCTTGATTTGGCTCACTTCTAAACGCTACCTGATTATATACGAGATGCGACGTTACAACTCTAAACAGGAGCTAACCTCATTTAGGTTTTGTTCGGAACGCCCAACTGTGACAAATGTAGCGACGACACATGGTACTTCTAAATATAATCGATTTTGCTTAAAGCAAGTTTTACCTACAGGCTTGATTCGGCTCATTACTAAACGTTGCCTGGGTATATATGGGATGCGGTGTTAGAACTCACTGAACATGAGCTGAGCTTATCTAGGTTCAGTTTGGAACGACTCATGGTACTTCTAGATCGAATCGCATTTGCCCAAAGCAATATTTTATGTACGAGCCTGATTCGACTCATTACTAAACTTTACCTATTTATAAATGTCTTGCAGTGTTACAGCTTGAAGATTAGCTAAATGCGAGTATTAACGACTCATGATACTTAAAGTTCCAATTACCTTTGCTCAAAATAAAATTTAGAGTAAGCCTGATCTGACTCACTACTTAACGCTACCTATTTATGAGTGGGAGGCGGTGCTACATTACGCAGATTGGCTGTTTGCAACCACGATCTCTCTCAAAAGCGTGACGACCCATGCTGCTTAAAGTTCTAAATGCTTTTGCTCAAAGTACCAATCAGTGTGAGCCGGATCCAACTTATTACAAAACATTACCTGCCAATGTGGTGACGACTCATGATGGTTAGAGTTAGAATCATCTTTCCTTAAAGTAACAGCCAGTGTGAGACTGATCGGACTCATTACTATGAATGGGGGGCAGTGTTACAGCTTGCTGATTGGTTAGTCACAACGACGAACTTTGCTAAATGTAGTACCGACCCATGATACTTAGTGTTCAAATTACTTTTACTCAAAATAACTTTTAGAGTAAGCCTGATCCGACTCATTACTACACATTACGTAGGTACGTATGGGATGTAGCGATACAACTCGCTAAATATGAGCTGAGTTGATGCAGGTTCTGTTCGGAACAACAAACAGTGACAAATGCAGAGTCGACTTATGGTACTTCTAGATCGAATTACTTTTGCTCAAAGTAACGTATGTGAGAGCCTGATTCGGCTCATTACAAACCTCTACTTACTCATAAATGGGTTGCTGTGTTACAGCTTGCAGATTGGATATTCGTAACGACGAACTCTGCCAAATGTAATACCGGCCAGTGGTGCTTGAAGATCGAATCCCTTCCACTCAAAGTAGCAATTAGCGTAGGCCTGATCGGACTCATTACTAAACGTTACCAACGTATATACGGGATGCGGTGTGACACTTTGCAGATTGGCTGTTCGCAACGACGAACCCTGCCAAAGATAGTACCGACCTATGTTTTTTTTACCCAATGTACGGAGTACAAAGTGCGGACCTGATCCGACTCATTACTAAACTTTACCTAGGTATGTATCGGATGAAGTCATATAACTCACTAAATATGTGCGGAGCTTATCCAGGTTCTGTTCGTAACGACGAACTGTGAAAAGGGTAGCGTCGACTCATGATACTTCTAGATCGATTCACTTTTGCTCAAAGTAGCATTTTATATGCTACCCTGATTTGACTCATTACTAAACGTTACCTGTTCACGATTCATTAAACACCAGCTGAGTTTATCCAAATTCTGTTCGGAACAACGAATTGTGACAAATGCAGCGTCGACTTAATAGACTTCTAGATGGAATTGCTTTTGCGCAAAATTGCAAGCCTGATTTGACTCATTACTAAACGTTACCTGTCTACAATTCACTAAAGACGAGCTGAGTTTATCCAGGTTTTAATCGGGACGACAAATTGTGACAAATGCAGCGTCGACTTAAGGTACTTCTAAATTGAATCGCTTTTGCTCAAAGTAACATTTTATGTGTGGTCCTGATTTGACTCATTACTAAACGTTACCTGTTTATAAATGTGAGGTAGTGTTACAGATCGCAGATTGGCTGTTCGCAACGACGAGCTATGCCAAGTGCAGTTCTGACCCTTGATACTTAAAGTTCGAAACACTTTTACTCAAAGTTGCATTTAGTGAGAGCCTGATCCTGCTCATTACTAGGTGGTGAGCTGGGTGTTTATGGGATGCGAAGTTACAACTCGCTAAGCATGACCTGATCTTATACGGGCTCTTTCTGGAACGACAAACTGTGACAAACGCAGCGCTGACTCATGATACTTAAACTTCGAATCACTTTTGCCTTAATTTACTTTTAGTGCGAGCCTAATCCAGTTCATTGCTGAGCGTTGCCGGTTTATGAATGGGACGTGGTGTTACAGCACACAAATGGCTGTTAGCTTTGACAAACTTTACGTGATACTTAAAGTTTGAATCATTTTTTTCATTTACTGTGATCCTGATTCGACTCATGACTAAACGTTACCAAGAAATGTATGAGATACCGTGTTCAGCAGCTCACTAAACATGAGCTGAGCTTATTCAGGTTTGGTTTGCAAAAACGAACTCTGCCAATAATAGTGCCTACCCTTGATTTTACTCAAAGTATTTGGTGTGAGCCTGGTACGACTCATTACTAAACGTTACCTAGGTATGTATGGAAGGCGGTGCTACAACTCACTAAACATGGACTGCGCATATTCAGGTTCTGTTCGGAACGACGAACTGTTACAAACGTAGCGTCAACTCATTCGATTCACTTTTGCTCTAAGTAATATTTTATATACGAGCTTGATTCTGCTCATTACTAAACGCTACCAGGGTATGTATTGGATGCGGTGTTACAACTTACAAACATAAGCCAAGCGACGAATGCGATAAATGCCGCGTCGACGCATGATAATTCTAGATCAAATCACTTTTATCTTAAGTAACATTTCATAAGCGAGTCTGACTCAACTCATTACTAAACTTTACTTCTTTATAAACGAGAGGTGGTGCTACACCTCGCAGATTGGCTGTTCGCAATGACAAACTCTGCTAAATGTGCCGATCCATGATACTTAAAGATCGAATCACATTTGCTCAAAAAACATTTAGCGTGGGCCTGATCCGACTCATTACTAAACGTTAACTTGGTGTGTATGGGGTGCGGTGTTACAGCTAGCTAAACATGAGCTCATCTTATCCAAGTTTAGTACAACTCATGATACTCTACATCGAATCACTCTTGCTCAAAGTAACATTTAGCGAGGGCCTGACCCAACTCATTACTAAACGTTACCTGGGTATGTATGGGTGGCGGTGTTACAGCTAGCTAAACATGAGCTCATCTTATCCAGGTTTTGTACGACTCATGATACACTAGATCGAATCACTCTTGCTCAAAGTAACATTTAGCGTGGGCCTGACCCGACTCATTACTAAACGCTACCAGGGTATGCTTGGGATGCGGTATTACAGCTAACTAAACATGAGCTCAGCTTATCCGGGTTTTGTTCGACTCATGATACTCTAGATCGAATCACTTTTGCTCAAAGAAACATTTAGCGTGGGCCTGATTTGACACATTACTGAACGTTACCTGGGTATGTATGAGGTGCGGCGTTACAGCTAGCTAAACATGAGCTCATCCTATCCAGGTTTTGTACGACTCATGATACTCTAGATCGACTCACTTTTGCTCAAAGTAACATTTGGCGTAGGCCTGATCCGACTCATTACTAAACGTTACCTAGGTATGTATGGGGTGCGGTGTTACAACTAACTCAAGATGAGCTCTCTTATCCAGGTTTTGTATGGGGTGCGGTGTTAGAGCTAGCTAAACATGAGCTCATCTTATCCAGGTTTAGTACGACTCATGATACTCTAGATCGAATTACTTTTGCTCAAAGAAACATTTAGCGTGGGCCTGACCTGACTCATTACTGAACGTTTCCTGGGTATGTATGAGATGCGGCGTTACAGCTAGCTAAACATGAGCTCATCTTATCCAGGTTTTGTACGACTCATGATACTCTAGATCGAATTACTTTTGCTCAAAGAAACATTTAGCGTGGGCCTGACCTGACTCATTACTGAACGTTTCCTGGGTATGTATGAGATGCGGCGTTACAGCTAGCTAAACATGAGCTCATCTTATCCAGGTTTTGTACGACTCATGATACTCTAGATCGAATCACTTTTGATCAAAGAAACATTTGGCGTGGGCCTGATCCGACTCATTACTAAACATTTTTTGGGTATGTATGGGGGGCGGTGTTGCAGCTAGCTAAACATGAGCTCATCTTATCCAGGTTTTGTACGACTCATGATACACTAGATCGAATCGCTCTTACTCAAAATTACATTTAGCGTGGACCTGATCCGACTAATTACTAAACGCTACCAGGGTATGTATGGGGTGCAGTATTAAAGCTAACTAAACATAAGGTCATCTTATCCAGGTTATGTTCCACTCATGATACTCTAGTTCGAATCGCTTTTGCTCAGAGTGATATTTAGCGTCGGTCTGATCCGACTCATTACTAAACGTTAGCTGGGTATGTATAGGGTGAGTTGATACATATAACAAAACAAGAGCTCAGCATATCCAGGTTATGTTCGACTCATGATACTTTAGATGGAATCACTTTTGATCAAAGCAACATTTAGCGTGGGCTTGACCCGACTCATTACTGAACGTTACCTGGGTATGTATAGGGTGCGGTCTTACAACTAACTAAACATGAGCGCATCTTATCCACGTTTTGTACGACTCATGATACTCTAGATCGACTCACTTTTGCTCAAAGTAACATTTGGCGTAGGTCTGATCCGACTCATTACTAAACGTTACCTAGGTATGTATGGGGTGCGGTGTTACAACTCAATATGAGCTCTCTTATCCAGGTTTTGTACGACTCATGATACCTTAGATCGAATCACTTTTGCTCAAAGTATCGTTTAGTGTGGGCCTGACCCGACTCATTATTAAACGTTACCTGTGTATGTATGGGGTGCGGTGTTACAACTAACTAAACATGAGCTCAGTTTATCTAGGTTATGTTCGATCATGATACTCTAGATCGAATCACTTTTGCTTAAAGTAATGTTTTATGTGCGATCCTGATTTGACTCATTACTAAGCTTTACCTGTTAATGAATGGGATGCGGTATTACAGTTAGTCTGTTCGAAACGACGAACTTTGCCAAATGTAGTGCCGACCCATGATATTTAAAGTTCAAACCACTTTGGCTTAATGATATTTATTGTTAGGGTAGTCCGACTCATTACCAAATGTTGCCAACTTAAACATGAGCTAAATTTAACTCATTCCTCGTGTTTATGGGATGTTATATTGCAACTCACCAAATATCAGGTCTTAATTTACAAGCACAAAATTAATGAGTTTTTGATTGAAATGGAACACAAAATTGCTTTCTCACTTTTATTAGAATGATAAAGTTTGATGAGAATTTTATATGAACTCACAAACCTTCTTAACGAATCACTTCGGCTCTAAGTGACATTTTACATACGGTCTTGACTCGACTCATGACTACGTTTGTTTGGTATGTATAAGATACGATGTGCTAAACCTTGTTTAGTCTTCGTACTTAAAGGCTGTTACGTTGCAACACGCTAAACATAAGCTGAGCTTAATATACAAGCACATACTTATGGGTTTTTGATAGAAATGGAATACAAGACGCGTACGAAGTGTGTCCAGAACTATAGATCTTTAGTATTTGAATCACTTTTGCTCAGAGTAACATTGCAATGACTCATTAATAGTACTCATATGGGTATGTTAGGAAGCGATGTTACCACTTACACAAGAGTTAAACGTAACCTACCCTTCGCATTTGTGAGTGCTATGTTGCAGCTCACTAACCATGGGCAGAGCTTAATTCACAGACATTCTTAATCGAATGACTTTGCTCCAAGTATCATTTCACGTTTCAGCCCTGATTTGGGCCACTGCTAATGTTCATCTGTGTGGGATGCGACTTCACAGGTCACTAGAGAGGGGCTAAGTTGAATTACCGACACATTGATGAGTTCTTGTATATTGGGATTGGAAATCGCGTGATTTAGTTAATTGTGCGCAGAAGCACAGGCCTGGACAAGTACAATCGGCAATCGCAATAGTGTGGTCTCGTGTGACTCGTGTGGAGCCTGGTAACAACATGTCAATTTTTTGTAAGAGGCTAGGAAAAAATGTCTTAAACATTTTACAAGCTTTAGAAAGTGTAACTGCAGGTCCAAGAAGCGGGCTGCTAGACGTTTACGTTTAAGCGAACGCCCTAGCACCCTTTCATTTCTCTACGACATTATACATCCCCATCACCTTCCGCCCTCTTGTCGATATTGGAATCTAAATAAAAGACATCTCGGAATAATGACGACTTGTACAGGGACGATGGTCGTAATCGATACGGCCGAGACGTTCACGCAATGCGGATAATACGACCATCAATCATGAAAATCTTATGCAACTGGGCCGATATATTGGTAGGGGTTTCCCCTTTGTATAGTAAATTAGAAGACAGCAAGAAAGCTTCGACGCTCTGAGCAACAATATGTTTTTGTCTTGCAAGGCACGTAGAGTGCTTGAGGACGATTACGAGTGAATAGGAAGGAGAATATTATCAAGAGCGGTGAACTTCTGAAAGCGATTTCATGTTGAAATAGTTTTGGTTAATATCGCTTGAGGTAGAGAACTAAAATAAATTTCAGGACAAAAGACGAGTTCCGGTTTAACAGCAAAGTTCGATTTAAACAAGGGGACGGTGTTGTTTGTAGCTGGTTTCTTGCGCAACTTGAGTCGTAGCTTAAAGCTCGTGTATTTGATAGGGTGATAAAGTGTATTTACACTCACATTAAGGATTACAATTAAAGTAAATTTTGAAATTTTTATAATTTTTTAAATCTAAATTTTTAAATTGGAAATTTTAAGATGGAAAACTTTAAAAATGGAAATTTTGAAAATTAGAAATTTTAAAATTGAAAGCTTTTAAAATTGTAAATTTACAAACAAAAATATGGAAAATTGGAAATAACTAAAAATAGAATTTAAGAAATTTCGAGAAATGGAAATTATAGGAAATTGGAATTTTAAAAAACTGGAGATTATAAAAATAGATTATTTGAAAATTTAAAATTTTCTTACTCTAAATTTTGAAAATTGGAAGATAGAAACCTAAATCTAAATTTTTAAAACGGAAATTTTAAGTTGGAAAATTTTTAAATTGGAATTTTTAAAAATTAGAAACTTTAAAATTGAAAAATTAAAATTGTAAACTTATAAACAAAATTTGGAAATTTGGAAACAACGAAAAATAGAATTTATGAAATTTCGAAAAAGGAAATTGTACGAAATAGGAATTTAAAAAAATTAAAGATTATAAAAATTGATTATTTGAGAATTTAAAATTTCGTACTCTAAATTTTGAAAATTGGAAAATAAAAATAAAAACCTAATCTAATTTTCTAAAACGGAAATTATAGGATGGAAAATTTTAAAATTGAAATTTTCAAAAATTAGAAACCTTAAAATTGAAAACTTTTAAAATTGTAAATTTACAAACGAAAATATGGAAAATTGGAAACAATGAAAATAGAATTTAGGAAATTTCTTAAAACGGAAATTATATGAAATAGGAATTTTAGCAACTGGAGATTATAAAAAATGGTTATTTGAGAATTTAAAATTTTAAAACTCTAAATTTTGATAATTGAAAATCAGAAATAGAAACCTAAATCTAAATTTTTAAGAGGGAAATTTTAAGATGGAAGATTTTGAAATTGCAATTTTTAAAAATTAGAAACATTAAAATTGGAAATTTTTAAAATTGTAAATTTACAAACAAAAATATGGAAAATTGGAAACAACGAAGAATAGAATTTATTAAATTTCGAAGAATGAAAATTATAGGAAATATTAATTTTAAAAAACTGGAGATTATAAGAATTGATTATTTGAGAATTTAAAATTTTAGAACTCTAAATTTGATAATTGAAAAATCAGAAATAGAAAACTGAAACTAAATATCTAAGACAAAAATTTTAAAATGGAAAATTTTAAAATTGGAGTTTTTGAAAATTAGAAACTTTAAAATAGAAAATTTTTTAAATTGTAAATTTACAAACAAAAATATGGAAAATTGGAAACAACGAAGAATAGAATTTATTAAATTTCGAAGAATGAAAATTATAGGAAATATTAATTTTAAAAAACTGGAGATTAAAAGAATTGATTATTTGAGAATTTAAAATTTTAGAACTCTAAATTTGATAATTGAAAATCAGAAATAGAAACTGAAATCTAAATTTTAAGACGGAAATTTTAAAATGGAAAATTTTAAAATTGGAGTTTTTGAAAATTAGAAACTTTAAAATAGAAAATTTTTTAAATTGTAAATTTACAAACAAAAATATGGAAAATTGGAAATTACGAAAAAGAGAATTGAAAAAATTTCGAAAAATGGAAATTATAGGAAATTGGAATTTTAAAAAACTGGAGACTAAAAAAATTAATTATTTGAGAATTTCCAATTTTCTTACTATAAATTTTGAAAATAGGAGAATCAGAAATAGAAACCTAAATCTAAACTTTTAAGACGGAAATCTGAAGATGGAAAATTTTAAATTTAAAATTTTCAAAAATTAGAAACTTTAAAATTGGAAACTTTTGAAATTGTAAATTTACAAACAAAAATGCGGAAAATTGGAAACAACGAAAAATAGAATTTAATAAACTTCTAAAAATGGAAATTATAGGAAATAGGAATTTTAAAAAACAGGAGATTATAAAAATTGATTATTGTGAATTAAAATTTTAGAACTCTAAATTTGATAATTAAAAAATCATAAATAGACACCTAAAACTAAATTTTTAAAACGGAAATTTTAAAATGGAAAAACTTAAAATTGGAATTCTTTAAAATTAGAAACTTTAAAATTGAAACTTTTAAAATTGTAAGTTTACAAACAAAATATGGAAAATTGGAAACACCGAAAAATAGAATTTATGAAATCTCCAAAAAAGAAAATTTTACGAAATAGTAATTTTAAAAAACTGGAGATTATAAAAATTGATTATTTGAGAATTTAATTTTTTAGAACTCTAAATTTTGAAAATTGGAAAATAGAAGCCTGTATCTAAATTTTTAAAACGGAAATTTTAAGATGGAAAATATTAAAATTGAAAATTTTTGAAAATTAGAAACATTGAAATTGAGAACTTTTAAAATAGTAAATTTACAAACAAAATATGGAAAATTGGAAACAACGAAAAATAGAGTTTAATAAATTTTGAAGAATGGAAATTATAGCAAGTAGGAATTTTAGAAACAGGAGATTATAAAAATTGATTATTTCAGAATTAAAAATTTTATAACTCTAAATTTTGAAAATTGGAAGATCAGAAATAGAAACCTAAATCTAAATTTTTAAAAGGGAAATATTAAGATAAAAATTTTAATTTTAAATTTGAATTTTTAAAAATTAGAAACGTTAAAATTGAAAACCTTTAAATTCTAAATTTACAAAGAAAAATGCAAAATTAGAAACAACGAAAAATAGAGTTTACGAAATTTCGAAAAATGAAAATTATAGGAAATTGAAATTTTAAAAAACAGGAGATTATAAAAATTGATTATTTGAAAATTTAAAATTTTAGAACTAAATATTTTTAAAAATAGTAAATCAGAGATAGAAACCTACAACCTAAATTTTTAAAACGGAAATTTTAAGATCAAAAATTTAAATTTGGAATTTTTGGAAGTTAAAAATTTTAAAATTGAAAACTTTTAAAATTATAAATTTACAAACAAAATATGGGAAATTGGAAACAACGAAAATAGAATTTAGGAAATTTCGAAAAATGGAAATTATGGAAAATTGGAATTTTAGAAACTAGAGATTATAAAAATTGATTATTTGAGAATTTAAAATTTTAGAACTCTAAACTGTGAAAATTGAAAAATCAGAAATAGAAACCTAAATGTAAATTTTTACACCGGAAATTTTAAGATGGAAAATTTTCAAATTGGAATTTTTGGAAATTAGAAGCATTGAAAATAAGAACTTAAAATTGTAAAATTACAAACAAAAAATTTGGAAAATTATAAACGACGAAAATAGAATTTAAGAAATTTCGAAAAATGGAAATTATTGGAAATTTGTATTTTAAAAACTGGAGATTATAAAAATTGATTATTTGAAAATTTAAAATTTAGAACTCTCAACTTTATAATTGGAAAATCAGAAATAGAAACTTAAATCTAAATGTTTAAGACGGAAATTTTAAGATGGAAAATTTTGAAATTGGAATTTTTAAAAATTAGGAACATTAAAATTGGAAACTTTTAAAATTGTAAATTTACAAACAAAAATATGGAAAATTGGAAACAACGGGAATAGAATTTATAAAATTTCAAAAAATGGAAATTATATGAAATAGGCATTTTAAAAACTGGAGATTATAAATACGATTATTTGAGAATTTAAAATTTTAGAACTCTAAATTTTGAAAATTGGAAAATAAAAACCTGAATCTAAATTAAAATTGAAAACGTTTGAAATGGTAAATTTACAAACGAAAATATGGAAAATTGGAAACAACGAAAAATAGAATTTATGAAATTTGAAAAATGGAAATTATAGAAAATAGGAATTTTAAAAACTAAAGATTATAAAAATTGCTTATTTCAGAATTCAAAATTTTAGAACCCTAAATTTTGGAAATTGGTTAATCAGTTAATTTGAAACTAGAAACTTTAAAATTGAACATTTTTAAATTGTAAATTTACAAACAAAAATATGGAAAATTGGAAATGACGAAAAATAGAATTTAGGAAATTTCTAAAATAGAAATTATAGGAAATAGCAATTTTCAAAACTGGAGATTATAAAAATTGATTAGTTGGCAATTTAAAATTTTAAAACTCTTAAATTTTGAAAATTGGAAAATCAGAAATACAACTCTAAATCTAAATTTTTAAAACGGAAATTTTAAGTTGGAAAATTTTAAAATTGAAATATTTGAAAATTAGAAACTTTAAAATTGAAAACTTTTAAAATTGTAAATTTACAAACAAGGATATGAAAAATTGGAAATAACCAAGAATAGAATTTATGAAATTTTGAAAAATGGAAATTATAGGAAATTGGAATTTTAAAAACAGGAGATTACAAAAATTGATTATTTGAGAATTCAAAATTTTAGCACTCTAAATTTTGAAAATTGGAAAATCAGAAATAGAAACCTAAATATTTGGTTATTCTGGGAATTGAAAATGTTTTGTATTGTAAAATCTGAAACCTCCAAATTGTGAATAATTAAAATCGAGAATTAAAAACATTTCAAAATCAGAGAGTAAAATTTTAATTTTTAAAATTAAAATTTCAGATTGCAATTAAAATAATAACAGAAATAAATTTTGAAATTTCAATAACAGAAAATTTTGAAGTGGGAAATTTTGAAAATCTCAACCTTTAAATTAGAATTTTAAAATCGAAAATATTAAAGTTGGAATTTTTGAAAATTGAAAGCTTTGAAATAGAAAGTTTTTAAACCTGTAAATTTACAAATTTTAAAAATTTAGACAATTGGTAACCTTGGAAACTAAAATGTATAAAATTTTCAAAAATTAAAATTTTAGTAAGTTTTAAGAACTTGAAGATTTCAAAGATGGATTATTTTACAATTTACAATTTTAAACTGTACATTTTCAAAATAGAGAAATTAAAAAAACACCTAGATATTTGGTTATTTTGAGAATTGAAAATGATTAGTATTGGAAGAGTTGAGATCGCCAAATTGTGGTAATTAACACCGAGAATTAAAGATATTTGAAAATCAGACCGAAATTTGAAATTTTGAAATTTAAATAACAACTGACGTAGTTTTGAAATTTCTATATCAGAAAATTTTGAAAATTTGTACTTTTAGAATTTCGAAATTCTGAAATCAAAAGCTTTTCAAATTGTAAATTTACAAACTTGGAAATTTGGAAGATAAAGAACTATAAAAAATAAAATTTATAAAATTTTCAAAAATGAAATTTTAATTTATAGATTAGTGAATTGAAAGTAGATAATTCCTAACTTTGGTGGTTGAGAATTGAGAATTAAAACTATTGAAAATTAGAAATTTAGAGAATTTAAATTTTGAAAATTGGAAATTAAAAAAATTGTTGAAAATTTAAAGTTAGAAACCTTTCAACTCAAGATTTTCAAACGTAATTTTTGGATATAAGAAATTTTAGAGCTTGGCGTTCTGAAAACCTAGAAGTTTGAAACTTGGTTTCCAAAAATTCCAAATTTCAAAAATTGGAAATTATGAAACTCAAAGCTTTTAAATTTGAAAATTTTGAAATTTTGAAGGTATAAAATTTTGAAAAATGGAAATTTAAAAATTTTAAAAATTGGTTAGTTAAAAATCCATATTCCGAGAATTGGGATCTGAAAACTAGAGATTTTTTTTTGGTTATTCCGTATTAATGATTGGGAACTTTAAGAATTACAGATTTTGTTAATTAAAGAATATAAATTTAGAAAGTTGGAAATTTTAGAACTGAGCATTTTCAAAATTGGGTAATTCGAGAGTTAAGAATTTTAATACTAAAAAAATTAAGAAAAGTATAGGTTTTCAAAAATGGAATATTTGAAATTGTAAGATTTGGAAATTTAGTGTTGAAAATTGACTTTTTAAGAAATTTGCCGAATTGAAAAATTGAAAACTTTCAAAAGAAATTTCAGAATGGAAATTTAAGTGTTGGAAATTTTATAAATCAAAGAACGAGAGTTGATAATTTTGAAAATTACAAGTTTCAAAATTTGGCAATTTTGAAAATAACAAACTTTTAGTATTGGAAATTTTCAGAATTGGACTTTTTGAGCTAGAAATAATGGTTTTAGGAATTGGAAAGTTTGATAGTACGAAAATTTCGGAATTGGATATTTTAGGTATTTTGAAAGTTATAAATTTTACGAATTAAATATTTTGCGAATTATACATTCGAGAATACATTTTGAGAAATTAAAATATAGAAAACTTCAAGATTAAAAAATTCAAAAATAAAAAATAAATTTTGAAAATTAATTTTTTAAAAAATTTGCTGAATTGAAAAATTGAAAACTTTTAAAAGAAATTTCAGAATAGAAATTTGAGGGTTGGAAATTTTATAAATCAAAGAACGAGAGTTGATAATTTTGAAAATTGCAAGTTTCAGAATTTGGCAGTTCTAAAAATATCAAACTTTCAGTATTGGAATCTTTCAGAAGTGGATTTTCAGAGGGTTAAACATATAAGAATTAAAAAATTCGACAATTTGAAGTCTTGAAAAACGGAAACCTTTCTAAATTGAAATAATATCGCGCGCCGCTCCCTTAATTTAATCACCCCAGCGGATGGTTGTCATAATATTCGTACAATATCCGCCTTCATAAACCAACACCAGTGGAACCGGCGCCCTTTCGTACTTATTTTGTTAAAATAGGTATAACTGTAACGTTGTGACTTGCATTCTGACAACGCTCACTTCGTTCCTACTTTTCTGCTCGATGATAGCAACTTCCATGCATACAAATATTCCCAAATGCTGATGTATCGTCAACTTGTACATTTGAATGTAAGCTAAGAACTAGGGTTCATTTTCTAGACGGGAATTTAGATATATCTTGATTTCTCTCATTGGAAATTAAGGGAAACGCAAAACAAGTTTTGAAATTTTATATTTTCCAATTCCTGAAGTTCACGGTTCTTTAGATGTAGAATTCAGAACATTCTCAATTCCCAGAATATCATTCCCCAATTATCGAAAATATCAATATTCCAAACTTTTTTCAAAATCTCCAATTCTTGAAATTTACGGTTTTAATTTCCAAACCCTTCAAATTTCACAACTTCTTCAAATTTCCAATTTTTAAAATTGTAATTTTCAAAATTTCCAATTTTATAACTTTCCATTTTTAAAGTTTCCTATTGTCAAATCGTTCAATTTTCAAAAATTCCAATTTTTGATATTCTTTCCAGTATTTTCCACTTTAAAATTTCCAATGTTCGAAATTTTCAAATTTCCAAATTTTAAGATTTTTCAGAATTTAACAAATGCATAAGAGGTAGTATAAATGCCACGTTCAAACGTTTTTCACCACCGCGTTTCAATATTCCGTACATTTCCAGAAACCCCCAACATTCACAACAACCCCAAGCTTAAAATTAATAGTGGATTTCTTAAACTATTCCTCAGTTTACACAAACAATACCGACCTAACTAAAATAACACAACTTACATTAACGGCAGTTTGCATACATTTTAATAACTATATCTGAGGTAAACCCGTTCCAAAGTTTCATCCTTTTTAATGTGCTACAACCCTCACAGGCTAACGACATGCAAATGACGAACTCAGTTGCTCGAGCTCCCTTTTGTCTGGACTTGTATTCTTAAGGGAATCCGTTTGTCCTAAATCCAAAGAAAACATCATCTTATGCAGATAATTGAGAAACCCTCCATTCGATTATTTATCTTGCAAATGGGTTAAGAGACAGGGGATGATGTGTTTTATACAATTTCTTTAGACTTTGTGTTGGTTGTGTGCTTTAAGAGGCTTAAGCATAAGACATGTAAGGGTAATTAACCTAAATTACCGAAAAACACATTACAGGCGGGTGCCAACTGCGCGAATAATTTAGCTGCAATATATATACATATATATGTATAAACTAAGTACGTTTAACGCCAGAAAATTCCCCAAAAAGCCACTTAAGTCCAACATCCAATTTGTTTTACGTTTCCTTAATTTCCAATGAGACAAATCAAGATATATCTAAATTCCCGTCTAGAAAATGAACCCTAGTTCTTAGCTTACATTCAAATGTACAAGTTGACGATACGACATCAGCATTTGGGGATATTTGTATGCATGGAAGTTGCTATCATCGAGCAGTAAAGTAGGAACGAAGTGTGTCAGCGTCGTTCGAATGCAAGTCACAACGCTACAGTTATACCTGTTTTAACAAAAGAAGTACGAAAGGGCGCCGGTTCCACTGGCTTTGTTTTATGAAGGCGGATATTGTACGAATATTAAGACAACAATCCGCTGGGGTGATTAAATTAAGGGAAAGGCTCACGATATTATTTCAATTTAGAGCGGTTCCCATTTCTCAAGACTTTAAATTCTCGAATTCTTAAATGTACAACTCTCAGAAAGTCCAGTTCTGAAAATTTCCAATACTGAAAGTTTGTTATTTTCAAAATTGCCAAATCTCGAAACATTCTTTGATTTATAAAATTTCCAACCTTCAAATTTTCATTCTGAAATTTTTGACTTTGAAAGTTTTCAATTTTTTTAATTCAGAAAAATTTCTTACAAAATCAATTTTCAACACAAAATTTCCAATTTTGAATTTTTAATCTCTAAGTTTTGAAATATCAATTTTTCAAAAGATTCATCCTCGAATGTTTAATTCGTAAAAATTACATCCTTTAAAATATCCAATTCCGAAATTTTCATGTTATCAAACTTTCCAATTCCAAAAGCTATTAATTCTAGCTTTTGGATATTTTTAAATTTCCAACTTGAAAATTTTTTCAATTCTGGTAATCAAATCTTCTATTCTTAAAATTTAAAAATTTTCCAATTTGTAGTTCTAATTTCCAAATTTGCGATTCTCAATTCTAAATTTTTCTAATTTTAGCTCCCAAAATTCCTAACTTTTAAAATATCCCATTCTAAAATTTTCTTATTTTCAAAATTCGGAATTTTTAAATTTTTTATTTTCGATGTGTTTGAAATTTCCAATTCCAGAAATTCTAAATATCTAAATTTATAGTTTTCTATTACTTTAATTCTCCAAATTCAATCCTCCAATTTTTAAGATTTCAAATTTTTAAAGCTTATAGTCTCGAAATTTCCAAATATTACAATTTTCAAATATTCCATTTTTGAAACTTGTAATTCCTAAACCTATATTTTTCTTATTTTTTTTTAGTATTAAAAGTCTTAACTCTTGAAAATGCTCAGTTCTAAAATTTCCAATTTTAAAATTTTTAAATTTTCTAAAATTCCATCTCCAACTTTCAATTTTCAATACGTTAGGTTTCTGTTTTCGAAGTCTTATAATTTATAATTCTTAGAATTCCACGTTCTCAATTTTTCAGTGTTCAAAAACTTAGATTTTTAAATCACAAAATTCTAAAATTCTTAAATTTCTAATTCTTACAATTTCAAATTTTTAGATTTATGGTTCGTGATATTTTCGGTACTTGAAACCGCCAATTCTTAAAATCTACAACTCTTAAAATTCCTAGTTTTCAACGTTTTCAATTTCCAAAGTCTTCAATTTTGAGATTTTAAAATTTTAGGAATTAATAATTCGGAAGTATCAATATCCTGAATTTCGACTTATTAACTATTGAATTTTGAAATTCCGAGTTTTGTTAGTTTCAAATGCTTAATTTTTAAAATTACAGGATATCTTGTTTTCATTTTCAATTTTCGAAATTACTAATTTCTTTTTCTATAAATTTTAATTTTTGAAATTACATTTTTTAAACTATTTCTAATTTTAAAAAAACGAGTTTTCTAATTTTCAAATGCCTAATTTTTAAAATTAGAGGTTTTCTTATTTTCATGTCTAATTACTAAAACTACTAATTTTTTGTTTATGTAATTTTTAATTTTTGAAACAACATTTCTTAAACGATTTCTAATTTTAAAATTTACGGGTTTCCTCATTTTCACCTGCCTAACCTTTAGAATTAATGGTTTTCTTATTTTAGGTTAAAATTACAGGTTTTCTTATTTTCAAATTGGACAATTTTTAAAATTACTAATTTTCTTACTTTTATAAACTCCAATTTTTGAAATTACTTTTTTTAAACGATTTTTTTAATTATAAAAATTACGAGATTTCTTTTCAAATACCTAAATGTTAAAACTGCAGCTTATCCAATTTTTATGTCTAATTTTTAAAATTACTTATTTTCTTATTTTTATGAATTTTTAATTATGGATATAACATTTTTTTAAAAACGATTTCTAATTTCAGAAATTACGAGGTTTTCTCATTTTTAAATGACGAATTTTTAAAATTACTCGATTTTATATTTCTGTCTAATTTTTAAAATAACTAAATTTCTTTTATATGATGTCCAATTTTGGAAATTACAATTTTTAAATTATTTTTAATTTTAAAAATTATGTGTTTCTAATTTTTAAAAGCCTAAATTTTAAAATTACAGGTTTTCTTATTTTCAAGTGCAATTTTGAAATTACTAATCTTTTTATTTTTATAAATTCAAATCTTTGAAACTACATTTTTAAACGATTTGTAATTTTTAAAACTATATTTTCTACTTTTCAAATGTCTAATTTTTAAAGTTACAGGTTTTCTTATTTTCACATCCAATTTTTGAAATTATTAATTTTCTTTTTTATAATTTATAATATCTGAAATTACATTGTTTTAAACGACTTTTAATCTTAAAAATTACGAGTTTTATCATTTTCAAATGCCTAAGTTTTAAAATTACAGGTTTTCTTATTTTTAAATTGAATAATTCTTGAAATTACTAATTTTCTTATTTTTATAAATTCAGTTTGTTCGATTTCTAGTTCTCGGTATTTTCAATTCACAAATTCTCAATTTCATAAATCTAGAGGTCTTCAAATTGATATTTTCTTCCTCTTCAATTCTTAGAATTCCTAGTTTCCAGAATTTCCAACTATTAAACCATTTCTTGGAATTTATGGTTCTTAAGATTTTTAATTCACAGCACTTTCAATTTCCAGAGAAACTTTGAATTCTTTAATTTCCTAGTTCCCGTTCTTCAAATTTCCAAATATAAAACTTTATAATTTACGTTCTTTAAATATCGAAATTTCATAATTTTAGTTTTTTAAATCTTTGATTTTCAAAATTTCTAGTATCTTAAATCCCTGGTTTTTTATTTTCAATTTCATAAATTTCAAGGTTTGCAAATTCACAAGTTCGACGTCTTGAATTATTAAAATTCTCAAACTTCAGAATTTTCAATGATTAAATCGTTCCATGAAATTTATGGTCCTTCAGATTTTCAATTTTTAGCCATGCGAAATCATGGGGACCCTGAAATGTATGAATTTAAAAATTTGGAGAATTGGAAAGTCTGAGAACTCGAAATCTAACCAACGGAAAATTTTGGGAAATACAATTTTGCAGCAAAATTGTAAAATTTCAGTATCCTGAAGATTTTGAAAACAAAAAGGTTTAAAAATTGAAAATTGTACGATTTGTAAATTTTGATAATTGGAAAATCTAGGAAACGAAAATTTTGAGAGGTTATCCCGGGAATTGAAAATTCAAAGAGCCGTAAACTCCGGGAATTGGGAAGTCTGCGAATTCAAAGTCATTCTGGGAATTGAAAGTGTTAGGAATTAAAAATCTTAAGAACCGTAAATTCCGAGAAGTGAGGACGTTAGGAATTGAAGATTCGAACTTGTACGTCTAGGTCCCCATGTGCCCCATGAAAACTTCCCTCCTATGCGATGGTGGTCTCAACTGAACGTACGCTTTATAGCAGCGTAACACTCCAGCTCCCAAAACATCTATCTAGGGAAGAAAACGTAGTTGTGTATTGAGAGTACTCTGGCTAAGGGAGGTCAAGGATTATTCATATACACCTTGGTCTCTTCCCGATGCTGCTCTCGCGTCCAATGGATGTTTCAGCCGATCGGTTAAAACTTTTGGACTCCAGCGCTTGTTGGACGCCTACCCGCTACATAATCGATGCATCCACACTTTATTGGTTTTTTCATCTATACAGCAACTGCAGAAAGTGTTTACCTTGTAGAGAACTTGACATATTTGCATATTTTTATAAATTTAATGCAAGGTTGGTCATGAACCATGAACTTCAGTAATTAACAGGTTTTATGCTATAACAAGCTTAAATGTTTTTTATTTAGGATGTTTTCGTTTAATACCATCATACCCCAAGGAGGTTATAATTAACTTCCTTACCTTTTTATAAATATACGTAAAAGCTGAGAAGGTCAAATCCGATTAAACGACCGCGGCATAATTTACTCACGTTTTAGTATCTAATAAATTTTAAAAGGAAATTAAGAGAAGGTCATGTCAAAGAGAACCATATCTACTTATATTTGTGATTTACGTTCCTTAAATATAATCTGTACGTCACTGGACGAGTAATAACTTCTTCAAATTTCCAACTGACTCCGATTAATTTAAAAATTCGAGATAATAAAATTATTTTGGTCACAGGTAGCGCGACATGATTCCAATCTGTTGACCCTTTGTGGCGCAAATTTATTCTGGCCCTTTTGAAAACAGTGCTGGAGTCTAACCCTGCCGCTCCTTGTGGCCCCAATAGTAGCCGGGGTTACCCCATACTTCTAAAGAGTTTGCCACAAAGCCTCAACGGGCTTATATTTTGTGGCGTAGAAATTGCTCCAGGATTTTTGAGAACAGAACTAGCTACAACCTGCATACTCTTTGTGGCGCTGAATTTATTTCGGCCCTATAGAAAACAGCGCCGGCGCCTTAGCCTGCCGCTCCTTGTGGCTCCAAAAGTAACCTGGGTTTACCCCACACTTCTTAGAGTTGCCGCAAAACCTCAAATTGTATAAATTTTGTGGCGTAGAAATTGCTTGGGCTTTGTGAGAACAGAGTTACTATATACAACTTGAAAATCTTTGTGGCGTTGAATTTATTTCGACCCTTTTCAAAACAATGCCGGAGTCTTAACCTGCCGCATCTTCTAGCCTCAGAAGTAACCTAGGTTTACACCGCAATTTTATAGAGATTGCCACAAAGCCCCAACTTGCTTATATTTTGCGGGGTAGAAATTATTCCGGTCTTTTTGAGAAGCTACAAGCTACAACCTAAAAATCTTTGTGGCGTTGGATCTTATTTCGGCCCTTTTGGAAACAGGGCCGGCGTCTTAGCCTACCGCTCTTTGTGGCCCAAGAAGTAACCTGGGTGTACGCTACACTTCCATAGAGTTTGCCACAAAGCCTCAACTTACTAATATTTTGTGGCGTAAAAATTAAAGTTAGCGACAAAGCCTCAACTTACTTATATTTTGTGGCGTAGAAATTGCTCAGGGCTTTATGAGAACAGAGCTACAAGCTACAACCTGCATACTATTTGTAGTGTTGAATTTATTTTGGCTTTTTCTAAAATAGCACCGGTGTCTTAACCTGCCGCTCCTGATGGAACCAAAATTAACCTGGGTTTACCCCACACTTCTATACAGTTTGCCACAGAGCCTCAATTTCTTTATATTTTGTGACGTAGAAATTACTCCGGGCTTTTTGTGAACAGAGCAACAAGCTACAACCTGCATACTCTTTGTGGCGTTGAATTTATTTCGGCCCTCTTAAAAACAGCGCCGGATTCTTAACCTGCCGCTCCTTGCTGCATCAGGTGTAACCTGTGTATACCTCAGACTTTTAAAATTTTGCCACAAAGCATTAACTTGCTTATATTTTGTGGCTTTTTGAGAAGAAAGCTACAAGTTACAGCTTAAAATCTTTGTGGCGTCGAATTTACTTTGGCTTTTTTGAAAGCAGTTCCGGGGTCTTAACCTGCCGCTCCTTCTGATCTCAGAGGTAACCTAGGTTTACACCGCATTTCTATAGAGTTTGCCACAAAGCCTCAACTTGCCTATATTTTGTGGCGTAGAAATTGCATACTTTTTGTGGCGTTGAATCGATTTCGACCGTTTTGAAAACAGCGCCGGCGTCTTAACCTGCCGCTCCTTGCTTCTCCAGAAGTAACCTGGGTTTACCACGCACTTGTATATAGTTTGTCGCAAAGCCTCAACGAGTTTCTATTTTGTGGCGCAGTAATCACTTTGGGTTTTTGAGAACAGAGCTACATGCTACAACCTAAATATCCTTTGTGGCAATGAATTTATTTCGGCCCTTTTGAAAACTGTACCGGCGTCTTTACCTGCCGTTCCTTCTGACCTAGAAGTAACCCGGGTTTACCTTGCATTTCCATAGTTTATATTTTGTGAGGTAGGAATTAGTCCGAACTTCTTGAGAACAGAGCTACAAGCAATAACCTGCATACCCTTTGTGGTAATGAATTTATTTCGGCGTTTTTGAAGATAGTGCCGGAGTCTTAACCTGCCGCTCCTTCTAGTCTCAGAAGTAACCTAGGTTTACACCGCACTTTTATAGAGTTTGCCACAAAGCTTCAACTTGCTTTTATTTTGTGACATAGAAATTACTCCGGGCTTTTTGAGAACAGATCAACAAGCTACAACCTGCATACTCTTTCTGGCGTTGAATTTATTTCAGCCCTCTTAAAAACAGTGCCGGAGTCTTAACCTGCCGCTCCTTGCTGCATTAGGTATACCCCAGACCTCTATAAATTTTGCCACAAAGCATTAACTTGCTTATAAGATGTGGCTTTTTGAAAAGAGAGCTACAAGTTACAGCCTAAAATCTAGGTGGCGTCGAATTTACTTTGGCTTTTTTGAAAACAGTTCCGGGGTCTTAACCTGCTGCTCCCTCTGATCTCAGAAGTAACCTAGGTTTACACCGCACTTCTAAAAAGTTTGCCACAAAGCCTCAACTTGCCTATATTTTGTGGCTTTTTGAGAAGAAAGCTACAAGTTACAGCCTGAAAATCTTTGTGGCGTTGAACTTAATTTGGATTTTTTAAAAACAGTGCCGGGGTCATAACCTGTCGCTCCTTTTGAATTCAGAAGTGACCTAGGTCTACACCGCACTTCTAGAGAGTTTGCCACAAAACCTCAACTTGCATATATTTGGTGGCGTATAAATTACTTCGGACTTTTTGAGAACAGAGCTACAAGCTACAACCTGCATACTCTTTGTGGCAATGAATTTAGTTCGGCCCTCTTGAAAATAGCGACGGCGTCTTAACATGCCCTGCATGTGATTTTCCAATGCTCCAACCGAAGTTACTGCATTGGCAAGAAAGCAAATTTTTTTACCTGAAAAAATTTAATTTTGCCGAACCCTTACTGTTCCAAGCAAGATAGGAATCTTTAACGTGCGTGACAACACTCACACACGAGACCTCCATTTTACTTCTCATTCGAGTGAGGGCGTATTTTTGAGAAAAGTCTCGCCTAACATTTTTCAAGCGAACTCTGCCGAGATTCGAACCCGGAACCTTGGGCGTATGTCTTAAACTGCTGCTTGTTGCGGCACCAGAAGTAACATGTGTTTACTCCACACTTCTATAGAGTTTGCCACAAAACCTCAACTTGTTTATATTTTGTGGCGAAGAAATTGCTCCGGGCTTTTTTGAGAACAGAGCTACAGACTACAACCTGAAAATCGTTGTGGCGTTGAATTTACTTTGCTCCTTTTGAAAACAGTACCTGGGTCTTAACCTGTTGCTCCTTCTGGCCTCGGAAGTAACTTAGGTTTACACCGCACTTTTATAAAGTTTGTCATAAAGCCCCAACTTGCCTATATTTTGTGGCGTAGAAATTACTCCGGGCTTTTTCAGAAGAGAGCAACAACCTACAACCTGGATACTCTTTGTCGCGTTGAATTAAATTCGGCCTTCTTAAAAACAGCCCCGGTGTCTTAACCTGCCGCTCCTTGTGGCTCCAGAAGTAACCTGGATTTACCCCACACCTTTACAGAGTTTGCGGCAAAACCTCAACTTATTTACTTTGTGGCGTAAGGATTATTTCGGGTATTTGAGAACAGAGCTGCAAGTTACAGCCTGCATACTCTTAGTAACGTTGAGAATATTTCGGCCTTTTTGAAAACAGCGCCGGCTTCTTAACCTGCCGCTTTTTGTGGCACCATAAATAATCTGGCATTATCCAACACTTCTGTTGGAGTTTGCCACAGAGCCTCAACTTGTTTATATTTTGGAGCGTAGAAATTATTATGGGCTTTTTGAGAACCGAGCTACAAGCTACAACCTGCACACTCTTTGTGGCGTTGAATTTATTTCCGCCCTTTTGAAAACAGCGGTGGCGTCTTAGCCTGTCGCTCTTTGTCGCCCCAATAGTAACCACGGTTTATCCTACACTTCTAAAAGGTTCGCCACAAAGCCTCAACTGGCGTAGAAATTGCACCGCGCTTTTTGAGAACAGAACTACAAGCGACAACCTGCATACTCTTTGTGGCGTTGAATTTATTTTGGCCAATTTGAAAACAGTGCGGGGTCTTAACCTGCCACTCCTTCTGGCCTCACAAATAACCTATATATACACTGCACTTCTATAGAGTTTGCCACAAAGCCCCATTTAGCCTATATTTTGTCGCGTAGAAATTACTTCGGGCTTTTTGAGAAGAAAGGTACAAGCTACAACCAGCATTCTGTTTTTAGCGTTAAATTTATTTCGGCTCTTTTGTAAACAGCGTAGGCGTCTTAACCTGCCGCTTGCTGCGGCACCAGAAGCAGGCCGTGTTACCCCCACACTGTTATAGTTTGCCACAAATTCTCAACTTGTTTATACCTTGTGGCGTAGAAATTACTTCGGGCTTTTTGAAAACAGAGCTACACGCTACAACCTACATACTCTTTGTGGCGTTGCATTCATTTCGGCCCTTTGGAAAATAGTGACAGGATGTTAACCTGCCGCTCCTTGTGGCCACAGAACTAACTTGGGTTTACTCCACACTTCTATAGAGTTTGCGACAAAGCCGCACTTATTTATTTTGTGGCAAAGAGATTATTCCGGGCTTTTTGAGAACAGAGCTACAAGCTACAACCTACATACTCTTTGTGGCGTTGAATTTATTTCGGCAATTTGGAAAACAGTGCATGGATCTTAACCTGCTGCTCTTTGTGGCTTTAGTAGTAATCTATGTTTAAAGTGTTTGCCACAAAGCCTCAACTAGCATATATTTTGTAGCGTAGAAATTGTTCCGGGTTTTTTGAGAACAGAATTACAAGCTACAACCTGCATACTCTTTGTAGCGTTAAATTCATTTCGCCCCTTTTGAAAACAGCACCGGCGTCTAAACCTGCTGCTCTTTGTGGCCGCAGAAGTAATCTGTGTTTACCCCACACTTCTGTAGAGTTTGTAGGAAGCGTCACTTGCTTTTACTTTGTGGCGTAAAAATTACTCCGGGCTTTTAGAAAACAGAGGTACAGTCTGCAACCTGAAAATCTTTGTGGCGTTACATTTACTTTGACTCTTGTACTTGTACTTGTACTTGTAAATAGTGCCGAAGTCTTAACTTGCCGCTCCTTGTGCCCGAGAGGAAACCTAGGTTTACACCGCACTTCTATAGAATTTGCCGTAAAGCCTCAACTTGCTTATATTTTCTGGCGTAGAAATTACTCCGAGGTTTCTGAGAACAGAGCTACAAGTTACAATCTGCATACTTTTTATGGCGTTGAATTTATTTTGGCTCTTTTGAAAACAACGCCGGCGTCTTAACCTGCCGATTCTTGTGGCCCCAGAAGTAACCTGGGTTTACCCCACACTTCTGTAAAGTTTGCCCAAAGCCTCAACTTATTTATTTTGTGGCACAGAGATTACTCCGAGTCTTTTGAGGACAGTGTTACAAGCTTCAACCTGTATACTCTTTGTGGCGTTGAATTTATTTTGGCTCTTTTGAAAACAACGCCGGCGTCTTAACCTGCCGATTCTTGTGGCCCCAGAAGTAACCTGGGTTTACCCCACACTTCTGTAGAGTTTGCCCAAAGCCTCAACTTATTTATTTTGTGGCACAGAGATTACTCCGAGTCTTTTGAGGACAGTGTTACAAGCTTCAACCTGTATACTCTTTGTGGCGTTGAATTTATTTTGGCTCTTTTGAAAACAACGCCGGCGTCTTAACCTGCCGATTCTTGTGGCCCCAGAAGTAACATGGGTTTACCACACACTTCTGTAGAGTTTGCCCAAAGCCTCAACTTATTTATTTTGTGGCATAGAGATTACTCCGAGTCTTTTGAGGACAGAGCTACAAGCTACAACCTGCATACTCTGTGGCGTTGAATTTATTTTGACTCTTTTGAAAACAATGCCGGGGTCTAAACCTGCCGCTCCTTCTGGTCTCAGAAGTAAACTGGGTTTACCCCACACTTCCATAGAGTTTGCCTCAAAGCCTCAACTTGTTTATATTTTATGACGAAGAAATTACTCCGGGATTTTTGAGAAGAGTGCTACAAGTTACAACCTGCATACTCAGAGTGGGGTTGAATTTATTTCGGCTCTTTTGAAAACAGTGCCGGGGTATTAAGCTGCCGCTTCTTGAGGGCCGGAAAGAAACCTAGGTTTACATCGCACTTCTATAAAGTTTGCCATAAAGCCTCAACTTGCTTATATTTTGTGGTGTAGAAATTACTCAGAGCTTTATCAAAACAGAGCTACCAGCTACAACCTGCATACTCTTTGTGGGGTTGAATTTATTTTGGCCCTTTTGAAAATAGTGCCTGCGTCTCAACCTGCTGCTCCTTGTGGCCCCAGAAGTACATGCAGAGACAGACAGCAAAAGACAGATCAAGAGGGGTACAACTAGACACACATACATACGGATAGATACAGTACGCTGACAACTACTGACAGTCGGGACACACACAGGCAGACATAGATAGGCAAGGACAGACACGGGCAGACTTACAGAAAGAAATACACCGACATAGACATACACCAACAGGCCCGTGTAGGTATAGACAGAGAAAAACAGGTCCAGGCAGGCACAGACAGGCACATTTCTGTAGCACAGGAAGTTACAGTCAGGCACTGGCTGACGCGGAAAGATACAAACAAACACAGACGAACACAGACGGACACAGATGGACACAGACGGACATAGACGTATACAGACGGACACAGACGGACACAGACGGACACAGAATAACACAGACGGACACGGACGAATACAGACGGACGCAGACGAACACAGACGAACACAGACGGATACAGACGGACACAGACACGCACAGGCGGACACAGACGGTCACAGACGGACACGGACGGACACAGACGGACACAGACGAACAGACGGAAACAGACGGACGTAGACGGGCACAGTCGCATACAGACGGACACAGACGGACACAGACGGACACAGATGGACCCAGATATATCCAGACGGACCCAGACGAACACAAAGGGACAGAGACGTACACAGACGGACACAGACGGACACAGGCGGACACAGACGGACACAGATGGACACAGACGGACACAGACGGACACAGACGGACACAGACGAGCACAGACGACACAGACGGACACAGCGGACACAGACGGACACAGTCGCAGACATTACATGTGATTTTTCAATGCTCCACCCGAAGGTACTACATTGGCCAGGAGGCGAGTTTTTTTTACCTTGAAAATTTGGAATTTTGCCGAACCCTTGCTGTTCCAAGCAAGGTAGGGATCTTTAACGTGCGTGACAACACTCACACACGGGACCTCCATTTTACCTCTCATCCGAACGAGGGTGTATTTTTGTGAAAAATGCTCGCCTAACATTTTTCAAGCGGACCGTGTCGGGATTCGAACCCGGGACCTTGGGCGTAGTAGTCACACACATACCACTACGCCACGGAGCCGCCCACAGTCGCAGACAGACGGACACAGACGGACACAGACGGGCACAGGCGGACACAGACGGACACAGACGGACACAGACGGACACAGACGGACACAGACGGACACAGACGGACACAGACGGACACAGACGGACACAGACGGACACAGACGGACACAGACGGACACAGACGGACACAGACGGACACAGACGGACACAGACGGACACAGACGGACACAGACGGACACAGACAAACACTGACGAACACAGGCAGACACAGAAGGGCCCAGACGGTCACAGACGGACACAGACGGGCACAGACGGACACAGACAGCCACAGACGGACACAGACGTACACAAACAGACACAGACGGATGCAGACGGGCGCAGACGGACACAGTCGGACACAGACGGACACAGACAGACACAGCCGGACACAGACGGTCACAGACGAACACAGACGGACATAGATGGACACAGACGGACATAGACGGCACAGACGGACACAGACGGATACCGACAAACACAGACGGACACAGACGGACACAGACGGACACAGACAAACACAGACGGACACAGATGGAAACAGACGGACACAGGCAGACAAATGTACATAAACAGACACAGACATACATAAATAAATACATACAGGCATACGCCAGCACACAAACAGACGTAGATAGATTCCGACAGACGGGAGCAGCGCTAAAAGTCGCATATAGATATAGACATACACAGACAAGCACATACAGACACAAGTAAAACAAACGCTCGGGTACAAATCCACAGGCTGAAGCAGTCGCAGAAAATAATACACAAAAATGGATATTGGTAGAAGTGCAGAAATTGTTTTCTAAGTTTCAAATTTTTAAAGGTTCTAATTCTCGAAGTCTTCAAATTCCAATATGTCGAATTTTTAAAATTTGTATTCTCCAGAATTTCCATTTTTTCAGCTTACCATTTACAATTAATTTCGATGCTTCTAAACTCCCAACTTTCAGTATTTGCAATTTTAAGATTGTGGAATTTTACAGTACTTTAAATTTAAAATTTCAATTTTTCAAAATTTCCAATTTGGAAAGTTGTCACTTATAGTATTCAAGTTCCAATTCTGAAACCTTTCACATTTTAAACTTAAAGCTTTCAAAATTGTACAATATTCAACGTTCAATTACCAAAATTTTAAAAGTTTTCGATTTTCAAAATTTTTATTTCCCAACTTTTAATTTTTGTAAGTTCCAATCTTTAAAATTAGTAATTTAATAATTTTGATTTTAATAATTTCTCATTGTAAAATTTACAGCTATAAAATATTGAAGATTCTAAAATTTTTGAATTTCTAAAATTCCCATTTTCAAAATCTCGTATCTTCAAAGTTGAAAACTTGCTAGAATTTATTCAAGCATTACTTTCCCAAAACGCCAAATATTAAGTCTTTGTTTCTTAAAATTTTCATTTTCCAATCTTTTGAACTTTTTATCTTCAAAATCTCCCATTTAAATATTTTGACTTTTCTAATTTAAAGCTTTTTTAAATTTTTGTCTCTTAATTCGCGAATTTTCAAACTTTGAAGTTTTTAGAATTTTTTTTTCTAATTTGATTATTTTTTTAAAAATGGTTATATTCAAAAATTATTTTACCAAAATTTCGAAAACTTTGATTTTCAAAAATTTTAATTTCCAACTTTCAATATTCATAAATACCAATCCTTAAAATTTTGTGTCTTCAAAGTTTCTAATTTAAATATTTTGACTTTGTAATTTCCCAGCCTAAAATTTACAGCTTTAAAAATAAGAAAATATCAAAATTCTGAATTTTTAAAATTTCCGTTTTCAAAATTTTGTAACTTAAAAGATTCAACTTTATAGAATTTCTATTTTTCAAATTCTTTAAAACTTCGTAATTTTTAAAAGATTATTAATATTCAAAAATTATTTTTCCGAAATTCGAAATTTAAAAGCTTTTGATTTGAATTAAATTGAATTGATTTTGTAAAATTTTCACCTTCGTAATCTCGAATTTTCAAAGTTTAAACTTCTTATCATTTTTGTTTTTCAAACTCTTTAAAATTTCATACTTTTTTAAAGATTATTAATATTAAAAAATTATTTTTCCAAAGTGTCAAATCTTAAAAGCGTTTGATTTTCAAAATTATCATTTTTAACTTTAATTTTTATTACTCCCTTGATCTCACACATTTTCTAATTAAATATTGCAAACCTCGCAAATTCCCATTTCAAAGTCTACAGCTTTAGTAACATGAAAATTTAAAAATTTTAAATTTTTAAAATTTCTATTTTCAAGATCTCGAATTTTCAAAGTATTAACTTTCTAGAATTTCTATTTTCAAAATTTTTTAAACTTTCATAAATTTTTTAAAGGGTTATGGATGTTCAAAAACTATTTTCCAACAATAATAAAATTTAAAAACTTGATTTTCACAATTTCCATTTTTCAAATTTTAATTTTCATAAATTCCAATACTCAAAGTTTTCTATTTAAATATTCTGATTTTTATAATTTCGCATTTTAAAATTACAGTCTTAGAAATATGAAAACTTTAAAATTTTAGAATTTTAAAATTTTCATTCTTAGAACCTCGAATTTTCAAAGTTTTAACTTCGTAGAATTTCTATTTTAAATTTTCATTCATTTTGTAAGATAATTAATATTCAAAAACTATTTTCCCAAAATTCCAAATTTGAAAAGCTTTCGACTTTCAAAATGTTCTAATTTAAATATTTTTACTTTCACAATCTTTTATTTATAATTTACAAATCTAGGAATATGACAATTTCAAAATTTTGAATTATTAAAACTTTGTTTTTAAATCGCAAGCATTCAGTTTTAATTTAAAATTATTTAAAATTTTATAATATTTTTAAAAGATTCTTAATATTTAAAAATTATTTTCAAAGCTTTCGTTTTAAAAAATTTTAATTTTCTAACTTTCAATATTCATAAGTTCCAAATCTTTAAAAAATTTATCTTTAAAATCACCCATTTAAATATTTTGGCAGTCGTAATTTCCCATTTTAAAATTGATAGCTTTTAAACATAAAATTACAGTTTCAATTTTTAAAATTTTTATTATCAAAATCTCGAATTTTCAAAGTTTCAACATGGAATTTTTACTTAACAAATTCTTTAAAATTCCACATTTTTAAAAAATTACTGAATTCAAAAATTATTTTCTCGTAATATTAAATTTTAAAATTCAGTTTTCGCAATTTCGAGTTTTCAAATCTTTAAAGTTTTGTAATATTCAATTTCCAACTTTACATTTCCATAAATTCTAATCTATAAATTACATATTTTTTTTTAATTTTCCATGTTAAAGCTTTGATTTTTGTAATTTCTCTTATTAAAACTTCCAGTTTTAAAGTTTGGAAATTTAAAAATGTTTTAATTGTTAAAATTTACATTTTTTAAAATTTGGAAAGTTCGATGTTCTCATTTTTCATAATTTCTGTTTGTGTTTTTAAATTTCATAATTTTAATATTATTTTTCAAAATATGCAATTTTAGGTATTCAAATTATAAAATTTCGAGTTTTCAAAATTTTAAAGTGTTGTGATTTTGAGTTTCTATGTTAAAGCTTTAAATATTCTAATTTCCAATTATATAATTTCCCGTTTTGAAATTTGGAAATTTAAAAATTTGTATTTGTTAAATTTATATTTTTCAAAATCTGGAATGTTCGCAATTTCGAATTCCTAGAATTTCTATTTCTCAAATTTTTGAAAATATAATTTCTTTAAAAATATTCATAAAGTATTTCTAAAAATTTCAAATTTTAAAAGCTACTGAGTTGTCAATTATTTAAAGTTTTGTAATATTTAATTTTCAACTTTCCAATCTATAAAATTTTTTAATTTTAAAATTTCTCATAAGCTTTGACTTTCCTAACTTAGGATTTTAAAATTTCCAGTTTAAAAATTTCGAAATTTCAAAAGTGTTTAATTGTTAAAATTTGCATTTTACAAAATTTGGAAACTTGTTTTCTATAATTTTTGTCTATTTCAAAATTTTTAAAATTTGGACTTTTCTTATTTTTATTTCTTAAAGTTTTTCAAAATTTCATTATTCTCAGCTTTAAAAATGTATAATCTACACAATCTTTATTTTCAAAATTTTTAATTTAAGAGTCTTTGATTTTTAAAATATCGAGTTTTAAAATCTTAAAGTTTTTCAATTTCCAATTTTCAGTGTGCAATAATTGTAGTTTTTAAAATTTTCTATTTTTAAATTTTCCTATTTAAAAACTGTTTTCCATAATTTCCAATTTTAATATTCGGCGTTTTGGAAGTTGAAAAATTTTTAAATTTAAATTTTGCAAAATTTTTTTCGCTTTTCAAAATTTGAAATGTTAGAAATTTCTACTTCTTAAAATTTCACTTTTAAATATTTTTAGAATTTCCAGATTATTGTTTTTAAAAATTGCGCGCTTCAGATTGTTTATTATTCAAAACTTCCTATTGTAAAAGCTTTCAGCTTTTAAAATTTCGAGTTTTCAAAATAATCCAAATTTAAAATTTTTAATTTTAAAAAATTCAATCTTCAAAAATTTTTATTTTCAAAATTTCCCAATAACACTAATTTTCTAAATTTCAGTTTTGGAATTTCAAAATTTCAAAATCTTCAAATTTCAGACTTACAAATATTTTGTTATTCTGATAATTTCTAATTTTCAATTTTAAAATCTTCAATATAAAATAAGTCATTTTTCTTGGATTACTTCTACAACTTATGCAGGGTGTCCCGTACGTTTCCTTGACAATATGTTAGAGTTGAAGTGAGCCTGAACGTTTACTTATCCAGGTGATGTCCTTGGAGAACATCCGGTTTAAAGTCTTTGCTACACAACACGTGTAACAGAATAGAACCTAGTTTCGAACAGGATACACTACCTCTCCTCAGGCACCCTTCAACCGGTTAAAATACTTAAAGACTATGAATTCTAACGCGGATTAAATGCTAATTAGTTGCATAGAAATATCTGGTTGTCTATTAATTACGTAATCATTGATTATAATAACCTCTCTAACGATTTTTATAATTTACGAAAGAAAAATCTTAGAAATTAGTAAACTACTTTTTCTCTTAGCAAGGGCAAGGTGGTGCATACATTGGGTTTTTATCCTAAATCTTTCAATGGCGATTGTATATTAATATTTAATGAGATTGCTCCAGTGTCAGTTAGAGTAAAGTGGTTGTGCTTCAAAGATCTAAAGGTGAGTAGTATGATAATTTATAGCGAGTAAGTTGGTAGCGCGAAATCTTGGATTGAGGTGGATGAAATTACGAACCCTAACCGACCCTAAAACTGACCAAAAAAATCCACGTAGAGGTTTTTTCTAAACTACAAAACAAATCCAATTTCGAAGGTATCCCCTTACTCCAAATCCCATAAGTAAATAGTTGAGAAGCTTTCAAAAACACTCTCCAATGGAATAAAAGTACGACATACAAGCTTGAAGATGAAGAAAATTGGAAATCTATGTATCAGAAATTCTGAGATTTAGGAATTTAAAAACTTAAACCGGTTATTCTGGAAAGTGAAAATTCTGAAACATGAATATTTTAGGGAATAAAGATTTTAAGATTTAGTAATATCTAGAAATTCATTTAGAGATTGAAAATTTTAGAATACAAATATTTAGTGAATCTTAAATTAGGTACTTGAAATTTCGAAATTTAGGTATTTTAAAAAAGGAATATTTTAAAAATTGGAAATCTTGAAATACAGAAATTTTAGAAATCGAATACTTTTTGGAAACTGGAAACTTTAAGATTGCGTGTATAGCAAAATTTTGAAGATTGGAAAAACTGAGATTCAGTAATGTAGAAAATGGAAATTTAGGATTAATAAATTGTGAATGTTTGGTATTTAGAGAATTGAAATTTTTAAAATTTGGATGTTCTGGAAATTGAAAATACAAATATTTTGGGGACTGAAAATCTTAAAATTTGAATATATCTAGAAATTATCTTAAAAATTGGAAATATTGGATATAGATTGTTAGTAAATCGTAATTTAGGAATGAGAAACTTTGAGACTTGGAAATCATAGGAATCCGGTTTCCTCTGAGGTAGAAATTTTGAAAATCAGAATTCATAAATGTATACTTTGGGATCCGAAAAAATTGAGATTGGGTGTATTGCGAAATTTTGAAAATTGGAAAACTGAGTTTAAGTAATGTAGAAAATGGAAATTCAGGATTCACAAATTGTGAAGGTTTGGTATTTAGAGAAATTTTGGAATTTGGATGTTCTGGAAATTGAAAACAGAAATATTTTGGGGACTAAAAATCTTGAAGTTTGAATATATCTAGAAATTAACATAAAAATTGGAAATATTAGATACAGATTGTTAGAGAATCTAAGAAGTCTTTAATTTTTAAAATTTCGAGTTCTCAAAATTTTAAAGTTTTCTATTCAGTTTTCAATTTTTGGTGCTCATAGATTTTGATCTTTAAAATTTTCCATTTTTAAAACTATGCTTCTCGTATTTCCAATTTCAAAATCTTCATTTCTGGAAATATCAAAATTTTAAAATTCTTAATTTATAAAATATCCATGTTTGGAAATATCGAATGTACAAAATTTCTACCTTTCAAAATTTTACTTTGTTTCAAAATTTCAATTTGTGTTGTTTTGATAATTTCTAATTTTGAAAAATTGTCAATTTTTAATTGTAAAATCATCTATTTGTCAAATTTATTAACAACTTTCACAGTTTATTTATCTTGGTGATGTCTTTGGTGGAATAATCGGTCTAAAGCCCATGTTACTACGCAACACGCGTACCAGAACGAAACCTAGTTTCGAACAGGATACAGATCACCCCCTCGACACCCTTAAACTGTTAAAATACTAGAAGAATATGAATTCTTACACGTTTTAAATGCTAATTAATTACTTAAAAACATGGTTGTTCACTATTTACATAGCCATTGAATATATTAACTTGTCTAACGCATTTTATAATTACAAAAAACAAACCTTGCACATTAATTAACTTTTTTGTGTCTTCACAAGGGCAAGGTGGCGAATATATTGGGTTTTTAACCGAAATCATTCAATGGCACTGATTTATTAGTATTTTACTTGATTGTTTCCGTGTCAGTTAGAGTAAAGTGGTTGTGCTTTAAAGATTTATAGGTGAGTATTTCTGTGATAAGTTGCTAGCGTGATATCTTAGAGTAAGGTGGATGAAGTTGCGAACCCTAACAGACCTTAAAGCTGACAAGAAAAATTGTTTTCTGTAAACTACAAAAAAATTTATTTTCGAAAGCATCCGGATTGGTAATATTGGAATACAGATATTTAGTGAATCGTAATTTAAGAATTTTAAAATTTTAAAATTTAAAAATTCAAAAATTTTAAAATTTTGAATTTAGAAAATTTGAAATTTTGAAATTTCGAAAATTTGAAATTTTAAAAATTTGGAAGTTTAGAAATTTGGAAGTTTAGAAATTTAGAAATTGTGAAATTTAGAAATTGTGTAATTAAGAAATTAAGAAAATTAGAAATTTAGAAATTTAGAAATTTGGAAATTTAGAAATTTAGAAATTTGGAAATTTAGAAATTTAGAAATTTAGAAATTTTGAAATTTTGAAATTTTGAAATTTTGAAATTTTGAAATTTTGATAATTTAGAGTTTTAAAAACTTTGATATTTTGAAATTTTGAGAATTTAAAATTTTGAAATTTTAAAACTTAAAATTTTAAAATATTGAAATTTTGAAATTTTGAATTTTTAAAATTTTGAAATTTTGAAATTTAAAAATTTTGAAATTTTGAAATTTTGAAATTTTGAAATTTTGAAATTCTGAAATTTTAAAATTTTGAAATTTTAGAATTTTGAAATATTGAAATGGTGAAATTTTAAAATTTTGAAATTTTGTAATTTTGAAATTTTAAAATTATGAAATTTTTGAAATTTAGTAATTTTGAAATTTTAAAATTTTAAAATTTTGAAATTATGAAATTTTGAAATTTTGAAAATTTGAAATTTTGAAAATCGGATACTTTAAGAAGGTGAAAGAATGAAATATTTTGGAAAGAGGAAACTTTATGAATGGGTGTATTGAGAATTTTTAAAAATTAGAAGAATTAAGGTTCAGAAAAGTAAAAAATATGGAAATTCAGGAGTGAAATATATGAGATTTTGCAATTTAAAGCCTTGAAATTTTTGGAAATTGAATATTCTGAAATGTGAAAATTTTAAAATAAATATTGTGGTGTCAGAATCATAAATTTAAAGTTTGTAAATATTGGGATACGGATATTTAGCAAATAGCAAATTAAGAAGTGGTAAACCAAATATGGATGTATTGAGAAATTTTAAAAATTGGTAAAATTGTGTTCAAAAATGAGCATTCAGAAATCAGAAATTGTTAGATTTCGGAATATTTTAGAATTTTTGAAATTCAGAATTTCTGGAAAGTGAAAATTTGTAAAACGACAACATTTTGAGTTCCAAAACTGCAAGAATCATAAATTTAAAGTTTCGAAATACTGAGATACGGATATTTAGCGAATAGCAATTTAAGCAACTGTAAACTAAATATTGGATGTATTGAGAAATTTTAAAAATTGGTAAAATGAGAATTCAGGAATCAGAACTTGTCAGATTTCGGTATATTTTGCAATTTTTGAAATTCCGATATTCTGGAAAGTGAAAATTTGGAAAAGAAGAACAGTTTGAGTTCCGAAAACTTTGAGATTTGGATATCAAGAAAATAGAAAAACAAAAATTTAAACATTGAAAATATTGCTATACGGATATTTAGTGAATAGTAATTCAAGAAAAGGGAATTCTAAGATTTAGAAACTACGATAATCAAATATACTAGAAAGTGAAAGTTTTGAAAACTAGAAATTTTGGGAATCGAATGCTTTAAAAACTAGAAACTTTAAAATTAAGTAAATTTAGAAATTTTGAAAATTGGAAAAATTATGATTTAAAAATGCAAAAATGAAAATTCAGTAATCAGAAATTGTGAAATTTTGGTTTAGAAGTTTGAAAGTTAGAAATTTGGATATTCTATTAGTTAAAATTTTGACAACAGAAATATTCTGATTACCGAAAACGTTGAAATTTGGATAAATCGTGAATTTAAAGGAATCTTAAATTTAGATTGTTAGTAAACCGTAATTTAGAAATTTTGAAATTTCGGAATTAATTTTTAAAATCTCGAGTTCTCAAAATTTTAAAGTTTTGTATTCACTTTCCAATTTTCAGTGCTCATTAATTTTAATTTTTAAAATTTTCTATTTTTAAAGCTTCCAATTTTATAACTATGTTTTTTAAAAATTTTTATTTTTAGAAATTTCAAAATTTTAAAATGCTTAATTTATAAAATGTCCATTTTTGGAAATGTCGAATACTCAAAATCTCTACCTTTTAAAATTTTACGTTTAAACGTTTCTAGAATTTGAAAATTTTCTTTTTAAAAATTGCATTTTTCAGAATGTGCATTTTTTAAAATTTTCAATTTAAAAGCTAACCGTTTTCAAAATTTCGATTTTCCAAAATCTTCAAAATTTAAAATTTTTAATTTTAAACAAGTCCAATCTTTATTTTTAAAATTTCTCGTTTAAAATCTGATTTTCTAAATTTTAGTTTTGAGTTTTCAAATTTTCAGAATCTCATTTTTAAAATTACAAGCCGTTTACCATTTTGATAATTTCCAATTTTCAAAAATTAACACTGTTTAAGTTTAAAATCGTCTATTTGTCAAATTTTTTAATCACTTACACAGCTTTTACAGCATGCCCCATACGTTTCCGCGACAACACGATTGGGATGGGATGAGCCTGAACGTTTGTTTATCCTCCCCCTCCCGCACCCTTCAACCTATTAAAATAACTAAAGACTACGAATTCGCACTCGTATTAAATGCTAATTAATCGAGTAAAAATATCTGGTTGTTTATTATTTACGTAAGCATTGATTACGATAAACCTTGCTAACGTTTTTTTATAATTCACGAGAGAAAAACCTTCAAAATTAACTAATAAATTGCTTTTTTTGGTTTAACAAGAACAAGGTGGTAAATATATCGTTTTTTTTTAACCGACATCTTTAAATAGCACTGGTTCATTAGTATTTTATTAGATTGCTCCAGTGTCAATTAGAGTAAAGTGGTTGTGCTTCAAAGATCTATAGGTGAGTAGTTCTGTGATAATTTATAGCGAGTAAATTAGCAGCACGATATCTTGGGTTAAGGTGGATGAAACTGGAATACTTTGGAAAGTGACAACTTTGGCATCTGGACATATCTAAAAATTAATTTAAAGACTGGAAATATTGGGATACTGATGTTTATCGAAATTTGGGAACTAGAAATTTTGATATAAAAATCGGATATTTTAAAAAGTGAAATCATGAAAACCAGAAATTTTAGAAATTGAATACTTTGGAATTGGAAACTTTAATATTGGATGTATTGCGAAATTTTGGAGATTGTATAAATTGAGGTTTAGTAATGTAGAAAATGGAAATTTACGATTCAAAAATTGTGAAGTTTTGGTATTTAAAGAATTGAAATTTTGATATTCTAGAAATTGACAATAGGAATATTTTAGAAACTGAAAGTCTTGAAATTTGAATATATCTAGGAATTATCTTAAAAATTAGAAATATTGGATACATATTGTTAGTAAATTGTAATTTGAAAGTTGGAAATCATGATAAATCGGGTTTTCCCAGATGTGGAAATTTTGAAAACTAGAAATCTTGGAAAATGTATACTTTGGAAACTGAAAAGTTTGAAATTAGGTGTATTGATAAATTTTTGAAGATTGGAAAAATAACAGTTCAAAAATATTAAAAAAACGAAAATTCAGGAATCAGAAATTGTGAGGTTTTGGAATTTAGGGACTAGAAATTTTTGAAATTTGGATATTGTGGAAATCGAAAAGTTTGAAAACAAAAATATTTTGCTGACAGAAAAGTTTGAGAATTAGATATACCTACAAATTAATTTAAAAACTGGAAATAGTGGGATACGAATATTTACTGAATCGTAATTTAGGAATTAGAAATTTTGAAACGTAGAAATTAGGAAAGTCGGGTTTTTTCAGAGGTGGAATCTTTGAAAACCAAAAATTTTGGAAAAATTAAGGTTTATAAATGTAGAAATTTAAAATTTAGGAATCAAATAATTAGAAATTTGGTATTTGAAGACCTGAAATTTTTGAAATTGGGATATTCCGGAATGTGTAAATTCTGAAAACAGGAATTCTTTGGGGACAGAATGCTTTCAGTTTTTGACAGTTCTAAAAATTATTAGAATCATAAATTAAAGATTAAAAACATTGGGATTAAAGATTTTTACAAAATCGTAATCTGCAAATTAGAAATTTTGAGATTTAGAAATTATAGAAATCGGAAATTCTTAGAAGTAGAAGTTTTGAAAACCTGAAATTTTGGGAACTGAAAATTTTAAAATTGGGTAAATTGATAAATTTTGAAAAATAAAACACTGAAGTACAGAAATCTAGAAATATAGAAATTTACGAATCAGAAATTGTGAGACCTGACACTTTTAAAAACTTAATATTTTGGAAAGGAAAAAATTTTAAAACGCGCAACGAATATTTTGGGGACTAAAGACTTTAAGATTTAGATATATTTAGAAATTCATTTAGAAATTGAAAATTTTGGGATACAAAAATTTAGTAAATCTTAATTTAGGAACTAAAAATTTAGAAATTTAGATATAACAAAAGCAAATATTTTAAAAAGTGAAAATCTTGAAATACAGAAATTTTAGAAATAGAATACTTGGGAAACTGAAAACCTTAAGATTGCATGTATTACGAAATTTTGAAGATTGAAAAAACTGAGTTTCAGTAATGTAGAAAATAGAAATTCAGGATTCACAAATTGTAAAGATTTGGTATTTAAAGAATTGAAATTTTGGAATTTGGATGTTGTGGAAATTGAAAATAGAAGTATTTTAGGGACTAAAGGTTTTAAGATTTAGTAATATCTAGAAATTCTTTTAGAGATAGAAAATTTTGAGATACAAATTCTACTAGTCAAAATTATTGACATGAGTTAAAATTAACGATTCGCTTTTGTAATAATTTTTTGGAAAAATTGTGGTTTAGAAATGTAAAGGAATGAAAATTTAGGAATCCAAAATTGTAAGATTTTGGAATTCAAAAGCTTGAAATTTTTAAAAATCGGATATCCTTGAAAGTGAATATTTTGAAAACGGGAATATTCTGGTCATCGAAAGCTTTGAGCTTTGAATATACCGAGAAATTGTATACATGCTAAATTTAAAAATTGGAAATTTTGGCATACGGATTATTAATGAATAGTTTTAGAAATTAGGAATATTAAAATTTCGAAATTATGAAAATCTGAAATTTTGAGATCTAGAAATTTTTTGATTAGGATACTATAGAAACTGGAAACTTTCGTATTAGGTGCATTGAGAATTTTTAAAAATTAGAACAATTGAAAATCAAAAAAGTAAGATGAATGGAAATTCAGGAATCAAAATTCGTGAGATTTTGGAAAATATAAATTTGAAATTTTTGAAATTTGGATATTCAAGTAAATAAAAATTTTGAACACAGCAAGATTTTTGGAACCGAAAACTTTGAGATTTGGATATATCAGAAAATTGAAAAAATCACAAATGTGAGAAGTGGACAAATTGTGAATTTAGGAATTAAGAATTTTAAGACATTGAAATTATGAAAGTTGGAAGTGGAAGCTTTGAAAACAAGAAATTTGGGGATTTGAATACTTCAGCAACTGAAAATTTTAAGATTAGGCGAATTGAGAATTTTTAAAAATTAAAAAAATTAAGATAAATAAAAAGAACGCAAATTTAGGAATTGTGTCATTTTGAATTATAGAAACTTGAAATTTTTGAAAATCTGATATTCTGGAAAGTGACTATTTTGAATTTTTGGGACCGGAAACATTGCGATTTCGATATACCAAGAAATAGAAGGAATTATAAATTAAAAATTAGAAACAGACGCATACGGATATTTGGTGAATTGTAATTTAGGAACTAGAAATTTTGAAATTTAGAACTTATGAAATGTTGGTTAAATTTAGGTGAATCACAAAATTTTGAAAATTGGAAATATTCAGGTTTAAATATGTAGAAAAATGGAAATTCAAGAATCGAAAATTGCTAGATTTTAAAACTTAGAGACTTGAAATTCTCGACAACGGAATACTGTAGAAAATAAAAATGGTGAAACAAGCATTATTTTCTAAAACATGGAAATTTTGAAAACTAGAATTTTTTCGAAGCTGTAGACTGAGATTGGGCGAATTGAGAAAATTTCAAAATAGGAAAAAGTAAGGTTTTCGATGAAGGCAAATTGAAATTCGGCTATCAGAAATTATGAGCTTTAGAAGTTAGGAAATTTAAAAATTTTGAAATTCGGATATTCCGAAAACTGAAAATTTTGAAAACATGAAAATTTTACAACAAAAAATTCGAAATCTACAAATATCTAAAAATTGTAAAAAACAAATTTAAAAATTGTAAATATTGAGACACGAATATTCAGTGAATTATAATTTAGGAGTTTTGAGATTTAAGAATTATGAAAATCCGATTTTCTAAGAAATGGAAATTTTGAAAACTAGAACTTTTCGAAGCTGTAGACTTTGAGATTGGGCGAATTGAGAAAATTTCAAAATAGGAAAAAGTAAGGTTTTCAATGTAGGCAAATTGAAATTCAGCTATCAGAAATTATGAGCTTTAGGAGTTTGGAAACTTGAAACTTTTGAAATTCGGATATTCCGAAAAGTGAAAATTTTAAAAACATGGAAATTTGAAACAAAAATTCGAAATCTACAAACATCTATAAATTGTAAAAGACAAATTAAAAAATTGTAAATATTGAGATACGAATATTTAGTGAATCGTAATTTAGGAGTTTTGAGATTTCAAAATTATAAAAATCTGATTTTCCAAAAAATGGAAATTTTAAAAACTAGAAATTTTTCGAAGCTGTAGATTTTGACATTTGGCGAAATGAAAAAATTTCAAAATAGGAAAAAGTGAGTTTTCCAATGTAGATAAATTGAGATTCAGCTATCAGAAATTATTAGCTTTGGAAGTTTGGAAACTTGAAACTTATGAAATTCGGATATTCCGAAATATAAAAATTTTGAAAACATGGAAAATTTAAACAAAAATTCGAAATCTACAAACATCTATAAATTAGAAACAAATAAAAATTGAAAATTGGATACGAATATTTAGGAAATCGTAATTTAGGGATTAAAATTTAAGATTGGATATTCGAAAATGGATTTTAAACTGGAAATTTTAAATTAGATTTTGGATGTGTAATTTAAATTTCAAAAAGAATTGAGTATTTATTGTGAAAATTTTGAAAATAGTTAGAAATAGTAGCTTTGGAAATTTCGGAACCAGAAATTTGAAATTCTTTGAACGGACAAAATTTTGAAATTAGAATTTTAACAAAATTAAAAGTTAATACACAAAATTTTGAAAACATGAAAATGTAAATTGATAGAATTGTGAAAGGGATAACAATGATTAATACACCTTTAATGACGCACTAATTCAACTTGATGATAATGTAACGAAACTATTAATTGATTCGTGTAATGTTAATTCAGAACATTGTAGGCATATTTAAAATACCAGAAAAATTGTACATTCGTTTCTCACGACTTTGAAAACTGATTTATTTTTCAATTAGCTTTAGTGTATGTAAATTAGAACAGAATTTAGAAAGGTTGCAATTTTAGTTAAAGGTAGAAATTAAGTTATCTATAGTAAGTAAAAGAGAAATTGGGAAAATAATTCATATTGCCATTTAAAAAAGTGAAAACTTAATTTAAAATAAAAACAAATCTAATTATAAAAATACTCTAATATTTAAAATGGAAGGAATAGTTTAAAATCGGTCATTTAGAAAACCTTGAGTGTTTTAACCTAAATGTGGGAATTGAAATTAAAACGTTTTTTGCCAATTTCCAATGTAAATGCGACTGATGTCATGAATTAAGACTAACTTCCAATTTTCGCCCAGAATGGGTAAACCTTTTGCCTTCTTGAAAGAATGCAGATATTCATTACGCCAACGCTTCCAAAATGATTGTTGGATGCGTTGAATAAGTTGCCAACGATCTAATTTTGATATTTCCAACTCAAGGAGAACTGGATCGGAGTATGACAGAAACAGGCTCTATATTCAAAAATGGGACGGACTTAAAATGAAAAATCATTCGGATCTGAGCTCATGGGGCACAGAGGCCTTGAATCTAAAATGGCTTCAACCTGAATTAAAACCGTGTTTAATTCCTCGTATGATAATATCTGGTCGCCAATCACTCTTTTTAAATGTGTCTTGACAGACTTAATTCCAGCCTCCCACAACCCTCCAAAATGAGGAGCTGAGGAGGATTGAACACGAATTCAATTCCTTCAGCATGCGCTGATTGAGTCATCAGTTGCGAGATTTCGTTCGATGCTCCAACAAAATTGGTACCGCAATCGGAATAGATTTTAGGATTACCGGCGGGCTATAAAGCGTCGTAACGCGGCTATAAAAGCATCCGCCGACAAACTTGACACAAGCTCTAAATGAAAAGCAAATTGAAAAAAATATTTTGAATGTAAGCCTTTAGTGACCTTACCAATTACCTCAATGGAAAATTGATACAGATTGTTACCAAAACAATCAGGGTTAGAAGTCTTTGGAAACATGAGAATCTGGTCGGCAAATGAACATTTTGAGAAATCAGAATTTGGTGTACTTTAAGACCGAAAATTAGAAGATTTTAATGTAAATTTGAAAATTTGAAAATGTAGAAAATATAAATTCAGGAACCAGAAATTGTGAGGGTCTTTGGTTGCGGACTTGAAATCTTTGAAATTTAGATATTGTGGAAAATAAAAGTTTGATAAGAGTTTATGGACAGGCAAGATCGACAATTATATACCTACATAATCTTAATACGAAGATATTGATATGGTAATTTGAATCGTATCATAGGAATTAAATTTGAAATATAAATTAGAAATCCGGTTTCCACCTCAGAATCTTTAAAAACTATAAATTTTAGAAAAAGGTTGAGTTTAGAATAGATACAAAATTTTAAATAAGAAATTTTAAACTTTGCATTTATAGATCTGAAATTTTTAAAATTAAGGTTTCCGATAAGATTAAATTCTAAGAAGAGGATTTCTGGGACGAATACTTTCAAATTTGCAGTTTAGAAATTTGAAGAATCGACAATTTAAATTGAAAAATTTGCATACCATACTTCTTTAAACCTAATCTGCAAATTACGAAATTAATTAGAAATTATGAAATGGAAATTCTTGAAGGAGAAGTTTTTGAAACTGAAATTGTTGGGAAGGAAACTTTGAAATTGGGCAAATAATGAATTTTGAAAAATAAAAGGTTATCGTCAAAGAAATATGAAATTCAGCTATCAGAAATGTGAGATCTTATAGTTTAACAACACATTGAAACGAATTTGAATAAATTTTGAAGCACCGAAAATTGAGATTAAGAGCAAAATTTTGAAATAAATTAAATGAAGATTTTGGTAAATTCACCATAGGATGATTGACTAAATCTGATTGTAAAATCCTGACAAGTGCAGTCTTGGGTAATCATGAACCGAACATGGTTCCAAGATGCAGGAGGAACGCGATCCTGAATATGCGAAATTCGATTACTTATAAAAGTTTTCCAGTTATAAGATGACGATCGAATCCAACACAGAGCGACTGTAGAATCGGACCAAGCAACTATACGATCTAACGACAGACGAGTTTTATATGTATTTTGGACAAATGCCACTACATCAGACAATAACACAGCACCGCACAATTCGAGTCTTGGTAACGATATGCGCTTTGTGGGCGCAAGTCTAGATTTTGCACATACTAAGGCAACCTTTATATCACCCTGTATGTCAACAGTACGAAAGTAAATCACAGTAGCATACCCTGCCTCAGAAGCGTCACAGAACGCATGCAGCTGTAGATCTTGAACATCATCAGAAATAATCCACCGAGGAATTTTAAGGTCTGATAATTGCGACATTTGTTGCAAATAAATTTTCCACTTTGAACTTATGGTCAACGGGGGACTGTCATCCCATTCAAATCCTAAAATCCATAACGATTGTATTAAATGCTTGGCCAAAAATACTAAAGGCGCTAATAGCCCTAACGGATCAAAGATCCTTGCTACTTCGGACAACATATTTCTTTTAGTACATGGTCTGTCTATGATATTTGTATCATAGAAGAATTGATCAAGCGACGGTTGCCAACGCAAACCTAATACCTTTTGGGTAACATTGTTAGATTCCTCGAAGGAAACAGCTTGTTGATAACGATAAGATTCTGGTAAATCATCAATGATACTAGCAATGTTACTATTCCATTTTCTCAATGTAAAACCTCCAGCCTCACAAATCTGATTTAATTCAGAAACTAGACGTTTAGCTTCATCAGGTGAACTGCACCCGGTAATCACATCATCGACATAAACATCCGACAACAAAACCTTGGCAGCGTTTGGATATTTAGGTGCTTCAGCATTCGCAAGCTCCTTAATAACACGCATTGCCAAGAACGGTGATGAAGTAACTCCGTAGGTAACAGTATTCAATTGATACTCGACTATTGACTCTGATGACGTTGGTCTCCAAAGTATTTTTGATAAGCCCGATGATTCGAGCAACAAAAATCTGCCTGTACATCTGTTTAATATCGGCAGTTAATACAATGGGATATAAAACGAAAATCCAACAACAAAGCAAAATATCTTTCTGAAGCGGAGGTCCTGGCATCAAATGTTCATTCAATGAACCACCACTGGGACAAACCGCGGATGCGTCAAACACCACTCGAATTTGTGTAGTAGTGCTTTCCGGTTTCATAACCGCATGGTGCGGAATATAATATTCCGGAGATGGAATATTGTACTCATTGCGGCATTTACTGGTGTCATATGCCCACTGTCGGAAATAGTCTTGCATAAATTGTTTATACAAAGTGTATAATTCCTGATTCTTTTCAAGCGACGTTCTAATAATAAAACCGATTAAGTGCGACATCCGAGACCCAACAAACAACGGTTCAGGACCACTAAACGGCAACGATACAACGAAACGACCTGTTTTGTCTCTCGAATAATTGCTACGAAAGTGTTTTTCACAAATTTCCTCTTGTGGGGATAACTTGTGTGTTGGAATGTCTGGAATGTTTTCCAGTTCCCAGAATCTAGTGATACTAGACTCTAAAGGTTCTGCGAATGCACACAATGACGTGCCACTTGTCACTGGAGACACAAATTTGCCTGTCAGTAACCAACCAAATGAAGTGCAATTGCAACTGGTTCATCAGGTGAACCCGAACGAGTTTCATTATCCAAAGTGCGGGCAAAAATATCTGCTCCCAACAACAAGTCTATATTACCTGGTTTATCAAAAGAGGGATCGGCTAAGTCTAAACCTTTTATATGTATCCAATTTTTCGAGGAGATTGGAGCCGTTGGTAACTTTCCACAAATTTCTGGCAATACAAATGCTTGAACTGAATATTCTGGCATTGTGTGTCCAACGGGTTTAATTTTACAAACTACCTTTCCGGTAATATGAGATGACGCTAACCCCAACCCTTCTACCTTTAATGCAACCTTTGATTTATTTAATCCAAGTCGTTGACGGCATTTTTCCGTTATAAAGATTCCATACTTCCACAATCCAATAATGCTCTTACGATTTGCGCTTGTCCAAATTCATTGCGAATAGAAACTTGAACTGTTGATAACAATGTAGAAGCACTTGACAATTTCGACGAGAACAATGTACTACAATTTGAAGTAGAGGCCACATTTGAAACATCTGCAGCAGCAGGTTTTGTTTCAACAACAGAAGCAGAATTTTCAAAATGAAGGAGGGTATTGTGACCCTTTTTGTGACATTTTTTACATACCGATTTTGAAGGGCATGTTGCAATTTTATGTGTATCTTGAAGACAATTGATACACAAATTTTTATCCTTTGCAGTATTATACCTTTCTTGAGGAACCTTATCCAAAAATTTGTCAACGATAAATCTGATGATTACCATTGCAAACCAAACATTTTACCGCGTTTGAAGTTGTAAGTAATGAGGTTTTAACATATGACTTCGGATTAAAAGAAAACGCTTTTCCTTAATGTTTGTATTCAATGTGTGTTTTGAACTTGACTTCGATGGTTCGGACGAAATCATACTACTAATTTCCAAAGCTTTACACTGTTTTTCAAGAAATGATTTCAATTGCTCGTATGTAGGTATTTCTTCATTATTTTCAACCTCAAATGCCTTTAAGAGGTCAGCATCAACCTTTTGCTCAACAAATTAAACAATATTAAATTAAGTAAATCAATTTTATTTGACGTAAACCTGACAAATTCTCTGTAAAACAATTCAACAAATCCTAAGTTCTGTATGTGATTTTGCTTTCACCTTAGGACAATTTTCAAGAGCTGACCAATATGTATTGACAATCAAACGACGTGAGTCATAGCGTTGTACTATAACGGAGTATGCAATCGATAATTGTCATTATTTATTGGTAGATGACGAATTAAATTTCTGGAATCTACATCCAACGCTTCAGTAAGAAATTAAAACTTTTCGATTGGTAATAACTGTGTATTTAAATGAATGAGATTTTATACAAACTATGAAACGATTCCCAATGCTCTATGCGTCCAGAAAAGCTCCCAATTGCGACCTTTGGAAGTTTTAAATTACTGGGAAAATGTTTCGGTGACCGAAAACGTTGACATCGATATATGAAGAAATTGTGAGAATCATAAATTTACAGATTTTAAATATTTGAATACGCAAATTTAGTAAGTCGTAAGTTAGGAATTGAGAATTTTGAGATTTACAATTACGAAGATCAGATATTCTAAGAATTGCAAATTTTAAAATTTTGAAATTTTGAAAATCAAATACTTTAAAAACGGAAACTTTACGATTGGGTGTATTGCAAAATTGTGAAAATTGGAAAAATTGAGTTTTACTAATGTAGAAAAATAAAAATTCATAAATCAGAAATTGAAAGATCTTGGAATTTAAAAACTTAAAATTTTTACAAACCAAATATTCTAGAAAATGAAGGTCTTAAGAAAAGGAACATTTTGGGGCCAGAAAACTCTTGAGATTTGAATATATCAGGAAATTGTAAGAATCGTACCTTTTAAATATTAAGATACGGATATTTAGTGAATCGTAATTTAGGAGTTCTGAGGTTTAAAATTATGAAAATCCGATTTTCTAAGAAATAGAAATTTTAAAAATTAGAATTTTTTCGACGCTGTTGACGTTGAGATTGGGCGAATTGAAAAAATTTAGAAATAAGGAAAAGTGAGGTTTCCAATGTAGAAAAATAGAAATTCAGCTATCGGAAATTTTGAGGTTTAGGAGTTTCGAAACTTGAAACTTTAGAAATTCGGATATTCTGAAGAGTAAAAATTTTTAAAACATGGAAGTTTGGAAATAAAAAATTCGAAATCTACAAAATTGTAAAAAACAAATTTAAAAATTGTAAATATTGGGATACGAATATTCAGTAAATTATAATTTAGGAGCTTCGAGAATTAAAATTTATGAAAATCTGATATTTTAAGAAATTAAAATTTTGAAAATTTGAACTTTTCGAAGTTTTAGACTTTTAGATTGGGCGAATTGAGAAAATTTAGAAATAGAAAAAAGTGAGGTTTCCAATGTAGAATAATAGAAATTTAGCTATCAAAAATTATGAGCTTTAGGAGTTTGAAAACTTAAAACTTTTGAAATTCGAATATTCCGAAAAGTAAAAATTTTGACAACATGGAAATTTGGGAATAAAAAATTCGAAATCTACAAAATTGTAAAAACAAATTTAAAAGTTGTATATATTGGGATACGAATATTCAGTGATTATTAGAAATTCTTCAAATTTAGAATTTATGAAAATCCACTGCTCTAAGAAGTAGAAATTTTGAAAACCAGAGCTGTTGGAAATCGATTACTTTGAAAACTGTAAGCTTTGAATTTACGTCAACTCATTAATTTCGCAAATTAGATAAATTAAAATTCAGAAATGCAAAAAATGGAAATTCAGGTATCAGAGACTGTAAGATTTTGGAATTTAGAAACTTGTAAGTTTAAAATTTGAATATTCTAAGAAGTTTAAATTCTGAAAACAGGAATATCCTGAGCACCGAAAGCTTTGAGACGAATATATCAAAAAATTATAAAAATTCTACATTTAGAGATCGGAACTAGGAATTTATAAATTTAGACATCATGAAAATCGGATACTTTAAAACACTTTTAATTTTAAAATCTCGAGTTCACAAAATTTTAAAGGTTTGTAATGTTGAATTTCTAATTTTTAATGTTTGTAAATTTTACGCTTTAAAATTTTCTAATTTTAAAACCTCCTTTTTAAAAATTACGTTTTCGTAATTTCCAATTTTAAAATTTTCAGTTGCGGAGATTTCAAAATTTTAAAATCTTAAATTTGTAAAGTGTCTTTTTCAAAATAACAAATGTTCGAAATCTCTACTTTCCAAAATTTCACATTCGAAAGTTTTTAGAATTTCATGATTTTATGTTTTTAAAAATTGCATTCTCCAGAACGTTTATTTTTAGAAATTTCCAATTTAAAAACTTTCGTTTTTTAAATTTCAAGTGACCAAAATCTTCAAAATTTAAAAATTTTCCAATTTTAAATAAATCCAATCTTTAAAAATTTTCATTTCTAAATTTTCTCATTTAAAAACTAAATTTTTAAATTTCAGTTTCGAGATTTTAAATGTTCAAAAACTAATTTTTAAAATTATAAGCTGTTTGTTATTTTGATAATTTCTAATTTTCAAAAATTAAGAAATTTTAATTTTAAAATCGTGTTTTTTATAATTTTTAAACACTTCCACAACTTATACAGGGTGTCTCATACGTTTCAGTGATAATACGATAGGGATGAAATGAGTCTGGACGTTTATTTATTCTGGTCATATCCTTGGTGGAACATCTGGACTAAAACCGATTTTGATACACAATCCAAGTACCAGAACGGAACCTTGTTTCAAACAGCGTACGATACAACCCTCTCCCCCCTTCCCGGACCTTTCAACCTGATAAAATACCTGAAAACTATACATTCTAGCGCGAGATAGGTTTTGTGCAAAAACATTTATTTCCCAAAAACTCTTCTATCAATTTTATTCTCAATTATACAATTACAAAAATGACTTCTTTCTTGTTACAATCAACTTAAACGTTCATATTTACTAAACTAATTGAAATTGACAAAATACTTGTAATCAATAATTAATTAATAATTAAAAATTATGGCGAGTAGTTTTAACTACCAGCGGTATCATACGACGATCTACTTGTAGAAAACGGTTTCGCTTCCTGCTTACTTTCAACCAAACTAACAAATTTTGCCCCAATAACTTTAATTGATATTAAAGTTTTATCCAATTCAATTCTGATTGCTGTAATTTGACTCAAATTGTCCGAATCATCCTCGTCTAACACACACCTTTTGTAGGATGCATCAAATTCTTCCTTTATCTCTACAGCTGACTGTACCATCATCGAAGCGATTGCTTGGTTTTCAAGATTATATTCCAACTTGGAAATACTTTCAAACAAATTTTCTATTCTATCCAAACACTCTTTTCCATCTACTATAAGACGGTCCATAAGCATCTGAGTCATTTCGAACAAAATAGCTATTCCCTAAACACGAGTACCCTTGTCACAAAAATAACAAATCTTAAAGATGTAAACCCAAACTAATGATGAACATGTAACTACTCTACCAATTTTCAGAAACTAGCAATTATGTAGCTAATCCTGAGTGACACTTTAATTTAACGTTAAATGAGACTTGTGTTGACCACAACCCTTAAGATACCTCGAGGAATAACGGTTCTTTAAGCTCTCACCAAAATAGATTAGTGCAGCTGCAGGTATACAATGCAAGTTCTTAGAACAGGGTATCGCAATGATGTTTTCCTATTTGTATACGCTTAATTTAAATTAACTGCTTTTTTTAATGCACTTAAATTTTAAGAAGTAACTTTTTAAAATGCAACGGCATGCACAATATTATGAAATAAGCCTAACTGCAATTACTATTAATGTGTAAACTGCCCTGATTACTCTAATTGTTTGATTAGATAATCAATTTTATATGCAAATATTAATTAATGCGGTCGAAAGGAACCAAAATGAAGGGATAAAGGGATGAACCAATGATATGGAATTCACCTACCTTTAATGACTGCGATCTTGATTCAACGCTGGTCGATCAATGTAACGAAACTATTAATTGATTGTGGACTGTAGTAATGTTAATTAGCACACGAACCGATTGTACGGCACTAATTACTGCAAAATAACCACGACAACATATTGCGTACATGTGACGCTTGCTACGACTTTCGAAGCACTGAAATTTCTGTCCTTTCTCACCATTTAGTCCCTTTTCTTGTAGGTAGGTAGTGGCTAAAACCGGATTATAGGAAGGGGTTAAGTACTGTTAGGTTAAAGGATAAGCGACATTAATTAATATCTATAAGCTTAAGGTAAAACGTGTAAATAGGGTAAATAAGCCTAAACAGTCAAATACCAGAAATTTTAGAAATCGAATACTCAATAAAAGAAAACTTTAAGGTTGGGTGTATTGTGAAATTTCTATTATAAGAGAAATTAAAGTTTAGGATAGAACAAAAGAGAAATTTTGAAATTTTAAAATTTTGAAGCTTCGAAATTATGAAGCTTTGAAATTTTGACATTTTAAAATTTGAAATTTTGATAAATTAAATTGAAATCAAAATGGAAATTGTATCAGAGATCTGTAAGATTTTGGAATTTAGAAACTTGTAAGTTTAAAATTTGAATATTCTTAAGAAGTTTGAAATTTTGAAAACAGGAATATCCTGAGCACCGAAAGCTTTGAGACGAATATTTGAAATTATAAAATTCTTGAAATTTAGAGATCGGAACTAGAATTTATGAAATTTCATCATGAAAATCGGATACTTTAAAACATTTTAATTTTAAAATCTCGAGTTCACAAAATTTTAAAGGTTTGTAATGTTGAATTTCTAATTTAATGTTTGTAAATTTACGCTTTAAAATTTTCTAATTTTAAAACCTCCTTTTAAAAATTACGTTTTCGTAATTTCCAATTTTAAAATTTTCAGTTGCGGAGATTTCAAAATTTTAAAATCTTAAATTTGTAAAGTGTCTTTTCAAAATAACAAATGTTCGAAATCTCTACTTTCCAAAATTTCACATTCGAAAGTTTTAGAATTTCATGATTTTATGTTTTTAAAAATTGCATTCTCCAGAACGTTTATTTTAGAAATTTCCAATTTAAAACTTTCGTTTTTAAATTTCAAGTGACCAAAATCTTCAAAATTTAAAATTTTCCAATTTTAAATAAATCCAATCTTTAAAAATTTTCATTTCTAAATTTTCTCATTTAAAAACTAAATTTTAAATTTCAGTTTCGAGATTTTAAATGTTCAAAAACTAATTTTTAAAATTATAAGCTGTTTGTTATTTTGATAATTTCTAATTTTCAAAAATTAAGAAATTTTAATTTTAAAATCGTGTTTTTATAATTTTTAAACACTTCCACAACTTATACAGGGTGTCTCATACGTTTCAGTGATAATACGATAGGGATGAAATGAGTCTGGACGTTTATTTATTCTGGTCATATCCTTGGTGGAACATCTGGACTAAAACCGATTTTGATACACAATCCAAGTACCAGAACGGAACCTTGTTTCAAACAGCGTACGATACAACCCTCTCCCCTTCCCGGACCTTTCAACCTGATAAAATACCTGAAAACTATACATTCTAGCGCGAGATAGGTTTTGTGCAAAACATTTATTTCCCAAAAACTCTTCTATCAATTTTATTCTCAATTATACAATTACAAAATGACTTCTTTCTTGTTACAATCAACTTAAACGTTCATATTTACTAAACTAATTGAAATTGACAAAATACTTGTAATCAATAATTAATTAATAATTAAAAATTATGGCGAGTAGTTTTAACTACCAACAATGTTAAAGTTATGAAGTTTAAGACTGATTAGGCATCAGGGGCTCCCCAGAGTATTTATGTAATCCCTGATCTTACATCTTCCTTCTTGATAACATACAATGTCTTACTTCTTACTAATGTTAATTAGGTCTGCTTTTATTGCAGTTGATTGTGTCCTACACCTGCAGTATCAGATTGCGTCTGGAATACAAAGTAGTTTCTTCTGATCTCATGTGTGATATGAACTTTTGTTAACCTTTTATATTATTAACTTTAATTATACAATGTAACAGTCTATTTCTTAACACATAATAAATGCATTTAATTTTATTTAGATATTAATTCGGGGATATGTATCTCGCGTTTTAATTAAATGCTAATTAATTACTTTAAAATATCTGGTTGTTTATTATTTACATAATCATTAATTATACTAAAAATTTACGAGAGAGACACCTTGGAAATTAGTAAACTGCGTTTTTGTCTTAGCAAGCGCAAAGTGATGAATATATTGGGTTTTTGACTGAAATCTTTCAATCGCACTGATTTATTAGTATTTTATTTGTTTGCTCCAGTGTCAGATACAGTGAAGTGGTTGTGCATAAAAGATCTAAAGGTGAGTGGTTGTGTGATAATTTATAGCCAGTAAGTTGATGGCGCGTATATCTTGGGTTAAGGTGGTTGAGATTACGAACCCTAACCGGCCCTAAAACTGACCAAAAATAATCCACTTAAGCGTATTTTCCAAACTACCAAAAATTTCATTTTTCATTTTAAAATTTTGAAATTTGGAAATTTTGAAATTTAGAAATTTTGTAATTTTGTAATTTTGTAAAAATTTAAAATTTTGAAATTTTGAAAATTTGAAATTTTGAAATTTCGAAATTTTGAAATTTGAAAATTTTAAAATTTGAAGGTTTGAAGTTTTGAAGTTTTTAATTGTGAAATTTTGAAATTTTAAATCTTTGAAATGGTATTTTGAAAATTGAAAAATTTAAGTTCAGAAATTGGAATTCTGAAATCAGAGGTTGTGAGATTTATTTTGCAATTTTTGAAATTCGGATTTTCTGAAATGCGAAAATTTGGAAAAGTAGAACATTTTCAGTTCCAAAAGCTTTGAGATACAGAAACTTGGAAAATCAACTATACTAGAAAGTGGATGTATTGAAAACCAGACATTCTTGAAATCGAATGCTTTGAAAACTAGAAACTTTGAAAATAAGCAAATTTAGAAATTTTTAAAATTGGAAAATTTATGATTTAAAAATGTAAAACTGAAAAATTAGGAATCAAAAATTATGAAATTTTGGTTTAGAAGCTTAAAAGTTTGAAATTTGAATATCCTCTAAAATAAAAGTTTTGAAAACGGGAATATTCTGAGCACCGAAAGGGATAGATCGAGAATTTATAAGAATCATAAATTTAGGGATTAGAAATATTAGCATACGGATTGTCGGTAAACCGTAAATTAAGAATTAGGAATTTTGAAATTTAGGAATTAATTTTTAAAATCCCGACTTCACACAATTTTAAAGTTTGGTATTCAGTTTCTAATTTTCAGTGATCATAAACTTTAATTTTTAAAATTTTATATTAAAACTTCCTATTTTAAAACTGTTTCTCGAATTTCCAATTTAAAAATTTTTATTTCTGGAAATTTCAAAATACTAAAATCCTTAATTCATAGTGTCCATTTTTGAAAATATCGAACGATCAAAATTTCCACCTTTAAAAATTTCACTTTCAAATGTTTTTAGAATTTCAGAATTGTCGTTTTAAAAATTGCATTCTTTATTCATTTCGAAGTTTTCAATTTAAAAGGTTTCGGTTTTCAAAATTTCAAGTGACCAAAATCTCCAAAATTTAACATTTTTAATTTTAAATAAGTCTAATCTTTAAAAATTTTCGTTTTTAAAATTTCTAATTTAAAATCTAATTTTTTAATTTCAGTTTCGAGATTTCAAATTTACAGGTTCTAATTTAGAATTACAAACTATTTGTTAGTTTGTTAATTTCTCATTTTTAAAAATTAACAATTTTTAATTACTTTCACAGCTTTTACAGGGTGTCGCATACATTTCTGCGACAACACGATAGAGATGGGATGAATTTGAACGTTTATTTATTCTGGTGATGTCCTTGGTGGAACATCCGGTCTAAAGCTAATTAACTACGCAACATGTGTACCAGATCGGAACCTATTTTTGAACAGCGTACAGTACCCTCCCCCTCCCACACCCTTTAACCTGTTTAAATACCCAAAGCCTACGAATTCGCACACGTATTAAATGCTAATTAGTTGTTTATTATTTACGTAATCATTGATTACAATAATCCTTGCTAACGTTTTTTATATTTCACGAGAGAAAAACCTTCGCAATTAATTAGTAAATTGCTTTCTTTGTCTTAGCCAGAACAAGGTGGTAAATATATCGGTTTTTTTTAACCGAAATCTTTCAATGGCGCTAGTTCATTAGTATTTTGTTAGATTGCTCCAGTGTCAATTAGAGTAAAGTGGTTGTGCTTCAAAGATCTAAAGGTGAGTAGTTCTATGATAAATTATACATGAAGGTGGATGAAATTACGAACCCTAACTGGCGTTAAAACTGACCAAAAAAATCGACGTAGTCGTTTTCTTTAAACTACAAAAAATTTGATTTTCAAAAGTATTCAAATATTGCGAACGAGCTGCGCTAAAGGTACAACGCACAACCCAAAGATATCTTCAAACAGTGGAAATTTTGAAAACCAGAAATTTTCGGATTCAACACTTTAGAAACTGAAAATTGTAGGATTGGCTGTAAAACAAAATCTTGAACATTGGAAAAATTGAGGTTCAGAAATGTAGAAGAACGGAAATTCGGGAACTAGAAATCGTGAGATTTAGGAATTTGAAAACGAAGCTTTTGGAAATCGGTTATTCTGGAAAGTGAAAATTTTGAAAACAGGAATATTTTGGGAACTGAAAATTATTTTCAAATTTGGATATATCTAGAAATTAATTTAAGGGTTGGAGATATTGGAAGACGCGTAGTTAGTGATCTGGGAATTTTGAGATTTAATAATTATGAAAATCAGAAGTGGAAATTTTTCGGAATAGAATACTTTGGAAACTGTAAATTCTGAGATTTGGTGCATTGCGAAGTTCTGAGAAATGGAAAAGTTGATGTTCTGAAATACTGAAAATGGAAATTCAAGAATTGGAAATCGCCCAATTTTGGAATTAAGAAACTCGGATCTCTAGAAAACCCTATATTCTTGAAAATTCTAATAGGAGTATTTTGGATCTGTAAACCAAGATTTAAATATATTTAGAAACTAATTTAAGATTGAAAATATTGGGGTGCATCAGGATTACTCTAGGAAGTCGATCGAGAAACCAAAACATTGGAAAATCAAAATTTTGAAGTTGGACGAATTGAAATTTTGTAAAAATTAAAAAATTTGAGCTTCAGAAATGTAGAAAAATGGAAATTCAGGATTCAGGAATTGTGAGAGTTTGAAATTTGGAAGCTTGAAATTGTTGAAATTCGGATATCCTGAAAGACAGGAATATATCGGGAACATAAATGTTGACATTTAAATATATAAAAAAATTGTAGGAATCGTAAATTTAAAGATTGGAAATATTGAGATGCGGATATTAAGGGAATCGTAACTTCGGAATTGCAAAATTTGAGATTTAGAAATTATGAAGATTGGATATTTCAAGAAGTGGATATTTGGAAGATCTAAAATTTTGTGAATCGAAAACTTTGGAAACTGTAAACTTTGAGATTTGGTAAATTGAGAAATTTTGGTAATTGGAAAAACTACACTTTAGAAATGTAGATAAATAGAAATTCAGAAATTATAATTGTGAAATTTTAGAATTTAAAAACTTGAAACCTTTGAAACTCGGATATCTTAGAAAATAAACATTTGAAAAACGGGAATATCTCGGAATACGAAGACGTTTTCATTTGGATATATAAAGATATTGTAGGATCGTAAATTTAAAATATTTAAAATATTGGGATTTGGATGGAAATTTTGAAAACCAGGGATGTGGAAACCAAATACCTGGAAAACTGGTAACTTTGAAATTGGTTGAATTAAGGAAATTTACAAAACGGAAAAACAAGTTCAGAAATGTAAAAAAATAAATGATTTTGGAAAAACAAACGTAAAATTTTTGAAATTTTGAAATTTTAAAATTTTGAAATTTTGAAAATTTGAAATTTTGAAGTTTTGTAATTTTGAAATTTTAAAATTTTGAAATTTTGAAATTTTGAAATTTTGAAATTTTGAAATTTTGAAATTTTGAAATTTTGAAATTTTGAAATTTTGAAATTTTGAAATTTTGAAATTTTGAAATTTTGAGGTTTACAGATTACAAAAATTACAAAACTGGAAATTTATGAAAATTGTAAATTTTGGGGATCAAATACCATAGAAACTGCAAACTTTGAGATTGGTTGAATTGCGAAATTTTTTAACTTTGAAAAATTGATGTTTAGATAAGTAAGAAAAAGGAAATTCAGGAATCAGAAGTTTTGAGTTTTTGAAATTTAGAGATTTGGAATTTTTGAAATTCGAATATTCTGCAAAGTGTAAAGAATATTTTGGGGACATATTTGGAAAGTTCCAAAAATTGTGAGAATTTTAAATTTAAAGATTGGAAATATTGGGATACGAATATTTATTGAATCGTATTTTAGAAATCAAGAAGTTAAGGTTTTAGAAATTCTGAAAAAATCTGATATTCTAAGAAATGTTGGGAATAGAATACTTCGGAAACTCGAATCTTTGGTATTAGGTTGAGAATTTTTGAAAATGGGGAATATTAAAATTCAGAGATGTAGAAAAATGGAAATTCAAGTATCAAAAATTACGAAATTTTGAAATTTAGAAGCGTGAAATTATTGAACACCGGATATTCTGGAAAGTAAACATTTTAAAAACTGGAATATTTTGAAATCGGAAATTTTAAGATTTGGATATATCAAGAAATCTTAAGAATCAAATTTAAATTTGGAAATACTGGGATAAGAATGTTTAGTGAAATGTAATTTAAGAATTAGGAATTTTGACATTTAGAAATTAGGAAAATCAGAAGTGGAAATTTTAATAACCAGAAAGTTTGGGAATCAACTACTTTTGAAAGTGGAAACTTTGAGATTAGAAAATTTGGTAAACTTTAAAATTTGGAAAAATTGAAGTTCAGAAATGTAGAAAACTTGTAATAGGAATCAGAAATTGTGGGATCTTGAAACTTATAAGCTTCAAACGTTTGAAAATCGGATGTTCTAGAAAGTGGAAATTTATAAATTGACATTTTGTTATCTAGAAATATTGAGAATTTAGACGTTGAAAACAGGAAGTTTTAAGCATTAGGGCCAATGAAAATTGAAACCAATGAGACTTGAAACGTACAAAAATTGGAATCAATGCGAACCAAAAGCAATAAAAATTGAACCAATTAAAATAGGTACTAATGAAAATTAGAACTAATGTTAATTAGAACCCATAAAAATTGGAATCAATAGAAATTCGAACCAATAAAATGAAAACCAATGAAAATGAAAACCAACGAAAATTATTTCCGTTTAAAATTAGAACTAGTGAGAATTGGAACCAGTAGTGAATGAAACCAATTAAAATTGGAACTAATAGAAATTGGATTCAACAGAAATTGGTACCAAGGGAAATGGAAACCAATTGAAATTAGTGCCAATGGAAATCGGTTCAATAAGAATTTGAAACAAAAAATTGAAACCAATCGAAGTAAAAAATAATCGAAACTGTAACCAAACTTCATAGACATGAGAATTAGTAATAATGCAAATTGGTATTGATGGAAATTGGAACCGACGGAGAATAAAACAAATAAAAATTGGAATCAATGGAGACGGGAACCAATGGAAATCGGAAATTGTGGAAGTTGTAAACAAAGTAAATTGTAACCAATGGTAATGGTAACAAAAGAAAATTGCACCCAACGGAAATTGTAACCAATTAAAATTCTAGAAAATGGAAATTGTAACCAATGAAAATTGTACTTAATAAAAACTCTAACAAATGAAATTTGCAACCGATGCAAATTATAGCCAATGGAAATTGCAACTAATAGAAATGGTAACCAATGAAAATTGCAGCCAACGAAAATTTTTTTTAACGAAAATTGGAAGTAGTGAAAAACGGACCAAGTAAAAATTGGAACTGACAGAAACTGGAACAAATTGATACTTGTAAAAATTTGAACCAATGAAAATTACTTTTTATAAACATTAGGACTAATGAGAAATGGAACCAATAGTGAATGAATCCAATTGAAATTGTAGCCACTGGATATTGGTTTTTACGGATATTTGCACCAATAGAAATTAGAACCTATAGAAATCGGTACAATAGAAACTTGAAACCTTGGAACCCATGGAACACGAAAAAATGGAAATTGCAACCAATTAAGCTTGATACCGATGACGATTTGTAATAATACAAACTGGTATTGATGAATGTAACAGATGAAAATTGAAATTGATGGAGATGGGAACCAATGGAAATCGGAAACTATGGAAATTGTAGACAAAGAAAATTGTGAGGAATGGTAATGAGAACAAAAGAAAATTGTACCCAATGGAAATTGTAACCATAGGAAATTGAACCCAATACAAAATTGTATTCAATAAAAATTGTAAGCAATGGAAATTGTAACTATTGGAAATTGTAAAAATAAAAATTGTGACAAATGAAAATTGCAGCCAATGGCAATTATATCCAATGGAAATTGTAACCAATAGAACTTGTAACCAATAAAAATTGTAGCCAATGGAAATTTGTATTAACTAAAATTGGTAATCGGAACGACGGAAAATTGGAACTGTTAAACAGGAAAAATTAATACTTGTATAAGTTAGAACCAATGAAAATTATTTTTTATAAACATAAGAATTAATGAGAAATTGAACCAGTAGCGAATGAAACCAATTGAAATTGTAACTACTAGAAATAGGTTTCCACATAAATTTGCACTAATAGAAATAGGGACCAATTGAAATTACAACCAATGCAAATGAGTACATCAAAAATTTGAAACAAAAAAATTGGAACTCACGGAAACACGAAAAATGGAAATTGCAACCAATTAAACTTAATACCGATGACAATTTGTAATAACACAAATTGGTATTGATGAAATTTGGAGCCAATGGTGATTGGAACAGATGAAAATTGGAATCGATAGAAGATCAAACCCAATGGAAATAGGAAATCGTGGTAATTGTAACCAAAGAAAATTGTAAACAATAGAAATTGTAAGCAATGTAATTTATAACCAAAAGAAATTGCGATAAATAAAAATTGTAACCAATTTAAATTGTATCCAATAAAAATTCTGAAAATTAAAATTGCAACCAATGAAAATGATAACCAATGGAAATTGTAACCACTTTACCTTGTACCCTATGGAAATTGTAACTAGTGGAAATTGCAACCAATGAAAATTGTAGTCAATGGAAATGTGTACTGATAGAAATTGGGACAAATAAAAATTGGAAATTATAAGAATCTGAAACAATGATAATTGGGAGCAATTATATAGACATAGAAAATCGATACGTGTAAAAATTGGAACCATTGAAAATCATTTCCGATGAAAATTAGAACTAATGAGAATTGGAACAAAAAATGAACGAAACCAGTTGAAATGGGAATTAATAACAATTGAAACTAATATAGATAGGATACAACAGAATCTGGCACCAATAGAAATAGGGACCCAAGGAAATCGTAACAATAGGAATTTGAAACAAAGAAATAGGAACCCATGGAAATACGATACAAAGGGAATTGCAACCAATTAAAGTTGGTTCTGATGAAAATTTGTAATGCTACAAACTGGTTTTGATGGAAATTGGAACCGATGAAGATTGATGCACATGATAATTGTAGTCGATAGATACTGTAAACCAAAAGAAATTGAAAATTACGAAAATTGTAACCAAAGGAAATTGTAACCAATGGCAATTGTAATCAAAGGAAATAGCAATCAATGTCCATTGTTACCAAGAAAATTTGTAACCACTGGAAATTGTATCCAATGGAAATTGTATCCAATCGAAGGTGTGACCAATGGAAATTGTAACTAAGAAAAATTGTATCCAATAGTAGTGGTAATAGTAGTAGTAGTAGTATCTAATTCTAACCAATGGCAATTGTAACCAATAGAAATTGTATCCAATAGAAATTATATCCAGTGAAGATTATGTCCGATGGAAATTGTGTCCAATGGAAATTGTAATCTTTCGAAATTTTTACCAATGGAAATTGTAACCTATAAAATTTTCATTCTACTAACAAAGCATATATTTAATACATTATTTGATTTGGCGTGACCTCTACATAATAAAACAGCCGGTGTTTCTTATTGCTATAGTTTAATTTTTGTAAACACGTAGTGTTTTTAACGTTCACTGCGACATCTGTTTAAATAGTTGATTAGTTAAACCAAAAACTTGTCTGTTGCAAAACAAAAAAATATTGTTGGAAGTAGTTCGAGCCCAATCTATAATTTACAATTTACAATTTACAATTTACAATTTACAATTTACAATTTACAATTTACAATTTACAATTTACAATTTACAATTTACAATTTACAATTTACAATTTACAATTTACAATTTACAATTTACAATTTACAATTTACAATTTACAATTTACAATTTACAATTTACAATTTACAATTTAAATTTACAATTTACAATTTACAATTTACAATTTACAATTTATATTTACAATTTACAATTTACAATTTAAATTTATAATTTACAATTTATAATTTAATTCTTTACAATTTACAATTTACAATTTACAATTTACAATTTACAATTTACAATTTACAATTTACAATTTACAATTTATAGAAACGAACTTTGTTTCACCCTGTCCTAAACTCAGTTCTCTAAACTTCTCGACATTTAACATAGTTCATTTTACATGTGTTTTTGTTTCAGAAAAGAATGACGAAGAAGAAGTCGGCAACCGCCAACGGTTGCGCAGAAGAAGACATTGTAATATCGGGAATATCAGGACGCTTTCCAGAGTGCAACAGCGTCAACGAGTTCCAAGAGAAGTTATTTACCGGCGTTGATCTAGTTACCATTGACGATCGGCGATGGCCCCCAGGACTTTACGGACTACCACCAAGGTCCGGTAAACTAAAAGATATTAAACATTTTGACGCTAATTTTTTTGGACTTACTGCAAAGCACGCCAACGTCATGGACCCTCAAATACGTATTTTGTTAGAAACGACTTTCGAGGCCATTCTGGACGCCGGCGTTAATCCCATGGAATTGCGTGGATCTAAAGTAGGTGTTTTTGTAGGGGCATCGATTAGCGAGTCCTTGGGGTTTGCAAAACATGACGCTGGTAAGGGCGACGCGTACAGTTTAATAGGCGGATGTACGTCGATGTTCTCCAGTAGGATTTCGTACAACTTTGACTTCAAAGGTCCGAGCCTTACCATCAACACGGCTTGCTCGAGCAGTCTGGTGGCGTTGCAAAAAGCGGTGGCTGCTATACGCGCAGGCGAGTGCGAAGCTGCTATCATAGGCGGATCCAGCCTTCTTCTAGATCCAACTGCGTCGCTTTTCTTCTACCAGTTAAACATGTTGAGCGTGGAAGGTAAGTGCAAGTCATTTGACGCGTCTGGAGTTGGCTACATACGCTCAGAAGCCATTGCCTCCATATTTATTCAGAAAGCAAGCAAAGCGCGTCGGATTTATGCTACGATCCTTGGAACGAAGGTCAACAATGACGGCTACAAAGAAGAAGGTATTACTTACCCTTCTCGAACCATGCAGGGCAACCTCGCGCAGGAAATTCTCGATGAGCTTTGTATAAACCCGCAGGATGTGCAGTACGTAGAAGCGCATGGTACTGGTACAAAAGCAGGAGACCCACCGGAGGTTAATGGGATCGCCGATGTGTTTTGTAAAGGTCGGAAGAAGCCGTTGCTTATTGGGTCGGTCAAAAGCAACATGGGACATTCGGAACCTGCTTCTGGACTTTGCTCGATTACCAAAGTTATTATCGCGATGGAAAGTGGAGCTATTCCTGGAAATCTACACTATGAGAACCCAAACACTGATATACCAGCGCTGGTTGATGGACGTTTGAAGGTAAGTTGACAAATTTTCTTGAAGACCATGAAACAAAGGTGTCGGCCATGCAGGCCAAAAAATAACTCTTGCCAGTCAAACTAAGCGTTATTGGTGCAGTTTTGTTCGGATATCAAAAGAGCAACACTAGTAGAGACATTGGTTTTGATATTTATATGCTTTGAGACGATCTGTCTTTGTCTAGGTCAGTAGAAAATGCTGTTAGGTAGATTTTTTAAGTAAAATTAGGGCGTGAAATGTGGGACAATTTTTGACGAAGAAGCAATGACGTCAGATTGGATAATGCTCCCTGGATTTGGTGCTATTGCAACAAATACGCATTCAATGAGATTTTTCATCGGGTACCGAATGTTGTCAGCATGTCAATGTTTTCATCGCTAATCATTGCACCGGATTTTATTCTGTTTTCGAAATATGCTAAAAGAACTGACGCATTGTAGTTATTTACAGCATACTCCTAAGTAAACTGCGCGAAGAAAAGTACTACAAAATAATAAGTAATGTTCCTTAGGAAAAGTACTGCAAGTCCTTAGTACTCCACCTGAGGAATATTACTGCAAAGTCCTAGTAAACCGACTAGGAAGAGTATGGCAGTCCTGAGGGTAAGTACAGCGTAGGACAACTGCGTCTTGAGAAGGTACTGCAAATTCTGAAACATATCTGAAGAAGATTACTTCAGAGTCCTAGTAAACAGACTAGGACAAATACTGCGTCCTGAGGAAAAGTACTGCAAATTCTGAAACTTAACTGAGGAAGATTACTGCAAAGTCCTAGTAAACCGACTTAGAAGAGTATGGCAGTCCTGAGAGTCAGTACAGCGAAGTCCTCAAGGCTTTCTGCTAACTCCTAGTAAACTGGCTAGAAACGGTACTACAACGTTCTAAGTAAACTGCGCGAAGAACATTGGTACAAAATCCTAGTAAACCGACTAGGAATAGTCCTACAGTCCTGAAGAAAAGTACTGAGGAAAGGTACTGTAAGGTTCTAAGTAAGACATTGTGGGAAAGTGCTTTTCTTTGGAAAGCTTACTTACTCTCCTAGCCAATTTACTTAAAACCTTGTAATACTTTTCATTACGCAGTTTAAGCTCGGACTTTTCAGTACTTTTCCTCAGAATGGAGTACTCTTCTGCAGACAACTTACTTAAGCCTTTGTGGTATTTTCCTCATAGAGTCTACTAAGGAAATCCTAAGTAAATTGAATGAAGAAAACTATGGCCATTCTAAGGAAAAGTACTGTAAAGTCCTAAGAAAACTGTACTATTTTCCGGGAAGTTTAACAACACCTTTCCTAGTTAGGTTCACTTTAGTACAAATTTTACAGTACTTCTCCTCGAGGAGTTTACCTAAGATTTTACAGGATATTGTTTAGGAAATGTGCAGTACTCTTTCAGGCAGTTTACTTAGGAGCTGGTGTTTATCTATAACTTTTAAGTACTTTTCTGAAACACACTACAGCCTAAGACAGTGTGCTTGAACTTTGTAGTACTCTTCCTCACCACATAGCAGTTGTTCTTAGCTGCAGCAGTTTTTCTAGGAGTTCAGTTTACTTAGGAATTTGCAGTACTTTGCTTCAGGCGTTGCAGTACTTTTCCTAATATTGTTTGCTCAGATCTTTGCAGTACTTTTTAATAGACAGTTTGCATAGGGCTTTGCAGTGCTTCTCCTCGGAAATACAGTACCTTTCCTACTCAGTTTACTTAGGACTTTACAGTACTTTTCTTTAGGAAAAATACTTAACTTGTAGTACTTCTCTCGGGCATTTGAAAATTTTGTTGTATTTTCCTTAATGCCTTGCAGTACATCATCTACTCGGCTTACTACGCAGTATTTTTCTCAAGCAGTTTACTTAGGACTTTGCACTACTTCTTCATAGGACTGCAGTACTTTTCCTAGTTGGTTCAGAAGCGCTTTGCAGTAATATTACTTGCACTGTTTACTTGGGACTTGCAGTACTTTTCCTCAAATCTGTAGTACTTTTCCTACATTAGTGCAAAATCCTAATAAACCGGCTAGGAATGGTACTGTAGTCCTGAAGAAAAGTATTGAGGTAAGGTACTGTAAAGTTCTAAGCAAAACACTGTGGGAAAGTACTTTCTCAGAAACATTACTTAATACTTTGTACTACTTTCCTAGCCAATTTACTTAAAACCTTGTAGTACCTTTCTTTACGCAGTTTAACCCAGACTTTTCAGTACTTTCCCTAAGGACGGAGTACTCTTCTGCAGACAGCTAGTATTTTTCTCATGCAGTTTACTAAAGAAATCCTAAGTAAATTGAATAATGAAAACTGCGGCCATTCTGAGGAAAAGTACTGCAAAGTCCTAAGAAAACTGTACTATTCTCCGGGAAGTTTGACAACACCTTTTTTAGTTAGGTTCACTGTAGTACAAATTTTACAGTACTTTTCCTCGAGGAGTTTACTTAAGATTTTACAAGATATTGTTTAGGAAATGTGCAGTACTTTTTCATGCAGTTTACTTAGGAGCTGGTGTTTATCTAGAACTTTTAAGTACTTTTCTGAAACACACTACAGCCTAAGACAGTGTGCTTGAACTCTGTAGTACTCTTCCTCACCACGTAGCAGTTGTTCTTAGCTGCAGTTGTTTTTCTAGGAGTTCAGTTTACTTAGGAATTTGCAGTACGTTGCTTCAGACGTTGCAGTACTTTTCCTAATATTGTTTGCTTAGATTTTTGCAGTATTTTTTATTAGGCGTTCGCAATGCTTGTCCTCGGAACTACAGTACCATTCCTACTCAGTTTACTTAGGATTTTGCAGTACTTTTTCTTGGAAAAATACTTATTACCTTGTTGTGCTTCACTCTGGCAATTAATGATTTTGTTGTATTTTCCTCAATGCTTTGCAGCACATCATCTACTCGGGTTACTACGCAGTATTTTTCTCAAGTAATTTACTTAGGACTTTGCAATACCTTTTCCTAGGACTACAGTACTTTTCTTAGTTGATAAAATAGCGCTTTGTAGAAATATCACTCGCACTGTTTACTTGGGACTTCGCAGTACTTCTCAAATCTGTAGTACATATCCAACAAGGGCTTGGATAAACTGCTTGAACAAGAGCATCGTAGTGTCCCTAAGTAAATTGTCTGAGGAAAAGTACTGCTAGGTTTCGTGGAAAAGTAATAAAGGAACCTAAGTAAATAGCGTGAGAAAAGGTACTGCATAGTTTTAAATAGGCCGACTAGTAAAGTTACTGCAAAGTGTCAGAAAAGTACTGCTACGTAGTAAGTAAATGACCTCCAGAAAAACATATCTGTCTCGATAAAGGTCCTAAATAAACCTTGTGAGGAACGTTATTGCAAAGTCATATTGAATAGAAAAAGTACTGCAATCCGAGGAAAAAACTGCAAGCCCTAAGTAAACTGTAAGAGAAAAATTACTACAATTCCTAGTAAACTAACTACAAAAAGTACTAAACTCCTCATGAGAAGAAGTGTGAAGTCTTCAACTGCCTGAAGAAGATTACTACAGTCCTAGTTAATCAGTTAAGAAAGTACTGCATTCCTGATGAGAAGTATTGCGAAGTTCTAAGTAAATTGCGTGAGAAGAGGTACTGCACAGTATGAGGAAAGCACTACAGAACGCTTAAAAAGGTGAACCGCCTGAGGAAAATAGTGAAGTCCTAAGTAAGTTGAATAGGAAGGTGCTGCAGACTTAAAAACATCTGCAACCTCCTAAATAAACTGCGTGAAGAAGGGTACTGTAGCCTTAGTAAACCGACTGGGAAAGTTAAGGCAGCCCTGAGAAGAAGTACAGCAAAGTCCCAAGTAAACTCATTGAGGAAACGCTCTTTAAAGTTATAAATAAAGTGATTCTGTCTAGGAAAAGTACAGTAACCATCGAAGTCGACCCAAATGTACAGTTTTCTTTGAACTTGCAGAACTTTTCTTAAGACCGCCACGGTTTTCCTAATGCTGTTTACTTAACGCTTTGTTGTATCATTTTCCGGAACTTTCCTAAACTTTTCCTTAGACAGTTTACTTAAGATTTCCTAAGTAAACTAATACAAAGTCTTAAGTAAACTTCTTGATTAAGAGTACCACAATGACATAAATAAACTGCCTGAGGAAAAGTTCTGCAAAATTTTGTGGAAAGGTACTACTGCAAAGATCTAACTAAACTGCTCAAAGAAAAGTACTGGAACGTTTTACGTAAACTGACTAGGAGAACTACTATAAAGTCCTAACTAAGCAGCAATTTACTTAGGACTTAGCAGCAGGCAGCTACTTAGGACTTTGGCATACTTCTCAACGGGTAGTTTAATTAGAACTTTATATTGCTCATCCTACATGAACAGCGTGAGCATAGATACTGCATACTTTTAAGTAGACTGACTTGTAAATGTACTGGAAGGCCCTTCACAAAAGTACTGCAATGACCTAAGTAAACGCCTACAGAAAATTACTTTTGTCCTAAGAAAAAGTACTGAAAGTTCTAGGTAAACAGCGTGAGAAAAACTATTACAAGATTTTAAGTAAAGACCTAAGTACTTTTCCTCTGACCTTTCAGTACTCTTCCTAATTAGGCTGCACGAGAGGAGGTCCTATAAAAGCCAAAGTCAACTGCTAGAGAAAACCTAAAGCTATATCTCCCATAATATGGCCGATGCAAAATAGTACAAAGTTTAAGAAAACTGACAAAGAAAAGCATTGTGACGTCTTACGTAAACTTTCCCACGGAAAGTAAGTTTTTGCAGGTAGTTTACTTAGAACTCTGCAGTACTTTTTTCCTAACTTTCCACTACTTTTCCTCGAGCGGATTACGTAGAAGTTTATAGTACTCTTCCTAAGTAAGCTTCACTAGAAAGGTTTAAGTCAACTGCCACAGAAGGACTAAAGCCTAATCTTCCGCAAACTGCCTGAAGAAAAATAATGCAATGTTTTAAGTAAGTAAATTCCCGACGAGAAGTGCGTCCTTCGGAAAGTTTACTTAAGGCATAACAGTTCCTTTCCTCAGTATTTTCTAGTGCTTTAACTTCAGTAGCTTACGTAGATGCTTGTAGTACTCTTCCTAAGTAAGCTGCACGAAGACGATACAACAAGTGCGTCAGTGAACTGACAGAGGCAAAGTAATGCAAACTTTTAAGTAAATGGACTAGAAAAAATATTGTGAAGTTTTAGGTAAACTTCCCAAAGAAAAGTAAGCCTACTTACGTGGTTGCTGTATTTTATCAGGATTTTCCAGGTACTTTACTTGAAGATTTATATTATTCTTCCTAAGTAATCGTGTGTACTGCAAATGCCTAAGTCAGCTGTTTGAAAAAAACTATAGTTGTATCAGCAAACTGCCCGAAAAAAAACACTGCAAACTTTTAAGTAGGACTACGCAGAGAAGTGTGAAGTTCTAGGTAAACTTTCCAAAGGAAAATGCGTTCTCGCAGGCAGTTTACTTAGGACATCTTAGTACTTTTCTTCAAGCAATCTTCGCGGAAGTTTATAGTACTCTGCCTAAGTTTGCTACAACAGAAAGGGTATTATTAACGCTTAACTCGTCTGTCAGGGAAAGACTAAAACTTAATCTTCCACAAAGTGCCTGACGAAAAGTAACGCAAAGTTTTACCTAGACTGACTACGGAGAGTAGTGTAAAGTTCTAAGTAAACTTACGAAAGAAAATACGTTCTCGCAGGACGCTGTCTTTTCCCTAAAGGCATTCTGGTACTTTTTCTCAGGCAGTTTAAGTGCAAATTTATAGCACTAATCCTAAGTAAGCCGCACAAAAAAGGGTCAACTGTCAAAGAATGACTCACACTTAATCTTCCATAAAGTGCCTGAGGAAAAGTAATGCAAAGTTTTAAGTAAACTGCCTAGGAAAAGCATTGTGAAGTTCTACGTAAACTTCCCAAAAAAAAAGTAAATCTACGTGGAAAGTTGTAGCTTTTTTCCTCAAAACTTTTCTAGTATTTTTCTTCAAGTAGTGTACTTGAGGATTTATATTATCCTTCCTAAGTAAATCAACGAGAAAAAGTACTAAGAAAGCCGAAGCTAGCGGCTTAAGAAAGACTAAAGCTGTCTTCGGTAAAGTGCCTGAAGAAATGTACTGCAAAGCTTTAAGTAAACTGACTACGGGGAGTAGTGTGAGGTTCTAGGTAAATTTTTTGAAGGAAGAGCCAGTTTATTTAGGACGTTTCCGTGCTTTTCCTCAGGCCATTCTACTACTTTTTCTCAAGCAGTTTATGTAGAAGTTTATAATACTCTTCCTAAGTAAGCTGTACGAGAAAGGGTATTATTAATGCCTAAGTCAACTGTCAAAGAAAGGCTAAAACTTAATCTTCCACAAAGTGCCTGACGAAAAGTAACGCAAAGTTTTACCTAGACTGACTACGGAGAGTAGTGTAAAGTTCTAAGTAAACTTACGAAAGAAAATACGTTCTCGCAGGACGCTGTCTTTTCCCTAAAGGCATTCTGGTACTTTTTCTCAGGCAGTTTAAGTGCAAATTTATAGCACTAATCCTAAGTAAGCCGCACAAAAAAGGGTCAACTGTCAAAGAATGACTCACACTTTATATTCCATAAAGTGCCTGAGGAAAAGTAATGCAAAGTTTTAAGTAAACTGCCTAGGAAAAGCATTGTGAAGTTCTACGTAAACTTCCCAAAAAGAAAGTAAATCTACGTGGAAAGTTGTAGCTCTTTTCCTCAAAACTTTTCTAGTATTTTTCTTCAAGTAATTTACTTGAGGATTTATATTATCCTTCCTAAGTAAATCAACGAGAAAAAGTACTAAGAAAGCCGAAGCTAGCGGCTTAAGAAAGACTAAAGCTGTCTTCGGTAAAGTGCCTGAAGAAATGTACTGCAAAGCTTTAAGTAAACTGACTACAGGGAGTAGTGTGAGGTTCTAGGTAAATTTTTTTAAGGAACAGCCAGTTTACTTAGGACGTTTCCGTGCTTTTCCTCAGGCCATTCTACTACTTTTTCTCAAGCAGTTTACGTGGAAGTTTATAATACTCTTCCTAAGTAAGCTGCACGAGAAAGGGTATTATTAATGCCTAAGCCAACTGCTAAAGAAAGACTAAGACTTAATCTTCCATAAAGTGTCTGAGGAAAAATAATGCAAAGTTTTAAGTAAACTAACTGCAAAAAGTATCTTACGCTTTAAAATGCGAATTCTTACAGATAAAACGTCGATAATTACAGTTAAAAAGTCGATAAATACATTTACGTCAGGTCCTTGGGTTCGATTTCGTATCTCGTTCCAAAGGTCGGTAATATAACCATGCGGAAGACAATCTCGTTTCAAACACGCAACTAACTCCTCCCAGGTAGAAATTTGGTCTCGGATGTTTCGGTACCAGATCAACGCGGAGTCTGAAAACAACTCACCTGCTGAAACAAATAAATCCTGATCTGTACACTGCCGAGAAATTTTGAAATCAATAATTGGACGATAAAGAGACTTGCGCGTCAAACCATTGAAAAGTCAGACCCCATTTGTAAACAGGTATAGATTTCCCTACTGGTTGAGGTTGAGCAAGTACGAGATTTGAAAATGGTAACGATATATCTACGTCTGCGTTTGGATTGAGTCTTTCAAGAACAATCCCTTCAAGTAATAATATTTCCGACAATAAATTTTGTTTAGCTTGGATCGCTTGTTCATCGTCATATAAGGACAATAATTCTATACGCTGTTTGACATGCGTTATTCTCGAAAGCAAGCGCCTCAGCTCGATATCGCTGGGGCCAGGATCTATTCTATTTATTATACCAGTTATATCGTCCAAAGACAGTTTAATTTCCGATACATTGTGAGGCCAATCAGAAACTATTTTTTTTAAGATAGGAATGCCTTTCATTTCCTGGGCTAAAATGGCTCTAAGTTGTGATCGACGATCATTTTGATTATGAGCGGGAGTAATATTCCTACACTCAATCTCGTAGATGAGCTCGAGAGACTTTAGATGTGGAACATTCATTTTGAATTAATATGCGAGACAAAATATATCAGGTATACAATACTGAGGTAAATCAGAAGGTAAAAAACGGTAAAGCTACTTCAAGTCGATACGGTAAAGACATTCAAGGGCAAAAACTTCCTATGAAAGCATTCGTAAGGAATAATATTCAAATTTTATCACGTTAAGTAACCAAATTACTAAGGAAACACATTTAAAACTATATGAGGCAAGGTTAGTATTTAATAAAGGGATATATCATTGATAAACTACAAAAAGGCACTCCAAATTATAAAAACACGTAGGTAATGTGTTATTTAACAAATAATTCTTACAGATAAAACGTCGATAATTACAGTTAAAAAGTCGATAAATACATCGCGCAAGCGCGATGAAGAAGCGACTCCACAGGCTGTTAGTAACGCTAACCTTATTACAGATTTGCGCGCCCAACTGCCAATCACGTCACCAATGCACAAATTATATTGCGCAATAATCGGAAAATTTATATAAAGATAAGACAATAGATAATGCAGTAATTACTCACATGATAGATCCAGATTTCCACGAAGTACGCCTATCGTCCTTCAGGATACATAAAGTTGGTGGCTGCATGTCCCTAAGGGCTGCTGCTGGCCCTCTTAAAAGAAACGACAATTAACGGGGGTACATCTTTCGCACATCCAAATAGCTTGGACTCGATCTCAGGACTCCACTCCGGCGTGGAATGTGGTTCTGCCTACGGCTACAGATTGCTTACCTATGTAGGGAATGGACAGGAAACATGGTATAGGGCGACAAACAAAGATAATTTAGGCAAGGGAATCTACATAGATAATGACAAGCACGATACGATACCTCAAACGTCCACTCCACTCAAAAGTTCAGGCAAAACAGCCACGTTACATAAAGTCACGGAAACACTTCACCCCACTTTTGTCCTTTACGCGTCGGCGCGAAGTTATTTGTTCAACCCACTCGCGTCGCGCGATCTGGCTCAAACTCACTGTGACGTAACGGAAATACGCGCCTCGAGTCTTTTGAAATTATGGCGCGAAACTTCCGCACATCAAAATTAACCTAAAACAATGTTTAAGTGCCAATTTATTGGCACGTAACAAGTATTGTGAAGTTCTACGTAAACTTCCCAAGAAGAAGTAAATTTACTTAGAAAGTTGTAGTACTTTTTCTTAGGACTTTCCAGTACGCTTCTTCAGGTAATTTAATTGAGAATTTGTATATTATTTTTCTTAAGTAAATCGCACGAGAAAAAGTACTACAAAAGCCTTGAGAAAAACTAAAACTGTCTTCAGCAAAGTGCCTGAAGGTAAGTACTGCAAAGTCTTAAGTAGACTGATTAGGGGGGGCAGTGTGAAGTTCTAGGTACGTCCTCGCAGCCAGTTTACTTAGGGCGTAACGGTACTTTTCCTGAGGTCATTCTAGTACTTTTCCTCAAGCAGATTACGTAAAAGTTTATAGTATCCTCCTTCCTAAGTAAGCTGCAGGAGAAAGGGTATTACTAATGCCTAAGTCAACTGTCAGATAAAGACTAAAGCTTGATCATCAATAAAGTGCCTGGAAAAAGTAATGCAAAGTTTTAATTACACTGACCAGGAAAAGTATTGTAAACTTATACGTAAATTTTCCAGAGATAGGTAAGTTTACTTAGAAAGTTGCAGTACTTTTACTTAGGATCTTCCAAATAATTTACTTGAAAATGTATATTATCCATCCTAAGTAAATCGCACGAGGAAAAGTACTAAAACGTCGGTTGCTTGCGAAAGACTAAAACTGTCTTCAGTAAAGAGCCTGAAAAAACGTACTGCAAAGTTTTAAATAGACTGACTACGGAGAATAGTGTGAAGTTCTAGGTAGACTTTCCGAAAAAAGTGCGTTTTCGCAGGCATTTTACTTAGTTCGTTGGAGTGCTTATCCATAGGTTATTTTTAGTACTTTTCCTCAAGCAGTTTATGTAGAAGTTTATAGTACTCTCCTAAATAAGCTGCATAAGAAATGGTATTATTAATGCTTAATTCAACTGTCAGAGAAAAAATAAAACTTAATCTTCCATAAAATGCCTGAGGAAAAGTAATGCAAAATTTAAGTAATCTGACTAGAAAAAGTGTTGTTAAGTTCTACCTAAATTTCCCCAAGAAAAAGTAAATTTACTTAGGAAGTTGCAGTACTTTTCCTTACAACTTTCCAGTACGCTTTTTCAGGTAATTTACTTGAAAATTTATATTTTATTTTTCCTAAGTAAATCGCAAAAGGAAAAGTACTACAAAAGCCTAAGTCAGCTTCTTGAGAAAAACTAAAACTGTCTTCAGCAAAGTACTGCAAAGTCGTAAGTAGACTGACAACGAGGGTAGTGAGAAGTTCTGGGTATGTCTTCGCAGCCAGCTTACTTGGGCGCTACGGTGCCTTTCCCAAGGTCAATCTAGTACTTTACCTTAAGCAGATTATGTAGAAGTTTATAGTATTTTTCCTAAGTAAGGTGCAAGAAAACGCGTATTAATAATGCCTAAGTCAACTGTCAGATAAAGACTACAGCTTGATCTTCCATAAAGTGCCTGAGAAAAAGTAATGCAAAGTTTTAATTAAACTGACCAGGAAAAGTATTGTGAAGTTATACGTAAACTTCCCAGAGAAAAGTAAGTTTACTTAGGAAGTTGCAGTACTTTTACTTAAAACTTTACAGATAATTTACTTGAAAATTTATATTATCCATCCTAAGTAAATCGCACAAAAAGTACTAAAAGTCAGCAGTCTGTGAAAGACTAATGCTGTCTTCAGTAAAGAGTCTGAAGGAAAGTTTTGCAAAGTTTTAAATAGGCTGACTACGGAGAGTAGAATAAAGTTCTAAGTAAACTTTCCGAAAAAAAGGGCGTTCTCGCAGTCAGTTTACTTAGAGGTTTGCGGTGCTTTTCCTCAAGTCTTTTAGCATTTTCTCCAAGCAGTTTACGTGGAAGTTTGTAGTACTCTTCCTAAGTAAGCTGCATGAGAAAGGGTATTGTTAATCAACTGTCAGAGAAAGAGTGAAACTTAAACTTTCAAAGTGTCTGAAAAAATGTAATGCAAAGTTTTAAGTAAACAGATTAGGAAAAGTGTTGTGAAATTTTACATAAACTTCCCAAAGACAAGTAAGTTTACTTAGGAAATTGCAGTACTATTCGTCAGGTCTTTCCAGTACTTTTACTCGGGTAATATACATAAACATTTATATTATCTTCAGTAAAGTGCCTAAAGAAAAGTACTCCAAAGTTTAAAGTAGACTGACAACGGGGTGTAGTATAAAACTATAGGTAAACTTTCGTAAGGAAAGTACGTTCTCACAGGCAGTTTACTTAGCGGGTTGCAGTGCGTTTCCTAAGAACATTCTAGTACTTTTCTTAAGTAGTTTACGTGGAAGTTTATAGTACTCAACTTAAATAAGCTGCAGGAAAAAAGGTATTAATGCCTAAGTCAACCACCAGAGAAGGACTAAAACACAATCCTCCATAAAGTGCCTGAGAAAAAGTAATGTAAAGTTTTAAGTAAACTGACTAGGAAAGTATTGTGAAGTTTTACATAAACTTCCCAAATAAAAGTAAGTCTACTTAGGAAATTGCAGTACCTTTCCTCCGGACTTTCCTGTACTTTTCCTCGCGTAACTTACTTGAGAATTTATATTATCTTTCCTAAGTAAATCGCACAAAAGTACTACAAGAACCTAAGTCAGCTACTTGAGAAAGACTGAAGCTGTCTTCAATAAAGTGTCTGAAGAAAAGTACTGCAAAGTAGATTGACTATGGGTGGTAGTGTAAAGTTCTAGGTTAACTTTCCAAACGAAAGTATGTTGTGGCAGGCCGCTTACTTAGGGCGTTGTGGAGCTTTTCCTCAGGGCAATCTAGTAGTTTTCCTCAAGCAGTTGACGTGGGAGTTTATAGTACTCTTCCTAAGTAAGCTGCAGAGGAACAGGAATCTTCCATAAAGTGCTTAAGGAAAAGTAAGACAAACTTTTAAGTAAACTATCTATGAAAAGTACTGTTAAGTTCTACGTAAACTTTCCAAGAAGAAGTAAATTTACTTAGAAAGCTGCAATACTTTTCCTCGGGACTTTCCAGTACTTTTTCTTAGCCTGTTTACTTGAAAATTTATATTATCTTTCCTAAGTAAATCGCACGAGAAAAAGTACTACAAAAACCTAAGTCAGCTATTTGAGAAAGACTAAAGCTGTCATCAGTAAAGTGCCTGTAGAAAAGTACTGCAAAGTTTTAAGTAAACTGACTACGGCTGGCACTGTAAAGTTCTAGGTAACCTTTTCAAACGAAAATATGTTGTGGCAGGCCGCTTACTTAGGGTGTTGTGGTGCTTTTTCTCAGGGCAATCTAGTAGTTTCCTCAAGCAGTTGACGTGAAAATTTATAGTAATCTTTCTAAGTAAGCTGCAGGGGAAGAGGTATTATTAATGCCTAAGTCAACTACCAGAGAAAGACTAAAACTTAATCTCCCATAAAGTGCCTGAGGAAAAGTAATGCAAACTTTTAAGTAAACTATCTAGGAAAAGTACTGTTAAGTTCTACGTAAACTTTCCAAGAAGAAGTAAATTTACTTAGAAAGCTGTTCTTTGGACTTTCCAGTACTTTTCCTTAGCCAGTTTACTTGAAAATTCATATTATCTTCCTAAGTAAATCGCACGAGAAAAAGTACTACAAAAACCTAAGTAAGCTGCTTGAAAACCAATAAAGCTGTCTTTAGCAAAGTGCCTGAAGACAAGTACTGCAAAGTTTTAAATAGACCGACTACGGAGGTTGTATGAAGTTCTAGTAAAATTTTCCTTAGGAAAGTATGTTACAGCCAGTTTACTTAAGGCGTTGCCGTGCTTTTCTTCAAGGTATTTTACTGCTTTTCCTCAAGCAGTTTGCTTAGAAGTTTATAGTACTCTTCTTAAGTTAGTTGCGCTGGAAAGGGTATTATTAATGCCTAAGTCAACTCTCATAGAAAGAATAAAATTTAATCTTACATAAAGTGCCTGATGAAAGGTAATATCCAGTTTTAAGTAAACTAACTATAGCAAGTATTGTGAAGTACTACGTAAACTTCCTAAAAGAAAGTAAGTTTATTTGCGGTACTTTTCTTCAGGACTTTCCAGTACTTTTCTTCAGGTAATTTACCTAAGAATTTAAGTTATCTTTCTTAAGTAAACTGCACAAGAGAAAGTAATACAAAAACCTAAGTCAACTGTTTGAAAAGACTGAAGCTGTCTTCGGTAAAGTGCCTGAAGACAAGTACTGCAAAGTTTTAAGTAGACTGACTACGGGGAGTAGTGTGAAGGTCTAGGTAAACTGTCCAAAGGAAAGTATTTTCTCGCAGGCAGTTCACTTACTGCGTTGCGGTACTTGGCCTCAGGACAATCTAGTACTTTTCCTAAAGCAGTTTACTTGGAAGTTTATAGTACTCTTCCTAAGTAAACTGCACGAAAAAAGTTACTATAAATGCCTAAGTCAACTGGCCCAGAAGGGCTAAAGCTTAACTTTACACAAACTGCCTGAAAAAAATAATGCAATGTTTTAAGTAAGCTAACTAAGAAAAGTATTACTAAGTCCTACCTAAATTTCCCGTTCTTCAGACAGTTTACTTAGGACACTACAGTTCCTTTCCTCAGGATTTTCCAGTACTTTAACTCTAGCAGCTTACGTAGATGTTTGTAGTACTCTTCCTAAGTAAGCAGCACGAAGAAAAAATACAATAACTGCGTAACCCAACTGGCAACTTCCATAAACTGTCTGAAGAAATGTAACGCAATGTTTTAAATAAACTACCTAGGAAAAGTAGTGTGAAGTTCTAGGTAAACTTTCCAAAGAAAAGTAAGTTTACTTAGGAAATTTCAGTACTTTTCCTCAGGATTTTCAATACTTTTCCTCAGGTAATTTACTTGAGGATTTATATTACATTTCCTAAGTAAATTGCACGAGAAGAAGTAATGCAACAGCCTAAGTCAGTTGCTTGAGAAAGCCTGAAGTTGTCTTCATTAGAGTGCCAAAGTTTTAAGTAAACTTACTACGGGGGTAGTGCAATGTTCTAGGTAAACTTTCCAAAGAAAAGTATGTTCTCGCAGGCAATTTACTTAGTGCGTTGCGGTGCTTTGCCTCAGAGCAATCTAGTACTTTTCCTAAAGCAGTTTACGTGGAAGTTTGTAGTACTCTTCCTAAGTAAGCTGCATTAGAAAGGGCATTATTATTGCCTAAGTCAACTGTCAGAGAAAGACTAAAACTTAATCGTTCATAAAATGCCTGAGAAAAAGTAATGCTTAGTTTTAAGTATACTGACTAGGAAAAGAATTCTTAAGTTCTACTTCAACATCCAAAAAAAAGTAAGTTTACTTAGGAAGCTTCAATACTTTTCTTTAGGACTTTCTAGTACTTTTCCTCAGGTAATTTGCTTCGGAATGTATAATATTCTTCCTAAGTAAATCGCAGCTGTTTGAGAAAGGCTTGTCTTCAGTAAAATGCCTGAAGAAAAGTACTGCCAAGTTTTAAGTACTCTGACTACTGGGAGTGAAGTTCTAAGTAAACTTTCCGAAGAAAAGTATGTTCTCGCAGGCAGTTTACTTAGTGCGTTGTGGTGCTGGCCTTAGTGTAATCTAGTACTTTTCTTCAAGCAGTTTACGTGGAAGTTTATAGTACTCTTCCTAAGTAAGCTGCACGAGAGTGGGTAGTATTGGCGCCTAAGTCAACTGTCAGAGAGCGATTAAAACTCAATCTTCCATAAAATGCCTATGGAAAGGTAATACCAAGTTTTAAGTAAACTAATTAGGAAAAGTACTCTTAAGTTCTACGTCAACTTCCCAAAAAATAAGTTTACTTAGGACGGTACAGTACCTTTTGTCAAGAATTTCCTCTACTTTTCCTAAGGTAGTTTACTTGAGAGTTTATAGTACCTTTACTAAGTAAAGTCGAGAAAAATACCTAAGTCAGCTGCCTGAGAAAGGCTAAAGCTGTCTTCAGTAAAATCTCTGACTACTAGAAGTACTGCAAAACTCTGCGGAAAGCCACGGCAAGGTCTTGAGTACAGCCTGGGAAACGTAGTACGGCCTGCTGTGTTGTTGTTCGTTGCTGTAGTCCAATAAACAGGTCAGACTTTTGATTGGTAAAGTATTATTCCTTTTCAAGCTAGATCGTACTTTGAAACAACTTGAATGACATCGCTACGTTTAGTTTGTTGTCGTTTTGTAGTCGATACCACAGCTGCTACGGTCAGGTCAGCTTTCAGATATTACTTTGAATAACTGCGCCTTTGCGAAAAGCTAGCTTAGCCGACACCTGTATTTCAGATAGTAGTTATTATATAACTTGTGTTTCTAGGTTGTAATTGGGAAAGAACCCTGGAATGGAGGACTGGTGGCCGTCAACTCATTTGGTTTCGGTGGAACCAACGCCCACGTGATACTTCGTTCCAACCCTAAGCCAAAAATCGTAAGACACACTCAATACATCCACCGCTTGGTTACAGTCTCAGGACGCACAGAAGCAGCCGTCCAAAATTTATTACAGAAGATAGAGAAGTACGAGAGTGACTTCGAGTTCCTGGGTCTTTTGGATAAAATCCACTCCAGTAATATACCTGGCCACCCATACCGTGGTTACAGCATTTTGGGATTTAATCAAAAGGAAGTAAGTCAAATTGAAGGGAAGAGACGTCCAATTTGGTTTGTGTATTCTGGAACCGGCTCGCAGTATCCTGGGATTGCTAGACAGATGTTGGAAATTGATATTTTTAAAAATTCCATAATGGAAATGACCGGATATCTGTTACCGCATGGTGTGAATATAATGGATCTCTTGGTGAACGGAACCGAAACCTTGTTGAATAACGTAATCAACATGTTTGTATCCATTGTTGCGGTCCAAATAGCGCTTACGGATGTTCTAAGGGCTCTAGGCATAGAACCAGATGGAATTATTGGACACTCAATTGGAGAATTAGGTATGTAATAGCTTGCCCTAGTTTAGTTTGAATAGATCCAACTCTTGTATAACGATACTGATAGCTTACTCCACTCTAGTTTAAATATATGTAATTTATCTATACCGATACTGATTCTTTCATCTATTACAACTAGAGATGTCCGTGGCCATTATTTAACGTTCAGATCATTGCTATTTACTTCCAGGTTGTGCCTACGCGGATGGTTCTTTGACATCAGAACAGGTTATCAAAATCGCTTACGCAAGAGGGCGTGCTATTTTAGACTCATCTGTCGAACCAGGAGCCATGGCCGCTGTAGATCTCACATGGGAAGAATGTAAGCAACGTTGTGGACCAGACGTTTTTCCAGCTTGTCACAACAGCAAAAACAACGTAAGCGTTTCCGGTTCTGTAGACGCGGTTGAAGCATTGGTTAAACAGCTGCAACACGAAAACGTGTCCGCCAAGGTGATCAATAGCGCCGGACAAGCCTTCCATAGCAAGTACATAGCTGCAGCAGGACCAAAATATAAAAAAGCTCTTGATGGGGTTATTGATAATCCTAAACTACGTTCCTCAAGGTGGGTGAGTTCGTCAATTCCAGAGGAAGAGTGGAACACGCCGCTTTCTATGAGGTGTTCAGCGGAGTACCACCTCAACAACTTCTTGTCACCTGTGCTTTTTTACAAAGTACTCCAGCACGTTCCCGAAAATGCGATCGTTATTGAGCTAGCGCCACACGGTCTTCTTCAATCTGCCATAAAGGAATCCATGACGTTAGCTTCAACGTACTGTAGTTTGATGAAACGAGGTGACGTTGACAACGTGGAGTACTTCTTGAACAGCGTTGGAAGGTAAATCTTCTTCTAGTAACTGTCTAATTACCACTTGGTTTGTAGGCTGTACAACAGCGGAGCGCAGCCCAATATCAGCCAGCTTTATCCTCCAGTTCAGTTTCCAGTCGGACGTGGTACGCCGGCGATTTCCTCCCTGGTAGAATGAGATCATTCTACGGAATGGAGGGTTGCACAGTTTTCACACGCAAAGTCTGCCGAAGAAATTATTGAAATTGATTTGAAGAAGAATGAGTACAAATACTTAGCAGGGCATGTGATTGATGGGCGTGTCCTTTTTCCGGCATCAGGATATTTGGTAAGTACGTTTGTGCTTCTTCGGGCGATTGTGGGTTTGCTCACTCGTTCTCCTCTCATGCGCTAACTAGTTCAAAACGAGGAAGGATCGGGTTCGCTCGAGTGGTACGTGTAGGTTTCATTACCGCCTGCAGGACAAGTCACGAAACGAGGGTCTACATGTAATTTCCTGCAGAGCCAGAAGCGGCTTTTTCCAACAAATTCCGTCAAAGGTTTAACCACGAACTGTTAAATCACACGGTCCACACTAGGGTACCGACATCGTACCTGTAATCTAGGGGTTTTGGCTTTCAAGAAAGGATACGGCGGACGCATACTTGGAACTTTCTGGAGTTTGGTATCCCAGGGTCAAAAGTATCAACTTTACGTTGTGCAAAGTGATACGTGGGGTCAAGAATTTTAAACTTTCAGTATCCCAGGATAAACATAACCTTAGAACTTTCGGCTACGGTCACGCTAGGGTTCTTCAATTTCCATGCATTATGGCAGTCCAATTCCAGGCTAATAACAACCACAGACGTAGAACTGTAGAACCGTGGAACGGTAGAACCGTAGAACCGTAGAACTGTAGAACTGTAGAACTGTAGAACTGTAGAACTGTAGAACTGTAGAACTGTAGAACTGTAGAACTGTAGAACTGTAGAACCGTAAAACCGTAGAACCGTACAACCGTAGAACCGTAGAACCGTAGAACCGTAGAACCAGAGAACCGAAGAACCGAAGAACCGTAGAACCGTAGAACCGTAGAACCGTAGAACCGTAGAACCGTAGAACCGTAGAACCGTAGAACCGTAAAACCGTAGAACTGTAGAACCGTAGTACTGTAGAACCGTAGAACCGTAAAACCGTAGAACCGTAGAACCGTAGAACCGTAGAACCGTAGAACCGTAGAACCGTAGAACCGTAGAACCGTAGAACCGTAGAACCGTAGAACCGTAGAACCGTAGTACCGTAGAACCGTAGAACCGTAGAACCGTAGAACCGTAGAACCATAGAACCGTAGAACCGCAGAACCGTAGAACCGTAGAACCGTAGAACCTTACAGCCGTAGAACCGTATAACGGTAAAACCTTAGAACCGTAGAACCGTAGAACCTTAGAACCTTAGAACCGCAGAGCCGTAGAACCGTAGAACCGTAGAACCGTAGAACCGTAGAACCTTACAACCGTAGAACCGTATAACGGTAAAACCTTAGAACCGTAGAACCGTAGAACCGTAGAACCGTAGAACCGTAGAACCGTAGAACCGTAGAACCGTAGAACCGTAGAACCGCAGAACCGTAGAACCGTAGAACCGTAGAACCGCAGAACTGTAGAACCGTAGAACCGTAAAACCGTAGAACCGTAGAACCGTAGAACCTTAGAACCGTAGAACCGCAGAACCTTAGAACCATAGGGCAGCAGAACCGTAGAACCGTAAAACAGTAGAACTACAGAACTGTAGAACTGTAGAACCGTAGAACCGTAGAACCGTAGAACCGTAGAACCGTAGAACCGCAGAACCGCAGTATCGTGGAACCGTAGAATAGTAGAATCGTAGAACCGTAGAACCGTAGAACCGTAGAACCGTAGAACCGTAGAACCGTAGAACCGTAGAACCGTAGAACCGTAGAACCGTAGAACCGTAGAACCGTAGAACCGTAGAACCGTAGAACCGTAGAACCGTAGAACCGTAGAACCTTAGAACCGTAGAACCATAGAACCGTAGAACCTTAGAACCGTAGAACCGTAGAATCGTAGAACAGTAGAGCCTTAGAACCGTAGAACCGTAAAAGCGCAGAACCGTAGAACCGTAAACCGTAGAACCGTAGAACCGTAGAATCGTAGAACCGTAAAACCGTAGAACTGCAAAACTGTAGAACTGTAGAACCGTAGAACCGCAGAACTGCAGTATCGTGAAACCGTAGAACAGTAGAACCGTGGAACCGTAGAACCGTAGAACCGTAGAACCGTAGAACTGTAGAACCGTAGAACCGTAGAACCGTAGAACCGTAGAACCTTAGAACCGTAGAACCGTAGAACCGTAGAACCGTAGAACCGTAGAACCGTAGAACGTAGAACGGTAGAACCGTAGAACCTTAGAACCGTAGAACCTTAGAACCGTAGAACCTTAAAACCGTAGAACCTTAGAACCGTAGAACCGTAGAACCGTAGAACCGTAGAACCGTAGAACCGTAGAACCGTAGAACCGTAGAACCGTAGAACCGTAGAACCGTAGAACCGTAGAACCGTAGAACCGTAGAACCGTAGAACCGTAGAACCGTAGAACCGTAGAACCGTGGAACCGTAGAACCGTGGAACCGTAGAACATTAGAACCGTAGAACCGTAGAACCGTAGAACCGTAGAACCGTAGAACCGTAGAACCGTAGAACCGTAGAACCGCAGAACCTTAGAACCGTAGGGCAGCAGAACCGTAGAACCGTAAAACCGTAAAACAGCCGAACTGCAGAACTGTAGAGCTGTAGAACCGTAGAACCGTAGAACCGCAGAACCGCAGTATCGTGGAACCGTAGAATAGTAGAATCGTAGAACCGTAGAACCGTGGAACCGTAAAACCGTAGAACCGTAGAACCGTAGAACCGTAGAACCGTAGAACCGTAGAACCTTAGAGCATTAGAACCGTAGAACCGTAGATCCTTAGAACCGTATAACCGTAGAACCGTAGAACCGTAGAACCGTAGAACCGTAGAACCGTAGAACCGTAGAACCGTAGAATCGTAGAATCGTAGAATCGTAGAATCGTAGAACCGTAGAACCGTAGAACCGTAGAACCGCAGAACCGTAGAACCGTAGAACCGTAGAACCGTAGAACCGTAGTATCGTAGAACCATAGAACCGTAGAACCGTAGAACCGTAAAACCGTAGAACTGCAGAACCGTGGAACCGTAGAACCGTAGAACCGTAGAACCGTAGAACCGTAAGACCGTAGAGCCGTAGAGCCGTAGAACCGTAGAACCGCAGAACCTTAGAACCGTAGGGCAGCAGAACCGTAGAACCGTAGAACCGTAGAATCGTAGAACCGTAAAACCGTAGAACTGCAGAACTATAGAACTGTAGAACCGTAGAACCGTAGAACCGTAGAACCGTAGAACCGTAGAACAGTAGAACCGTGGAACCGTAGAACCGTAGAACCACAGAACCGTAGAACCGTAAAACCGTAGAACCGTAGAGCCGTAGAACCATAGAACCTTAGAACCGTAGAACCGTAGAACCGCAGAACCATAGAACCGTAGAACCGTAGAACCGTAGAACCGTAGAACCGTAGAACTGTAGAACCGTAGAACCGTAGAACCGTAGAACCGTAGAACCGTATAACCGCAGATCCGTAGAACCGTAGAACCTTGGAGTTGGATAAAATAATACGACACGTGACCCAAACGGTGCCGGATTAACGATTTCCTATTATCGGACCTTACCCATATCTAAACCCAGGTTAAATAACGTCAGCATTCGAATCTTAGCCAATAACCTGAAGAGAACAACAAAAATGTTCTTATCCTAAACCTTCGGTCCATTGGTTTCGATTGCAGGATGTTGTGACAAACTAGTCCCAGGTTAAAATTTAACGTAGAACCTTGTTAGAAGTTGTCAATATCTAGTCCCCGGTTAAAATTAACCACAGCCTTGAAATCTACGCCTTTAAATTAAATTTAAAGAGAAAGAAGGCCTCTCATCCGAACACTTCGTGAAATCGATTTTCGGTGTCTAGACGTTAGGAAGAACTAATCCAAACGGGTCGGATCAACAGTTTTCGATTTTCGGACGCTATGAAGAATTAATCCCAGGTCAAAAATAACCGTAAACCTGAAACCTTCGTCTTTAACCTGAGGATTATAATACGGCTCATGATCTAAACACGTCAAGCCAAGAACTTTCAATTGTTGGACGCTGCAAAGATTTAATTTCCGGTTAAATTTTACCGTAGAACCTCCGACTTGTGCAGAAGTCCAAAACGGGTCAGTTCAACAGTTTTCGATTATCGGACGCTATGAAAAATTACTCCCAGGTTAAAAATAACCGCAAACCCGGAACCTTCGTCTTTAGCTTTATGAAAATAATACGGTTCGTGACCTGAACACGTCGAGTCAATAGTTTTCAACTGTCGGACGCTGCAAAGATCTAATCCCAAGGCAGAAATTACCGTAGAGCCTTTGACTTGTGCAGAAGTCCCAAACGGGTCGGATAAACGGTTTTCGATTATCGGACGCTATGAAAAATTAATCCCAGGGGAATAATAACCGCAAACCCAAACCCTTTGTCTTAAACCTTAGGGAAATGATACGGTCCGAGACCAGAACACGTCGAGTCAATGGCTTTCAATTGTCATACGCTGGAAAGATATAATCCCAGGTTAAAAGCTACCGAAGAACCTTTCACTTGTGTAAAAAGCCCAAACGGGTCGTATCAACGGTTTTCGATTATCGGACGCTATGGAAAATTAATCCCAGGTTAAAAATAACCACAAACCAAGTAACTTCCCCTTTAACCTTAGGGAAATGGTGCGGTTCGTGCCAGAGCACATCGGACGCTGTAAAGATCTAATCCCAGGTTTAAAATTAGCGTAGAACATTTGGCTTGTGCGAAAGTCTCAAACGAATTAGATCAATGGCTTCCGATTATCGGACGCTATGAAAAATTACTCCCAGTTTAAAAATAACCGCAAACGCGGAACCTTCGTCTTTAACTTTAAGAAAATAATACGACTCGTGACCTGAACACGTCAAGTCAATGGTTTTCAACTGTCGGACGCTGCAAAGATCTAATCCAAGGCAGAAGTCACCGTAGAGCCTTTGACTTGTGCAAAAGTCCCAAGCGGGTCAGATCAACAGTTTTCGATTGTCGGACGCTATGAAAAATTACTCCCAGGTTAAAAATAACCACAAACCCGTAACCTTCGTCTTTAACCTTAGGGAAATGATACGGTCCGTGACCTGAACACGTCGAGTCAATGGCTTTCAATTGTCAAACGCTGGAAAGATCTAATCCCAGGTTAGAAGCTACCGGAAAACCTTGCACTTGTGTAAAAGGCCCAAACGGGTCGTATCAACGGTTTTCGATTATCGGACACTATGGAAAATTAATCCCAGGTTAAAAATAACCACAAACCAAGAAACTTCGCCTTTAACCTTAGAGAAATGGTGCGGTTCGTGCCAGAGCACATCGGACGCTGTAAAGATCTAATCCCTGGTTTAAAATTACCGTAGAACCTTTGGCTTGTGCGAAAGTCTCAAACGAATTAGATCAATGGCTTTCGATTATTGGACGCTCTGAAAAATTAATCCCAGGTTAAAAATAACCGCAAACGCGGAACCTTCGTCTTAACTTTCTGGAAATGATACGGCTCGTAACCTGAACACGTCGAGTCAATTGCTTACAACTGTCGGACACTGCAAAGATCTAATCCCAAACTAGAAAATACCGTAGAACTTTTGACTTTTGCAAAAGTCCCAAATGGGTCGGATCAACGGTTTTCGGTTATAGGACGATATTAAAAATTAATCTCAGGTTAAAAATACCCACAAACCCGAAACCGTCGTCTTTAGCCTTAGGGAAATGATACGGCTCGTAACCTGAACACGTCGAGTCAATGGCTTTCAATTGTCGGACGCTGCAAAGATCAAATCCCAGGGCAAAAATTACCGTAGAGCCTTTGACTTGTGCAAAAGTCCCAAACGGGTCGGATCAACGGTTTTCCGTTAGCGGGCGCTATGGAAAACTAATCCCAGGTTAAAAATAACCGTAAATCCGGAACCTTCGTCTTTAACCTTAGGGAAATATACGGCTCGTGACCTGAACACGTCGAGTCAATGGTTTTCAACTGTCGGAGGCTGCAAAGATCTAATACCAAGCTAGAAATTACCGTAGAACCTATGACTTGTGCAAAAGTCCCAAACGGGTTGGATCAACGGTTTTCGATTATCGGACGCTAGAAAAAATTAATCCCAAGGATAAAAATAACCGCAAGTCCGGAACCTTCGTCTTTAACCTTAAGCAAATGATGCGGTTCATAACCGGAACACATCGAGTCGATGACTTTCCATTGTAGGACGCTGCAAAAATCTAATCCCAGGTTAAAAATTACCGTAGAGCTTTTGACCTGTGTAAAAGTCCCAAATGGGTCGGATCGACGATTTTCGATTATCGGACGCTATGAAAAATTAATCCCAGAGAAAAAATAACCGCAAATCCCAAACCCTTTGTCTTAAACCTTAGGGAAATGATACGGCTCGTGACCTAAACACGTCGAGTCAATGGCTTTCAATTGTCAGAATCTGCAAAGATCTAATCCTAGGTTTAGTCCCAAACGGGTCAGATCAACAGTTTTCGATTATGAAAAATTAATCCCTGGTTAAAAATAACCGCACACCTGCAACCTTAGTTTTTAATCTTAGGGAAATGATACGGCCCGTGACCTGAACACGTCAAACACCGCAAAACTCTAATCCCAGGTTAGAAATTACTGTAGAATCTTTGACTTGTGAAAAAAACCCCAAACGGGTCGGATCAACGGTTTTCGACTATCAGACGCTATGAAAAAATAATCCCAGGTTAAAAATAACCGTAAACCTAAAACCTTTGCCCTTAACGGACGGTAAGAAGCATTAATCCCAGGTTGAATCGGACGGTATGGAAAATTAATCCCAGGTTAAAGATAACCGCAAACCCGGAACCTTCGTCTTTAACCTTAGGGAAATAATACGGCTCGTGACCTGAACCCGTCGAGTTAATGGCTTTTAATTGCTGGACGCTGCAAAGATCTAATCCCAGGCTCAAAATTACCATAGAACCTTTAACTTGTGTAAAACTCCCAAACGGGTCGGATCAACAGTTTTCTATTATCGGACGCTATGAAAAATTAATCCCAGGTTAAAAATAACCGTAGGTCTGGAACCTTCGCCTTTAACCTTAGAGAAATGATACCGTTAGTGACATGAACACGTCGAGTCAATGGCTTTCAATTGTTGGACGCCGCAAAGATCTAATCCTAGGTCAGAAATTACCGTAGAACCTTTGACTTGTGCAAAACTCCCAAACGGGTCGGATCAACAGTTTTTGATTATCCGACGCTATGAAAAATTAATCCCAGATTAAAAATAACCGCAAGTCCGGAACCTTCGTCTTTAACCTTAGGGAAATGATACGGCTCGTGACCTGAACCCGTCGAGTTAATGGCTTTTAATTGTTGGAAGCTGCAAAGATCTAATCCCAGGCTCAAAATTACCGTAGAAACTTTAACTTGTGCAAAACTCCCAAACGGGTCGGATCAACAGTTTTCTATTATCGGACGCTATGAAAAATTACTCCCAGGTTAAAAATAACCGCAAGTCCGGAACCTTCGTCTTTAACCTTAGGGAAATGATACGGCTCGTGACCTGAACCCGTCGAGTCAATAGCTTTTAGTTGTCGGACGCTGTAAAGATCTAATCCCAGGTTAGAAGTTACCGTAGAAACTTTAACTTGTGCAAAATCCCAAACGGGTCGGATCAACAGTTTTTGATTATCGGACGCTATGAAGAATTACTCCCAGGTTAAAATAACCGCAAGTCCGGAACCTTCGTCTTTAACCTTAGGGAAATGATACGGCTCGTGACCTGAACCCGTCGAGTCAATAGCTTTTAGTTGTCGGACGCTGTAAAGATCTAATCCCAGGTTAGAAGTTACCGTAGAGCCTTTGACTTGTGCAAAAATCCCAAACGGGTCGGATCAACGGTTTTTGATTATCGAAAGCTATGAAGAACTAGTCCCAGGTTAAAAATAAACGTAAACCTTAAACCAGGAACCTTCGCCTTTAACCTTAGAAAGCAATACGTCTCGTGACCTGAACACGCGGAGTCAATGGCTTTCAATTGTCGGACGTTGCAAAGATCTAATCCCAGGTTAGAAATTACCGTAGAACCTTTGACTTGTGCAAAAATCCCAAACGGGTCGGATCAACGGTTTTTGATTATCGGAAGCTATGAAGAACTAGTCCCAGGTTAAAGATAAACGTAAACCTTAAACCGGGAACCTTCGCCTTTAACCTTAGAAAGCTATACGTCTCGTGACCTGAACACGCGGAGTCAATGGCTTTCAATTGTCGGACGTTGCAAAGATCTAATCCCAGGTTAGAAATTACCGTAGAACCTTTGACTTGTTCAAAAATCCCAAACGGGTCGGATCAACGGTTTTTGATTATCGGAAGCTATGAAGAACTAGTCCCAGGTTAAAAATAAACGTAAACCTTAAACCGGGAACCTTCGCCTTTAACCTTAGAAAGCTATACGTCTCGTGACCTGAACACGCGGAGTCAATGGCTTTCAATTGTCGGACGTTGCAAAGATCTAATCCCAGGTTAGAAATTACCGTAGAACCTTTGACTTGTGCAAAAATCCCAAACGGGTCGGATCAACGGTTTTTGATTATCGGAAGCTATGAAGAACTAGTCCCAGGTTAAAAATAAACGTAAACCTTAAACCGGGAACCTTCGCCTTTAACCTCAGAAAGCTATACGTCTCGTGACCTGAACACGCGGAGTCAATGGCTTTCAATTGTCGGACGTTGCAAAGATCTAATCCCAGGTTAGAAATTACCGTAGAACCTTTGACTTGTGCAAAAATCCCAAACGGGTCGGATCAACGGTTTTTGATTATCGGAAGCTATGAAGAACTAGTCCCAGGTTAAAAATAAACGTAAACCTTAAACCGGGAACCTTCGCCTTTAACCTCAGAAAGCAATACGTCTCGTGGCCTGAACACGCGGAGTCAATGGCTTTCAATTGTCGGACGTTGCAAAGATCTAATCCCAGGTTAGAAATTACCGTAGAACCTTTGACTTGTGCAAAAATCCCAAACGGGTCGGATCAACGGTTTTTGATTATCAGAAGCTATGAAGAACTAGCACCAAGGTTAAAGATAAACGTAAGCCTTAAACCGGGAACCTTCGCCTTTAACCTTAGAAAGCAATACGTCTCGTGGCCTGAACACGCGGAGTCAATGGCTTTCAATTGTTGGACGTTGCAAAGATCTAATCCCAGGTTAGAAATTACCGTAGAACCTTTGACTTGTGCAAAAATCCCAAACGGGTCGGATCAACAGTTTTTGATTATCGGAAGCTATGAAGAACTAGTCCCAGGTTAAAAATAAACGTAAACCTTAAACCAGGAACCTTCGCCTTTAACCTTAGAAAGCAATACGTCTCGTGACCTGAACACGCGGAGTCAATGGCTTTCAATTGTCGGACGTTGCAAAGATCTAATCCCAGGTTAGAAATTACGGTAGAACCTTTGACTTGTGCAAAAATCCAAAACGGGTCGGATCAACGGTTTTTGATTATCAGAAGCTATGAAGAACTAGCACCAAGGTTAAAGATAAACGTAAGCCTTAAACCGGGAACCTTCGCCTTTAACCTTAGAAAGCAATACGTCTCGTGACCTGAACACGCGGAGTCAATGGCTTTCAATTGTTGGACGTTGCAAAGATCTAATCCCAGGTTAGAAATTACCGTAGAACCTTTGACTTGTGCAAAAATCCCAAACGGGTCGGATCAACGGTTTTCGATCAAAAAATAACTTGAAGCATACGATACCACTCGTGACCTCAACACATCGGGTTAACGGCGTTCGATCTTCAGGCGTTGCAAAAATTTATTTCCAGGTTATAAATGACCGTAAAACCTTCGAGTTAATGCAAAATCTTACGTCATATGATTTATACGTATCGTGTGGACGGTTTTCGATTATCGGACGTTGCAACGGTCTAGTTTTAGTTTCCAAATAACCACAGTCTTGTAACCTTTGGTTTTAACCTTGAAGAATATGATACAGCTAATGGCTTGAACGCGTTGGATTGTCGGACGTTCTCAAGATCTAATTCCAGGTTAAAAGCAACCGCAGCCTTGGACCTTGGCCTTTAACCTGAGGAATACGATACGACTCATGACCTGAAGGGGTCGGGTCACAGCTTTCGATTGTCAGACTCTGCAAAAATCTAAATTCCTACGGATTTCGACTTGTGCAAAATAATAGGACACATGAACCAAACGGATCGAATCAACGGTTTTCGTCGTCGGACGTTAAAATAACCACAGCCTTTGAGCTTTAGCCTTTAACCTGAGGAATGTGATACGGGTTATAACCTGAACGCGTCAAGTAAACAGAATTCGACCGTCAAACGCTGCAAAGGCCTAATCCCAGGTTAAGTGTAACCGTAGAACTTTGGACTTGCTCAAAATAATATGACACTTGACCCAAAAGGGTCAAATCAAAGGTTTTCGATTGCGAATTAACCGTAGACACGGAATGTTTACCTTTAACCTGAGGAAAATGCTTCGGCTCATGACCCAAACACATCGAGATGTGAGATTTTGTTTTTGGGCTTGGGCGAAAGGTTGTCCTCAGGTTAAACATAACGTCAAAGTGCCCTATCACCAAATCCAGTCTAAATTCCATCGGCTCAGCTAACGACGTGGTGCCCTGGAGGCGCAGAAACCGCCTTGTTTAAGTCCACTTTTAGTTAGTAATTTTAATTGGCTATCTTCTAATTTGTTTTTAATTTAGGTCTACGCCTGGATGACGCTTGCAAAGCTCCACAACAAAAATTACGAAGACACACCTGTTGTAATCGACAACTTACACATTCATCGCGTTATTATTTTACCTCCAGATGGAACAATCAAGTTCTTGATCAACATCTTCAAGAGTTCTGGTGAGTTTGAAATCAGCGAAGGTGGCTCTCTGGTCGCGAACGGAACAATCGCAATTCTCGACAAACCCAACAAGACTTTTGCCAACGATGAAGAAGCCCTCGAGTCAAGCCCAGAGCCATCCAATCTCAAAAAAGAAGACATATACAAGCTTCTGCGCGTGCGTGGATGCGAATACGGGGGAATATTCCAAGGCGTTGAGTCTACTGACCGTTTAGAGTCGGTGGGAAAGTTGAAGTGGTATCAGAACTGGGTGAGTTACATAGACACAATAATACAGATGTTCATTTTTGCAAACACTACCTATGAGTTGTACTTGCCCAACAGGGTACAAAGGGCTGTTATAGATCCGATTTATCATCGCGACGCCCTGAGCGCGAGCCATGAAGGTTGCCTATCGCTCTCCAACCATCGCAGCAGTGGAATTTTGAGGGCAGGAGGAGTTGAGCTACGCGGAATCAAGTATAACATCGCCCCACGCCGCCAGACGCACGCAGATCCTAAGCTCGAAACGTACCAGTTTGTCCCTCTGCAACACCTCCTTGACTCGGATTTCCAAAAGCATGCGCTCACAATAATGATACAGATTACCCTCGAAAATATAAAGGAGCGGCGCCTTAGAGTTGTTGAAATTCCTGAAGGTGCATGTATAGCACCCCTTGCAAAAAAAATCGCTGAATTGGAACCTGACGTTGTGGTGGATTACACGGTTGTTAACCCACTGGAGTCCGAAAAAAGCGAGCTTGAAAGCCTTGGTGTTAAAATAGCGGGGATGGATTTTGGACCCAATGGTGTTAAGTCAGGCGCAAATTTAGTGATAGTACTCAACGCCCTAGAAAATCCCCAGATTCTTGAAAATGCCTTCTTGTGGCTGGACTCTAGCGATGGTTTTCTTCTGGTCAAACTGGCCGATTGTACGCTAGACCCCTGTATCAACAAAACTAGCGAAGTCATCAGCGCGCTTACGTCTAAAACCACGTCAGAGACTTACCTTCTACTTCGGAAAACAACAAAACCCACAGAAAACCAAATTCTTCGCGTGGCCAACGGCGACTTTAAATGGATAGAGACTCTCAAAAACTCAATGACGAAAAGCGCAGCCGATGGTTCTAAGATTTTCCTGGTGTCAGAAGAACCTGCGAGCGGTTTAGTAGGGTTCGTGAATTGTCTCAAAGAGGAAGCTGGAGGGGATTGCATTCGTTCATACTTTATACAGAGTAAAACCGCAGAGCCGTTTGTACCTTCTTCGCCGTTCTACGCCCAGCAGATCAAAAAGGATTTGGTCCACAATGTCCTCAACGAGAAGAACGAGTGGGGAACGTTCCGGCATCTTCCTATGCACGGCGGAAAGGACGTTAAGACGATTCCATTGGAACATGCTTATTTGAATACGGTCGTTAGGGGCGATTTGTCAAGCTTTAAATGGACCCAAAGCCCTCTAAGCAATTTTAAGTAAGTATAGCTGGCCTCAGTTGATAGGTTGCCACTAAACGCAATGAAATATTAAAATAATTTGATATTTTAGTATTCCGATGTTTCAATATTTTGATATTTTAGTTTTAAATTACTCAATAAATTATTATTTCGATATTTTAATATTTTGATATTTTGATATTTAAATACTTCGATATTTGATTATCTTGAAATTTTAATATATTCATATTATAATATTTGGATATTTTAATTTCCCGATATTTTATTATTTTAATATTTTATTGTTTTACATTTCGTACTTAATATTTTGATATTTATATACTTTGACCATTTAACATTTTGCTACTTTAATATTTTAATATTCCCTTATTTCTTTACTTTTTTATCTTAATATTTTGATATTTAAATATTTCAATAATTTACTATTTTGATATACTAAAATTCTGACAATTTATTTTTCGATATTTTAATATTTAGAAATTTTAATACTTTAACATCTTTATATTTGGATATTTTGCTATTTCGATATTTAATACTTCACAATTTATTATCTTGATATTTCGATATTTTAATATTTGGGTATTTTAATATTCCGATATTTTATAAGTTTGATATTTTAATATTTTGATATTTTAGTATTTCGATATTTTCCTATTCCAATATTTCGATACTTTAATATTTTGGTATTTTAAGTTTCTGATAAGATATATTTCGATATTTTAATACTTTAACATTTTTATTTTTTTTTATTTATTTTGAATTTTCTATTTTTCAAATTTTCGAATTTTCGAATTTCTAAATTTTTTAATTTTTTGAATTTTTAAATTTTTGAATTTTTGAATTTTTGAATTTTTGAATTTTTGAATTTTTGAATTTTTGAATTTTTGAATTTTCGAATTTTTGTATTTTTGAATTTCTGAATTTTTAGATTTTTTTAGAATTTTTAAAATTTTTAAATTTTTGAATTTTTGAATTTTTGAATTTTTATGAGTTTTCGAATTTTTAAATTTTTGAATTTTTTAGAATTTTGAATATTTGAATTTTTGAGTTTTTGAATTTTTGAATTTTTGAATTTTTGGATTTTTAAATTTTTAAATTTATGAAATTTTTAAATTTTGAATTTTGACTGTTGAATTTTGAATTTTGAATTTTGAATTTTGAATTTTGAATTTTGAATTTTGAATTTTGAATTTTGAATTTTGAATTTTGAATTTTGAATTTTGAATTTTGAATTTTGAATTTTGAATTTTGAATTTTGAATTTTGAATTTTGAATTTTGAATTTTGAATTTTGAATTTTGAATTTTGAATTTTGAATTTTGAATTTTGCATTTTAATTTTGCATTTTGCATTTTGAATTTTGAATATTGAATTTTGAATTTTAAATTTTGAATTTTGATTTTGAATTTTGAATTTTGAATTTTAGAATTTTGAATTTTGAAATTTTGAATTTTGAATTTTATATTTTGAATTTTGAATTTTGAATTTTGAATTTTGAATTTTGAATTTTGAATTTTGAATTTTGAATTTTGAATTTTAAATTTTGAATTTTGAATTTTGAATTTTGAATTTTGAATTTTGAATTTTGAATTTTGAATTTTGAATTTTGAATTTTGAATTTTGAATTTTGAATTTTGAATTTTGAATTTAGAATTTAGAATTTAGAATTTAGAATTTAGAATTTAGAATTTAGAATTTAGAATTTAGAATTTAGAATTTAGAATTTAGAATTTAGAATTTAGAATTTAGAATTTAGAATTTAGAATTTAGAATTTAGAATTTAGAATTTTGAATTTTGAATTTTGAATTTTGAATTTTGAATTTAGATTTTGAAGTTTTGAATTTATTTGAATTTTGAATTTTGAATTTTGAATTTTGAATTTTAAATTTTAAATTTTGAATTTTGAATTTTGAATTTTGAATTTTGAATTTTGATTTGTGATTTTTGAATTTTGAATTTTGAATTTTGAATTTTGAAATTTGAATTTTAATTTTAAATTTTGAATTTTGAATTTTGAATTTTGAATTTTGAATTTTGAATTTTGAATTTTGAATTTTGAATTTTGAATTTTGAATTTGAATTTTGATTTTTGAATTTTGAATTTTGAATTTTGAATTTGAATTTTGAATTTTGAATTTTAAATAGAATTTGAATTTGAATTTAGAATTTAGAATTTAGAATTTAGAATTTAGAATTTTGAATTTTGAATTTTGAATTTAGAATTTGAATTTAGAATTTGAATTTGAATTTGAATTTGAATTTTGAATTAAATTTAGAATTTTGAATTTTGAATTTTGAATTTTGAATTTTGAATTTTGAATTTTGAATTTTGAATTTTAATTTTAATTTTGAATTTTGAATTTTGAATTTTGAATTTTGAATTTTGAATTTTGTTTTTTGAATTTTGAATTTTGAATTTTGAATTTTGAATTTTGAATTTTGAATTTTGAATTTTGAATTTTGAATTTTGAATTTTGAATTTTGAATTTTGAATTTTGAATTTTGAATTTTGAATTTTTTTAAAATTTTGAATTTTAATTTTGAATTTTAAAATTTTGAATTTTTTTGGGAATTTTGAATTTTGAATTTTGAATTTTAATTTTGAATTTTGAATTTGAATTTGAATTTAAATTTAAATTTTTTGAATTTTAAATTGAATTTGAATTTGAATTTGTTTGAATTTTGAATTTTGAATTTTGAATTTTGAATTTTGAATTTTGAATTTTAATTTTAATTTTGAATTTTGAATTTTGAATTTTGAATTTTGAATTTTAATTTTGTTTTATTTTGAATTTTGAATTTTGAATTTTGAATTTTGAATTTTGAATTTTGAATTTTGAATTTTGAATTTTGAATTTGAATTTTAATTTTTTTGAATTTTAATTTTGAATTTTGAATTTTGAATTTTGAATTTTGAATTTTGAATTTTGAATTTTGAATTTTGAATTTTGAATTTTGAATTTTGAATTTTGAATTTTGAATTTTGAATTTGAATTTTAAATTTTGAATTTTGAATTTTGAATTTTGAATTTTGAATTTTGAATTTTGAATTTTGAATTTTGAATTTTGAATTTTGAATTTTGAATTTTGAATTTTGAATTTTGAATTTTGAATTTTGAATTTTGAATTTTGAATTTTAATTTTGAATTTTGAATTTTTGAATTTTGAATTTTGAATTTTGAATTTGAATTTTGAATTTTGAATTTTGAATTTTGAATTTTGAATTTTGAATTTTGAATTTTGAATTTTGAATTTTGAATTTTGAATTTTGAATTTTGAATTTTGAATTTTGAATTTTGAATTTTGAATTTTGAATTTTGAATTTTGAATTTTGAATTTTAAATTTTGAATTTTGAATTTTGAGATATGAATTTTGAATCTTGATTCTTGAATCTTGAATCTTGAATCTTGGATCTTGAATCTTGGATCTTGAATAAATAATAAAATATTGAAATATTAAAATATTACAAAATTATCATTTAGAAATATTAGAATATTAAAATATCGAAACTTAAAATTTCAAAATATTATTAATTGAAAAATTAAAATACGAGATATTAAAATATTAAAATTTTGAAATGTAGCTTATCGAAGTTCTTAAATATCATAATATAAAAGGTATTGGAATTATAAAATATCAAACTATGAAAATATCAAATATTAGGATATCGAAATTTTAAAATTTCAAAATATACATATTTTAATAGATCAAAATAATAGAATATTAGAGTAATAAAATATTTATATCAAAATATAAAAATACCGTAATATAAAAATATCAAAGTACTAAAATGTCGAGATATTAAAATATCAACATATTAATACAATAAAATATTGATATATTAATTACAATAGTGAAGCATCAAAATATTTAAATATGAAAATATGGAAGTGTTAAAATATTGAAATATTAAGATACCGAAATAGTAAAATATCAAAATGTAACTTGTATGTAAATTTCAAAATATCAAAAAATTAAAGTACTGAAATATTAATATATCGAAATATTAAAACAGTAAATAAAAAATACCTAAATATTAGTTTACAAAATATTAAAATATCAAAATAATAACAACCAAAGGTTTATCTATTAAAATATTAGGAGATTAAAATATCGAAATAACGAAATATCAAAATACAAAGATATCGAAACCTTTTAATATAGAACAAATGTAACACGAAAATTTTAAAATATTGAAATATGAGAATACTAAATATTAAAATATCGAAATATTACAATATCAAAAGTAGAAATATAAAAATAATTATTGCCATACTAGACTATCAAATCAATTGATAAATTGAAATACTAAAACATCCAAATATTGTGATATTTCGATATTAAAATAATTCCATACTTTGATATTTTAATATTTCAATAATTTAGTATTTCAATTTTAAATATTTCAAAATTTTAAGTTCGATATTTTAATACTCTAATATTTCAATATTTTAATGTTTCGACATTTTAGTATTTTATTTTTAAAAATTTCGATCTCTTTTCCAATATAGCATTTAGATAATATATTAATATATCGATATTTTATTATGTCGATATTTAGATATTCAAATATTTCGATATTTTTATATTTCCATATCTAATTGTTTCGATATTTTATTATTTTCATATTTCAGTATATTCAAATCTTAGTAATATTTACGTATGTAAATATTTTGATATTTCCATATTGTAATACCTCAACATTTTAATATTTTGATATTTTGGTATTAGGTATATTAATATTTCGATGTTTTAGTATTTCGATATTTTAATATTTTGATATTTCAATACCTCAATATTTTAAGATTTCTACGTTTTTACATTTCGATACTACAAATTTGGTTATTTTAATATTTTGATATAAAAAAAAGACCTGCTGGAAGTAGAATTAAAAATAATCCAACGAGTCGATGAAATTTTATTTTCAACTATTTAACAGCTCAAAATTAGTACCTCCTCTCATTTTAATTTTTTAAATATAAATACCTTAAACGTTTTCTTTTCTATTTCAGACCAAACCCAGATCAAGAACTGTGTCACGTACACTTTGCCCCCCTAAATTTTCGTGACGTAATGGTAGCTACTGGTAAGTTATCTCCAGATGCCCTACCAGGAGACCTGGTAACACAAGACTGCATCATGGGCTTGGAATTCTCAGGGCGTGACAGCCGCGGTAGACGAGTAATGGGAATTTTAAAATCGCTAGGATTGGCAACAACGTGCGTAGCGGATCCTAACTTATTATGGGAAGTGCCTGATAAATGGAGTCTTGAGGATGCAGCTACGGTTCCTGTGGCATATGCAACGGTAAGTACGTTTTTTATGAGGTAAAAATGGTTAATTGAACGCGGTCGGGATCTGGTGTTTCCAACGTGTAGGTGATAATTATTTTTAATGGTTCCCGGTCAGATGGTAAAAACAGGAAATTGCTTAGCACGTGAATGCTAAAAGCTGCAAGTAACAGAAACGAATATTTATATTATGTTAATTAGTTCTTAAGTAGGCGATTCAGCGCAATTTATTTTTTAACTTCCTCTTTGTTCCAGGCTTACTACGCGTTGGTCATCAGAGGCCAAATACAACCTGGTGAATCTATATTAATCCACACTGGAGCAGGAGGCGTTGGTCACGCCGCCATTTCAATCGCCTACCATTTTGGCTGCACCGTTTTCACAACAGTAGGAACTCAATCAAAGCGCGATTCCCTAAAGCATACGTTCCCCCAACTACAGGATAGTGCCATAGGAAGTTCGCGGGATACCAGTTTCGAGCAACTAATTATGGCACGAACTGGAGGACGCGGAGTGGATTTGGTACTCAATTCCCTTGCGGGAGAGCAGCTGCAAGCGTCAGTTCGGTGTTTGGCAGAAGGAGGCCGTTTCCTTGAAATAGGAAAAGTCGATCTCTCTCAAGATTCGCCACTTGGAATGAACGTGTTTTTGAAAAACACATCGTTTCATGGTGTTCTTCTGGATAGTATTCTAACTGGAAATCATGCAGTTAAGGCTCAAGTGGTACGCTTACTCGCCGATGGTATACAAAACGGCGCTGTGATACCCTTACCGAGAAAGGTGTACAAAACAGACAACGTTGAGCAGGCGTTTAGGTACATGGCATCAGGAAAGCACGTCGGTAAGCTTCTGCTGAAGATAAGGGATGACGATGACTTTGGCCCCAAGAGGGTATTGGCAATTCTACGCACTTACATGGACCCTGAGAAGTGTTACGTGATTGTGGGAGGATTAGGCGGCTTTGGACTGGAACTATCCGACTGGCTAGCACACAGAGGGGCTAGAAAGATACTCCTGGCATCACGAAATGGCGTCAGCTCCGGCTACCAAGCTTTAAAAACAAGACGCTCGAGAAAGGACGGCACCACGGTTATAATTTCAACAGTTAGTACAGCAACCGAAGCAGGCGCAGAAACGCTACTCAAAGAAGCCGCCAAACTGGCGCCTGTGGGGGGTATTTTTAACCTGGCTGTCGTGTTACGCGACTCAGCTTTTGAAAATCAAACCGTAGACAATTTTGTAGCAGTGACAGAACCTAAGCTAACCACAACGAAAAATTTAGACGCAGCATCACGAAAGCTAGCACCTCACTTGAAGTACTTTGTAACGTTCTCGTCAGTTACGTGCGGACGGGGAAACGCTGGACAGTCAAACTACGGCTATGCGAACTCTACAATGGAGCGGATATGTGAAGCGCGACGTTCCCAGGGGCTTCCTGGGCTCGCCATCCAGTGGGGAGCGATTGGAGACGTTGGGATTCTCCACAATCTGATAGGAAATAATAGTATCAAGATCAAAGGCACTCTCCCGCAGAGGATACTCTCTTGTTTAGCCACACTGGATGTTTTGCTCAACCAGCCGAACACTGTGGTTTCCAGCATCGTCTTAGCCGATCGAGATGGCGAAGTCAAAATCAACCAAGGCGATATAAGCGCTACGATTGCTAATATCTTACATATACCTGACGTCACCGCTGTCTCCAAAACAACAACGCTGGCTGAATTTGGCATGGATTCTTTAATGGCAGCTGAAATTAAGCAAATTATAGGGAGATGCTGCGACGTGTCTCTTAGTCCCAAAGAAATCCGCGAGTTAACTTTTGAAAAGTTGGAAGAACTAATTGTTTGCGACCGAACCCCATCCAAGTCCCCTTCGACGTTCAATATCACAACAAATGATGACCAGTACACTTTTAAGGAAACGGCGACGCAGCCGATTATTAAACTGGCCGGGACTGAATCAGGTACACGTTGGCCAACGATTTTTCTTATGCCGACGATCGAAGGCAACGTGGATGCCTATAACCCACTACCCTTACTCTTACACACACCGACGTATGGCTTGGAATGTACAATGGAATGCCCCCTGACATCTATACCCGCCCAAGCTCAGTATTACATAGAACAGGTTAAACGGGTGGATGACGAAGGACCATATGTTATCGTTGGGCAGTCGTTTGGCGCCTGCGTTGCGTTCGAGATGGGCCTACAATTAAAGGCACAAGGAAAAGATGTTAAACTGCTCCTACTCGATGGTTCTCACACTTACGTTCTTAAATACCCTAAAAATATTCTCACAGATGAAGACCTGAAGCAATCTGAGTTGTTGATGGACTTTGCTTCGAAATTTAGGGATTTTGATAAACAGGTGGTAGGTATTTTTTAGGGCGTTTGAATGGCATTTTACTGGTTTATTTTGAAATCGAATACCAACCTAACCTTACAAAAACGTGCCATGGGGTTGTTTTACCGCCGGTAATGGTTTTTAATGAACTTCATACGGCCCTTTTCCGCCTCCGTGAGTTTAAATGGAAAAAGGCTTCCCTATGAACGTCGATTTTTTATAAATGTAATGTAATTAAAGAATCCAATAAGGTAGAGATACATATTTGTCTGCTTATAATAAAAAAAAGAAACAAAGATGCTTATAAAAACAAAAGACACATTGTGGTGATTATAGAGAAGGAGAAGCACATTGTAGTCATTATAAAAAAAGAAACACGTTAGACTGCTTACAAAGAACAGGCGACACATTGTAGTGATTATAAAAAAACAGAAACACAATAGACTGCTTATAAAAGGTAAGAAACATATTGGTCTGCTTATAAAAAAAAAACACTTTGTGGTGATTATAAGGAAGAAAGAAGCACATTGTAGTCACTATAAAAAACAATAAACACATTGGACTGCTTATAAAGACAAGGAACACATTGGACTGCCCGTAGAAAACAAGAAACACATTGAACGTATTATAAGATACGCATTGTACTGCTTATAAAAAATAAAAAACATATTGATCTGCTTATAAAAAAGATAAAGAACACATTGTGGTGATTATAAGAAACGTTGAAGCACATTGTAATCGCTATAAAAACAAAAAACACATTGAACTGCTCATAAAGACAAGGAACATGTTGGACTGCTCATAGAAAACAAGAAACACATTGAAAAGGTTACAAAAAACGCATTGTAATGCTTATAAAAAATAAGAAACATATTGGTCTGCTTATAAAAAAATATATAAAGAACACATTGTGGTAATTATAAGAAAAGAAAAGGCACATACTAGTCACCATAAAAAACAAGAAACACATTGGACTGCTTATAAAAACAACGAGCACATTAGACTACTCATAGAAAACAAGAAACTTATTGAACATATTATGAGAAACGCATTGTACTGCTTATAAAAAATAAGAAACATATTGGACTGCTTAGAAAAAAATGAAGAACACATTGTGGTGATTATAAGAAAAGAAGAAGCACATTGTAGTTACTATAAAGAACAAGAAACACATTGCACTGCTTATAAAAAAGCAAGAAACGCATTGAACATATTACAAGAAACGCATTGTACTGCTTATAAAAAATAAGAAACACATGGGACTGCCTATAAAAACAAAGAATACATTTGGTGATTATAAGAAAAGAAGGAGCACATTGTAGTCGTTATAAAAAGCACGAAACACATTGGGCTGCTTATAAAAATATAAAACACAAAGTAATTATAAAAATAGAAACACATTAGACTGCTTATAAAAACAAGACACATTAGATTGCTGATTAAAAAGTAGCACGTTGAACTGCTTACAAAATAACAAGAAACACGTTGAAGTGCTTACAAATATCAAGGATCACTTTGGACTGCTTATAAAAACAAGAAACACGTTCTAGTGATTATAAGAAATAAGAAACACGTTGCAGAAAAAAGAACCATGTTGTAGTAGTTAGAAAACAAGAAATATATTGGACTAATTAAAAACCAAGACATTGTAGTGATTATAAAAACCAAGAAACACATTGCGATGACCATAAAAGCAAGAAAACATTAAACTGCTTCTGAAAAACCAAGTAACTCATTGCACGGCTTATAAAATCAAGGAACGCATTGGACTGCTTATAAAAAAAACATATTGGTCTGCTTATAAAAAATAACGAGCACATTGTGGTGATTTAAAGAAAAGAAAAGCACATTGTAGTCATAACAAACCAAGAGCACATTGGACTGCTTATAAAGACAAGGAACACATTGGACTGTTCATAGAAAACAAGAAACACATTAAACATATTATAAGAAACGCATTGTACTGCTTATAAGAATAAGAAAGGCATTGGACTGTTAATAAAGAAAATAAAGAACACATTGTGGTGATTATAAGAAAAGAATAAGCATATTGTGGTCAGTATTAAAACAAGAAACACATTGGACTACTTATAAAGACAAGGAACACATTGGACTGCGCATAAAAAACAAGATACACATTGAACATATTACAAGAAACACGTTGTGCTGCTTATAAAAAATAAGAAACCTGTTGGTCTGCGTATAAAAAAAATTAAGAACTCATTGTAGTGATTATAAGAAAAGAAGAAGCACATTGTAGTCACTTTAAAAAAACAAGAAACACATTGGACTGCTCATAAAAGACCATGAACACATTAGACTGCTCATAGAAAACACGAACACATTGAACAGATTACAGGAAAACGCATTGCTTTGCTTATAAAAAATAAAAAACATATTGGTCTGCTTATAAAAAGAAATAAAGCACACATTGTGGGGATAACAAAAAGAAGAAGCACATTGTGGTCATTTTAAAAAACAATAAACACATCGGTCTGCTTATAAAGACAAGGAACTTGCACTGCTCATAGATAACAAGAAACACATTGAACAGATAACAAGAAACGCATTGTACTGCTTATAAAAATAAGAGACACGGGAATGCTTATAAAAACAAAGAACACATTTGTGATTATAAGGAAAGAAGAAGCACATTGTAGTCATTATAAAAATCACGAAACACATTGGACGGCTTATAAAAAATAAGTTACACATTGTAGTGATTATAAAAAAGATCCAGAAACACATTGGACTGCTTATAAAAAAATAGGAAACACATTGTAGTGATTATAAAAAAAAGGAAAAAGATTAGACTGCTTATATAAAACAAGACACATTAAATTGCTGATAGAAAACAAGCAGCACGTTGAAATGCTTACAAGAAAAAACAAGAAACACGACGAAGTGCTTACAAATACCAAGGAACACATTGGACTGCTTATAAAAAACAAGAAACACATTCTAATGATTATAAAAGTCAGAATCACATTGTAGTGATTAAAAAAGAACCAGTTGTAGTAGTTATAAAAACAAGAAACACATTGGACTTCTTATACAAACAAGACATTGTAGTGATTATAAAAAACCAAGAAACACATTGCGATGGCTATAAAAAGGCTAGAAAACATTGGACTACTTATAAAAAATAAAAAACACATTGGACTGCCTATAAAGACAAGGATCACATTGGACTGCTTACAGAAAACAAAAAACACATTGAACAGATTACAAGCAACGCATTGCACTGCTTATAAAAAATAAGAAACATATTGGTCTGCTTATATAAAAAACAAAAGACACCTTATTGTGATTACAAAAAGGAAGAAGCACATTGTAGTCATTATAAAAAACAGGAAACACATCGGTCTGCTTATAAAGACAAAAACTCATTGGACTGCTCATAGATAACAAGAAACACATTGAACAGATTACAAGAAACGCATTGTACTGCTTATAAAAAATAAGAAACATATTGGACTGCTTAGAAAAAAATGAAGAACACATTGTGGTGATTATAAGAAAAGAAGAAGCACATTGTAGTTACTATAAAGAACAAGAAACACATTGCACTGCTTATAAAAAAGCAAGAAACGCATTGAACATATTACAAGAAACGCATTGTACTGCTTATAAAAAATAAGAAACACATGGGACTGCCTATAAAAACAAAGAATACATTTGGTGATTATAAGAAAAGAAGGAGCACATTGTAGTCGTTATAAAAAGCACGAAACACATTGGGCTGCTTATAAAAAAATATAAAACACAAAGTAATTATAAAAAATAGAAACACATTAGACTGCTTATAAAAAACAAGACACATTAGATTGCTGATTAAAAAAAGTAGCACGTTGAACTGCTTACAAAATAACAAGAAACACGTTGAAGTGCTTACAAATATCAAGGATCACTTTGGACTGCTTATAAAAAACAAGAAACACGTTCTAGTGATTATAAGAAATAAGAAACACGTTGCAGAAAAAAAGAACCATGTTGTAGTAGTTAGAAAACAAGAAATATATTGGACTAATTAAAAAACCAAGACATTGTAGTGATTATAAAAAACCAAGAAACACATTGCGATGACCATAAAAAGCAAGAAAACATTAAACTGCTTCTGAAAAAACCAAGTAACTCATTGCACGGCTTATAAAATCAAGGAACGCATTGGACTGCTTATAAAAAAAAAACATATTGGTCTGCTTATAAAAAAATAACGAGCACATTGTGGTGATTTAAAGAAAAGAAAAGCACATTGTAGTCATAACAAACCAAGAGCACATTGGACTGCTTATAAAGACAAGGAACACATTGGACTGTTCATAGAAAACAAGAAACACATTAAACATATTATAAGAAACGCATTGTACTGCTTATAAGAATAAGAAAGGCATTGGACTGTTAATAAAGAAAATAAAGAACACATTGTGGTGATTATAAGAAAAGAATAAGCATATTGTGGTCAGTATTAAAACAAGAAACACATTGGACTACTTATAAAGACAAGGAACACATTGGACTGCGCATAAAAAACAAGATACACATTGAACATATTACAAGAAACACGTTGTGCTGCTTATAAAAAATAAGAAACCTGTTGGTCTGCGTATAAAAAAAATTAAGAACTCATTGTAGTGATTATAAGAAAAGAAGAAGCACATTGTAGTCACTTTAAAAACAAAAACACATTGGACTGCTCATAAAGACCATGAACACATTAGACTGCTCATAGAAAACACGAACACATTGAACAGATTACAGGAAAACGCATTGCTGCTTATAAAAAATTAAAAACATATTGGTCTGCTTATAAAAAGAAATAAAGCACACATTGTGGGGATAACAAAAAGAAGAAGCACATTGTGGTCATTTTAAAAAACAATAAACACATCGGTCTGCTTATAAAGACAAGGAACTTGCACTGCTCATAGATAACAAGAAACACATTGAACAGATAACAAGAAACGCATTGTACTGCTTATAAAAATAAGAGACACGGGAATGCTTATAAAAACAAAGAACACATTTGTGATTATAAGGAAAGAAGAAGCACATTGTAGTCATTATAAAAATCACGAAACACATTGGACGGCTTATAAAAAATAAGTTACACATTGTAGTGATTATAAAAAAAATCCAGAAACACATTGGGCTGCTTATAAAAAAATAGGAAACACATTGTAGTGATTATAAAAAAAAGGAAAAAGATTAGACTGCTTATATAAAACAAGACACACATTAAATTGCTGATAGAAAACAAGCAGCACGTTGAAATGCTTACAAGAAAAAAACAAGAAACACGACGAAGTGCTTACAAATACCAAGGAACACATTGGACTGCTTATAAAAAACAAGAAACACATTCTAATGATTATAAAAAGTCAGAATCACATTGTAGTGATTAAAAAAAAGAACCCAGTTGTAGTAGTTATAAAAAACAAGAAACACATTGGACTTCTTATACAAACAAGACATTGTAGTGATTATAAAAAACCAAGAAACACATTGCGATGGCTATAAAAAGGCTAGAAAACATTGGACTACTTATAAAAAATAAAAAACACATTGGACTGCCTATAAAGACAAGGATCACATTGGACTGCTTACAGAAAACAAAAAACACATTGAACAGATTACAAGCAACGCATTGCACTGCTTATAAAAAATAAGAAACATATTGGTCTGCTTATATAAAAAACAAAAGACACCTTATTGTGATTACAAAAAGGAAGAAGCACATTGTAGTCATTATAAAAAACAGGAAACACATCGGTCTGCTTATAAAGACAAAAACTCATTGGACTGCTCATAGATAACAAGAAACACATTGAACAGATTACAAGAAACGCATTGTACTGCTTATAAAAAATAAGAAACACGGGAATGCTTATAAAAACAAAGAACACATTTGGTGATTATAAGGAAAGAAGAAGCACATTGTAGTCATTATAAAAATCACGAAACACATTGGACGGCTTATAAAAAATAAGTTACACATTGTAGTGATTATAAAAAAAATCCAGAAACACATTGGGCTGCTTATAAAAAAATAGGAAACACATTGTAGTGATTATAAAAAAAAGGAAAAAGATTAGACTGCTTATATAAAACAAGACACACATTAAATTGCTGATAGAAAACAAGCAGCACGTTGAAATGCTTACAAGAAAAAAACAAGAAACACGACGAAGTGCTTACAAATACCAAGGAACACATTGGACTGCTTATAAAAAACAAGAAACACATTCTAATGATTATAAAAAGTCAGAATCACATTGTAGTGATTAAAAAAAAGAACCCAGTTGTAGTAGTTATAAAAAACAAGAAACACATTGGACTTCTTATACAAACAAGACATTGTAGTGATTATAAAAAACCAAGAAACACATTGCGATGGCTATAAAAAGGCAAGAAAACATTGGACTACTTATAAAAAATAAAAAAACACATTAGACTGCTTATAAAAAAACACTAGTAACCCATCGGACTGATTATAAAATGAAGAGACGCATTGGACTGCTTATAAATATAAGAAACTACAAACGCATTGCACTGCTTTTAAAAAATAAGAAACATGTTGGTCTGCTTATAAAAAAAATAAAGAACACATTGTGGTGATTATAAGAAAAGAAGAAGCACATTGTAGCCACTATAAAAAACAAAAAACACATTGTATTGCTTATAAAGACAAGGAGCACATCGGACTGCTTATAGAAAACAAGAAACACATTGAACAGATTACAAGAAACGCATAGCACTGCTTATAAAAAATAAAAAACATATTGATTTGCTTATAAAAAAATAAAGAACACATTGTGGTGATTATAAAAAAAGAAGAAGCACATTGTAGTCACTATAAAAACAAAAAGCGCATTGGACTGCTCATAAAGATTAGGAACACATTGGACTGTTTATAAATAACAAGACACACATTGAACAGATTACAAGAAACGCTTGTACTGCTTATAAAAAATAAGAAACACATGGGACCGCTTATAAAAACAAAGAACACATTTGGTGATTATAAAGAAAGAAGAAGCACATTGTAGTCACTATAAAAAACAAGAAACACATTGTATTGCTTATAGAGACAAGAAGCACATTGGACTGCTTATAGAAAACAAGAAACACATTGAACAGATTACAAGAAACGCATAGCACTGCTTATAAAAAATAAGAAACATATTGATTTGCTTATAAAAAAATAAAGAACACATTGTGGTGATTATAAGAAAAGAAGAAGCACATTGTAGTCTCTATAAAAAACAAAAAGCACATCGGACTGCTCATAAAGATTAGGAACACATTGGACTGTTCATAGATAACAAGACACACATTGAACAGATTACAAGAAACGCTTGTACTGCTTATAAAAAATAAGAAACACATGGGACTGCTTATAAAAACAAAGAACTCAATTGAAAATTGTAAGAAAAGAAGAAGCACACTGTAGTCATTATAAAAAGCACGAAACACATTGGACTGCTTATAAAAAATAGTTTACACATTGTAGTGATTTTAAACAAAAACCAAAAACGCATTGGACTACTTAAAAAAAGCACATTGTAGTGATTATAAACAAAAAAAACACATTGGACTACTCATAGAAAACAAGACACACATTAGATTGTTGATAAAAAACCAAAGAGCACGTTGAACTGCTTACAAAAAGCACAAGAAACACCTTAAAGTGCTTACAAATATTAAGGAACAAAATTAAACTACTTATAAAAAACAAGAAACATATTCTAGTGATTATAAAAATAAGAAACACATTGCAGTGACTAAAAAAATAGAAGAACAATGTTGTAGTAGTTAGAAAAAACAAGAAACACATTTGACTTCTTATAAAAACCAAGACATTGTAGTGTTTATAAAAAAACAATAAACACATTGGACTGCTTATAAAGACAGGAAACGCATTGTACGGCTAATAAAAAAAGAAACATATTAGACTGCTTATAAAGAAAATAAAGAACACATTGTGGTGATTATAGAAGGCATTAGACTGCTTATAAAGACAAAGAACACATTGGACTGCTCATAGAAAACAAAAAAGGCATTGAACATATTACAAGAAACGGTTTGTACTGCTTATAAAAAAATAAGAAACACATTGGTCTGCTTATGAAAAAAATAGAGAACATGTGGTTATTACAAAAAAGAAGATGCACACTGTAGTCATTATAAAAAACAAGAAACACATTGGACTACTTATAAAAATAAGAAAGAAATTAGACTGCTTATAAAAAAAACGAATTGGACTGCTTATAAAATCAAGGAGCGCATTAGACTACTTATAGATATAAGAAACAAGAAACGCATTGCACTGCTTATAAAAAATAAGAAACATAATTGTGCTTATAAAAAAAAATAAAGAACACATTGTGGTGATTATAAGAAAAGAAGAAGCACATTGTAGTCATAAAAAAGGAACACATTGGACTGCTTATACAAACAATGAGCACATTGCACTGCTCATAGAAAACAAGAAACACATTAAACAGATTACAAGAAATGCACTGTACTGCTTATAAAAGATAAGAAAGACATTGGACTGCTTATAAAAAAACAAAGTACACATTTCTTGATTATAAGGAAAAGAGAAGCACATTGTAGTAACTATACAAAACAGGAAACACATTGGACTGCTTATAAAAACAAGGAACACATTGGACTGCTTATAGGAAATACGAAACGCATTGAACAGATTACAAGAAACGCATAGCGCTGTTTATAAGAAATAAGAATCTTATTGGTCTGCTTTTAAAAAAATAGAGAACACTTTGTGGTGCTTTTACGAAAAGGAGAAGCACATTGTAGTCATAAAAAAAGGAACACATTGGACAGCTTATAAAAAACAAGAAATACATTGAAGAGATTACAATAAACGCATTGTACTGCTTATAAAAATTGAGAAACATATTGGACTGCTTATAAAAAAAATAAGAAAAACATTGTAGTAATTATAAGAAAAGAAACACATTGAACTGCTTATAGAAAAAAATAAAGAACACTTTGTGGTGATTACAAAAAAGAAGAAGCACATTGTAGTCATTATAAAAAACAAAAAACACATTGGTCTGCTTATAAAGACAAGATACTAAAGGGACTGCTCATAGATACCAAGAAACGCCTTGAACAGATTACAAGAAACGCATTGCACTGCTTATGAAAAATAAGAAACACATGTGACTGCTTATAAAAACAAAGAACACATTTTGAAATTGTAAGAGAAGAAGAAGCACATTGTAGTCATTATAAAAAGCACGAAACACATTGGACTACTTTAAAAAAATGGTTTACACATTGTAGTGATTAGAAACAAAAACCAGAAACGCATTGGACTGCTTATAGAAAAAATAAGAAACACATTGTAGTGGTTATAAACAAAAGAAGCACATTGGACTACTCATAGAAAGCAAGATACACATTAGATTGCTGATAAAAAAACAAGGAGCACGTTGAACTGCTTACACAAAAAAACAAGAAACACCTCGAAGTGCTTACAAATATTAAGGCTCAAATTGAACTTCTTATAAAAAACAAGAAACATATTCTAGTGATTATAAAAATAAGAAACACATTGCAGTGACTAAAAAAATAGAAAAACAATGTTGTAGTAGTTAGAAAAAACAAGAAACACATTTGACTTCTTATAAAAACCAAGACATTGTAGTGATTATAAAAAAACAATAAAACATTGGACTACTTATAACAATAAAAAATATATTAGACTGCTTATAAAAAAAAAACAAGTAACCCATTAGACTGTTTATAAAATCAAGGAACGCATTGGGCTGCTTATCAATATAAGAAACAAAAAAACACATTGCACTGCTTATAAAAATAAGAAACATATTGGTCTGCTATAAAAAAAAAATAAAAAACACATTGTGGTAATTATAAGACAAAAAGAAGCACATTGTAGTCACTACAAAAAACAAGAAACACATTGAACTGCTAAAGATAAGGAACAAGGAACATATTGGACTGCTCATAGAAAACAAGAAACACATGGAAAAGGTTACAAGAAACGCATTGTATTGCTTATAAAAAATAAGAAACATATTATAAAAAAAATAAAGAACACATTGTGGTGATTATAAGAAAAGAAGAAGCACATTGTAGTTATTATAAAAAACACATTGGACTGCTTATAAAGACAAAGAACACATTAGACTGCTGATAAAATACAAGAAACACATCGAACAGATTATAAAAAATGCATTGCACTTGTTATAAAAAATAAGCAACATATTGGTCTGCTTATATAAAAATAAAAAGCACATTGTAGTGATTATAAGAAAAGAAGAAGCACATTGTAGTAATAAAAAGCAAGGAACACATTGGACTGCTTATAAAGACAAACAGCACATTGATCTGCTCATAGAAAACAAAAAGCACATTGAACATATTACAAGAACCGCATTGTACTGCTTATAAAATAAAGAACGTATTTGGTGATTAAAAGGGAAGAAGAAGCACATTATAGTCATTAGAAAAAGCACGAAACACATTGGAATGCTTATAAGAAATAGGTTACACATTGTAGTGATTATAAAAGAATCAGAAACACATTAGACTGCTTATAAAAAATAAGAAGCACATTGTAGTAATTATAAAAATAGTAACACGTTGGACTGCGTATAGAAAACAAGACACACATTAGATTGCTGATAAAAACAAGTAGTACGTAGAACTGCTTACAACAAAAAACAAGACACAGGTTGAAGTGCTTACAAATATCAAGAAATGATTTGGACTGCTTATAAAAAACAAGAAAAGCTTTGGACCGATTATAAAAAAAACAAAGAACACATTTGGTGATTATAAGGCAACAGGAAGCACATTGTAGTGATTATAGAAAACAAAAGACATTATAGAAAAACAATTAGTATTATTGTACTGCTTTTAAGAAATAAGGAGCACATTCAACTGCTTACAAGTAACACATTGTAGTGATTTCAACAATTAACAATAACTTTGTAGTGATTATAAAAGACAAGAAACACATCGTAGTAATTATAGAAAGGAACACATTAAGCTGCTTATAAAAGTAAGTCACACATTGTATTGATTATAGAAGACAAGAGACACATTGGAGAGCTTATAAGAAAACAAGTAGTACATTGTACTGCTTATAAGGAATAAAGAACACATCTGCCTGCTTACAAGAAACACACTGTAGTGATTATAAAAAAGAAGAAGCACATTGTAGTAATTATAGAAATCAAAAAGCACATTGGACTGCTGATAAAGACCAGAAACACATTGTAGTGATTATACAAAAACAATCAAAACATTCGACTGTTTGTTACGAAAAAAACACATTGTAGTGGTTATAAAAAATAAGAAACACATTGGACTGATTATAAAAAAACAAGGAACACCTTGGACTGCTTCTAAAAGGAAGAAACACATTGGACAGATTATGAGACAAGAAGCAACTTATATAAGAACAAGAAACGTATTGGACTCTTTACGAAAGAAGAAACACGTTAGACCTGTTGTAGAAAACAAGGAACACATTGAACAGATTACAAGAAACGAATTGTACTGCTTATAAAAAAATAAGAAACACATTGAACTGTCAAAAAAACAAGAAACACGCTCTGGTGATTATAAGAAGAAAGAACCACAGTATATTTATTATAGAAAAAACAAGAAACAGATTGAACTGCTTATAAAAAAATCAGAAACACTTTTAGTAGCTATAGAAAAATAAGAAACATGTTGGACTACTTATAAGAAATAGGTCACACATTGTAGTTATTATGGAAAACAAGGGACACATTAGAGTGCTTATAAAAAACAAGTAGTACATTGTACTATTAACAAGAAATAAAGAACACAATTGACTGCTTACAAGAAACACATTGTAGTGCTTGTCAACAATAGGAATCACTTTGTAGTCATTATAATAAGTAAGAAACACATTGTAGTGGTTATAAAAACCAGAAACACATTGGACCGCTTATAGAAAAGAAGAAACGCATTTGACTGCTTATAAAAGATAGGTCACACATTGTAGTGATTATAGAAGACAAGAGACACATTGGAGTGCTTATAAGAAAACACATAGTACATTGTACTGCTTATAAGAAACAAAGAACATCTGCATCCTTGCGAGATACACATTGTAGTGATTATAAAAAACAAAAAAACATTCGACTATTTTTAAAGAAATAACAAACACATCGTAGTTGTTATAAAGAAGAAGAAATACATTGGACTGCTTATAAAAAAAATAGAGAACACATTGCACTGCTTATAAAAAATATGCCACACATTGTAGTGTTTATAGAAAACAATAGACATATTAGAGTGCTTAAAAAAAAGGGCACGTTGGAGTGCTTACAAAAAAAGTAGTACGTTGTACTGCTTATAAGAAATAAGAAACACATCCGACTGCTTACAAGACACACATTGTAGTGATTACAAAAAATAAGAAACACTTTGTAGTGATTATAGAATAGAAGAAACACATTGTAGCAATTATAGAAGAAACACCTTGGACTGCTTATAAAGACCAGAAACACATTGTAGTGATTTAAAGAAAAAAGAAAAGCATTTGACTGTTTATAAAGAAAAAAGATACACAGTGTAGTGGTTATAGAAAAACAAGAGGCACATTGGGCTGCTTATCAAAAAATAGGTAACACATTGTAGTAATTATAGAGGACAAGAGACATATTGAAGTGCTTATAAAAAACAAGTCGTACATTGTACTGCTTATAAGAAAAAATAAACACATTCAACAGCTTACAAAAAACACATTGTAGCGAAGAAGCACATTGTAGTAATCATAGAAAACAAGAAACACCTTGGACTGTTATAAATACCAGAAACACATTGTAGTGATTATATAAAACAAGAAAAGCATTCGACTGTTTTAAAGAAATAAGGAACACATTGTAGTGGTTATAGAAAAAACAAGAAGCACATTGGACTGCTATTAAAAAATAGGTAACACGTTGTGGTGATTATAGAGAACAAGAGACACATTGGAGCGTTTATAAAAAATAAGTAGTACATTGTACTGCATATAAGAAATAAGGAACACATTCGACAGCTTACAAGAAACACATTGTGGTGATTGCAAAAAATAAGAAACACTTTGTAGTGATTATGAAAGACAAGAAACACATTGTAGTAATTATAAAAAACAAGGAACACATTGGGCTGCTTATAAAAGATGGGTCACACATTGTAGTAATTATAGAAAACAAATGATACGTTGGAGTGCTTATAGAAAAAAGTAGTACGTTGCACTGCTTATAAGAAATATAGAACACATCCGATTGCTTACAAGAAACACATTGTAGTGATTGCAAAAAATAAGAAACACTTTGTAGTGATAATAAAAAAGAAAGAGCACATTGTAGTATTTATAGAAAACAAAAAACACCTTGGACTGCTGATAAAGACCAGAAACACATTGTAGTGGTCATATAAAACAAGAAAAGCATTCGACTGTTTATAAAGAAGTAAGAAACACATTTTAGTCATTATAAAAAACAAGAAGCACATTGGACTGCTTATAAAAAACAAGGAACGCCTTGGGCTGGTTCTAAAAGCAAGAAACACATTGGACAGATTATGGGACAAGAAATGGCTTATGTAAAAACAAGAAACACATTAAACTGCTTACAAAAGAAGAAACGCAATAGACCTGTTATAGAAAAACAAGGAACACATTGAACAGATTACAAGAAACGAATTGTACTGTTTATAAAAAATAAAGAACACATTGAACTGCTAAAAAAAAGGAACACACTCTGGTGATAATAAGAGGAGAAGAAGCACAGTATATTCATTATAAAACAACAAAAAACACACTGAATTAATTCTAAAAACAAGAAACACTTGTGCTGGCTATAGAAAACAAGAAACACGCTGAAATACTTATAAAAAGTAAGTCTCACATTGTAGTGATTATAGAAATCAAGGAACACATTGGAGTGCTTATAAGAAACACGTAGTACATTATACTCTACAAGAAATAAGGAACACAGTTGACACATTGTAGCGTTTGTAAAAAATAGTAAACACTCTGTAGTGATTATAATAAAGAAGAAGCACATTGGAGTAGTTATAGAAATTAAGAAACACCTTGGATTGCTTATAAAGACCAGAAACACATCGTAGTGATTATAAAAGCAAGAAAAGCATTCCACTGTTTATAAAGAAGTAATGAAACACATTGTAGTGGATATAAAAAACAAGAAATACATTGGACAGCTTATAAAATATAGGTCACACATTATAGTGATTATGAAAAACTAGAGACACATTAGAATGTTTATAAAAAAACAAGTAGTACATTGTACTGCTTATAAGAAATAAGAAACACATCCGACTGCTTACAAGAAGCACAATGTAGTGAGTGCAAAAAATAAGAAACATTGTAGTGAATATAAAATAGAAGAAGCACATTGTAGCAGTTATAGAAAACAAGAAACACCCTCGACTACTTATAAAGACCAGAAACACATTGTAGTGGTTATAGAAATACAAGAAAATGTTCGACTGTTTATAAAGAAAAAGGATACACATTGTAGTGGCTATAGAAGAACAAGAAACACATTGAGCTTCTTATAACAAAATAGATCACACATTGTAGCGATTGTAGTAAACATTGGAGTACTTATAAGAAAACAAGCACTGCTTATAAGAAATAAACAACACATCCGACTGCTTACAAGAAACATCTTGTAGTGATTGCAAAAACTGAGAAACACTTTGTAGTGATTCTAAAAAAAAGAAGCACAATATAGTAGTTATAGAAAACAAGTAACACCTTGGATTACTTTTAGAAACCAGAAACACATTGTGGTGAATATAAAAACAAAAAAAAAGGCATTCGACTATTTATAAAGAAAGAACAAACACATTGTAGTTGTTATAAAAAGAAGAAATACATTACACTGCTTATAAAAAAAATAAGGAACACATTGGACTGCTTATAAAAAGCATGTCACACACTGTAGTGATTATAGAAGAAAAGAGACACATTAGAGTGCTTATAAAAAAGACACGTTTGAGTGCTTACAAAAAACAGTAGTACTTTGTACTGCTTATAAGAAATAAGGAACACATCCGACTGCTTACAAGAAACACATTGTAGAGAGTGCAAAAAATAAGAAACATATTGTAGTGATTATAAAATAGAAGAAGCACATTGCAGCAATTACAGAAAACAAGAAACACCTTGGAGTGCTTTAAAGAAATAGGTAACACATTGTAGTGATTATAGAGGATAAGAGACACATTGGAGTGTTTATTAAAAAACAAGTAGTACATTGTACCACGTAATTCAACAGCTTACACGAAACACATTGTAGTGATTGCAAAAAATAAGAAACACATTTTAGTCATTATAAAATAGAAAAAGCACATTGTAGCAATTACAGAAAACAAGAAACACCTTGGAGTGTTTATAAAGACCAGAAACATACTGTAGTGATTATAAAAAAAAGAAAAACATTGGACGGTTTATAAAGAAAGAACCAAAAAGGATATACATTGTAGTGGTTATAGAAAAACAAGAAGCGCATTGGGCTGCTATTAAAGAAATAGGTAACACATTGTAGTGATTATAGAGGACATGAGACACATTAAAGTGTTTATTAAAAATAAGTAGTACATTGTACTGCTTCATTGGACAGCTTACAAAAAACACATTGTAGTGATTGCAAAAAATAAGAAACACATTGTAGTGATTATAAAATAGAAGAAGCACATTGTAGCAATTACAGAAAATAAGAAACACCTTGGAGTGCTTATAAAGACCAGAAACATACTGTAGTGCCTATAAAAAAAAGAAAAAAATTGGACTGTTTATAAAGAAAAAAGAAAAAGGATATACATTGTAGCGGTTATAGAAAAAAAATTGGTAACACATTGTAGTGATTATAGAGGACAAGAGACACATTGGAGTGCTTATTAAAAACAAGCAGTACACTGTACGGCTTCATTCGACAGCTTACAAGAAACACATTGTAGTGATTGCATAAAATAAGAAACACTTTGTAGTGATTATAAAAAGGAAGAAGCACATTGTAGTAATTATAGAAAACAAGAAACACCTTGAACTGCTTATAAATACCAGAAACACATTGTAGTGATTAAAAAAAAAGCAAGAAAAGCATTCGACGGTTTAGAAAAATAAGGAACACATTGTAGTGGTTATACAAGACAAGAAACACATTAGACTGCTTGTAAGAAAACAAGAAACACATTGGACTGCTTACAAAAAGAAATACATCAGACCGCTCATAAAAAAACAAAAAACACATCAAAGTAATTATAAAAAAATAATAATCACATTGTAGTGTCTATAAAAAACAACAAACACTTGAAACCGCTTTAGATTCAAAAATAGAAACGATTTTTAGTAGATTGATAAACTAGGATGCAGCTAAACGAAAAGCCTGGGAAATGCTAATGATTAATCTCTTTACGAAATTGTTCTCAGTTTACCAAAACTAGTATAACCTAAATTGTCTTAAATATTTTTCTTTGTTGTTTTAACATAGATTGATGATTCCGTACCCATGTAGCTTGTAGCAACATAACTAAGCAGCTATGTGCAGATATTTAGCTATGGAGGCGTGTGAGTAATAGTTGTTTAGATATATAGATATGTAGCTCTATAACTATGTAGCACTGCAGCAACATAGCGATATAGATATGAAACTATGTAGCTATATAGCTGTGTAGACGTTAAGTATGTTGTACGCATAAGCTATGCACGCGTGTAACTATTGGTCACTATGCAGCTGTGTAACGACGTAGCGTAGCTGTATAGCTAAGTAGCTGTGTAATATGCAGTACGTAGATGCTTAGATATTCTCCATAGTGACGTAACTGCGTAGCAATATAGCGATGTATCTATACAAATATGTAGTTACGTACTTATGTTGCTATGTAGAAAGGGTATGTAGCTACTTAGCTATTCATGCGTGTAATTATGTAGTTGTATAGATATACAGACATGCAGCAGTGTACAGAAGTAGCGATGTGACTATCTAGATATGTAGCTGTATAGCTAGGAAGTTGTGTGATTTGTAGTGTTTAATTCTTACGTATGCATGCGTGTAGATATGTCACTATATAGCTATACATATATGTAGCTATGTAACTATGTATTTGTGTAGCAACGTAGCTATATGTCTATGTAGCTGCGTAGTATGATTGTGCAACTACTTATATACGCATGCGTCTAAAAATGAAGTAATATATTTGGTTCTGTAACCATGCAGCTATGTAGCAACATAGCGGTGTAGCTAGCTATCTAGCTGGTCAGCTTAGTACTTGTGCGGAGTGACTATCTAACTTCTTAGCTATCGTGCGTGTAAACAAGTAACTTTGCAACTACGTAGCTCTGAAACAACGTAGTGATTTAATTATATATAGATGTAGCTACGTAGCTGTAAAGCTAATGAGCTGTCTCGTATACGTTTTGTAGTTGCTTAGCTGAGCGTGATATATACGTAGCTTTGTAACTAGCCTCGAAGCAACGTATCGATGAGGCTACGTAAGGCTACAGTATGTTTTACGTAGCAACGTAACTACCAATACGCAAGCTATATTACTATTTAGTTAAGTAAATATGTATCTGTATAACTATGTAGCTGTGTAGCAACGAAATCTTTAAAGCATGTAAATAAGCAACTATGTAGCTATGTAGCTGTACAGCTAAGTGGCTGTATAGTACAAGGTATGCGGCTACTTAGTTTTGCACTCTTGTACCTATGTCGCCGGTTAGCTATGTAAACATGTAGCTGTGTAGAAGCATAGCAATGTTGCAAAACAGTTATATCGCTGTGTAGTATGAGTATGTGACTACTTACCTATGAATGCGTGTAGTTATGTAACTCTAGAAATATGTAACTTTGTAACTGTGTAACAACGTAACAATTTAGCTATGTAGCTGTATTGTTAAGTAGCCATATAGTATGCTGTGTATAGATTCTTAGTTATGCACGCGTGTAACTATGTAGCTGTTTGACTATACAGATATTTATCGCTGTGCCCATGTAGATGTGTAGTATGGTAGACATGCAACTATATAAATATGTAGCTGTGTTACTGTATAGTTAAACAGCTGTAAGTATGAGTATGTAGTTATATAGCTATAAATAGATGTAACTATGCAACCTTGTGGTATGTAGCTGTGTATCTGTGAAGTTATATAGCTGTATACTCACGTGGCTGTGTAGTGTGTTGCCATAGCTACTTAGCTATGTATGCGTTTAGAAATATAGATATGTATATTGTTAATGTGTATCTGCGTAGCAATATAACGACGCAGCTTGTAGCTGTGTAGCTTAACTCAGCTGTCTATTCGTGTAGCTATGTAGCTGTTAGGCTCTACATGCACCTATGTGGGCTTGTAACACCGTGTACTATGTAGCTGTAAAACTCAGCTGCGTAATATGAGTATATAGCTACTTAACAATGAATGGACGTGTAGCTGTTTAGCCATACAGATATACAGCTCTTAAACTCAGTAGCTGTGTGTAACGTAAGATGTGGCAAAGTAATTATGCAGTTATGTAGCTATGTAGATGTATAGCTAAACAGCTGTGTAGTATAATTTTGTAGCTGCTTAGCTATACATGAGTGCAACTATGTAACTGGTTTGCTTTGTACGTATGTAGCTCTACAACCACGATGTTGTAGAGCAAAGTAGTAATGTAGCTATATAAAAATCTAACTATGTAGCTATATAACTAAGAAGCTGTGTAGTAAGTGGTATACAGGTACTTAACTATGATGTTTGTAACGATGTAGTTGATTAGCTATATACTATATACGTATATATCTTTGGAGCAACGTAGCGTTGTAGCTATGTCAAAATTTAGCTGACAACTAGGAAACGGTGTAGTATGTCGCATATAGCTACTAAACAATTCATGCATGCAACTATGTAGCTTTTAGTCGTTTAGATATGCAGCTCTGTTACCATGTAGTGTGTAGCAATTTAATTATGGAGCTATTTTGCTAAGTAGTGTGTAGTATGGAGTATGAAGCTACTTAGCTATGCATGCTTGTACCTACGTATCTGTTTAGCTATATAAATATGTATCTTTGTACCTGTGTAGCTGTGTAAAAACGTAGCAATGTAGCTCGGTAACTGTGTAGCGGTGTAGCAACGTAGCGATGTAGCTATATAACTGTGTAGCTGTGTAGAAACGTAGCGATGTAGACATATAACTGTGTAGCTGTGTAGCAACATAGCGAGGTAGCTATATAACTGTGTAGCTGTGTAGCAACGTAGCGATGTAGATATATAACTGTGTAGCTGTGTAGCAACGTAGCGATGTAGCTATATAACTGTGTAGCTGTGTATCAACGTAGCGATGCAGCTATATAACTGTGTAGCTGTGTAGCAACGTAGCGATATAGCTATATAACTGTAGCTGTTTAGTAACGTAGCGATAAAGCTGTATAACTGTGTAGCTGTGTAGCAACGTAGCGATGTAGCTTTATAACTGTGTGGCTGTGTAGCAACGTAGCGAGGTAGCTATATAACTGTGTAGCAGTGTAGCAACGTAGCGATGTAGCTATATAACTCTGTAGCTGTGTAGCAACGTAGCGATATAACTATATAACTTCGTAGCTGTGTATCAACGTAGCGATGAAACTATATAAACGTGCAGCTGTGTAGCAACGTAGCGATGTAGCCATATAACTGTAGCTGTGTAGTAACGTAGCGATGAAGCTGTATAACTGTGTAGCTGTGTAGCAACGTAGCGATGTAGCTATATAACTGTGTAGCTGTGTAGCAACGTAGCGATGTAGCTATATAACTGTGTAGCAGTGTAGCAACGTAGCGATGTAGCTATATAACTTGTAGCTGTGTAGCAACGTAGCGATATAGCTATATAACTGTGTAGTGGCAACGTAGCGATGAAACTATATAAACGTGCAGCTGTGTAGCAACGTAGCGATGTAGCCATATAACTGTGTAGCTATAAAGCAACGTAGCGATATAGCTATATAACAGTGTAGCTGTGTAGCAACGTATCGTTGTAGCTATATAACTGTGTAGCTGTGTAGCAACATAGCGATGTAACTATATAACTGTGTGGCAGTGTATCAACGTAGCGATGTAGCTATATAACTGTGTAGCTGTGTAGCAACGTAGCGATGTAGCTATATAACTGTAGCTGTTTAGTAACGTAGCGATGAAGTTGTATAACTGTGTAGCTGTGTAGCAACGTAGCGATGTAGCTATATAACTCTGTAGCTGTGTAGCAACGTAGCGATATAACTATATAACTTCGTAGCTGTGTATCAACGTAGCGATGTACCTATATAAATGTGCAGCTGTGTAGCAACGTAGCGATGTAGCCATATAACTGTGTAGCTATAAAGCAACGTAGCGATATAGTTATATAACTGTGTAGCTGTGTAGCAACGTAGCGTTGTAGCTATATAACTGTAGCTGTTTAGTAACGTAGCGATGAAGCTGTATAACTGTGTAGCTGTGTAGCAACGTAACAATGTAGCTATATAACTGTGTAGCTGTGTATCAACGTAGCGATGTAGCTATATAACTGTATAGTTGTATACCAACGTAGCGATGTCGCTATATAACTGTGTAGCTGTGCAACAACGTAGCGATATAGCTACATACCTACGTAGCTATTTATCAAAAACCAGTAAAATGCCATTTTTAAAGGGAACTGCCTTACAATTCTACTGTCTTGTAGGTTGTGTCAGAGTTGCTTGATCTCAAAACATTTACGTCGCGACTTGCGCACGTTGCCTCCATATTGTCAAGTGCAATCCCAAAGTCATACGAAGATATAAAAACAGTTGCTGCAAACTACTACCGAAAAGTGGCGGCTGCTATTGATTACAAACCTGCAACACTTTTTCAAGGAGATCTAACCTTAGTTAAGTCTGCAGACAGAACAGAAAGAGGAGACTACGGATTAAGTTTGGTAAGTTTGTGCTTTTTTACAAGAATATATTGTTTTTTAGGTTTGCGAGAGCAATATTACAATACATACGCTCGAGCATGCGCATAGGTCGCAACTAGGAGACGATAGCGCAAAGGAGGTAGCCGATATTCTTAGGAAACTTGTAGCCCAGTATGACCGATGAATTTTTTATATTTTTGTAATTAAGCTAGAAGTAGAGAATAAACTTAAAAACCTCAAATGTTTATTGATATATTCAGAAGCAGTCGAATTTTATTCGTTGTTTCAGTTTACTACAGAGGCAGGTTTTTAACTAGAGGAACTAGAGGCACTAGGGCGTTTCCATGGATTTAAACTATAGCAGCACAACTTTACTTTTGTCGTTTGATGTGCAGAGACGTATTGCTAGTTTTGAACTATGGAAAGTGGTTTTAGTTTATTACAAGGACAGGTTTTAAACTAGGGGCGGTTTTTCTCGAGTTGTAATAGATGATAGAAGTATTTGTATGAAAGGATGCATCTTGCTAATTGTAAACGAAACATCGGCCAAAGATCGATTGGCAGAATTGTATAGGTTCGTGAAACTTTTTTGTAGATTCTACTAAACTGTGTAAGATCATCTTTGAGTTCTTGTCGCAGGCAATAGAAATATTTCAAAGAAAAGATGCATTATGTGATCTTTCTTGTTAATTGTAAACGAACAATCGGCCAAAGACATATTGGCAGAATTGTATAGGTTCGCGAGACTCTTTTGCAGATTCTACTAAACTGTGGAAGATCTTCCTTCAGTTCTTGTCGTAAATGATAGAAGTATTTCCAAAAAAGGGCGCATTATGTGGTTTATTTGTTAATTGTAAACGAATCATCGGCCAAAGATTGATTGGCAGAATTGTATAGGTTCGTGAAACTATTTTGTAGATTCTACTAAACTGTGTAAGATCATCCTTGAGTTCTTGTCGCAGGCAATAGAAATATTTCAAAGAAAAGATGCATTATGTGATCTTTCTTGTTAATTGTAAACGAACAATCGGCCAAAGACATATTGGCAGAATTGTATAGGTTCGCGAGACTCTTTTGCAGATTCTACTAAACTGTGGAAGATCTTCCTTCAGTTCTTGTCGTAAATGATAGAAGTATTTCCAAAAAAGGGCGCATTATGTGGTTTATTTGTTAATTGTAAACGAATCATCGGCCAAAGATTGATTGGCAGAATTGTATAGGTTCGTGAAACTATTTTGTAGATTCTACTAAACTGTGTAAGATCATCTTTGAGTTCTTGTCGCAGGCAATAGAAATATTTCAAAGAAAAGATGCATTATGTGATCTTTCTTGTTAATTGTAAACGAACAATCGGCTAAAGACATATTGGCAGAATTGTATAGGTTCGCGAGACTCTTTTGCAGATTCTACTAAACTGTGGAAGATCTTCCTTCAGTTCTTGTCGTAAATGATAGAAGTATTTCCAAAAAAGGGCGCATTATGTGGTTTATTTGTTAATTGTAAACGAATCATCGGCCAAAGATTGATTGGCAGAATTGTATAGGTTCGTGAAACTATTTTGTAGATTCTACTAAACTGTGTAAGATCATCCTTGAGTTCTTGTCGCAGGCAATAGAAATATTTCAAAGAAAAGATGCATTATGTGATCTTTCTTGTTAATTGTAAACGAACAATCGGCCAAAGACATATTGGCAGAATTGTATAGGTTCGCGAGACTCTTTGCAGATTCTACTAAACTGTGGAAGATCTTCCTTCAGTTCTTGTCGTAAATGATAGAAGTATTTCCAAAAAAGGGCGCATTATGTGGTTTATTTGTTAATTGTAAACGAATCATCGGCCAAAGATTGATTGGCAGAATTGTATAGGTTCGTGAAACTATTTTGTAGATTCTACTAAACTGTGTAAGATCATCCTTGAGTTCTTGTCGCAGGCAATAGAAATATTTCAAAGAAAAGATGCATTATGTGATCTTTCTTGTTAATTGTAAACGAACAATCGGCCAAAGACATATTGGCAGAATTGTATAGGTTCGCGAGACTCTTTTGCAGATTCTACTAAACTGTGGAAGATCTTCCTTCAGTTCTTGTCGTAAATGATAGAAGTATTTCCAAAAAAGGGCGCATTATGTGGTTTATTTGTTAATTGTAAACGAATCATCGGCCAAAGATTGATTGGCAGAATTGTATAGGTTCGTGAAACTATTTTGTAGATTCTACTAAACTGTGTAAGATCATCCTTGAGTTCTTGTCGCAGGCAATAGAAATATTTCAAAGAAAAGATGCATTATGTGATCTTTCTTGTTAATTGTAAACGAACAATCGGCCAAAGACATATTGGCAGAATTGTATAGGTTCGCGAGACTCTTTTGCAGATTCTACTAAACTGTGGAAGATCTTCCTTCAGTTCTTGTCGTAAATGATAGAAGTATTTCCAAAAAAGGGCGCATTATGTGGTTTATTTGTTAATTGTAAACGAATCATCGGCCAAAGATTGATTGGCAGAATTGTATAGGTTCGTGAAACTATTTTGTAGATTCTACTAAACTGTGTAAGATCATCCTTGAGTTCTTGTCGCAGGCAATAGAAATATTTCAAAGAAAAGATGCATTATGTGATCTTTCTTGTTAATTGTAAACGAACAATCGGCCAAAGACATATTGGCAGAATTGTATAGGTTCGCGAGACTCTTTTGCAGATTCTACTAAACTGTGGAAGATCTTCCTTCAGTTCTTGTAGTAAATGATAGAAGTATTTCCAAAAAAGGGCGCATTATGTGGTTTATTTGTTAATTGTAAACGAATCATCGGCCAAAGATCGATTGGCAGAATTGTATAGGTTCGTGAAACTTTTTTACAGATTCTTCTATGCTGTGAAAGATCTTCTTTGAGTTCATGTCGTAGATGATAAAAGTATTTCCAGAAAAGAATGCATTATGTAGTTCTTCGTTTTAATTGTAGCCGAACCATTGGCCAATGATCTATTGGCAGAAATGTATAGGTTTGTGAGACTTTATTGTAGATTCTACTAAACTGTGGGGATCTTCCTTGAGTTCTTGTCGTAGATGCTAAAAGTATTTCCAAAAAAGAATGCATTATATGGATCTTCGTTTTAATTGTAGACGAACCATTGGCCAAAGATTCATTGGCAGAATTGTATAAGTTCGTGTGGGTTTTTTCCAGATTTTACTGAGCTGTGGAAGATCCTCATTGAGTTCTTGTCGTAGAAGTATTTTCAGAAAAGAATGCATTATGTGGTTCTTCGTGTTAATTGTAAACAAACCATCGGTCAATGATCTATTGGCAGAAATGTATAGGTTTGTGAGACTTTATTGTAGATTCTACTAAACTGTGGGGATCTTCTTTGAGTTCTTGTCGTAGATGATAAAAGTATTTGCAGGGAAGAGTGCATTAAGTGGTTTTTCTTGTTAATTGTAAACGAACCTTCGGCCAAAGATCAATTCGCAGAATTGTATAGGTTCGTGAGGCTTTTTGCAGATTCTACTGAGCTGTGGAAAATCGTCCTTGAGATGAAGAAGTATTTCCGGCAAAGGACGCATTATGTGGTTTTTTTGTTAATTGTAAACGAACCATCGATCAAAGATCTATTGGCAGAATTGTATAAGTTCGCATGGGTTTTTGCGGATTCTACTGAGTTGTGGAAGATCTTCCTTGAGTTCTTGTCGTAGATGATAGAAGTATTTCCAAAAAAGGATGCATTATGTAATTTTTCTTGTTATTCGTAAACGTACTATCCCCCAAAAATCTATTGGCAGAATTGTATACATTCGTGAGGCTCTTTTGCAGATTCTACTAAGCTGTGGAAGATCCTCCTTGAGTTCTTTTCGTAGATGATAGAAGTATTTCTCTAAAAAGATGAATTGTGGGTTTTCTTGTTATCTGTAAACGAACCATCGCCCAAAGATCTATTGGCAGAATTGTATACATTCGTGAGGCTTTTTAGCAGATTCTACTGAGCTGTGGAAGATTATCCTTGAGATGAAGAAGTATTTCCAGGAAAGGACGCATTATGTGGTTTTTTTGTTAATTGTAAACGAACCATCGACCAAAGATCCATTGGCAGAATTGTATAAGTTTGCATGAGTTTTTGCAGATTCTGCTGAGCTGTGGAATATCTTCCTTGAGTTCTTGTCGTAGATAATAGAAGTACTTTCAGAAAAGAATGCATTATGTGGTTCTTCGTGTTAATTGTATACGAACCATCGGCCAAAGATTTATTGGCAGAATTGTATTGGCTTGTAAGGTCTTTTTGCATATTCTACTAAACTGTGGAGGATCTTCCTTGAGTTCTTGTCGTAGGTGGTAGAAGTATTTTATAAAAAAAACGCATTGTGTGGTTTTTCTTGTTAATTGTAGACCAACCATTTGCCAAAGATCTATTGGCAGAATTGTATAGTTTTGTGAAGCTTTTTTGCAGATTTTATTGAGCTGTGAAAGATCTTCCTTCAGTTCTTGAAGTAGTTGATAAAAGTATTCGAGGAAAGGATGCTTAATGTGTTTTTTTTTCTGTATTTATAAACGAACCATCGGCCAAAGATATATAGACAGAATTGTATAGGTTCGTGAGGTTATTTTGCAGATTCTACTGAGCTGTGGAAGATCTTTCTTAAGTTTTTGTCGTAGATGATAGAAGTATTTCCAGGAACGGACGCATTATATGGTTTTTCTAGTTAAATGTAAACGGACCCTGTGCCAAAGATCTATTGGCAGAATTGTATTGGCTTGTGAGGTCTTTTTGCATATTCTACTAAACTGTGGAAGATCTTCCTTGAGTTCTTGTCGTAGGTGGTAGAGGTATTTCCATAAAAGGACGCATTGTGTGGTTTTTCTTGTTAATTGTAGACCAACCATTTGCCAAGATCTATTGGCAGAATTGTATAAGTTCGTGAGACTTTTTTGCAGATTCTATTGAGCTGTGGAAGATCTTCCTTGAGTTCTTGTCATAGATGATAGAAGCATTTCTCTGAAAATATGAATTGTGGGTTTTCTTGTTATTTGTAAACGAACCATCGCCCAAAGATCTATTGGCAGAATTGTATAAATTCGTGAGGCTTTTTGGCAGATTCTACTGAGCTGTGGAAAATCGTCCCCTGAGATGAAGAAGTATTTCCAAAAAAGGACGCATTATTGGGTTTTCTTGTTAATTGTATTTCCAGAAAAGGACGCATTATATGGTTTTTCTAGTTAAATGTAAACGGACCCCGTGCCAAAGATCTATTGGCAGAATTGTATTGGCTTGTGAGGTTTTTTGCATATTCCACTAAACTGTGGAAGATCTTCCTTGAGTTCTTGTCGTAGGTGGTAGAAGTATTTCCTTAAAAGGACGCATTGTGTGGTTTTTCTTGTTAATTGTAGACCAACCATTTGCCAAGATCTATTGGCAGAATTGTATAAGTTCGTGAGACTTTTTTGCAGATTCTATTGAGCTGTGGAACATCTTTCTTGAGTTCTTGTCGTAGATGATAGAGGTATTTCCAGAAAAGGATGCAGTATGTGGCCTTTCTTGTTAATTGTAAACGAAACATCGACCAAAGATCTATTGGCAGAATTGTACAGGTTCGTGAGGTTTTTTTGCAGATTCTACTGAGTTGTGGAAGAGCTTCCTTAAGTTCTTTTCATATATGACAGAAGTATTTACAGGAAAGGATGTATTATATGCGATTTTTTGTTAATTGTAAACGAACCATCGGCCAACGATCTGTTGGTAGAATCGTATAAGTTCGTGAGACTTTTTTGCAGATTCTATTGAGCTGTGGAATATCTTTCTTGAGTTCTTGTCGTAGATGATAGAGGTATTTCCAGAAAAGGATGCAGTATGTGGCCTTTCTTGCTAATTGTAAACGAAACATCTGCCAAAGATATATTGGCATAATTGTATAGGTTCTTAAGGCTTTTTTGCAGATTCTACTGAGTTGTGGAAGAGCTTCCTTGAGTTCTTGTCATATATGACAGAAGTATTTACAGGAAAGGATGTATTATATGCGATTTCTTGTTAATTGTAAACGAACAATCGGCCAACGATCTTTTGGTAGAATTGTATAGGTTCGCGAGGCTTTTTGCAAATTCTACTGAGCTGTAAAACATCTTTCTTGAGTTTTTGTCGTAGATGATAGAGGTATTTCAAGGAAAGAATGCATTGTGTGGTTTTTCTTGCTAATTGTAAACGAAACATCTGCCAAAGATATATTGGCATAATTGTATAGGTTCTTAAGGCTTTTTTGCAGATTCTACTGAGTTGTGGAAGAGCTTCCTTGAGTTCTTGTCATACATGACAGAAGTATTTACAGGAAAGGATGTATTATATGCGATTTCTTGTTAATTGTAAACGAACAATCGGCCAACGATCTTTTGGTAGAATTGTATAGGTTCGCGAGGCTTTTTGCAAATTCTACTGAGCTGTAAAACATCTTTCTTGAGTTTTTGTCGTAGATGATAGAGGTATTTCAAGGAAAGAATGCATTGTGTGGTTTTTCTTGCTAATTGTAAACGAAACATCTGCCTAAGATAAATTGGCATAATTGTATAGGTTCTTAAGGCTTTTTTGCAGATTCTACTAAACTGTGGAAAATCTTCCTTAAGTTTTTGTCGTAGATGATAGAAGTATTTCCAGGAAAGGATGCATTATGTGGCCTTTCTTGTTAATTGTAAACGAACCATCGGCCAAAGATCTATTGGTAGAATTGTATAGGATCGTGAGGTTTTTTTGCAAACCCTACTAAGCTGTTGAAGATCTTCCTTGAGTTCTTGTTGTAGACAATAGAAGTTTTTTCTGAAAAAACGCATTATGTGGTTTTTCTTGCTAATCGTAGACGAACCATCTGCCAAAAATCTCTTGGCAGAATCGTATAGGTTCCTGAGGCTCTTTGCAGATTGTACTGAGGTGTGGAAGATCTTCCTTGAATTCTTGTCGTGGATGATAGAAGTATTTCCAGGTAAGGATGTATTATATGGGATTTCTTGTTAATTGTAAACTAACATCGGCAGAATTTTATAGGTTCGTGAGGCTTTTTTTCAAATTCTACTGAGCTGCGGAAGATCTTTCTTTAGTTCTTGTCGTAAATGATAGAAGTATTTCCAGGAAAGGATGCATTATGTGGCCTTTCTTGTTAATTGTAAACGAATCATCGGCCAAAGATCTATTGGCTCGTAAGGTTTGAGTCTACTGAGTTACTAGGATTTTCCTCGGATTTCTGTTCTAGAGGATGCAACTAGTTATTGAGAAGGGTGTATCTGGAATCATTTAGTGGTGTTTCTCTTATTAGTTTTTAACGAACCATCTGCCGAAGATCTTTTGACGGAATTACGTAGATTCGTGAGGTCTTTTTTTGCAAATTCTATTGAGCTACAGAAAATATACCTCAAGTTCCTGTCGTAGCGGATAGAGATAGATTCTGAGAAGGGTGAATCCAGAAGTATTTAATGGTTTTTCCTTAATTAGTTGTAAATGAACCTTCTGCTGATGGTTTATCGACAGAATTGTGTTAGTTTGTGAACTTTTTTGACAGGTTCTACTGAGCTATAAAAAGTTGTCCTTTTTTCTGCCGTAGAAAATAAAAGTAGATCCTGAGAAAGGTGTATCTTGTGGTTTTTCTTCGTTGTATTAGTTTGTGAAGCTTTTTTGGCAAATTCTACTAAGCTAGAAGGTTCTCTTCGAGTTACTGGAGTAGAAAATCGATGTAGATCCTGAGAGAAGTGTATCTAGGCCCATTTTGTGGGCACACTTTTTCGAAAAAATCTACTGTAGCGGTACCAAGAGACCTCCTTCAATGTCCTGGCGACCTGCTTTGTTCATTTTGACATATCCATTGTATGGATGTGAGTCGCCATTGATTTCCCAGGACTTTAGTAAATCCATAGTGAGCCTTGTTCTAAGGTTGGACAATTTTTAGTAATTTGAGCGGGGCACAGATCTGTGGTCACCTGAAGGTTTAAGCTTCTCCTCCATTTCAAACACTTTCAACACCAATCAAAATTCCTGACGACAATAAATTCTTGTACGAATTAAATGGTAATTCGTCATGTCAAAACAACAGGTTTTTTGCATTGCGTAAGCACTAACGATAACTTAATTATCAACAAGCATATGCAAACTTCTGTGGTTAATCTTCGAGACAAAAAGCCTTGCTACAATTCTTTCTTAATAACAGGAATGTAATGAATAAATTGACGTTTTTATATAATTTAAATAATGACAGGAGCTCTTAATTAGCATAGCATGAGCTTATGCTTAAATTAGACGGTACAAAGTAATCGTGCATCGAGGATCGTTAAAGGTGAGTTAAATTTGCAAGAATTTCTGTGTATCCTGGGCCAACGGGGGTGAAATTATTAAAAAAAAATTCAGTAATTGCGCATGAGTGACTTAAAAGTGTTTTTTAAAATTTTCAAAAAAAGACGACTCGTTTTCGCGTTTTCAAACTGTATATATTTTTCCGCAAGCTGGTGAACTCATAAAACGAGTCATTGAGTTCTTAAGGACACGCGCAAGATCAATTCGATATAAATATTGTAAGTAACTGGCGCCAGGGCTCGCCTAGGCGCGTGAGTGACTGTCAAATGTATTTTATAAAATTTTCAAAAAAAGGGAATTGTTTGCGGGTCTTCAGACTGTATATATTTTTTCCGCAAGCTCGTGAATTCATAAAACGAGTCATTGAGTTCTTAAGGACACGCGCGAGAACAATTCGATAAAAATATTGTAAGTAACTGGCGCCAGGGCTCGCCTAGGCGCTTGAGTGACTGTCAAATGTGTTTTATAAAATTTTTAAAAAAAGCGAGTCGTTTTCGGGTCTTCAAACTGTATATATTTTTTCCGCAAGTTGGCGAATTCATAAAACGAGCCGCTGAGTCTTTAAGAACACGCGCGAGTAGAATTCGATAAAAAATATTTAGGGTAACTGACGCAAAAGATAGCCTAGGCGCGTGAATGACTGTTAAATGTGTTTTATAAAATTTTTAAAAAAAGACGACTCGTTTTCGCGTCTTCAAACTGTATATATCTTTTCCGCAAGCTGGTGAATTCATAAAACGAGTCATTGAGTCCTTAAAGACACGCGCGTGAACAATTCGATAAAAATATTGTAAGTAACTGACGCAAAGGCAAGCCTAGGCGCGTGAATGACTGTTAAATGTGTTTTATAAAATTTTTAAAAAAAGACGACTCGTTTTCGGGTCTTCAGACTGTATATATTTTTTCCGCAAGCTGGCGAATTCATAAAACGAGTCGTGAGTCCTTAAGGACACGCGCGAGAACAATCCGATCAAAATATTGTAAGTAACTGAGGCAAAGGCTAGCCCAGGGGCGTGAGCGCCTTAAATGTGTTTTATAAATTTTCAAAAAAAACGACTCGTTTTCGGGTCTTCACAATGTATATATTTTTTCCGCAAGCTGGTGAATTTATAAAACAAGTCGTGAATCCTTTAGGCCACGCGCGAGAACAATTCGACAAGAAATATTGTAACTAACTGACGCAAAGGCTAGCCTAGGCGCGTGAATGACCGTTAAATGTGTTTTATAAAATTTTCAAAGAAAGCGACTTGTTTTCGAGTCTTCAGACTGTTTTTATTTTTTCCGCAAAATGGTGAACTCATAAAACGAGTCATTGAGTTCTTAAAGACACGCGCGAGAACAATTCGATAAAAATATTGTAAGTAACTGACGCAAAGGCAAGCCTAGGCGCGCGAGTGACTGTCAAATGTGTTTTATAAAATTTTTAAAAAAAGACGACTCGTTTTCGGGTCTTCAAACTGTATATATTTTTTCCGCAAGCCGGTGAATTCTTAAAACGAGTCAGTGAGTCCTTAAGGACACACCCGAAAACAATTCATTAAAAAATATTGTAAGTAACTGACGCAAAGGCTAGCCTAGGCGCGTGAGTGACTGCTAAATGTGTTTTATAAATTTTTTAAAAAAGACGACTCGTTTTCGCGTCTTCAAACTGTATATATTTTTTCCGCAAGCTGGTGAACTCATAAAACGAGTCATTGAGTTCTTAAGGACACGCGCGAGAACTATTCGATAAAAATATTGTAAGTAACTGGCGCCAGGGTTCGCCTAGGCGCGTGAGTGACTGTCAAATGTGTTTTATAAAATTTTTAAAAAGACGACTCGTTTTCGCGTCTTCAAACTGTATATATTTTTTCCGCAAGCTGGTGAACTCATAAAACGAGTCATTGAGTTCTTAAGGACACGCGCGAGAACTATTCGATAAAAATATTGTAAGTAACTGGCGCCAGGGTTCGCCTAGGCGCGTGAGTGACTGTCAAATGTGTTTTATAAAATTTTTAAAAAAAGACGACTCGTTTTCGCGTTTTCAAACTGTATATATTTTTTCGCAAGCTGGTGAACTCATAAAACGAGTCATTGAGTTCTTAAAGACGCGCGCATGAACAATTCGATAAAAATATTGTAAGTAACTGGCGCCAAGGCTCGCCTAGGCGCGTGAGTGACTGTTAAATGTGTTTTATAAAATTTTCAAAAGAAGCGACTCGTTTTCGCGTCTTCAAACTGTGTATATTTTTTCCCCAAGCTGGTGAATTCATAAAACGGGTCATTGAGTCCTTAAAGACACGCGCGTGAACAATTCGATAAAAATATTGTAAGTAACTGATGCGAAGGCTAGCCTAGGCGCGTGAGTGACTGTTAAATGTGTTTTATAAAATTTTCAAACGAAGCGACTCGTTTTCGTGTCTTCAGACTGTATATATTTTTTCCGCAAGCTGGTGAATTCATAAAACAAGTCATTAAGTCCTTAAAGACACGCGCGTGAACAATTCGATAAAAATATTGCAAGTAACTGACGCAAAGGCTAGCCTAGGCGCGTGAGTGACTGTTAAATGTGTTTTATAAAAATTTTTAAAACAGACGACTCGTTTTCGCGTCTTCAAACTTTATATATATTTTTCCCCAAGCTGGTGAATTCATAAAACGGGTCATTAAGTCCTTAAGGACACGCGCGTGAACAATTAGATAAAAATATTGTAAGTAACTGATGCGAAGGCTAGCCTAGGCGCGTGAGTAACTGTTAAATGTGTTTTATAAAATTTTCAAACGAAGCGACTCGTTTTCGCGTCTTCAAACTGTATATATCTTTTCCGCAAGCTGGTGAATTCATAAAACGAGTCATTGAGTCCTTAAAGACACGCGCGTGAACAATTCGATAAAAATATTGTAAGTAACTGACGCAAAGGCAAGCCTAAGCGCGCTAGTGGCTGTTAAATGTGTTTTATAAAATTTTTAAAAAACGACGACTCGTTTTCGCGTCTTCAAACTGTATATATTTTTCCGCAAGCTGGTGAATTCATAAAACGAGTCATTAAGTCCTTAAGGACACGCGCGTGAACAATTCGATAAAAATATTGTAAGTAACTGATGCGAAGGCTAGCCTAGGCGCGTGAGTGACTGTTAAATGTGTTTTATAAAATTTTCAAACGAAGCGACTCGTTTTCGTGTCTTCAGACTGTATATATTTTTTCCGCAAGCTGGTGAATTCATAAAACAAGTCATTAAGTCCTTAAAGACACGCGCGTGAACAATTCGATAAAAATATTGCAAGTAACTGACGCAAAGGCTAGCCTAGGCGCGTGAGTGACTGTTAAATGTGTTTTATAAAAATTTTTAAAACAGACGACTCGTTTTCGCGTCTTCAAACTTTATATATATTTTTCCCCAAGCTGGTGAATTCATAAAACGGGTCATTAAGTCCTTAAGGACACGCGCGTGAACAATTAGATAAAAATATTGTAAGTAACTGATGCGAAGGCTAGCCTAGGCGCGTGAGTAACTGTTAAATGTGTTTTATAAAATTTTCAAACGAAGACGACTCGTTTTCGCGTCTTCAAACTGTATATATCTTTTCCGCAAGCTGGTGAATTCATAAAACGAGTCATTGAGTCCTTAAAGACACGCGCGTGAACAATTCGATAAAAATATTGTAAGTAACTGACGCAAAGGCAAGCCTAAGCGCGCTAGAGTGGCTGTTAAATGTGTTTTATAAAATTTTTAAAAAACGACGACTCGTTTTCGCGTCTTCAAACTTTATATATTTTTTCCCCAAGCTGGTGAATTCATAAAACGAGTCATTAAGTCCTTAAGGACACGCGCGTGAACAATTCGATAAAAATATTGTAAGTAACTGATGCGAAGGCTAGCCTAGGCGCGTGAGTGACTGTTAAATGTGTTTTATAAAATTTTCAAACGAAGCGACTCGTTTTCGTGTCTTCAGACTGTATATATTTTTTCCGCAAGCTGGTGAATTCATAAAACAAGTCATTAAGTCCTTAAAGACACGCGCGTGAACAATTCGATAAAAATATTGCAAGTAACTGACGCAAAGGCTAGCCTAGGCGCGTGAGTGACTGTTAAATGTGTTTTATAAAATTTTTAAAAAAAGACGACTCGTTTTAGCGTCTTCAAACTGTATATATTTTTCCGCAAGCTGGTGAACTCATAAAACGGGTCATTAAGTCCTTAAGGACACGCGCGTGAACAATTAGATAAAAATATTGTAAGTAACTGATGCGAAGGCTAGCCTAGGCGCGTGAGTGACTGTTAAATGTGTTTTATAAAATTTTCAAAGAAGCGACTCGTTTTAGCGTCTTCAAACTGTATATATCTTTTCCGCAAGCTGGTGAATTCATAAAACGAGTCATTGAGTCCTTAAAGACACGCGCGTGAACAATTCGATAAAAATATTGTAAGTAACTGACGCAAAGGCAAGCCTAAGCGCGCTAGTGGCTGTTAAATGTGTTTTATAAAATTTTTAAAAAACGACGACTCGTTTTCGCGTCTTCAAACTTTATATATTTTTTCGCAAGCTGATGAACTTATAAAACGAGTCATTGAGTTCTTAAAGACACGCGCGAGAACAATTCGATAAAAATATTGTAAGTAACTGACGCAAAGGCAAGCCTAGGCGCGTGAATGACTGTTAAATGTGTTTTATAAAATTTTTAAAAAAAGACGACTCGTTTTAGCGTCTTCAAACTGTATATATTTTTTCCGCAAGCTGGTGAACTCATAAAACGAGTCATTGAGTTCTTAAGGACACGCGCGAGAACAATTCGATAAAAATATTGTAAGTAACTGACGCAAAGGCTAGCCTAGGCGCGTGAATGACTGTTAAATGTGTTTTATAAAATTTTTAAAAAAGACGACTCGTTTTCGCGTCTTCAAACTGTATATATTTTTTCCGCAAGCTGGTGAACTTATAAAACGAGTCATTGAGTTCTTAAAGACACGCGCGAGAACAATTCGATAAAAATATTGTAAGTAACTTACGCAAAGGCTAGCCTAGGCGCGTGAGTGACTGTTAAATGTGTTTTATAAAATTTTCAAAAGAAGCGACTCGTTTTCGCGTCTTCAAACTGTGTATATTTTTTCCCCAAGCTGGTGAATTCATAAAACGGGTCATTGAGTCCTTAAAGACACGCGCGTGAACAATTCGATAAAAATATTGTAAGTAACTTACGCAAAGGCTAGCCTAGGCGCGTGAGTGACTGTTAAATGTGTTTTATAAAAATTTTAAAAAAAGACGACTCGTTTTCGCGTCTTCAAACTGTATATATTTTTTCCGCAAGCTGGTGAACTTATAAAACGAGTCATTGAGTTCTTAAAGACACGCGCGAGAACAATTCGATAAAAATATTGTAAGTAACTGATGCGAAGGCTAGCCTAGGCGCGTGAGTGACTGTTAAATGTGTTTTATAAAAATTTTAAAAAAAGACGACTCGTTTTCGCGTTTTCAAACTGTATATATTTTTTCGCAAGCTGGTGAACTCATAAAACGAGTCATTGAGTTCTTAAAGACGCGCGCATGAACAATTCGATAAAAATATTGTAAGTAACTGACGCAAAGGCAAGCCTAGGCGCGTGAATGACTGTTAAATGTGTTTTATAAAATTTTTAAAAAAAGACGACTCGTTTTAGCGTCTTCAAACTGTATATATCTTTTCCGCAAGCTGGTGAATTCATAAAACGAGTCATTGAGTTCTTAAAGACACGCGCGAGAACAATTCGATAAAAATATTGTAAGTAACTGGCGCAAAGGCAAGCCTAGGCGCGTGAATGACTGTTAAATGTGTTTTATCAAATTTTTAAAAAAAGGCGACTCGTTTTCGGGTCTTCAGACTGTATATATTTTTTCCGCAAGCTGGTGAACTCATAAAACGAGTCATTGAGTTCTTAAGGACACGCGCGAGAACAATTCGATAAAAATTTTGTAAGTAACTGACGCAAAGGCAAGCCTAGGCGCGTGAATGACTGTAAATGTGTTTTATAAAATTTTTAAAAAAAGACGACTCGTTTTCGCGTCTTCAAACTGTATATATTTTTCCGCAAGCTGGTGAATTCATAAAACGAGTCATTGAGTCCTTAAGGACACGCGCGAGAACAATTCGATAAAAATATTGTAAGTAACTGACGGCAAAGGCTAGCCCAGGCGCGTGAGCGCCTTAAATGTGTTTTATAAAATTTTCAAAAAAACGACTCGTTTTCGCGTCTTCAAACTGTATATATTTTTCCGCAAGCTGGTGAATTTATAAAACAGTCATTGAGTCCTTTAGGCCACGCGCGAGAACAATTCGACTAAAAATATTGTAACTAACTGACGCAAAGGCTAGCCTAGGCGCGTGAATGACCGTTAAATGTGTTTTATAAAATTTTCAAAGAAAGCGACTTGTTTTCGCGTCTTCAAACTGTTTATATTTTTCCGCAAGCTGGTGAACTCATAAAACGAGTCATTGAGTTCTTAAAGACACGCGCGAGAACAATTCGATAAAAATATTGTAAGTAACTGACGCAAAGGCAAGCCTAGGCGCGTGAATGACTGTCAAATGTGTTTTATAAAATTTTTAAAAAAAGACGACTCGTTTTAGCGTCTTCAAACTGTATATATTTTTTTCGCAAGCTGGTGAACTAATAAAACGAGTCATTGAGTTCTTAAAGACACGCGCGTGAACAATTCGATAAAAATATTGTAAGTTACTGACGCAAAAGCAAGCCTAGGCGCGCGAGTGACTGTCAAATGTGTTTTATAAAATTTTTAAAAAAAGACGACTCATTTTCGCGTCTTCAAACTGTATATATTTTTTCCGCAAGCTGGTGAACTCATAAAACGAGTCATTGAGTTCTTAAGGACACGCGCGAGAACAATTCGATAAAAATATTGTAAGTAACTGACGCAAAGGCAAGCCTAGGCGCGTGAATGACTGTTAAATGTGTTTTATAAAATTTTTAAAAAAAGACGACTCGTTTTCGCGTCTTCAAACTGTATATATTTTTTCCGCAAGCTGGTGAACTCATAAAACGAGTCATTGAGTTCTTAAGGACACGCGCGAGAACTATTCGATAAAAATATTGTAAGTAACTGGCGCCAGGGTTCGCCTAGGCGCGTGAGTGACTGTTCAAATGTGTTTTATAAAATTTTAAAAAGACGACTCGTTTTCGCGTCTTCAAACTTTATATATTTTTTCGCAAGCTGGTGAACTTATAAAACGAGTCATTGAGTTCTTGAAGACACGCGCGAGAACAATTCGATAAAAATATTGTAAGTAACTGACGCAAAGGCAAGCCTAGGCGCGTGAATGACTGTTAAATGTGTTTTATAAAATTTTTAAAAAAAGACGACTCGTTTTCGGGTCTTCAAACTGTATATATTTTTTCCGCAAGCCGGTGAATTCTTAAAACGAGTCAGTGAGTCCTTAAGGACACACCCGAAAACAATTCATTAAAAAATATTGTAAGTAACTGACGCAAAGGCTAGCCTAGGCGCGTGAGTGACTGCTAAATGTGTTTTATAAAATTTTTAAAAAAGACGACTCGTTTTCGCGTCTTCAAACTGTATATATTTTTTCCCCAAGCTGGTGAATTCATAAAACGAGTCATTAAGTCCTTAAAGACACGCGCGTGAACAATTCGATAAAAATATTGTAAGTAACTGACGCAAAGGCAAGCCTAGGCGCGTGAATGACTGTTAAATGTGTTTTATAAAATTTTTAAAAAAAGACGACTCGTTTTCGGGTCTTCAAACTGTATATATTTTTTTCGCAAGCTGGTGAACTAATAAAACGAGTCATTGAGTTCTTAAAGACACGCGCGTGAACAATTCGATAAAAATATTGTAAGTTACTGACGCAAAAGCAAGCCTAGGCGCGCGAGTGACTGTCAAATGTGTTTTATAAAATTTTTAAAAAAAGACTACTCATTTTCGCGTCTTCAAACTGTATATATTTTTTCCGCAAGCTGGTGAACTCATGAAATGAGTCATTGAGTTCTTAAAGAGACGCGCGAGAACAATTCGATAAAAAATTGTAAGTAACTTACGCAAAGGCAAGCCTAGGCGCGTGAATGACTGTTAAATGTGTTTTATAAAATTTTTAAAAAAAGACGACTCGTTTTCGCGTCTTCAAACTGTATATATTTTTTCCGCAAGCTGGTGAACTTATAAAACGAGTCATTGAGTTCTTGAAGACACGCGCGAGAACAATTCGATAAAAATATTGTAAGTAACTGACGCAAAGGCTAGCCTAGGCGCGTGAATGACTGTTAAATGTGTTTTATAAAAATTTTTAAAAAAGACGACTCGTTTTCGCGTCTTCAAACTGTATATATTTTTTCCGCAAGCTGGTGAACTCATAAAACGAGTCATTGAGTTCTTAAGGACACGCGCGAGAACTATTCGATAAAAATATTGTAAGTAACTGGCGCCAGGGTTCGCCTAGGCGCGTGAGTGACTGTCAAATGTGTTTTATAAAATTTTTAAAAAAAGACGACTCGTTTTCGCGTCTTCAAACTGTATATATTTTTTCCGCAAGCTGGTGAACTTATAAAACGAGTCATTGAGTTCTTGAAGACACGCGCGAGAACAATTCGATAAAAATATTGTAAGTAACTGACGCAAAGGCAAGCCTAGGCGCGTGAATGACTGTTAAATGTGTTTTATAAAATTTTTAAAAAAAGACGACTCGTTTTCGGGTCTTCAAACTGTATATATTTTTTCCGCAAGCCGGTGAATTCTTAAAACGAGTCAGTGAGTCCTTAAGGACACACCCGAAAACAATTCATTAAAAAATATTGTAAGTAACTGACGCAAAGGCTAGCCTAGGCGCGTGAGTGACTGCTAAATGTGTTTTATAAAATTTTTAAAAAAGACGACTCGTTTTCGCGTCTTCAAACTGTATATATTTTTTCCCCAAGCTGGTGAATTCATAAAACGAGTCATTAAGTCCTTAAAGACACGCGCGTGAACAATTCCATAAAAATATTGTAATTAATTGACGCAAAGGCTAGCCTAGGCGCGTGAGTGACTGTTAAATGTGTTTTATAACATTTTCAATAAAAGCTACGCATTTTCAGGCTTCAGACTGTATATATTTTTTCCACAAGCTGGTGAACTCATAGAACGACTCAGTGAGTCCTTAAAAACACGCGCGAGAACAGTTCGATAAAAAATATTGGAAGGTACTGACGCAAAGGCTCGCCTAGGCGCGTGAGTGACTGTCAAATGTGTTTTATAAAATTTTCAATAAGAAGCAACTCGTATTCGGGTCTTCAGACTGTATATATTTTTTCCGCAAGCTGGTGAATTCAGAAAGCGAGCCAGTGAGTCTTTAAGGACACGCGCGAGAGCAATTTTCTAGAAAATATTGTAAGTAACTGACGCAAAAGCTAGCCTAGGCGCTTGAGTGACTGTTAAATGTATTTTAAAATTTTTAAAAGCGAGTCGTTTTCGGGTCTTCAGGCTGTATATTTTTCCGCAAACTGGCGAATTTATAAAACGAGCCAGTGAGTCTTTAAGGACACGCGCCAGAGCAGTTCGATATAAAATATTGTAAGTAACTGACGCAAAGGCTAGCCTAGGCGCGTGAGTGACTGTTAAATGTATTTTAAAAATTTTAATAAAAGCGAGTCGTTTTCGGGTCTTCAGGCTGTATATTTTTCCGCAAACTGGTGAATTTATAAAGCGAGTCAGTGAGTCTTTAAAGACACACCCGAGAACAATTCACTAAAAAATATTATAAGTGACTGACGCGAAGGCTAACTTAGAATCTCAAAAAGCCTCCCGAACTCGTTTACATGCCCAAGATTTAATGGGGATATCAACATACCAGCCGTTTTCGTAAGCCGATAAATACTAAAGCGATTTATAGACAGCGTTGAGTCATATTCCGCTTGAAGAAACTGTTTGAGCTCACGCGACTGAGGGTTTTGTACGACGGTTCTCTTGTTGATGTTTTTCGGAAAGAATTGGCTGGTCTAGGTTCTTCGGTTGATTTTTGGTTTAGGTTTTCTATCGGAGGATATTCGGTTAATGTTCTGTAGCTGAGGTTCTTCAGCTAAGGTTCTCAGGTAAGGCCCGTAAACTGAAGTATTCCGATAAGATTCTGCCCCTCTAGTTCTTTGACTGAGTTTCTCCAGTTGTGTTCCTTTGGCTGAGAATTTCAGTTGAAGTTATTCTACTAAAAATCCCCGAGTGAGGTTCATATACTGTGGTTTTCCGGCTGAGGTCATACACCTGAGCTTTTCTGGTTAACATGCTCATTTGGAATTCTACAGTTAAAGATCTTCAACTTATATTCTCTAGTTGAATTCCTACAACTGAAATACTCAAGCTGAAGTTTTACAACTGAGGTTCTTCAACAGACGGGATCCTGTTAAAGTGATCCAGCCGAGGTTTTCTTCCTAAAGGCGTTCTATTGAAACTCTTCAACCAAAGGGTTTCTGAAAATGATTGGCTAAGGTTTTGGGTCTGAAGTCTTTCGGTTGAGGTACATAGCCTGAAGTTCACCGGGAGTGAGGTTCCTCGGCTGAAGTTTTCCTACTGTCGTTTTGCAAATGAGATTTTTCAATTGACGTTTGATTGAGTTCTGTTTAATGAGTCGCTCCAGCTGACTGTCCAGCTAGAGTTCTCCGACTGAAATTCTCAAACAGAGGAAGTTGTTCGCCCAAGGTCCTCCCGTTCAAGGCTTTTGTCAATGATTTTCCTAAAGCTTCTCCGACTTATGCCCTTAGACTGAGGCTATCAATCTGAGGTTTTTGATAAGGATTCACCGGCTGCGGTTTCAGAGAGGGATACCCCTATTGAGGATCTCCGGCTGAGCTTATCCGGCCGATGTTCTTTGATTGTGGTTCTGGTGCTGAACAATGTCCTATGAGTGAGATTCTCTATCTGCCGTTCTTCGGTTGTTCTCCGACTGAGGTGCTTTCACTCAAGTTCTCTGGCTACGGTTCTCCTACAGAGGTTTTCTAACAAAAGTTCTTCGACTGAGGTTCTTTGACTGGGAAAACATGTGTTGTCAGGCTTTAGAATATTGAATAGTTTATTTGTAGAAACAGATTCTTGTCTTTCTTATTGTTTAAACAGACACTTAAGTCAAAAAACGCAGGCGAAATGGACTAAACTAGACTCTTCGGATTGGAAACGCGTTTTCCGACTAAGGCTCTCTGATTGAGGTTTACTTACTGATAATTTCCGGTTGAGGTCCTCGTGCTGAGGTTTTGTGGCTGAGGCTGCCTGACTGAGGTTTCCGACTGAGGTATCCATTGAGCTCCTCCGGCTGAGGTTTTCTGTTGCGGTTCCTCTGTTGTCGCTTTTGGCAGGTGCTAGTTGGCATAGGTTCTCCGGCTGTTCTTTAGGTATAGGTTCTCCAGCGGAGAATATCCGGTTAAGGTACTCTGGCTGAGATTCTTCAACTGAGGTTCTCAGGTTGAGGTTCTCCGGTTGAAGTTCTCTTACAGATGTTTTCCGCATGAGGTTCTTGTGCTAAGGTTTTTTGGCTGCGGTTGTCCGACTTAGGTTCTCCAGTTGAAGTACATATTGAGCTCACGCGATAGAGAGTTTTGTATATATTTTTGCCACAAGCTGGTGAATTCATAATACAAGTCACTGAGTCCTTAAGGATACGCGCAAAAACAATTCGATAAAAAATATTGTAAATAACTGACGCAAACGCCAGCCTAGGCGCGTGAGTGACTGTTAAATGTATTTTATAAAATTTAAAAAAAAAGGGAACGCGTTTACGGATCTTCAGACTGTATTCCGCAAGCTGGTGATTTCGTAAAACGAGTCGTTGAATCTTTAAGGACACGAGCGAGAACAATTTGATAAAAATATTGTAAGTAACTGACGCAAACGCCAGCCTAGGCGCGTGAGTGACTGTTAAATGTATTTTATAAAATTTTCAGAAAAAGGGACTCGTTTGCGGGTCTTCAGACTGTATATGTTTTTTCCGCAAGCTGGTGAATAAATAAAGCGAGTCAGTGAGTCCTTAAGGACACACGCGAAAACAGTTCGATAAATAATATTGTACGTAACTGAGCTAAATGCTAGCCTAGGCGGGTGTGTGACTGCTAAAGGTGTTTTATAAAATTTTCAAAAAAGCGACTCGTTTTCGGGTCTTCAAACTATATATATTTTTTCCGCAAGCTGATGAATTGATAAAACGAGTCAGTGAGTCCTTAAGGACACGCGCGAGAACAATTCGAAAAATATTGTAAGTAACTGACACAAAGGCTAGCCTAGGCGCGTGAACGACTAAAATGTGTTTTATAATATTCAAAAAAAGCGACTCGCTTTCAGGTCTTCGGACTGTATATATTTTTCCCGCGTGCTGGTGAATTCATAAAACAAGTCAATGAGTCCTTAAAGACAAGCGCGAGTACAAATCGATAAAAAATATTATAAGCAACTGATGCAAAGACCAGGGCGACTTGTTTTCGGGTCTTCAAACTGTACATATTTTTTCCGCACGCTGGTGAATTCATAAAACGAGTCGATAGTACTTAATGACACGCACAAAAACAATTCGATAAAAAATATTGTAAGTAACCGACGCCAAGGCTAGCCCAAGCGCGTGAGTGACTGTTAAATGTGTTTTATGAAATTTTGAAAACAAAGCAACTCGTTTTCGGGTCTTCAGACTGTATGTATTTTTTCCGCAAGCTGGTAAATTCATAAAACAAGTCAGTGAGTCCTTAAAGACAAGCGCGAGTACAAATCGATCAAAAATATTGTAAGTAACTGATGCAAAGACCAGGGCGACTTGTTTTCAGGTCTTCAAACTGTACATATTTTTTCCGCAAGCTGGTGAATTCATAAAACGAGTCGTTGAGTCCTTAAAGACACGCGCGAGAACAATCAGGAAGTCATCGAAAAACTAACTACGTTCATGAGCGATGATCGATTCCTCTTTTGCAACTCACCAGAAATCTCTTTCCGCAAAACGTAAATTCATAAAACGACTCACAGACGATCATGAGTCCGACAAATTCACGAAACTAGTCGTAAACGATCTTGAGTCCGTATGAAAAAACGGGACTACAATTAGACAAAAAATATTGTATGTAACTGAAGCCAAAGGCCTTCTACAATCCTAATATTGCGCTGAACTCGATTGCACGCCAAAAAATCAGGAAGACATTGAATACCGACTGAGTTCATCAGCGAGTTTCAGAACGAGTACAAACGATGATCGTTTCCGTCTTTGCAACTCACCAAACTCTTGAATTTTCTTTCCGCAAACCGACAAATTCATAAAGCGAGTCGTAAACTATCTTGAGTGCGTAAGAAAACACAAGATCACAACTCGGAGAAGACATAACTAAATTCAAAAGTATCTTACAATCCAAGGAATGGCGCTGAACTCGCTTGCGTATTGAAAAATCTGGAAATCACCAAAATACCGACTACGTTCATGAGAGGTTAGCAAAACGAGGACAAACGATGATCGATTCTCTTTTGCAACTCACCGGACTCGTGAAATCTCTTTCCGCAAAGCGTAAATTCATAAAACGACTCACAGGCGATGTTAAGTCCGACAAATTCACGAAACGAGTCGTAAACGCTCCTGAGTCTGTATGAAAAAACGAGAAACTACTAGGCAAAAAGAATTGTAAGTAGCTAAAGCCAGAAGTGTCCTACAATCCTAAAATGGCGCTAAACTCGCTTGCACGCTAAAAAAATCAGTAAGACAGCGAAGTATCGAGTTCATCAACGGGTTTCAGAACGAGAACAAACGATGATTGATTCCGCCTTTGCAACTCATCAAACTCGTGAAATTTCTTTCCGCAGAACGTAAATTCATAAAGCGACTCACAGACAATTTTGAGTGCGACAAACTCATGAAACGAGTCGTAAACGATCTAGAGTCCGTATGAAAAAGCGGAACCACAATTAGGCAAAAAATATTGTAAGTAGCTAAAGTCAAAAGTATCTTACAATCCTAGAAATGGCGCTAAACTTGCTTGCATACTGAAAAATCTGGAACTCATCAAAATACCGACTAAGTTCATGAGCGGTTTGCAAAATGAGGACAAACGATGATCGATTCCACTTTTACAATTCACCGGACTAGTGATATCTCTATCCGCAAACATAAATTCATAAAACGACTCACAGACGATCTTGAGTCCGACAACTTGATGAAACGAGTCGTAAACAATCTTGAGTCTATACGAAAAAACGGTACCACCATTAGGCAAAAGTGTCCTACAATCCTAAAATGTTGCTGAACTCGCTTGCACACCGGAAAATCAGGAACGCGCCGTAATACCGACTGAGTTCATCAGCGGGTTTTCAGAATAAGAACAAACAATGATCGTTTCCGCCTTTGCAACTCACCAAACTCGTGAAATTTCTTTCCGCAAATCGACAAATTCACAAAACGAGTCGTAAACTATCTTGCGTACGTGGGAAAGCACGCAACCACGACTCGGCAAAAAACGTTGTAAGTAACTATAGTCAAAAGTATCCCACAATCCTAGAAATAGCGCTGAACTCGCTTGCATACCGAAAAATCTGGAAGTCATCAAAATACCGAAAACGTTCAGGAGCGGTTTGCAAAACGATGATCGATTCCGATTTTGCAACTCACCAGACTCGTAAAATCCCTTTCCGCAAAATCGTAAATTTATAAAACGAGTCACAGACGATTTTGGGTCCGACAAATTCATGAAACGAGTCGTAAACGATCTTGAGTCCGTATGAAACACCGGGAGCATAATTAGGCAAAAAATATTGTAAGTAACTATAGCCAAAGCTGTCTTACAATCCTAAAATGGCGCTTCACTTGCTTGCACATCAAAAAATCAGGAAGTCATCAAAATGCCGACTGAGTTCATTAGCGGGTTTTAGAACGAGAACGAACGATGATCGTTTTCGCCTTTGCAACTCACCAAACTCCTGAAATTTCCTTCCGCAAACCAACAAATTCATAAAACGAGTCGTAGACGATGTTGAGTACGTAAGAAAACACGCGATCACAACTCCGCAAAAGTCGTTGTAAGTAACTAAGGTCAAAAGTATCCAATAATCCTAGAAATGGCGCTGAACTCGCGTGCATACTGAAAAATCTGGAATTCAACGAAATACCGACTACGTTAATCGGCTGTTTGCAAAGCGACGACAAACGATATGAGCGATTCCTCTTTTGCAATTCACCGAATTCGTGAAATCTCATTCTGCAAAACGTAAATTCCTAAAACGACTCACAGGCGATCTTCAATACGACAAATTCATAAAACGAGTCGAAAACTGTGTTGAGTTTGTAAGAAAACACGCGAGCACAATTCGGCAAAAGACGTTGTAAGTAATTAAAGTCAAAAGTCTCCAACAATCCTAGAAATGGCGCTGAACTCGCTTGCATACTGAAAAATCTGAAAGTCAATACTTCCTGTATGTTTGTTGTGGTTTGTTTAGTATTCTTCTTAATCTTCTTTGGGTATTAAACCACTCATAGTTTTTAAAATTATCTTTATTAACGTTTCGATCCATGACCTAGGATCGTTTTCAAAATAATAAAAACTTCAAGTTTTTTGAAAACGATCCTAGGTTATGGATCGAAACGTTAATAAAGATAATTTTAAAAACTATGAGTGGTTTAATCCCCAAAGAAAATTAAGAAGAATCTGAAAGTCATCAAAATACTGACTACGTTCATGAGCGGTTAGCAAAGTGAAGACAAAAAATGATTGATTCCTCTCTTGTAACTCACCGGACTCGTGAAATTTCTTTCCGCAATACGTAAATTCATAAAACGATTCACAGAAGGTTCGACAAATTTATAAAACGAGTCGTAAACGATCTTGAGTCCGTATCAAAAAACGGGACTACAATTAGGCAAAAAAATATTGTTAGCAACAAAGCCAAAGGTGACCTACAATCGTAAAATGACACTTACACGCTGTAAAATGAAGAAGTCACCGCAATACCGACTAAATTCTTCAGCGGGTTTTAGAACGAGAGCAAACGATGATCGTTTCCGCCTTTGCAACTCACCAAACTCGTGAAATTTCTTTCCGCAAACCGACAAGTTCATAAAACGAGTCGTAAACGATCTTCAGTACGTATGAAAACACGCAACCTCGACTCGGCAAAAAACGTTGTAAGTAACTGAAGTCAAAAGTATCCAACAATCCTAGAAATGGCGCTTAACTCATTGCATACCGAAAAATCTGGAAGTCATAAACATACCGAATACGTACATGTGCGGTTTGCAAAACGAGGGGAAACGATGATCGATTCCTCTTTCGCAACTCACCAGACTCGTGAAATCTTCGTCCACAAAACGTAAATTGATAAAACGATCTTGAGTCCGAGAAATTTGTGTAACGAGTCGTAAACGATCTTGAGTCGGAAAGAAAAAACGAGACCGCAATTAGGCAAAAAATATTGTAAGTAACTAAATCCAAAGTTGTTCTACGATCGTAAAATGGTTCTGAACTCGCTTGCACGCCGAATAATCAGTAAGTCATTAAACTACCGACTGAATTCATCAGCGAGTTTCAGTGCGAGAACAAACGATGATCGTTTCCGCCTTTGCAACTCACCAAACTCGTGAAATTTCCTTCCGCAAACCGACAAATTCTTAAAACGAGTCGTAAACGATCTCGAATCTTTAAAAACTCGCAACCACAAATCTACGAAGGACATTGTAAGTAACAATAGCCAAAAATGTACTACAATCCTAGAAATGGCGCTGAACTTACTTGCACGCCAAAAAATTAGGAAGTTGTCGAGTTACCAACTTCGTTCATCAGTAGTTTGCAAAATAAAAACAAACAATGATTGATTCTGATTTTGGAACTTACCAGACTTGTGAAAATTCTTTCCGCAAACCGACAATTGCATAAAACAAGTCGTAAACGATCTTGAGCCCGTATGAAAAAAACGGGACCACAATCAGGCAAAAATATTGTAAGTAACAAAAGCCAAAGGTGTCCTACAATCCTAAAATGGCGCTAAACTTGCTTGCACGCCAAAAAATCAGAAAGACATCGAACTACCAACTAAGTTTATCGGCGAGTTTCAGAACGAGAACAAACGATGATCGTTTCCGCATTTGCAACCCACTAAACTCGTGAAATTTCCTTCCGCAAACCAACAAATTCATAAAACGGGTCTTAAACTATCTTGAGTACGGAATAAAACACTCGACCACAGGTCGGCAAACGACGTAACTAAATTCAAAAGTATCAAACAATCGTAAAAATGGCGCTGAACTCGCTTGTATACAGAAAATCTGGAAATCATCAAAATATCGAATACGTTTGTTAGCGGTTTGCAAAACGAGGATCGACTTCTCTCTTGCAACTCACCGGACTCGTAAAATCTCTTACGGCAAAACGTAAATTCATATAACGACTCACAGACAATCTTGAGTCCGACAAATTCATGAAATGAGTCGTAAACGATCTTGAGCCCGTATGAAAAAACGGGATCACAATTAGGCAAAAAATATTGTAAGTAACGAAAGCCAAAGGTGTCCTACAATCCTAAAATAACGATGAACTCGCTTGCACGCCAAAAGATCAAAAAGATATCGAACTGCCGATTGAGTTCATCAGCGGGTTTCAGAACGATGATCGTTTCTGCCTCTGTAATTCACAAAACTCGTGAAATTTTCTTCCGCAAACCGAAAAATTCATAAAACTAGTCGTAAACTATTTTGAGTACGTACGAAAACACGCGACCACAACTCGGCAAAAGCCATTGTAAGTAACCAAAGTCAAAAGTATCCTACAATTCTAGAAATGGCGCTGAACTGCATGCATACCGAAAATCTGGAAGTCATAAAAATACCGAATACGTACATAAGCGGTTTGCAAAACGAGGATAAACGATGATCGATTCCTCTTTCGCAACTCACCAGACTCGTGAAATCTCCTTCCGTAAAACGTAAATTCATAAAACGATCTTGAGTCTGACAAATTTGTGTAACGAGTCGTAAACGATATTGAATCGGAATGAAAAAACGGGACCACAATTAGGCAAAAAATATTGTAAGTAGCTAAAGCCAAATATGTCCTACAATCATAAAATGACGCTGAACTCGCTTGCACGACAAAAAATCAGTAAGACATCGAACTACCGACTGAGTTCATCAGCGGGTTTTAGAACGAGAACAAACTATGATCATTTCCGCGTTTGCAACTCACCAAACTCGTGAAATTTACTTCCGCAAACCGACAAATTCATAAAACGAGTCGTGAACTATCTTGAGCACGTAAGAAAACACGCGACTACAACTCGGCAAAAGACATTGTAAGAAACTAAAGTCAAAAGTATCCAACAATCCTAGAAATGGTGCTAAACTTGCTTGCACGCCAAAAAATCAGGAAGTCATCTAGTTACCAACTCCGTTCATCAGTAGTTTGCAAAATAAAAACAAACAATGATTGATTCCGAGGTTGGAACTCACAAGACTTGTGAAATTTCTTTCCGCAAACTGACAGATTCATGAAACGAGTCGTAAACGATCTCGAGTTTGTCTGAAAAAACGGGACCACAATCAGCCAAAAAATATTGTAAGTGGTGTACTACAATCCTAAAATGGCGCTGAACTCGTTTGCACTCCGACAAATCAGGAAGATATCGGACTACCGGCTGAGTTTATCAGCAAGTTTCAGAACGATGATTGTTTCCGCCTTTGCAACTCACCAAACTCGTGAACTTTCCTTCCGGAAATCGACAAATTCATAAAACGAGTTGTAAACTATCTTTAGTACGTAAGAAAACACGCGACTACAACTCGGCAAAATCCTAGAAATGGCGCTGCACTCTCTTGCATACTGAAAAATATAGAAGTCTTCAAACTACCGAAAACGTTCATGAGCGGTTTGCAATAAGAAGACAAACGATGATCGGTCCCTCTGTTGCAACTCACCGGACTCGTGAAATCTCTTTCCGCAAAACGTAAATTCATAAAACGACTCACAGTCGACCTTGAGTCCAACAAATTCATGAAACGAGTCGTAAACGATCTTGAGGCCGTATGAAAGAACGGGACTACAATTAGGCATAAAATATTGCAAGTAACGAAAGCCAAAGGTGTCCAACAATCCTAAAATAGCGCTGAACTCACTTGCACGCCGAAAAATCAGAAAGACATTGAAATACCGACTGAGTTCATAAGCGAGTTTCAGAACGAGAACAAACGATGATTGATTCCTCTTTTGCAACTCACCGGACTCGTAAAATCTCTTTCCGAAAAACATAAATTCATCAAACGACTCACAGACAAATTCATGAAATGAGTCGTGAACGATCTTAAATCTATATGAAAAAGGGGTCGCATTTAGGTAAAAAATATTGTAAGTAACTGAAACCAAAACCCTCCTACCATCCTAAATTAGCGCTGAAATCGATTGCACACCGAAAAATAAGGAAGTCATCGAAGTACCGACTGAGTTCATTAGCGGGTTTCTGAACGATAGCAAACAATGATCGTTTCCGTCCTTACAACTCACCAAACTCGTGAAATCTCTTTCCGCAAAACGTAAATTCATAAAACGACTCACAGACGATTTTGGTCCGACAAATTCATGAAACGAGTCGTAAACGATCTTGAGTACATATTAATAATGGGACTACAATTAGGCAAAAATATTGTAAGCAACAGAAGACAAAAGGGTCCTACAATCCTAAAATAGTGCTAAACTTGCTTGCACGCCGGAAAATCAGGAAGACATTGAAGTACCGACTGAGGTCATCAGCGGGTTTCAGAACGAAAGCAAACGATGGTCGTTTCCGCGTTTGCAGCTCACCAAACTCGTGAAATTTCTTTCCGCAAACCGACAAATTCATAAAACGAGTCGTATACGATCTTAAGTACGTAAAAAACACGCGACTACAACTCGGCAAAAAACGTAATTAAATTCAAAACTATTCTACAATTCTAGGAATGGTGCTGAACTCGCTTGCATTCTGAAAAATCTAAAAGTCATCAAAATATCGACTATGTTCATGAGCGGTTTGCAAAACGAGTACAAGCGATGATCGATTTGACTTTTGCAATTCACTGAACTCGTGAAATCTCAATTCGCAAAACGTAAATTCATAAAACGACTCACAGACGATCTTGAGTCCGACTAATTCATGAAACCAGTCGTAAACGATCTTGAGTCCGTGTGACCAAACGGGACCACAATTATGCAAAAAATATTGTAAGTAACTAAAGCCAGGGGTGTCCTACAATCCTAAAATAGCGCTAGACGCTGAAAAATCAGAAAGTCATCGAACTACCGACTGAGTTTATCAGCGGGTTTCAAAACGAGAACAAACGATGTTCGTTTCCGCTTTTACAACTCACCAAACTTGTGAAATTTCCTTTCGGAAACTGACAAATTTATAAAACAAGTCGTAAATGATACATCGAAAGAAACTAAAGTCAAAAGCATCCTACAATCCTAGAAATGGCGCTAAACTCGCTCGCATACCAAAAATCTGGAAATCATCAAATTCAGATTATGTTTATAAGCGGTTTGCAAAACGAAAACACACGATAAACGTTTCCACCTTTGCAATTCACCGGACTCGTGAAATCTCTTTTCGAAAAAGGTAAATTCATAAAACGACTCACAGATGATCTTGAGTCCGACAAATTCATGCAACGAGTCGTAAACGATTTTGAGTCCGTATGAAAAAACGGGACCACAATTAGGCAAAAATTATTGTAACTAAAGCCAAAGGTGTCCTACAATCCTAAAATGGCGCTAAACTCGCAGGCGCGCCGTAAAATCAGGAAGACATCGAAGTAATGACTGAGTTTATCAGCGGGTTTAAGAACGAGAACAAACGATGATCGTTTCCGTTTTTTCAACTCACCAAACTCATGAAATTTCTTTCCGCGAACCGACAAATTCATAAAACAAGTCGTAAACTATCTTGAGTACGTAGGACAAAACGCGAACACAACTAGACAAAAAAAGTCAAAGTATCCTACAATCCTAGAAATGGCGTTGAATTCGCTTGCATAGTAAAAAAACTTAAAGTCACCGACTACGTTCATCAGCGATTTGCAAAACGAGAACAAACGGTTATCGATTCCGCTTTTGCAACTTCCGAGACTCGTGAAACCTCTTTCCTCAAACCGACAAATTCATAAAACGAGTCGTAAACGATCTTGAGCCCGTAAGAAAAAACGCGACTACAATTAGGCATAAAAATTGTAAGTAACTAAAATCAAAATTTCCTACAACCCTAGAAAAAGCGCTGAGCTCGCTTGCAATCCGAAACATCACGAACTCATCGAATTATCGGTTACGTTCATCAACGGTTTGCATAACGAGGACAAACGGTTATCGATTCCGCTCTTGCAACCCACCAGACTCGTGAAACTTATTTCCTCAAACCGACAAATTCATAAAACGAGTCGTAGACCATCTCGAGTCCGTAAGAAAAAAAGCAACCACCATTCAGCAAAAGATGGTGTAACTAAAACCTAGAGTGTCTTACGATCTTAAAGATGGCGCTGAACTCGCTTACATACTAAAAAAACAGGAAGTCGCCGAAATACCGACTAGATTCATCAGCGTTTTGCAAAACGAGGACAAACGATGATCGATTTCGCCATTGCAACTCACCAGATTCGTAAAATCTCTTTGTGCAATCCCACAAATTCTTAAAACGAGTCGCAAACAATCTTGAGTCTGTAAGAAAAAACGCGACCACAATTAGGCAAAAAAAAACAATTAAGTAACTAAAGACAAAAGTACCCTATAATTCTAGAAATTGCGCTGAACGCGCTTGCTTACCGAAAAATCACGAAGTCGTCAAAATACCGACTACTTCCATCAACGGTTTGCAAAATGAGGACAAACGGTTATCGATTCCGCTCTTGCAACCCACCAGATTCGTGAAACTTTTTCCACAAACCGACAAATTCATAAAACGAGTCATAGACGTTCTTGAGCCCGTAAGAAAAAACGCGACTCCAATTAGGCGTAAAAAATTGTAAGTAACTTTAGTCAAGAAATTCCTACAACCCTAGAAAAAGCGCTGAGCTAGCTTGCATATCAAAAAATCACGAAGTTATCGAAATATCAACTACGTTCATCAACGGTTTGCAAAACGAGGACAAACGGTTATCGATTCCGCTTTTGCAACTCACCAGACTCATGAAATCTCTTTCCGCAAACCGACAAATTCATAAAACGAATCATAAACGATCTTGAGTCCGTATGAAAAAGGGGGCAACTACTAGGCAAGAAATATTGTAAGTAGCTAAAGTCAAGGTTGTCCTACAATTCTAAAATGGCGCTGAACTCGCTTGCACGCCGAAAAATCAGAAAGACCTTGAAGTACCGACGAGTTCATCAGCGAGTTTCAGAACGAAAACAAACGTTGATCGTTTCCGCCTTTGCAACTCACCAGACTCGTGAAAGTTCCTTTCGCAAACCGACAAATTCATACAACGAGTCGTAAACGATCTCGAATCATTAATAATTCGCGACCACAAATCTACGAAAGATATTGTAAGTAACTAATCCAAAAGTATGCTACAATCCTAAAAATGGCGCTGAACTTGCTTGCACGCCAAAAAATCAGAAAGTCATCGAGTTACCAACTGAGTTCATCAGAGGGTTTCAGAACGAGAACAAACGATGATCGATTCCTCTTTTGCAACTCACTGGACTCATAAAATCTCGTTCCGCAAAACGTAAATTCATAAAACGACTCACAGACGATCTTGAGTCCGACAAATTCATGCAACGAGTCGTAAACGATTTTGAGTCCGTATGAAAAAACGGGACCACAATTAGGCAAAAATTATTGTAACTAAAGACAAAGGTGTCCTACAATCCTAAAATGGCGCTAAACTCGCTTGCACGCCGTAAAATCAGAAAGACATTAAAGTACCAACTGAGTTCATTAGCAGGTTTCAGAACAAGAACAAACGATGCTCGTTTCCGTCTTTGCAACTCACCAAACTCGGCAAAAGACGTAAATAACAAAAGTCAAAAGTTTCCAACAATTGCAAAAATGAAGCTGAACTCGTTTGCGTACTGAAAAATGTGGAAGTTATCAAAATGCCGACTACGTTCATCAGCGATTTGCAAAAGGTGAACAAGCGAAGATCGATTCCGCTTTTGCAACTCACCGGACTCGTGAATTTCCTTTCCGGAAAACGTAAATTTATAAAACGGTTTACAGACGAACTTGACTTCGACAAATTTATGAAACGAATCGTAAACGATCTTTGTCCTTATGAAGAAACGGGACCACAATTAGCCAAAAGATATTGTACGTAACTAAAACCAAAGCTGCCCTACAATCATCAAATTGCGCTGAACTCGTCGGAAAATCAAGAAGTCACCGCAATATCGGCTGAATTCTGCAGCGGTTTTCAGAACGCGAACAAACGATGAACGTTTCCGCTTTTGCAACTCACCGAACTCGTGAAATTTCTTTCCGCAAACCAACAAATTTAGAAAACGAGTCGTAAACGATTTTGAGTACGTAAGAAAACACGCGACGATTCGGCAAAAGACATTGTTAGTAACTAAAGTCAAACATATCACCAATCCTAAAACTAGCGTTGAACTCGCTTGCATACTGAAAAATCTGAAAGTCAACGAAATACCGACTACGTTAATCAGCTGTTTCCAAAGCGACGACAAACGATATGAGCGATTCCTCCTTTGCAACTCATCGGACACGCGAAATCTTTTTTCGCTAAACGTAAATTCATAAAACGACGCAGAGACGATCTTAAGTCCGACAAATTCATGAAACGAGTCGTAAACGATCTTGAGTCCGTATGAAAAAGCGGGACCACAATTAAGCAAAAAATGTAGTAAGTAACTAAAGCCAAAGGTGTCCTACAATCCTAAAATGGCGCTGAACTCGTTTGCACGCCGAAAAATCACGAAGTCACCGCAATACCGACTGAATTCATCAGCGGGTTTCAGAACGAAAACAAACGATAGTCGTTTCCGCTTTTTCAACTCACCAAACTCGTGAAATTTCTTTCCGCAAAACGACAAATTCATACAACGAGTCTTAAACTATCTTGAGTACATTAGAAAACAATCGATCAAAACTCAACAAAAGACGTAACTAAATTCAAAAGTATCCTACAATCCTAGGAATGGCGCTGAACTCGCTTACATACTAAAAAATATGTAAATCACAAAATACCGACTACGTTCATAAGCTGTTTGCAAAACGAGGCAAACGATGATCGATTTCACTTTTGCAACTTACCGGACTCGTGAAATCTCTTTCCGCAAACCGATAAATTCATAAAACGACTCACAGAGAAATTCATGAAACAAGTCGTAAACGATCTCGAGTCTATATAAAAAAACGGGACCACAATTAGGCAAAAGATATTGTAAGTAACTAAAACCAAAGGTGTCCTACAATCCTAAAATGGCGCTAAACTCACTTGCACGTCGAAAAATCGGAAAGACATCGAAATACCGACTGAGTTCATTAGCGGGTTTCAGAACACGAACAAACGATAGTCGTTTCCGCTTTTTCAATTCACCAAACTCGTGTAATCTTTTTCCGCAAAACGTAAATTCATAAATCAACTCACAGACGATCTTGAGTCCGAGAAATTTATTAAACGAGTCGTAAACGATCTTGAATCCGTATGAAAAAAACGGGACCACTTTTAGGCAAAAATTATTGTAACTAACTAAAAGCAAAGGTATCCAACAATCCTAGAAATGGCGCTGAACTCGCTTGTATACCGAAAAATCTGGAAGTCATCGAATTACCGAATACGTTCATGAGCGGTTTGCAAAACGAAAACAAACAATGATCAATTCCTCTTTTGCAACTCACCGGACTCGTAAATTCTTCTTCCGCAAAACGTAAATTCATAGAACGACTCACATACGATTTTGAGTCCGACAAATTCATGAAACGAGTCTTTAACGTTCTTGAGTCCGTATAAAAAAACGGGACCACAATTAGGCAAAAAATATTGTAAGTAACTAAAGCCAAATGTGTCCTACAATTTTAAAATGGCGCTAAATTCGCTTGCACGCCGAAAAATTAGGAAGACCACAAAGTACCGACTGAGTTCATTAGCGCGTTTCAAAACGAGAACAAACGATAATCGTTTCCGCTTTTGCAACTCACCAAACTTGTGAAATTTCCTTCCGCAAACCGACAAATTCATAAAGCGAGTCGTAAACTATCTTGAGTGCGTAAGAAAACACGAGATCGCAACTCGGAGAAGACATAACTAAATTCAAAAGTATCCTTGGCGCTGAACTAGCTTGCGTATTGAAAATTTTGGAAATCACCAAAATACCGACTACGTTAATCAGCTGTTTGCAAAGCGACGACAAACGATATGAGCGATTCCTCTTTTGCAACTCACCGAATTTGTGAAATCTCTTTCCGCAAAACGTAAATTCATAAAACGACTCACAGACGATCTTGAGTCCGACAAATTTATGAAGCGAGTCGTAATCGATCTTGAGTCCGTGTGACAAAACAGGACTACAACTAGACAAAAAATTTTGGATGTAACTAAAGCCAAAGGTGTCCTACAATCCTAAAATGCCGCTGAACTCGCTTGCACGCCGAAAAATCAGGAAGTCACCGCAATACCGACTGAATTCATCAGCGGGTTTCAGAACGAGAACAAACGATGATCGTTTCCGCCTTTGCAACTCACCAAACTCGTAAAATTTCCTTCCGCAACCCGACGAATTCATAAAACGACTCGCAAAGCATCTTGAGTTCGTGAGAAAGCACGCGACTACAATTTAGCAAAAAATTTTGTAAGTAACGACGATAAAAGTACACAACGTTATTTTAGAAATAGCGCTCAGAGTCGGTTACATCCGGCTTGCCAAAAGTTAACGAGTTCGTCCGATTGGTCAGTTCCTTCAACAAACACAAACCTTAGAATAACGTGATTCTAATACCCAAACAATATAAAAAATCGAAAACATTATCAAGATGTCTTAGAATCGGCTATAACCGGAAAGAAAACGAGCAATCCTCTAAAATGTCTAAAATGATTCCAACAAATAAGAAATGTACAGGGTTTTAAACGCCTTTTGGCGCCTAACGTGTTCCACGCTCTACCATCTTGAAGGTGCTCACCAGGCCTATTTTCAAATAAACAAGTAGAAGCAAGCGAAGGAGAACGGCTGCCACCCTTCTTTGTTAATTTGTTTATACCGCATTTTAAAACTGCAAAAGTCGGAAATTTACGATATTAGTTATGAATAAAAAGGCGCAATAACTTTGAAATAATCGACTAGGAACGGCGAATTAACAAACAGACAAGGATCTATTGCTCGTTTAATGTAACCTGGAAAAAAGCAAACGTTGTTGACTTACCATACGGTAAATAAAATTAATGAACGGTTACAAACAACGACATTAATTCTACATATCGAGCATCAGGAATGTATTTAGTCTCATAAAGAATTTACTATTTGAAGGATGATTAATTACTACATTCCAAATATGTTAAGTAGTCGTAAAAGGTTGAAGAAAAACAGCTTAATGTGGTTACATCTACAATGTCCTCCATTGCTACAACTTTATTCTGTCAAGCTAATTAATTACCGTGACATAATTACAGGTAAAGAATTTCCAGAAATTGACCAATCAATTAACGGTTGTAAGGATCTGATTTCCTTCTGTATAAAAAAAATTACTTGAAGATATTTTTTGTTATATTAAGTGGGCTTGAATGTGAGGACGTAGTTTTGTAAATATTTTTTAAATTTGTCCTGTATAGGTTTTACGACAATTTTTGAGCACTACTGTCGCTCTCTTTGGTTAATTTTTAAAGATTTCTAAGAGACGCTTTCAACTTATTCAAGCAAATGGCGGTGAAGGGTTGTATCAAAACATCGATTAGCTGACGATAAAAAGTATTGAAACTTCGTAATTTCGTAAATACGCAATTCAGTTATTCTGTAGTTTCGTATTTCATCATTTTCACAATTTGTAGTTTTACAATTTCGAAATTTTGTAATTTCACAATTTCGCAATTCCGCAATTTTGTAATTTTGAAATTTCGTAATTCCAGTGCTTTGTAATACCATAAGTTTATATTTTCGTAATTTCAGAATTTCATAACTTCATGATTTCATAATTCTAAAACTCACACTTTCGTAACTTTATAATTTCGTAATTTGTATTTATATAACTTGAAAATTTCGTAATTTGAAATAACTTCGATCGTAGTTTCATAATTACGTAATTTCGTATTATCGAAATTTGGCATTTTCATAATTTTTAATTTCGCATAAACATTATTTTATAATTCCTTAATTTTGTAGTTACGCAATTTTGCTATTCCTCAATTTTAAACCTCCCTAATTACATAATCCCGTAATTTTGCCATTTCTAAACCTCGTAGTTTCGTTATTCTATAACTTCGCATTTTTATAAGCTCGTATTTACATATTTTCGTAATTCTGTAGTTGCTTGGTATCAAAATTTTGCAACTACATACTTTCGTAACTTCATGAAATCATAATTTCATAAACTCATAATTGCGTAATCACATAATTTCGTAATTTCGCACAAAGCTTCAAAACTCCATACTTTGGTTATTTCGTAATTTCGTAAGCTCTCAATTACGTAATTTCGTAATACCGCAAATGCGTAGTTTCGTAATTTCCCAATTAGGTAATTTTGTATTTTTATATTTTCGTAATTGCGTACTTTCACAATTACGCAATTGTGTAATTCCACAATCTAGCGTTTTTGTTCGCAACTTGGTATATTCATAATCACTTAATCTCGTAATTACGCAATTTCAAAATATCGCAATTTGGTAATTTGAAAGATATGTAATTTCGCAGTTTCGTCATTTCGTACAATTTTAATTCCACAAATTTGCAATTTTGCATCATAATCGTATCATAAATTAATAATTTCCTACATTCGTGTATCTCAATGTTGCAATTGCGCAATTTCGTATTACTTCAATTTCGTGTAGTATGGTAATTTTGAAATCCCGTAATTTCCCAATTTAAAAATTCCTAGATTCGTGTTTTTCTAATTTCATTATTCTGTAATTTCAAAGTTTCATCATTACAAAATTTGACAATGTCGTAATTTCATGATTAATAATTTGGTATTTTTCTAGTTTCATAATTTAATAATTACCTGATTTAGCAATTTCGTAATTTCCTGATTACGTATTTTTCTGTACTTCCTTAATTTTGTAATTTTGATAATAACGCAGTTTCGTATCCTCGCAGTTTTGTAGTTTTGCAATTTTTTTAGTTTCGTAAATTTCGTAATTTCATTATTTTGAATTTAAGAAATTTGCACAATTTTGTAAGTACGTACTTCTGAAATTACAAAATCTAGTAATTTTCGTAATTATGCGTTTTCGTAATCTCACAATAATGGAATTTTGCAAATTCGTAGTTTCGCAATTTCATACATTTGTAATTCAGCAATATCGTAAGTTTGTAATTCTGAAATTTTAGCATTACCTAATATTGTAATACGCAATTTCGTAAATCGAAATTGTGGGTAAATTCATAGATTCTTAATTTCATTATTTTGTAATTTTGTGATTTTGTAATTTCCATTTTGTATTTCGGCATTTTTGAATCTTCGTAATTTTCTACAATCATAATTTTGTAAATTCATAATTCCATGATTTCACAGTGCGTAATTTCTTAATTTCCTCTTTCAACTTTTATAATTTTGTAAATTCATCATTTCCTAATTTCATTATTATGTTGTATCAGCTACATAACTATATGATTTTATAACTTCGTAATTTCCTTAATTATTATTTCCGCAATTTCGCAAAATCGTAATTTCGTAATATCGAAATTTCGTAATTTCGTAATTTAGTAATTACGTTTTTTCGTAATTTGGTAAACTCGTAATTTCGTAATTTCATAATTTCATAATTTCGTAACTTCGTAATTTTGTAATTTCGGAACCCCGTCATTTCGTAATTTCGTAGTTTCATTATTCCGAAATTCGCAGTTTGATCATTCCAAAATTTCGTAGCTTTGTAATTTCGCAATTCCGTAATGTCATAATTTCGAATATCGTAGTTTCGTAAATTCGTAATTTTGCTACTTCATAACCACGAATTTTCGTAATTGCGTAATTTCGTAGTTTTGTAAGTACGTAATTTCGGAATTTTGCAGATTAATATTTTTCGGTATTTTATAATTTCATTATTTCGTAATTTTGCGTTCTCGTAATTTCTTAATTGCGTAATTTCGTAATGTCGTGATTTCGGAATTTTGTAACTTCGTAATTTCGTATTTGCGTAATTTGGTAATTTCGTAATTTCTTAATTTCTTAATTTCGTAATTTCTCAATTCGTAATTTTGGAAACTCGTAATCTTGTAATTTCATAATTTCCTAATTTTGTAAATTAGTAATTTCGTGACTTCGTAATTTCGTAATTTTGTAATTTCGTAATTGCATAATTTCGTATGTTCGTAATTTCGTAATTGCGTAATTTCGTAATAACTTAATTTCGTAATTTCGTAAGTTCGTACTTTCGTAATTTATCAATTCTGTAATTTCGTAATTACGTAACTTTGTAATTTTGTACTCCTGTAATTTCGCAGTTTCGTAACTTCGTAACTTCGTAATTGCGTAATTTCGTAACTTCGTAAATTCGTAATTGCATAAATCCGTAACTTCGTAGTTTTGTAACTTGATGACACCGTAATTTCGTAAATCTGTAATTTTCGCAATTTCTTAATTTTAAAATTTCGTAATTAAGTAGTTTCGTAAAGTCGTACTACTAATTTCGCAATTTCACACTTTCATAATTTCGAAATTTTGGTAGTTTTGTAATTACGCAATTTCGTAATTTCATAATTTCTAATATCGTAAATTCGATATTATGTAATTTTGTAATTCCATAATTTCTTTTTGTCGTAATTTCGTATTTTTGTAAGTTCGTATTTTCTTAATTTTGCCATTTCGTAAATTTTGTGATTTCATAAATTCTTAATTTTGTTATTTTGTAATTCGGCAATTTTGGTATTCCGTAATGCCGTAATTTTGGAATTTCGTTTTTTCGTTATTTCGTAACTTCGTTATCTCGTAGTTTTGTGATTTCGTGATAGCGATCGTATTTTCGTCGCTTTGTTGTATTGTAACTTCGAGATTGCATAATTTTGTATTTCCGTAATACAGTAATTCCGTAATTTAATAATTCCGTAAATTCGTAATTCAGTAATTTCGTAACCTCGTAATTACATAATTTCTTAATTCCGCAAGTCCGTAATTTCGTAAACTCGTAATTTTGTAATTTCGTGATCTCGTAATTGTGTAATTGCGTAATATCGTATTTTATTAATTTTGTAAATACGCAATTTCTTAATTTCCTAATTTCGTAATCTCTTAATTTTTTAATTTCATAATTTCGTAATTTCGTAATTTCTTAATGTCATAATTGCGTAATTTCGTAGTTTCGTAATTTTATTATTTCTTAATTTCGTAATTTTGTAATTTCGCATTTCCACAATTTCGTAGTTTCCTAATTTCATAGTTTCGTAATTTCCCAAATTCGTAATTTTGTAATTTCGAAATGTCGTGATTTTGGAATTTTGCAATTTCGTAATTTCGCAGTTTCGTAATTTCGTAATTTTTTAACGCTGTAATTTGGTAATTTCTTAGTTGTGTAATTTATTAATTTCTTTATTTCAAAATTTCGTAATTTCGTCATCTTGTAATATCTGAACTTGTAATTTCATAATTTCGTAATTTCGTAATTTCCTAATTTTGTAATTTTTGATTTCGTGATTTCCTAATTTCGTTATTTGGTAATTTCATAACTTCGGCATTTCGTAATTTTGTAATCTCGTAATTTCGTTCGTAATTTCGTAATTTTGTTATATTGTAACTTCGTGAATTCGTTAATTCGTCATTTTGTAATTTCGAAATTTTGAAATTTTGAAATTTTGTAAATTCGTAATTTAAGAATTTCGTGGTTTCGTAACTTCGTAATTTCGTAATTTTGATTTTTGTGATTTTGTAATTGTTCACGCGCGGGGGGTCTTATAAATTTATAAATGGACTTACCTCCGCGGTGTTTTGTTTTTCTAAGCTGCAGTTCCTATTCTTTCAACCAAGTGGACTGTATGCGAATTGAGTCTATGTTACGTTACACTTGCACTGTGTTTTTTAGGGGTTTAACAACGAAAGTCTGCGGCACTTGACTAACTTACGGGTACCGAACGAAGAAACCGACGACCGTTCTGCTTCAATATCCATAAGAAAGTGTTTGTTCACTACTCTGTCCACCTTATTCACAAATGCACAAGGAATTTTTATGGCAGGATATAAGGGAACAAGGGATGACAGTTTTACTACTAGATTTACGACTACAAATTTAAATAACTTAAAATTAACCACGCGAACGTGCGACAAAGAGACCGAACATCCCGCCCACCAAAATAAGTATGAACTAACTTATTTTATATTTAAAAACTAATTAGAGCTATTAACTAAGAAACCTAACCGACAAACTTATATAAGTGAATATATGTGTACATACCATTAAATATCAAGTAACTGGCAGTAAACATAGTTTCACCAGAGGGCGTTTAACTAACCCTTGGGATGTCTTGACTGTAGCTACCCGAACGATACCGTCTTTACCAGCATGTAAATATCTTTCATGGCAATCTAAGATAATAATTTCAGTCAACCGATGCGACCGAGGAAGCAAAATTGGAAATTTTGCATCATGCGATATCTCTGAGTTACGTAGGCGACCGCCCACCCTCAACAAATCATGACTATCTAGAAACAGACTAAGGCTACGAAGTTGTTTACTAACAAGTTTTCCAGTTTTAATATTAGCAATGTCTTGGGAAAAAACATTTGTTTGAACTCTTTTAATCAATAACTGTATAGCCTCTTGCTGTTGAGCTAGAGACAAACTATCAGAATATTTTGAACGCAAATCTGGACATTGAACATTACAAATGAAATGACGAATACAGGTAATAATCCTACAAATTTTCTGCAGGTTTGAAAATTTATCCAACAACATATCTAAGAAATTGTCAGACATAACGACTGTTAACGACAGAGTACGATATTCGACGTCCATCTGAGATGAGTCGATAAGTTTTGGCAGCGATGTTACTGGCCATTCTTCGCTACGACGCACTAACCAAGAAGGTCCTGTCCACCATAATGGATGATGAACCAACTCTGAAGCCAAAAGTCCACGTGAGGCACAATCCGCAGGGTTATCCTGGGACTTAACATGAAACCACGAAGATGGAGGAATACGTTCTTGAATATGCGAAATACGATTGCTAACGAATGTCTTCCACTTATGCGAGGAAGACCGAATCCAAGACAAAACAACAGTAGAATCTGACCACGCGAAAATATTACTAAATGATAAAATATCTGTATAAGTATTTTTGACGAAATCTACTAAATCTGCCAAGAGTACGGCAGCACACAATTCGAGACGGGGCAATGAAACGCGATTAGTAGGAGCAACCTTCGATTTGGCGCATACTAATGAAATGGTAATATTACCTTCTAGATCGAACGAACGGAAATAGATGACAGATGCATACCCGGCTTCAGAAGCATCACAGAATCCATGCAACTCCACCTTTTTAAGATTATGACATACGATGCGACGCGAAATCTCAATATTCGAAACCGCTGGCAATTCACCTAAACAATGTTTCCATTTTTGTATGACTTCCAATGGAGGCTCTTGGTCCCACCCGCGACCTAAAAGCCAAAGATCTTGAACTAAACGTTTAGCGAACAGTACTACAGGTGCTATCAACCCGAGTGGATCAAAAATTTTTGCGATAGCCAACAAAATATTACGCTTAGTGCAAGTGCGCTCTTCAACGTCTAAGTTGTATAAAAATGCATCTGTAAGAGCACGCCACGAAAGGCCCAAAATTTTTATTGAACCACTATCTTTATCTTGAAATGTAATTGCGTCCGAACTGGACAGGAACTCCCTCAAGTTGGACATCACTTCCGGGCAATTACTACTCCATTTTCTTAATTGAAACTCACCACTAGAGCAAATACTATTCAATTCACCAATTAATTGATTAGCAGCTTCAATCGAATTACATCCAGTGACTAAGTCATCAACATAGGTATCGCTCGCCAATACCGATGACGCGAAAGGAAAATTAATCGACTCTAACCTTGCCAATTCTTGAACAGTACGCAAGACCAAAAAAGGCGACGACGAAACTCCATAAGTTACAGTATTTAATTTAAAGTCCATAATAGGATCTGACGGAGAAAATCTCCAGACGATACGTTGATAATCACGATGAGTATCTTTAACCAAAATCTGCCGATACATTTGTTTAATGTCAGCTGTAATTACGATAGGATGTACACGAAAGTGCAATAACAAAACTGCAATGTCCTTTTGCAAAGCAGGGCCAATAGCCAAGCTATCATTTAACGCCTTTCCAGATTGATCCTGACACGAAGCATCGAAAACCACACGCAATTTGGTGGTAGTGCTATCACGCTTATGTACAGCATGATGGCGAATGTAATACATTTTTTCATAACCCGACGAATTTTCAGGCGATTTCACTTGAACCATGTAACCGCTTGTCAAATAATCCTCCATACATTTTTTATAATCTGAATACAATTCGGGATTTTTTAACAAACGACGTTCTAACGACAAAAATCTTTTAATACAAATTGATCTCATACCCACAAATGAGGGTTCCGAAATTTTAAAGGGCAAGGACACTACAAAACGACCGTCCTTGTTACGTCTATAACTTTCCACAAATTGATTTTCACACCTTTCATCTTCGGGAGAAATGTGTTTTTTGAAGGGAATATTTTCTAATTCCCAAAATCGACGAATATCACTGTCTAAGGGTTCAACGAAAGCACACAACGACGTAATAGAACTATTCGGGGAAACGACCTTTCCCGTTAAAACCCAACCAAAGGTTGTTTTAATAGCAACTGGCTCGTTAGGGACACCCCAACGAGACTCGTTCAACAAAACCTGAGCAAAGATTTCCGCTCCGAGTAGCATGTCAATTTTACCAGGAACATTAAAATTAGGATCAGCTAAGGCCAAACCTCGAGTATGCGACCATTCCTTGACCCCTATCGACGACGAAGGTAATTGATTACAAATGTTAGGTAAAATATAACAATCAATTCCATATGCTGGAGACCGTGCTCCCGAGGGACTGACTACACACGATAGTGCTCCAGACACCAACGACGAATTCAAGCCAAGTCCTTGAACAGTGACATTGGCTCTCCGTTTCCCTAAACCTAATTTCTGACGGCACCTTTCAGTCATAAAACTTTCCATGGATCCGTTGTCTAATATTACACGAACAGATTGCAATGTTCCTGTATAATCAAGCACCGACACCATTGCCGTAGCTAACAGCGTGGTTGTGTGTTCTAATGACGTCGAAATCAACGAACTAGTGACAGGTTGTTCATGCACAACCGACGACGACAGATTGTCTTCACTAGGTCTACTAGTAGAAGTAAGTCTAGGCGCCTCTCTCCGAGGAGACGCTGACCTTTGACGATGGGTTTGTCGGCGTGGCGACACCGATTTTTCTTGTTTATCGAAGTGAAGCAACGAATTGTGCGACTGATGACATTTCCTACACGACCAATCTAACGTACAATTTTTCATCAAATGTGAAGTATTTAAGCATTTGATACAAAGATTTTAAGCTTTACCACCTCAAATCTTTCTTGAGGGTTTTATCGAGAAACTGCTTACATCTATAAATAGGATGCACAGCTTGACAGAAACTACAATTTTAACATCATTGGTGGTACCAACTAAAGAAGTTTTAGCCGAAGTGCTAACAAACCTTCTTTTCTCTTTCTTTACGGAATCTCGAGATTTTAAGCATGTTCCTGAAGCAATGTCATTTATTTCCAACACTTTACATTGTTTTTCAATGTACGACCTTAAATCTTTGAACGAGGGAATTTCGTCATTATTTCCTAATTCGAAACGCTTTAAAATGTTTATATCTAATTTTTTCGATAACAGATTAAACAACATGAAATCTAATAAATCTATTTCCATCTGCCTTAACGCGAATATATTTTCATCAAAACAACTAATTATTTGCCGGAGTTCCGCATGCGAGTCTGAGGAACTGACCTTAGGGCATTTTTCGGGAGCATTAAAATGTGTTGAAAGTAATAACCTCTTGGACTGAAAACGATTAGTAATGATTTTATAGGCTTCCTCGTATGCATAATCATTTAATGGCAAGTGTTTTATTAAGCCACGCGACGACTCATCTAATGTATCAACGAGATGGCAAAATTTTTCAACGGGTGACAAACTGACATTATCATGAATCAACCGCTTATAAATTGCATTGTAACTCTCAAAATCTGAAATGCGTCCGGAGAAGCGGGGGACTGAAGGATGTTTCAAGCGAATTGCACAGTTTGACGAAAAGGAATTTCATATTTTCCACCTTTGGCTTATTTTCTACCCGATCTAATTCGCATTGTTCAGCGATAATACGAATATCTAATAGATAATCATCGATTTTCACCCTAAGAGCCGATAATTCATCCAATTGTTCGCATTCTTCATCAAAGAAAATATCCTTGCAAAAGGATTTTAAAAGCGTTTCAATCTGTTCGACACTTTTAATCAACGCTCTAATTAAAGCAATCGATACGTCTTCCGGTTGGTTGATTTTGCTGTATATGTGATCCAACCTTTTAACTACAAATTTAGCTTCAAGAATAGCTTTATCAATTGATATAACCATATTTAATTAATGATTAATGAACGACAATAAAAATTAATGTAAAAACAATGCGTGACTCGAATACGCTAAATTACTAATTCATCTACGAAATTAAATTATTAATAGAAAAATGCAACTAACTACAGTGCTCGCCCGACAAAGCTTTTAAGCTTTCAAATAAATACCAATAACCCCTTTGTTATACAAGTTGCATGAACCCGAATGGTTGCTCCAACTTGAAGTGACAAATAAGGTAAAGATTTAGGATACAATAACCCTCATAAATAGTTTACATGAAAAGATACCGACGACGACGACCCTAATCTTTGCCACAAAGGATAAGGAATGTATTGTAAAATCTACCGTTATGACCAAATGTTACTAGCATTAAATGTGTAAGCAAGATGTTCTTTTCTGTGTAACACGTTTAACCATAATAAAAACTACGACAATTTTATAAATTTAAGTATAAGGAGCTTAAAGGATAGGAACTAATTATTTAATTAAAGATCCGGTGATGAAGGCCAATTTTGTTCACGCGCGGGGGGTCTTATAAATTTATACATCGACTTACCTCCGCGGTGTTTTGTTGTTCTAAGCTGCAGTTCCTATTCTTTCAACCAAGTGGACTGTATGCGAATTGAGTCTATGTTACGTTACACTTGCACTGTGTTTTTTAGGGGGTTTAACAACTAAAGTCTGCGGCACTTGACTAACTTACGGGTACCGAACGAAAAAACCGACGACCGTTCTGCTTCGATATCCATAAGAAAGTGTTTTTTCACTACTCTGTCCACCTTATTCACACATGCACAAGGAATTTTTATGGCAGGATATAAGGGAACAAGGGATGACAGTTTTACTATTAGATTTACGACTACAAATTTAAATAACTTAAAATTAACCACGCGAACGTGCGACAAAGAGACCGAACAAACGCAATGTTGTAATTTCTTAATATCGTGAATTCGTTACTTCGGAGTCGATTCCGTATTCTGTAATTTTAAAGTTTCGATATTTTGTAATTTCGCTGATCTATAGTTTCATAGTGCGATAAATTCGTATTTCTGTTTTTTCGCAACTGAGCAATTACGTAATTTCTTGTCTTCGCAACTTTGTTACTTTGTAATTTCGTAGTTTCATCTCCCGTAATTTCATAATAGCATAATTTCACAATTCATTACATCCTAATTTCGCAATTTCATAATTTAACGATTTCATTATTCCAATATTTCATAATTTCATAATTCCGCGAACACGTCATATTTTGTTTCGTAATTACAGAATTTTTTTAATTCAAGATCTTAGTAATTTCGTAATTTTAACGCCATAAAATAGTTTCACAAGGAAATAGTGTTTATCATCCTTTGGAATATATTCAACGCTATGAAACGGTTTTACAAGAAACTAGCTTTTATCATCGCCCAATGGATATCCATCGCTAGACACCGATTTCACCAGGAATGGAACACATTCTCTTCGGAATATTTTTAACGCCATAAAATAATTTCACAAGGAAATGGTGTTTATCATCCTTTGGAATATATTCAACGCTATGAAACGGTTTTACAAGAAACTAGCTTTTATCATCGCCCAATGGATATCCATCGCTAGACACCGATTTCACCAGGAATGGAACACATTCTCTTCGGAATATTTTTAACGCCATAAAATAATTTCACAAGGAAATGGTGTTTTTCATCTTTTGGAATATATTCAACGCTATGAAACGGTTTTACAAAAAAATAGCTTTTATCATCGCCCAATGGATATCCAACGCTAGACACCGATTTCACCAGGAATTGGAATACATTATCTTCGGAATATTTTTAATATCATAAAATAATTTCACAAGGAAATGGTGTTTATCATCCTTTGCAATATATTCAACGCTATGAAACGGTTTTACAAGAAACTAGCTTTTATCATCGCCCAATGTATATCCATCGCTAGACACCGATTTCACCAAGAATTGGAATACATTATCTTCGGAATATTTTTAACGCCATAAAATAATTTCACAAAGAATTCGTGTATATCATCCTTTGGAATGTATTCAACGCCATGAAACGGTCTTACAACCGATGACGCTAATTTTTGGCTGCATGCTGTATGCCATTATGAACACACAGGTTGGTACATTTGCACCGCTATAGTTGAACAGACACATGTTCTCAAAGGTTCCTTCGACACCTGCATCTATGGAATCTAGGCGTTTAAACCATTCCGAAACTTGCTAACGATTTGATAGATACGGTAATTCGCAATGGCCTTCTCGGTCACCCGACCTTTTCCCTATAGAACACTAGACGAATATTGCAAATGTAAACAAGTTAAAGATGACGGCGATGTGGATTTATGACGAGGAGTCGTTGCAGAAGCTGTATTACAACAATTGCATTAATCGTAGTTTTTTTTCCTGAAATTTTTTTGCAGGAGCAGGTATGCTTAAATTGTCAGAAACTGCTCAGGGAAAAAATCCCGCCTAAGACTTAATAAATACCTGAATTACGACGTGTTGATTGAACTAGTCAATTTCGAACTGGTTTTGCGCATGGTAACGAGTTCTAAGTTGCTACTTAAAAAGCCCACTGTATTTATTACGTGTTCTTTATTGCTGTAATCGTAGCCTACGGGAATTTGGGGTTATGATTGAGCTCGTAAACTTGTCCAATTAAAATGCACTGAATATAAACTAATTTAATTATTTTATTAATGCAAAATCGCTGTATACGGTTCCAATCTTTATCAATTATCTTAAAAACGATATAATAACGGGGTGTAATGGGATTTTGAAATTGATAACGCCCCAGAAAGCGAGTAAATCGTGATACAGCACCGGTGTTCCACAAGGTTCACTCATAGGCCCTTTGCTGATGCAATTATTAAACGCGAGAAAACGTAATTGATTTAATCTCTTTTTCAGATAAGAATGACTCATAGAGGCCCAACAGACAAAGACGTTGTAATATCAGGAATATCGGGAAGATTTCCAGAGTGTGACAGCGTCAACGAGCTGCAGGAGAAGCTATTTGCCGGTGATGACCTCATCACCGCAGATGATCGACGATGGCCCATAGGACTCTACGGACTACCACCTCGATCCGGCAAACTGAAAGATATAAAACATTTCGACGCTAAATTTTTCGGAGTGAATGCGAAACACGCCCACGTCATGGACCCCCAACTACGCCTCCTCTTAGAGACAACGTTCGAAGCCATCTTGGACGCCGGCGTGAATCCAGCAGAATTACGTGGATCTAAAATAGGCGTTTTCGTAGGTGCGTCGATAAGTGAATCTTTGGGGTTTGCAAAAAGCGCGTCTGAGAAGAGCGATGGATATAGTTTGGTCGGTGGGTGTACGTCGATGTTTTCGAACCGGATTTCGTACACGTTCGATTTCAAAGGTCCAAGCTTTACGATCAACACGGCTTGTTCGAGCAGTTTGGTGGCGTTCCAGAAAGCGGTGGATGCGATACGCGCGGGCGAGTGCGAAGGTGCTATCGTAGGCGGAAGCAACCTTCTGCTAGACCCTGTTTCGTCGTTGCTTTTTCACCGGTTGAATATGCTGAGCGTTGAGGGTAAGTGCAGGTCGTTCGACGCGGCTGGAACTGGATACACGCGTTCAGAGGCGATAGGTTCAATATTTGTTCAAAAAGCAGCCGATGCGCGTCGTGTTTACGCTACTATCCTAGGGGCGAAGGTCAACAATGACGGCTGTAAGGAAGAAGGCATTACTTATCCTTCTCGAGTGATGCAAAGCGCCCTCGCTCGGGAAGTTCTAGATGAGGTTTGTATAAACCCGCAGGACGTGGAGTACGTAGAAGCGCATGGAACTGGCACAAAAGTAGGTGACCCGCAAGAGGTCAATGGAATCGTCGATGTCTTTTGCAAAGGACGGAAGAAGCCGTTGCTTATTGGTTCGGTTAAGAGTAACATGGGACATTCCGAGCCTGCTTCTGGAGTTTGCTCGATTGCCAAAGTCGTTATCGCGATGGAAAGCGGGGTCATTCCTGGAAATTTACACTACGAGGAGCCCAATGGGGATATACCAGCGTTAGTTGATGGACGCTTGAAGGTAAGTTATCAATATTTTCTTATGTTTAGGGCTTATAAAAAATAAAGTTGGCGACTATGCAGACCAGAAGATGGTAGGTGCCGAATTTTCTTTCTTTTGGCCGATGAATCAACTTCAAATTTCATCTGCAGCGCAAATTTAGAATTTGAGAATTCGATTATTCGAAATTTCAAGAATATGAAAATTTTATGTAACGAAAATTTAAAAAAGAGAAAGATATACAAAATATCGAAATATAACAATACAAAAATATCAAAATACAAAAATTAAACTACGAAAATTCAGACATACGAAAATATCGCAATACGAAATTACAAAAATTTCAGGATACGAAAATATAAAATACGGAATAAAAAAGTACACTTCAATATTAAAATACAAATTACAAAAAAATCCAAAATACGAAGTTTCCAAAAAACAAAAATAAAAATTTTGAAAATACAAAAATAAAAAATTCATATATACAAAACGCGCAGACTTAAAGAAAACGTAAATTGAAATACAAAAATATAAAAATACGAAACTCCAAAATACGTAATTTCTAAAATACGAAAAACCTAAACAAGAAAAATTTCAAAAATTTAAAGATTCGAAAATACAGAAAAACCAAAATATTGCAAGACCAAAATACAAAAATTCCAAAATGCAAAATTTCCAAATGACGTAATTGGTAGATTTCAAAAATCTAAAAATTAACAATGCAAACATTTTAAAATATAAATATTGCAAAGTATGAAATTTCAAAAATTAGAAAACAAAAAATTCAGAAATTCCAAACATGCGAAATTCCAGAATACGAAATTTACAAAACACGAAAATACTATAGAATTTCTATCAAGCGAAAAGACAAAATCAAAGAAGCTTGAAAGAAAAAACACAAAACTCAAAAATTTTACAATACGAAAATTCAAAAATACGAAGATATCCGAATACAAAAAATACCAAAATACGAAAATTCCAAAATATGAGAATTACGGATCAAAGAAATTCGCAGAAATACACAAATTGCAAAATATGAATCTTCTAAGGCGAAAGAAAATAAAAATTAAAATATGAAGCCACCAAAATATGAAATTTAGAAAATGCGAATAATAAATAGAAACAAAAAATATTAGAATAGAAATAAAGAATACAAAATTTCCAAAATACGTAAACATACGAAAATTAAAAAGTTCAGAATACGAAAATCCAAGTGGCGAAAATATTACGAAACCAAAATACAAAAAATACGAAGTTTAAGAATCCGTAAATTCCAAAATACGAAAACACCTAAACACGAAAAATTAAAAACTACGAAATACAATTCGAAAATTTAAAATACGAAAAACAAAAAAATACAAAAAAAATGCAATATTAAAACATAAAACTTCCACCACGCGGAATTTCCAAAAGACGAATTTAAAAAATACATAAAAATTATCCTACAAAAATTCCAACATACGAAATTCCAGAATGCGATATTTTCAAAATACGAAAATAAATACTACGAAAATTCTATAAAACTAATAGACAAAATACAAAGAAGCTCGAAATAAAAAACACAAAAATACAAAAATTCAAAAATTTTAAAATACGAAAATCCAAAAGTACGTAGATATTTCAAGGCACAAATACAGATATAAGAAAAATTTCAAAATCTGAAAATTTAAAATAAGGATCAGCAAAATACTCAAAAATACACAAATTTCAAGATATGAATCTTTTAAGGCGCAAGAAAATAGAAAATTCAAAAATATGAAACACCAGAATATAAAATCTTAAAAATACGAAAATTGAAAAGAAATGATAAATACTAGAAAAATACCAAATTTTCATAATGTTAGATTTACAAAATACGTAAACACATACGGAAATTTAAAATTTTTTAGGATATGAAAATCTAAGTGACGAAAATATAACGATAGGAATATGCAAAAAATACGAAATTCCAAAATACGAAAACACCTAAACACGAAAAGTCGAAAAAGATGACATGCAAAAATTCGAAGCTTTTAAAATACATAAATTTCAAGACATGAAGAAAACAAGAAATTCCAAAATTCAAGAATATGAAAACCAAGAATATGAAATCTCAAAAATACGAAAATTAAAAAAAAAACCTAAAATATTGTAATACAAAAATATACGGTACAAAATTTTCAAAATGCCAGATACGTCAATCGAAATGACGAAAATATAACGATACGAAAATACAAAAAATACGAAATTCCAAAATACACAATTTCCTAAGTACGAAAACACCTAAACACGAGATATCAAAAAACGATGGAATGCAAAAATTCGAAAACTTTAAAATACGAAAAACAAAAAAAAAGGAAAACGTTATATAAAACACAAAAATTCCATTACCCGAAGTTTCCAAATGACGAAATTAAAAAATTTCGAAAATACAAAACTAATGATACGATATTTCTAAAATACAAAATTCCAAAATATCAAATTTTCAAAATTCGAAAATACAATACTGCAAAAATTCTATAAAGCAAAAATAACATACAAAAAGCTTGAAATAAAAAATTCAAAAATTTTTCAATACAAAAATCCAAAAATACGTAAATATTTCAAGACAAAAATACAGATTAAGAGAAAATTTCAAAATATGAAAATTCAAAATATGGATCAAGAAAATACACAAAAATACACAAATTTCAAAATATGAATCTTCTAAGACGCAGGAAATCAAAAATTAAAAAATACAAAAATATGAAGACACCAACATATGAAATCTCAGAAATACAAAAATTAAAATGAAACATAAAATATTCGAATACAAAAATATACGATACAAAATCTTCAAAATGCCAAATTTCCAAAATACGTAAACATACTAAAATTAAAAATTTCAAGATACCACAATCCAAATGACGAAAATACTAGAATATAAAAATACGAAATTCCAAAGCAAGTAATTTCAAAATATAAAAATATCTAAACATGAAAAACCAAAAAAAATAAAAGAAAAGGCAGAATGTTGTAATACAAAAACACAAACATTTCAACACCCGAAATTTCCAAATGACGATATTAAAAACTTCATCATCCGAAATTTTTAAATGACCAAATTACAAAATTTCGAAAAAATACAAAAATAATCATACGAAAATACGAAAATATGGAATTTCAAATTTTGAAAACCCAAAAATACAGAAATTAAAAATCCAAATTATTGAAATACGAAAATTCCAAAATATGAATACACAAACAGAATGAAAATTTTGTAATACAAAAAACAAAATGCATACATATATCGAAACAAAAAACACGAAAATTCAAAATTTTAAAGTACGAAATCTAAAAATACGAAGATTAGGTAATACGAAAAATACAGAAATTCACAAATTCTAGAATACGAAAACACCTAAACAGGAAAAGTAGGAAAATACGAAATGCAAAAATTCCAAAATTTAAAATACGAAAAACAAAGATACAAAAATGTCGCAATACTAAAATACAAAAATTCCAACACCCCAAATTTCCAAATGACGAAATTAAAAACTTTTGTAAATACAAGAATAATCATACGAAATTTCCAAAATAGGAAATTCAAGAATACGAAATTTTCAAAATACCAAAATACAATACTACGAAAATTCTATAAAACTTAAACACAAAATACAAAGGAGCTTGAAAAAAGACACAAATCACAAGAATTCAATAACTACAATACGAAAATCCAAAAATACGTAGATATTTCAAGAGATAAATACAAATATTGCGGAAATTTTAAACTATTAAAATTCTAAATACGGGTCAGGAAATACACAAAAATACACACATTTGAAGATAAGAAAACAAAAATTCAAAATTTATTAATTCAGAAATATGAAGGCACCAAAATATGAACTCTCAAAAATACGAAAATTAAAAAGGATCGAAAAATATTGGAATACAAAAAATACCATACAAAATCTTGAAAATGCCAAATTTCGAAAATACGTAAAAATACGGAAATTTAAAAGTTTCAAGATACCAAAATCCAAATGACGAAAATATAAAAAATACAAAAAATGCAAAATTCCAATATACGTAATTCCAAAATACGAAAGCATCTAAACCCGAAAAATTAAAAAACAACATAATGCTAAAATTTGAAAACTTTAAAATACGAAAAAAAAAAAAAGCAAAATGTAACACCAAAACACAAAAATTCAAACCCCAAAATTTCCATATGACGAAATTAAAAAATTTCAAAAATACAAAAGTAATCATACGAAATACAAAAATATGAAATTTCAAAAGTTCGAAAACCCAAAAATATTAAAATTTAAAAAACCAAAATATTGAAATAGGAAGCTATTAAAATACTAAATTCAAAAATATGAACACACAAATAAACGAAAATTTTGTAATACGAAAAACTAAATGCAAACAGATATCGAAATAAAAACACTTAAAGTACTGAGATCTAAAAATGCAAAAATTAGACAATACGAGAAAAACAGAAATACGAAAATTGCAGAATTCGAAAATTCAAAATACGTATTAATCAAATACAGGAGAAAAACCAAAATACGAAAACACTTTCACACGAAAAATCAGAAACTATGAAATGCAAAAATTCGAAAATATAAAAAAACGAAAAATAAAAAATAGAAAAATGTCACAATACTAAAATACAAAACTTCATTATCCGAAATTTCTAAATGACCAAATTACAAAATTCGAAAAAATACAAAAATAATCATACGAAAATATGAAAATATGGAATTTCAAAAGTTCGAAAACCCAAAAATACAGAAATTAAAAATCCCATCTATTGAAATACGAAAATTCCAAAATATGAATACACAAAAAGAATAAAAATTTTGTAATACAAAAAACAAAATGCATACAAATATCGAAATAAAAAACACAAAATTCAAAATTTTAAAGTACGGAAATCTAAAATACGAAAATTAGGCAATACGAAAAATACAGAAATTCACAAATTCCAGAATACGAAAATTCAGAATACGGATTAACGAAATACGAAAGAAATACCAAAATTCCAAAATATGAAAACGACTAAATAGGAAAAGTAAGATACTACGAAATGCAAAAATTTGAAAATTAAAAATAAAAAATACAAAAATGTCGCAATACTAAAATACAAAGATTTCATCACCCGAAATTTCCAAATAACCTAATTAAAAAATTTCAAAAATAATCCTACGAAAATACAAAAATATGGAATTTCAAAAGTTCGAAAAAACAAAAATACAGCAATTTAAAAACCGAAATATTGAAATACAAAATTTCCAAAATATAAATACACAAAAAAACGACAATTCTGTAATACAAAAAACACATTGCAAACAGATATTGAAATAAAAAACACGAAAATTCAATAAAAGTGCGAAGATAAAGCAATACGAAAAATACAGAAATTTAAAAATTCCAAAATACGAAAATTCAAAATTCGGATCAACGAAATACGAGAGAAATGCTAAAATTCCAAAATACGGAAACACCTAGAAACGAAAAGTAGGAAACTACGAAATGCAAAAGTTCCAAAATTTAAAATACGAAAACAAAAGATACAAAATGCCGCAATATTAAGACACAAAAATTTCAACACCCGAAATTTCCAAATAACGAAATTAAAAAATTTCAAAAAATACAAAAATATGGAATTTCAAAAGTTCGAAAAACAAAAATACAGAAATTTGAAACTAAAATATTGAACTACGAAAATTTCAAAATATGAATACACAAAAGAATGACAATTCTGTAATACGAAAAACAAATTGCAAACAGATATCAAAATAAAAAACACATGAATTTAAAAATTTAAAGTACGGAAATCTAAAAATGCGAAGATTAGGGAATACGAAAAATAAAAAAAATTAAAAATTCCAGAAAACGAAAATTCAAAATACGGATTAACGGAATACAAGAGAAATACCTAAATTTTAAAATACGAAAACAACTAAACACGAAAATCAGAAACTACGAAACACAAAAATTCGAAAATCTGAAATACGAAAAACAAAGATACAAAAATGTCGCAATACTAAAATACAAAAATTCCAACACCCCAAATTTCCAAATGACGAAATTAAAAACTTTTGTAAATACAAGAATAATCATACGAAATTTCCAAAATAGGAAATTCAAGAATACGAAATTTTCAAAATACCAAAATACAATACTACGAAAATTCTATAAAACTTAAACACAAAATACAAAGGAGCTTGAAAAAAGACACAAATCACAAGAATTCAATAACTACAATACGAAAATCCAAAAATACGTAGATATTTCAAGAGATAAATACAAATATTGCGGAAATTTTAAACTATGAAAATTCTAAATACGGGTCAGCGAAATACACAAAAATACACACATTTGAAGATAAGAAAACAAAAAATTCAAAAATTTATTAATTCAGAAATATGAAGGCACCAAAATATGAACTCTCAAAAATACGAAAATTAAAAAGGATCGAAAAATATTGGAATACAAAAAATACCATACAAAATCTTGAAAATGCCAAATTTCGAAAATACGTAAAAATACGGAAATTTAAAAGTTTCAAGATACGACAATCCAAATGACGAAAACATAACAATACAAAAAATGCAAAATTCCAATATACGTAATTCCAAAATACGAAAGCATCTAAACCCGAAAAATTAAAAAACAACATAATGCAAAAATTTGAAAACTTTAAAATACGAAAAACAAAAAAAAAGCAAAATGTAATACCAAAACACAAAAATTCAAACCCCAAAATTTCCATATGACGAAATTTAAAAATTTCAAAAATACAAAAGTAATCATACGAAATACAAAAATATGAAATTTCAAAAGTTCGAAAACCCAAAAATATTAAAATTTAAAAAACCAAAATATTGAAATAGGAAGCTATTAAAATACTAAATTCAAAAATATGAACACACAAATAAACGAAAATTTTGTAATACGAAAAACTAAATGCAAACAGATATCGAAATAAAAACACTTAAAGTACTGAGATCTAAAAATGCAAAAATTAGACAATACGAGAAAAACAGAAATACGAAAATTGCAGAATTCGAAAATTCAAAATACGTATTAATCAAATACAGGAGAAAAACCAAAATACGAAAACACTTTCACACGAAAAATCAGAAACTATGAAATGCAAAAATTCGAAAATATAAAAACGAAAAATAAAAATAGAAAATGTCACAATACTAAAATACAAAACTTCATTATCCGAAATTTCTAAATGACCAAATTACAAAATTCGAAAAAATACAAAAATAATCATACGAAAATATGAAAATATGGAATTTCAAAAGTTCGAAAACCCAAAAATACAGAAATTAAAAATCCCATCTATTGAAATACGAAAATTCCAAAATATGAATACACAAAAAGAATAAAAATTTTGTAATACAAAAAACAAAATGCATACAAATATCGAAATAAAAAACACAAAAATTCAAAATTTTAAAGTACGGAAATCTAAAAATACGAAAATTAGGCAATACGAAAAATACAGAAATTCACAAATTCCAGAATACGAAAATTCAGAATACGGATTAACGAAATACGAAAGAAATACCAAAATTCCAAAATACGAAAACGACTAAATAGGAAAAGTAAGATACTACGAAATGCAAAAATTTGAAAATTAAAAATAAAAAATACAAAAATGTCGCAATACTAAAATACAAAGATTTCATCACCCGAAATTTCCAAATAACCAAATTAAAAAATTTCAAAAATAATCCTACGAAAATACAAAAATATGGAATTTCAAAAGTTCGAAAAACAAAAATACAGCAATTTAAAACCGAAATATTGAAATACAAAATTTCCAAAATATAAATACACAAAAAAACGACAATTCTGTAATACAAAAAACACATTGCAAACAGATATTGAAATAAAAAACACGAAAATTCAATAAAAGTGCGAAGATAAAGCAATACGAAAAATACAGAAATTTAAAAATTCCAAAATACGAAAATTCAAAATTCGGATCAACGAAATACGAGAGAAATGCTAAAATTCCAAAATACGGAAACACCTAGAAACGAAAAGTAGGAAACTACGAAATGCAAAAGTTCCAAAATTTAAAATACGAAAAACAAAAGATACAAAAATGCCGCAATATTAAGACACAAAAATTTCAACACCCGAAATTTCCAAATAACGAAATTAAAAAATTTCAAAAAATACAAAAATATGGAATTTCAAAAGTTCGAAAAACAAAAATACAGAAATTTGAAACTAAAATATTGAACTACGAAAATTTCAAAATATGAATACACAAAAGAATGACAATTCTGTAATACGAAAAATAAATTGCAAACAGATATCAAAATAAAAAACACATGAATTTAAAAAGTACGGAAATCTAAAAATGCGAAGATTAGGGAATACGAAAAATAAAAAAAATGAAAAATTCCAGAAAACGAAAATTCAAAATACGGATTAACGGAATACAAGAGAAATACCTAAATTTTAAAATACGAAAACAACTAAACACGAAAAATCAGAAACTACGAAACACAAAAATTCGAAAATCTGAAATACGAAAAACAAAAATACAAAATGTCGCAATACTGAAACACAAAAATTTGAACACCCAAAATTTCCAAATGACAAAATTACAAAATTTTAAAAAATACTGAAATAATCATACGAAAATACAAAAATATGGAATTTCAAAAGTTTGAACACCCAAAAATACAAAAATTTAAAACCAAAATATTGAAATACGAAAATTCCAAAATATGAATACACAAAACAACGAAAATTCTGTAATACGAAAAACAAAATGCAAACAGATATCGAAATAAAAAACATAAAAATTCAAAAACAGTACGAAAACACGGAAATTCGAAAATTGCAGATTTACGAGAATTCAAAATACGGATTAACGAAATGCGAGATAAATACCAAAATTCCAAAATACAAAATCGCCTTAACACGAAAAATCAGAAACTACGATGTGCAAAAATTCGAAAATTTAAAATTCGAAAAACAAAAAATACAAAATGTCTCAACACTAAAATACAAAAGTTTTATCACCTGAAATTTCCAAATGACGAAATTACAAAATTTTAAAAAATACTGAAATAATCATACGAAAATACAAAAATATGGAATTTCAAAAGTTTGAAAACCCAAAAATACAAAAATTTAAAACCAAAATATTGAAATACGAAAATTCCAAAATATGAATACACAAAACAACGAAAATTCTGTAATAGGTGTTATGTAATCAGATTGGTCACTCTTAAGTTATAAAGTTTAGAGTATAAGTTGTCAATAGGCAGAGACCGGTGACGGTAATTGTGACAGTATGTAATTGTGTGGCTTAAGAATATGTTAAGAATAAAGAACCTGAGTAGATGTGGTTTTATTCTTTTAAATAATAGAGAATCGGGTATATAACATGGCGCTGCGAATATAGGTCTAATTAGAAACCAGAAACTGTATTAGTAAAAACCAACAAGAATCCTGAAGTCTAGAATTTATAGGTTATGTTAACCTCGTGGTTACAAAAATTTTATATTAACAATGGCAATGCAAATAGCTAATTTTAATGTACCAATTCCGCTACAATTAACCGGTAACCTTGCAGAAAACTGGAAAAAGTTTAAACAAGCATATAACATTTATATGGAAGCTACGGCTTATAACCAATTGCCGCCGCAAAGACAGGTTGCTATGTTATTAAATTTAATTGGGCAAGAAGCAGTTGAAGTACATAATACTTTCAATTATAAGAATACGGAAGATGCAAAAAACATCGATAAGGTAGTAGCAGCTTTTCAAGAATATTGCAATCCCAAGAAAAATATTTTGCATGCTCGATATTTATTTTATAAAAGGGCTCAGGTAGAACTAGAAAGTTTTGATTTATTTTATACGGATGTCAAGAAACTAATTAGTGATTGTGAATTTAGTGATAAAGATGAAATGCTACGTGATAAAATTGTATTAGCATCAAATGACAAGGAAACCCAAGATCGTATCATACGTAAAGGTGAAATTACATTAGCAGCAGCAGTAGAAAGTTTCCGGTTAGCAGAACTTCAGCGAAGTCAACTACGTGATATGAAAAAGAAGCGGTGGACGTAATAAAAGAAATGTTGGTGCAAAACCCAAACAGAATGGAAATAACTATACTGAAAGGAGTAATATGGTTCAAAGAAAACCGCAACATTATTATAATAATAAGTTTCAACACAATAATAACAGTAATTTTCAGGTTAGGGGCCAAGAGCAAATAAATAAATGTAAAGCATGTGGGCTAAAGCATTTTTATAAAGGCAAATGTCCAGCTCAAGGAAAAAAATGTAATAATTGTGGAAAATTCAATCATTTTAGTTCTTGTTGGAACAAAATAAATGCGATTGAAACTTAAGGTAGCGATTAACAGGTAAATTATTTTTGTGATACAATCAATAACAAAGCAATATGTGTGTTAAGTTGGACACAAACTATTAATGTTGAAGGTGTTGATATTAATTTTAAGCTTGATTCAGGCAGTGAGGTAAATATTTTACCTATTGATACAGCAAATTTATTGATAGACTATTTAGGCAAAGAGTTAGAGATATATGATTGTAGATTAAATTTAGAAACGTATGGTGGTTCAAATTTAGAAACAATCGGTTGCACAAAATTAAACTTAAAGGTTAACAATAGAAATGTTAATGAGGTGTTTGTGATAGTTCCACATAAAGCCAAACCCTTATTAGGTTTAGAATGCTGTAAAAAACTCAATTTAATTGAAAGAAAAGAAATTCAGTTGGTAAAAAAAGAGTTGTCAAAGAACTCTGTGATTAATGAGTATAAAAATGTTTTTCTAGGTATAGGATGTTTTCCAAATAAGTATAGTATTGTAACGCGCTACTACTACCGCGTTTCTTTAATTTAAAACAAGTAATAATAATGGTCTTTATTACTCATCTCAAGCTTTGATGTTAAGAGGCCGTAATCATTCTGCTGGTGATCGGGAATCGTTTGTAAGATGTTAAGAGCCTCCCCCCGTAGGGCCACTATTAGAGAGATAGCCTTCTCTTTGTTGCACCAACCGTTGGCTATTGCAGCAGCTTCAAATTGTTTCAAATATGTGGGCCAAGGTGTTTTACCATCGAATGTAGGTGGTTTTACTTTAAATTTAGACGGAATTGACTCGCTTCTTTCCGTGGTTCTTATTTCTGGAATGTTCTGATTAACAACTTGGCTTGGCAATTCAAGTGGCGCGTTGTTAGTGAAATTACTTGTTCTTGCAGCCTCATCACATCTTCTTCCATTTTTATCAATTTACTGTCCAACTTTTGCTCAACTGTTTTTACCTGTTCAGTGACATCTTCTTTCAATGCAATGGAGCTTTCCATTAATCTTTGTTCTAACGTGGCTGTTTTTCATTCAACTTTTCTTCTAACTTCGCAGCATTTTCACTCAACTTTTCCTCTATTTTCTCAGCATTTTCACTGAGTGTCACTTCTAGTTTAGCCGACCTCTCCTCCATACCGGATTTAAAATCCTTGAGGAAATTCATTAAACCTTCTGCGTCCATCTTATTTTGGCTTCTTGTAACTGGCAACACTGCCCCTCTTTAAAACCGTTACGTCTCGTAACTGTAAATCCATCTTGACGCCAATTCGAACTGGTGACGGTATCGGCAGCTATCTCCTCTGGTGCATCCACCGCGTCGTTGGAAGTAACAGTCAACACTCTTTTCCTGGTCTTGGTAGGCAACCGGTTGATAACAACAAACAAGAACCTGGACGTTGGTTCCTGGAAAACTACTTCTAGCATATTTCGGACTATCCTCCAGTCTAAGCGATCCAGTCCACAGCCCAGCTTGGGCACCGCTAGTCTCGTTACTCCATTTTCCATCATCTGCGCCTTAAGATTTAGCAAAGCCTCCCATAGATGTCCATAACTAGGTCTCTGCCATGAAGAATTTTTGGTGACCAGATAGTAAACATAACGATTTTTATCTTGAAGGACCAAAGATTTTCCTACAGTTGGCTGCTGTTGTACTAATTCATCCACACATCCAAACTTTTCTTGAAAACAACAGCTATTCCCTTGACATTGCCAAATCTTGAGCTACGCAATGTGCAAGGAATACTCTTCTGGTGCTCTAAACAGATCTTGCTGTTTTTCAACAACAACGCCAAATCTCGCTTTAGCGGAACCACCATACGCCGCCATAAAGCTCTCAAAATCTACATTTGGCTCATGATTAATAACTTGCGAACACCATTATCATTATTCGAGTCTTCCTGGTTGTTGCCAGCGTAGGATGTTAAACGGTCAAAGTGTACCACTTTCGGTTTACCACGAGGGATCTTCTGATCCGGTACACTACATCATTAATCCTTTTAACACTTCGTACGGCCCTTCCCATTGTCTTTGTAGTTTTGGCGACAATCCACGTTTTCTTTGTGGATTGTACAACCACACTAAATCTCCAGGTTGATAACCACCTTCTTGTGCTCTCGTCATATTGTGATTTCATTCGATCGCTTGCTGCCTGTATATTCTTTCGGACGTTTTCGTGAATACTATTTGATCTTTCACGAAGCTTACTAACGTAATCTTCACCTGCGATCTCTTCTCCAGGTTTAAATCCAAACTGAAGATCACATGGTAGCCGCAATTCACGTCCTAGCATTACGCAAGCGGAGAGTACCCTGTGCTGTCATGTACCGAAGATCGGTACGCCAGTAGGAACAAATGCAGATATTGGTCCCAGTCTCGTTGATGTTCAGAGACAACTTTGGCCAGGTACTTCCCTAACGTCCTGTTCATTCTTTCAACCATTCCATCCGATTGGGGATGAAGTGGCGTGGTTCTAGTCTTCCTGATTCCAAGATGCTTGCAGACATTTTGAAACAATACTGATTCGAAGTTTCGACCTTGATCGGAGTGTAATTCCAACGGAACTCCAAAACGACAAAACAACTCCTGACTAGTACATCTGCAACCGTCTCGGCTTCTTGGTTAGGTATAGCATATGCTTCCGGCCATTTGGTAAAATAATCCATTGCAACCAAGATGTATTTATTTCCTTTCTCTGATTCAGGAAATGGACCAGCTATATCAATGGCTACCCTCTCAAAAGGATTCCCCACGTTATACTGTCTCATTGGGGCTTTCCGTTTTGAGACCGGGCCATTTGCAGAGGCACACAATTCACATTTCCGGCACCACTCCTTCACATCATCTTTGCAGTTCAGCCAATAGAATCTTTCTCTCACTCTCTCGAGACTTCTTTTCACGCCAAAGTGCCCTCCGGAAATACCATCGTGCAAGTGCTGCAACACTTCCGGCACTCTGCTTCTCGGCACTATCACTTGAAGTCTCTCAGTGCCCTCTTCAAATTCCAGGCGTCGTTTCAAGATTCTATTTTCTATCATCAAGGAGTCCCACTGTGCCCAGTATGCCTTCAGGCTCCTACTTAAAATACTAATTTCTTCCCAAGCTGGCGTTGTCCTCTATTTTCCACTCAATAATACGTCCCAATTCGGCGTCATTCTCCTGGTCTTCTCGTATTCTTTCGAGTTGCCAAGTATCATCGGTTACCGTCATTCTATGGATGACACTTATTTTCTCTTCCATCTTGGAGCAATGATTGCAGTCCATCGGACAAGGTCTCCTTGATAGAGCGTCTGCATTCCGATGGCTAGTTCCTACACGATGTTCTGTATCAAAGTCATATTCCTGCAGCCGCTCTATCCACCTTGCCACTTGCCCTTCAGGATTTCGAAACTGCAATAACCATTTCAGTGCAGCATGGTCTGTTCTCAACAGGAATTTACAGGCCGTATAAGTACTTATAAAGTGCTCTACGGATTTGACGACGCCAACAGCTCCCTTCTTGTCACACAGTAGTTCCTTTCTGGCCGCGACAAGACCTTGCTGAAATACCCAATAACTTTTTCTTGTCCGTCCTGCACTTGAGAAAGAACGCCTCCTATAGCTGTGTTACTGGCATCGGTATCCAACACAAATTTTCCCTCCATCCGTGGATAACTCAAAATTGGTGCTGTAACTAGTAGCCGTTTCAGTTGTTCGAATGCACTGTGGCAGTCGTCATTCCAATCATATTCTTGTCCATCTTCGGTTAATTTTGTTAACGGTTTGGCAATGTTCGCAAACCCAAGTATAAAACGTCGGTAATATGTGCACAATCCTAGAAAACTGCGTAGTTGGTGTATATCTGCTGGTGTAGGCCACTCTTGTACCGTTTTATTTTGTCAGGGTCAGCTCTTATTCCGGTCTTTGAAACGACATGTCCTAGGTATTTCACCTCTTTTCCAAATAGGTGACACTTCTTGGGGCTCAATGTAAGGTTTGCCCGCGTAATCTTTGGAATATCTCCTCTAAGTTTTAAGGTGTTCTTCAAAGACCGGCCTAACACTATCACGTCGTCTAGGTACACCAGACATGTTTTCCAGGACAGTCCACGCAGTATCGACTCCATCAATCGTTCAAAAGTAGCAGGAGCATTGCATAATCCAAATGGCATGACCTTGAACTGCCATAATCCAGTTCCAATTGTAAACGCAGTCTTTTCTTTATCGTTTGGCTCCAAGCCTACCTGCCAGTATCCGCTTTTCAAGTCCAAGGTCGAAAACCATTTAGATCCGGATAGAGTATCTAAGGTGTCATCAATTCTGGGCAAAGGATAGCTGTCTTTCTTTGTCACATTGTTAAGCCGCCGGTAGTCTACACAAAACCTTGTCGACCCGTCCTTTTCTTGACAAGCACTACCGGGGATGCCCATGGACTATTCGAGGTTCAATCACTCCCTGTTCTTCCATATCGGTGATAATTTGCTCAGCTTCCTTACGTTTTGCCAAAGGAAGCCGCCTGGGGTGTTGTCTTATCGGTTGCGCATCTCCAGTATTGATCTTGTGTTGCACAACATTCGTCCTTCCTTCTCACTATCATCCAGTGCAAACACACCTCGATATCGTCCGACCAGTTCTTTTACCTTGCCCAGTTGATCGCCATTTAATCCTTGACACGAGGGTATCAACATATCCAGCAATTTCTGTGAGCAACCGTTGGTTGGTTTATTTTCGTGTCGTCAATACAACGTTTAATATGACATACTGGAATGCAACTTCCCACAATCATGCCTTTCTTCAGGGTCACTGTATGAGGGTTAATGTTCAGCACCCTTACTGGTACCATATTTCGAGACTTTACCAGCGTTCTTCCAATCAGAAGTCCTCCTGACCCATCCCGATTCAGTTGCTTCCATCATGCATACTTGTCCTTCCCGGAGCGTACCATCCGGGCGTCCCATTACTATCATCTCCGCCTTCTCGGTATTTTCATATCGCAAATCATTCGAACTTGCATCGTCTGGTTACTCGTCCCTTGAAATGGAATCTCATCATCATCTATCCGAAGCACATTTTCTTTCATGTTTACATGAAACCCATATTCTCTCATGAGATCCATTCCCAAGATCACTTCTTCTGTAATTTCAGCCACCAACACTCGATGATTAATTAATTTGTCCCCAATTGTCAACATAACGGCAGTCTCTCCATGAGTACCAATCTTCTCACCACTTGCCGTTCGGAGACACACCGATACAGGTAGCACTTTTCCACGACCAACCAAATCTGGTCTCACAATAGTTCTTGTCGCTCCTGTATCCACAAGTAATCGGACAACCCTACCATTAATTCTACCATCGATATAAATGCTGTCCAGACTTTCCACCGACGATGCAGCACGGATGATAATCTCCGGGGCACTACGCTGTGCTGTCGAAGTTCGCCCTCTTACATGGACCAGCTTTGGCACAACCGGTTGTTTCTTTGATTAAGTACAGCGTCTCTGCATATGGCCAACTTCACCGCAGCTCCAGCATCGTAGACGCCATCTCCGCGGTCGTAGTCTTTTCAGCCTTTCCGCCTTTCGCTTTTCAAACACACGGTTGATTATTTTATCTATGCTGTTCTGAGCTTGACCAGGTTCCTCTAAGGCAGACCGAACTTTGTGACTCACCCTATGTGATGTCTGCTTAGCTGCTTCAAATTCAAGCGCATGGGCCAGTGCATCATCTAACATTTTTGGTCGTGCTAGTCTTAGCGCTTGCTGTATTTCGCCATCCTTAACGCCATCCACAAATGTTTGGACAGCAAGTTGTTCGAGGAAGCTGTCTGGTGCCGTTGGGTATGCCAATCTAACTAACCTGGCAATGTCAGCTTCAATTCTTGCAGGCTTTCACTTGTCTTTTGCGAGCGGTTCTTAACTTGTGCGTGGTAAACCTGTTGAAGGTGAGCATCTCCATATCTCATCTCAAGCTTTGATGTTAAGAGGCCGTAATCATTCTGCTGGTGATCGGGAATCGTTTGTAAGATGTTAAGAGCCTCCCCGTAGGGGCCACTATTAGAGAGATAGCCTTCTCTTTGTTGCACCAACCGTTGGCTATTGCAGCAGCTTCAAATTGTTTCAAATATGTGGGCCAAGGTGTTTTACCATCGAATGTAGGTGGTTTTACTTTAAATTTAGACGGAATTGACTCGCTTCTTTCCGTGGTTCTTATTTCTGGAATGTTCTGATTAACAACTTGGCTTGGCAATTCAAGTGGCCGCGTTGTTAGTGAAATTACTTGTTCTTGCAGCCTCATCACATCTTCTTCCATTTTTATCAATTTACTGTCCAACTTTTGCTCAACTGTTTTTACCTGTTCAGTGACATCTTCTTTCAATGCAATGGAGCTTTCCATTAATCTTTGTTCTAACGTGGCTGTTTTTTCATTCAACTTTTCTTCTAACTTCGCAGCATTTTCACTCAACTTTTCCTCTATTTTCTCAGCATTTTCACTGAGTGTCACTTCTAGTTTAGCCGACCTCTCCTCCATACCGGATTTAAAATCCTTGAGGAAATTCATTAAACCTTCTGCGTCCATCTTATTTTGGCTTCTTGTAACTGGCATATATAAACTACTTAAACGGCTTTAGACTTGTGTGCTTTCCTTTTAATTAATCACTATATACCCCACAAATGCCTGACACCAGTGTAACGCGCTACTACTACCGCGTTTCTTTAATTTAAAACAAGTAATAATAATGGTCTTTATTACTCACTGTTCACAAGTCTAATTAACAGTATATGCCTTATTTATAGATGTTTTCAGTCCACTTAACAATGAAGCACTATTACACTAATGAATTTACAAGCACTAATATCTTCTTAAACTAACTTCTTTACCCTAGGTCCAATAACCACACTAACACAACTATTTGTTTATACACTTCTATTTATTTATGTATACTGCAAGCTGCATGCACATTAGACACAGCATATCATTTATGTATATATTCTAAAAACTCAACTACGTTTACTTTACAACGATATAATTTATATTAGACATTCAAGAATAGACTAACTCTTACATTCATAAGCGGCCTTATATATACACTGCATTAAGATATGACTCATTATCTAGAACTTTGTAGAAGGATTCTCGAATGCTGAAGAATACGCTGTGCCCCGGGCGTTTGTATGTTTGACGGGTTGCCTAATAGTGGATCGCAACAGTATTAAATTAAAAGAAGGTTATTTAACAAAATCATGTCCCCCTCGAAGAATTCCTATAAATTTGAGAGATCGTTTAAAAAAAGAATTAGATAGATTAGAAAGTTTAGGGATAATTGTAAAAACAGATGAAACTTCAGAATGGGTTAATCAATTGGTAGTTGTTGAAAAACCAAACAAGACGTTACGGATATGTCTTGATCCAGTAGAATTAAATAAATATATAATTAAGGATTACTGTTTAATACCTACATTAGCTGATTTAGCTGCAAAAATAGGTGATGCAAAGTATTTCGGTTTTAGATCTCAAAGACGGATTTTGCAAATCCCGTTAGATGAAAAAGTTCAAAGTTATGTACTTTTGGAACAATATATGGTACTTACAAGTACAACAGGTTAGCGTTTGGTCTTTCCTGTTCATGAAGTTTTTCAAAAGTTTAACACTACTATGTTTGGAGATATAAAAGGAATTTTCATTTATATCGATGATATTTTAATTTTGCTGATTCTATAGAAGAGCATAACGAAATTCTTATTAAATTATTAGAAAGAGCTTCTAAATATAATATTAAGTTTAATGAGAGTAAATTTCAGTTTCAAGTTGAGTCTGTAAAGTATCTAGGGCATATTTTTGAAAAAGGCAAATGAAGCCAGATGAAAATAGAATTAAAACAATTTTAGAGTATAGTATGCCAGCAAATGTAAGTGAATTACAAAGATTTTAGGATTAGTTGGGTACTTGAGAAATTTCATTAAGCAATTTGCAAATTTAACTGAACCATTAAGACAGCTTTTAAGAAAGAAAATGAATTTGTATGGAATCAATCTCATTCAGATACCATAAATAAGTTAAAAGAGACTATAACCAATTACCCAGTTCTACAAAATTTTGATAATAAAAACCTATTGTAATTCAAACAGATAGTAGTAACACTTCTGTAGCTTGTGTTATGTTACAAGATAATAAGCCTATTTGTTACGGTTCAAAATGTTTAACACAAACTGAATTAAATTATGGGATAATTGAAAAGAATTTTTGGCAATTTTATTTGCATGTAAAAGTTTCACCAATATATTTACGGTAGGAAAGTTGTGATTCAAACTGATCATTTACCATTAGTAAATATTATGAAAAAAGATATAAATAATATATCCTCCCATAGGTTACAATGTATAAAACTAAAATTATCAAAATATGAAATAACAGTTGAATATGTTAAAGGAAAAATAATTTAATTGCCGATGCCATATCAAGAGCTCACCCAAAATTTGTAGTGATAATAAAGAGCCGATTGATTTGGATGCTAATGATGTTGTTCAGTCTATAAATATGAGTGACGAACGACGTTCAATTTTGTACATGAAACGTTAAAAGATGAGGTGCTAGGCGAAATTATTAAATTTCACAAAAATGGATGGCCACAGAAACATCAAATAAAAATGAAATTAAATTTTTTACAATGTTAGGGACAAGATATCTGTAGTAGATGGTCTAGTTTTTTGATCATAGAGTAGTTGTTCCTTCTTCATTAAAAAGGAAATGTTAGAATCACTTCATGAGTCACATCAAGGCATTTTAAAAACAAAAGCCAGAGCGCAATCATTATTATATTGGCAAAACATAAACAAAGAAATAGAAGAATATATTAAAGTATGTAGGGTCTGTGAAAATTCAATGCTAGTAATATCAAAGAACCATTAATTAGTCACGAACTACCCGATCTACCTTTTCAAAAAGTAGGATGTGATATATTAGAACTTGGAAATAAAATTATTTGGTGATGATGGACTACTATTCAAAATGGATAGAATTAGTGAAACTGTCTAGTAAAGACTCTGTTGAAATTATTAAGGCGTAAAGTAATATTTTCAATTCATAGTATTCCACTTATAATGATGGCTGACAATATGCCATTTAATTCATATTCAATGAGAAATTTTGCAAAATCATGGAATTTTCAAATAATTACATCTTCACCAGTGTATCCAAAAAGTAATGGTTTAGCTGAAAAGGCTGTAGGAATTTGTAAGAAAATTCTTAAAAAAATCCGAAGAAGCAAATTGTGAAAAAGAAAAAATGCTCTTAGAATACCGAAACACACCAGTGTTAGGATCAAAATTTTCACCTGCTCAATTATTAATAAGTCGTTCAACAAGATCGATTATACCAGTCTTAAATAATTCATTGAAACCCAAAGTAATTAACAATTTTAAAGATTTTCTTTTGAAAAAACAAAAAAGAAATGAATATTATTACAATAGACATGCTAAAAAGGGTGTTTGTTACAATAACCATGATAATGTAGTATTTAGGGACCACAAAAAGAAAATTTGGAAACCTGCACGGATTGTCTCTAAATTTGACAAAACATCACGATCTTATAATTTAGTTGATGAAACGGGTAAGGTAAAGAGAAGAAATACGATTGATATTCGCCCGTCTTATAATAAGGTAGATATGTATAGCACAGGTGATAATAATAATAATAATAATAAGGAATTTATTGTTCAACAGAAAACATTCCACTTACAGAACAATAATAAATATCTAAAAGTATGATACAGACTAAGATACAATACAAAATATTAAAGTAAAATTCAGTTAATTAAGTATGGGTTTGTTCATGCATAACTTGCAGTATATGTTTAATGCTATGGAACATTATATCACTAACATTAGAAATTTTGTTATAATTTTGGCACATAACATAAATAGGTGACTTAAGCAGTAAATTTGATCTTGAAGTGGCACATACGAATGTAACATTAACTCTCGCATTAAGCCTCGGTGTATGAAAATTAATTTTTGATAATAAATGTGGGCAGTCAACTGTATTGTGAAACAAATTATATAAAAATTTGACAGAGGAGTCAATTCTACGATTCTCCAAAGATTGTATATCAAATATTTTAAGTAATTCATTTTGAGGATAGCCTCTCACAGGGTAGTAGTTATTCACTCTAAAGCAGCGTTTCTCAACCTTTTTTGGCCTGCGGACCAGTAAACTTTGTAAAAAAAATTCACGGACCAGTGATATTTTTTTAACAACAAAATTTTACTAGGGATTAAAGAACTAGGCGGCTCCGTGACGTAGTTGGTATGTGTGTGACTACTACGCCTAAGGTCCCGGGTTCGAATCCCGACACGGTCCGCTTGAAAAATGTTAGGCGAGCATTTTTCACAAAATACACCATCGTTTGGATGAGAGGTAAATGGAGGTCCCGTGTGTGAGTGTTGTCACGACGTTAAAATCCCTACCTTGCTTGGAACAGCAAGGGTTCGCAAAATTCTAAATTTTCCAGGTTTTAAAATACTCGCTTCCTGACCAATGTCATTTACTTACAATAATATTTAAATGTAAAGATAATTATAAAAAAATAATCACAAACTCGTGGCCATAGGAACAGAACAAAAATATTACTCTTACGATTACTAAAAATTAAATCAAAAGCATTTTAAAAAATATAATTTGTTGTATGTTTGTAATAATAATTATTAATAAATAACAAACCCTTGACAAAAATTACAACAAAAATGTCAGAGATTATAAAATAATCACAAGATCATTGCATATGAACACAACAGAATAATCCAACATGTGATACTACACTAATAATTAAATATCTATAATTTTAATATTGGCACGTATGTTAATGAGAAGATTGCGGCTGCTCTTCTTCAATCAACTTTTCAGTTGTGGGTTCTAAATTAGTCAAGCTAAGTCGGAGCGTGAAATAACCGAAAGAGGATTTCTAAATTAATGTTTTATTACCGTCATAGATGAAAATCCCGCTTCACATAAATATGTAGTTGCGGAGGGGACTAACATTTTCATTGCTTTCTCGTATAGAGATGGATATTCATTTTTCAATTTGATCCAAAATTTATCTATAGACATAGTTGAAAACTAGCTTTTAACATAATATCTGTACTAATCTCAAGGAGGGACTCATATTCTCTGTCACTTAAATTTAACTTACTACTGTCATACGGTATGAAGGGGTTTGATTGATTAAATTGGGAAGGGTGACTTAAAGCCACGCGCACTTAGGCCTCCTAGGGGGCCCATTGTGCTGCCTTCTTTGCCCTAGGTTGGTGCTTCATAGCTCAGCCACCCGACCTTGCAGGTGAATTTGAGGATGTCGGACCAGGGGGTGTCTCGAATTTCGGCATGGATCCTCGAAGTCGGGCGAGTACCGGACAGGTGCACAGAATGTGCTCCGCCGTCTCATCCTCCTGTTGACAGCCGCGACAGGTGGGGTTGTCTGACAGACCCATCCTGTGCAGGTGCTTCCTTAAAGTGCAATGCTCGGACAGAATACCTACTAGTAGCCGTAGTTTCTGTCTCGGGAAACGTATGACAAATCTTTCTATTTTGGTCATGGGAGACCTTATGAACATTTTTGCCTGCCGGCAGCTTAATGTATAAGCCCACCTATCCTTATGACGACGGTGGGTTATTTATCTTATCATGAAGAACACCACTGATGGCGCAATAGCAACCGATGGCTCAGGGACGACAAAACCCCGAGCCGCTCCCTGCCTCGCCAAAGAATCGGCCTGTTCGTTACCATGTACTCCTGAATGCCCTTTGATCGAAACCAGCTCATGGGCGTTTGTATTAGAAGCGAGCTCGAGAACACGATGGCATTGGTATACCACCCCCGAGAGAAGCTTCTGCTTGTTTAAGCTCAGAAGAGCTGCTCTACTATCGCTCAAGATGCGTATAGCTTTGTTTTGGATTCCACGTTCCAGTATGGCATTAGCGCCATGCATGATGGCTATGATCTCCGCTTGGAAGACAGTTACCAGCCTGCCCAGCGCAACACTTTCATGAAGGTCTAGGTCATCGGAGAAAATGCCTGCCCCGGTACCTTCATTTGTTTTGGAACCATCTGTGTAGATGGAGATCTCCGTTAAGGAGGCGTACTCAGTGTTTAGGCAAACCCCAAAGCGCTTCCTGGAAATCATTATGGGTGCGATCGAATCAACCACTCCTCTCAAGATAGGGGTGTTCTGCACCGCCTCTCTTAGTATGTTGTGGTGTCTACCACCGCCTCCCTTATCAATCCATAGACCTTTGAACCGCAGCCTCATTGCCGCTCTCAAAGCCATATTCTCCACATGTAGGTCCAGCAGAGTGAGGCCTAGGATGGCTTCTAAGGCTGCAGTATGTGTAGAACGCATTGAATCTGTAATGTTTAGACAGGCCACTCTTTGGATATGAGTAAGATCTTTGACTGTATGGGACAGTGTGGTCCTGGCCCACCAGACTACAGCGCCATAGCAGAGCATCGGCCTTACTACCATGATGTATAGCCACAGGACAGCCTTTGGTGGAAGACCCCAAAGTTTGCCTATGGCACGTTTGCATTGCCAGAACACTTGGTAGACTTTGCTAGTTTTCATTTCTAGGTGTTTGGCCCAGTTCATCTTCTTATCAAGTATAATGCCCAGATACTTGACTTCTTCTGATAAGGGCAGATAAGTTTGGAAGAGCATTGGCAATTTGGTTACCGTCAGCTTCCTTTTATTGAAAAACAACACCAGCGCCGTTTTGTTGGGGTTGATGGTTAAAAACTTATCGGAGCACCAGAGCTCCGTGATCCTTAGTGCTGCTTGCATCAAATTACACAGCACTTGTTCGAATTTGCCGACTACTAGAATAGCTATGTCGTCGGCGTAACCTATCGTGTAGAAACCTGCCTCATTAAGACGTTGGAGAAAGCTGTCCACTACTAAGTTCCATAGTAGCGGTGACAGCACGCCCACTGGGGACAGCCTTTACCTACCGCCCTAATTACTGAGGTTTCCACATTGATGTGTACTCGTCGACATCGCAGAATCTGCATGGTAAACCGTCAAGGGTGTCTTCAGCTCCATGTGTCCGTAGAGCTCTATCGATGCTTGCAAAGTGGTTTCGCTGAACGCACCCTCAATATCAATAAATGCGCCTAAGGCGGACATGTTATTATCTAGGGTTTTTCAATCCGTCCTACAACAGCGTGGAGGGCAGATTCCGTCGATTTTCCTGGTATGAAGGCGTGTTGATTTGAGTGAAGTGGATAAGAAAGCATTATCCTCTCCCTCATATCATTGTCGCACAGTCTCTTCAAGGTCTTTAGCAAAAAGACGTGAGACTGATCGGTCTGTAGGATTTAGCCTGGGAGTAGTCCTTCTGGCCTGGTTTAGGAATGAAGACAACTCTAACCTTACTCCAACTGCTGGGGATGTATCTAAAGCAATACAGCCCTAAAAGTACCACAAGGAATGGTGTCAGCCTCCACTCCCCACTGTAGTAGGGCAGGAAGATGCCATCCTTCCAGGGGACTTAAACGGTTTGAGAGTTGAGATAGCCCATTTAATTTTCTTTTATCCACTATCCGGTTTGAAACCTCCCAGTTATCCACACATTTCTTTTACACGTGGTTTCTTCAGATGGGAAATATTTTTGAAACTATTTTTAAAAATTCTAAGTGATGCCCAATGATTATATTTAATTTTGATAAGTTTAAATCTTGTTGCAAATTAACAAAATCAAAATAATTATTAAATACATCAATATTATTGTTATTTACTTTATCCACCCAAAATTAATTTTTTCTTAAATCCATCTATTTTATTAAATAAATGAAACGTATTTATAGAAGTTCCTTGTAAACTCAAATTTAAATCGTTAATATATGAAAATATATCACTTAAATATGCTAGTTTTATAACCCATTCTACATCAGACAAATGCATACTTAAAGGATTATTCTTTTCTTTTAAAAATATTTCTACTTCCGTCTTTAATTCAAAAAGTCTGGTTAAAATCTTACCCCGCGAGAGCTATCGAACTTCTGTATGCAGTAATAACTGCTCATGTTCGGCACCAACCTCCTGACAAAATATTGCGAATAATCTACTATTTAAATCGCTTTTTTTGATAAAATTAATAATTTTTATAGATTCCGCTAAAACCTTCATATAATTCTGTGGATAAACTTTTCTGCTAAATGTTGTCTGTGGATTATACAGTGGGTAATCAGTAAATCAGAATTAACTGCTTGCTAAATTCTTTTAGTAACACCACAATGTCTGCCAACCATACTAGCCGCCCCATCGGAACACACACCTTTGCAATTTTTCCATTCTAAAGAATGTACAATAACATAAGAATTAAGTGCTTTAAAAATCTCATTACTTGTTGTATATGAAACCAATTCTATACAACACAAGAATTCTTCTCTTATTTCTTCCAAAATAAAATTAATATATCTAACACAGCAAATTAATAACGCTTTTTTAGAAATATCCCATGATTCGTTGATTTGTATTGCAAAAAGTTTTTATTCCTTTATCTTTTGTATTAATTGGTATTCCACATTCTCTGATAATTTTTTAATTCTTCTTATAGTATCATTAGATAAGGGAATCGATTTGATTTTATCAACAGCAGATAGTCCAAACATCTCTAAACAAACGTCTATTAAAACTGGTTTTATTAAATTTTGCCCAGTAGTAAATGATTTTTTGGTTTGCGCAATCTGAAAGGCAACTAGGTACGAACATTTTAATAGTGACTTATTCGAATAAAATTTTGTTTAAATGTTTTTGTTTGTAATCTTAATTCTTGTTTTACGCTCAAAATATTCACGCGGTTTATTTCCAGCTCGAATGTTTAGCCTTCAAATGTCGTAACATTTTCGATGGTTTCATAGCATCATTTACTACAACTTTATGGCAAATGATACACATCGGACGACATCTTCTTCCGTAGATGTGGCCAAAGAATAAAACCATATTTTAAATATTCATGGTTGTAGTGTCTGATAACTGGTTTTTTTTGCTGGTGGACTTCCTGTTTCGTTATCATTTTCTTGAGACATTGAACTGGTATTCAAAAACTTAAATAGCGTGCCTTGTTTAGGGTTCATGTTACTAAGGGTTAAAAATATTTTTATTAGCGCCTACATAAATATATAAATAATCAATAAACTTACTTTTATATTGGTCTAATCCAGTTAAACATAATTATTATAATAATGTTTTGTTTAACAATAACTTAAAATCACCCAGACTATACAATGCTAAAGCTGTACCAAATCACACATCAAATCTATATATTATAAACGGCTTAAGTGTCTGTCGCCGATAGAGAGTCAGCCGGTCAGTGTTTGCGTCGCACTCGCCAAGACTTGTAAACATTTCGAATTTTTCATCAGTGCCGTACTAATAATAAATTATATAGAATTAAAATTAGTTTAAGATAATTGTAATTTGTAATTTTATAAATTAATTTTTACTTATTTTTTTTATAAGTAAATTTTATTCGCGGATAGAAAAAATTGTCTGCGGACTAGTAAAATTTCTCCGCGGACCACTGGTGGTCCGCCGGACCAGCGGTTGAGAATAGCAGCTCTAAAGTATATAAATTTTAAGAATTTTCGCTGTACACCTTCTACTGCAATTTTATGCTTATCATAATATGGATACCATATTAATGAACAGTACTCAAGCTTTGACCGTACTAAAGAGAAGTAAAGTAATTTTAAGGTCTTCAGGTTGGTAAAAGTTTTACAATTCCTAATAAGAAAACCTAAGATTTTAAATGAGGACACTGTGATATCTGCAACATGTTGCGAGAATCTCAATTTATCATCAAACTTAATTCCTAAATCTTTTACCATAAAATACCGTGGTATATCGATAGATTCAATGGTATAGTTAAAATATGTAATCTGCTTTTACGAGAGAAAGTAACGATTTTGCATTTGGAAATATTCAGGTTAAGACTATTGTTATGACACCATAGTACAACTTTGTTTATGACACTCTGAAGTTTGGAACAATCATCTATAGTGGATATTTTTGTAAACATTTTCACATCATCTGCAAAAATAGATGTTCACTTGTAATTATTTTGATAAGTCATTCACAAAAGAATAAATAGTAAGGGTCCCAAATGAGAGCCTTGAGGAACTCCTGAAGTTATTAACACGAATTCTGATTGAAAACCATTATAAGCAACATACTGCTTCCTACAAGACAAATACGATTTGATAAACAACTGTAATGATTTGTTGAAACCAAGGTTTTCCAACTTCCATGTAAGTATAACATGAGAAATACTATCAAATGCTTTACGGAAGTCCATATATATTGTATCTACTTGACCTTCTGCATCTAAAATCTCGGAAACATATTGAGTAAAAATAGCTAAATTGGATTGTGTTGATCGATTGTGCATAAAACCATGCTGGTTATCGGAGATAAGTACTTTAACAAGTGGATATATTTCTTTATAGATACACAATTCAAATACTTTAGCAAAGTTTGATAAAATACTTATTGGACGATAGTTATTTATATCAGTTGTGTCTCCACCTTTATGGATAGGGCAAATTCTTGCAATTTTCCATTTGTCCGAAATGTGTTAGTTTTAAGTGAAATATTAAAGATACTACTCAGAGGTTTAGCTAAAATAGTGGCACAGTCCTTTACTAAGAAACAGGGAACTTGATCGAAGCCAGCTGTATTTTTATTCTTTAGTGTTTTAATAGAGGCCAGTACCATTTCCTCTGAAATAGTATTAACAATTATATTAGGTGTACTACATGGATTGATATTGTCAAAGAATTGAAATGAAGTTGTAACAGGTGAAAATACACTTGCAAAGTGACTGCTAAAGCCATCAACGATTTCTTTAGCTGAGTTATATATAGTATCGTCAAGTCTCATCTTGCCGGGATTCGTGAGTCAGATTTTTTGACCTAATATAAGACCAAAATTCTTTTGGTCTAGTATTATGGCATTTTGTATATTATATATGTATGCTTTATAACTTGTCCGTATTTGACATTTGATAAGTCTCCTTAGTTGTTTAAATTTGGTCAAATCACAAGTTAAGTGCAATTTGTTAAAACGTTATGAATTTGAACTTTAAGTAAATATTATTGATTATTTCTTTAGTAAACCATTTAGGGTAGTTACCAGGATGCTTAATATAGTATGGAACGTGTAAGTCAAAAACTCTATTTATAGTTTTGTAAAATGCTGAACATGCCAAATTTGCATCCTCAATTTGTGATAGAAAATCCCAATTTATTTGAGATAAAGCATGATATAAATTAATTATATCTGCTTTCTTAAAATTGTATTTGCTACTCACAGACATGTTAACAGGAAATTTAGAAAACCGTGCTTGAGTCTCTAAGGTAACAACTAAAGGTGGGTGATGCATATCCTCTGGTACAATAAGACTATCATCACGAGAAACTGAGCATATTACATTCGTCAGTACCAAATCAAGTAATTTATTATTTGTATTCAGAATGACGTTACATTGGTTTAGGCCTAAAATAGATAAAAAAATTTTTAAGATTGTTGATTTTGTATCAGTAGTATTTGTCCAAACAAAAAGTGGAATATTAAAATCACCTAGTATAAGTAAATGCATACATGAAAAACATAGTTGTTCAAATGCTTCAAAAAAAAGAAATAAAATCATTTACAGTTGTACTTGGTGGAATGTATAAAACAAAAATGGATAAAGTAATTGCTGTAAATCTGCACCTGCAGCCTACAACATCAATTGAAGGAACAACTTGTCGTAAGTTAGTGGTGTCTATTGGCTCGGAAAGTATTGATGTTTTTAGGGCAATGAATACTCCTCCGCCCCAAGTTGTATTAGTCAAGTTGTAGTTACGATCACACCTAAATAATGAATAGTTCAGTGGAACTACTTCATTTATATGTATGTCAGAGTAAGAGCACTTTCAACAATTCCGATAAAATCAAATTCATTTTCACTAATTATCGAATAAAAACTTTGTAATTTGGTACGTAAGCCACGGACGTTCTGAAAGTAACCTATGAATTTTGCTTTATATGCTATATCATTATCCACTAAGTTTCTTGAATTAAATCTGTTACCTTTTGAAAATCCTTTTCTACGATGGTATCGGTTTTAAGTTTTGAATAAAATTTCCTAATAGCTATTCCTTCTGGCCAGAATTCGGAGTTCATTAAAATAGGAACATAAATAGAATTCATTGTTAATTTAAATGAGCTATAATTATTAGGATAGCGTGACATTATCTTCTGAATTTTAAAGTTGTGAGGACCTTTTATTTCTAAATATGGTTGCAATTTTGCTTAGACGTAGTTATTGATTTTGCTAATATCTACAGAGGATTCACTCGTAAGGTGTAGATTTGAGCTTCTCAATTTTTTTTCTATTGCAATGAAATCATCTAAACAGGGTTCATTAGTACCTCCTTGATTATTAATAGCTGTACCAATTACTAAGCCATTTTTTCTAAGATGATTTACTTGATTTCCAGTTTGATGCATAGGAGTGTAAGGTACTTTTGATACTGTTTTTGTCTTTATTTCTAACACATTATTATTATTATTATTAGTTAGCAATGCAATATTATTATCTAATGATAAAGGTAAGTCCTTAACCTTATCTGCATATGATTGTGCATTATGAACATGTTTATCAATGTTATTGTTATTAGAAGATTTCACCTTATCTTGACTATGTTGTGTACCATCTGCAATTTTCTTTACTTTTCTTGCTAGACCTAATGGTTGTGAAATTCCAGTTAGATCAATATCTTTAGTAAGAAGTTTAATTAATTCTTTATTACTTTCTGTTAGAATTATGATTTGCATTTTAAATCTTGGATTTCATTCAATAATATTTTGGTTTCCTGATTAATTAAAATTTTGACCATGTTTTGTAGTGTAAAATTCTCTTCTAAATTAGCTATACTTTCTACATCTTCCTTTAAAACACTATCCAAATTGTAATTTTTGACAGATTGAGTATTGACACTATCAATAATATCATTTGAATTGGCTGAGGCTTCACATGTCTTACAAAAATATTTATTAATACCATCATTGGAACTTGTAAATACCCCCATACGTCTGCTACATGATGTGTGACACCTTACAGAGCATTTACAACATTCCACAAATTTATTTACAGCATTTCCACTACAATAATAACAAACTTTCTTCAGAGAACTTTCATTATGATTTGACTTGGTAGCCATCTTGACACATGGTGATGATACTAATGTAAGTTTAGATAGTACAGACAACAATTTCTACTAATCAACCAGATACTAAGAATATAAGTAACAATGTACAGGATGAGTTCAAACAATTGGTACCATCAAACAAGGCGTACACTACTAGGTTTGGTCGTGTAGTACAACCACCCAGTAGATTAAATCTGTAAAAAATATATATAACTTGTTTGTTAGAAAGGAGGATGTTAGGTAATCAGATTGGTCACTCTTAAGTTATATAGTTTAGAGTATAAGTTGTCAATAGGCAGAGACCGGTGACGGTAATTTTGACAGTATGTAATTGTGTGGCTTAAGAATATGTTAAGAATAAAGAACCTGAGTAGATGTGGTTTTATTCTTTTAAATAATAGAGAATCGGGTATATAACAATACGAAAAACAAAATGCAAACAGATATCGAAATAAAAAACATAAAAATTCAAAAATAGTACGAAAATACAGAAATTCGAAAATTGCAGAATACGAGAATTCAAAATAAGAATTAATGGAATACAAGAGAAATTCCTATATTCCAAAATACAAAAACACCTAAACACGAAAAATCAGAAACTACGAAATACAAAAATTCGAAAGTCTGAAATACGAAAAACAAAAATACAAAAATTGCGCAATACTGAAACACAAAAATTTCAACACCCAAAATTTCCAAATGACCAAATTAAAAATTTCAAAAATACAAAAAAAACATACGAAAATACAAAAATATGAAATTTCAAAAGTTCGAAAACCCAAAAATACAAAAAATTAAAAACCAAAGTACTAAAATACGAAAATTTCAAAATATGAATACACAAAACATTGAAAATTCTGTAATATGAAAAACAAAATGCAAACAGATACCGTAATAAAAAACACAAAAGTTCCAAAATTTAAATGCGAAGATTAGGCAATACGAAAAATACAAAAATACGAAAATTGCAGAATACGAAAACTCAAAATACGGATTAACGGAATACAAGAGATTATACCTAAATTTCAAAATACGAAAATACCTAAACACGAAAAATCAGAAACTCTGAAATCGAAAAATTAAAAATACGAAAAACAAAAAATTCAAAAATGCCGCAATAATAAAACACAAAAATTTCAACACCGGAAATTTTCATATGACGAAATTAAAAAATTTCAAAAATACAAAAGTAATCATACGAAAATACAAAAATAAGAAATTTCAAAAGTTCAAAAATACAAAAATACAGAAATTTAAAAACCAAAATATTGAAATACGAAAATTCCAAAATATGAATACACAAAAGAACGACATGTCCGTAGTACGAAAAGCAAAATGCAAACAGATATCGAAATAAAAAACACATGAATTCAAAAATTTAAAGTACGGAGATCTAAAAGTGCCAAAAATACAGAAATTCGAAAATTTTAGAATACGAAAATTCAATATACGGATTAACGAAATACAAGAGAAATACCAAAATTCCAAAATAAGAAAACACTTAAACACGAAAAATCAAAGGTCTAAGGGCAAGTTTATTATTGAGCTTAAACGAATCGTATTTAGTAGATAAATTATGTACGTCCTAGCGCAGAAGCGCTTATTTGTGCATATATTTTTCCGTTGGAAAATATTTATCTTTGTAATACTCAAAGTAATGAATTCGAAGATCACGTATCGTCATCATGGACAGGCTTACATCTTTCAAGGTCAATTTCAAAACCTACACCACTGCCGCCTAGTTCTCGTCTTGACCAATGGGGAAGCTTACAAAGAATGATATGAAATACAGATGCTCTTACAAGATTAGACCGCAAACTTATTACAATTTAATTGGTGATAGTTCTTACCATTTAAAAGTCGATAAAACAGTTTACGAAGTCGGTAATACAGTTTAAGAGTTCATAAATACATCGCACAAGCGCAATGAGTAAAGCGGGCTACGCCTCTGGCGGATGAAAGCGCGAACCTTATACAGATTTGGGGCGCGGTCATCTACCAATGGCGTCACCAATGTATAAATTTAAGACGTAATTATCGGGAAAATATACATAAATGTCGGACAAAAGATAGCACAATAATTACTCACATGGATATGTCCCTGCGTCAAAGTTGACTTCTATTCCAAATCCATCAGGGCTCCATCCCGGAGGGGTTAAAGATGGTGATTCCTCCGGAGCTGCTAGCTGAGCATGGACATCAGGCTCGTCTAGGGTCGTGGGGTACAGTTAGCCTCGGTGGCTTTATATTGTCACCTACCTATGCAGGGATCGGATTAGGAAAAAACAGGTAAAGGGCGACAACAAAGATAATTAGGCAGGATATCTACATAGGTAAAGATAAGCACGATACGATACCTCAAAGCGACCACTCCACTCGATAGTTTTAGGCAAACGGCCACGTTATAGAGAGCAGAGGAAACTCGTCCCCACTCTTTTTGTCTTTTTCCCATTGGCGCGAACTTATTCGTCCAACCCTCTAGCGTCGCGCACTCTGCGCAAACTCACTATGACGTAACGAAAGTACACGCCTAGTCTATTTAAATTCCGCGCACCGCGTCTTTTGAAATTATGGCGCGAAACCTCCATAAATCAAACTTAACCTAATACATGTTTAAGTACCGATTGGCACGTAACAAACTAATAAAAATTTGGTAATAGTAAAAAAGAATTTTGGGGTAGACAATTCGACCTTGATATGTATCATTGTACTATCAATGTCTTTGCCTTATAAAAACAATTGTTGTTGATCATATTCGACTTTTTCTTTTTGCATTTAACCCAACATTCCTTAATACTTGATTTGTTTAGGTAGTAGCTAAGAATGAACCCTGGAACGGAGGAATAGTAGCTCTCAACTCGTTCGGGTTTGGTGGAACCAACGCCCACGTGTTACTTCGTTCCAACCCTAAACCTAAAGTTGTAAGACCAGCTCAATATATCCACCGCTTGGTCACAGTCTCAGGAAGTGCAAAGGTAGCGGTCCAAAATTTATTAGAAAAGATAGAGAAGCACGGGGATGACTTTGAGTTCCTGGGTCTTTTGGATAAGATACACTCGTAACATACCTGGCCACCCATACCGTGGCTACAGCATTTTGGGATTTAATCAAAAGGAAGTAAGTCAAATTGAAGGGAAGAGACGTCCAATTTGGTTTGTGTATTCTGGAACCGGTTCGCAATATCCTGGGATTGCTAGACAGATGTTGGAAATTGATATTTTCAAGAATGCCGTAATGGGGATAACCGGATATCTGTTACCGCATGGTGTGAATGTAATGGATCTATTGGTAAACGGCACCGAAGCCATGTTGAATAACGTGCTCAACATGTTTGTGTCCATTGTTGCGGTCCAAATAGCGCTTACGGGTGTTCTAAGGGCTCTAGGCATAGAACCGGATGGAATAATTGGACACTCAATTGGAGAATTAGGTATGTATAACGACACTGATAGCATACTCTACTGTAAATCTTGATGTAATCTTGTATAACGATACTGATACTTTACTCTACTCTAGTTTAAATAGATACAATTTACGTAAAACGATCTATTACAACTACAGGTGCCTGTAGCCATTGCTTAACGTTGCTTACTTCTAGGCTGTGCCTACGCGGATGGCTCTCTAACATCTGAACAAGTTATCAAAATCGCTTACGCGAGAGGACGTGCTATTTTGGACTCACCTGTCACGCCAGGAGCCATGGCGGCCGTTAATCTCACATGGGAAGATTGTATACAACGTTGTGGATCAGACCTTTTTCCAGCTTGTCACAACAGCAAAAATAACGTAAGCGTTTCAGGATCAGTAGGCGCGGTTGAGGCGTTCGTTAAACAGCTGCAACACGAAAACGTGACCGCCAAGGTAATCAAAAGCGCCAATCAAGCTTTTCACAGCAAATATATAGCAGAAGCAGGGCCCAAATATAAGAAAGCTCTTGATGCGATTATTAAAAATCCTCAACAACGCTCCTCGAGGTGGGTGAGTTCGTCGGTACCAGAGGAAGAGTGGAACACGTCACTTGCTAAGGCATGTTCGGCAGAGTACCACCTCAACAACTTCTTATCGCCTGTGCTTTTTTACGAAGCGCTCATGCACGTTCCAAAGAATGCGATTGTTATTGAGGTGGCACCACATGGTCTTCTGGAACCTGTTGTAAAAGAATCATTGACTTCGGAGTCAACCTACAGTAGTTTAATGAGACGAGGTGAAGTTGATAACGTGCAATACTTCTTGAGCAGCGTTGGAAGGTAAATCTTCTTTTAGTAACTATCTAGTTAACGCTGGGTTTGTAGGCTGTACAACAGTGGAGCTCAACCTAATATCAACCATCTCTACCCTCCGGTTCAGTTTCCAGTTGGACGGGGTACGCCGATGATCTCCTCTTTGGTAGAATGGGACCATTCAACGGACTGGAACGTAGCTCATTTCTCACAATCGAAGTCTGCCGAAGAAATCTTTGAAGTCAACCTGCAGAAGGATGAATATAAATACCTAGCAGGACACATCGTCGATGGGCGTGTGCTTTTTCCAGCATCTGGATATTTGGTAAGTAGGGGTGTAGGTTTTTACTAAGGAGTGGTGAGGGGTTGGAGAGGGGTAGAGGGTAAAACGCTCATGCCGAAAGCGTGTTGAGACGGATGGAATTTCTCTTTTCAACTGAAGGTGATAGGTTAGTCACAATATAAGAACACCAGTAGAACGAACCTATACTTTTAGCGTGTAAAATGCAATACGTCATATGCCCACAGCGTGTTGAGACCCGCTCTGACCTTTGGGAAATGACACGTTGCTTGCTTGGAACTCTTCAGGGTGGGATTTCTCATTTCCCAAGAGGAGATGAATGATTAATCCCAGGGCAAAGCGACACCAGAACGATGGGATGTGAAAAATGATACGTCGCTTGCCAAAAACGTGTCGAGCAGCTTCTGAGCTTTGTGATACATTGCATAGTAGGCAGGGTTGAATTTATCGTTTTTCAACGGTCAATCCGAGAGTAATAGCAACACTAGAACGAACACACCTTTGGCGTGTGGAAATTGGTACGACATAAGCCCAAAGCTTGTTGAGACCGCTTCCGACCTTTGAGCACTGACACATCGCGTGCTCAGGGTGGGTTTCCTAGTTTCACAACAGAGGGTGAAAGTTAACCCTAAGGTAGAGCACCACCAGAACATAACTAGACTTTGACGTATGAAAAATGGTACGGCACATGCCCAAAGGGTGTTGAGACCGTTTTTGACCATTGACCATCGCGTGCTCGAAACTCCTCGGGGTAAGATTTTTTACTTTTTAACAGGTGGTGGAGGTTTAATCCTAAGGTAAAAGTATCACAAAAACCAAGCTATACCTTTGGCACGTGAAATATCGTATGGCACATGCCCAAAATGTGCTGAAGCAGTTTTTTACCTTTTTTAAATGACACGTCGCGTGCTCGGAACTCTTTGGGGTAGGATTTCTTATTTTTAAAGGGTGGTGGAGGGATTTATGAAACATCGTATGACACATACCCAAAATGTGCTGAAGCAGCTTCTTACCTTTGCGAAATGACACGTCGCGTGCTCGGAACGGTTCGGGGTGGGATTTCTTATTTTTAACGGGTGGTGGCGGGTTAATCCTAATGTAAAAATAACGCCAGAATGAAGCTATACCTATTGCACATACAATATCGTATGGCACATGCCCAAAATGTGCTGAAGCAGCTTCTTACCTTTGCGAAATGACACGTCGCGTTCTCGGAACCCTTCGGGGTGGGATATCTTATTTTTGAACAAGTGGTGGAGGGTTAATCCTAAGGTAAAAATACCACCAGGACAAAGCTATACTTTTGGCGCGTGAAATATCGTATGGCACATGTCCAAAACGTGCTGAAGTAACTTCTTACCTTTGCGAAACGACACGTCGCGTGCTCGGAACTCTTCCGGGTGGGACTTCATATTTTTTAACAGGTGGTGGATGGTTAATCCTAAGGTAAAAATAACAACAGAACAAAGCAATGCCTTTGGCGCGTGAAATACCGTATGGCACATGCCCAAAACGTGCTGCAGAGCTTCTTACCTATGCAAAATGACACTTCGCGTGCTCGGAACTCTTCGGGGTAGGGTTTCTTATTTTTAAAAGGTGGTGGAGGGATTTATAAAACATCGTATGACACATACCCAAAATGTGCTGAAGCAGCTTCTTACCTTTGCGAAATGACACGTAGCGTGCTCGGAACGTTTTGGGGTCGGTTTTTTTAATTTTTAATAGGTGGTGGAGGGTTAATCCTAAGGTAAAAGTACCACAAAACCGAACCTATACCTTTGGCATGTGAAATGTCATATGACACATGCCGAAAATATGCTGAAGCCGCTTCTTACCTTTGCGAAATGACCCGTTGCGTGCTCGGAACGCTTTGGGGTGGGATTTCTTATTTTTAATATGTGGTGGAGAGTTAATCCTAAGGTAAAAGTACCACAAGACCGAACCTATACCTTTGGCACGTGAAATGTCGTATGGCACATGCCCAAAATGTGCTGAAGCCGCTTCTTACCTTTGCGAAATGACACGTCGCGTGCTCGGAACTCTTCGGGGTAGGATTTCTTATTTTTAAAAGGTGGTGGAGGGATTTATAAAATATCGTATGACACATACCCAAAATGTGCTGAAGCAGCTTCTTACCTTAGCGAAATGACACTTTGCGTGCTCAGAACTCTTAGGGGTGGGATTTCTTATTTTTTAACGGGTGGTGGTGGGTTAATCCTAAGGTAAAAATAACGCCAGAATGAAGCTATACCTATGGCACATGAAATATCGTATGGCATATGCCCAAAATGTGCTGAAGCAGCTTCTTACCTTTGCGAAATGACACGTTGCGTGCTCGGAACCCTCCAGGGTGGGATTTCTCACTTTTCAACAGTAGGTGAAGTGTCAGTCCCAGTGAAAAACAGCACCAGAACCAAGCTATTCCTTTGGCGTGTGAAAAATAATACTTCACGTGCCCAAAAATACACTAAGGTTCTCCTGCACCTTTTCTTTATTATTTCCTTAAAAATTATACAATTTTTCCAAGACAAAATTAGAAATAAATCTTCCTTAGTATTTCTTGGATGCTAAATCTGAAAAACCAAAGAAGTAAAAAATTTAGAAATTTATAAAAATTTATAATACTTTATATTTATAAAATTTTATAAATTTATAAAAATTTATAGAATTTTATATTCATAAAATTTTTGTAAAAAAATTCAGCGTCCATTTTGTGCCTTTCTTTTGCTTTTTTCTTAAAAAAACAATAATTGTTACAGTACAAAATCAGTAGATAATTTATAAAAATTGTAGAATTTAAAATAATTTATGAATTTATAGAAATTTATATAAATTTATGAAATTTCTGTAGAAGAAACTTTTAAAACAGTTTTTATTTTTAATATTTTTAGAAAATGCATTATGAGTCTGCCATTTATGAAATAAAATACAAAAACTATAAATTGTAGAAAAATTTATATTATATAAAAATTTATAAAGTTTTATATTTATAAAATTTTTGTAAAAAATTCAGCGTCGATTGTGTGCCTTTCCTTTGCGTTTTTCTTAAAAATAACAATAATTTTCCAGTACAAAATTAGTAGATAATCTATAAAAATTGTGGAATTTAAAATAATTTATGAATTTATAAAAATTTATATAAATTTATAAAATTTCTGTAGAAGAAACTTTTAAAACAGAGTCTATTTTTAATGTTTTTGAAAGATGCATTATGAGTTTGTCATTTTTGAAATAAAACTATAAAAACCATAGATTATTCTAGAAAAATTTATATTTTATTGAAATTTATATTTTACATTTATAAAATTTTTGTAAACAAATTTAGCATCGATTGTGTGCTTTTTCTTTGCTTTTTTCTTAAAAATAACATTAATTTTTCAGTACAAAATTAGTAGATAATCTATAAAAATTGTGGAATTTAAAATAATTTATGAATTTATAAAAATTTATATAAATTTATAAAATTTCTGTAGAAGAAACTTTTAAAACAGAGTCTATTTTTAATGTTTTTGAAAGATGCATTATGAATTTGCCATTTTTGAAATAAAACTACAAAAACTATAGATTTTAGAAAAATTTATATTTTATAAAAATTTATAATATTTTATATTTATAAAATTTTTGTAAAAAAATTTAGCGTCGATTTTGAGCCGTTTCTTTGCTTTTTTTCTTAAAAATAACAATAATTTTCCAGTACAAAATCAATAGATAATATATAAAAATTATGGAATTTAAAATAATTTATGAATTTATAGAAATTTATATAAATTTATGAAATTTCTGAAAAAGAAACTTTAAAAACAGTTATTATTTTTAATATTTTTAGAAAATGCATTATGAGCTTGCTATTATTGAAATAAAATCTAAAAAAACTATAAATTCTGAAAAATTTATATTTTATACAAATTTATAAAATTTTATATTTATAAAATTTGTGTAAAAACATTCAGCGTCGATTTTGTGCAATTCCTTTGCTTTTTCTTAAAAATAACAATAATTTTTCCAGTACAAAATCAGTAGATAATCTATAAAAATTGTGGAATTTAAAAAAATTTATGAATTTATAAAAATCTATATAAATTTATGAAATTTTTGTGGAAAAAACTTTAAAACATTTTCTATTTTTAATGTTTTTTGAAAATGCATTATAAGTTTACCATTTTTGAGATAAAACTACAAAAACTATAAAATCTAGAGAAATTTATATTTTATAAAAATTTATAAAATGTTATATTTATAAAATTTCTGTAAAAAAATTCAGCGTCGATTTTGTGCATTTCCTTTGCCGTTTTCTTAAAAATAACAATAAATCTTCCATTACAAAATCAGCAGATAATCCATAAAAATTCTGTCATTTAAAATAGTTTATGAATTTACAAAAATTTATATAAATTTATGAAATTTGTGTAGAAGAAACTTTTAAAATCTATAAAATCTATAAAATCTATAAAATCTATAAAATCTATAAAATCTATAAAATCTATAAAATCTATAAAATCTATAAAATCTTTAAAATCTATAAAAATTTAGAAAATTTCTATATGAACTTGTTGACTTAAAAAATGTTTTGTAAAATCATAATTTTAAGAATCTTTTTAAACAATTTAGGCAAATTTAACGAATTACTTAATTTATAAATTCTTAGGAAATTTACGTTTATAAAATCTCTAAAATTTTTAAGGTCTATAAAATTTATACAATTTTATTAAAATTTTAAAAAATTTTCAAAATTTCACCTTTTACAAAATTTTTTAAATATTTATTAAACTAATTTAATTTTATAAATTTTTTATAAAATTGTGTGGCTTTTTATAAAATTTTTAAAAGTTTTTTAAAATTAGTTAAAATTTTTACATAATTATTAGAAAATTTTTAAAACATTTTTAGAAAATTTTTATAAATATTTTATAAAAGTCGCCGTTGATTTTTAAAGAATATCAATTTTGACTTTATTTTAATATATTTCTTTTAATTGCATTGCAAACTACTTTCATTGTCAAAAATTTATTCGAATAAAATTTATAAAAATTATATAATTTATAGGAATTTATAATTCTATTCAAAACTTTAAAAAAATTTAAATTTTTGTAAAGAAAAACCTTACCTGTTCTTCAGAATATTTCTAGTTTTTTACGCTATTTTAATGTTTTTTACGGCCAGTTTCAAATCTGTTCAAAAGTTATAATTCTATAAAAATCTAGTAAAATTTATAAAATTTCTATAAAAACTTGTTGACTTTAAAAAATGCTCTAAAATGGAAAATATTTTAAGGTTCTTAATCTTACAATCAATTTGGCAAAAACTAGTTTGTTTATAATGCTTGGGTCTACGCTATAAATTCTCTAACAACCCTTACGACTAGAAATTTTTGAAGATCTTTAACGATCTTTAAAAATTTTATTTACAATTTTATAAAATGTATAAATTTTTAATTAAAATTTATAAAATTTTAAAATTTTATAAAATTTATAATATATTATTCAAAAATTTATAAGTATAATTTTTATAAATATTTTTAATCGCCGATTATTTCTAAAAATCCTTTGACTATTTTAATATTATATTATTTTATTGATCAAATTTTAAATTGTACAAAATTTTTTAAATAAAATTTATAAAATTTGTAAAATTTATAAAATTTATAAAATCTTATAAAATTTCAAAATTTAAATTATAAATTTGTATTTAAATTTTTAAAAATTTTCCTAAAATTTTATGATTATTTACAAATTTTAATATTTTAAAATTTTAATTTTATAAAATTTTAAAATATAGTATAAATTTTATAAAAATTTTATAAAATTTTATAAAATTTGTAAAGATAATCAATTTTGACTTTATTTTAATATAATCTTTTCAATATCAAAATCTTTAAATAAAATTTTAAAATTTAGATTTATAAATTAATAAGTCATTCAAAATTTTAAGCTATTTTGTAAAAATATTTTTTATAACATTTATTCTCTCTATTAATTCTTTACTGCATTTGAATATCAAAGTTATAATTTTATAAAATCTATAAAATTTATCAAATTATAATAAGAATTGTTAACTTAAAATCTTAAATTTCAAATTACTGTAAGAATCTTTTATAAAATTTATAATAATTTTTTATTATTAAGTCGCCTGATTTTAAATCGATAATCAATTTTGACTTTATTTTAATATAATCTTTTCAATATCAAAACTTTATTCAAATAAAATTTATAAAAATTGTAGAATTTATGAGAATTAATAAGTCGATTCAAAACTCTTTAAGTCTCAATTTTTGTAAAAAAGAATCTTACTTGTTCTTCAGAACATTTCTAGTTCCTGACTCTATTTCAATGTTCTTTACTGCCAGTTTTGGAACTGTTCAAAAGTTATAATTTTATAAAAATCTATAAAATTTATCAAATTATAATAAGAACTTGTTAACTTTTAAAAATGCTCTAAATTTCAAATTACTGTAAGAATCTTTTTCATAATCAATTTGGCAAAATTGTAATTTGTTTATTATTCTAGTGTCGACGCTATAACATCTGTAACAACTTTTACGTCTAGAAATTTTTTTTGATATTTAACGATTTATAAAGATTTATACAATTTTATAAAAATTTATATAATTTTTATAACAAATTTATTACATTTTATAAAAATTTATACAATTCTTTAATTTTTAAATTTTATAAACATTTTCTAAATTTTTATAAAATGTTATAAAAATTTTATAAAATGTTATAAAATCTTCATAAAATTTTTATATAATTCGTATAATCATTTAGAATTTTTTTAAAATATCACCGTTGATTTTTAAGAAAATCAATTTTGACTTTATTTTAATATAATTCTTTTACTTGCATTGCAAATTTTTTTCAACGTCAAAACTTCATTTGAATAAAATTTGTAAAAATTTATAATTCAATTTAAAATTCTTATAAGTTGAAACTTTTGTAAAAACCTGACCTGTCCTTCAGAACATTTCTAATTCCTAACGCTGTTTTAATGTGTTTTTACTGCCAGTTTCCAAACTGTTCAAAAGTTATAACTTTATAAAAATTATAAAATTTCTATAAGAACTTGTTGACTTTTAAAAATCTTCTAAACTTGAAATTATTTAAAGATCCTTTTTTACAATCAATTTGGCAATAACGTAGTTTGTTTATATTGCTTAGGTCTACGCTATAAAATCTTTAACAACTTTTACGTCTAGAAATTTTTGAAAATTTTTAACGATCTATAAAAATTTGTACAATTTTTAACAGATTTTTGAAGTTTGAAAAAATTTTATGAAATTTTTATAAACTTGATTAAATTATTATAAAATGTTAAAATAATTCTTTAAATTTTTGTAAAATTTTTAAAATTCGCCGTTGATTTTTAAAGAAAATCAATTCTGACTTTATATTAATGTAATTCTTTTAGTTGCATTGCAAATTACTTTCAATGTCAAAACTTTATTCAGATAAAATTTATAAAATTTGTAAAATTTACAAGAATTTATATTTCTTCTTAAAACGCTAAGTTTAATTTTTTTTAAAAAGCCTTACCTGTTCTTCAGGTTATTTCTAATTCCTAACGCTTTTTAATATTATAAACATTTTATGAAAATTTTAGAAGAATTTTACAAATGTTTGTGAAATTTTAGAAAATGTTTTAAAATTTGTATAAAATTTTATAAAAATTTAAGGAAAATCTTATAAAAATTTAAAAAATTTTTAAAATTCATAAATTTTATATTTTTAATTTTATAAAATTTTCCTAAAATTTTATAAAATTTTTATTAAAGTCGCCGTTGATTTTTAGATAAAATCAATTTTGACTTTATTTTAATATAATCCTTTCAATGTCAATACTTTATTCGAATAAAATTTATAAAGATTGTAGAATTTATAAGAATTAATAATTCTATTCAAAACTCATCAAAATCTACGTTTTTGTAAAAAAAAATTTACTTGTTCTTCAGAATATTTCTAATGCCTAACCCTATTTCAATGTTTTTACTGCTAGTTTCGGAACTGTTCAAAAGTTATAATTTTATAAAAATCTATAAAATTTATAAAATTATAATAAGAACTTAGTGAACTTTTAAAAATGCTCTAGACTTCAAATTATTTTAAGAACGATTTTCACAATCAATTTGGAAAAAAAGTAGTTTGTTTATAATTCTTAAGTCCCACGGTATAAAATCTCTAATAACTTTTACGTCTAGAAATTTTTAAGATTTATAACGATTTTAAAAAAATATATACAATTTTATAAAAATTTATACAATTTTATAAATTTTTAAGTTTTATCAAATTTTTTTAATTTTTATAAAATTTTATCATTTTTTAATAAAATTATATAAAAATTTTCATAAATTTTTATATAAATTTTATAAAATTTGTATAAATTTTTTTATAAACGTTACCGTTGATTTTTATGAAAATCAGTTCTGGACTTTACTTTAATATAATTCTTTTAGTTGCATTGCAAATTACTTTCAACCTCCAAACTTCATTCGAATAAAATTTAAAAAAATCGTAAAATTTTTATAATTCTATTCAAAACTCTTAAAAGTTTAAATTTTTATAAAAAACCCGACCTGTTCTACAGAATATTTCTAATTGCTGACGCTGTTTTAAATTGTTTTTACTGCCAGTTTCGGAACTGTACAAAAGTTATAATTTTATAAAAATCTATAAAATGCTCTAAATTTGAAATTTTAAAAATTCTTTTTTACAATCAATTTAGAAAGAACGTAGTTTGTTTATAATGCTTAGGACTACTCTATAAAATCTCCAACAACTTTTACGTCTAGAAATTTTTGAAGATTTATAACGGTTAATATAAGTTTATACACTTTTATAAAAATTTATAAAATGTTTGGTTTTTATAGAAAGATTTTAAAAAATTTTATAAAAGTTTTATACAACTTCTATAAAAAACTTTTTATAAAACTTAATAAAAAATTTTAAAAGTACAAAAATTTTTATAAAATTTTCAGAAACTATCCATTTTAAAAAATTTTTATAAAATTTTTTAAACATTTTTATAAAAGTCGCTGTTGTTTTTTAAGGGAAATCAATTCTGACTTTATATTAATATAATTCTTTTAGTTACATAGCAAATTACTTTCAATGTCAAAACTTTATTTGAATAAAATTTGAAAAAATTGTTAAATTTATAAGAATTTATAATTTTATTCAAAACTCTAAAAAGTTTAAATTTTTGTAAAAAAACCTTACCTGTTCTTCAGAATATTTCTAATTCCTGACGCTATTTTAATGTACTTTTACTGCCAGTTTCGGAACTGTTCGAAGGTTATAATTTTATAAAAATAACGTAGTTTGTTTATAATACTTAGGTCTACGCTGTAAAATCTCTAACAACTTTTACGTCTAGAAATTTTTGAAGATTTTTAACGATTTATAAAAATTTATATATATTTTTAAAAAATTTATAAAAATTTAATGAAATTTTAAATTTTTATAAAATTATTATAAAACTTCTATAAAATTTTTATAAAAATTTTCCAAATATTTTATAAAATTTTTAAATTTTAAAATTTTTATAAGATTTTTATAAAATTTTATAAAAATTTTTAAAAGTCGCCGTTGATTATGTCAAAAACTTTATTCGTATAAATCCTATAAAACTTGTAAAATTTATAAGAATTTATAATTGTATTCAAAACTTTCAGAGGTTTAAATTTTTGTAAAAAAGAACCTTACCTGTTTTTAAAAATATTTCTAATTCTTGACGCTATTTTAATATTTTTTTACTGCCAGTTTCCGAATTGTTCAAAAGTTATAATTTTATTAAAATCTATAAAAATTTATCTATAAAAATCTGTTGACTTTTAAAAATGCTGTAAACTTGAAATTATTTTAAGCTTTTTTTACAATCAATTTGGCAACAACGTAATTTGTTTCTAATGCTTAGGTTTACGCTTGGAAAACTCTTGCTAAGCTCCACAACAAAAATTACGAAGAAACAGCTGTTGTAATTGACAACTTGCACATCCACCGCGTCATTATCCTACCCCCAGATGGCCCTATTAAATTCCTGATCAATATTTTAAAGAGTTCTGGCGAGTTTGAGGTTAGCGAAGGTGACTCTGCGGTCGCAAGCGGAAGAATCTCCATACTCGACAAACCCGACGCAGCATTTGCCAAACTCGATCAAACAATCCACGAATCAATCCCAGACGACTACTGCCTTAACCAAGCTGACATATACAAATTCCTGCGCGTTCGAGGATGTGAATACCATGGAAAATTCCAAGGAATTAAGTCTGCTGAACGATCTGAATCAGCGGGAATTTTAAAATGGCGGAATAACTGGGTCAGCTACATCGACACTATGATACAATTTTTTATTTTTACAAACACGTTCCGCGACCTGTATTTGCCTAGTCGTGTCCAAAGGGCTGTAATAGACCCAACTGGCCACAACGGCGCGCTGGAGGTGTGCACCAAAGGTTGCCTGCCCATTCACCAACACCGAAGTAGCGGAATTTTGAGGTCAGGAGGGATTGAGCTGCGCGGAATCAAGTATAACATCGCCCCGCGCCGGCTTACGCACGCCGATCCAACCCTACAAACGTACGGGTTTGTTCCTCTACAACACACCCTTGATGGGGATTTTGAAGAGCTTGCGCTCACGATCATGGTACAAATTGTCTTGGAAAATAAAAAAGATCGACACGTTAGAGTTGTTGAAATACCTCATGGAGCGTGCGTGGCTCCTCTTGCAAAAAGAATCGCATTGTCAGTAGACGTTGTTGTCGATTACGTAGTCGTTGAGCCAGTGGAGTCAGACGTCAGCGAGCTTGAACGTCTTGGAGTTAAAACGGTGAAATATTTAGCAGCCGATGGTGTGGGATCTAACGTCAACCTGGTGATACAACTCAACCCCCTTGAAAACCCTCAAATCTCTGAGAATGTCCTGTCGCTGATAGTACTTAGCAACGGCTTTCTTCTTGTAAAAGCAGCCGATTTCGCACTAGACGCTAACGAAACGAATGGAAACCGTAGAAAAATAGCCGATATGGAAATAGTTTGCGCCCTGTCTTCCAAACCTAGCTCAGAGACATACGTTCTCCTTCGGAAAGCAGTCGAACCACCAGAGAACCCAACTGTTCTTCATGTAACGAACAGTGACTTCGCATGGGTCGAGGAACTCAAAACCTTAATGAAGAGAAGCGAAGCCGATGGTTCCAAGATCTACGTAGTGTCAGAGGAACCCACAAGTGGTTTAGTTGGGTTGGTTAATTGTCTCAAGGAGGAGGTTGGAGGCGATTGTATTCGTTCATACTTTATACAGAGTAAAACCGCAGAGCCGTTTGTACTTTCTTCGCCGTTCTACGCCCAGCAGATGAAAAAGGACTTGGTGCACAACGTCCTTGGCGAGATGAACGAGTGGGGAACGTATAGGTATCTTCCAATAAAAGGCGGAAACGATGCTCAGACGATTCCAGTGGAACACGCTTATTTGAACACGATCATTAAAGGGGACCTGTCAAGTTTCAAATGGGTGCAAAGCCCTCTCCACAATTTTATGTAAGTATTGAAGTAGATAAGATTTGGTTGGAGAAGTAAGAGTACGTCTTAGAAATATGTCCGTACCGTAGCACTTTGGTCATTCCACATACATCTATTTTCTCGATACAAAGTTGTGGTTATCCCTCAGGAATCGAATTACCCGATCACTAATTCATAGTCATTTCACAGTTATTTACTTTCCGAATCGCGAAGTCATGGTTATTTCACATGCATTCATTTTTCTGATCACAAAGTCGTGGTTATCTCATTGTCAACTATTTTCCCGATCACAGGTTCATGGTCATTACGCAGGTATCATTTTTTCGATCACGGGTTAATGGTTAATTCGGGCTCAATCACAAGTTTATCGGCACATTATTTACATTTACATTCGCGATCACACGGTCAAGGTTATCTCACTGACATCTATTTTCCTAACAGCAACACCCCACGTTGGGCGCCATTTTATTACGTTTTAAAAATATGATACGATAATTCTTACAATTTAAATGGTGATAGTTTTACCATTAAAAAGTCGATAGAACAGTTTACGAACTACGTCGATAAATACAGTTACAAAGTCGGTAAAATACATCGCGCAAGCGCAATGAATAAAGCGAGTGACGCCTCTAGCGGAGGGCAGCGCGAACCCCTTTTACAGGTTCCGCGTGGCCAACTACCAATCTGACGCACCCAACCAAATTACATTGCGTAACAATCGGAAATTTACATATTTAAACAATGAAAAATAAAAGCGAATAATTTTAACAAACAGAATACTCACATAAGATGTCCGGCATTCACACGAAGTTGCGCTACGGTAGGCCTCTATTGAAGTCCATCCGGCTACATCCCGGAGGGATTAAAGATGTAACTCGCTCATCTCGGGTCGTGGAGTCCAGTTCGCCTAACGGTTCTCATATTGACACCTACCTATGCAGGGAATGACGGAAAAAAGGTATAAGGTACGACAAACAAAAGATAATCAAGCAAAGGAAATCTACATAGGTACAGCTACGATACGTTACCAAAAAACGTCCACTCTGCTCAAAGGTATTGGCGAAAAAGCCACGTTATAGAGAGAACAGGAAACTCCCCCACTCTTTTTGTCTTTTTTCCATCCGCGTGAACTTATTCGTCTAACCCTCTAGGGTCACGCACTCTGCGCAAACTCACTATGACATAACGGAAGTACACGCCTAGTCTATTTAAAATTCCCGCGCACCGCGTCTTTTGAAATTATGGCGCGAAACTTCCGTACATCAAAACTAACCTAAAAACATGTTAAAGTGCCGATTGGCACGTAACAAACCACGGTCATTCTCAGGTATCTATCTTCCCGATCACACATTTATGGCCATTTCATGTGCATTTATTTTCCCGACGACAAGATCACGGTTATCTAATCGATCACAAAATCACGGTCATCTCTCAGGCATCTATTTTCTTGATCATAGGATCGTGGGTATCTCACTGCCATCTATTTTCCCGATCACAGGTTGATGATCATTACGCAGGTATCAATTGTTCGATCACAGGTTAATGGTTAATTCAGGCATCTATTGTTCAATCACAAGTTTATCGTCACTTCAATCGCATTTATATCCGGCATCCCAAGGCTTCTATTTTCCTAACAGCAAGACCACGGTCATTTTCAGGTATCTATCTTCCCGATCACACGTTTATATTCTTTGCATGTTCATTTATTTTCCCGATCACAAGATTACGGTTATCTCATTGACATATATTTCCTCGATCACAAAATCACGGTCATCTCTTAGGCACTTATTTTCCCGATTACTAACTAGGTCATGGTTATTTCACATGCATCTATTTTCCACATCAAGGATGTCTCACTGTCATCTATTTTCCTGATTACAAGTTCATGGTCATTTTGTAGGCATCCACTTTCACGATCACAAATTCATGGTCATTTTACAGGCGTTTATTTTCTCGACAATAAGTACATGGTCATTTCGCAGGCACTTTTCCCGCTCACAAGCTTATGGTCATTTCACAAACATTTATTTTTGGGATCACAAGGTCATGGTCATTTTACAAGCATCTATGTTTCAGATCACAAGTCCATGGTCATCTTTCAGGCGTCTATTTTCACGGTCAAAAGTTTAAGGTCATTCCACAAGCATTCGTTTTCGTGGTCACATTTAATGCAAATATCTTCTCGATATCAATCTCATGGCCATTTCACAGGGGTGTATGTTCCCGATCACAAGTTTATATTCATTTCATAGGCATCTATGTTCCTAATCACAAGTCCGTGCTCATCTCTCTGGTGTCTATTTTCACGATCATGTTTCCATGGTCATTTCGCAAAAATCTATTTTTCCGATCACAGGTTCATAGTCTTTACGCAAGTATTAATTTTTTTATCACAGGTTAATGGTTATTTCGGGCGTCTATTGCCCAATCACAAGTTTATCGTCACTTCAATTGCATTTATATTCGCGATCACAAGGCGAAGGTTATCTCACTGATATCTAACAGCAAAACCACGGTCATTCTCAGGTGTTTATCTTTACGATCACACGTTTATATTCTTTTCATGTTCATTTATTTTCCCGATCACAAGATTACGGTTATCTCGATCACAATATCACGTTCATGTCTAAGGCATCTATTTTCCCGATCATGCGATCATGGTTATTTCACATGCATCTATTTTCCCCATCGTGGCTACTTCACTGTCATCTATTTTCTCTGTCATGGTCATTTTGAAAGCATCTACTTTCACGATGACAAGTTCATGGTCATTTCACAGGTGCTTAATTTCCCGATAAAGGTACCTGTACATGGTCATTTCGATGGCATTTTTTCCCGCTCACAAGTTTATGGTCATTTCACATTTATTTTTGGGATCACAAGATCATGGTCATTTCACAGATGTTCCAGATCCATGGTCATCTTTCAGGCATTTATTTTCACGGTTAAAAGGTATAGTCATTTCACACGCATTCGTTTCCCTGATCACAAGTTCATGATCGTATCTAACGCAAACATCTCATCGATCACAATCTCATAGTCATTTTACCGAGATGTATGTTTCATCTTCATTTCACAGGCATGTTCCTGATCACAAATCCATGTTCATCCCTCTGGTGTCTATTTTCACAATCACGACTCCATGGTCATTTTGCGGAAATCTATTTTTCCGATCACAGGTTCATAGTCATTTTGCAGGAATCAATTTTCTGGTCACCAGTTCTTGGTTGTATCACTAGCATCTATTTTCCTGATCAAAACTCCACGGTCGTTTCATAAGCACCCGTTTTTCTGATGACAGGTTCATGGCCATATCTAATTAAAATATTTTTTCGGCAACAAGTTCATGGTCATTTCACAGACATGTATGTTCGTGATCACAAGTCTATAGTCATCTCTTTGACATATATTTTCTCGATCACAAGTTTATGGTCATTTCACAGGCATTTACTTCCCCATCACGAATTCTTTGTCATTCCAAAGTCATCTATTGTCCCGATCACAAGTTTATGGTCATTTCGCAGGAATCAATTTTTCCGATTACCAGTTCAAAGTCATTCTATGTGCATTTATTTCTGTGACCACTAAGTAATAGTTTTCTCACTAGAATCTATTTTCCAAATAACAAAATCACACATTTTCCCAATCAAAAGTTCATGGTCTTTTTCACAAGCATTCGTTTATCTGATCACAAATTCATGGTTATCTCTAATGAAATATTCATGATTATCTCACAGGCATCTATGCTCCCGATCATAAGTCCATCTCTGGTATCTATTTTCACGATCACAAGTTTATGGTAATTTCACAGGCATTTACTTCCCATCACAAATTCGTTGTTATTTCGCAGTCATCTATTTTCCCGATCACAAGCTCATGGTCATTCCGCAAAAATCTATTTTCCCGATCACAAGTTCTTGGTCATTTCGCAGGAGTTTATTCTTCTAATCACCAGTTCTTGGTTATCTCACTAGCATCTATTTTGCAATAAAAAAATTACGCTCTCTTTTCAGGCATCTATTTTACCGATCAAAATTTCACGTTCATTCACAAGCAAACATTTTTTCGACCACAAGTTTATGGTCATGTCACAGGCGTGTATGTTCCCGATCACAGGTCTATGATCATCTTTCTGTGAAATATTTTCACGATCACAAGTTTATGTTCATTTTCAGACAGCTATTATCTTGATCACAAGATCGTGGTTATCTCACTGACATCTATTTTCCCGATAATAAGCTCAATGTTATTTCACATGAATGTGTTTCTCGAGCACTAGTTTACAGTCATTTCACAGACATTTATTTTCCCGATCACAAGTTCATTGTCATCCCTCAGATATCTATTCTCCTGATCACAAGTTTGTGGTCATTTCACAGGTACTTATTTTCACGAAATAATGGTCATCTCTCCGGCATCTATTTCCCCGTTCACAAGATGGTGGATATTTATTTTTCCGATCACAAGCTCATCGTCATTTCACAGGCATCTATTTACCAAACCATAAGTTTATTTTCCTAATCACAAATTCTTGGTTATCTTCTAGGTATTTATTTTCCGATCACAAAGTCCTGTAGCTTACTGACATCTATTTTCCCGACCACAAGTTCATGGTCACTTCAAAAGGCATCAATTGTTCCAGTCACAAGGTCTTTGTCATTCCACAGACATTTACTTGTCCGGTAACAAGCTAATGTTCATCTCCCAAGCATCTATTCTCCCAAACACAGGTCTATAGCCTTTTCAAAAGTGTTTATGTTCCCAATCACAAGTTCATGGTTATCTCTCAGGCATTTATTGTCAAGATCACAATATCGTGGTTATCTTACAAACATCTATTTTTCCGACCATCCACGGGCTTTTTCTTTTTCCTTCACAAGTTTATAATCATTTCGCAGGCATCTATTTTCTTAATCACTAGTTCAAGTTTATCTCCCAGACATCTATTTTCCCGATCACAAAGTCGTGTATCTCACTGACATCTATTTTCCCTACCATATGCGCAATTCACAGGCGTTCATTTTCCCAATCACAAGTTCATGGGCATCCCACTGGCTTCTATTTTCTCGAGCACAAGTTTATGGTAATTGAACATGTATCTAATTTGCAGATTGCAAGTTTATGGTCATTTCCTGATCACAAGGTAATGGGTAACGCTTAGGCATATTTTCCCAATAACAAAATCACAATCACTTCCCAGGCATATATTTTCCTAATCGCAAGATGAATGTCATGTCTTAGGCATATATTTCCCCGATCACAAGTTCATGGACATTTTACAGCCATATACTTTTCCGATCACCAGGTCATGGTTGCCTCGGTGACATCCCAATCACAACAATCACGGTCGCTTCTCTGACTTTTATTTCTTCGATCACAAATTCAGTACCATTTCAAATGTATCCATTTCCCGATAGCAGGTTCATGGTCATCTTACTCGCATCTATATACCCCATTACAAGGTAATTGTTTTATCTTGAGCTCTATTTTCCCAACCACAAGTTTATGGTAGTTGCACATGTATCTAATTTGCATATCACAAATTCATGGTCATCCCACAGGCGAGCTTTCCCGATCACAAGTTCATGGGTATCTCTCGTGCATATTTTCCTAATAACAAAATCACAGTCCTTTCTCAGGCATATGTTTTCTCAATCACAAGTTCAATGTAATTGTTCAGGTATACATTTTCCCAATCACAAGATCAACGTCATTTCTTATGCATTTATTTTCCCGATCACATGTACATTGACTTCTTACAAGCACATACTTTACCTATCACAAGGTCGCAGTTATTTTACTGGCATCCAGTTTCCCAACCACAAAAATTACAATCACTTCGCAGGCTTCTATTATCCCGATCACAAGTTTATGGCCATTTCACAGGTGTACATTTACCCGATCACGACATGGTCATCTCCCAGCATCTCTTCTCCCAATCACAGGTCCATGGTCTTTTCAAAGGTTTTTATGTTTCTAATCACAAGTTCATGGTTATTTCTCAGGCGTTTATTGTCCGGATCACAATATCGTGGGTATCTTACAAACATCTATTTTTCTGATCATAGCCTCATGTTCAATCCACAGGCTTCTATTTTTCCTTCACAAGTTCATGATCATTTCACAGGCATCTATTTTCCCAATCACGAGTTTAAGTTTATGTCCCAAGCATCTATTTTCCCGATCACAAAGTCGCGTATCTCACTGTCATCTATTTTGCGCAATTCATAGGCATTTATTTTCCCAATCACAAGTCGATCACAAGTTCATGATCATCCCACTGACTTTTATTTTTTCGAGCACAAGTTTATGGTAACTGAAATGTATCTAAATTGCAGATTATATGTTCATGGTCATCTCACAGTCATACATTTTCTAAATCACAAAGTAATGGGCATCTTTTGGGCATATTTTCCCATTAACAAAACCACAGTCACTTCCCAGGTATATATTTTCCCAATCACAAGATGAATGTCATGTCTTAGGTATCTATTTCGTTCATCACAAGTTTATGGACATTTTACAGCCATATACCTTTCCGATCACCAGGTCACGGTTGCCTCACTGACATTTAGTATCACAATCACAAAAATCACGGTCGCTTCTCTAACTTTTATTTCGTCGACACAAATTCAGTGCCATTTTAAATGTATCCATTTCCTGATAACAGGTTCATGGTCATCTCACTCACATCTATTTTCCTTATCACAAGATCACTGTCTTATTTTAGGCCTCTATTTCCCCAACCACAAGTTTATGGTAATTGCACTTGCATCTAATTTGCAAATCATAAATTCATGGTGATCCCACAGGCATATTTTCCCCGATCACAAGTTCATAGGTATCTTTCGTGCATATTTTCCTAATAACAAAATCACAGTCTCTTCTCAGGCATATATTTTCTCATTCACAAGTTCAATGTAATCTCTCAAGTACATATTTTCCTCTTCACAAAATCACGTCCATGATCATCTTTCAGGCATCTATTTTCACGGTCAAAAGTTTATGGTCATTCCACAAGCATTCGTTACCCTGATCACAAGTTCATGACCATATCTAATGCAAATATCTTCTCGATCACAAACTCATGGTCATTTCACAGAGATGTATGTTCCCGATCACAAGTTCATCTTCGTTTCACAGGCATGTTCCTGATCACAAATCCATGTTCAGCTCTCTGGTGTCTATTTTCACAATCACGATTCCATGATCATTTCGCGAAAATCTATGTTTCCGATCACAGGTTCATGGTCATTTTGCAGGAATCAATTTTCTGGTCACCAGTTCTTGGTTGTATCACTAGCATCTATTTTCGCGATAACAAAATCACACTCTCTCCTCTGGCATCTATTTTCCTGATCAAAACTCCACGGTCATTTCATAAGCACCCGTTTTTCCGATATAGGCTTATGGTCATCTCTCATGGAAATATTTTCCCGATTCACAGACATCTACCTTCCCGATCACAAGTCCGTAATCATCTTTCTAGTATCGATTAACACTATTATAAGTTCATGATCATTTCACATGCATTTACTTACTCCATCATGACTTCATGGTCATTTCGCAGGAATCTACTTTTTTTACCACTTGCTCTTGGTTATCTAACTTACACCTATTTCGCAATAACAAAGTCACGCTCTCTTCTCGGGCGCCTATCTTGTCGATTGAAGGTTTACAAGCATCCCTTTTCTGATGACAGGTACATAGTCATCTGTCATGCAAATATTTTTTCAACCACAAGTTTATGGTCATTTTACAGGCATGTATGTTTCCGATCACAAGTCAATGATCATCTCTCTGTGATATATTTTCACGATCACAAATTATGGTCATTTCACAGGCATTTATTTTCTTATCACGAATTGATTGTCATCCCGCAGCCACCTATTTTCCTTATCACAAGTTCATGGTCATTTCGCAGGAATCCATTTTCCCGAAAAGTTCATGGTTATTCAACAAGCATTTGTTTTCCTGATCACAGGTTCATGGTTATCTCTAATGCATATCTTTTTCCGATCACAAGTTCATGGTCATCCCATAGACATGTATGTTCCCGATCACAAGTCCATGGTCATCTCTGCACTATCCATTTTCATGATTACAAGTTTATTGTCATTTCTCGGGCATGTATTTTCTCCATCACGATCTCATGGTTATTTGACAGGAATCTATTTTCCCGATCACAAATTCATGGTCATTTCGCAGAAATCTATTTTACTTATCACTAGTTCTTAGTTATCTCACGAGCATCTATTTTCACAATAGCAAAATCACGCTCTTCTTGGGCCTCTAATTTGTAGGTCAAAAGTTCACGGTCAGTTCACAAGTCCAGGGTAATCGTTTTGACATTTATTTTCTCGATCACAAGTTTATTGTCATTTCACAGGTATTTACTTTTCCATCACAAATTCATTATCATTCCAAAGCCATCTATTGTTCCGATCACAAGTTTATGGTCATTTCGCAGAAATCCATTTTTCCGATCACCAGTTCATGGTCATTTTACGTTTATTTATTTCTGTGACCACAGTTTTCTCACTAGAATCTATTTCAAATAACAAAATCACATATCTATTTTTCAAATCAAAAATTTATTTCACAAGCATTTGTTTTACTGATCACAGGTTTATGGTTTTTTCTAATGAAATATTTTTTTGATTGCAATTTATTGGTCATTTCACAGGCATCTGTACTCCCGATCATAAATCCATCTCCCTCTCATGGTCATTTTACAGGTATTTACTTTAACATCACGAATTCGTTGTCATTTCGCAGCCATCTATTTTCTTGATCACAAGCTCATGGTCATTTCGCAAAAATCTATTTTCCCGATCACAAGTTCTTGGTCATTTTACAGGAGTTTATTCTTCTGATCACAGTTCTTGGTTATCTTACTAGAATCCTTTTTGCAATAAAAAACTCACGCTCCTTTTCGGGCATCTATCTTACCCATCAAAATTTCACGGTCATTCAAAAGCAAACATTTTTTCGACCACAAGTTCATGGTCGTATCGCAGGCGTGTTGTTCCCGATCACAGGTCTATAATCATCTTGCTGTGATATGTTTTCACGATTACGGGTCATTTCACGGGCATTCACTTTCCCAATCACGAATCCATCGCCTTTTCGCAGCCATTGTAACGGTTTAATTATTACCGTTCCAGTTTAGATTAAGTTAGCTCAAGTATATTGGGTAATCTAGGGTTTCATAGTTATGAGCAGTTGAAGTTGTTTCCATATAGTACAATCGGAACACACTTTATGAAATAGTAGCCTTTCAATATCTGTAAATTAATTGCTGTGATGTCAGTGTCACCAATTGACATGCTGTCAGAATTATTTGTTTTCATCTCGCATTGAAGTTGTTATACATAATTCTGGTGATAATTATGTATGAATTAAAAGGAAATCGCATCATTCTTTATTGTAGGATGGTATTTGGTGTAATTATTATTCTATACCGTAACCTAAACAAGATACTGATAGTGTGTGACCACGAGGAGTTTTTTTTGTGTCGTCTTATCAGCTGCTATAAATATGATTGCAAGGCCGTCTTGCATCTTTCTGTCTTTCTTGAATCAGCAATCAAGTGTTGAAGTGTTTCAACAGAAATTATGGAGTGTTCCAATTAGTACAAATACAGAATTGCTGTGTGACATGCTAATAGTGGAAGATTGTGAAGTAATATTTTATGCAGATCATAGAAAACCTAATGCAGCGTTTATCAACCTCCTTGTTATAATACTTTGTATAGTAAAACCGCTTATGAGCGTAAGTAGATAATTGTTTGTAAGATTGAATTAATTATATATGTACAGGGTTTTCATGGTGGGTCGAAGATTTTGTTTTGGTGTTGCTTACACGATTATTTATGGAATCTGGACCGGGGTGCTGTGCTTCCATCCAGATGCAGGTATCGTGACCGTGTTGCTGTACCAAGAAGTTCCACGAGGGGAGATCCTATGGTAACAACTGTGCGGCTACACATCATAAGAGGTTGTAGACTTTGTTTTATTTGTTAAATGTTGGATATATAAAATTAGCTATTACTGAATGAAAATTAATTTAAGGGTAGCTTTTGTTTTGAAGAAGTCCTAGGGCTTATAATAGGATATTTGAAGGGGGATTAGTTAAATATTCAGGAGGGTGTATTTATAATTAGTATTGTCAGATGTGTATTATATGAGGCCTATCTCTCAAGCACTCAGACTTCTTATTACAGTGTAGTTAACAACCAATCACATAAACCATTTAATATTTGGGTTTACAAAACCAGGAGGAGCATGCACATTCCTCAGGGTTAACTATCCTTAACTTATACCTTTCAGTTCGCTATAAATATTTCAGCGAAATAACTGAAGAGGTTTGATCTGCCTGTTCACTGAAGTGTAATTATAAATTCTTTTGTGTAGTCTTAGAGGGGTAAATAATTGAGAATAATTTAAAAGAATAGGGTTTTTGTTTATTCATATCTGCTGAGCAGTGTTGCACTAGAGCAGATTATGTGTACATTTTTTTATCCAGCCAAATAAGAGTAAATATAATTATTATTTTTTGAGGAAGTTAGCTTTATTAGTAACAAGGTAAATTGCTGGTGAAGTTACAGACAAGTGGGCTTAATAGCAGAAGCTGCTCTGTCTATTCAACTTATTTATGGTGCATGTGGGCCCAACCAACTGCAATTGGCGCCCCCATTGTTATTATTCGTTGTTTGTGTGCTACCAACGCTCACGGCCCATCCTGCTGCTAGTCGGGAACATCACCATATTCAGTATCATTCCTGGTCAGGGTTCCCTGTCTTAAGAATACCCCAATCGACCAGAAGGTACGAAGAATATCTAACCAGTAAGTTTTTTTGTGCGTTATTCCGATTCGACAGGAATAACGTTACACCATCTATTTTCTCGATCACAGAATCATCGTCATTTCTCAGGAATCTATTTTTACGATCACCAGTTTATGATCATTCACATGCATTATTCTGCAACAAGGTCATGGTTATCTCACTAGCATTATTTTCCCAATAACAAAATCACGCTTTTCTCCTCGGGTATCTATTTTCCAGGTCAAAGGTTCATGGTCATCTCACAAGCAGTCGTTTTTCTGATTACAGGTTTATGGTCATCTCTTATACAAATATTTTTTGATCACAAGTTTATGGTCATCTCACTGGAATCTATGTTTCCGATCACAAGTCCATAGTCATTTCTTTGGTATTTATTTTCACGATCACAAGTTTATAGTCATTTCACAAGCATTTACTTTCTCCATTACGTGTTCACGGCAATTTCGCAAATATCTATTGTCCCGGCCACAAGTTCATGGTCAATTCGCAGTCATCCATTTTCGTACTAACAAGCTTACGGTCATTTTGCAGACGTCTATTTTCATATTAAAAACTTTATGGTTATTTCACTGGCGACTATTTTCCCTATCACAAACTCATGGTCATTTCACAAGTATTTATTTTCCCGGTCACAGTTTCGTAGTCATCTTTCAGCATACTTTCACCCCGATTACAAGGTGGTAGTTATCACTCTGGCATTAATTTTTTCTCACACAAGTTTATGCTATTTCACAGGCATTTATTTCATGTTCATCTCGCTGGCTTCCATTTTCCCGATCACAAAGTCATGGTCAGCTCGCGGACATCACAAGTTCATGGTAATTTCGCAGCTATTTAGTTTTCCAATCACAGGTTCATAGTCTACCGATATGAATTTTCCCGATCATAAGGTCGCGGTTATCCCACTGAAATCTGTTCTACCAATCACAAGCTCATCCTATTTCACAGGCATCTATTTTCTTGATCACAAGTTCATGGTAATTTCTCAGACAGCTATTATCTCGGTCACAAGATCATGGTTATATCACTAACATGTATTTTTACGATAATAAGCTCATTGTCGTTTCACAGGCATGTGTTAACTGAGCAGAAGTTTACGGTCATTTTACAGGCATTTATTTTCCCGATCACAAGTTCATTGTCATCCCTCAGATGTCTATTCTCCTGATCACAAGTTTATGGTCATTTCACAGATATTTTTTTCTTAATCACGAATTAATGGTCTTCTCTTCAGCATCTATTTCGCCTTTCACAAGATCCTGGTTACCTCACTGACATCTATTTTCCCGATCACAAGCTCATCGTCATTTGACAGACATCTATTTATCAGACCATAAGTTTCTTTTCCCAATTACAAGTTCATGATTACCTTCTAGGCATCTATTTTCCAATCACAAAGTCCTGCAACTCAGTTACATTTATTTTCACGACCGCAAGTTGATGGTCACTTCATAGGCATCAATTTTTCCGGTCACAAGTTCTTGGTGATTTTATAGACATTTATTTGCCCGATCACAAGCTTATGGTCATCTCCTAGGCATCTATTCTCCGAATTACAGGTATACCTTTTCAAAGGTTGTTAGGTTCCTAATCACAAGTTTATAGTTATCTCTTAGACATTTATTGTCAAGATCACAATATCGTGGTTATCTTACAAACATCTATTTTTTCGACCATAGGCTCATGTACAATTCACGGGCTTCTATTCTTCCTTCACAAGTTCATAATCATTTCACAGGCATCTATTTTTCCAATGATAAGTTCAAGTTTATCTCCCAGGCATCTCTTTTCCAATCACAAAGTCGTGTATCTCAGTGACACCTATTTTCCCGACCACAAGCCCATGTGCAATTACAAACACATATTTTCCCAATCACAAGTTCATGGGCGGATGCCCACTGACTTCTATTTTCTCGAGCACAAGTTTTTGGTAACTGAACATGTATCTAATCTGCAGATTGCAAGTTCATGGTCTTCTAACAGGCATACATTTTCCCGATCACAAGGTAATGGGCATCTTTTAGGCATATTTTCCTAATAACAAAATCACAGTCACTTCCCAGGCATATACTTCCCAATCACAAGATGTCATGTCTTAGGTATCTATTTTGCTGATCACAAGTTCATGGCCATTTTACAGCCATTTACTTTCCCGATCACCAGGTCACAGTTGTCTCACTGACGTTTAGTATCCCAATCACAAAAATCACGGTCGCTTCTCTGACTTTTATTTCTTCGATCACAAATTCAGTGCCATTTCAAATGTATCCAATTCCCGATCACAGGTTAATGGTCATCTCACTCGCATCTATTTACCCTATCACAACGTAATTGTTTTATTTTAAGCTCTATTTTCCCAACCACAAGTTTATGGTAGTTGCACTTGTATCTAATTTGCATATCACAAATTCATGGTCATCCCACAGGCGTAGCTTTCTCGATCACAAGTTCATGGGCATCTCTCGTGCATATTTTCTTAATAACAAAATCACAGTCCTTTCTCAGGCATATGTTTTCTCAATCACAAGTTTAATGTAATCTCTCAAGTATATATTTTCCCCACCACAAAATCACGGTCATCTCTCAGGCATCTATTTTCGCGTTCATGAGATCATGGTTTTTTCACGTGCATCTATTTTCCCGATCATAAGATCGTGGGTATCTCACTGTTATCTATTTTCTTGATCACAAGTTCATGGTGGTTGCGCAGGTATCAATTTTTCGTTCACAGGTCAATGGTTAATTCGTGCATCTATTGCCCAATCACAAGTTTATCGTCACTTTAATTGCATTTATATTCGCGATCACAAGGTGAAAGTTATCTCACTGACATCTAGTTTCCTAACAGCAAAAACCACGGTCATTCTCAGGTGTCTATCTTCCTGATCACACGTTTATACCCTTTTTATGTTCATTTATTTTCCCGATCACAAGATTACGGTTTTCTCGATCACAATATAACGGTCACCCCCCAGGCATCTATTTTTCCTATCATAAGATCACGGTTATTTCACATGCATCTATTTTCCACATCGTGGATATCTCACTGTCATCTAATTTCCCGATTATAAGTTCATGATCATTTAACAGGCATCTACTTTCACGATCACAAATTCATGGTCATTTCATAAGCGTTTATTGTTCGGATAATAAGTACATGGTTATTTCGCAGGCACCTTTTCCGGCTCACAAGCTTTTGGTCATTTCACAAACATTTATTTTTGGGATCACAAGGTCATGGTCATTTCACGGGCATCTATATTCCAGATCACAAGTCCATGGTCATCTTTCAGGCATCTATTTTCACGGTTAAAAGTTTATAGTCATTCCACAAGCATTTGTTTCCCTGATCACAAGTTCATGATCTTATCTAATGCAAATATCTTTTCGATCACAATCTCATGGTTATTTCACAGGGATGTATGTTCACGATCACAAGTTCGTCTTCGTTTCACAGGCATCTTCCTGATCCATGTTCATCTCTCTGGTGTCTATTTTCACAATCACGATTCCATGATAATTTCGCGGAAATCTATTTTTCCTATCACAAGTTCATGGTCATTTTGCAGAAATCTATTTTTGGGTCACCAGTTCTTGGTTGTATCACTAGCATCTATTTTCGTGATAACAAAATCACACTCTCTCCTCTGGCATCTATTTTCCTGATCAAAAGTCCACGGTCGTTTCATAAGCAGCCGTTTTTCCGATGACAGGCGCATGGTCATCTCTCATGCAAATATTTTCCTGATCACAAGTTCATGGTCATCCCACAGACATCTACGTTCCCGATCACAAGTTCATGATCATCTTTCTCTTCACGATTATAAGTTCATGGTCATTTCACAGGCATTTACTTTTACCGTCATGACTTCATGGTCATTTCGCAGGAATCTACTTTTTTTATCACTAGTTCTTGGATATCTCACTCACGCCTATTTTTGATTTAACAAAATCGCGCTCTCTTCTCGGGCGTCTATCTTTCCGATTAGAAGTTCATTGTCATATCACAAGTACCCTTTTTCTGATGACAGGTACATAGTTATCTGTCATGCAAATATTTTTCCAATCACAAGTTCATGGTCATTTCACACGCATGTTTGTTCCCGATCACCAGTCAATGGTCATCACTCTGGGATCTATTTTCACGATCATAAGTTCGTGGTCATTTCACAAGCATTTACTTCCCCATCACAAATTCATTGTCATCCCGCAGCCACCTTTTTTCCTTATCACAAGTTCATGGTCATTTCGCAGGAATCCATTTTCCCGAGAGGTTTATGGATTTTTAACAAGCATTTGTTTTTCTGATTAAAGGTCCATGGTTATCTCTAATACAAATATTTTCTCGATCACAAGTTCATGGTCATCCCACAGACATCTATGTTCCCGATCACAAGTCCCTGGTCATCTCTGTAGTATCCATTTTCATGATTACAAGTTCATTGTCATTTCTCGGGCATATACTTTCTCCATCGCGACTTCATGGTCATTTCACAGGAATTTATTTTCTCGATCACAAATTCATTGTCATTTTCCTGGAATCTATTTTGCTTTTCACTAGTTCTTGGTTATCTCAATAGCATCTATTTTTGCAAATAACAAAGTCACGATCTCTTCTCTGACATTTATTTTCCCGATCATAAGTCCACGGTCATTTCACAAGCACCCGTTTTTGCGATGACTGGTTCATGGTCAATATTTTTTTTGGCAACAAGTTCATGGTCATTTCACAGACATGTATGTTCGTGATCACAAGTTTATAGTCATCTCTTTGGCATATATTTTCTCGATCACAAGTTTATTGTCATTTCACAAGCATTTACTTCCCCATCACGAATTTATTATCATTCCAAAGCCATCTATTGTCCCGTTAACAAGTTTATGGTCAGTTCGCAGAAATCCATTTTTCCGATCACCAGTTCATGGTCATTTCACATTTATTTATTTCTGTGATCACAAGGTCATAGTTTTCTCAATAAAATCTATTTTCCAAATAACAAAATCACACATCTATTTTCCCAATCAAAAGTTCATGGTAATTTTCACAAGCATTTGTTTTACTGATCACAGGTGCATGGTTTTTTCTAATGAAGTATTTTCTTGGTTGCAAGTTCATGGTTATCTCAAAGGCATCTATGCTCCCGATCATAAGTCTATCTCTCTGGTATCTATTTTCACGATCACAAGTTTATGGTCATTTTACAGGTATTTACTTCAACATCACATATTCGTTGTCATTTCGCAGCCATTTTCTTGATCACAAGCTCATGGTCATTTCGCAAAAATCTATTTTCCTGATCACAAGTTCTTGGTCATTTCGCAGGAGTTTATTCTTCTGATCACAGTTCTTGGTTATCTTACTAGAATCTTTTTTGCAATTAAAAACTCACGCTCCTCTTCAGGCATCTATCTTACTGATCAAAGTTTCACGCTCAATCAAAAGCAAACATTTTTTCGACCACAAGCTCATGGTCGTGTCACAGGTGTGTTGTTCCCGATCACAGGTCTATGATCATCTTGCTGTAATATATTTTCACGATTAAAATTTTATGGGCATTTCACATGCATTTACTTTCCCAATCACGAATCCATCGCCATTTCGCAGCCATCTATTTTCTCGATCCCAAATCATCGTCATTTCGCAGGAACCTATTTCTACGATCACCAGTTTATGGTCATTCACATGCATTATTTCTGCGACAAATTCATGATTACTCATTAGCAATATTTTCCCAATAACAAAATCACGCTTTTCTCTTCGAGTATCTATTTTCCAGGTTAAAGGTTCATGGTCATTTCACAAGCATTCGTTTTTCTGATCACAGGTTCACGGTTATTTCTCATGCAAATATTTTCTTGATCACAAGTTTATGGTCATCTTACTGGGATCTATGTTTCCGATCACAAGTCCATAGTCATTTCTCTGGTATTTATTTTTACGATTACAAATTCGTAGTCATTTCACAAGCATTTACTTTCTCCATCACGTGTTCACGGCCATTTCGCGGATATCTATTGTCCCGGCTACAAGTTCATGGTCATTTCGCAGTCATCCATTTTCGTACTAACAAGCTTACGGTCATTTTGCAGACGTCTATTTTCATATTAAAAACTTTATGGTTATTTCACAGGCGACTATTTTCCCTATCACAAACTCATGGTCATTTCACAAGTATTTATTTTCCCGGTCACAATTTCGTAGTCATCTTTCAGCATACTTTCACCCCGATTACAAGGTGGTAGTTATCACTCTGGCATCAATTTTTTCTCACGCAAGTTTATGCTATTTCACAGGCATTTATTTCATGTTCATCTCTCTGGCCTCCATTTTCCCGATCACAAAGTCATGGTCAACTCGCGGACATCACAAGTTCATGGTAATTTCGCAGCTATTTAGTTTTCCAATCACAGGTTCATAGTCTACCGACATGAATTTTCCCGATTATAAGGTCGCGGTTATCCCACTGAAATCTGTTCTACCGATCACAAGCTCATCCTATGTCACAGGCATCTATTTTCTTGATCACAAGTTCATGGTCATTTCTCAGACAGCTATTATCTCGATGGTTATCTCACTAACATCTATTTTCACGATAATAAGCTCAATGTCATTTCACAGAGATGTGTTTCCCGAGCACAAGTTTACGGTCATTTCACAGGCATTTATTTTCCCGATCACAAGTTCATTGTCATCCCTCAGATATCTATTCTCCTGATCACAAGTTTATGGTCATTTCACAGATATTTATTTTCTTAATCACGAGTTAACGGTCATCTCTCCGGCATCTATTTCGCCTTTCACAAGATAGTAGTTACCTCACTGACATCTATTTTCCCGATCACAAGTTCATTGTCATCCCTCAGATATCTATTCTCCTGATCACAAGTTTATGGTCATTTCACAGAAATTTATTTTCTTAATCACGAGTTAATGGTCATCTCTCTGGCATCTATTTTCTCGATCACAAGATTGTGGTTCCCTATCACAAGCTCATCGTCATTTCACAGGCATCTATTTACCAGTCCATAAGTTTATTTTCGCAATCACAAGTTCTTGGTTATCGTCTAGGTATTTATTTTCCGATCACAAAGTCCTGTAACTCACTGACATCTATTTTCCCGACAAGTTCATGGTCACTTCATAGGCATCAATTTTCCGATCACAAGTTCTTAGTCATTCCACAGACATTTATTTGCCTGATCACAAGCTAATGGTCATCTCCCAAGCATCTATTCTTCAAATCACAAGTCCATGGTCTTTTCAAAAGTTCCCAATCACTAGTTCATGGTTATCTCGCAGGAATTTATTATCGAGAGCACAATATCGTGGTTATCTTACAAACATCTATTTTTCCGATCATAGGCTCATGTACAATCCACGGGCTTCTATTTTTTCCTTCATAAATTCATAATCATTTCACAGGCATCTATTTTCCTAATCACAAGTTGAAGATTATCTTCCAGGCATCTATTGTCTCGTGTATCTCACTGACGTCTATTTTCCCGACCACATGCGCAATTCACAAGCATTTATTTTCCTAATCACAAGTCCATCACAAGTTCATGGTCGTCCCACTGGCTACTATTTCCTCGAGCACAAGTTTATGGTAACTGAACATGTATCGAATTTGCAGATTGCAAGTTCATGGTCACCTAACAAGCAACTCGATCACAAGGTAATGGAAATCTCTTGGTCATATTTTGCCAATAACAAAATCACAGTCACTTCCCAGACACACTTCCCAATCACAAGATGAATGTCATGTCTTAAGCATATATTTCCCCGATCACAAGTTCATGGACATTTTACAGCCATATACCTTTCCGATCACCAGATCACGGTTGCCTCGGTGACGTTTAGTATCACAATCACAAAAATCACGATCGCGTCTCTGATTTTTATTTCTTCGATCACAAATTCAGTACCATTTCAAATGTATCCATTTCCCGATCACAGGTTAATGGTCATATCACTCGCATCTATTTACCTTATAACAAGATTACTGTATTATCTTAGGCTCTATTTTCCCAACCACAAGTTTATGGTAATTGCATATGTATCTAATTTGCAGATCACAAATCCATGGTCATCCAACAAGCGTAGTTTTCCCGATCACAAGTTCATAGGTATCTTTCGTGCATATTTTCCTAATAACAAAATCACAGTCTCTTCTCAGGCATATATTTTCTCAATTACAAGTTCAATGTAAACTCTTAGGCATATATTTTCCTCATCACAAGATCAATGTCATCTCTTAGGCATCTATTTTCCCGATCACACGTACATGGACATCTTATAGACACATACTTTACCGATCACAAGTTCACAGTTATTTCACTGGCATCCAATTTACCGACCACAAAAATTACAGTCACCTTTCAGGCTTTTATTTTCTCGATCACAAGTTTCTGGCCATTTCACAGGCATACATTTACCCGATCACAAGCTTATGGTCATTTCCCGGCTTCTATTCTCCCAATCACAGGTTCATGGTCTTTTCAAAGGTATTTATGTTCCGAATCACAGGTCCATGGTCTTTTCAAAGGTATTTATGTTCCCAATCACAAGTTCATGGTTATTTCTCAGGCATTTATTGTCCAGATCACAATATCGGGGTTATCTTACAAACATCTATTTTCCCGATCACAGGCTTATGTACACTCGACGGGCGTATAGTTTTTCCTTCACACGTTCATGGTCATTTCACAGACTTCTATTTTCCCAATCACAAGTTCATGGCCATTTCACAGATACCTTTTTATCCGATCACAAGTTTATGGTTATCTCACTGGCGTATATTTTCCCGATCCAAAATCAAGGTACTTAGTGTCCCGATCACAAGTTCATGGTCATTTCACAGTCATACATTTACCCGATCACAAGTTTATGGTTATCTCAATGGCGCATACGTTCCCGATAAAAAACCAAGGTACTTATTTTCCCGATCGCAAGTTCATGGCCATTTCAAAGTCATATATTTATCCGATCACAAGTTTATGGTAATCTCACTGGCGTATACATTCTCGATCCAAAATCAAGGTATTTATTGTTCCGATCACAAGTTCATAGCCATTTCACAGTCATACATTTACCCGATCACAAGTTTATGGTTATCTCTCTGGCGTATACTTTCCCGATCCAAAATCATGGTACTTATTGTTCCGATCTCATGTTCATACACATTTCACAGTCATACAATTATCCGATCACAAGTTTATGGTTATTTCACTGGCGTATACTTTTCCTATCCAAAATCAAGGTACTTATTGTCCCGATCACAAGTTCATAGCCATTTCACAGTCATTCATTTACCTGATCACAAGTTTATGGTTATCTCACTGGCGTATATTTTCCCAATCCAAAATCACGATACTTATTGTTCAGATCACAATATCGTGGTTATCTTACAAACATCTATTTTCCCGATCACAGGCTTGTGTACACGGGCGTCTATGTTTTTCTTCACAATTTCATGGTTATTTCACACACTTCTATTTTTCCGATCTCAAGTTCAGGCAATTTCATAGTCATACATTTACCCGATCACAAGTTTATAGTTATCTGACTGTTGTATACTTTCCTGATCCAAAATCAAGGTACTTATTGTCCCGATCACAAGTTCATGGCCATTTCACAGTCATACATTTACCCGATCACAAGTTTATTGTTATCACACTGGCGTATACTTTCCCGATGCAAAATCAAGGTACTTATTGTCCCGATCACAAGTTCATGGCCATTTCACAGTCATACATTTACCCGATCACAGGTTTATGATTATCACACTGTCGTATACTTTCCCGATTCAAAATCAAGGTACTTATTGTCCCGATCACAAGTTCATAGCCATTTCACAGTCATACATTTACCCGATCACCAGTTTATGGTGATCTCACTGGCGTATATTTTCCTAATCCAAAATCAAGGTACTTATTGTCCCGATCACAAGTTCATGGCCAATTCACAGTCATACATTTATCCGATCACAAGTTTATGGTAATTCAACGGCGTATACTTTCCTGATCCAAAATCAAGGTACTTGTTGTCCCGATCACAAGTTCATGACTATTTCACAGTCATACATTTATCCGGTCACAAGTTTATGGTTATCTCACTGGCGTATACTTCCAGATCCAAAATCAAGGTACTTATTGTTCCGATCACAAGTTTATAGCCATTTCACAGTCATACATTTATCCAATCACAAGTTTACCGTTAAATCACTGGCGTATACTTTCCCGATCCAAAATCAAGGTACTTATTGTCCCGATTACAAGTTCATGGCCATTTCACAGTCATACATTTATCCGATCACAATTTTATGATTATCTCACTGGCGTATACGTTCCCGATCCAAAATCAAGATACTTATTGTCCCGATCACAAGTTTATGGCCAATTCACAGTCATACATTTATACGATCACAAGTTTATGGTTATTCCAACGGCGTATACTTTCCCGATCCAAAATCAGGTACTTGTTGTCCCGATCACAAGTTGTTGACTATTTCATAGTCATACATTTATCCGGTCACAAGTTTATGGTTATATCACTGGCGTATACTTTCCCTATCCAATCACAAGTTCATGGCCATTTCACAGTCATACATTTACCCGATCACCAGTTTATGGTTATCTCACTGGCGTATATTTTCCTAATCCAAAATCAAGGTACTTATTGTCCCGATCACAAGTTCATGGTTATTTCACAGTCAAACATCTATCCGATCACAGGTTTATGGTTATCTCACTGACGTATATTTTCCCGATTCTAAATCAAGGTATTTATTGTTCCGATCACAAGTTTATGGCCATTTCACAGTCATACATTTACCCGATCACAAGTTTATGGTTAATCATGCTGTCGTATATTTTCCCGATCCAAAATCTGGGTACTTATTGTCCCGATCACAAGTTCATGGCCATTTCACAGACATACATTTACCCGATCACAAGTTTATAGTTATCTCACTGTTGTATACTTTCCCGATCCAAAATCAAGGTACTTTTTGTCCCGATCACAAGTTTATGGCTATTTCACAGTCATACATTTACCCGATCACAAGTTTATGGTTATCTCACTGGCGTATACTTTCCCGATCCAAAATCAAGGTACTTGTTGTCCCGATCACAAGTTCATGGCTATTTCACAGTCATGCATTTATCCGGTCACAAGTCTTATGGTTATCTCACTGGCTATACATTCTTGATCCAAAATCAAGGTACTTAGTGTCCCGATCACAAGTTCATGAGCATTTCACAGTCATACATTTATCCGGTCACAAGTTTATGGGGGGGGGGGGGGGGGGGGGGGGGGGGGGGGGGGGGGGGGGGGGGGGGGGGGGGGGGGGGGGGGGGGGGGGGGGGGGGGGGGGGGGGGGGGGGGGGGGGGGGGGGGGGGGGGGGGGGGGGGGGGGGGGGGGGGGGGGGGGGGGGGGGGGGGGGGGGGGGGGGGGGGGGGGGGGGGGGGGGGGGGGGGGGGGGGGGGGGGGGGGGGGGGGGGGGGGGGGGGGGGGGGGGGGGGGGGGGGAAAAAAAAAAAAAAAAAAAAAAAAAAAAAAAAAAAAAAAAAAAAAAAAAAAAAAAAAAAAAAAAAAAAAAAAAAAAAAAAAAAAAAAAAAAAAAAAAAAAAAAAAAAAAAAAAAAAAAAAAAAAAAAAAAAAAAAAAAAAAAAAAAAAAAAAAAAAAAAAAAAAAAAAAAAAAAAAAAAAAAAAAAAAAAAAAAAAAAAAAAAAAAAAAAAAAAAAAAAAAAAAAAAAAAAAAAAAAAAAAAAAAAAAAAAAAAAAAAAAAAAAAAAAAAAAAAAAAAAAAAAAAAAAAAAAAAAAAAAAAAAAAAAAAAAAAAAAAAAAAAAAAAAAAAAAAAAAAAAAAAAAAAAAAAAAAAAAAAAAAAAAAAAAAAAAAAAAAAAAAAAAAAAAAAAAAAAAAAAAAAAAAAAAAAAAAAAAAAAAAAAAAAAAAAAAAAAAAAAAAAAAAAAAAAAAAAAAAAAAAAAATGGTTATCTCACTGGCGTATATTTCCCGATCCAAAATCAAGGTACTTATTGTTCCCGATCACAAGTTCATGGCCATTTCACAGTCAAACATTTATCCGGTCACAAGTTTATGGTTATCACACTGGCGTATATTTTCCCAATCCAAAATCAAGGTACTTGTTGTCCCGATCACAAGTTGTTGACTATTTCACAGTCATACATTTATCCGGTCACAAGTTTATGGTTATATCACTGGCGTATACTTTCCCTATCCAATCACAAGTTCATGGCCATTTCACAGTCATACATTTACCCGATCACCAGTTTATGGTTATCTCACTGGCGTATATTTTCCTAATCCAAAATCAAGGTACTTATTGTCCCGATCACAAGTTCATGGTTATTTCACAGTCAAACATCTATCCGATCACAGGTTTATGGTTATCTCACTGACGTATATTTTCCCGATTCTAAATCAAGGTACTTATTGTTCCGATCACAAGTTTATGGCCATTTCACAGTCATACATTTACCCGATCACAAGTTTATGGTTAATCATGCTGTCGTATATTTTCCCGATCCAAAATCTGGGTACTTATTGTCCCGATCACAAGTTCATGGCCATTTCACAGACATACATTTACCCGATCACAAGTTTATGATTATCACACTGTCGTATACTTTCCCGATCCAAAATCAAGGTACTTGTTGTCCCGATCACAAGTTTATGGCTATTTCACAGTCATACATTTACCCGATCACAAGTTTATGGTTATCTCACTGGCGTATACTTTCCCGATCCAAAATCAAGGTACTTGTTGTCCCGATCACAAGTTCATGGCTATTTCACAGTCATGCGTTTATCCGGTCACAAGTTTATGGTTATCTCACTGGCATATACATTCTTGATCCAAAATCAAGGTACTTAGTGTCCCGATCACAAGTTCATAGCCATTTCACAGTCATACATTTACCCGATCACAAGTTTATGATTATCACACTGTCGTATACTTTCCCGATCCAAAATCAAGGTACTTATTGTTTTGATCACAAGTTCATGGTCATTTCACAGTCATACATTTACCCGATCACAAGTTTATGGTAGTCTCACTGGCGTATATTTTCCCAATCCAAAATCAAGGTACTTATTGTCCCGATCACAAGTTGTTGACTATTTCACAGTCATACATTTATCCGGTCACAAGTTTATGGTTATATCACTGGCGTATACTTTCCCTATCCAATCACAAGTTCATGGCCATTTCACAGTCATACATTTACCCGATCACCAGTTTATGGTTATCTCACTGGCGTATATTTTCCTAATCCAAAATCAAGGTACTTATTGTCCCGATCACAAGTTCATGGTTATTTCACAGTCAAACATCTATCTGATCACAGGTTTATGGTTATCTCACTGACGTATATTTTCCCGATTCTAAATCAAGGTACTTATTGTTCCGATCACAAGTTTATGGCCATTTCACAGTCATACATTTACCCGATCACAAGTTTATGGTTAACAATGCTGTCGTATATTTTCCCGATCCAAAATCTGGGTACTTATTGTCCCGATCACAAGTTCATGGCCATTTCACAGACATACATTTACCCGATCACAAGTTTATGATTATCACACTGTCGTATACTTTCCCGATTCAAAATCAAGGTACTTATTGTCCCGATCACAAGTTCATAGCCATTTCACAGTCATACATTTACCCGATCACCAGTTTATGGTGATCTCACTGGCGTATATTTTCCTAATTCAAAATCAAGGTACTTATTGTCCCGATCACAAGTTCATGGCCAATTCACAGTCATACATTTATCCGATCACAAGTTTATGGTAATTCAACGGCGTATACTTTCCTGATCCAAAATCAAGGTACTTGTTGTCCCGATCACAAGTTCATGACTATTTCACAGTCATACATTTATCCGGTCACAAGTTTATGGTTATCTCACTGGCGTATACTTCCAGATCCAAAATCAAGGTACTTATTGTTCCGATCACAAGTTTATAGCCATTTCACAGTCATACATTTATCCAATCACAAGTTTACGGTTAATTCACTGGCGTATACTTTCCCGATCCAAAATCAAGGTACTTATTGTCCCGATTACAAGTTCATGGCCATTTCACAGTCATACATTTATCCGATCACAATTTTATGATTATCTCACTGGCGTATACGTTCCCGATCCAAAATCAAGATACTTATTGTCCCGATCACAAGTTTATGGCCAATTCACAGTCATACATTTATACGATCACAAGTTTATGGTTATTCCAACGGCGTATACTTTCCCGATCCAAAATCAGGTACTTGTTGTCCCGATCACAAGTTGTTGACTATTTCACAGTCATACATTTACCCGATCACCAGTTTATGGTTATCTCACTGGCGTATATTTTCCTAATCCAAAATCAAGGTACTTATTGTCCCGATCACAAGTTCATGGTTATTTCACAGTCAAACATCTATCCGATCACAGGTTTATGGTTATCTCACTGACGTATATTTTCCCGATTCTAAATCAAGGTATTTATTGTTCCGATCACAAGTTTATGGCCATTTCACAGTCATACATTTACCCGATCACAAGTTTATGGTTAATCATGCTGTCGTATATTTTCCCGATCCAAAATCTGGGTACTTATTGTCCCGATCACAAGTTCATGGCCATTTCACAGACATACATTTACCCGATCACAAGTTTATAGTTATCTGACTGTTGTATACTTTCCCGATCCAAAATCAAGGTACTTGTTGTCCCGATCACAAGTTTATGGCTATTTCACAGTCATACATTTACCCGATCACAAGTTTATGGTTATCTCACTGGCGTATACTTTCCCGATCCAAAATCAAGGTACTTGTTGTCCCGATCACAAGTTCATGGCTATTTCACAGTCATACATTTATCCGGTCACAAGTTTATGGTTATCTCACTGGCGTATACATTCTTGATCCAAAATCAAGGTACTTAGTGTCCCAATCACAAGTTCATGACTATTTCACAGTCATACATTTATCCGGTCACAAGTTTATGGTTATCTCACTGTCGTATACTTTCCCGATCCAAAATCAAGGTACTTATTGTTTTGATCACAAGTTCATGGTCATTTCACAGTCATACATTTACGCGATCACAAGTTTATGGTAGTCTCACTGGCGTATATTTTCCCAATCCAAAATCAAGGTACTTATTGTCCCGATCACAAGTTCATGGCCATTTCACAGTCATACATTTATCCGGTCACAAGTTTATGGTTATCACACTGGCGTATACTTTCCATCAAACAGTATTTCCAATCACAAGTTCATGGCCATTTCACAGTCATACATTTATCCGGTCACAAGTTTATGGTTATCACACTGGCGTATACTTTCCCGATCCAAAATCAAGGTACATACTGTCCCGATCACAAGTTCATGGCTATTTCACAGTCATACATTTATCCGATCACAAGTTTATGGTTATCACACTGGCGTATACTTTTCCGATCCAAAATCAAGGTACATACTGTCCCGATCACAAGTTCATGGCTATTTCACAGTCATACATTTATCCGATCACAAGTTTATGGTTATCTCAACGGCGTATACTTTCCCAATTCAAAATCAAGGTACTTGTTGTCCCGATCACAAGTTCATGGCCATTTCACAGTCATACATTTACCGCATCACAAGTTTATGGTTATCTCACTGGCGTATACTTCCAGATCCAAAATCAAGGTACTTATTGTTCCGATCACAAGTTCATGGCCATTTCACAGTCATGCATTTATCCGATCACAAGTTTATGGTTATCTCACTGGCGTATACGTTCCCGATCCAAAATCAAGATACTTATTGTCCCGATCACAAGTTCATGGCCATTTCACAGTGATACATTTACCCGATCACAAGTTTATGGTTAATCATGCTGTCGTATACTTTCCCGATCCAAAATCAAGGTACTTATTGTCCCGATCACAAGTTCATGGGCATTTCACAGGCATTGATTTTTCTAATTACAAGATCCAGGTTATCACCCAATCACAAAATCATGGCTATCTCACCGGCATTTATTCACTAAACTAACAGCTTTGAAAAATTTCAAACACATGGTCACTACGCGTTGTAACATGTCTGTTCTTTCTTCCAGGCCAAGCCCAGACCATGAGCTCTGCTACGTACACTTTGCCCCTCTAAATTTCCGTGACGTATTGGTCGCTACTGGCAAGTTACCACCAGATGCTTTACCTGGAGACATGGCATCGCAAGATTGCATCATGGGCTTGGAATTTTCGGGGCGAGATAGTCGTGGTAGGCGTGTAATGGGACTTGTAAAATCCATGGCTTTAGCAACTACATGTGCGGCAGATCCATATTTATTATGGGAAGTACCTGAGGAATGGAGCCTTGAAGATGCAGCTACAGTTCCTGTCGCCTATGCTACCGTAAGTATCTTGTTGGCGTCGGCCGGAAGGCTGAGCCAGCTCCGTGTGGAGTGTTTGCAACAGCATTTTTTACAGAGTTATTACGCGTTGATTGTCAGAGGTCAATTACAACCAGGCGAATCCGTTCTAATCCACACCGGTGCTGGAGGCGTTGGTCATGCTGCCATCTCAATCGCCCTCCACTTGGGATGTACTGTTTTTACAACAGTAGGGAGCCAATCAAAACGCGATGCGCTTTTGAGCACGTTCCCCCAACTACACGACAGCCATATTGGAAATTCGCGAGATGCTAGTTTTGAAGAGCTGGTTATGACGCACACCAGAGGTCGTGGAGTAGACTTGGTTCTCAATTCCCTAGCGGGGGAACAGCTACAAGCCTCAGTTCGTTGTTTGGGAGAAGGAGGTCGATTCCTGGAAATAGGAAAGGTTGACCTTTCCAACGACTCGCCGCTTGGAATGAACGTGTTTTTGAAAAACACATCGTTTCATGGTGTCCTTCTGGACAGTCTCCTAAGTGGTGACCGCGCAGCCAAGGCGCAAGTGGTGCGCCTACTCGCCGATGGTGTTCAAAATGGCGCTGTGATACCATTACCAAGGAGAGTATACGAAGAGGACGAAGTCGAGCAGGCATTCAGGTACATGGCATCTGGAAGGCACATCGGCAAGCTCTTGCTAAAAATAAGGGGTGAAGATGAAACGTTAGAGAAGGTAATGGCAATTCCGCGCGCGTACATGAACCCTGGTCGTTCTTACGTGATAGTGGGGGGACTGGGCGGCTTTGGTGTTGAATTAGCCGACTGGCTTGTATGTAGGGGAGCTAGACACATAGTCCTGACATCGCGAATCGGTATCAGCTCCGGCTACCAAGCGTTTAAAATAAGACACTGGAGAGAAGAAGACGCTACTGTTGTGATTTCCACCATCAGTACAGCAACCGAAGCGGGAGCTGAAACCCTTCTCAAAGAAGCCGCCAAGCTAGCCCCTGTGGGGGGAATCTTTAACCTAGCAGTCGTACTACGCGACGCAGCCTACGAAAATCAAACCAAAGATAATTTTATAGCAGTCGCAGAACCAAAACTAACCACTACCAGGAACTTAGACACAGCTTCGCGGAAGCTAGCGCCTCATTTGAAGTATTTCGTGGCATTCTCCTCAGTTGCCAGCGGACGAGGGAATGCAGGACAGTCAAACTACGGCTTCGCAAACTTTGCTGTGGAGCAGATTTGTGAAACACGACGTTCGTTGGGCTTACCCGGACTTGCTATACAATGGGGAGCGATTGGGGACGTTGGGGTTCTTTACGATCGAGTAGGAAACAACGCTAAGATAAGAGGTACGTTACCTCAGAGAATATTTTCTTGCTTAGCTTCTCTGGATGTTTTGCTACATCAGATAGACCCAGTGGTCTCCAGCTTCGCGTTGGCCGATCAAGACGGCGACGTCAAATTCAACCAGGGTGATCTATGCGCTACGGTTGCTAATATCCTACACATATCTGACGTCACTGCTGTCCCGAAGATAACCACATTGTCGGAATTGGGAATGGACTCCTTAATGGCAGCTGAAATTAAGCAAATCCTAGGGAGACTGTGCGACTTGTCACTAAGCCCCAGGGAAATACGTGAGTTAACGTTTGGAAAGCTGGAGGAATTAACTGTTTGCGATCGAAGCACCACCAAATCCCCTTTCACATTTGATATTACTACATGTGATGATCAGTACACTTTTGGGGATACACCAACGCAGCCGATTATTAAACTGGCCAAGACTGAGTCACGTACATCTCGGCCTACGATTTTCCTTACGCCGACGATTGATGGTAACGTGGCTGCCTATAACGCACTGTCCCCCCACGTAGACGTACCCATGTATGGCTTGCAATGTACAACGGAATGCCCCCTAACATCTATACCCGCCCAAGCCCAGTATTACATAGAACAAGCTAAAAAGGTAGATGACGAAGGACCATATGTCATCGTTGGGCGGTCGTTTGGTGCCTGCATTGCGTTCGAAATGGGTCTACAATTAGAGGCCCAAGGAAAAGATGTTAAACTGGTCCTACTCGATGGTTCCCACACTTACGTTCTTAAACATCCAGAGAATATCCTCACAGATGAAAACCTTAAACAAACCGAACTGTTAGTAGACCTTGCTTCAAAATTCAAGGTCGTTGATAAACAGGCGGTAAGTATGTTTGAATGTCACTTTTCCGGTTTATTGCAAGGGCACGTAGGTTTCTTTTTGTTCGAGCACCTGTTTTTTTAGCGTTGAATAGCTGCATTAATTAGACGCGTTTGGGTCTTACGAATTGACGAATCAACAATCATCAGATCATCATCATTAAGTTTTCAGTGCTAGAACTGGTTGGACGCGTACCCTCATTGTTTCCCAGTCTAAACCAACCTACACATTTCCCTGAAATTTGCACAGTCTGCATCTATCATACATCTGGCATTCCACGCTTCGATTTGCAGAATAATATTGAATATTAGTTTAGCTGCCCTTCTTATAAGCAGACCAATGTGTGCCTATATATTGTTTGCTTAGCTTCTTTATCGAATGGGTACAGTCACCCAGCTCGTTTAATTTTTATACACATTCTAAGCTCTAGACTTTTAGGCGATTTTCTAGGCTTTCCTGCGATTTTCTAGGCTTTGTGACGATTTTCTAAACTTTCTGGCGATTTACTAGGCTTTCTCGGCGATTTTCGATGCTTTCAGGTACTTTTCTATGCTTTCAAGCGATTTTCTAAACTTTCACGCGATTTTCCAGACTTTCGGGAAATTTTCCTGTCTTTCCGTCGATTTTCTAGGCTTTCCGGCGATTTTCTAGACTTCCATGCAATTTTCTAGGCTTTTAAGCGATTTTCTAGGCGTACATGCGATTTTCTAGGTTTTCAGGCTATTGTCGAGGCTTTTCGGCGATTTTCTAGGCTTTCAAGCGATTTTCTTGGCTTTCATGCGATTTTCTAGGCTTTCAGTCGATTTTCGATCTTTTCCGGCGATTTTCTAAGCTTTCAAGCGATTTTCAAGGCTTTCACGCAATATTTTAAGCTTTTGTACTATTTTCGAGGCATTCAAATGATTTTCGAGGCTTTCTGGCGATTTCCTAGCCTTTTCGGCGATTTTCTAACTTGCCCGGCGATTTTCTAGGTTTTCTGACAAACTGTCAGGTTTTCAAGAAATTTTCTCGGCTTTCTGGCAATTTTTTTGACTTGCCGGCAATTTTCTAGGCTTGCAAGCGATTTTCTAGGCTTTCCGGCAATTTTCTAGGCTTTACGATGACTTTTTAGGCTTTCCGGCGCTTTTCTAAACTTTCAAACGATTTTGTAGGCTTTCGTGTGATTTTCTAGGCTTTTAGGCGATTTTTGAGGCTTTTTCACCATTTTTACGTTTTTAAACGAATTTCTAGGTTTTCATGCAATTTTCTAGGCGGCCGGGCGATTTTCGAGGTTTTTAGGCAATTTTCTATTCTCCAGGCTATTTTCTAGGCTTTCAAGCGATTTTGTAGGCTTTTAGGCAATTTTTTATCCGTTTTAGCAATTTTCTATGCTCTCCGGCAATTTTCTAGGCTGTCAAGCGATTTTCTAGGCTCCAAGGCAATTTTCTAGACTTTCATGCAATTTTCTAGGTTTTCAGGCAATTTTCTAAGCTTTCAGGCAATTTTCTAGGCTTTCCAGCAACTTTCTAAACTGTCCGATGATTTTTTAGACTCTCCGGCAATTTTTAGGCTTTCCGGCGATTTTTTAAGCTTTGCTGCGATTTCTAGGTTTTCCGGTTTTTTTAAGCTTTCCGGCGATTTCTAGGGTTTCCGGTGATTTTCTAGGCTTTCCCACTATTTTCTAGGTTTTCCGGGAATTTTCTACGTTTTCCGGCGATGCTTTAGGTTTCCGGCGAATTTCTAGGCTTTCCGGCGATTTTCTAGGTTACCGGTGATTTTCTAGGCTTTCCGGCAATTTTCTAGGCTTTGCGGCAATTTTCTAGGCTTACTCAATTTTATTACCAATCTTAGGCTTCTAGTCGATTTCTAGGATTTTCGACGGTTTTCTAGGCTTTCAGTCGATTTACTGAGCTTTCATGGGATTTTTAGCCTTTCAAACGATTTACTAGACTTACCAGGGATTTTCTATGCTTTACGGCGATTTTCTAGGCTTTTCTGCGAGTTTATCGGCTTTCCGGCAATTTTCTAAGCTTTCCGGCAATTTTTTGCTTCCGGCCAATTTTCTAGGCTTTCGAGTAATTTTCTAGACTTTCCAGCAATTTTCTAGTTTCTCCGGTAATTTTCTAGGCTTTCCGGCGATTTTCTAGGCTTCCATGCGACTTTCTATCTAGGTTTTTATGTGATTTTTTAAACTTTCAGGCATTTTTTAAGCTTTCAGACAAATTCTAGGCTTTCCTGCGATTATCTAAGCTTTCCGGCGATTTTTTAGGTTTTTCGGCGATTTTCTAGACTTCCTGTGTTTTTCTATGCTTTCCGGCAATTTTTAGGATTTCCGGCAATTTTCTAGGCTTTCCGGCAATTTTCTAGGCTCTCCGGCAGTTTTCTATTCTTACTTAGTTTTATTACCAATCTGAGCCTTCTAGGCGATTTTCTAGGCCTTCAGATGATTTTCTAAACTTTCAGGGATTTTTCTAGGTTTTTAGGCAATTTACTAGGCTTATCGGCGATTTTCTAGGGTTTCCGGCTATTTTCTAAGCTTTTTGGCAATTTTCTAGGCTTTCCAGCAATTTTTTAAGCTTACTTAGTTTTATAACTAATCTGTGGCTTCTAGGCAATTTTCTAAGCTTTCCGGCGATTTTCTAGGCTATCAGGCGGTTTTCTAGGCGTTCAGAAGATTTTCTAAGCTTTCTAGCGATTTTCTAGGCTCTCCGAAGCTTTTCTAGGTTATCCAGCAATTTTCTAGGTTTTGCTGCAATTTTCTAGGCTTTCCGGCAATTTTCTAGACTATCCGGCAATCCGTAAAAGTGCCATTTTCATAAAAATCGTCTTAGGATTGCATCTCCAGCAGAATTTATTTCTTACAGATTGCGTCAGAGTTGTATCATCACAAAACATTTGCTCTACGTCTTACGCAAACTGCTTACTATTTATCAAGCACAATCCCAAGGTCGTTTGAAGATACCAAGACAATTGTTGCAAGCTACTACGATAAAGTAGCCGCCGCCATCGCTTACAAACCATCGATCCTGTTTCAGGGCGATGTGACGTTGATACAGTGCAAAGACAGAGACAGAGAGGACTACGGGTTGAGCTTGGTAAGTTGGTGTCTTTTTCTACAAGGATATATTGTTTTTGCAGGTGTGCAAGAAGAATATTAGGATACACAAACTCGAGCATGCGCATAGGTCACGACTAGAGGACGAAAGCGCAAAGGAGATAGCAGATATTCTCCGAAACATTATAACACAATATAAATAATGTATTTTTTAATTGTTGAAAATAATATATAGATAAAACAATTCCTAACCTTAATTGTGTTTCAATATATGACCAGGTTGAGTGTAGTACAAAGTACTTTTTCGTTGCATCCTTCGAAAGCGAGTTTGGAACCTAATTTAGACCCTTAGGTTATGTTAGAAATCGGAAACAGATTGAAATAATTCAACTGAACCCTGCTTATTCCTCTTTTATAACACCTCTAAATATTGACCATTAATTTTGTTAAACGGTTTAGTGACCGTGATGTTCTATGTTAGTAAGGGTAAAGTTTTGCCTAAATTAATTCATTGATCCATCGATTCATCAATTCGTCGATCCATCGATTAATCGAGTAGCCGATTCATCGATTCGTTCATTCTTCGATCCGTTGATTTATCGATCCGTCAATTCCACGATTCGTCGATTCTACGCATCACCGATTCATCAATTCATCGGTTTATTGATTCTTCGATTCATCGGTTCATAAATTCATCGGCTAATCGATTCATCGGTTTATTGATTTTCGATTCATCGAGTCACCGATTTATCGATTCATTGAATCATCGATTCATAGATCTGTCGATTTATTTACTAATCGGTTTATCAAATCATCAATTCATCTATTTATCGATTTATTGATTTATCGATTTATATATTTATCGATCTATTGATTTATCGATTTATTGATTTACCGATTTATTGATTTATCGATTTAACGATTTATCAATTTATCATTTAGCGATTTATCGATTTGTCGATTTATTGATTTGTCGATTTATTGATTTATCGATTTATTGATTTATCGATTTATATATTTATCGATTTATTGATTTATCGATTTATCAATTTATCATTTAGCGATTTGTCGATTTATCGATTAATTGATTTATCGATTTACCGATTTATCGATCTGTCGATGTATCGATTTACCAATTTAGTGATTTATTGATTTAACGATTTATCGATTTAGCGATTTATCGATTTAGCGATTTGTCGATTTATCAGTTCATCAATTTATCAACTTATGGATTTATCGATTGATCGATTTGTCAATTCATCGAATTATCGATTTACCGATGTATCGATTTATCGATGTACCGATTTATCGATTTATCGGTATATCGATTTATTAATTTATCGTTTTATCGATTTATCCATTCATCGTTATAGCGATTCATTGGGTCAACACATCATCAAGTCAATAATCCGCCAACCCGTCAATCTATCAACTCGTTAATCCGTAAATTTACCATTTGGTCATTTCCCAACTCGACTATTCCTCAATTGATTTGCCTAATTGCAAGTTCGTTAAATTAAAAAATTGGTCAATTTATCAATTTGTCAACTCGCAGCTTCGCCAATTGACCAATTCGTCAATTTTCCAATGTACCAATTCAATAACTAGTTATAAGTCGAACTGCCAGTTCTCCAAATCATCAGATAGTCACTTCGCCGATTCGTCAAAACGCCAATCCATCAATTCGCCAATTCGCCCACTCGTCATTTCACCCCTCGCCAATTCGCCACTTCACCAATCCGGCAATTCGTCAATTTGTTAATTCGCAAAGTCTCAATTCGTCAATTGTACCATTGGTCAATTCATCAATTCACCAAATTCTGAATTCATCAACTCATCGATTCATGGATTTATCGATCCATATATCCATCGATTAATCCCTCCACCGATCCATCGGCCCATTATCCATCGACCTATCGGTCCGTCGATTCATCAATCCATTGATGCATCAAGCCTTCGATGCAGCGATCCATCGATTCATCAATCCATCGGCCCATCGATTTGGTGAATCATCGATCCATCGGTTTATCTATTCTTCGATTCCTCAATTCGTCAATTCATCCATTCATAAATTCATCGATTCTTCGGTACATCAGTACAACGATACATCGATAGGTCGATACATCAACACATCGGTACATCGAATCTACGATACACTGATTCGTCGATTTATCGATTCGTTGATTCATCGATTCGATAATTCGTCAATACAACGATTCGTCGGTTTATCCATTACTCGATTGCTCAAATCGTCGATTCATCGATTCGTCCATTCATTGATTCATCGAATCGTCGCTTTCTCGATTCACCGTTTTGTCGAATAATCGGTGCATCGATTTGTCGATTCGTAAGTTAATCGATCGATCGATTTATGGATATCTCGATTCATCCATTCATCGTTACGTCGATACGTCGACACATCAATACATCGACACATCGATCCGACGATACATTGATTCATCGATTCCTCGATTCGTTGATTCATCAATCCCTCGATTTACCGATTCGGCGATTCTCGTCAATACGACGATTCGTGGTTCGTCGATTCGTCAATTGCTCGAATCGTCGATTTGTCTATCCATAAATTCATCGATCCAGCGATTTGTTGATTTATCGATTCATCGAATCATCGATTAATCAATTCATCGATTACCATTTCATCCATTCATCGATTCATTAATTCATCAATTCGTCATTTCAAAAATTTGTTGATTCGTATATTCGTCACTTCGTCTATTCATCGATCGTCCATTCGTCAATTCATCGATCGTCAATTCGTCCATTCGCCAGTTTGTCATTCATTCAATTTGTTAATTCTCCAATCCGATAATTAGCCAACCAGCCACAACTTGTCAATTCATCACTTCCTCCATTCAGTTCATCAATTCGTTAATTTGTCGACTATGCAGTACGTCAAATTGTGAATTCGTGAATTTGTTAATTCGGCACTTCATCGAGTCGTCAATTAGACAGATCGCCAACTCGTCGATCCGTCAATTTGTCAATTACCAATTTCGTCAATTCGTCTATTTTTTTATTGATCAATTCTGCAAATCGTCAATTCATCAATTCACCTATTCGTCAATTGTTTCATTCATAGAACATTACTTCATTGCTTCAGCGACTCATCAATTTACTAACTCATCATTTCACCAATTTATCAATTCATCGATTTATTGATTCAGGAAATTGCAAATTCGGCAATTCATCGTTTCGTCAATTTATGAATTTATCGAGTCATCAATTAAACGACTTACAATTTATCGGTTCAGCGACAAATCGATTCATTTATTCGTCGGTTCATGGATACGTCGATTCTCAGATTCGTCAATTCATCAGTTTATCGATTCATCAATTCGTCGGAACGTTGATTCATCGATTCAGTGATGCATCGATTCAGCAACTTAACAATTCATCAATTCGTCAACTCTTAAATTCGTAAATTGGCCAGTTTTTCAATTCGCCAAATCGTCAACTCATCAATTCGCCAATTAGCCGACTCGTCGACTTGCCAACTCACTGTTGCGTTAACTTGTGAACTGGTTGATTTGTCGACTCGCCTACCAGTCGACTCGTTATTGTGTGTACTCGCCGGCTCGTCAACACGTAAACTAGGCAACTTTATAACTAATCAACTCACCTACTCGCCAGCTCGTCATCTCATCAGGTCACCAACCGATCAATTTGTCAACTCATTAACGTATCAACTCATCAATTCTTCAACTCGGCAACGCATTAGCAGATCAACACTTACCAATTCATCAATTAATCATCTCCGTAATCCACCTACGCATCAGCCCGTCAAATCGGCAACGCATAAGCTCATCAACTAACAACTCTTCAACTTAGAAACTTTTATACTCGTCAACTCGTCGAATTGTCAACTTGCCAACCCGTCAATTCAACAACTCAGCAACTTAGAAACTTGCCAACTCACCAGCTGATCATCTAATTAATTACTAATTAGATAAGTAAATCAATTAGTAACTTAATAAATTAATAAACTAAACAATAAAGTATTAGCTATGAAATCGGACCGATACGCCTCAATGACCATATATTCAAAAATTATAGCCATAAGATGTATTGAAAACGTAAACAAATAAACAGCGTGAAGACAAACTGACCGTTCACACAGACAGAACGACAGTTTAGACGCACCACCCTGTGAAAACGACATCGTACAACAAGCATGCGACGTTGAAACTTATAAAACGCACGGATAATAAAAGAGGGGATAACATTCAGTAATTCGAATTCGATTAACACGCAACTTTCGCTGTGCAGGACAAGATTGACAATCAGAAATGTAAGTAAACAGGCTACTAACACAAGCGCAGATATGGAAAGCTGACTAAAAGTTACGGTGAGTCATGTTGGAAGTTTTCACTAAACACCAAGTTGGAGTTATTAATTTACTGCAACTATTCCTGCACTGGAAAGCTGATCGCGCTTTATTGGGAACGTATCAAGAAACTATATTTTTTTGCATTCTTTCTTTCTGTCTTGGCGCTTAAAGATTTATTATACAGAGTTCAAAGACTTTTCAATGTTGTATATTTGTTGGTATGGAACCCACTCGCACGGCTGAAAGCGTTGCTATCTTACTGTTACGTCACCCTGCTCCTGTAGAGTGCAATTAATTCAAAAGCTTAATATTCAGCACGTCGCAATATATATATATATATATATATATATATATATATATATATATATTGCAACGTGCTGAATTGGTATTTCACTTTGATTTTGGGAAATAGTTCAATATTTCAACCTATCGCTTGCGCCAGTTAATTATAAACAATTTCAAGTTGTCCTTGCTTAGATCATTTATTATTAGTTCAACTGCATCATTAATTAAATAAATCGTTCATATCACATTAACTATCATTAAAACTGGTACAGATTTCGTAACAGATATACAATTTAAAAGAGACAAACTTACATTTACTTTGTAACAGTTCAAGGCTCAACCGAAATATCAACATTTAAGGTTAAGTTCAACTATTTCCAACTAACGACCCGAGTTATTACACAATTAAAAGCGACGAGTTTGGGTTTGTCTGCAAAGCGTTAGTGAGAAACATGCAAGTGTTAAATATAGTTTTTGCCGCAGTTTTTTTAACAATTGCTAGCGCAAATAATTACAAATACGAAGCCACATGGGAAAGTTTGGATAAACGGCCACTTCCGAAATGGTACGATGACGCTAAGTTTGGTATTTTCCTGCATTGGGGCGTTTATTCTGTGCCTAGTTTTGGATCGGAATGGTTTTGGAATTATTGGAAAGGTAGGTTATGTTTATAATTTGCATGCTTCTAGAACGGAATCCGACAACTTTTGTACAGCTATTTTTTTAAGCTGTAATTGGGGCCATGAACGTCGATAGAGTGAAGGTAATACGCGCCGAAATGGGTATGATTCCGTGAAAAGACGTACTTTTCATAAACACTTTGAAGGAATCGCGATTTCTTTCGAAAGGAAACCGGCAATTTTTCGTACAGCGATTTTTCCTAAAGCTGTAATTGAAGCAATAGACATCTCCAACGTGAAGCTGTTGCTCCTTCAACTTCCTATGGTTCTTTAAAAGCATAAACACAGCTGTAGAGCCGCATTTTTCACAATCACACAGAAAGAACTTCGTTTTCTATGGGCCGGTTTTTCCAAAGGAATCCGGCAATTTTTCGTACAACCATTTTTCTCACAGCTGCAACTGAAGACATGGATACCTCTTGCTTGAAGATATTGCTCTTCCAAGTTCCTATAGTTCCAAAAATCACAAACACAGCTGTAACAAGGCGTATTTTTCATAAACAAAGAAAGGATAGCGCTTTCTATGTGCTGGTTTCTAGAAAGGAATCCGGCACGCTTTCGTACAGCAATTTTTCCTAACGCTGTAATTGAACCATAGATACCTCTTGCGTGAAACTTGCTCCTACAAAAGCCTATAGTTCCTTAGAATCACTAAAGACAGCCGAAAAAGTCTCATTTTTCATAAACACAGATAGAATTGCGTTTTCTATGTGCTGGTTTTTCGAAAGAAATCCGGCAAGTATTCGTACAGCGATTTTTCCAAAAGCTGTAATTGAGCCATGGACATCACTAGCGTTAAACTTGCTCCTACGAAAGCCTGTAGTTCCTTAGAATCACTAAAAACAGTCGGAAAAAAAACATTTTTCATAAACACAGAAAGAATTGCGTTATCTTTGTGCTTGTTTATCGAAAGGAATCCGGCAATTTTTTGTACAGCGATTTTTCCTGAAGCTGTAATTGAAGCCATAGATATCTCTAGCGTGAAGCTGTTGCACCTTCCACTTCCGCTCGTTCCTTAAAATCATACACACAGCTGTAGAGGCGCATTTTTCATAAACACACAGAAAGAACTTCGTTTTTTATGGGTCGATTTTTCCAAAGAAATCCGGCAATTTTTCGTACAGCAATTTTTCCTAACGCTGTAATTGAACCATGGATACTTCTAGCGTGAAACTTGCTCTTACAAAAACCTAGAGCTCCTTAGAGTCACTAAAAACAGCCGAAAAAATACTCATTTTTCATAAACGCAGAGAGAATAGCGTTTTCTATGTGCTTATTTTTCGAAAGGATTTCGGCAATTTTTCGTACAGCGATTTTTTTCACAGCTGTAATTGAAACCATGGATACATCTAGCGTAAAACTTGCTCCTACGAAGGCCTATAGTTCTTTAAAATCACTAAAGACAGCCGAGAAAGTCTCATTTTTCATAAACACAGATAGAATTGCGTTTTCTATGTGCTGGTGTTTCGAGAGGAATCCGGCAAGTTTCATACAGCGATTTTTCCAAAAACTGTAATTGAGCCATGGACACCACTAGCGTTAAACTTGCTCCTACGAAAGCCTATAGTTCCTTAGAATCACTAAAAACAGTCGAAAAAAAATCATTTTTCATAAACACAGAAAGAATTGCGTTATCTTTGTGCTTGTTTATTGAAAGGAATCCGGCAATTTTTTGGACAGCGATTTTTCCCGAAGCTGTAATTGAAGCCATAGACTCTCTAGCATGAAGCTGTTGCACCTTCCACTTCCGCTCCTTCCTTAAAATCATAAACACAGCTGTAGAGCTTTTTTCATAAACACACAGAAAGAATAGCGTTTTCAATGTGCTGGTTTTTCGAAAGGAATCCGGCAATTTTTCGTACAGCGGGTTCTTTGACAGCCGTAATTGAAACGATGGACACCTCTAGCGTGAAATTATTACCCCTCTAAATTTGTATGGCTCCTCAAAATCATAAACACAGTTGTAGAGGCGCATTTTTCATAACCACATAGAAACAATTGTGTTTTCTATATGCTGGTTTTTCAAAAGGAGTCCGGCAATTTTTCGTACAGCGGGTTCTTTCATAGTCGTAATTGAAGCCATGAACACCTCTAGCGTGAAGTTATTACTCCTCCAAATTCCTATGGTACCTTAAATTCATAAACACAGCTGTAGAGGGGCATTTTTCGTAAACACATACAAACAATTTTGTTTTCTATGTGCTTGTATTTCAAAAAGAATCCGGCAATTTTTCGTACAGCGGGTATATCACAGCCGTAATTGAAGCCATGGACACCTCTAGCGTGAAGTTGTCACCCATCCAAATTCCTATGGTTCTTCAAAATCATAAACACAGCTGTAGAAGCGCATTTTTCATAAACACATAGAAACAATTGTGTTTTCTATGTGCTGGTTTTTCGAAAGGAATTCGGCAATTTTTCGTACAGAGGATTCTTTCACATCTGTTATTGAAGCTATGGACACCTCTAGCGTGAAGTTATTGCTCCTCCAAATTTCCTGTGGTACCTGAAAATCATTAAAACGGCCGTGAAAAGACGTACACTTCATGAACACATGAAAAAACACAGAAAGAATTGCGTTGTCCATGTGCTGATTTTTCAAAACAAATCCAGCAAGTTTTCGTACAGCGATTTTTGCTAAAACTGTAATTGAACCTAGGGTGAAACTTGCTCCTACGAAAGCCTATAATTCCTTAGAATCAGTAAAAACAGCCGAAAAAAGACTCATTTTTTATAAACGCAGAAAGAATATCGTTTTCTTTGTGCTGGTTTTTCGAAAGAAATCCGGCAATTTTTCGTACAGCAATTTTTCTCACAGCTGCAACTGAAGCCATGGATACCTCTTGTTTTAAGATATTGCTCCTCCAAATTCCTACGGTTCCAAAAATCATAAACACAGCTGTAAAAAGGCGTATTTTCCATAAACACAGAAATAGCGTTTTCTACGTGCTGGTTTTTCGAAAGGAATCCGGCAACTATTCGTACAGCGATTTTTCGTAAGGCTGTAATTGAACCATGGACACCTCTAGCGTGAAACTTGCTCCTACTAAAGCCTATAGTTCTTTAGAATCACTAAAAACAGCCGAAAAGAGACTCATTTTTTATAAACGCAGAATGAATAGCGTTTTCTTTGTGCTGGTTTTTCGAAAAGGATTCGGTAATTTTTCGTACAGTGATTTTTCTCACAGCTGCAACTGAAGCCATGGTCACCTCTAGCCTAAAGCTATTGCTCCTCCAAATTCCTTTGGCTTTATAAACTCATAAACACAGATATAAAAAGGCGTCTTTTTCATAAAAACAGAAAGAATTGCGTTGTCTATGTGCTGGTTTTTCGAAAGGAATCCGGCATGCCTTCGTACAGCGGTTTTTCCTAAGGCTGTAATTGAACAATGGACACCTCTAGCATGAAACTTGCTCCTACAAAAACCTATAGTTCCTTAGAATCACTAAAAGCAGCCGAAAAAGACTCATTTTTCCTAGACACCTAGAAAAAATTGCATTTTCTATGTGCTTGTTTTTCGAAAGCAATCCGGCAAGTTCTCCTACAGCGATTTTTTCTAAAGCTGTAATTGGGTCATCGACACTTCTAGCGTGAAACTTGCTCCTCCGAAAGCCTATGGTTCCTTAGAATCACTAAAAACAGCCGAAAAAAGAATCATTTTTCATAAACACAGAAAGAATTATGTTTTCTTTGTGCTTGTTGTTCGAAAGGAAGCGGGCAATCTTTCGCACAGCGATTTTTCTCACAGCTACAACTGAAGCCATAGAAACCTTTTGCTTCAAGATATTGCTCCTTTAAATTACTATGGTTCCTTAAAATTATAAACACAGCTGTAAAAAGGCGTATTTTCCATAAACACAGAAATAGCGTTTTCTACGTGCTGGTTTTTCGAAAGGAATCCGGCAACTATTCGTACAGCGATATTTCCTAAGGCTGTAATTGAACCACGGACACCTCTAGCGTGAAACTTGCTCCTACTAAAGCCTATAGTTCTTTAGAATCACTAAAAACAGACGAAAAAGACTCATTTTTGATTAACGCAGAATAAATAGCGTTTTCTTTGTGCTGGTTTTTCGAAAAGGATCCGGTAATTTTTCGTACAGTGATTTTTTTCACAGCTGCAACTGAAGCCATGGTCACCTCTAGCCTAAAGCTATTGCTCCTCCAAATTCCTTTGGTTTTATAAACTCATAAACACAGATATAAAAAGGCGTCTTTTTTATAAAAACAGAAAGAATTGCATTGTCTATGGGCTGGTTTTTCGAAAGGAATCCGGCATGCTTTCGTACAGCGGTTTTTCCTAAGGCTGTAATTGAACCATGGACACCGCTAGCGTGAAACTTGCTCCTACTAAAGATTATAGTTCTTTAGAATCACTAAAAACAGCCGAAAAAAGACTCATTTTTTATAAACGCAGAATGAATAGCGTTTTCTTTGTGCTGGTTTTTCGAAAAGGATCCGGTAATTTTTCGTACAGTGATTTTTCTCACAGCTGCAACTGAAGCCATGGTCACCTCTAGCCTAAAGCTATTGCTCCTCCAAATTCCTTTGGTTTTATAAACTCATAAACACAGATATAAAAAGGCGTCTTTTTCATAAAAACAGAAAGAATTGCGTTGTCTATGTGCTGGTTTTTCGAAAGGAATCCGGCATGCTTTCGTACAGCGGTTTTTCCTAAGGCTGTAATTGAACCATGGACACCGCTAGCGTGAAACTTGCTCCTACTAAAGATTATAGTTCTTTAGAATCACTAAAAACAGCCGAAAAAAGACTCATTTTTTATAAACGCAGAATGAATAGCGTTTTCTTTGTGCTGGTTTTTCGAAAAGGATCCGGTAATTTTTCGTACAGCGATTTTTATCACAGCTGCAACTGAAGTCATGGATACCTCTTGTCTGAAGATATTGCTCCTCCAAATTCCTATGGTTCCAAAAATCATAAACACAGCTGTAAAAAGGCGTATTTTTCATAAATACAGAAAAAATAGCGTTCTCTATGTGCTGGTTTCTTGAAAGGAATCCGGCTAGTTTTGGTACAGCTATATTTCCTAAAGCTGTAATTGAGCCATGGATACCTCTAGCGTGAAACTTGCTTCTACAAAAGCCTATAGTTCCTTAGAATCACTAAGAACAGCCGAAAAAGACTCATTTTACAAAAACACAGAAAGAATTGCGTTGTCTTTGTGCTTGTTTTTCGAAAACATCCGGAAATTTTTCGTGCAGGGTTTTTTGTATGGGGCTTTGTAAGGGCAGTAACGTGCAGCAGTTGAAGCGATCGTGTGGCCTTGTTGTCCCCTACCTTCAATCACAGTTACTATCTGTGGGAAATTTCCTGAATATACTAACTGCAAGGAGAGAGAGGTCTACATCCAGGTTGTCCTCCACGTCTAGCCTATTCCGCATGTGCGTTTCAAACTAACTCATTCCTCAGGCGAAGCTCAGTACGCTGTCTTGTTGCAAACCTACTAGTTTTCCTGCTAAAAGGTAGTACTTTTGAAACGAGAGGCGAGATCAATCCTACAAGCCTAGGATACTGAAATGCAGGGTTTATCCCAAGCCTCATAATCTCTAACAACGTAGCTTTCTCCTGTTTTTTAGAGATCGAACACCTTTGAAAAAGACCGGCTGGGAAGAGCGTTTTGCTAGTGGTGCTGGAAACTAAGATCCCGTTAGTCTTTGTTATCTGCCTAGGAGAACGGTCTGTTGCTGCAGCTATAGATGTTGCCCGTTGTGTCGAGGTTATGGCGAGCTCGTGCATCCAAGATTATTTTGCACAAACTCATCAGTCCTTTTGGTAAAAGCTAGTATCTTTGAATTAAGAGGCCAGATCAACACCTACAGACCTAGGGTACTTGAACCTAAGATTCTATCCCCTTCTCTTAAAATCACACATGTTTTTGGGTAGCGGTGTTTTCCTGTTTTTCGGATTAAGAGGCTAGATCAACACCTGCAGACTTAGGGTACTTGAACCTAGGATTCTATCCCGTTCTCTTAAAATCATACATTTTTTTGGGTAGTGGTTTTTCCTACCTTTCGGAAAACTAGCACCATGAGTTGATGTGTAGATAACTGGCTAGAAACGACGTTTTTCCAGCGATACCGGATACTAGTCCTCACTGGTCTCTCAACAACCTCCCAATGTTTGTTGGCTTCGCTGCCTAGGGGAACGGTCGGTTACCCCTGCAACCTCTTTCTCTGTCACTTGGCTACCTGATGTCTCTTCCTCTCTTGCACTTCGGTTTTCTCTGGATACACGTAGCTTGTTCCACTCTACAACCTTTTCCGTTGACTACTTGCAGCCGTTTTCGCTGTTTCATTTCCTTTTCACTTGTTTACCTGCAGCTTTTTCACTTCCTTATTCGCCTGGCTACTTGAAATCTTTTTTCCTCTTATTGGTTACGTGCAGGCCTTTATGCTCTTCCTTTTTCTTCTTCACTTAGCTAAGTCTTTTTCTCTTTCAGATGCTTCTTTCCTTGGTTACTTGCAGCCCTTCTTTCTCTTCTTTTTTTTTTCCTTGGCTACCAAGCCTTGTTCTCTCTTCCGGTTCCTTCTTCGCTTGACCACCTGCAGTTTATCCCTCCCTTCGAGTTTGTTCTTTTCTAGAATACCTGCAGCCCTTTTTTCCATTCTCTTTTACCATGATTATCCAGCCATTCTCTCTCTTCCAGTTCCTTCTTCGTTTGTCTACCTGCAGTCTTTTTGCTCTTTTTCACTTTTTTTTTTATTGGTTACGTGCTGCATTTCCCCTTTTCCATTTTTCGTTGGCTGCCTGCAGTCTTTTCCGCTCTTCCATATTCTTTTCCAGTGAGTAGATGCAGCCTTTTCTTCTGTTGCACTTTTCCCTCGACTACAAGTAGCCCTTTCCCCTTTTTTGCTTGCTTGTTCACTAGGCCAACCAGCCTTTCTGTTGTCCAGTTTTATCTTTTGTTGACCAACTACAGCATTTCCTCTCTTGCCTTTGGCTACTTGCAACCTATACAAAAATTTTGTGACTTACATGTTTTGGGGATTTTCTAATTATCAACAAGGATTAGGCGAATATATCTTGCACTTTTTTTGTCTTCCTGCTACCTTTCATTTCCTTTTCACTTTTTGTCTGCAGCATTCCCCTATTCAGCTTCCTTCTTATCTTGTCTGTCTGCAGCTTTTTCTCTTCTTTTTCTCGTGGCTACACAGTCTTCTTTCTTTCAGTTCCTTCTATCTTTGATTATCAGAAGTAACTTCTTCTCTCCTATTTTCTTCTTTCCTTGGCTATATATTTTTTTCTTTACTGGTTCTTTCTTCCCTTAATTACCTGCTGCCTTTACCACTTCTGTATATTCTTTTCTGCTTGACTACATGAAGCCTTTTTTGTATTCTAACGATACTTCCTAATTTTCTTGACTGTATTTTTCCTCTCTTCCATTTTCTTTGGGTATCTTCGGCTTTTTCTCTTCTCACTGTTATCCTTGGCTACCTGATCTTCTACTTTCATTTTCTCTTGGTTATCTAGCCTTTTTCTTTTTTCCAGTTTCTTATTCGCTTTGTTACCTGCAGCCTTTTTCTCTCTTGCACTCCCGTTTCCTTTTGCTACCTGCAGGCTGTTTCCCTCTACCACTTTCTGTTCCTTGGCTGCACGCAGCATTTTTTTCGTTTTTATTTTCTTTGTTATCTGTAACTTTTCTCTCTTCATTCTTGTCTGCCTGCAGTTTTCTCCTCTTTTGTTTATTCTCTTAGCTATATAGACTTCCTCTCCCAGTTCCTTCAACATTTTGGTACCTGAAGCATTTTCTTCTTTTCTATTTTTTTCTAGGTTAACCAACCTTTTCCCTTTCGGTTCTTTCGTTCGTAGACTACTAGCAGCCTTTTTCACTTTTCCACATTTTTTTGTTTGGCTATGTGCAGCCTTGATTATCTTCCACTTTTTACTTTCCCCGACTGCATTTTTCCTCTCTTCCATTTTGTTTTTCCTTTGGTCACCTACCGCCTTACCCTCTCTTCAACTTTTTTCCGATGACTACCTGCAATCTTTTCTTATCTTCTATTTTTATTTTTCCTTGGTTAACAGCTTTTTCCTTTTCCAGTTTGTTTTTCACTTGCTTACCAGTAGTCATCTCCTCCTTGCGCACCGTTTCCTTTGGCTACGTGCAACGTACTCCTTTCTACCACTTTTATCCTTTGGCTACCTGCAGCCTTTTCATTGCTTTTATTTCATTTTGGTTATCCATTGGACGCGTCTCCTAACCACATGGGTCTCCTAACTGTTAATTGGACACACTGTGAAACCCGCAAGCTTTCAAGTACACGTGGTTCCTAAAAGCAGCTATAAGAGAACAGTAGATGGAACCACATTTCCTATTACTCGTTTTTCGTAAGGAACGTAGCAGTTTTTTGTACAGGGATTTCTCCTACAGCTGTAATTAAAGCCATGTTGTCTTGACTTTCACTACTGCTTCGTCCCCCTCGAGGAGCCAGCAGCTGATCACAAGGAAGAGGTTCTACATCCTTTAACTAAGAAACCCCTATTGTACCTAAAGGGTTTCCCAGCCGATTAGTAGCATGTGCTGCGGGTTCCGACTGAAACTATAACTTATTTTTCAGGTGGACAAAAGGAATACACTAAATTTATGATTGACAACCATCCGCCTGGTTTTACGTACCAAGACTTCGCACCATCCCTTACAGCGGAATTCTACAACCCTGAAGAATGGGCTAAGCTTTTTAAAAAAGCAGGAGCCAAGTAAGTTACAGCGTTATAAGCAGTTTCAAAACTTTTTTTTAGGTACGTCGTGCTTACCAGTAAGCACCACGAGGGGTATTGTCTATGGCCTTCTACATATTCATACAGCTGGAATGCGAAAGATGTCGGTCCTACAAGGGATTTATTAGGTGAGTGGGTACTAGATGCCAGTTGAAGAGGCAGGTAAATCGGCTTTCTTTACCCTTGACTTACGGCGCCTCCCCCCACCCCCTAAATATGCCATTTTGTTGTAAGAAGCTTAAAGTTAGTAAAATAAGGATGACAAGTTTGGCGTGCACGTCACAGAAAGACTACCACTAATATAAAAGGAACCCATGGCTCCAATTTAGAATCGGAGCACTTTTACTTAATATTATTGATACAGTAAAAGCAGCTTTGTTATGGATTGAAGCATTTCAGAGGCTCATATTGTTAAAACATTAAAACGACAGGTCTTACATTTAAACGGCAGTGTTACATTTAAAAAGTTCGATAAATACAACACCGGAAGCGAGGTTTACTAGACACCATCGGTGGTTGGCAGCGCTAATCTTATACAGATTTGGGCGCGGTCATCTACCAATGACGTCCCCAATATTGCGCAATACTTCGGAATTTTACATATTAATTTTAAAACAAAGATAAAAGCGAACAATATAAACTATGAAGTACTCACATAATAGGTCCAGATTCCCGCGAACTTGCGCTAGGGTAGGCCTCTAACCAAGTCCATCAGGGCTCCTCCCGGAGGGATTAGAGATGATACGCCGACGCTCTACAAAAGCGTTCGGATCAGCTCCGGCCAGCTACGGCAGTCATGAGGTCTTCATCCAGAGTCGTGGAGATCGGTACGCCTAGGTGGCTGCAGATTTCTTACCTATGTAGCGGTCGGATTAGGAAAACTAGGTAAGGGTAGACAACAAAAGATAATCAAGCAAGGAACTACATAGGTAAACCTAACGATACGTTACCCAAAAGAAACGTCCACTCCACTCGAAGCACAAGGCAAAAAGCAACGTTACAGAGAGTCATCCAAAACTCGTCCCCACTCTTTTGTCTTTTACACATCCGCACGAAGTTATTCGTCTACCCCTCTAGCATCGTGCGATCTGCGCAAATGCACTACTATGACGTACGGAAGTACACGCCTAGTCTTTTGAAAATATGGCGCGAAACTCCCGTACATCAAAACTAAACTAATACATGTTTAAGTGACCCTTGCCACGTAACACAGGATTAGGGCTAATAACACCCTATAATGCTAATAATAATGAAACAGTAAAAGAGGATGGGTTGGGGAATGAAACACTTTAAAAATTAAAGCCCTAATTTGGCGATTGAAGCGCTTCAACACTTAATATTATAAATTCAGTAAAAGCAGCTTTGTTATGGATTGAAGCAATTCAGAGGCTGATATTGTTAAAACATTGAAACGACAGGATTAGGGCTAATAACACCCTATAATGCTAATAATAATGAAACAGTAAAAGCGAATGGGTTGGGGAATGAAACACTTTAAAAAGTAAAAGCTCTAATTTGGCGATTGGAGCGTTTCAACACTTAATATTATAAATTTAGTAAAAGCAGCTTTGTTAAGGGTTGAAGCACTTCAAACGCTCATGTTGTACAAATAATAAAATCCGCACTATTGGGGCTAAACACATCTATAGTGCTAATTTTATTGAAACAGTAAAAGCGGATGGGTTGGGGAATGAAACTCTTAAAAAGTAAAAGCTAAAATTTGGCGAGTGGAGCGCTTTGATATTTAACATAGTTAATCGAGCAAAAGCAGCTTCGTTAAGGATTGAAGCCCGTCAAAAGCTTATTAATTAATTAAATTTATTTATTTATATATATATATATAAGCTTTTGACGGGCTTCAATCGCAACAGCTGCTTTTGCTCGATTAACATGTTAACTATCAAAGCGCTCCACTCAAAATTTTAGCTTTACATTTAAGTTTCATTTCAACCCATCCGCTTTACTGTTTCAATAAAATTAGCACTATAGATGTTTTAGCCCCAATAGTGTGGATTTTATTATTTGTACAACATGAGCGTTTGAAGTGCTTCAACTTAACAAAGCTGCTTTTACTAAATTTATAATATTGTTGAAACGCTCAATCGACAAATTAGTCTTTAAAGTGTTTCATTCCCCAACTCTTTCGCTTTTCCTGTTTTATTACTATTGATATTATAGGGTGTTATTAGCCCTGATCATGTCGTTTTAATGTTTTAACAATATCAGCCTCTGAATTGCTTCAATCCATAACAAAGCTGCTTTTACGGAATTTATAATATTAAGTGTTGAAGCGCTTCAATCGCCAAATTAGGGCTTTAATTAATATTAAATTAAATAAATTAAATTAATATTAAAATAATAAAAACGAGAGGATTGGGGCTAAAACGCCTATATTGCTAATGTTATTGAAACAGTAAAAGCAGACAAGCTGAGGAATGAGACACTTTAAAAAGTAAAAGCGGACGAGCTGGGGTATGAAACACTTTGAAGCTCAATATTATTAATATAGTAAGAGCAGCTTTGTTTAAAATTGAAGTAATTCAACTGCTCACATTGCTACAATAACAAAAAAGAGAGCAGTGGGGCTAAAAACGCCTATAGTGCTTATTTTATAGAAACAGTAAAAGCGGATGGGTTGGGGAATGAAACACTTTAAAAAGTAAAACCTCTAATTTGGAGATTGGAGCACTTTGAGACTTAATATTCTTAATACAGTAAAAGTAGCTATGTTGAGGATTGAAGCATTTCAAAAGCTTTTATTGTTCAAATAATAAAATGCACAGGATTGAAGCTAAAAACATCTGAGAGCTAACTTTATTGAAACCGTAAAAGCGGATGGGTTGGGAAATGAAACACTCTAAAAAGTAAAAGCTCTAATATGGCGAGTGGAGCGCTTTGACACAATAAGGATTGAAGCCAGTCAAAAGCTTGAATTGTTAAAGTAATAAAAACGAGAGGATTGGGGCTAAAAACAACTATATTGCTAATGCTATTGAAACAGTAAAAGCCGATGAACTGGTTAATGAAGCACCTTAAAAAGTAAAAGCTTTAATTTGGAGACTGGAGCACTTTGACACTTAATGTTATTAATACAGTAAGAGCAGTTTTGTCAAGGATGGAAGCAATTCAAGGGCACGTATTGTTAAAACATTAAAAGCGACAGTATTGGGATAAAAACACCAATAGCGCTAATTTATAGAAACAGGGAATGAAACACTTTAAAAAGTGAAAGCTCTAATTTAACGAGTGGAGCGCTTTGACATTTAATATTTTTAATAGAGCAAAAGCAGCTTTGTAAAGGATTGAAGCCCGTCACAAGCTTATATTGTTCAAATAATAAAATCCACGGAATTAGGGCTTAAAACACCTATATTGCAAATGTTATTGAAACATTATAAGCGGACGAACTGGGAAATAAAACACTTTAAAAAATAAAAGCTCGCAGCTTTGTTAAGTATGAAAGCAATTCAAAGGCTCATATTGGTTAAAATAACAAAAACGAGAGGATTAGGGCTAAAAACACCTGTAGTGCTAAATTTATACAAACAGTGAAAGAGGATGGGTTGGGGAATGAAACATTTTAAAAAGTATAAGCTTTAATTTGGCGAGTGGAGCGCTTTGACAGTTAATACTTTCAATAGAGCAAAGGCAACTTTGTTAAGGATTGAAGCCCGTCAAAAGCTTATACTGTTAAAATAATAAACACGAGGGAATTGGAGCTAAAAACACCTATATTGTTATGTTATTGAAACTGTAAAAGCGGACGACTGGGGAATGAAACACTTTAAAAAATAAAAGCTTTTAGAGTTAATATTATTGGAACAGTAGTAGCGTGCGTTTGGGGAATGAAGTACTTTAAATACTCTAGGTATGGGATTGGAGCATTTTAAAGCTTAATATTATTAAATAAAAGCTCGAATTTGGCGATTGGAGCGCTTTAACAGTTAATATTATTAATAGAGTAAGTGCAGCTTTGTTATGAATTGAAACAATTCAAAGGCTCTTATTGTTCAATCATTAAAAACGGCACGATTGGGTCTAAAAATGCCTATAATGCTAATATTATTAAATAGTACAAGCGTAAAAAGTCTAATTTGGCGAGTAGAGCGCTTTGACACTTAATATTATTAGTACAGTAAAAGCAGCTTTGTTAAGGATTGAAGCCAGTCCAAAGCTTATATTGTTAAAATAATAAAAACGAGGGGATTGGAGCTAGAAACGCATATATTGCTAATATTGTTGAAAAAGTAAAATCGACGGGCTGGGAAATGAAACACTTTAAAAAGTAAAAGCTATAATTTGGCAAGTGGAGCGCTTTGACACTTAATATTATTAATACAGTAAAAGCAGCTTTGTTAAGGATTGAAGCCGGTCAAAAGCTTATATTGTTAAAATAATAAAAACGAGGGGATTGGAGCTAGAAGCGCATATATTGCTAATGTTATTGAAGCAGTAAAAGCGGACGGGCTGAACAATGAAACACTTTAAAAAATAAAAGCTCTAATTTGGCGAGTGGAGCGCTTTGACACTTAATATTATTGATACAGTAAAAACAGCTTTGTTGCGGATTGAAGCCAGTCGAAAGCTTACATTGTTAAAACAATAAAAACGAGAGGGTTGGAGGTAAATACAACTACATAGCTAATATTATTGAAACAATAAGAGTGGACGAGCTGGCGAATGAAACACCTTAAAAAGTAAAAGCTCTAGTTTGAAGGTTGGAGCACATATGCTTAATATTACTAATACAGTAAACGCAGCTATGATAAGGATTCAAGCTAGTCAAAAGCTTATATTGTTAAAATAAGAAAACCGAGAGGATTGGGGCTAAAAACGCATATATTTCTAATATTGTTGAAACAGTAAAAACGACGGGCTGAGGAATGAAACACTTTAAAAACTAAAAGCTCTAATTTGGCGAGTGGAGCGCTTTGACAATTAATATTATTAATACAATAAAAGCTTCTATTGTTAAAACGATAAAAACGAGAGGATTGCGACTAAAAACGCATATATTGCTAATGTTGTTGAAACAGTAAAAGCGAAGGGCTGGGGAATGAAACACTTTAAAAGGCAAAAGCTCTAATGTGAAGCTTGGAGCACAGTGATACTTAATATTATTAATACAGCAAAAGCAGCTTTGTTAAGGATCGAAGCCAGTGAAAAGCTTATATTGCTAAAATAATACAAACGAGTTAATTGGAGCTAGAAACACCTATATTGCTACTGTTTTTGAAACAGTTAAATCGGACGAGCTGGGGAATGAAACACTTTAAAAGGCAAAAGCTCCTATTTGGCGAGAGGAGCGTTTTGACGCTTAAATATTATTAATACAGCAAAAGCAGCTTTGTTAAGGATTGAAGCCAGTCAGTAGCTTATAATGCTAAAATAATAGGAACGAGAGGATTGGAGCTAAAAACCACCTATATTGCTGCTCTTATTGAAGCAGTAAAAGTGGACGAGTTGAGGAATGAAACACTTGCTAAAGTAAAGACTCTTATTTGGATATTGAAGTAGTTTGACACAATATTATTAATACAGTAAGAGCAGTTTTGTTAAGGATTGAAGCAATTCAAGGGCACATATTGTTAGAACATTAAAAGCGGTAGGATTGGAACTAAAAACACCTATAGTGCTTATATAATTGAAACAATGAAGGCGATGCATTAGTGAATGAAACATTTTAAAAAATAAAAGTTCTAGGTTTGAGATTGGAGCATCTTTAGGCTTAATTCTACTAATGCCTTAAACTGTAAAAAGGAGAAGGTACAGGGTTGGGGATAGCAACATTTATAGGGCTACTATTATTGAAACAGTAAAAGCGGATGGGTTGAGGAATGAAGTACTTTAATAAGTAAAAGCTCTAAGTTCATATTGTTAAAACAATAAACGTGACAACGTTAGAGAGAAAAGCACCTACAGTGCTGATATTCCTGAAATGAGGAATGACGCACTTTAAAAAGTAAAAGCTCTAAATTAGGGTTGAAGCACTTTGAGCCTTATTAATACTAAACACACAAAGCAGCTTTAATTAGAATTGATGTATTTTAAGAGATTTAGGCGGTACAAAAGACAGGGTTGCAGATAGGGCCACTAATAGAGCTAAGGTTAGGGAATGAAGCACTTTGAAATATATAAGTTGTAGGTTGGAGATTGGAGCACTTTGAGGCTCAATATTACTGATACAGTGAAAGCAGCTTTGTTTAGAATTGAAGCATTCCAAGGACTCATATTGCTAAAACTTTAAAAACGATAGGATTCTGAATAAAATTGCTTTATCGAAACAGTAGGGGAGAATGTATTGGGGAATGAAGCACTTTAAAAGCTCTAGACGAGGGATTGAAGCATTTTAAGGCTTACTATTATTAATAGAATAAGAGCAGTTTTTTAATGGTTGAAGCAATTCAACAGCTTGTATTTTTAAAATAATAAAAACGGCAGGATTGGAGCTGAAACACCTGCTGTGCTTGAAACAGTAAAAGCGGATGGGTTGGGGAATGAAACACTTTAAAATGTGAACGCTCCAATTTGGTGATTGGAGCGCTTTGACAGTTGATATTATTAATACAGTAAGTGCAGCCTTGTTATGAATTGAAGCAATTCAAAGGCTTTTATTGTTCAATCATTAAGAACGGCAGGATTGGGGTTGAAAACACTTACAGTGCTAATATTATTGAAGCCGTAAATGCGGATGGGTTGGAGAATGAAACACCTTAAAAAGTTAAAGCTCTAATTTGGAGATTGGAGAGCTTCGACACTTAATATTAATACTACAGTAAGAGCAGCTTTGTTAAAAATTGAAGCACTTCAAAAGCTCACCTTGTTGAAATAATAAAATCCACAGGATTGGGATTAAAAACACCTGTAGTTCTAACACTAATGAAGCAGTAAAAGCGGATGTGTTGGTTATTGAAACACCTTTAAAAGTAAAAGCTCTAATTTGGAGATTGTAACACTTAGACACTTAATATTATTAATACAGTAAGAGCAGGTTTGTTAAAATTTGAAGCACTTCAAAGGCTCGTATTGTTCAAATAATAAAATCTACAGGATTGGGGCTAAAAACACCTACAGTGCTAATATTATTGAAGCAGTAAAAGCGGGTGGGTTGGAGAATGAAACACTCTAAAATGTGAACGCTCCAATTTGGTGATTGGAGCGCTTTGACAGTTGATATTATTAATACAGTAAGTGCAGCCTTGTTATAAATTGAAACAATTCAAAAACTTTTATTGTTCAATCATTAAAAACGACAGGATTGAAGCTAAAGCACCTACAGTGCTAATATTATTGAAGCAGTAGAAGCGAATGGGTTGGGGAATGAAGCACCTTAAAAGTAAAAGCTCTAATTTGGAGATTGAAGCGCTTTGACACGTAATACTATTAATACAGTAAGAGCAGCTTTGTTAAAAGTTGAAGCACTTTAAAGACTTATTGTTCAATCATTAAAAACGATAGGATTGGGGTTAAAAAACCTATAATGCTAATATTATTGAAGCAGTAAAAGCGGATGGGTTGAGGAATGAAACACCTTAAAAAGTAAAAGCTCTAAATTAAAGATTGGAGCACTTCGACACTTAACATTATTAATGCAGTAAGAACAGCTTTGTTAAGGATTGAAGCCAGCCAAAGCTTATATTGTTAAAATAATAAAAACGAGAGGGTTGGGGCTAGAAACACCTATATTGCTAACGTTATTAAAACAGTAAAAGCGGACGAGCTGAGAAATGAAACACTTTAAATAGTAAAAGCTCTAATTTGGAGATCGGAGCACTTTGACACCTAATATAATTAATCCAGTGAAAGCAGCTTTTTTAAGAATTAAAACAATTCAAAGGTTTATATTGCTAAAATAACAAAAACGAGTTGATTGGGACTAACAACACCTAATGTGCTAATTTTATAGAACAGTAAAAGCGGATTGGTCACGGAATGAAACACTTTAAATAGTAAAAGCTCTAATTTGGTGAGTGAAGCGCTTTGACATTTAATATTGTTAATAGAGCAAAAGCAGCTTTGTTAAAGATTGAAGCCCGTCAAAAGCTTATATAAAATAATATAGAATAATAAAAAGAGAGGATTGGGGCGAAGAACATCTGTATTGCTAATGTTATTGAAACAACAAAAGCGAACGAACTGGGGAATGAAACTTCAAAAGTAAAAGCTCTAATTTGGAAATTGGGGCACTTTGACACTTAATATTATTAATACAGTAGAAGCAGCTTTGTTAAAAATTGGAACACTTCAAAGGCTCTTATTGTTCAATCATTAAAAACGACAGAATTGGGCCTAAAAATTCTTATAAGGTTAATATTATTGAAGCAGGAAAAGCGGATGGATTGGAGAATGAAACACCTTAAAAAGTAAAAGCTCTAATTTGGAGATTGGAGAGCTTCGACACTTAATATTATTACTAAAGTAAGAGCAGCTTTGTTAAAGATTGAAGCGCTTCAAAAGCTCATATTGTTCAAATAATAAAATCCACAGGATTGAGGCTAAAAACACCTGTATGCGGTATGCAGTTGGGTTGGAGAATAAAGCACTTTAAAAAGTAAAAGCTTTAATTTGGAGATTGGAGCACTTTTACGCTTAATATTATTAATACAGTAAGTGCAGCTTTGTTATGAATTCAAGCTAGTCAAAGGCTTTTATTGTTCAATCATTAAAAACGGCAAGATTGGGTCTAAAAACACCAACAGGGCTAATATTATTGAAACAGTAAAAGCGATGCATTAGGAAATGAAACATTTTAAAAAGTAAAAGCTCTAGGTTTGACGTTGCAACATTTTGAGTCTTAATTTTATTAATTCGCCAAACTGTAAGACGGAAAAGGAAACAGGGTTGAAGATTTAAACACTTATAGAGCTAATATTATTGAAACAGTAGAAGCGGTTGGGTTGGGGAATGAAATATTTAAATAACTAAAAGCTCTAAGCTCATATTATTAAAACAACAAAATCGACAGGGTTGGGGATAAAATCACTTACAGCGCTGGCACTACTAAATCAGTAAAAGCGAATGGGTTGAGGAATAAAGCACTTTAAAGGTATTAGCCCTAAGTTAGGGTTGAAGCACTTTGAGACTTATTATTAAACAGGCAAAGCAGCTTTGATTAGAATTAAAGCATTTTAAAAACTTTAGGTGGTAAAAATGCAGGGTTGGAGATAGGGTAACTTACAGAGCTAAACAGTAAAAGAGATTACGTTAGAGAATGAAGCACTTTGAGATGCAAAAGCTGTAGGTTGGAGATTGGAGCACTTTGAGACAATATTATTAATACAGTAAAAGCAGCTTTGTTAAGAATTGAAGCAATTCAGAGGCGCATATTGTTAAAATAACAAAAACCGATAGGGTTGTGTATAGAGTTAATATTATCGAAACAGTCGAACTGGATGTGTTGAAGAATGAAGCACTTTAAACGAAGCTCTAGGTATGGGATTGGAGCTTTAGGCGGTAAAAATGCACGGTTGGGAATAGGGTCACTTATAAAGTTAAACAGTAAAAGCGGTTGCGTTTGGGAATGAAGCACTTTAAAATGTACAAGCTATAGGATGGAGATTGGAGCATTTTGAGACAATATTATTAATACAGTAAAAACAGCTTTGTTTAGAATTGAAGCATTCCAAGGGCTCATATTGTTTAAACTTTAAAAACGATAGGGTTGTGTATGAAACCGCTTATAGAGACAGTAAAAGCCGATGTGTTGGGAAATGAAGCACATTAAAATTAAAAGCTCTAGGTATGGGATTGAGAAGCGTCTAGGTTGGGGATTGGAGCACACTAATAGCCAATATTGAAACAGTTAAAACGGCTTGGTTGGGATTTAAATCTACTGAAACAGTCACAGCGCCTGTTCTAAAGATTGAAGAACTTAAAATATCTATATTGTAAAAGTAGTAAAAGCGATTGACTTTAGAAATTGAAGCACTTCAGAACTAATATTATTGAAACAGTAAAAGGCATTGGTTTGAGAACTGAAGCACTTTAAAGGGCGAAAGCGACTAGGTCGATGATTGGAGCACTTTGGTACTTAATAGTATTGAAACCGTAGAAGCGGATTGGAGTGCTCCTAGGGCTCATATTATTAAAAAAGTAAAAGCTACAAGGTTGGGGAAAAACGGACTTATAAAGCTAATACCATTGAAACAGAAAAATCAATGGGTTGGAGAATGGAGCATTTAAAAGGTAGAAGCGTCTAGGTTGGGGATCGGAGCACACTAAGAGTAAATATTGAAACAGTTGAGATTTGAATCACCTGAAACCGTGAAAGCGTCTGTTTTAGAGACTGAAGCACTTAAAATGTCTATATCATGAAAGCAGTAAAAGCGAATCCCTTTAGAAATTGAAGCACCTTTAAACTAATATTATTGAAACAGTAAAAGCAAATCACTTTAAAAATTGAAGCACCTTTGAACTAATATTATTGAAACAGTAAAAGCCATGGGTTTGAAAACTGAAGCACTTTAAAAACTGAAAGCGGCTAGATCAAGACTTGTAGCACTTTGATACTTAATAGCATTAATACAGTAGAAGCGACTTTGTCAAGGATTGGAGCACTCCTAGGGCTCATATTATTAAAAAAGTAAAAGCTACATGGATGGGGATTGTAGTACTTATAGAGCTAATACCATTGAAACAGAAAAAGTCAATGGGTTGAGGAATGAAGCATTTTAAAAGTAAAGCGTCTAGGTTGGGGATTGGAGCACGCTAAGAGTCAATATTGAAACAGTTAAAGCGACTTTGTTGGGATTTGAATCAACTAAAGCAGTCAAAGCGTCTATTTTAGAGATTGAAGCACTTAAAATGTCTATATTACGAAAGTAGTAAAAGCTATTGACTTTAGAAATTGAAACACTTCTGAACTAATATTATTGACACAGTAAACGTCATTAATTTGAAAAGTGAAGCACTTTAAAAGGTGAAAGCGACTAGGTCGATGATTGGAGCACTATGGTACTTAATAGTATTAATACAGTAGAAGCGGCTTTGTTACACATTGGAGCCCTCCTAGGGCTCATACTATTAAAACAGTAAAAGCTACAGGGTTGGGGATTAAAGAGTTTAAAGAGCTGATACCATTGAAACAGTAAAACTCAAGGGGTTGGAGAATAAAGCATTTAAAAGGTAGAAGTGGCTAGAATGGGGATTGGAGCACACTAAGAGCAAATATTGAAATAGTTAAAGCGGCTTTGTTGGGATTTGAATCAACTGAAACAGTGAAAACGTCTGTTTCAAAAATTGAAGCACTTAAAATGTTTATAGTATGAAAGTAGTAAGCGATTGATTTTAGAAATTGAAGCACCTTTGAACTAATATTATTGAGACAGTAAAAGCCATTAGTTTGAGAATTGACGCACTTTAAAAATTGACAGCGGCTAGGTCGAGGATTGGAGCACTTTGATACCTAATAGTATTAATACAGTAGAAGCGGCTTTGTTATGGATTGGATTGCTAAGGCTCATGTTAGTAAAACAGTAAAAGCTGCAGGGTTGGGGATTGAAGCACTTATAGAGCTAATACCATTAAAACAGATCAAGTCAGTGGGTTGAGGAATGAAGCATTTTAAAAGTAAAAGCGTCTAGGGTGGGGATTGGAGCACACTAAGAGCAAATATTGAAACAGTTAAAGCGGCTTTGTTTGGATTTAAATGAACTGAAACAATGAAAGCATCTGCTTTAGAGATTGAAGCATGATTTTAGAAATCGAAGCACCTTTAAACTAATATCATTGAAACAGGAAAAGCCATTGGTTTGAGAACTGAAGCACTTTAAAAAGTGAAAGCGACTACGTCGAGGATTGGAGCGCTTTGGTACTTAATAGTATTAATACAGTAGAAGCAGCTTTGTTACGGTTGGAGCATTCCTAGAACTCGTATTATTAAAACAGTAAAAGCTACATGGTTGGAGATGAAAACACTTATAGAGCTAATACCATTGAAACAGAAAAGGTCAATAGGTTGGGTGAATGAAGCATTTTAAAAGTAAAAGCGTCTAGGGTGGGGATTGGGGCACACTAAGAGCAAATATAGAAACAGTTAAAACGGCTTTGTTCCGATTTGAATCAACTGAAACAGTGAAAGCATCTGTTTTAGAGATTGAGGCATGATTTTAGAATTGAAGCACCTATGCACTAATATTATTTAAACAGTAAAAGCCATTGGTTTGAGAACTGAAGCACTTTAAAAAGTGAAAGTGACAGGATTGGAAAACTTTGATACTTAATAGTATTAATACAGTAGAAGCGGTTTTGTTAAGGATTGGAGCATTCCTAGGGCTCATATTAGTAAAACAGTAAAAGCTACAGGGTTGAGGATACAAGCAAAGCAAATACCATTGAAGCAGAAAAGTCACTGGATTGAGGAATGAAGCATTTTAAGAGTAAAGCGTCTAGGTTGGAAATTGGAGCATGTTAAAGGCAAATATTGACAGTTGAAGCGGCCTTGTTGGGATTTAAATCAACTGAAACAGTTAAAGCGTCTGTTTTAGAAATTGAAGCACTTAGAACGCTTATATTATGAAAGTAGTAAAAGCGATTGATTTTAGCTATTGAAGCACTTTTGAACTAATATTATTGAAACTGTAAAAGCCATTGGTGTGATAAATGTAGCACTTTAAAAAGTGAAAGCGACGAGGTCGAGGATTGGAGCACTTTGGTGCTTATTAGTATTAATACAGTAAAAGCGGCTTTGTTACACATTGGAGCCCTCCTAGAGCTCATATTATTAAAACAGTACAAGCTACTGGGTTGGGGATTGAAGCACTACTTATAGAGCTAATACCACTGAAACAGAAAACGTCAATCCGTTGGGGAATGAAGCATTTTAAACAGTAGAAGCGTCTGGGATGGGGATAGGAGCACACTAAGAGAATATTGAAACAGTTAAAGCGGCTTTGTTGGGATTTGAATCAACTGAAACAGTGAAAACGTCTCTTTTAATGATTGAAGCACTTAAAATGTCTATATTGTGAAAGCAGTAAAAGCAAATCACTTTAGAAATTGTAACACTTTTGAACTACTATTATTGAAACAGTAGAAGTCATTGGTTTGAGAACTGAAGCACTTTAAAGTGTGAAAGCGACGAGGTCGAGGATTGAAGCACTTTGGTACTTAATAGTATTGATACAGTAAAAGCGGCTTTGTTACAGATTGGAGCCCTCCTAGGGCTCATATTATTAAAACAGTAAAATGTACTGGGTTGGGGATTGAAGCACTACTTATAGAGCTAATACCACTGAAACAGAAAAAGTCAATGGGTTGGGGAAGGAGCATTTTAAAAGGTAGAAGAGTCTAAGATTGGGATTGAAGTACACTAAGGGCAAATATAGAAACAGTTAAAGCGGCTTTGTTGGGATTTATATCAACTGAAACAGTCAAAGCGTCTGTTTTAAAAATTGAAGCACTTAAAACGTCTATATTATAAAAGTAGTAAAAGCGATTGGTTTTTGAAATTGAAGCACTTTTGAACTAATATTATTGAAACTGTAGAAGCTATTGGTTTGATAAATGTAGCACTTAAAAAGTGAAAGCGACGAGGTTGAAGATTGGAGCACTTTGGTGCTTATAGTATTAATACAGTAGGAGCGGCTTTGTTACAGATTGGAGCCCTCCTAGGGCTCATATTATTAAAACAGTAAAATGTACTGGGTTGGGGATTGAAGCACTACTTATAGAGCTGATACCAATGAAACAGAAAACGTCAATCCGTTGGGGAATGAAGCATTTTAAACAGTAGAAGCGTCTGGGATGGGGATAGGAGCACACTAAGAGAATATTGAAACAGTTAAAGCTGCTTTGTTGGGATTTGAATCAACTGAAACAGTGAAAATGTCTGTTTTAATGATTGAATCACTTAAAATGTCTATATTGTGAAAGCAGTAAAAGCAAATCACTTTAGAAATTGTAACACTTTTGAACTACTATTATTGAAACAGTAGAAGTCGTTGGTTTGAGAACTGAAGCACTTTAAAGTGTGAAATCGACGAGGTCGAGGATTGAAGCACTTTGGTACTTAATAGTATTGATACAGTAAAAGCGGCTTTGTTACAGATTGGAGCCCTCCTAGGGCTCATATTATTAAAACAGTAAAATGTACTGGGTTGGGGATTGAAGCACTACTTATAGAGCTAATACCACTGAAACAGAAAACGTCAATCCGTTGGGGAATGAAGCATTTTAAACAGTAGAAGCGTCTAGAATAGGGATAGGAGCACACTAAGAGAATATTGAAACAGTTAAAGCTGCTTTGTTGGGATTTGAATCAACTGAAACAGTGAAAACGTCTGTTTTAATGATTGAAGCACTTAAAATGTTTATAGTATGAAAGTAGTAAGCGATTGATTTTAGAAATTGAACCACTTTTGAACTATTAATGAAACAGTAAAAGTCGGTTTGAGAACTGAAGCACTTTAAAAAGTGAAAGCGTCGATGTCAAAGATTGAAGCACTTTGGTAGTTAATAGTAGTAATACAGTAGAAACGGCTTTGTTAAGGATTGGAGCATACCAAGGGTCCTTAACTACCGGATTGGTAGGTAAAGACACTTAAAGCGCTAATTCGATACCAACAGTAAAATCCATTTGGTTGAGGAATGAAGCATTTTAAAAAGTAGACGGGGCTGGGTTAGGGATTGGAGCACTGTGAAACTTAACAGCATTAATACAGTAAAAGCAGCTCTGTCTACAATTAAAGCGTTCCCAGCGCTCAATTTGTTGAAACCCTAAAAACTACCAGGTCTAAATTAGAAGCACTTATAGAGCTAACACCATTGAAACAGTTGGTTGGGGAGTGAAGCATGTTAAAAAGTAGAAGCGGTTAGGTTGGGGATTGGAGCACACTTAGAGCAAATATTGAAACAGTTAAAGCAACTTTGTTGGGGTTTGAATCAACGGAAACAGTGACACCGTCTGACTAGAAATTGAAGCACTTTTGAACTGATATAATTGGAACCGGAAAGGCCCTTGAATTGGGGAATGGAGCAATGTCCAGGTATGGCTTTAGTATCGATTAAGCTACAGAACAATCCGTCTTCACCCTCGGGCTTCTTTATGAGTTTAAACCATGCCAGTCTTTCGGTAAATTACAAGCCTCTGGTGAGGGTCAACTTGCCACTACTTTCCGACAACGCTATTCGTCTGTTATAGCCTCAATCATTTTTAGGTGATCTAGCCAAAGCTGTTCGTAACGAATCCTTGGTCTTTGGAACCTACTACTCGCTGTACGAATGGTACAACCCCATCTACATTTCGGACAAAACCTCAAACTTCACTAAGAACACCTTCGTGGTCAACAAAGTCATCCCCGAGCTGATGGAGCTCATTCAGAAGTACGAACCTGAGGTTATTTGGTCCGATGGCGACTGGGAAGCTTCCGACGTTTACTTTAAGTCGAAGGAGTTTCTAGCCTGGTTATACAACGAAAGCCCTGTTAAAGACACGGTTGTTGCTAATGACCGATGGGGCATAGGTATACCGTGCCACCATGGTGGTTTCCTCACCTGTAACGATCGATACAATCCAGGTTAGTCAACTTTATCTATCGAACTGTCTAACGTTGAAATTCAGGTGTCCTACAGAACCACAAATGGGAGAACGCGATGACCGTCGATAGGAAATCCTGGGGATACCGAAGAGAAGCAAGCTTGAACGATATCTTCACACCGGTTGAGCTTATAACCGCTTTAACGGAGACTGTGAGCTGCGGAGGTAAGCCACCTTATTTTTTACGTTACTTACGTTACTTGCAGGTAATCTCTTACTCAACGTCGGTCCTACGCACGATGGACGAATCGACCACATCTTTCAAGAACGGATTGCTGCAGGTAGGTCAGTGGTTGTCCATAAACGGTGAAGGAATCTACGAGACCAAGCCGTGGTTACACCAAAACGATTCTCTTTCCAGTAGCAAGACGTGGTATACCAGCAAAGGTAAGACCGTTTACGCCATTACGCTACAATGGCCTGAAGAAAACCTTCTTCAACTGGGATCGGCAAGTGATTTCTTTGTAAATTCGACAAAGGTGACGTTGTTGGGCAACAAGGATATTTTGAAGGTAAGTTTGACAGGTCCTAGGGTAATAGTAGCTTTATTTTTGTTGCAGTGGGACGTTGCTGATAAGATTGTAAGCGTCCAGTTTCCAGATAGAGCGACAGCGGTTAGCCAATGGGCCTGGGTTTTGAAGATTGAAAACAAATAGTTTTTACCAAGAAGATCAGTCATTTCACAGGACTTTTCTGGAAAGTATGCGTAGATAAAATATGTATGAAACGCTCTTAAAATAAAGATTCAATTGCTATTTTGTAAAATTTTTACCTGTCGTGGTTTCGCCGCTGCTTCATTCGTTGTATTCCGCGCTCCAACTCCACTTGGCCTCTGTCCTTGTGACTTCCTTAGATAATACTTAGTTCTAGACGTTTATCCAGAATGGAATTTCCTAAAGCTTCAATTCTGCCACATGGGCGTTGCTGTGCTTCATCTCCACTGCTGGGAGAACGGCAAAGCCTTCAAATGGGTTTGAGCTCTGCAGGATGCATCTTTTTCTGTTTCACGAAGAACTGCGACTTCTCTTGTCCCCTGGGTCTCCAAGTAGAGATACGTCTAATATTGAAAGTGGCTCGAATGTACGTAAGCGCAGCTGTTTGACGAAGAAGACAGCGGCTTTGGGTCCTCCACACAAAGGTAAACTCAACGAAAGTGGCTCGAAAATAAGGAATGAGAGCAAGAAAGCGAAAATGTCGTCTTCTCAAAGCGAGCAACGCTCTAAGCAGTTTCTCTTTCCAGTACCAGGCGTCCACTAACCTAGGGAAACTGGCTACTATTGAAGAAATCTATCTTTTGCGTGCTGCAGAATATCGAGAAAGCTGGGAAGAAGTTGATCGTCAAGAACCATTCATAGTAGCATCCGAATTTTGGTTATGGGCGTGGAAGAGATGAAAAATGAACTGAAAAATAAGAGGAGGCTGGGTAGCCAAGGCAAAACGATAGGAAAAGGTTGTAGGTAGCTAAGGAAAACAAAAAGTGCAAGAGAGAATGCTGCAGGAAACCAAGGAAATGAAGAACACGAAGAGAGAAAATGGTTGGGTAGCCAATGAAAATGAAAGAAAAAAATGAAGAGGCTGCGGGTAGCCAAAGGAGGAAAAAATTAGGAGAAAGAAAAACACTGCATGTAGCCCAGCAGAAAGTGGAAGAAAAGAAAAGGGAAGAAGAAAATGGAAGAGAAAAAAGCTGGGTTGCCAAAAGAAAGAAAAGTAGAAGAGAGTAACTGGTTGCAGGAGGCCAAGTGGAAGAGGGTAGCTAAGCAAAAAAGTTAAAAGAGAAAAAAGCTGCAGGTAACAAATGGAAGAAGAAGCTGAAGAAGAGACAGCTTGCAGGTAACCAAGTGAAAAAGATATGAAAAAAAGGCAAAGGCTACAAAATAACCAAGGGACAAAAAAGTGCAAAGGAAGAATAGGCTGCAGGTAGCCAAAGGAAATACAATTACAAGACAAGAAAAGGCTGAAGGTATCCAAGGTTAAACAAAACTGAAAAGAAGAAACAGGCTGGTTAACCACGGGAAGAAAGAAAGTAGGAGAGAGGAAAACGCTGCAGATAGTTAGGAAAACAGAAAGGGGAAGAGGGGAAAATGCTGCAGGCAGCCAAGCAAAAAAGAAAACGGAAGAAGAGAAAGGGATGTAGGTGGCTAAGGAAAGAAAAGAAGTGGAAGAGAAAATGCTACAAGTAGCCAAAGAAGAAAGAATATGGAAGAGAAGAAAAACTGTAGGTAGCTAAAGAAACAAGAAACTAGAAAAAGCTGGGTAACCGAGGTAAAAAAAGTAGAAGAGAAAAAAAGGCTACAGGTAGCCGATGGAAAAAGAAAGTGGTAGAGATAGAAAGGACGCAGATATCCAAAAGAAAAATAAAATGGAAAAGAGGAAAGAGCTACAGGTAGTCAACGGAAGTAAGAATTGTAAAAGAAATAAGGCTATACGTAGCCAAAGAAGAATGTGGAAGAGTGGAGAAGGCTACATGTAGTCAAGAGAAGAGACTACCTGAAGAGAAAAAGGCTGGTTAGCCAAAGGGAAAAGGAAGTAGAAGAGAAGTAAAGGTTGCAGGCAGCCAAGAAAAAGAAGTAGAAGAGGGAAAAGGGCAGCAAAGAGAAGAAAGGAATGCTAAGTAGTCAAGAGAAAAAGTGAATGGGAAAAGTTGCAGAAGCAAAAGAAAGAAATGCTAAGTAGCCAAGAGAAAAAGAAAGTGGGAAAGCTGCCGGAGCAAACAAAAAAAAGAAGTGAAAAAGAGGAAAAGCTGCCGGTAACAAAGTGAAAATGAAGTAAAAAAAGAGGAAAAGGCTGCAGATAGCCAAAGGACAAAAGTGATAGAGAAGAATAAGTTGCAGGAAGCCAAATGAAACGGACTGCAAGGAGGAAATAACTACTGGTAAACAAGCGAAGAACAAACTAGAAAAAGAAAAACTGGTAACCAAGGAAAAATAAAAGTAAAAGAGAAGAAAAGGTTGCAGGTAGTCATCGGAAAAAATGCAAGAGAGGGTAAGGTGGTAGGTATCCAAAGGAGAAACGAAATGGAAAAGAGGAAAAATGTAATCAGAGAAAGTAGGAAGTGAAAGACAATCAAGGCTGCGGGTAGCCAAACAAAAAAAATGTGAAAAAGTGGAAAAGGCTGCACGTGGTCTAGGAAAGAAAGAACCGAAAGGGAAAAGGTTGGTTAACCCAGGAAAAAATAGAAAAGAAGAAAATGTTGAAGGAGCTGGAAGAGAAGAAGGCTATATAACCAAGAAAATAAGCAAAAAAGGAGAAAACTGCAGGCAGACAAGGATGAAAAAAAACCTACAGATAACAAAGTGAAAAAAAAATAAAACAAAAAATGCTGCAGGTAACCAAGGAACAAAAGTGGTAGAGAGAAACAAGCTGCAGGTAGCCAAAGCAAACTCGAGTGCAAGAGAGAAAAAGGCTGCAGGTAACAAACCGAATAAGAAACTGGAAAAGAGAAAAAGGCTAGGTATCCAAGGGAAAATGAAAATAGGAGATCAGAAAAGGTTGCAAATAGCCAGGGAAAAAAGTGAGAAGAGAAAAAGTCGTACATACCCAAAGAAAATGGAAGAGAGGAGAAATACAGTCGAGAAAATTAGGAAGTAGAATACAAAAAAGGCTTCGTGTAATCAGGCAGAAAAGAATATGGAGAAGTGGTACAGCCAGCAGGTAATCAAGGGAAGAAGGAAATGGGAAAGAAAAGAATATGTAGCCAAGGTAAAAAGAAAATAGAAGAGAAGAAATTACTTTAGGTAACCAAGGATAGAAGGAACTGAAAGAGCGTAGAAGACTGGGTAGCCCCGAGAAAAAGAAGAGGGGAAAAAGCTGCAGGCAAACAAAATAATAAGGACGTTGAAAAGAAGAATGCTGCAGACAAGAAAGTGAAAAGAAAATGAAAGAGAAAGCTTTTCAGGTAGACAAAAACAAAAAAGTGTAAGAGCGTATCTTCGCCTAATTCTTGTTGATAATTAAAAAACCCCAAAACATATAAGGCACAAAATTTTCTTATTAGGTTGCAGGTGGTCGAAAGCAGGGGAAGTGCAAGAGAGGAAAATGCTATAGTCAGTCAAAAGAAAAAGAAATTGGAAAAGAAAAGGGCTGGGTGACGTAGTGAAAAAGAAAGTAGAAGAGGGGAAGGCTACTTGTAGCCGAGGGGAAAATGGAAAAGAGAAAAATGCGGCATCTAGTGACTGTAAAAGAATGTGTAACAGAAGAAAAAGGTTGCAGATAGTCAAGAGAAAAATCAATTTAAAGAGAGAAAAGTCTGGTAGCCAAGGGAAAAAGAAAGTGGAAGAGATAAAAACGCGGCAGGTAGCCAAAAGAAAAAGAAAGTGGAAGACATAAAAAAGATAAAGGTAGCCAAGGGAAAAGAAAATGAAAAAGTAAAGGACTGGGTAAACAAGAAAAAAGAATTGAAAGAGAAAAAAGCTGCAGTCACAAGGGAAGATGAACGAAAGCAAAAGGCTGCAAGTAGTCAAAGGACCAAAAAGCGAAAGAGAGAAAACGACTTCGGAAAGCCACAGGAAACGGAAGTGCAAGAGAGAAGAAAGACCACATGTAGCCAAGACAGGAACTAGAAAAAGAAAAGACTGGGTAACCAAGAGAAAAAGAAAGTGAAATGAGAGAAAGGTTGCACGTAGGCAAGAAAAAAATTATAAAAGAAGGAACTGCAACTAGCCAAGGAAAAAGAAAGTGCCGAAGAGAAAAAGACAGCAGGTAGCCAAAAGAAAAACCTAAAAAGAAAAAGACTGGGCGGCTAAAACAAAAAAGCAGAAAAGAAAAGGTTGCAGGAAACCAAGGTAAAAAGTAAGAACAAAAAGGCTACAGGTAGCCAGGGATAACGGAAATGGAAGAGAAACAGATTGGGTAGCCAAGGGAATAAATTGAATGAGAGAAGAAAGCTACAGTATACAAAAAAAGAAGAAAGTGGATAAGAGAAAAAGCTGCAAGTAGCAAAGTGAAAATGGAAATGAAGGAAAGCAAAAGGCTGCAGGTATTCAAGAAATAAAGGAATTGAGAAAGAAAGAGAAAGTGAGAGAGAGAGAGAGAGAGAAAGAGAGAGAGAGAAAGAGAGAGAGAGAGAGAGGAAAAGACTGCAGGTAGTCAAAAAAATGTTAGAGAGAAAAAGAAAAAGACTACAAGCAGCCACAGGTAAAAGAAACTAGGAGAGAGAAAAAGGCCGGATGACTAATAGAAAAAGGAAGTAGAACTGAAAAATATATGCAGATAGCAAAAGATAACAACAAGTGAAAACGAGAAAAAGTCTGGGTGGCCAGGGGAAGAATAGAAAAGCGTAAAAGGCTGCAAGTAGCCAAGGGAAAAGAAAGTGTAAGGAAAAAAGCTAAGTGGCCTAGGAAAAAAACCGTACAAAAAAGGAAAAGGTTGCAATTAGCAAAGTGAAGAAAGTGGAAGAGAAAGAAAGACTGTAGGTAACCAGAGAAGAAGGAAGTAGAACAGAGAAAACAGCTACGGGTGTCTAAGGAAAAAAAGTGAAAGAGAAGCAAAGGCTGCAGTTAGCCACAGGGGGGGGGATGATTGTGTAGCCAATGGAAATGCAAAATGGGAGAAAGGTAAAGAGTGGGTAGTCAATTAATGCGCAAGAGAGGAAATGGCTGCAGGTAGCCATGTAAAGAAAGAAATATACGAGGGAAATAAGCAGCAGGTCACCAAAGGAAAATATAAGTGAAAGAAAGAAATGGGTTGGAAACCAAGGAAAAAAGTAAAAAGGAGAAAAGGCTGCGGGTAGCCAAGAGAAGAAGAAAATGCAAGAGAGGAAAAGGCTGCAGGTCTTCAAGAGAAGAAAAAACATGGAGAGAAAAAATCTAGGCAGTCAAAAGAAAAAAACTAAAAGAGAGGAAAACACAGCAGGCAGTCACCGGAAAAAGAAAGTGAAAGAAGCTGCAGGTAACCAAGAAAAGAAGGAAATGGAGGAGAGAAAGGGACTGGGTCTCTAAAGGAAAAAGTAGAAAAGGCAGCGGATAACCAAGAGAAGAAGGATCTGCAAGAGACGGTAATCTTTAAGTAACCAAGTAAAAAACCAAGAAAAGAAAGAGCAAAATCTACAAATAATGAAGGGACCAAAAAATGGAAGTGCAAGTGAAGAATAGGCTCCATGTAGTCAAAGGAAGAAGAAAGTAGAAAAAAAAATGTTACAAATAATCAAAGAAAAGGCGAGTACAGCAGAGGAAAAGCCTACATATATCCAAGAAAAGAAGAAGTTGGGGAAGAGAAAAGCTGCAAGCAGCCAAAGGAAAAAGGTGCGAAAGAGAAAAGCCAAGGTAACAGTTACCAAAAGAGAGACAAAGGTTGTATGGTCATGAGAAGAAACTATAGACGAGAAGAAAAGGTTGCAAGTAGTCAAGGGATAAAGAAAGTGGTAGAAAGTAAAAGTTTGGATAACCTAGGTAGAACGAAGGTAGATTGGACGAACAGGCTACATGTAGTCAAGGCAATAAAGCGTGAAGAAAGATAAGATCTTAGTAGCCAAAGAAAAAAAGAGTAGAATATAGGAAAAAGTTGCAGTTAGCTAAGGGGAGAAAGAAGTGGTAGAGAGTAAAGCACTGCATGTAATCAAGGGAAAAAGAAGTAGACCACAAGAAAAGGCTACAGGTATCCAAACGAAAAAGAAAATGACAGAAGAAAAGGTTGCAGGTATCAAAGGAACAAGGAACTGCAAGAGACAAAATGGCTGTGAAACCAATGGAAAAAGAAGGTGGATAGCAAAAGAGTGCAGGTAGACAAGTGAAAAATAAAGTACAAGAGAAAAACGCTGCAAATAGTTATAGAAAGAAGGAACTGGAAGAGAAGAAGATACTGCAGGTCACCAAGCGAAGGAGATGGAAGAGAAAAATGGGCTGGGAAAACTAAGAAAAAAATTAAGAGAAAGGAAAGTGCTGCAGGTAGACAAAAAAAAACAAACCGCGAAAAAGAAAAACGCTGAGTAGCCTAGGGAAATGAAAAGTACAAGAGAGCAAAAGGTTGCAGGTGGCTAAAGAAAAAGGAAGGTGCAAGGAATTAAAAGGCTGCAGGTGGCCATGAGAAGGGGTAACTGGAGACCAAAAAAAGGCTGGGTAGCCAAGGGAAAGAAGACTAAATTGTAAGAAAGAAAGAAGCTGCAAGTAGCCAAGGGGAAGCGAAGGTAAATGAAAGGAAAGGGTTGAATAGTCAAGACAAAAAGGTGGAAGTGAGAAAAAGGCTGCAACTGGTTAAGGGAAGAATGAAGTGCAAGAAAGGAAGCGGCTGCAGATAGCTAAGGGAACAATAAATTGAAAGAGAGGAAAAGCTTCAGGTACTCAAGGGTAGAAAGAAGTGGAAGAGAGGAAAAAGCTGGAGATAACCAAAGGAAAGTAATGAATGGAAAAATGAAGATACTGCATGCAGCCACTGGAAACGAATATGAAAGAGAGAAATGACTGCAGGAGTCAAAAAGGTGGAAAAGGTTCCATGCAGGCAATGAAAAAGAATGTGGGAAGAAGAAAAGGCTGCAGGTAATCAAGGGAAAAAGGAACCAAGAACCAGAGAAAAAGTTGAGTAGTTAAGGTAAAAAGAAAATGGAAAAGGTGGAAGAGGGAAGTCTGCAGGTAGTCAAGTGAAAAAGAAAGTACAAAAGAAAAAGGCTGAAATAGTCATGGAAAGAAGGAACTGGAAGAGGGGAAAATACTACAGGTCACCAAGCGAAGAAGGAGATGGAAGAGAAAAAAGGCTGGAAAAACAAAGAAAAAAATTGAGAGAAAGGAACAGGCTACAAGTAGCCAACGGAAAAAAAGACTGGGACAAAGAAAAACGCTGGGTAGTCAAAGGAAATGGAAAGTAGAAGAGAGGAAAAGGTTGCAAGTAACTAAAGGAAAAGGAAAGTGCAAGAAAGAAAAAGGCTGCAGGTGGCTATGGGAAGCGGTAACTGGAGGCCAAAAGAGGCTGGACAACCAAAAGAAAAACTAAGGTGTAAAAGAGAAAGAAGCTGCAAGTAGCCAAAAGGAAACAAAGGTGAATGAAAGGAAAGAGCTGGATAATCAAGATAAAAAGGTGAAAATGAGGAAAAGGCTGCAGGTAGTTAAGGGGAGAATGAAGTGCACGAAAGGAAGCGGCTGCAGATAGGCAAGGAAAAAATAAATTGAAAGAGAGGAAAAACTACGGGTATGCAAGGGTAGAAAACAGTGGAAGAGAGGAAAAGGCTGGAGGTAACCAAAGGAAAGTAACGAAGAGGAAAATAAAATAGGCAAAGATTGCACGCAACCAAGGGAAAAGTGGAAAAAGTTCCATGCAGTCAATGACAAAGAATGTTAAAGGAAAGAAAAGGCTGCAGGTAGTCAAGGGAAGTAGGAACCAGGAACCAACAAAAGGTTGGGTAGTCAAGGTAGGAAGAAAGTGTAAAAGGTGATAAAGCTGCAGGTATTCACGGGAAAAATTAGAAGAAAAAAAGGTAACTAAGAATAAATGTGAGAGGGAAGAAAAGGTTTCAGGTTAGTCAAGGGGGAAGCCGTTTGAGAGAAAAAGCTGGGTAGTCAAGGTAAAAAAAATAAAAAAAAGAAAAGCCGCAGATATCCAAAAGAAAAGGAAACCGTGGGAGAGGCAAAAGTTGCAGCTAGCCAAGGAAAAAAGTAGAAGAAAAGAAAAATGCTAGAGATAGCCAAGAGAAGGAGCCAAAAGAGAGAAAATAGTTGGGTAATCAAGGTAAAAAGAAAATGGAAGAGAAGATAAGGTTGCAGGTATTCAAGGGAAGAAAAATAAGAAAAGCTGCAAGTAAGTAAAATGTGAGAAAGAGCAAAATACTGCAGGTAATCAAGGAAGGAGGTATATGAGAGAAAAAGGCTGAAAAGCCAGGGCAAAAAGAAGATGAAAGAAAAGAAAACGCTGCAGGTATCTAAAGGAAGAAGAAACGGGTAGAGAGGAAAAGGCTGCAGTTCGTCTAGGAAGAAAAAGTGAAAGAGAGAAAAAGGCTGCAGGTACTCAAAAAAGAAGGAACCGGTAGAGAGAAAAAGACTGAGTAGTTAAGTAGATAAAAAATGGAAAGAAAAACAGCGCTGCAGGTACCCAAGAGAAGAGAACACCGAAAGAGAAGAAAAAGCTGCAAGTAATCAAGAAAACAAGACAGAAGAGAGGAAAATAATGCCGGTAGTCAACGAAAGAATAATACCGAAAGACAAAAAAGAGGTGCGTAGCCAAAAAAAAGGAGAAAATGGAAAATGATAAAAAGAGCTAGGTAGCCAAGGCAATAAGCAACTGCAAAAGAGAAAGAGACTATGTAGCTAAGAGTAAAAGAAAGCGGAAAGACCTGCAGGAAACCAAGTGAAAAAGAAGGTGCAAAAGAGAAAATGTTGCAGGTAGCCACGCGAACAAGGAAGTGACGAGAGGAAAAAACTGCAAGTAAACAAGTGAAAAATAAAGGAAGCAGAGAAAAGGGCAGCAAGTAGCCAAGGGTAAAATTGGTAAAGAGGAAGAAGCTGCAGGTAGCCAAGGGAAAAGAAAAGTGAAATAGAGTAAAAGACTGCATGTGGTACCCTAAGGCTAAACGAGTTAATCTCCCTCGCTAACATTAAAATTATGGGCGAATAAGAGGAAGAAGAGGGAATGGGAAAAAGGAGAACGTACAGACAGTACCTTAAGGTTGAACGAGTTAATCTCATTGACCAAAACTACAATTATAAGTGTAAAAGAGTGACAATTGCGAATAGGAAAGAGGCTTTAGAAAATAGCTTAGGTTGCAAGTAGCCAAGGGACAAACGAAGCAGCCCAAGGAAAAAGAAAGTGCAAGATAAAAAAAAAGCTGCAGATAGCCAAGGGAAGAAGAAAATGAGAAAGAGAAAAACGATACAAGTAATCAAAGAAAAGGAAACATGTACAGCAGAGAAAAGCCTGCAGATATCCAAGGAACGAAGAAATTGGGAAAGAGAAAAAGATGCAGGAAGCAAAAGGAAAAAGAAGGCGCAAGAAACAAAATGAATATAGGTAGCCGGGGAAAGAAGATACCGGAAGAGAGAAAAAGGTAGGGTAACCAAGAGAAAAAAATGTAAACGAAAAGAAGGGGTTGCAAGTAGCCAAGAGACAAAAAGTGGAAGAAAGAAAACGTTTGGCTAACCTAGTGAGAAAGAAGGTAGAAGAGAGGAAAAGGCTACGCGTAGCCAAGGCAAAAATAAAGCGAAAGAAACAAAAGGATTTAGTAGCCAAGAGAAAAAAAAGGTAGAATATAGGAAAAGACTGCAATGGAAGAAAGAAGTCGTAGAGAGTCAAAGGCTGCATGTTAATTAAGGGAAAAAGAAGTGGACCACAAGAAAAGGCTACAGGTATCCAAGGAAAAAAGAAAAAGACAGAAGAAAAGTCTGTAGGGATATAAGAAGAAACTGCAAGATAGAAAAAGGATGTGTAACCACTGGAAAAAAAAGTGAGAGAGAGAAAGGCTGCATGTAGCTAAGGAAAAAGAAAGATACGAGAAAAGACTGCAAATAGTCATGGAAAGAAGGAACTGGAAGAGAGGAAGATACTGCAGGTCACCAAGCGAAGAGGGAGATGGAAGAGAAAAAAAGGCTGGGAAAACAAAGACAAAAATTAAGAGAAAGGAAAGGGCAGCAGGTAGCCAAAGAAAAAGAGACCGGGAGAAAGAAAAACGCTGGGTAGCCAAAGAAAATGAAAAGTAGAAGAGAGCACAAGGTTGCAGGTAGCTAAAGGAAAAGGAAGGTGCGAGAAAGAAAAATGCTGCAGGTGGCCATGAGAAGGAGTAACTGGTGGCCATGAAAGACTGGGTAGCCAAAGGAAAATCTAAAGTGCCAGAGAGAAAAAAACTGCAAGTAGCCAAGAGGAAACGAAGGTGAATGAAAGGAAAGAGCTGAATAGTCAAGACAAAGAGGTGGAAGTGAAGAAAAGGCTGCAGATAGTTAAAGGAAGAATGAAGTGCAAGAAAGAAAGCGGCTGCAGATAGCCAAGGGAAAAATAAATTGAAAGATAAGAAATGCTACTGGTACTTAAGGGTAGAAAGAAGTGATAGAAAAAAAAGGCTGGAGGTGACCAAGGGAAAAAAGAAATAGTAAAAGACCACACAGCCACTGAAAACGAATATGGAAGAGAGAAAAAGCCTGCAGGAGCCAAGGAAAAAGTGGAAAAGTTGCATGCAGCCAATGAAAAGGAATGTGGAGGGGAAGAAAAGACTGCAGGTAGTCAAGGGAAGAAGGAATCACAAACAAGAGAGAGGCTGGGTAGTTAAAGTAAATAGAAAATGGAAGAAAAAAGCTGCAGGTATTCAAGAGAAGAAGACGTTGGAAAATAAGGAAACGCTGCAGGTAGCCAAAGTAAAGAAAAGGATGCAGATAGTCAACGGTAGAAGAAACCGAAAGAAACAAAAGGGTTGGGTGCCACAAAACCAGAGAAAGTGAAAGAGAAGAAAACGCGGTAAGTAGCCAAGGCAACTGCAAGAGAGAAAAAAGACTATGTAGCTAAGAGACAAAAGAAGTGCAAAAAAGGAAAAGACTGCAGGTAGCCAAGCGAATAAAGAAGTAAAGGACAGATGAAAATGGCAAGTAAAAAAGTGAAAAAGAAATGAAACAGAGAAAACAGCAGCAAGTAGCCAAAGGAAAAAGTGGTAAAGGGGAAGAGGTAGTCACGGAAAAGGGAAAGTGGAACAAAGGAGCTCCTTGTGATAAATTTCCAAAACCCCTTGCCCGCTACCTAGATTAAAGTGAGTACGAGGCTGGGATAGAATCTTCACATGAGCACTCTAGGATGTAGGAGTTTAAAATTTTACTTTTGATCCAAGGGTTTTATCTTTCGCTAGAGAGACTGGTAGGTTTATAACAAGACAACTTGCGTTCGCCAAAGGAGAGGTATACAGCACAAAAACAGAATAGGCTTAAGGTGGAAGTACCTAGTGGTAATTTGGACAACCTGACTATTGACTCCTTACAATTACTATGTGTAAGACATCTTCCTAAGTAGTAATTGTAAAAAAGGGTAGGTAGACAAGAAGGCTACCCCATCGAGTCCACTGCTGCGCGTCTCTACCATGACTTCAGTACACCTGCTCCAACTGACCGTTCTCCTAGGCTGCAAAAGGTCAGCTAACCACGTACACATCTTAGAGACCAGGAGGACTTAGTTTCGGGAGCCAGTGGCAAAGGGAGCGGCAAAACGTTCATCCCAGCTCACTTCCTATAAACAAAGGGGAAGATACCAGGTTGGGTGTTCTACGTATGCACAGAGTAGGACTGATAACTCATTATCTTGTCTTCTATGATTAAAATTGTCTCCAGTGTAAGAAATTGCCGACAATTAACTGACGTTGATTGGTTTAGGAAGCATAAAACATTTGATAGTTTTTCTCTAACATTGATTTTAATATTATTAGTAAACATTAGCGTCACTGACGTAGATATTTCCGCTCCTGTGGTAGAAAAAAAAGGTTAGGAAGTTGTTTGCGCCGGGTTTTTCCCATAGGTTTTCCTAACACGTAGATCTTTAGCCAAGGATTTTATTATGGATGTGGTACGAGTAAAAATGACTATTACGTACCCGTTTAAAATAATATGGGACAAGGGAAGACGCCCAGGGTTAAGTCTAGAAATCCCAAGGGCTCTAAACAATCCAACCAAAGCTATGGTGGTTAAACCGATAATCCTAAAACCAATGCCTAGAACTCAAAAACCAATGGCGACTCCATGCGCCATCTGAATACCTTCCTTACGTGGGGTAATGCCAGATTAGTCTGAAACCGTTCAAATTACGAGTAATTCGTCCCACGCACGATGTCGCCACGTTAAATTACCCCTGAGGAAGATCTTCAATCCCTAACACCTGCAAGTTACCAATAGTGCCGCGCCCTAAAGGTCCAAACGTCCGTGAAACATGTACACTTTAGATGTTTCTAGAACGTGTTGGTACAAGACATGAATTTCGGTAAGGGTGCGTGGGGTGGTGGTGAGAACATCCCACAGGAGACGCATTTACTGGCTGAATTGAACATAATCGATCGTTTCCAATAAGGAAATCAATAAGGCGAGGTCCTACCAGATTTTAGTCAAATACCTAACCTTGCTCAACCCAAGTGTACAAGCAAAAACGTTTCCTTTAAACAAAAATAACCAATTAACAATTTTGGTAACAACAATATAATTAGTTTATTCTAATTTAGTTGCTGGGAATCGATATATAGCTCAGACATATGGGCGATTGCCATGTTGTATCATACTTGTAAGAGGTGAAGACGTTTCTGTCCTAAGAAAAAATAAACAGTAAGTAACCATTCATAAAAGACATATTTATTTATATATATATTGCCATGAAACTATAGGAAAAGTGACAAAAGAATAACGCGATGGAACCTTCGGGTTTTTAAAAATAAAATTTTAAATCTCAACAGAAATTTTATAAATTATTCAAAACCTTTTTCTGGAATATACATCAAATATTAAAAATTTTGTAATTTTCAAAATTTTATAAATTTTTATAAATTATTCAAAACCTCGCATTTTTAAAAATATATAAAAAATATTTAGACAAATTGCATTTTCAAAAAGTTGACAGAATTTTATATATTTTTATAAATTATTCAAAATGTTACATTTTTAAACCGTGTATAAAATATATGAAACACTTGAAATTTTATAGTCGACAGAAATGTTATAGATTTCTATAAATTATTCAAAACTTTATATTTTTTTAAATATATTTCAAATATATAAAAAAATTGAATTTTAAAAGGATCAATAGAAATTTTATAGATTTCTATAAATTATTTAAAACTATATTTTTAAAAATATATTTCAAATATTTATAAAAATTTAAATTTTAAAAAGTCAATAGAAATCTTATAGATTTCTATAAATTATTTTAAAATTCTATATTTTTAAATATATATAAAAAATATTTAAAATTTTTAAAGGGAATAGAAATTTCATAAATTTCTATAAATTATTCAAAATCATATATTTCAAAATATATATGAAATATTTAAAAATTTGAAATATTTAGAAAAATTGAAATTTTAAAAAGATCTACAGAAATTATCTAAATGTATATAAAATGGAAATTTTAGTCAAAAGAAAATAAAAATTCTATAACTTATTCTAACCTTTATATTGTTTAAAAAATATATAAAATATTTGGAAAAATTGCAATATTAAAGTCAACAGAAATTTTATACATTTCTATAGAATATTCAAAACCTATATTTTTAAAAATATAAATAAAATATTTTAAAAAATTAAATTTTAAAAGTCTAGAGAAGTTTTATAGATTTCTATAAATTATTCAAAACTTTATATTTTTTAAAATATATTTCAAATATCTAAAAAAATTTAAATTTTAAAAAATCAGTAGGAATTTTATAGATTTCTATAAATTATTCAAAACTTTATATTTTTTAAAATATATTTCGAATATTTTAAAAAATTTAAATTTTAAAAAGTCAATAGGAATTTTATAGATTTCTATAAATTATTCAAAACTTTATATTTTTTAAAATATATTTCGAATATTTTAAAAAATTTAAATTTTAAAAAGTCAATAGGAATTTTATAGATTTCTATAAATTATTCAAAACTTTATATTTTTTAAAATATATTTCAAATATTTATAAGAATTTAAATTTTAAAAAGTCAATAGGAATTTTATAGATTTCTATAAATTATTCAAAACTTTATATTTTTTAAAATATATTTCAAATATTTTAAAAAATTTAAATTTTAAAAAGTCAATAGGAATTTTATAGATTTCTATAAATCACCCAAAACTTTATATTTTTTAAAATATATTTCAAATATTTTAAAAAATTTAAATTTTAAAAAGTCAGTAGGAATTTTATAGATTTCTATAAATTATTCAAAACTTTATATTTTTTAAAATATATTTCAAATATTTTAAAAAATTTAAATTTTAAAGTCAATAGGAATTTTATAGATTTCTAGAAATTATTCAAAACTTTATATTTTTTAAAATATATTTCAAATATTTATAAAAATTTAAATTTTAAAAAGTCAGTAGGAATTTTATAGATTTCTATAAATTATTCAAAACTTTATATATTTTAAAATATATTTCAAATATTTATAAAAATTTAAAATTTAAAAAGTCAGCAGGAATTTTATAGATTTGTATAAATCATTCAAAACTTTATATTTTTTAAAATATATTTCAAATATTTAAAAAAATTAAATTTTAAGAAGTCAATAGGAATTTTATAGATGTCTATAAATTATTTTAAAATCCTATATTTTAAATATATAAAAAAATGTTTAAAAATTTTGAAATTTTAAAGGGAACAGAAATTTCATAAATATCTATAACTTATTCAAAATCTTATATATTTTAAAATATACATGAAATGCTTAAAAATTTGAAATTTAATTTTAGAATTTAAATAAAATATTTAGAAAAAAGGTTTACAAAAATTTTCTAAATTTAATCTTTTTAAATGTAAATAAAATGTTTTAAGAATTGAAATTTAAAAAGTCTATAACTTACTCTAATCTTTATATTGTTTAAAATATATATAAAATATTTGGAAAAATTGCAATATTAAAGTCAACAGAAATTTTATACATTTCTATAAATTATTTAAAGTCGTATGT